>CM041533.1:9485945-10819914 GCA_023238725.1 Scortum barcoo
TGCACGGTCCCAAAAAGCATTTCATACTCTAATAAAGAGGAGTGAGGAGGAAAGCATAAGCAGGGCAGGAAGCTGAATGAAGAGCTCCACGAGCCCCCAACGCTCACTGTCTTCTCAGATTGACTCGATGGACTCCAAATTGACCTCGAATTCAGAACGGGAAACTCAAATTATCTTGAGCCTAATGCTGATGCATGATACATGCTTATTACTGTCAACAAGATAATGTACATGATAGGGAATTACATTGATTAGATAAACTGAACATCTATGTAGTCTGCATGAGAGTTAAGTCATTTGTTTAACCAGATTGGTTTGTTTAGCAGGAGGAAAAAAAAAAAGTCTGTATCATGTTTGTTGAAGGAACTAATGATTTTTAATATAAAGCTTGTGTTTGCTTGCGGCGGGTTAGCTAAAATGCAGTTGTTAGTCTTTAGTGCCAGCCAGAGAGCTCACGCTGTTTGGATATTCAAAGACCAGAATAAGATCCATTATTTAGTGTTAAACGAGGCTCTTGTTTTGATGCAGTACAAATCTAACTGCCGGCAGAGTTTGAACCATAATTAACTTGGGCTGCAAATTAGATGCACTGCTTGTTGTGTGCTAATTGCTGAGGATTTATTGATGCGAGTGTGGGAGGGGAAGAGAAAAAGGAAGGAAGAGAGAGAGAGAGGGAGGTGTAGTCGCTCCCAGACATATATAATGCGATTAACAGCCAGTTGCCATTGCAGGGCAAAATCCTGGCGACAAGCAAGATTGGCTTCTTTCCAAGTGACGCTGTGAGGCCTTGCCCGTGTGTAAGTGTGCATATTTTCCCTAATCAATAAGACACATTTAGCATGATTACAATGCATTCAGAGGACAATGGCTGCTATGGATGTCTTAGCAATTGCACTTTTTCACTGTAGAAGACTGATTTTAGCCATTAGATGTGGCTTGAATGTTGCATTACCACAAATGACCTCCACCCTGCCGTATCAACTCCATTAAGACACAAAATAACCACAATCTCTCTCTGTGCCAGGTTCCAAAACCTGTTGATTACTCCGCCCAGCTCTGGTAAGCGATGAAAACAAATGGCCTTAGATTGCTAACAATAACCACAAGTCATTCTTGCTCCATTTTATCGATTGTATTGACTGCTTGCATCCGCATGTTCGGAATGATTGATTGCAGTCTAAGTGCGGTAGTTGTACACGGCTGTGTGCAGGTTTGCAGGGCCCATGGAGAGATACCAGGCCGAGGTGGAGCTGCTGGACCGGGGAAACAGCACCTATCTGGTTCGACACAGGAGCAAAGAGTGCACCGAATACGCCATCAGTATAAAGTGAGTGACATTGCGGCTTGTTTTTTTCCATTTATTTCCATGCTAAATCTCCAATTTCCCTCGCTGCAGCTTTACAGAGAATGGCGGAACAAACAAAACGCAGGTGGTCGGCAGCAGTCTTGTGGGCAAAAAAAAAAAAAAAAAACACCTTATTGTGAGAGGCGAGTCGCAAGACTCATTCAAGCTAACAGAGTGCCCACATGCAAATAACAGCTCCGTACAACAATGGTGCAGTATCTGAAAACAAACAGCTCATCAAACGCAGAAGTGGAAGGGGCGCAGCGGAAGGGGTTCATGCTGTGTTCCACTCATGTCAATGAAAAACAAGAAGTTAGAGTCTATAATCATCAGCAGCCACGACGGAAGAGTCGAAAAAGTTTCCCTGCCCTGATGAAACACAGTGGATATTGAAATGCAGATGGTGGGGGACAGGATTCAGTTTAAAGGGCTGTTTCACCCAAAGAATGGTGTGAAGCAGATCCTTATTCAGGTGTGATTTGTTTTAAATCATTTTATCACTTTATGTGAAAACTATCCCAATTTGACAACTGATCTATGAGAAAAATCAGGAATCAGCCACTGTTCTTTATAGACACGCAGCACTTCCACCATTCAGTACGGGCCTTGAAAAAAAGTATTTCCAATTGCTGTTTACACTGGATAATTTCCAGCCATCGCTATGAATAGCTTTCATTGTAACTATTTATTACAGCAGAAATAGTCCCTATGAAAACTGTTGAGTTGGGTTCTCTTTCTGTTTGCGAAAAGAGATGTCGCTATTGAATATCTCAAATGTCATTTTTAAATGCACGAAATTCTGCCTCAATTATAGATAGAAAAGATAAATATTCTGTAACCTGGGCAAAGGAAATCCAAACTTTCTGCATTGATAGATGCTAGAGGTAAGAAAAAAAAAATTAACAATCTGCTGCGGCTCATTTTAGTGTACTTTGATGGTCGGTTCAGTCCGCACATCTCAAGCTGAATGCAGCGTGGGGAGGAGGTTGAACTGGATGATCTACTTTACCATCGACCTATTGTCTGCCTCCTCTGCGCAGACATATGTTCAAGGAGAGCCCGATAGCTTTGCATCAGACTATTTGCTGCTCTTTGGCGATCGGTCTTAGAAAACGGATTTCAAAAGGGACCCGGCGACGCACTTGAATTGTAGATAAAACATTCATTTCTTTAGGCCTCAATAAGTGGCTGCTTCATCTGCAAGTTGAGTGCCTCGGTATCCCTCTTTTGAAATACAACACTGTCCATTTCACTCGCGAATATCTTTGAGGCTACATCAAAGCTCGTTCAGTCTTTAAAAACGAAAAAAGAAAGAAAGAAAGAAAGAAAGAAAGAAAGAAAGAAAGACCCATCGAGTCCTCCCGACCTGGCATGACGGCTCCGAGAGATTATAACGATTGAGGGTGCACTCTGAAATAGTGTTTAGATGTTAAGAGTATTTAGCCAGTGACACACCATTCCAGCCCATTTGGTTCGGTGGACTCATACCGTCGCTCATTCAAAGCTTTGATGTACGGGGCCAGTTTCTGAACACTTCAATCCTAATTGCCTGTCTCACTGCTTAAGATCATTATCAGGATGGCCGTTTGAGATAATGGAGTTTTATACGGAGGGCTGCTGCTAATCAGCCGGAACTGTCTAATGTCAAACACCACGAATCGTTGGTTTTGTGTGTGTGTGTGTTTGCGCCGAACGCTGTTTGTGTGTTTGTGCGTGTGTATGTGCAGCCTCGGCAGCCCTATAGGAGGAATGCAAGCCTTCGGCGGCCGGGGTTCATCTGTCTCCACGCGTTATGCAGCGTGTAACTCAACCCACATCAATAATGCATTACTCACCATATATTCATAATGCATCAGTGAATTTGCAGCATGACCGTATTCTTCTCGTCTGCTTTGCTCTGCATTGGTAGATTTACAATGTGGATCCATCTCCATCTCTGTACCTTGCACGTCACCGTATAGGAGACATGCAATTTGCAGACAGGTGCTAGCGATCGGCCTGACAGCACATCCCCACTTGTGCCTGCAGTATGTATGTACGCATAAGCTCATATGTGTTTTCAAGGTTGACCCGCATGACTTTTAAACAGTGTTTTTAAACCTGAGCTACGATTCTCACATGACATGATTATTTAAGCACTTAATTATTTAATGGGGCCTATAGCATACACTATCAAGAGTGTTTTACAGTAAGCTGTGATATATCTCTCTGTCTTGGGTGAAATGAAGTATCTAGGGGTGCCTGGTAAAGAATCTTGACATTAAAAAATGAACACAGAAAGCAAAAGAATCAGTTGCAATAAATATGTAAAACCTGTTCCGAAATAGAGATTTATTATTGTCACAAGATGACTAAAGTGGAAAAAAGATGGAAAGATTTGTTTTTTCCTATTGTTTCTCTAATTTTGGGCTTTTCTTGCAAATACTAGAAAAAAATAAAAATAAAGTTATGTAAAATGATTTCAAATAAAACAATTTTAAAAAGAAAACTACTGTTTATAACTGCTCACAGCTCATATCCTTTTTAATGCATTACCTGTGATGGTCACAAGTAGACATTGCCAAATTTTTCTGTAAACTGCTGGTATACAGTATGAATGAATATTACGGGGTAAGACTGGGTAATTCTATCGTTATCTGAAGCGAATTGGATGTGATTTCCACAGCAGGGGAAACCTGCGGTGTTCTTGTCAGACAAAGTTGCTCGCCTCAGCTCGGCATGGCAACCGACAGTCAGCCCAGACAGGCCTTCGTGATGCCTTGCCATAGAGACCAGACTGATGTGGAAGCATGTATAGTTGATTAGCAGCCCATATCTTATTCATCCTCCACAGGTTCAACGATAAAGTCAAGCACATTAAGATTCTGACCAAGGATGGCTGCTTTTACATCGCAGAGACCCGGCTTTTCAAGACTGTGCTGGTAAAGGTTTTAACTTTGTATGGATTTTTTTATCATTGAAGCATTAATGAGCGCAGTCATTTTGACATTACACTACTTCCGCACTCTCTTGAGATAAGCCCCAGCATGCATGTGAAAATTTCACTTTTGTGTTGCAGTGGTAAAAACATGTTTACTGGTGGTTTATTTCTACATTAATTTGTATGCACTCGCAAAGCCACAGGGGCATGTTGTAAGAAATTTTACTGTGGTATTATATTCAGTGCTTACACTCGATATAGGCAAGCAGAAAGAGAGATTGTGGTTAGTTGCCCTGCTCGGGAACACTTCCCCAGCACTGCCTGCTGTTGTATCGTCTGGATCAAACAGGCAGCTCCTCACTAACCAACCCTCACATGCGCCTTTGCTTTCATTTCTGTACATTTGTAGACAATACCATCTAGACTCACTGTGGCCTATGTTTGATAAGGGTATGTTGTTTTTTTTTTTGTTGGGCTGTGCTTGTTTTACACAGGGCTTGGTGGAATACTACAAGCAGCACTCTCTGAAGGAGGGTTTCAGCAGTCTTGACACCACTCTGCAGGTCCCCTATAGGGAGCTGGCCAATGGAAACATGCCCAGGGCCATTACCAAGGCTGGCAATGGTGAGTCTGCTTCACAAAAATCTCTCTGAGATCTGTTTGGGGAGATTTCTACTGGTTCAGATCAGATCTTGATCCAGTTATAGCTGAAAGTGTTTGTTTTTACCTGTGTGGAGTACCTAAAGGGCAGGTTTTGCTCCAACAGCCCAGTTCAGATAAAGTTTTGCTTGTAAAGCCTTTCTATATGTATGGCCGAAACAGTCAGCGGGAACGTGTATTTCCCAAGTCATCAAAAAGAAACGGCTGAGCAAGCTGAGGGGCAGAAACGGTTTAAATGTGTTTTGTTGTTATTGAGCAGTTAATGTCCTGTATAACCCTAACCCTCGAAGAACAGAAGAGAAATGCCCCTGCTGACATGACAAAATCATGCTGACAGAGCATTCGCTTGGTTATTAGACACTCGAGTTAAAACTGTGTCTTAATACCCGAGGCAGCGCTATCTTTGACGCGAGAGACACGCTAGAAATATTTAGCACAGCATAATGAACTAACACGATTCCCTGCAGAACAGCGCGGGGTGGGAGACGGCAGCAGGGGAGACATGCCTTTTCAGTTTTGCTCGGCTGATCCTCTTTTGTCATTATCTTAATGAAGCCAAATACGACCGCTTTAGCATGTGCATAATGCCATTTAGATTTAAATACCTACACAAGACCTTGTCTCCTAATGACTTGGGATCTAGACCTTGGACAGACTTAGTGTGGGTATTAATTTTTTTGCTATTGTTTTCACAAAAAAAAGGTATTTAAATTCACACCACCAAATGATTACTGTCAATGTGCAGTCTAACTCCTAAAAAAAATCTCATTTATTTTATGTATTTTTCTGGAGATATTTGAAGCTTTCAGTCAAATTACCCAATCTTATGGAGCTCATTCATTAGATGTTATGCGTCCGTCCATCTTGGTCAGAGTAACCTTGGATATTATATGGGCATACTGTTTGACTCAAAATGTGAGGAGCTTTCAGACAGTCAGAATGAGACACGCTCTCAGTATTGTAGTGCTAAAGTGCTGCCACCGTGTGATAAATATGTAATTCTTGGCTGTGAGAGGTAAAGCTGCGTGTTTGATTTTCGACCTGCCGGTGTGAACAGGCATGAATAAATGCATTCTTGTGCTTAAATTCAACAAGTCCAGTCACTGCGTCATTACTGGCCCTCGGAGACAGGAGCAGATGCTCATTGACTCTGGGGAAGCATGTGAAGGAGAAACGGAAAGGAGTCTTGAGGAAGAAGGAGCATAGAGGCAGGTCGGGAAATAGAGAGTGTGAGAGAGAGAAAGAGAGAGAGAGAGAGAGAGAGAGAGGATGTGGACTGAATGAAATGGACAGGCGAAGAGAGGAGCGAGATGGAAAGTAGGGAGAGCAGGAAGAGGAGGAGGGGGAGAAGTGGTGGAAATGACAAATAAAGGTGTTGAAAGACAGGAGAGAAGAAAAGAGAGAGAAACGCAGCCAAAAAGAGTAAAGAAAAGGAAAAAGGGAGAGACAGAGGTAAAAAACAACATGATATGGAAACAGCTCGCCTGATTCTGCACCTCTAAAGAACAAGATCTTATTTGTTTAATCTGTAGGTGTAAGGCTAGGAAGTCCAATTTCTCATTCACTCACCACACAGCGATCAGCACATACACAGATTTCCTAAACTTAATAATCATCAACGCTGACAGCTGAAGAGTCTGTAGTTTCTGCATGTGTAAAAATGGTGTGTAATGCATTGTGGGATTAGCGTTTATTTCAGTGCACTATTTACTGGATGCATTTTCCCCACTGAGACACACACTCAAATTAAATGGTGCAAAGTAAATGCATTGCACAGTATAGTAAAGAGGGAATGATTTCAAATAACCATTGCCACTGCTGCAGCTTGTTATTTGCAGACACAAGAGTGGTATCAATCAGTCTTGGCAAAAAAAAAGTAAATAATGGCAAATGAATACTGCTCTAAATGTTGAACTAATTCTTTAAATATGCAGCCAGACTGTACAGTACAGATTATTTACCTCCGACTGAGATCCAATACAACACAGATCACTTCGTATATATGATCCAATCATATTCTGATTATAATGCATTACACGAGCCTTTGCACTGGGAATTGATATAATAATACAGATGGCATGTGAGCACCAGGTGTAAGTGGGGTAAAAGACAAAAACAGGGTACAAAGGGAAGGTATGGGGTAGGAAAACAGCAAGAGACAAAAGAGGGAGACGGTGAGTGAAGGAAATAGAAAGGAGCCTCGGCAGCTCACCAGGCTTAGCAGAGAGGTCCCAGTTAGGGCCCAATGCCCCAGGCAAGCACCAGGAGCCTGCTACTCCAAACGTCAGACTCTGCACGCTGCTCAGCTCTGAGATGGCTTCACAATTTTCCTGACAGGACATGACATTTCACTTGGGCTGGCAGCGGAGAAAAACCATGTGACAGCCGCCTGCTGACACACACCTGGGGGATACCCCTGGTCCAACCGAGGGACTGCGCCTGTTTCCGCAAAACTGGGAAAAGTTTGCAAATATGAGCTGATGTAAAAGAGCAGAAAGCAGCTGGAGGTAAACTGTCTTAACTTAAAGAGAGGTGTACGTGTAAACAACCACAGCCGCTGCAGCAGCGGCGGCAGCAGCTGAGGCAAGCAGACGAACGCTGGAACAAAGTCAAAGTTATCCCTTTGTGTCTGTTCGGATGTAAAATTCTGCTACATCCTTGTCCCTCTGCCTCCTTTGGCAGCGTCGGTCTCCCAGCGCATCAGGCTTCAAAGCAGCTCTGCAAGAGGTGTGTTTGTGCATCGCTGCCATTCACCGCGCTTCCTTCTGTGAGAAAGCCGTGACAGACCCGCCGTTGCCTCAGTGCATTCTGGGATAGATTATTATTGCCTTAAGTCGTCCACCCCCATAGACAGACTTAGTGTGGGCACCGCGTTCTCTGTCTGGTAAACAGCCTCCGTAGAAAGACAGATGTCATGCCAACACAAAAAAAAAACAAAAAACACACACACGCAAAGTGGTTTGTATCTCAAAACAGACACCTCATAGCAAAGAAAACAGAACGCAAGGCTGAGCAAACAATCACAAGATGCAGAACTACTAAAAAGCCATCAAAACTCTGGGGTAATTTGTTTGGAAAAACCCCAGCGAGCGTCTTTAATTAAGTCTGACTGAGTGCCTCTCGCCTGTGTATGTGTACGAATGTTAGGGCTGGGAAATAATTAAAAATATCTTTTATTTTCTGACAGATGATTTTGTAGTTGAGTATCGGTGCTTTGGGATATACAATTCTGTTTCTGATAAATGAACGATTGTAAAATAATACTATTCAAAGTCTATGGCAAGATGAGATCTGACAATATATAAGAGATGAATTGATATTTAGCACAATACATTCAACCATAACATCTTAAAATCACACACAGAGCATGATTTTATGCCGTACAGACGTCCTGCAGGTATGTGTATGGTTGTTTGTGTGCACTCTGGTCAAACAGACAGTTGACACATATTGGCCTGCATTTACTTATCCCTGTGGGGGAGAGGAAGAGGCCATGGGACCATATTGTTGTGATGACAGGAGGCGGTTTTCTCGGCGTGAGGGTCTGCTGGCTCAGATGGGATCTCATATGGGAGCAGAAGTCGCCGGCTCCGTGGCGTGGATTCCCAGCCGTTGCCTTGTCAGGGCGCCGTGCTGTGCCCAGACGTATACTTACCCCCCATGCTGCTGCTTTGGCTCACCTGGTCTTAAGCTCAAAAGGTTGTTATCGCTGATTGTTATGCAGTATGACCCGGGGGAAGGTTGTAGGAGCGACACTACATGGCCAAACATATGTAGACGGCTGAGCACCCGATCTTTACATCCGCATGTGACTGCGGAGTGTCTCATTTCAAAATCCACGGGCATCAATACGCTGCCACAGCCGCCTCAACTCTTCTGGGAAGCCTCTCTGCAAAACTTTGAAATCTGACTGCAGGGGATTTGCTCTCATTCAGCCACAAGAGCATCAGTGAGGTCGGCTGCTGTTGCTGGCCAACGAGTGGGCGTTCAGACTGAAAACAGTCATTAACACAAAACAAAGGGGCAGCGCTGGTCTGGGCACATTGCTTCAGGTAACGGTGGGATGCCTTAAAAATACGATCCAGGAAGTCCAGTTTGAGTAACGGATCAATGGGCGTGAAGGCTTATCAGGGACCGAGATGCTGCACCGAGATTTATAATCACATTATCTTTCATCGCCTGGACTCATTCAAATGGGTTGGGCTGATAGCAGCCTCAGGCCTGGGTCACAGTGTTTCACATCATCCCAGTGGAGTTGGATGGGCCTGAGCTCAGGGCTCTGTGCAGGACAGTCGGGGTTCTTCCACATGAAAAACTGTGGGAAGCCATTTCTTTATGGACGCGGCTTTGTGCAGGAGGGCACTGTCATGGCGCAACTGAAAAAGAGACTTTCTCCAGACTATTCTCATGAAGTGGTTGTTGCATTAAGATTTACCTTAATTGGAACTAAGGTGCATATCCCAAATAATAAAAAAACAGCCCAGACCAAAATATGCGAACACGAGTGTCCGCATACTTTTGGACATATCAATAATTACCTTAAATATGTATTTTAATCTCTCAGTACCCACCTTCTATTGGTCAGTATCACATAAAAAGCATCTGCCAAAAGGAATGACAAATTGTCTGACGCTTTTGCCATTTTGCCCTCCTCTCTTGCTTTTCTCTCCCATCTGTCCTTGTTTTCTGCTTGTTCTTTGACTTTTGCCAACTTTTCCTGTCTCTCTCTCTCTCTCTCTCTCTCTCTCTACCTCCTTCTACCACTCTCTCACACTCTCTCTGTCGAACTTGTGTTTTCTTTGCTTATGTTCTGTCTTTACTCCCACTACGTCCTGAACCCCCCCATCATTTGCTCCGTTTCTCTGTAGTTCCTCCTGGCGGCTGCAGCTTTGTTCCTCCCTCCGCCTCGCCTTTCTGGTCAGGTACAGGTACAGCTTTTCTACTCTCTTTGTCTCTCCCTCGCTGTATGCCCACATTTCCAGGTTTCCAAAGACGATTTGAACCTTTCTTGTTTTTCTTGTTTCTATAAAAAAAACAACAACAAAACAAAACAAAAAAAAAAACACTGAAATGAGGGCACTTTTACCATACCATGAAAAAACATCCATCTCAGCCTCCTGTAATTCCAATTTGGAAATATTGTGAACTTCTGACAGTTATGAGATGCACCAATTGGTGAAATATAACTGCAGCATTATCTGCAAAGCCGTGTCAAAGAGCTACAAAGCCACCATTCCTGGAAAATACATTCTACAAAAATCAACAATGAATTCAAGATGAATTTAAGCTAATTAAAGGGGTAACACAGTTTTATTGGTGTGCATTAACATACTGAATATGTGCATGCATGTGTGGGCTTATGGGCCTGTGTTGGCACGGTGTGCCTGTGTGTGCATCAGGAGGAAGATGTATTCCTTTCATCCTGCATATCTTCCCAGTTTTGTCACCTGTATTTCCACAGATAAGGTAAACAGACCTTTACAACCTGTGTTTACATGTGATATGAGCCCTGACCTGCATGTGTAAGAATAACCTTGTATAACGTGATAAGTGCTGATTCAATGCATGGGCTGGGTTTAACATTAACTTTTAATATGATCAACACATGACTGTGTTAACCCGTGACCTGTCATCTCTGCTGCGTGTTTGGCACAGTCAAGCTTGGCAACTGTATATATTTCTCCTTTCTCACCAGTGAACATGATTTATTCCCTCATTCGTGTCTCTGTGGTTTTGCTTTTTTCATGTAGTATGACTCAGGCCACAGAGCTGTTTGCTGCTTTACCACCCTTACAAGCTTGCCATGGTCATTTTACTGTAAAGAATACCTTTGAAATGTGAAACATCATACCATTTTAAACCTCGTAGAAACTCCAAAAGTTCAAAGAAATATAATTAGAATGTAAAAATAAGAGCAAATTCAGGGTACAATTAAAAGTCACCAAACATTGTGGTGCTGTCAAGTCCCTCCAGAGTGACAAACCTAAGAGTTAAGGGGATAACTTGCAGAGAGCTCAGGATTTCCGAATGCAGAAGGTAGTGTGGTTTCAAGAGGCTGACACAGGTGAGAAGAACGCTGAATGGCAGGCTGCCACTGATTAGACTGTGCCGAATGAGAACAGGGCTTTTCACGTCAAAGTTAGCAAGTTATCAAACTCAGAAAAACTAGACTAGATGTAAGATCCCTAAACCCTTCTTTCAGATTTGATCCTGATTCAATTGTTGAATGGAGCATGTCTCTCATTTGTGAGTGTGATGGCTAATAGTTCTCTAATAGCCTCATAACCAAAGTTTCTGAGATGACGGCGGTTCTTGTACATTTGTAGTCCATGTGTTGGTTAAAGAACGTCACAAAATAGCTCTGACTCTCTGAGAGGATTTAGTGGCGATGGCTCTCGATAATAAGACGAGATGTCCTTGTCTCAGTGCTTTCTCCCAGGATGGTGGGTATCGCGGTGGCGCGCTATGACTTCTGCTCCAGAGAAACGCGGGAGCTCTCCCTGATGAAGGGCGACGTTATCATGATCCACACCAAGATGTCCAATGGGTGGTGGAAGGGAGAGGTCGATGGCAGGGTAGGTCTGCTGTAGGATCCTTTCATTATACTAACTGTCTATGTATTTTATTTTACATTCACCTCTGTTTTTCTGTCGTGTGATTTTTTTCATACTTCATAATTTTGGTACAGTTGATTCAGATAATGAAATAATTTCTACCCTGTCAGGTGTTAATATAATGTAATTTCTTAAAAAGAAGTCTTCTAACATTTGGGGATGATAAGGACTGCAGTTTTTTACCATTCAAAACTGGAAGAAAAAATAAAAATACAAAAAGATATATAATAATTGAAAGATATATATACAAATATTGTTCAGTATTTGTACATTTGAATGCTGCTGCCTAAATTGTATCGTGCTTTGCTTGCCAGGTGGGTTGGTTTCCCTCTACTTACGTGGAAGAGGAGGACTGACTCGGCTGGATAAGTGACGTCTATTCATCCTCCGTTACAAAGCTGACCACCTCTAGCAGGTACCACGCTGCTCAGCCACTCTCCGTGCCCTGCAAGTCAGATCCCTTTGATAAAACCCAGAGACTCGGACTTAAGAGGAAGCAGCGGTGCCCTCAAAAACCTCCTCCTGCCCTCTGACAGACTCTCACACAGAGCAGATGTCAAATCACAGATTCCAGGAATGTCGCGCCATATCTTGCCTCTCTGCGGCCCCTGTCTGCCCCCGCGGCACCACTGGGAAGTCCATGTGCTGTGCCCAGATAACCTCCCCCACCCCCTCGCCCCCCTCCTTCCCTGCTCACCTTGTCTTATTGTCTTATTGATGACTTCATCGGCGTGGTGTGAGACTCGCCTTTGCTGTCATCATGTTTCAGTACCAGGTCGGCTCAGTCACCCAACTGGAAAACAGATCCTGCTGACATCGCACCGCCCAGGTACTCTACCAAATGGAAATGCAGGAGCTTCGACTGTTGTTGGAACACTTACAGTACCTTTTGGTTGTTCAGACTTTCGTGCTCGACGTCCTGTCTCAGACGCATTTTATTTTTCAAAATCTTGAAACAACTTGACTGACATGAACTATGTGATATTTAAATGCAATCGCTGAAACTGAATGACTGGATGCCGTTTGATAAAAAGGCTGGAGCTATTTCAGCACCACTGCACAAAGAATTGATCTGTCATTCACATGTGACTTTTCAGTCTTAATGACCATTAGTCTTGTGGAGCCAGAGGTGATTTACGCTCATCATCACAGGAAGACACGTCTGGAGACAAAGAAGTTATGGATGTGTTGAAATTTACCAGCTGTGATTCCTATTCTGTTATCATTTCTTTAAAATCACTGTGGATTTGAATCACCACCTCAGCTTTAAGTACCATCTCCATGAGGCTTCGGATTGGTGTCAAGATTTCGAAACTACCTTTCCCTTATATTGTTCCCAAACAAATGTAAAGCAATAGTTTGATGTTTTGGGAAATACGCTCATTCGCTGTCTTGCCAAAGGTTAGATGAGGAGCTCGATACCACTGTCTTATCTGTCTGTTCAACATGAATCCTGTTGGGAAACAGCTAGCCTGGCTCTGTCGGAAGGCAACAAAATCTGCATCTCTAATCTGATTAAAATGTTATATCATTATTGTTGAGTCTTTAAAAAACCCAGATTGTTAAAACAAGAATTTGTGGTTTTATTAACAGTTCTGTGTGGGACTATTTCTTTGATGGCAAGGTCCCAGGAATTATTGAGCTTTAATCTGGTACCGTATGTCAAAGTGACAAAATAATACAAAAATATGCTGTGCTAAAAAAATGGTATCAAACCTTTGCATGGTTTTAAAGGCAAAATAAAAAAAAAGTATTCACAAACAGCCTGAATAGGGGAAGACTTGTAAGTGTTTAAAGTGATGGATTCAGGCTTGCTGTTTTTGCTGTTTTCCAGTTTGTATGCTAAGCTAAACTAACAGGCTCCTGCTGTAGCTTCATATTTGGGGGACAAACATAAGAGAACTATCGGTCCTCTCATCTAACTTGTCAAGAAAGCATAAAGTGCATTTCCCCAAAATATTATTTTGTGCTGCTTTAAGCGAATGCTGTGAATCATTAGAAGAAACACAATCAAAAGGAACACAATAATGTTTTGCAATGATTAATGGCACTATAGGTAAAAGAAAAAAAAAAGACTCTCACTTCTCACGTTTCAGACATGTGAAATCATCAAAGTATGCACAAAAGGAATTACAAAGCCAAATACGTTTTAAAAGTGCATGTGTTGTAGGTCTATACTTCACTGTGAGCCCCTTCATCTTTTGATCATTCACCGTGGAAACCGCAGAGCCCTTTTACATTCCACAGATTTTGTGTTTACCTCAACTCTTTTTTGGTTTCAGAATGAATGATTCAAGGGTGATGTAACAGCAGTTCACTGTAGAGCAAGGTAGCACAAGGGCGTTAAGTGATGCTGTTTTCCTTCAAACGTTAACATCCCGCTAACCATGTGTGTGACATCAATATTTAATAAAAGCGTACACTTTGAATCGTACTTTTTGAAATTTGATAGGCTATTTTTCCCCTCTTCAGACAAATGTAACACCGCAGGAACAAAGGCTTTGCGGTTGCATCACAAATCACAGCTGCTTCTGACACGGTTGTGGGGGTGAGGCTGAGACTTTGCAGTGCTCAAATAAAGGCTTAACACACAGAGCAGAAAAGACAGACACCTAAACATTTGTGATATAGGAACACAAAGGTTGCGTCGCTGAAACCATTTCGGGCCCCTTTCACCAAACCTGCAACGTGTAAGCTGCAATTGGCAAGATGAGATTGAGATTCCCCTTGTTAATTTTGGTGCACTTTAATAATTAAAAACAAACACCATACCTGCAGCCTACGTGTGAGCATGCACGAGCCCTTTAGGACTCCCAAACTGAGCTCCCATTTGCAGGCGACAGTCATTTGTGAAATGTGACAGAGCCACCGTTTGCATTCTGCACATTAGCACTGCTTTCAGATTGCTTTTGTGAAAACCCCTTGTTTTCACCCCTCCTTACTGATCCTCTACTCGAAACCATTGTGTTAGTTCAGAAGAAAAAGCTTGTCTAACGTCACTGAATGTGTCCACAGAAGTTCAAACCTCACCACATGCCAGCTAGCTAGAAGTGTTTTTTTTTTCTGAATAAGGTAAGAACCTTTTTTTAATTTTTTTTTTTTAATGCATTTGTTGCATGCATTATTCTCTCCTAAAAAACTAAAAAACTGAAAAACCTAAAAAGAAATAAAGAACAATAGCAGGAGGTATGGTGAGAGTTGAACTTCCAGAGGGGTTTGCCCTGGAAACAATCGTCATGGCAGACAAAAAGGAGACATTACGGAAATCAAGTGAGCTAACTCACACAATCCACAATAGACGTGATGGTGATGTTTCCAGCTTCATAAAAATTATGTGTAGAATAAAAAAATGTCATTAGCTGTACCCAGATAAGTTCTTTATCAATGTGCATAAATGGCAAAGGACATGCTGGAAAATATACATGAGCGGGTTTTGTTATGAGTTTGTCGTGATATTTGTTGAAATACATCTGTTGATTTTGAAATATCACAATATTCTTGCAGCTACATTAATGTCATTTCAACAACGGATTCAGCAGTTGCTACTACTAATTCAACATGATTAACCCCTTTGAACTGTTAGTATGCAGCTTGTTATGATCAACTGTGTCTTTTACAATCATATTCATACTGGATTTGCCATATTTTACAGTGTTCTGTTGCTCTGAACCCATTTTCTCATTTGTTAGTCAATGTGTTCTTTATACACTTGTATTAATTTATTACCTTTTGTATTTTATGGACTGCTAAATATACGACTCAACAGAAAATACGCTGTCAAATACGAGAATGCATTCACACGCCGGCGTCTCGCAATATCAGTATTCTTGTAAAATAAACACTCCCCCAGGCTTACTTTTCCCCCCACTGCTCTGCAGCCTCTCTAATGACCGAACCCGGTGGAGGGAGGGCTCCGCTGCACGAACAGTAACCCTCCCGTCACAAAGAGCCAGAAAGAATGGCTCCCCTAATGCTCTTCCTCTCCTTAATCTGCCTGTTCCTGTTCCTGTTCCTGTCCTAGCCGAGGAGATGAAAGGCGACGACGGAGAAGCTGGACGGCTGCCAGAGAGTGAGAAATGGGTGAACATGGTTGCGTGGAGTAGATAAAGTACAGGGCGAATGCGGGATGGGGTGTGTGTGTGTGTGTGTGTGTGTGTCAGTATGCGTGTCTCTGTGAGAGAGACAAAAAGCAGACAGAGGGAGAGAGAAGGAAGCCATGCATCATCTTCATCTGTCTGAATGATCTCCTTAACCCCCGGTCTTTGCCAGTCAGCCCCTCTGGCGCTCTATATGGGGTTAAACAGGGATTTAGCAAAAGCTGAAGCTGGCCCCAAATACGGTGAGATCTCAGTTCCTCTCTAAAGGGCTCGCCTCTCCGAAAGACTTTATCTGTAAGATTTATTTTCAACTGCTGACTTGTGACCATCATAAAAGTACAACTACAGAGTTTTTTTTTCCTGTGTTGAGACAAGGTGCATGAAAAGCTGCCTCGCAAGAGAAGAGAGGAATTTATAAACAAAGGATATTTAGCCCTGTTACAAAAACCAAGAGAAGCTGACATTTACGATTTGAGAATGAGGGACCGCCCTCATCAGGAAAACAACAGGTTTGATAGTCAAACAGCTTAAAACGACTCGTGTTTGCAGCTGTCCACTCATGAAAAAGCCACAATCATTTGTTTAAACAGCATATTTGCACTCAGGAACACAGAGGCAGGAGTGGGAGGATGTTGTTACAGGGCTGCAGAAACTCTTTGGATGGATGAAGGGATGGATAGTGCCGGATGAAGGGACTAAGGTACAAAGCCTTTTTCGCTGGCAGTGGACGTTTGCATCCTGCGCCAGTGTTTGTTTCCTTAAACCAGGAAGCTTTGAGAATGGAAATGCTCAAAAAGTTGGAAATTAAGGCTGGAGAAAAGGAAAAATTCAGTGAGAGAAAAGATTCCTCAGTGAGCTTCTTTAAAGCATCATTAAGAAAATCTAACTGTATATTAACAATATGGGAGGTTGATTTTTCAGAAAAATTTGAAAAGAAATTGTATTTTTTTTTCCTCCATCATCATCAGGTCAAAGCTGAACTTTTTTCTATACTTTTGTTAACATTATGACCTAAAGCAGCAATGCTAATGACATCCCCATCAGCCTCAATTGCATTTTATGTTGTGTGCAAATTAGCAAATAAAAATGCAATAAAATAAGACGGCGAACATTTCCTAAAATCAGCATGGTAGCCTGCTGGTTTCAGTCAAAGCGCCGCTGTGCCACAGAACAGCCTCCCAGAGCTTCCAGCACGGCCGCAGACGCTTATTCTGTCTAATCTTTAATAGAAATTATTACTATTAAACAGGAATGTCTAGGAACTGAAATGAGTTTATCCATGAAAAAAAAAAAGAAGGAATGAGGGAGAGAGGGTGAGGACGCGACCACCATCCTCCTCCCTCGCCTGGATGGTGTTGCTAAGTCTCTGTGAGGACTCTATCAGTGCTACCCAGCAATTAAGATCTCACAGATCAAAGCGGTCTAAATGAGCTAATCCTCAGAGAACCGCTGCTCTCTCCTCCTCTGTCTATCCCTCTCTCTCTCCCTCTCTATCTCTCCCTCACCCTAGTTACTTCCTCTTGACTCATGGCTCCATGTGCTGACTACGCTTTGATGCTTGACAGCGGTGGGTCTCCTAAATGTAAAATGGTGAATAAATGTGCATTAATGGGCAACACTTTAATATCCTTAATGCCAATTTGCACAGGCTGGGGGAGCGTGTTTTCAAAGGTCTTAAGACGTAATTGGTGATCATGAATTTGTAGCTACTCTATCTGATGCCCACATGCAGCGCAGCCGAGCGCGGGAGCAAACTTATGATGTCAGCAAAAAGGCTTTTTGTACAACCTTTGATAACGAGCAATATTAATACGTCTCGGCCCGCGCTGCAAACTTACGGTGCAGGAAGCCCCTTCTGAGCGCAGCGAGTCGGAACTGGCGCTGGCGCAAAACCGGGCGACAGCTTTGAGGTCAATAGTTGCTCAAAGGAGCGTGATGCCGCTAGCTGCTTAGCATGGTCTTTCATTATCATAGGAAAAAGCCGAGCATCTGCCTGTGACTCCTGCGGACAGGTTTAACGAGGTGGCGCTGCTCGTCATGGGGGCCGCTTTGGCAGGGCCTGTCTGTCTCTCACCCCTCCTGCTACCCCCCCACCACCCCGTCTGTCTCCCTCTTATTCTCCAATCCCTCCCTCCAGGTCTGCCAAACAGGGGTGTTCGTGTTTACGGCTGCCTCTTTCCATCAGGGAACCATTGTTTCATGGCGGGCGTTTTTTTTTTTTTTTTTTGATGAAGGCTTCTGTCTTCGCTTCTTTATTTTCTCCCTCCACTGTAACTCAGATCCCTTTGTCTTTGCACGCCCGTTGTCTGCCTCTAAACTACCTCTCCTTGTGTCGCCACCAGTCTGTCTCTCTGACTTTTCTTTCTGCACGTCTGTTTCTTCTCTAACTGCTTCTTTGTACGCCCTCTTTGTTTTGGGATTTCCTGCCGCCGCCGCCACCTGTGCCTCTCTTTCCTCCAGTACATAAGAAAACAGTCCTCGGTTTAACCAGTGCCACAGCCAATGCCAGTCTGTGACAAATGAGGAACAACACATTTTGTTAAAATGTCATTGCTAATGATGTCAAGAACATCAATTGCATTTCGCTGTAAATTCAGATGAACATAAATAGTCAATAACAAAACATTTGGTTTGGTTCGCCCTGATTATAAAAACAAAAATGACAACATATTTTATCACTTAGCTCGAGTGGTATCCACTCGTGCAGGCAGTGGTATTTTTATTTTGAGATATCCACTTCAGAAGCCACTCTAACACGCGGAGGTGACTCGTTTTTATTGAAGAAATAGTCCCTATGAAAGCTGACGATGAGGTCTGTGAATCATCCAAATGAAGCGGGGAAATCGCCTTTGGAGGGAGATTTTGTTTTTGAATTTTGTAAAGTGTGATGAGAAACACACACTGGCGCAGTATGACATTCATGAAAATACCCCTTGTCGTCTACTTATGTCGGCCTGCACGGCGGTGACAAGATGAAATTGAATTAATAAATTGCAAAATATGTGCACGGCCATTCTTGTAGCTTATAGCTTTGTCTCAGTGTATCTATCACCTTCTGACGTTTTTCTGAATCAAAACTCACACCACTTCAGAGCACTCATCTGAGCCTCCAATATACTTATGCAGTATCCTTTCTGGTGCTCAGGGTGTGGTCGTGTCAGGCGTCACATTTCTAGTGTTCAGTGTGATTCGGAACAGGTGGTAATGTTTTTACACGTTCCACAGGTATGTTATTTTTGCTTTTCCAGTCAGAGGTGTTTATTCCCAACCCAGGGAACGGCACAAATCCCTCCCAGCACGTTAAAAAATGAGGATAAACCGCTTTCTTCCAAGCTCCGGGAACTCTGGAACAGACTGTGAAAGGTATCTTTTATTTATGGGGCAGATTCGATGTGATACATAAATAATTTCTTCAACAGGGTGTCGGGGGCTCGCGGTGCCAATCCCAGCCAGGGCTGATTTGCAATTTAGGTGTGGCACTGAAGGCCAGAAGTGCTGGATTTGGCATTGAGAAAAAATAGACAAGAGCTGTGATCGTGTGTGACACTGAATAGGATTACCATCTGTAGCTGAAGAGCCGATTGCTGCCCTAGATTGTATTGAAATGAGGGGACATCAGATTGGTTTGTAGTCGTGACAAGAAAGCAGATTTTTTTTTTTTTTTTACAGTTTTTGCTTCATGGCAGAATCAAAACAGTCCAACTTAAAGATAGCTTTGCATTTCGGATAAATTTGTAAATTTGTAAATTTTAAAATTTAATTCTGGATTGTTTTGCAATAATTGTAGTGGAGATTATTTCATGTCACCTCACAGAGTAGGGCATCAAAGTCTTAAGAAATACAAGGATAATTTCAAATGAAACAGGTGACTTCTGCCTTAAGATTTCATTTGTAGCATTTTTCGCATCTTTCTTGACCCAGTGGTTGGGGGCAGAGAGGAAACATTACAGGACTCTGAAAGAACAGTAGGGAGAGAGGTATTTCCATTATGTTCCAGCTGAGGCAGCTTAACTTCCTCTTTGTTCTGCCTATTGATTCCAGTGTACTCTGGCTCTGTGCGCCGAGCCAGCGAACCACCCACCAGCTGTCCTTGCGATGTCAGGGATGTGAAAAGGAGTTTGATAAAGCCACAGATGGCATGCTGCTCCCACCTCTCCATAAGTGCCATTCCTGATGTGTCGCCACATAAATGGAGTCGATACAATTTCTACCGCTGGAGCTGAAAAATTGATTAGAATGGAGAGGGCGGAAAGTCCTATAGACGTCGATGAGCGCGTCTGCTTATATAGACGGTGTGTGTTACACAATTATGAGCACAAAAGGTGCACTTTTGCATGGATGTGTGCTTCAGTTCAACCTCTCTTGACTGGTCCAAAGAACACTCATCTAACACTCGTCTAGTAAAAGTTGATTGCTGTCTGCAAAAAGGCTTTATTATTGCCATTCACTGTATTTCTTCACATTTTTATTTAATTTCATTTCTGATAAAAAAAAAAAAGTGTACATAGAACATGACAGATGTGATAATACATTAACTGTGAGAGATTTCTCCCCGCGGAGCTTCTTTGCACTTCTGCACCTTTTTTCCAAGCTAGCTGCATCTCAGAAGGTAAGAAATTAAACGGGTTCACTCACATGCAGCTCACTGAGTAAATTCACAGCGAGGCCCCGTCACAATCAGCTGAATTTGCTGAGCGAGCTGTCTTGACGGTGGAGAGGACGTGATTGTAGTCTGACATCTGTTGTGTTGCTCCGTCCACTTTTGCTTGACCTACTTTACCCTCCTCTTGGAATATAAGGTACAAATACATGCATATTCAAATACAATAAATACAAGCATGTTAATTTCACTCCGCCGCATTTTGGTGCGACCACACCTTTACAGTCGAAGGAACATATGTTGCTCACACATACAGATTAGAGGCAGTCAACACGCATGAAATCCAACATCTGCTCTGAGGTACATTTCTCAGCTTCCTTACGTCTGCGCTGTGCTGTAATTAGCTTTAATTTGGTGCTCACAGTCATTTTGCAAGACCAAGTGTAACTTTTCTTCAAACGGTGGATATCTCTTGCAGGGAAACTTTCTGAACAAACAAACTGTCAGTGCAAATAAATAAATAAATAAATAAAGCAACTTTCATTGTCAGGCAGCAGGCAGCGTTCGCTCTATGAGAATAGTGCTGCTAGTCAAAGGAAGGAGGAGGCCTTTGTGGATGCTGCAGCTCTCCACACGGAGCCACGCTCGTCGTATCATTTCTTTTCTCACAGTGACGGTTGAGCCAGCAGCTGAAGTTTGCTTGTGACGGGTCAAGGACGACTTGCTAAAACAGAGCTAGACTTGCGAGGAGTACAAGCACCTTCAACCTTTAACTTAGACTCTGGGCTGCATGTGTATTCTCAAATTCCTGAAAGAGAACAGAAAGCTGCATTTTTTTTACAACCCTCGATTGTGAAACCAACCGGGGGAAGAAACACGGATCTGATTTGTGCATTTAGCTTCGTGATACTCAAATAGTTTGGAAATAACATCATATATTAAACATTATTACACATTATTTAACACTGACTGGCCAAAAAAAGTTTAGCTTTCTGTCACTGAAATCACCAGTTTGTGTTCTGACTTCTGATGTGCATTTCAAAAGTGTCACTGATGAGCTGAATATGGATATTGGATCGCTAATAAGCCGGGAGCTCCAGTCGCGTTGCTGAGCGCCTCCCTTCCGAGATACTGAATACCCCTCTTCTTATGTTATGTAACTTTCCGTTGGTGCCACCACTGCTGACAGTGGCAGAACACAAGGACTGCTCGTGTCTAAAAATGTCTTCCTAATACCCCCTCCCGAGTCTTAGAAGTGAAAGGAGGAAGGACAAGGCGTCGCTGTGACACGGAACAGTGGGGAACATAACTAGTGGATAAAATCCTCAGGTCTTTTCTTTGTGCACTCACTTCTGACCGCTGTTAAAAAAAAAAAAAAGAAAAGAAAAGCCTCATGCTGTACTCTGCACACTGAAAAGTAGTTATCATAAAATGTTTCTCTGCTGCTTTACATAGGTTTAAATGTCAGCATGTTTGCTCAGCTTTTTATGTGAAAATATGTCTGCGTATATTCGATAACATATAGTTTCCACTACATATTCTGTTGGTAAGAAAAAGAGAAGGTCGCTTTAAATATTCCCATGCCCGTAGTCCCAGCAGTTAGAAGGTTATGTAGAGGAATTATGACGCTCATTTTCCCTCCGTGGACGATAATGTCGATGTTGGCGAAGCGTTGCGCTCGATCTGGAGATGGTCTCCCACCAGTTGTTCGTCAACCTTTGGTGCCATAATCTGCATTAAGCGCAAGAGACTTGGGTTTAACCTTAAAACTTTTTTTGCACTAATAGCTAAATACAGCCCAAAGCCAGGAGCAAGTGTCATAAAACACCCGATTTTATTGCACTAACATGTCATAAAGATAATTGTCTTTCCCACACACACACAGAGATGCACACACACACACACACACACACACACACACACACACTGGCCCTTAAACACTGCTCTATCGCTTCTTTTCCTCAAAGTGTCACCACAAGCGGTCTCAAGTGTGCCACTTCACATTCTGCAGAGCCAGTTCAGAGAGGAGGAACCTTGAACAAAACTATTAAATCACAGGAGACGATACAGCTGTGACACTGGATAGCTCTGATGTTTTTTTTTTTTTTTTACTGTATTTAGGGTGAGAGCAGAGTTATTTGTCAGTTTTAGTCACGACCACAAGCTTGAAAGAGCAGCTGACCTTTTGCTAAGCCGCCCCCATAGTTACTGTTGGGTTGCCTATCAAGCTTTCTGCTCTTGCAAGGCACAGACACAGTTTACGGCGATAAATTAGACAGATTTACTATTCAAGTTCTTTATCATTTAATCACAGTGGGTTGTTGATTTCAGAGCAGTGGACAAACGCCGGTGTTTCCCATTTCTAGATCCAATGACCAGCTGTCACTTGCAATTTCATCCATTGTAGTGAGCAAGCTATTTAGGCTAATGTTAGGTTGAAAATGCTGTCTCTGCTGACCTCTTACAGTTTCCAGCCGACTAATTTTTAAAAGGAGAAAGGGTCTGAAACATGAACTTTATGGCTGCACACGCGATATTGTGCTAAAAGACTGGTGAAAGCTACATGTCCCAGGCAAAAAGTGGAAGACGTGAAGTGTAAAGCTAGTACGACCTGGTATAACTCAAGTACAATAAGCTGTTTGGCCCATTAACTGACATATTTGGACAAGCAAGGCATAGGTAAGATGCTTTATTTTCAAACAGTATGTTTCACTTTAAAAGTTACAAGAGAAAAGTTTTTTGGGGATGAGGACTAACCAGTGTGTATTCTGGACTAACTAATGTATATTTTGAACATAATAGCCAGAAGGGGAGACTGGTGCCGGTTTGACCCTGTAAAGCCTGAACCATTAAATAATTGCCAGAAAAGTTTTGTTTATTGAACCTTCTGACAAATTAAAAAAGAAAAAAATTAATTAAATATCAATTTTCAATTTGATTATTTGGTATTTTCTGGTATTTTGATTGTATACATCAGGTTTTTCAGGACAAAAAAATATCACACTCATGATGTAGAGTATGTAGAGATTGAAAAATTGAAGGCGTTTCATCAATGCAATTTTCAAACAACCATGCTGCTGCAGCCAGATAAACAGCGGCTGACAGGGGCGGGGAGGTTGTAACACCTTCTAAAAAAGCTTAACCCTGCAGTGACACATTTTCTCTCTCTCCTCCATTTTTGATGAGGACGGCGAGTGGAAAAAGCTCGAAGGGGCGTGCCTGCACACGTACTAAAATCGGCATCAGATGAGAGGTGAGGCAGGGGAAGATGGTAACGTCTGTCGCCAGCGTGCGCTCCATCTGCCACGTGATACTGAGCAGATACTGCGAGAAATTACCATCCTCGGGGAACAAGGATCGAGACAGTTTATCCCCGTGTGGTCTCTCACAAAAGTAAAAAAGTCCTCAATGCAGAACAAGAGGATGTTTTGACTGGTTACTTAACTGAGGCAGCAGACTTGTATTTTGGACTCACTCCTGGCATCGGACAGGTAAAGGTTAGCGAGTTTAGACCTGAGTAGGAATGTGTTACTAGTGTCTTTTTTTTGTGTGTA
Source organism: Scortum barcoo (assembly GCA_023238725.1). Classification (NCBI taxonomy): domain Eukaryota; kingdom Metazoa; phylum Chordata; class Actinopteri; order Centrarchiformes; family Terapontidae; genus Scortum; species Scortum barcoo. The sequence continues at coordinate 9,509,736 of CM041533.1, forward strand.
TTGACGAACCTACTATTTTTACTTCCTTATAACTGAGATTTAGGTCAAGTTTCAAAATACAGTGGAGCACAACATGAAAACCTGGCAGGTCCTGAATGGTTCTCAGGCGTCATGAAAAGGAACTCTATGAGAAGTGCAGAGACAACAAACTAGCATAATTTGTGTTCTCCCAGTTTTTAACTTCTGCACTCTTGCAACTTACCCCAGAATGTGTTATATCTATTAGACAATTGCACCTCCTGTATTTGACACCACTGAATGAATCCTGTGATATTTCTGCAGACGTTGGAAAGATGTTATTTGTAGTAGGTATGTCAGGGTATTTGTGTGAATACTTGGGAACTTTAACGCAGAAATCATCATAGTTTTAAGTGCTGAGACAAAAAGTGTTCCAATCGTCCCCCATCTCACCTATCGTACACTGTGATATCACAACATTAAGGACTATAAGTACTACACAGTGATCTTTTTTTAAATAACCTGTAACCTTTAAAAGTATGAAAGGCTTTGTGGCTGTGGAGTGATGCTAGGTTAGGTGAATGTGGGGAAAGCCAACGCTGGACCGGCCCGTTGTACCTGGTTTTACACTTTTACAAATGGTCATTTCCTCAAGGATTTATCGACATTTCTGATCTATTTTTCTAATTTTGAAAATCACAAAGATGCGTCTTGTTTTGTTATGTGTTTTTTCACATGAAAGCTGGCTGTGAGCTTTTGTGTTTTCTTTTTTTCCTGAAAAATGCATTATGTGCTTTGTAAAATAACCGGAGAGGAATGGATGTTATTCATTTAGCACAGTGCATCGAGCCATTTCAAATTCCTCATCTTTGTTCCCAAAAGTTGCTTTCCAAGGCAAGAGTCTCTATCAAAAAAAACGTCTATTCTTTCCGTCGACAGTGTCATTTAATGAGAGGCACTTACAGTAGACTCTAACACAATTAAGTGTTTCTTGACAACCTCGGGAGGAAAATTAATCTCTCAAATGAAATTGGTCTCAGTGCTCAATATGTCACCCAGTGGGATGCGACTTCATTTCTATTCATTGACCCTCCGTGAATTAAAGCTCATTTCCTGAATGTGTTGCTTCTCGCAGGCTCCCGCAGCAGGACGCGCGCTTTCAACCACACACCAGCTCAGGAAACCTTCCCCTCTTCCCATTTGATTCGAGGATTAGATCTGATTAAAGATTTGAGCTGAACAACCTCTGCAACAGCCGTGCAATCTCATTTTTCTTTTTTTTTCCTTTTCCTTTCCCCAAGTCTTCTTGTTAAATTAACATAAAGCTGATGGGATTTTGGCTTTGAGATTCCTCCGATTCTCCCACATTTCATGAGCACAACAAGGACGGGCGACAGCACATTAAAAAAGAAACAACCTCAGTCGTAGAACTAGGAAGTCATTTCTTGACTGATATACTGTATTGTTACCAGCAACTGTTGCGTCAGTGAATAGGTCAACGATTGGCATGGATAGCTTTCAGAAATCCTTTAAAATGACATTCAGCTATTGTCATTGGCTTGTACCTATCTACGAACAATACACTTCTACACTCTACACATCTTGTCTCAAATGTCATATTACTACTTAATAAAATTACTATTGTTCAACAACAAGACAAAGACATGTGTTTTCTTTTTTTTCCCTTTGGTGGAAGTGTATTGTGTAAGTGTGTATGTAAACATAGTTTTTTTTTTTGACAGCGGCTCTCGGACGAGGAAAGCCATGTGCCACACAAGCAAAGAAATTATACAACCAAACTTCTTTTGCACTCATAGTCCACATCTAGGACAGGTCGGCAGCAATAGAAAAACAAGTAATACATCTTTTTGTTTTGCGTAGTCATGAAAATATCTGTTTTATACAAAAATTAAATACAGTTACCGTATGTTACAACTCTTTTTTTTTAAAATCCCATACAGGTGAGCTCAGACATGACTACAAAGCCTCTGAAAAAAAGAAAAAAAAGAAGACGCAGTACCGGATGAGTACTTGTCGAGGGGGCTTGATAATAATACATGTGCAGCATTTGGCAAAACAACAGACACCCTTCAGCAAAGTAAAATCACCAGAGTCACCAAAGCACAGGGAGGAGAAAGTGAGGAGGGGTGGGAAGAGTGAGGGAGAGGAGGAGAGAGGAAGGTAACAAGTAAGGAAGGAGGCAGTGAGGCAAGATGTTTTAAAATGTCCCCGTCCACATTATTATTTTTTAATAACTTCAGATGATACTTAGAAATCGTGTGTCTAGTTTTGTACAGTTTGCTCTCACAATGCGGGTGGCTCTATCTGAGTCTGCCTTTGATGAAGTACCAGCCGACGACATAATCATACAGCGAGGCCTCCAACCGTTTCCTCAGTGACATTATCAGACGGCAGCGACTTCGCCGAGTCTTTCTTAAATTCATCTAGCATTCAGTATAACAGATCTGTGCACAACCTGTCGCAATAGTTACACCCACCGCTGTGGCCTCGATTATACAAAAGAGTTGCTTATATTGAATGCTGAGCACGTTGTCCACACATCCTTTGTCCTTCATGTCCTTAAAGTCGAGAGTTCGGTCTCAACACGTGGTCTTTTGGGGGGTTTTGGTTGAGGATACGAGGCCGGTTCAGGTCTCTCACCAAAGAGAAACAATCAATAGGGGGAGCACTACGAGGGTGAGAGTGACCTGGCGGCCGACGGGGGGATGATGGAAGGAGGCCCGTCCAGACAATTGGTCATCATCGCACTCCCCGGGGCCCTGGCAGCGAGCTCTCTCGCACATGACGCCCGTGAAGCCGGGGGAACAATGGCACCGCTGATGGTGGTGGCACGTGCCGCCGTTCTGACAGCGCAGCAGCGCGTTGTCACACACCCGAGCTGCGGAGACAAAGCAAAAAGGGCAGGGGAGACAGGAAGGGGTGATTAATAGATCACTCAGCGATAGGGCGACAGAGAGCATCAACAGGCAAGTTCACAGGGCACAAGCTGCCTCTTCTTGTCCTGTCTGCATCGCTCTGTGTCCTCAGAGCACAGCTGACACATTAGGGAGGGTGAAACCAAGGACTTTTCTGTAGGAGTGCACAGAGGAAGAGGAGATAGATAACCAGGGCAAATACTGTATGAATACTAGAGTGCAGCCCACCGTCTGTGAAAAAAGCCCTCTCTGTGAATGATTGTTTGTGACAAAAGAACACAGACAGACATTTTATGGATTTATGGATATTTTTAGGTGCACCAAAGGGACCTCAGAGCAAATAATTCTGGCAAAACAAAAGAGCAAACAAACCATGGCAGCGATGAGGTGAAATTAATGATTAGTGAATCAAAGGATGCCAGAGTATTGTGTGACAGCCCCTCTGTGCGGCACCGGAGACGTGAAATTTGGCTTCCCTCTGGCACAATGACACTTGAAGAACAGAAAGAGGAGAAGGACGGGGGACGGAAATCTGGCTCCACCCACGCCACCACTAGCTTTGATATGCAAATCGGCATTTCCAGGTATTTCACCGATTGCGGTTATTTTCTTTTTCTGCGTTTAACCTTAACAACAAACAGCACAACCCTGTTCAAAGAAAAGGTTGTGATAAACAGGGCCGCATTGTTCTTCTAATGCGACCACCAAACATTTCTTTCTTTTGATATGGACTGATCAGGACTACATAAGCTAATATTCACATTTCTAGACAAAAAAAAACCTCACAACTCAATTATCCCAGGAAGCCCCTCTGCTGGCAGAGGTGAAATCCTGGAAGAGGCAATATTTGCTGAGAGATTTCAGCGTAATTGGATATCTCTCCCTGCATAAATAGTAATCACATTTTTGGTTTTCAGTAATGTCGCTCATGCATCAGAATAAACTCAACAAATAGTCATCGCTCCTGCCAAAACTGATTAAAAAGGCATTGGTACTGCATTTAACCTAATAATATTCCCATCTCCATTCACACAGACACAACTGTTGTTTTAAAGTGCCACCTGTGGATATATGTTTTTATTGTTAAAGTGGGATTTGCAATAATTTTCTAATCAAGTGTTATAAATGACTCTTTTGGCGAACACCTTTCTTGCACTTTTTCCTTCACATGTCTGCCTCTGCTTTCAGAAACCCTAAGAGATTTGGTGCGACAGCTTCGTTGCGTTCAACTGTTTTTATGTATCTCTAGAAAGATTGCTAATGATTGCAGTGTAACAGCAAATACAGAGGATCCTTCGCTCAGTCGAGCTCCTCACTTAAAATGCAGCCGGTCCTGGTGTTGCGTTGCATGATAGATTTCTCTGATTGTTGAAAACTGATTGTTGAAAAATAATGAGTCTGGCAAGACGCCACTGCTCTTTGATTCAGAGGCTGACACCAAAACCTGACATTTACAATCGATGTTTTAGATAGATTAAAAGTGTTTCAGCCGCGGAACTTCTTTGACTTGCTGCGGTGAATATGACATCGTAATGTTAAATGTAGTTGAACCTCATATAAAAAAACACAGAACGTATGCTGATCTGCATATTGTTTCACAAATAAGCTGCTTGTATACATTTGTTTTCCTTTAAAAGGCAAATCAACAGTGAACGAGAAAATTAATTATGGTGCAGATGCATTTGACCACATTTGTAATCATTTTCATAATTGGAGACAGTGCTGTGGCAGTGAAAGGGGTTGAATTAGAATTACTACTTTATTACTGGGTGTGTTCAAGGGCAGCAACAGCCACTGCTGTCCACCTTTCTCATTCCCTTTCAAAGCACTGCGCTCAACGACTGCTCCTGCAGGTTTGCAAAAAAGCACACAGTATTGTGTCATATTTTGCAAGTGCCCAGTGATGCAAAGTAAGGATGCAATACTTGAAGTGGCTATAACAATTAATATTTCCTAATAATAATGGCTCAAAAGACTGTATGTAAAGTGAACTCTGTAATGCCCCTCAGCTATACAGATGTTTTTGTGTTTTTCTTTTAGTTTTGGTTCCTGATAGTTTTGGTTGTTTTCAGCAGCAGCAGGCAGCCATTGCTGCCATGCAGACAGAGCAAGTAAGTAGCTGGCAAACAGAGAGGAGCTATTTAGTGGCTTAAGTGCCAGATATTTCTCACTGGAGTTGGTGGAGACTAAAAATAGAGCTTACAGGAGAGTGAGTATTGGAGGTACTTTATAGTCGACAGGTAGATGGACACACGACTCCAGATAATGAAAATGTTGCTCTGTGTCTGCCTGATGTCTAAATGAACTGCTAACAAGTTTGTTACAACAGTTATAGCAATGTGATAATATGGCCCGTGTGTTCATAGCTTAAAAAGATCTGTTACTGCACGTTTAATTATACTTTAACTGTAATGTTTAGTCAACCATAACTCTAAACCAAACCTGATCCAAAATGCAATGCAGTTTATACATGTAATGACTTAAGCCAAGCCTAAATATGTCTCAGGCCTGACAGTCTTGGTTCAAGTCTGACAGGACAGAGATTTCTAATTTGTCAACTCATTCCCGACCAAATAAGCAACTTACTAATGCAAAAGTGTCTGTCCTTGAACTTTGTATGCTTAAACATGGACTCCTGAATCTTAGAGTGCTCCTGCCATGTCCTCAGCGGGTTCAAACATTAATGGCCCTCTGGCTACACCCCAATCAGTAATGTCAAAGCAGCTTTCTTATTCTACAGCTAATGGAAAACACCTGCTTTGTGTGTTTTTGTAAAAAGTCTCCACTGTCTAGTCTAGGCATTAACTTTGTTGCCTGTGGCCGAAGGATAATCTGCGTGTCCTCCAGCGGACCCTCAGGACCATTGTATTTCTAAAAGCATCTGTAGACCAATTAGTTTGCTTATCCAGAGGCTTAAGCCTGCGGTGTCTTTGCGGAGCCACAGGGCACTGCTGTCATGACAGAACAGAGTGTAAAATAAGTCAATTATTCTGTGTCACTCACAGAAATGCTCAGATAAGGACTGGGTATGTGTGAACTAATAAAAAAAAAAGAAGTCTGTAAGTTGGCATCTTTAGTCCCCATCTATTATAGACGTCTGTGACACTGTGTTGATATAGTGACAGTGTGATTTTAGGTTATATTTTGGACAGTATGGTGTACAATGAGTTGTATTTACACGTGCATGGTAATCATCACTTTTAACAAATGTGATTATTATCTGATTTAAAAAAAAGCCAAATGTGTATATGAAAACAGAAATAATGAATTAAAGGGACACTCTTTAGTGATTTAGTGTTATACTTCAGACAGATTTGAAAAAAAAAAAGAAAAAAAGTTAAAACAGCAGAGACTGAGATATCCTCACATTTAGTCTCAAGTATGGTCCTCAAGTCCCCAAAACACTGAATCCTACATTTCCCATAATGCAAATAAAATATGTATTTCGTAACATCAGTATTCTGGTTAAAATTAGCTGGAATAAATAAGCCTGATGACATAATTAGGGGTTATTTTTACAGATTAGAGACTAAAGAAAGCACAATACAATGATTTGACATGTAAAAGTGGTGGCCCTTTAATAATAGAAAATGAAACACAACATCAGGCTTTTTTAAATGCTTTTCTTCAAACAGCTTCCCCTCTCCTGTGTGACTTCCCTCGCTCTCAGACTTGTGCTGGCAGCAAGTGAAAACGCAGCAAGTCGAAGCCTGGCTAAGCACCAGCGTACTCTCTCTGAGACATATGTGCAGCTCACACCTCCGTCAGATGTGTGACATTTTAGCGGTATAACTGTTATGACAGATCCATCCGTGGGCCTTGGTGTTGCACGAAGCAACATGGAGAAAATTCCCCACAACAGCAACACAACAGTGATAGATAGGAAAGAGGAAATTTCATATCGCTGCTTGTATGGCTGTAAACATGACACAGCTGCGGGTATGTTTTTTTTCAAAATGGTACTGTACAAAATTATATTATACACAACTGAACGGATTATTTTATTGATTATTAGGACGAATAGTACAAAATTGAAATAATAGACAAATTGTTACTTCTACTGACTCTAGTTACTTTCTATAACCTTTTTTCAGATGATCGAGCAGTCTGTTTATGTCCTCAACATACTCAGGCAGTCCTCTAATCCTCTCATCTCGGTGAACTCTTTACTGACAGACACTGTGCGACCGAAGTCTCTCAGATACGACAAATCAGGTTAAAAGTCACAAATCGATGCCCTGGACCGTAGCTCCTGCCGCTCCCTTCTGTGAAAGATAGAGATCTTGTGCGGTAAAAATATTTTCCATTCAGCGGCCAGCCATTTTAAATATGCCGCTTCAAATGTATACAAAAGATCTGATATTGCACAAATAAATGAAATTTTGCTGCAGTGATGTGAGGCCTGAAAGGGAGTTACAGCAATAAAGATGACCTTTTTTTTTTTTAACAAGAAAGGTGCTACAGGGACAGCAGCACATCCTTTCAATTACAAACAGCGGAGAAAACAATCATATTCATAGTTTTTAGTGTTTTAAAATGTTTTAATTCATTTAAAAAGGTTTAATAACTGTAGGTTCACCCGTTCAGCTATAACTGCGGACCGTTTCCAGATACAGGGCCTGCTAATTATCTGCTTTGAGACAGAATAGCGTTGCTTCAATTATGCCGAATCAATATCTTTTGTCAGGGTAAGCCGAAACCCGCGTTCAGCTGTGCCTCCTGTTATCATATTAACATGACGGCTTCATCATTAGTCATGACTCCGGGCGGTGAGGTTCAATTCGAACTGTCAGCCGCATAGTAGCACATGACAGCGGCGGGGACATGATGCCGCATCTAAAGACAGAAAGTGCTTTGTTCACGAGTCCTGTGTTGGTAAATGCTTGTCAAGTCAGAACTGGAAGAGGACTCGCCGAGACGTAGACGAGTGTGTGCTAAATGTGACGCTACAGCCGGCGGCCTGTTAGCTTAGCTTAGCACGATAAGAGGAAGCAGAGGGAACCAGCTTATGTGGCTTTGTCCAGAATACGCCTACCAGCACCAACAAAGCCACTAATTAACGAGATGAATCTTGTTTGTTCAGCCTGGGCACAAATGAAAGTTGTGGTTTTATGGGGAGTCACATGCTGCTACTATTTTTTGGAAGAGAACAAAAAAAAAAATTGTTGGTGACTTTCTGGAGTCTCTGCTGGTTCGGGTTGTCAAAAAGTAGTTCCAGCATGTAATCAGATGCAACATGTTTCTTAAATATTTTACATATTTCGCATATTTTTGAATAGCCAGGCTAACTGCTTGCCCTGCTTCCAGTCTTTATGCTAAGCTAATCCAGTCAAGAATGCAAATAAACACACGTCCTACAATGTTTAACTCTTCCTTTAAAATATTGCCACTGTTTGAGATCATTTAAAAATACTTACAAAAAATCCTTATCATTATTGCTAAAAAGATCTAAGAAATGTGTTTTTAGTTAGTCCTTCTTAGAAATAACACCTGCAATCAAGTCCATTTTGCAAAATTGGTGATTTTCTATATGCCAAATTTGATTAATATTATTTGTGGGTTAAAAACTAATTAAAAAAAAAAAATCATCATTTGAACGCGCTCGTATGACCTACTGTTACAAATGCTAAATAACATCCTTGGGTTACTTTCAGAGACGCCGCTGTTGCAGAATAAAATATCACCTCTCTGCTAAAATAAATGTCAGCTCTCCTTGCACTAGAGGATATTTCCTTTGAAAGCACCTCCAGATATGGGACGTTTAGAGCGACTGAGCAAATACATTAATCTACATGTATAAGCTTTTGTTATTGGTGAGCTTGATACTGTGTTCGCGCACTTTATGTGGAAATGATGCAGATTACATAGGAATCGTTTGTAATCCACTCCGATGCGGTAACTGGTTTCTTTTCTCCACAGGATAAGGAGAACACAGGATTATTTTCATAGGTGCATCTCATTCCCGGCTTTGTGAGTCCAGAAAAGAGCAGCAAAGGCCGTCCCTTGATTGTGGAAATCCTGAAAGAATGTTTTTTCTCTTCTGGCTGTGAGAGCAGTGGTGCAGATGTAACACTCACTACACAGGATATCTGGGCCTGAGGATTAGCTGGAGATAGCTGGAGATCAATCTACATAACCCCCCCCCCCCGGAGCCTCTTCTCTCCTTCCCTCTCCTTCTCCTCTTTCCTTTTTTTTTTTTTTTTTTTTCTCCTTGTGAAAGTGGCAGAAAGGGTACACCCCCAGAGAGCATTCTGGGTATTTAAAAAGAGGGCATGATCAAAAGGGGTTAGGAGGCTGTGGACTCTCTGATCATGCGGGATGTGGTCCATTCCCTACAGTGTTCTCACAACAAAAGGTCTGCCTTGTAAGGACCAGCGTGTGTTCGTGTGCATGCAGGATAAAAAGCATCTGGGCTTTGGGAAAACAACCCGACTGCATACCGCTATTTGCATATTCTACATTACACTTTTTTCAAATTTGCCAATCAAAAAGCAATCAATTCCTTCTATGTATTGTTGTTGGTGTCATGCTGAAGTTACAAAGCCTATAAGCCTACCTTGGTTATGATTTGCAACACCAAGAGATGAAGCATTTGCTCGATCTGCGTAAAAATGGGAAAGGTCATATGTTACACTGAGTGGTCATATAGTTCATGCTGTTATGTAGTTAAAGCACACGCACAGCATGCATATAGATTCTTGGATTTTTACAATAATCTGTTTGTTATCTGGGCTGAGAGTTACTGAAAAAATGTCTTCCATGTGTTTGGAATAGTAAATGGACTAATGTAGAATAGTGTGCATGCAGCTTAAATGAGTGACTCTTCCACAAGACAAAGGCAGAGACATGTACATATGGTGGCTGCTTTGTTATCTGGTATGAGGAGTAACCTTGAGGCGTCAACATACGTGGGGATGCATGGTGGGAACCACGACTTCATAAAAACTGTTTTTCTTTTCTCTGGCTTTGGGCAAATATCTGTCTGTGCGCTTAGAGCAAATATTCTAGCGTGGAAGGGAGAAAATAATTCTCAGTAGTGCCTGCTGATACGCTGGCCCAAACATGCAGGACTCTCCGTATTTTCAAGAATTAGCAAGTCATTTAATCTACACCAGTGTTTTTTTTTTTTTGCAGGTTTTTGCTTGTTAACTACAAATCATATACTTAATATTACTACTGACCATTTTCAAACCATGCTGTAAAGCTTTAAGGTATCTCCTACCCTTAAAAACTAGATGCCAAGAAGGTAGGAAACCTATAAGGCATCCATTGTTTTCCATTTCATTTCTATTTATTTATACATGTTATGGAAATCTCAAAAATACCAAAAAAAGCCTTCATAAAACCTGCCTGTGGTTTGTTTTTCAAGTTTACAAAGCTCCAATTCCCAAGCTCCACTGAAACATATGAAAATCAGCCAATGGTTTCTATTCATTTCCCAGAACAATGTTTACAAAATCTCAAACATGACGGCATGGCTTTTAGGACTGTTAGTAGGAATGTGAGGTACATTTCTCAAAACTTTTGGCAATGGAATGATAAAATTGTATTTGTTTAAAATGCAGTTTCTTTTATTTCAAGTATTTTCTAAGAACAATTGTCACAATTAAAACAGCATTTTATGAAAAGTGATGTTTAAATGTAATTAAAAATCTACATTAATGCTTTGTTAAGGTGGATTTTATTTCACTGTGGAAAACGTACTAATGAACAATAATGATAATGGATGGCACAATTTCTCACAACAACGTCATCAATCACACAAGTGTTAGTCACCACCGAGGGAGGAAACCATCAGCCAACATGCCAATTTAAAAAGCTTGATCGACTTACGCACTGGTCCGTGATTACTGGGGATACCTGTGGAAAGAGCACAGACACAATGTTTCATTAAGCATGAATCATCCCGCTTTACTTTTGAAGCAAAAACTCAATTTGTTTGTGTTGCTTGTCTTGAATAAATCAAAGCCCAACAACACTCGCTCTCCGATCGGTTTCCACCATGTCCACTGATTAACAGCGGCCACGGCTCTGCGGAGAACCCGCCCGTTCCAACGCCCGCCCTCCTCTGATGATAATAACAGGTCTGCCAGTGATGAAATGTCAACAGAATCAAAAGTGGAAATATGGAAAAAAGTATTTTCTTCAGCATTTTCATTTATGTTGGAAATAAAAAATCAATCAGCTAGATAAAGGTCCATTTTTCTGTATCATCTTTGAATCAAATCAGTTAAACGGCATCTGCAAATCATTCATAGTGTTTCTTATAATCTCCATTTGTGGCATTAGTGGGGTTTCAAATGTAGAGATAAAGCCAGTCAAAGAAACTAAAGAACTAAAATGCTTCATCAAATCGATTGTCAAAATTTCTGAATGTCTTCGTGTGGAAAACATCACGTCACCTGCCTGAAAATGAAAGACAAATGAAAAGTGAAAGAACACGGGAAAAAAAAGAGAAAAGTATACTTCCAAGCACTAAAATAAGCCGGAGCGGACTTTGGCAACCCTGACGCAGCCCTTGTCTGACCCGTACATGTTATCAGCATCTTGCCGTGGACTCACCATCTTTGTTTTCTGTTGATGTAATCAGCGGGCAAATCTGGCGCCACAATTAGTGCAATTTCTGATCCCCTTTTTGGAGCTCTACCGCTTTGTCTTCCTGTGATTACGTTTCAGCAGGGTTTTCATGTTGTTTGCCCTCCCATTCATCACTTCATTACCAGTTCGGGGCTGTCACGGCAGCTGTTGGCAAGCGCACAACGCGGCGGCTGGCGGGAAAAGAAAACACCGATTTTAAGCTCCAATTTGCAAGAAGGCGAGCGAGCCGCAATTCCTAACCAATAGTTGTTCTGTGCGAGAAATGGAGGGCAGACAATATTGCCCTTTGAAGCCAAAACACATTCTACAGTCTGATCAAACTCTCAGCCCCAACCCTTCTTAACCTGTGAACCTACTTTGGAACACAAGATGAGATGACGCTCCCTGCAAAGTGGACTGTCAACATAATTCTCCAAGTGATTCCTCTTCTGCTCTGCGGGCAACTTACAGATTTCTCTCCTCCTTCTCTTAGGGGAAACTTTGGATTTGAATCACTCTCAGTCACTCACCGCCACTGACAGCTATGGCCCGTAGCAACACAGGGCTCCATTTTGGGCTCTAATTTATTAGACGAAGGGTCACGGGTGTCCGTATATCTGCACGTGCAGGGATTTGAATATGTAATAGACCTCGCCCTGTTCCTACCTGTGAGATAAATGAGTTCCATGATTAAAGAGGAAGACTTGATGACAGATGAAAGCTATTAAACCATAATTACATTTTGCACGTTCAGCATATTTGTCTTGATACGAGGCCTGTATGTTTAATATCCTCATAGGAAATATGAGCTTCACATAATGCATAAAGGCATGTTCGGAGGGCCGGGGCTTTACTTATGAGAGAAATAAGAATAATTCAAGACAAAAGTGTGTTCGTTCAACACCTGGGGGACCAATATTGTTACGTCACTTCCATGTGCAACATTATTGCATTTTATGCCACTGCCAAACAAGTGCTAATATTGCTTTTGATATGGCTAGACCTCGGTTTCATCAGTTCAGTGCAGATGCGGCCAAGTGTTGGATTTTTTAATAACGGCCTGTCAATCTGACAGTGAGCACCACATTGCAGGGAGACTCATAACACAGAAGGGGTGCAGGGGTAAATCCAGCAATATCTCCTTAGAGTTCACAAGCACCAACAAACTCCCACACAAAATCAAATGTGTTGCCTGTGCACCCACACACACACACAGTTTTGTGCGCATACGTGCATACACAAACACAGACACGTGAAACACATACTCATACAAGTGACTGTGTAATCCTCCGATTCATCATCAGCAAATGGCCTGACGACAAGCGAGAAGCAGCGCCGTTGCCGCGCAAATGCTCTCTTGCCGAACCGGTAGATCGATAGCGATATCATATCTCTGTACAAATCCGATCAGAGCGCCGCGTCTGAGAATCCGAGTCAGACAATCAAAAAACTGAGCATCTGAAAAAACCTGCTGTCAATCCCAGCAGACTGCCGCCATGAGACTCTCTGACTGCAAGGCTGAATCAGTGTGAACGGAGGACCAGAGGGCTAGATCTTCCACCATCTGGCCTCGCCTGGCCGTCCACCACCACATCCCTGAGTGGCTGTATTAGATTTATTGAGGCAATGAGCCCCCCGCCTCAGGCATGGGATTTGATAAATGTGACTCAACTCCCGTCCAAGATTATAATGGGGATAATGCAAAAGAGCACCTTCTGCCTCAGAGATAGCATGTGAACAGGCAGAAAGATATGCAGCGTTAGTTCACACTTGTCGTGGAGCGGAGGCAGGAATACTAAATTCAAGTGTTGGAATGTTTCCCCCAATACTGGATGAATAAAGTGATTTATGATTGATTAAAAATCCTGAGGAAAACAAACAAACGGGACATAGATATACCCAACAAGTGCTCATAACTTTAATATAACTAGCCATCACTGCCTTCTGATATGACTGTTCCGGTTTCTCGAGTAACCTAAGTTTAAGTTAGGTTTAGACTAAAGCTACCTGTTTGACAAAATAAACTTAGCTCAAGGTCCGCCTGTATCTTACTGTCTTCATGAAAGGAGTCTTCTTCATGGAGTTTGCTCAGAAGATGGCCTGATTGCGATCATTTGACCGACGAGTGAAACTACTCAAACTCGAGTTCAAACAGGTGCACTAATGTACGCGTGGGTCATAAACCGTATGTCTGTTCAATGCCGCTGGCTGTGAAGGGATAGAACAATCGAGGACGACGGCCACTTTCACACTCCCTCACAAAAAAATGATAGATAAAAGGCAAAAATTCACTTTGCTTTCTGTCTGAACACACCTTAAGGAGATTTTTAGGGTGGAATGGTGTTCAGCTACTTCATACAACATACATAAGGTATAAGGTTATTGTGAGAGTTTGCTCTTCCTGCTAATTATCTTGTCTTTTTTTTTTTTTGCACAGTAGGAAAGTCCATCACTTAAACAAAAACAAACTGTACTGAAGCACACTCCTAGATTCCCATCCATATGCCACACTGTATACTATACTATACATACATATTCTGTGTTATGCATGTTAGCTTTGGTTACTGCATATATTGGGCAGGTTTAAGAGATCAAACACTCCTTAAAATAGGAGGTGCAGCCGAGAGGCGCAGAGATAATGAGATAAAGAGATGCAACCAGGAAAAACACCTAAAACCTTTTCACAAATAAAAAAGGCGTGATGTTTAATTATCAGAACCCTCATCAGATGCCAGTATCTGCTGTATTTAGACTGGAAATGGTGGTGTGACAGCAGAGACAGTATCACAGGTGAAGTAGCTGCACGGCTGATCTATAAAAGTACATACTGATATACTTACATATATTTGCCGTTCCTTTGGGTATGGGGAGGTAGGAGCCCAACGCTCCAGGCTCTCCCATGGTAGTGCCTCTTACAGCGGCTGCAGTCCGGCCCTGTGGTGTTGTGTTCACACTCACAGCCCAGCTTCCCCTTGTCAAACACACAGCTGTTGGCATGCAGGTTGCACTTGCACCTGAGACAAAAAAGATAACAACAAAAGACAGACACATGAATAGGCATCATCCTGCACCCACTGAATCAATACCCTCTGGGGGGAGTACACAAAGTCCGCCCTTCGCTGCGGCGTTTATTTGTGCTTTTCAAATTTTTTGACGGGGGTAAATTGAAATCCTGGTGGGTTATCTGACTTAGATCGCGCCTCCACAAAGCTTCATTATGCTCCCCTTTAGAAAAAACAAGGCCTCATTTGTCGCTGCCCCTGCGGAGAGAACAGCGATGCGAATAAGGTCACTTTTGCCACTCTGAGAGCTAAATGAAAGGCACTCTGTAAGATTGGCTAATTGAGCACAAACCAGGGATCTGATAGAGAGATAATAGCATAAAGAGAGGCGGCGTAGCCTGAGAATTCCCTTTTTTCCTTTTTCTCTTCAAAGTTACTGTGTTATTTGGTGAAGGAGCCTACAGGCAGGAAACCCTGCCGGTCGGTGGAGCTGGTTTATTAGACAGACCTGTGACAGAGTGGACAGATGCTCCTGGCAGGAGAGGCGAGAAGGCCCGATGGCTTTCAGTGCTAAAACCAAATCCGCCCCTGTTTCTGACCACATTGAAAGAGACGTACTTGTATTTCCAAGTGTGTGGAAAAAAAGAACAGGTTGCTTGCTTCTCACTTGTGTGCGTCTAACAACCTGAATGAGCAGACAGCAAATGGCATATTATCAGAAAATATATATATATATTTTTTTTTTATTTTAGTACGAGCTGTGTTTACTCCCAGTGAGGACCTCTATCAAAAGCAGAACAGGCTGTGTTTGTTGTCACATGAGAAATTACAGTTTCACGTACCGAGCGTATTCCAGATATAATTCTCCGGATTAGATTTTTACTCCTGGGAGGGTAAAAGGTTACAACTGCCCTCGGCTTCTTGGGAGGCTGATACAGAAACATCTGGGAGGGGAGCCCATTGAGTGGATCTGACACACTACCCGTCCGGAGGGGTTTGGGTGGCTCACGGTTTCACGTCGTGCCTATGTTTGTTTTTACAAAGTGCTTCCGTGGGAAGATTTCTCCGATTTGAGAGCGAGGGGCCGGGTGTCTGTTTTCTACGATCGCCGGTGAACATGACACAGAGAAATGGCAGCAGCAGTCAGAAAAGCATCCATTCTAATTGACTTCCTGGCCTCACTGTGACATCTCACATTAATGATAGATAAGTGCAGGAAACAATGGAAACTATAGCCTGTTCTGTTTAACTGATAAGCAGAAGTAAAAAATCAGTGAATAAGATGGTAACATGGTAACATCCAACCCTAACAATTATACATTTCCATATACTTTGTCATGTTTAACACTCTTACAGTGTGTTATAAAGCATTCATTACCTGATTGTGTAAATAAACTGTTTGTAAGTGTATCTAAAACTAGTGAAGACGTGATTATGTATGACTGCAACCATGTCATTCATTAACTGTATATACATTATGATGATGTTATAACACGTGTTATAAACATGTTATTAATGTCTGCTACAGCTTATACCTGCTGAATATGAGCAAGTGTTGAACTTTATTAATCTGAAATGTAAGTGAAACAATCTTTATTCTTGATGAAACATTGTGAGTAAAACTTACCAGCACGAAAATACCAAAAATAGACCAAGCTGAACAGAATCAGTATTGATGTCTCACTACCGTTTTACAAAATGTGTTGTGCAGTTATTCAAATAAACCTTAGAGGATGATAAAGGCAGCACATGCATAGATTCCCACATCTACTGTACAGACACATTAAAGCTTTAAATTACATCTTTAGTCTATTTATTAAAGAAAATCACCATCTTTCCTCGGTGAAGTGCCAGACATACCAGCCCACACTCGCAGCAACTAAATGCTCGTGCCTCCTGCCACACATTCCCCACAGTCCTCAACTTTTTAATCAATTAAAGTCCCTGCTCCATAAAATTAATGACTGGGTGTAGCTCTTCTGCCATGCAGACAGCATCGGCTCCCCGAAGTAAAGAGCGATGAGATTTGACCTTCCACTTAATTAAAAACCAGCAAAATTCGGATCATCGGGCCCAACCGGTGCAGGTAGCACGCTGATAGAGTACATGATGTGGACTCAGGGGAGCTCTGGGATGTGATGCTTTTGCCGCTGGCACTGTCATATTGAAATCAGCGAGTTTTTTTTTCCGTGCGCGTGTTGAGTCTCAAGAGGGAAGAGATCCCCTGTATATCCAGCCCTCTGAACCAGCCCAGTTACAAAGACAATTTTTTATAGTTTTAATGACCTTTTATTCTGTGTACAGCGCTATAGAAATTGGTATTATCCATTATCCAAACAAGTGACCCCCCTTTTAGGAGCCACTAGAGATCATCTAGCATCTCTGCCCTTCCCATCAATTGGGTTTTTTCAGCTGGGGGTAAAAATGCTCTTAGAAAGGATTAAAGGAGCGCTGTTATTGATGGAGTGTGTGTCTGTTTATTGTGTGTTTGTGTGTGTAAGAAAGGGGTAGGAAGGGGAGTCATTGCCAGACACTACTTAAAGGGTCAATTCGTCAATATTTTCTCACATCTAGCATTATCTAACTACAATAATAGTTTTTATTTTATTTGCTCGGGTTTTGAGAAATCCGTGTCCGTGAGATTCCTGCCTCAAATTCAGTACAATGGAGGTGAACAGAATTTAGTTTGTGATGAGCACAACATTGAAAATTTGTTTTAAAAAAAATCAACACAATCTTTATCCAGAAAAAAAGAAAAAAATGTCCCAATTATTATCATGTTGACCGTTTTTATTGGGAATATTTCGATCTATAAAGCTCTGTAAAAGTCGTTTTATTGAAAATGGTTCACAGCGAGGTCTGCGAATTGTCATCGCCAGAAGATTGCAGCTGTTGAATTTTATAAATTAAAGTTCTGAATGCTGTGAACACCGCACACAGTGCCTTATTTAAACTGGTGTGGAGGAAGGAGGATCAGAGTCAGATATCGAAAAACCTTGGCGAATAAAATCTACACCATCTGCAGGGTTAAATCTAGGCGAGCAAGAGAGTATACGCATCCTTATTAATCATTTGAGCAGACCGCAGCTTTTACATTTAACAGGGCAGACTCGAGGCTTTATCTAATTATCAGTGTTGTCATGACCTTCTTGGTTATAAATCACCTTCTTTAATCCTCACACTGGAAAAAGCAGACATTATAATGTACTGCACCTGATTTATGCTGCACTTGGTAGATGCTGCGATACAGATTTTGGCCTTTAATCTGACTGAATCGTGGCCCGAGAAATGTGCATGTTAAATATAACAGAGAACAAATCTCCACAGTGGGGTAAAGAATGGCGAGAGGTCTATAGTTTATGTTGATGGCAGCGGTTCCCTGTGTCTTCTCCTGCCTAACCCTTGGTTTCTCCCGGTTGCCTGGCGCTGCGTTGACAGCCTCGCCATGTCGAACGCGGCTTTTCTTTCCTCGTGACAGCTCCTAGCACCTCCGAGTCAAGACGAGAGAGGAGCGCGGCGCTTGTTAAACGAGAACCTCAAAGTCGAGGAGCCCGAGCTGACAGGTTCGGGAGACTTTGTTTGCTAATTGTCGAACTTTACACCGATTTCCAAGAAAAATCCCTTTAAGAGTACTGATTTTATAGAGCATGAGTTTTGCTTTAAGATGAATTACTGTAAATCAGCGTCCCCGGTCTTGGCCACAGTCACACCAGTCAAACCTTTAACTGTACCTGTAGTCTCCTCCTCTGTGCAATAGTCTTTGTCACTGTAAAGCCTATATCCTTGAGGTAATCGTGGAAGACCAAAGAGTGTGATATAACTAAATAAATTACAGTGAACTCGGTGTCAGGCGATATAAATGTTTGAATAGTGAGAATTATGAAAGCCGTAATGAGTCCAATAGTCTCGAGAGCACATCAAGACTGTAATAAAATTAGAGTTACTGATAAGCAGTGTCCCGTTAACCGGGGCCATCCAGTGGAGATCATCATCATTTGAAAATCTGCATGAAAAATATATGAAGATATTTGGCTTTGAAACCTATCCCCTTTTCATTCTTTATCACATGATACTTTGCATAAACTATCCCCAGTTATACCTTTCACTGAACCGGCATCTGTGAGAGTTAGAGAGCGTTAAAATGAAGACGATTATCGGTCGTCCCTAACATTTTAGCTAATGCTTAACTGACTTAGTGTGGTACTGCTGTCAGAACCTCGATCATATTTTGTTTAAGGCATAACAGGTTTTCCCCACATCATTATTTCCCAAAATTTCACAGAAAAGAGAAAAGACACCTGCAGCATAACACAAAGTTTCACTGACGCTGTGAAAGAATAAGGTGGGTTGATTTTAGTCGATATCTTCCTTCAGATTGTGTTAAATGGCCTCTCAAGCAGATGTTTTCACTTATTTGCCTGATCAGACCTCTCAGGAGAGTGTAAGTGTGTACAGACTCCTCGATTATGGGTCAAATGATGCCATTTTCATCTGTGCACGCCTGAGATATTTTGACAGGTGATAGAAGGAAAGGCACAGGTGTAAATATTAAACGTGATGATTTTGCGTTCAGGTTCAGGGTCCCGGTAGCGTGCATGCTGTTTCTATGTGCATTTCAGCTTGACTGAGGTGAAAGAGTTTATGTATAGAAAAAAAAAACTAAACAAAAAACAAACAGATTTAAATAAATCATGATGTACACAATGCATGTGATATAAATGCACACAAGAGAACAAAAATAGCAGAAGACAAAAGCATCAGATTTGTGTGGACTTATGAGGAGACTGTAATGTTTATTTCATGCATATATTTGATACTGCAATGCTTCCTTCACCTTTTCTGTTGTATGATATTTCACTGGTGCTCTGTTAATTATGAAAGTAGTAGATGGAGATTTTCCTTTGCTGATTTTCTGAAAATTTGGATGAAATTGGATGAAATTTGGATGGAAACTTGTCTGCTGTCATGGCTCACTGGCTCACTTCAATAGAGAGATTCATCGCTAATGTTATGAGTAACCCCTGTGATTTTTTTTTTATCAAGACAAGTCAAAGTGATGGCCTTAAAAAAAGAAATGTTGACTGAGTGTGGTGATTCCTTCAATCTGAGCTGATGTTGACACGATCAGAGTGACTAAAAACACCTGTGTCAGTGTGCAGGCTCTTTAACACGTGTGTGAACAGCTGACATTAAAGCATTGTGAATATAAGCAGTGACAGATGTTTCAACTTAGAAGCTGACATACGTTTACATGTAAAGGTGTTTTGACGCGTTGGTTATCGTTCCAACAGCAGTTTAGTTAATATCTTTTATTGTATCAAGTCCTTCCTTCACTTGAAATATTGTCTTTCAATTGGTGTTGAAGCAAAAGGTTTATGTAACCTAGATGGCACTCAAAAGTTTACATTTAAATCAATATTAGTAGAATTTCAACCTAAATGTCTTTAGACCTGCAAATCACTACTGCACCTTCTTAACTTATGGGGTAAGGTCTGCACTCAATGTAATTGCAATTCTCACTACTGTTAATCTCACATTACTTTAAATGAACCGATGGTGACTATCAGGCAGTTCAATATGTTTCTGTATGTTTCATGTTGTTTCCTAAAGTCAGACTTTTCTTTTCTCTTTGTGGGGGCAATGATGTGTTTGGCCTAATTGATTGTTTGCTCTTGCGGTAGGGTATAAATCCTGGGGCTCACAGGTCCAGGTCAAATGCTGATGAAGGGCTGAAATGTCCGTCTGTGCATTATCCCACACTGCTATGAAGATAAGGAAAATAAATTGCATTTTGTCCAGCAAGTTCTCCCTACGACTGCTGCCTAAAACCTGCAAATGTGCAGACATTACTTGCTGAGATTTGTATAAAATGGTCATATAGTATTTCAGAATGGAAAGCCCCGTTTTCTTTCTTTTTTTTTTTCCATTAGAGATTTAACCCATGACTGCCACTCTGACTGATAAGACCAGCTGAGTCTCCCTGAGCTCGAAAACCTCACCTGTTCCCTCACACAAGTCGCCCATGGTCAGAGCCTGTAATGCGCCTCCGTGCTGTATAAATACATACTGAGGTTTCCCCGAAACTTTACTCGACAAGACACTCAGAGAGCCTCACAAATCTTGACCAGTAATAGCTCTGACAGATATGGAGAGATCAAGGCTGCTGAGGAAAACTTTGGCCTTGCTGAAAGTTTTTAGATGAATGTCAATGCGTTACCTGGGCAAACTGGAATCAGCTGCAGACACCTTTACAAGGAAAAAAAAAAAAAGAGGCTGTTTGATGTCTTGAGGGACATTGTGATACATGAGAGCAACACAGGTTGTGGACTATGATTGTTTGGAGGATGATGTATTTCACATTTCTACATTCTGCTCTTAGAAAACACACTCAAATTGACTCACTGACTCTATTATTGGTCCCAAACGTGACACACTTTGTTAGAGAAAGATTTCCCCCAGTAAACAAAGATGAAACTGAAATATTTTTTGGAGTCAAAGGAGAATGATTACGATCGGTGGTCCGCTTGAAACCCTTAAGTTAGAGACCACAAACCAAACCAGAAAGCTCGGTCATAAACTCAAACATAAATTCTTACAGTCACATGGAGGTAAACACAATGAGCCCCTTTACAATCAAGCATTTAATGACTTAAAGCAGAGAAGTGAGTCCTTGCAAAGACCGAGTAAGTGGATGACATCACTCCTCTCACTCCTCGGTTATTTGCACCGACTTCCTGTGTGTTTTAAATATTGAAATTTTTAAATACCACTCTTGGTTTATAAAGCACAGAAGGCTTTAGGGCAAAAACACATTTCTGATCTGATTTTTTCTGATTTCTATTCCAATAGATTTAATTTTCACAACTTTTTATGTCTACAAATAAAGGATTGAGTATGTTCTCACCAGATTTTTTAACATGGGCTTAAAGCTTACGTGTGGATAAGGCTCTGAAACAGCATTTAGATGCTAATGTTCGGAAATAACATTTACACAATAATACAATACAACAGTTCACTGAACATCTCTTTAAAATCCTGCAGTCCTGTTGAAAGCTGCTACACAGCTACACTGGATACTTTCATGTGGAAAGACGTGCTCAAGGTTGTCTGGTTTGCAAAACAGTTTTTAATCATCTGGGATAATTGAGATTATCAAATAAATTCAAATAAATAATATCACTTGCATAATGTGATGTAAAGGTAAATATGGAGTTTTAAAAATGGTAATGTGCTGCTGTAATGTGCAATTGTCCTTGATTTGTGCAGTTAATCAAACACAGCATACATCCAGGTCCATAAACTAGCATAAAGTGAAAGAACTCTGTAACACACAGCTGTGGGGGTAGTGAAAGGAGAGATAAAGGTTTCCTGCATCAACAACAGGAATTTGAACAGGGACAAGACAAATCCAGCTAACATAATGAGTTTGACAGCGTTGCTTTACATTGACTCCTCTTGTATTTCAGGTGGCATCGAAGTCTTTTGCAAGGAGAGAAGGGGAGTCGCAGAGTCACCTCATTACACCGGGTTGTGTCACCGTGAAATTGAAGAGTCCGATTAGGCTTGTTTTCGTCGCTCTGTGCTGTGGCCAATTTTGTCATTCTTCGGGGTGTAATGTAATACATCTCAAGCAAATTGTTTGCGTCCCCCGTCGAAATATAAAGTAGCCCCGCCAGGGCTTCCCAAATTGTTGGAGAAATATTAGGAATGGATCACAAGTTAATTCCCCTGCTTCAATTTTCTGCCGAGGCGAAATGAAATTTGAATTTGCGTGGCTTGGGCCACTGCCACTGAAAGCCTGTGATTTGTTTAAATGACAGGGCTTATTATTGAAGTTGTGCATTGATGTAGGCATACAGTATGGTAATGTCCACCCCTCCCCTGTCCCACCTCAGCCCTCATGGTGGAGGGCCATCTCATTCATGTGATGTAAGCCGCTGAGACAAGGAGGAAGCTGATAAGAAATCGGCAATTGGAAGACATTAATATGGAAATCAGAGGCCGGCTGCATGCTCTGTGTGTGTGTGTGTGTGTGTGTGAGAGAGAGAGATAGAGAGAGAGAGAGAGAGAGATGAGAAATGTGTGAAAGTGTTGCTTACTGCATGCACTCACCTACTACAGTAAGAAAGGCGAAAGTACAAATAAAAAATCTGTTTTCAGAAAAGTAATGTTCATACTTTAGTGTAATAAGAAAAAAAACGGCTTTGCCACTGCATTACTCAAGTGAGGGCACACACACACACACACTAATACACACATACACCTCTGCACATCACTGTATACACCATCTGAACTCGTGAAACCACAGCAGCCCTGTCTGTTCCACTACAAGCAAAGCTTGATCATACAATAAGTCTAGCAAAAAGACATGTTGAGGATTTTACTATTCATGGCTGCTGGCCCTCCAGAGATGGCTTATGTTGATGTACCTTCCCTCCATATATTATTTACAAAGAAAGCCTGGGCCTTAATGAGCACTAATTAAACGCTGGAGACTGGGAGATGACTGGCAGAAAACATCGCAGCATGTGACAGGCATCTGGTGGAAGATAAGTGAGCGGTCGTTGGCAGAACTGATGAGAACCTTACGGTGGTAGCTCAGTAACGCTGGGGGTCGTGTGAACCTGCACTTGAACCTGACTTTCAAACTCTGTCAATCAAGCTGGCTACAGCTGTCATGGTTCACAGGGCACGGGCTTGGAGGACTGGAGGCGTGTGTGTGTGTGTGTGCGTACTGTATGTGAGAAACTGGATAAGAGCCAGTGAGTTTGTGTTTGTGCTCATCTTGTGCGTGCATGTGTGCAGTCTGTGTCGGCTCGTGTGGTTTTGTGAAGGGCAAGACGAGCAGTATAGCTGTTTAAAGGAGCAACAAGAAAGATGCCAGTCCAGTACCGAAGGCTCACTGTGTCCTGCCAGTGTTTACTTTGGCTGTCAGTCATTTAAATGCATCTCTTCCCAACCGGTCACATTTTCAGCTGATGAATAATGGAGATTGCAGGATCCCTCCTCCATTAAACCATTCTGTTGGATCTCGGGTCTAATTAGCAGAGCTGCAGCCGTATTTAGAAATGCTTCATTTGTGCACGATTTCTCCAGCTCTGCCACACCCCGTACAGACATTTTGGACTAGCCATCATAAAGTTTGTGTTATTTGTCTTCTGTTTTAATTCTTAATTCATTTTAAGAGTGCAATGACATTGTCGGTTCATTATCTTTCTTAATGACTGTGTGGAAGTTGTTCCAAATGCTATAATTCTTGTAAGTTAAAAACTCCTTTTCATATTAATTTTTCTTTTAAATTCCATCAGATTCACTGATTGTCTGTCTTGTATACCACTGTCAGGACTTAGTTACAGATTTAGCAAATACAGGTTACTGACTTTAGTTTTAACCATGTACTGGCTGGCTGTCTGGGCTCAACATAGAATGCGAATAACAGATCAACAATCGAACTTTGCCAATGGCTGATTGAAATATACAGCAGGGCTTTGACACCTGCTTCCTCTGACATGAAAAGAAAACGCATCCATCTCAGGTAGCTAACATCCCAGAGGGGAGAGAAACAGAAATTGCTCAAAGATAAGGATGAATATGGGTTCAAAAACCTTTTGTATGTGCAATACCGAAGGAGGAAAAAGTATGAAAACGCGGAGTAAAGAATCTGGCTACAAAGCTGTTTACACGCTGTGCAGCTCTGGATGCTTTGCTGTCTTTGTAGTAGTTGAAACATCATCCAATTATGTGTAACCCTTTTTTTTTTTAGTTATTTTTTATTATTTTTTTTTATAGGCGGTGAAAACATACAGAAACATTTCTGAAATCAAATTCCACAAATCACTGCATTAACTGAACAAAAGGCGCCTGCAATCAGGACTGACAAAGGACATCATGTTACAGGTGTGATTTGGGTAATAATAACAATTGTGGAGAGCGATTGCGCTGTAAAATTTAAAAAAAAAAAAAAAATATGTGAGTGGTATGTCAAACTGCTCGAACAACTCATCTTTTCAGAACAGAAAATGGTCGGCAACAGTCAAAAATTATGAAATCATTTCCACCCACTGAACTAAAAATCAACAACAGATTCCATCAAGTATCTCAGCAACATCCTTTACTCAAACACTCCAGAGGAATATTGATTATTTTTCCTCCTGCTGCATTCTGTCCTACCTTTTGAACTTACAAGCTTGAGCGAAAGAGGTAGAGAGATGCACAGCGAGGAGGCTTTTTTCTTTTCTTTTCTTTTTCTAGAAGGATATTCAGATATCAGTAGTTTTAAATGAGGCAGGGAAATGGCACATTATACAGTGGATGATATGGTGCAATGCAATTCTGCGTTTGTCTTGACTTTCTACATGTGACCATGGGAAAGCACATTTTGCACATATCCTCGGGGGTTTGGATCTTCTGCATGCGGTTCAGCGGGGTGCAGCGCCCGTCATATGAATGTGGAGGAGTTACAAATTTAGACTCTTTAAGTGCAAGATACGGTTGAAGTGTGTGTGATACGGTACTTTTTATGAGCTCAGGATTCCCACCGGGAGACGGAGATACCGAGTTTGTCTATGGCTCGAGGGGGAGCATTGGGGGAGCATAAAATAACAGTATAATGTTTCATACCTTATCTTAAACTATTATTCTTTTGAATTCAAATTGCTTTTGAATAACTCTCATGTATACCTCAGAGGGAAGGTTGAGGATAAAATGTTTTTTTTTTCTCCTCCTGACTTTGAAATTTGCTTTTGTTTAACAGCACAGAAAGTCAGTGGGGAATAAAACATCTCTCTTTAATTTCTACAAGCCTGCAGTCATGTTAACATTAGATAGTCTAACTTCCAAAGCAGCTGTTGCAAAGCAGTTTCAGTGGGTATTGAATTGCATAAGACTAGCTAGTATTAATGAAGAAAAAGGCATATTTTCCTATAAAACAAATGGGTGTAAATGTAATAAGTGTTTTTGGTTCTGTGATCAATATATCCTGATAACACCGGCTGTTCCTAAAGTCAAACTTAGTGTAATTATAAAGTAACATTTCATTTTTTGCACATGAAATGGGCATAGCCAGGGCTATCACTGAGTCGACAAAAAAACAAAAAACGCTGACTAAACAAACATCCACAGCTGCAGACGTATGGCATAGAAAGCACCACTGCATGTCAGTCAGCCCTGCCACCAAAGCACCATAAGTGTCATTTACAATGAGAAAAGAAAACTTGGGCGACAGGAAACTGAACCGAATTTTTTAGAGTTAATGATTTTGGGTCATTTTATAATTAGTAGGCTAGAGGCAATTTATTAACATTTTCTGACAGTGAAATTATTTTTCAGAACATTTTTAACAAATTATGCTTTTATCAAGTGACGGAGACAAAATCTGCTATTTAAAAAACTGGTTGGGACACTTCTCTGCATCCCCAGTGTAAATGTCACTTAGGGCTGTAAAATTTAATACTTTTTTGCAGTTGGTTTCCTAAAACTGTTCATTTTGGTAGTTATGCCACAGCCTTTGATGTTATTGTAAATTCATGTTTACACTTTTGTCTGTTTTTTGGACGGTGCTACAGATATTTCTTAACAATCAACTTATGAAAGAATAAAAACTTTACTAACTACAATTTAAATGACTTGACTCGCTTTTGGTCCTTTTCTACGTTTTCCCCCATGTAATCAGGATTCTTCATTGACCATCAAAGCAAGGCCTCGTGAAACAAATGACTGCAACACAATACAAAGCAACAACTTAAGGTAATGAACACAAACAAAGGCACACAGCGCAACAACACTGAGGTTATTGTCTTTTTGGGTTGGCTTATCAGCTGGCTAAGCCTGTCATCTTGTGCGCTGTTATGTTGTTTTTACTCAAGTCTAATACGATTCTAGTGATGAGAAGACTCTTTGACCAATCAGTCTCAACTTCTGCCAATGGAAAACCAAGAAGATCAATTCCAGTTGAGCAGAGTCGAAGAGAGCCGTAGCTTTTTACACAGTGTGAGATAATTGCCCAAACAACAAATGCTAAAATGAAATTGGATCACTCTTCAATGAAAAACACCTGCCTCCACATGGCAATTGTGGATTTAAATTCCTCACATTCATTCCTTACATACATTTCAGGTCAAATGTATTCAAAGTGCATTTACCTTTTTAAAGAAGCATTTTAAGCGACATCTACACAGAAAACCAACCGATCAGTCTCCTGTTGCCTCATATCTTTTATGTTAAGTCAGCTTTTAACCCTCCAATGTTTAAGATGTGAATCGGTTTTCTAACAGTTTTTCAATTGTCTAATATTGCATGTCTATTCGAATTTTTTTCATTTGGAAATTGAATCTGGTTTGCAATGACTTTGGGGGTCTAATTCCGATAAAACATAAGGCTCTTGATTTTGTGACGTAAAACCAGTGAACCTGTTGAAAAGTTGTCATCACTATTCTTTCACACATTTTTGGTTTGTAGGTGAAAAAAAGAGACAAAGAAACGGTGCAGGGTAAGAGAAAGGGGGCGAAAACAACAGAAAGGGGTTGGGGGGAAAAATAGAGAATGACATGGGGGATGAGAGAAATAGCACATTAGCACTTATGGATTAGCTGCCTCTCATTCCCAGGCCCCAGCTGCAGCCCCGTGGATGTGCAGCTCTGACCGAGCAGCCAGCCAGCAGCGGTCATGTCTTAATTAACGAGCAGACATCTGATCAATAAGTGAGGAACGATGGAGAGCGAGACGTGAAAGGTGGGACAGGCTGCACGGTTCAAGGTTTTTGCTTTCCGTTGATGTGGAATAACATTAGAAATCGATAGCACGCGAGCCCCGCTGCACACTCAGACTCTACTCAGAGGAGGTGAAAAAAAAAAATTGGACTTGTGCCTTTTTTTTCTTACGTCCCCTTTATACACTGCATTTTTATCATGATGCATGGTAAGATCTGTCACATTTCAGTGTATTCACTGTATTTTCAGAGCAGTGTGACTGTGAGCCTTGTAAAGCCAGTTTTATAAACTCGATTTCCGTAACAATTCTTAGATTATTAAAGAAAAATCTACTCTGGTTCTATTATGCTGTCTTGTGTGTGTGTGTGTGTGTGTGTGTGTGTCTGAATCTTCCCAGGATTTATTTCTGAATGAAATGTCATTCACTTTTATTGGTTTGCCTGCTTTGCTTCAACTTGCCTCAGGCACCTTAAGTTTGGGATTTCTAACGTTTCTCACGACGACTTCCAAAAGCCAACACAGATAATGAGGCTCCTTCACTGAAGATTTGTACGCACGACCTGTGCAAACCCACAAACGAACCATGATGCTATTTTATTTACCTCTTTTGTATTATGTGCAGATTCATTGCATTACCTTCTTTACATTACGAACATCTCTGTATGACCTTTGCTTTAGAGGGCAATAGATAAATACTCTTAAATACAGGCCCCGTTTTGCACTCTGATTTAATCTAACATCTTCGCATGTCACTTGCAGTATGGTTAAATTAGGGAAAATTATAGCAAATTAGAGGGGTGATGGTGTGGATTCATTTTATTTCACTGCATACGTTTTGGCACAGTCGCAATACTTGAATGACCTAACGTGTGATCATTCTGCATCTTTACACAGCTTCACTGTGACAGAGAGCGGGGGTCCACGGTTCACAGAAGGTTTACACTGGAAAGGACTTCATTTGGGACTAGATGTGTTTCAAGGTTTCATAATCGACATTTTCCCCAAATTAAATGACTTAGTCACCTGTGACAAATTTTCACATTATCTTTTTATCTGATGAACTTTATGCAAATACGGCACGTTCATATAAGTTCTGTCATTTCTGAAATTTGAGTGTAAAATGAGGCGAAAAGCACCCACAGATCATTGTGGTAATACAATTTCTCGTTTGCCACTATCCATTCATTCAGGACACATTCATGAACACATCCGCGGGTTACCTGACACCGCACATATTCAGTGGCGGTATGAGTGAAAGTTTATCAGCGTTTGTGGCGTATTCTGGGAATTCTCAGACAGGATGGCCATTCTGTGATAAGGCTTTCACATTTGGTTGTAGCCAGAAGGCTGCTGAGGCTGGTGGGAACTCTAATCAGTCTCTCCCCACCCGCCTCCATCAACCTCTTTCAAGTGAGTTACTGATCCACCTCTGGACAGAAATCGTATGTTTATTTTCTTTTCTTTCTCACTGCAAACTTTTGGTGGAAAATTGAATTTGATGCCCAGGGGCAGGATGGAAAATTGGGCAAAATAGCTTATTTCCCCCCCATCCAACCTTTTGCTACTCTTTGTAATGAATGGCAAAATAAGATATCTGTGGGAGATGCTATTCTGCGCTGGGTAGCAGGCCTTGCAATTTAGAGCTCATCAATTCATGTTTACAGTACGAGTGTGAATATTGGAAGAGTGTGTCTGACTGCAGAACACGTATATCACTCTGCTAAGGCTGAATGGGGAATATCACACGCCGCCATTATGAAAAACTTGTTGTGGCATGTGATCAAAGGCATCAAACATTGTGAAGTGTTGTCACAATTTTTTGCCAGTTTTGACAGCTCGTGTTCAGTAACTGATCTGTTTGGATCTTTCCCACCAGCAGTCAGAAGATGATTAAAAATACTAGTGAATGTGGAGATGTGTTATTTAAAGCAAAAACTGTAGCTCTCTCAAAGAGGAAACCTCACAGATTAGACCATAAATCTGCTCATTATTAAACAGGGCAGGGCTAAATTTGGAACCACAGCCTGGCAATTCTGAATGTCTCCACGTTTCACTGATGTGTCTCTGATGATTACCATTTAATCAGCTGCAAATGCTCTTAATTACAAGATTAGTCTCCTACCAATTAGGCAACGTGCTAATGGTTCTAATCTGCCATTGAAGTCGACTGAATTCTAATTAGGGACTAACTGTTTCAATTCACCGAGGGCCCATCTGATGGGTCATTACCAACCTAGTTATCCTCATATAAACCAACTGCAGCAAGCAACACAGGTCCCATTTGGAGAGCAGCTGTAGAGGCTTTATGACCATCATGTGGACCATTTCCATGCATCATGAAACAACAATGTTTCCATTCTCTGGAAATCGCAGAGGCAATCTGATGACTCACTGGTGAAAATATCAAACACTGCAGCACTGAAAGCTGCGTTAATGATGTATGCACCAAGAAATGTGCTTAGTATTTACCAGAATGTGTGTTTTAAGTGGAAAAGGAGTTTCTAAATTAAAAACAGGTAAAATAGGATACTATTTTGACCAAACATTCTCTTTAAATCTGCACTAATCCACATTTTACATATTAATAATGGTTCAAAAGAGCATGTGTGACATCAAGGGAGTGGCTAAATGAGACAAACCCACAAAAAACTAGGCACTGGACACTGGATACCTTCTCATCACTTTATGACAGACCGAACCTAGCTGATGAACATAGTAAAGCATTTAAAAACCCCCTAAAAAGTCCCTCGAAGGTTGGTAGGTGTGAGGTTAAAAAGCTAGAAAAAAGTGGAGAATGGACTTATACAATGGACTATAATGGACTGTTGTTGCTACATCTATGGTGACATAAGCAACTGTTTGCCATAAGGACTTTACAAGATGATAATATGCAACTGTTGTACACGGCTTGCTTGGCTTAAATAAACTAAAGTTATATTTCATGTCCTTTCAAATTAATCATAGTTCTTTTTTTTCCACATGAACTTAACTTTTTTTTTTTTTTTTTTGACATTACAAGCAAAGCGCTTCGTCTCCTGTCCCGGACTATGAAGTTCCAACAAAATAATAAAATTTGGGATATTTCAGACAATGGGTTCCCTTTTTTAGGATGTAGTTCAAGTTTCTTAGTCATTCATCCAGAAAATTAAGGGCATTTTACTCAAGACAGCGGCCCCTTAAATCATCATAATCATAATCTCATAATAATGAGAAATAAAACATAAAATTGCATTTGCTCTTCAGGGAAGCCAGGAAACGTGCTGTGTCTCTGCCCTAACTTCTCTGCTGTTTTGTGAACTAAAAGAAATGGTTATTTTATCAAACATGACTTTTTTTTTTCTGAAAACCACCACAATGTTGATGCTAGAGGATAACACGTTAAGTAAGTTGGGTTAATGGACAAAGTAGAGAAAGACCACAAGACTTCTGCTAGAAAGTATGGAGACCAGTGTATATGGTACTTATTTGAATTGCAGATGATGATATCTGTGGGTGTAATACACCCTAGAAAAATTAATCAGTTACAATAAAAAAGTTTGTATGATTATATAAAGTTCTGTAATGATGTGAAAAATGTTCATATTCATCAAAAGTCATAGCAAATACCCATGTTCCCACATAAATGAACTTTGAACTGTCAGAAAAACATTGAGTCAAAGTAAGTTCAACTTTGGTTTATGTGCTACCTGACCCGATTGTCGTGATATCATATTATGGGATTATGAAATGTCTGTGGAAACTTGATGTGTGTCTGCAATAAAACATTAAGAGAGACACGCATTAAAACTCTTCTCTTCGCCACGGCTCACATGAGGCAATCTCAGCCCTCTGTCCTTGTCAAGTTAGAGTTATCATAAGTAATTTAGGAGACCGGAGTCTAGTATCCACTTAGACTGCCCATTTTTTCCTTATTCATACAGAACTTTGGGCTGGGTTGAACTTATTCCAGTTCGTGCACCTAAACACTGCACTAGTAGACACTGAGTGAACAAATTTAGCAAGTCTTAAGGTCAAGGAAGGGAGTCACTGAAGCTTCGTTCCTTTAAACAGTAATATAACATGTCAACTCACTTAATTAGGAATATGCCATGTCAAAACACATCGATAGACTTTCATTTATGTTTGGACTGCAGTGGTTAGCTTCGCTGCTCAGTTGATGGCGCTTTCTAAAATCATTTTTCACTGAAAAGCAGGTTGGTTTAATCCAGGATTGGTCAACCATGTATCATGGAGGAGCCACAGTATGTAGGCTGTCATTGTCAAGTCATCAGCCCTCACCGCCCCTCTAAAACTGATGACTCTCAACAGCACATAGTTGGACACACCCAATTAATACTTTTGTATGATAATTACAGTGCCATGAAAATTCAAACCAATCAGTCCATCTGAGGAAAAAAAATTGAAAGTTGGTACCTTTTCTCATCACCAAACTCCTGCCACCAGGAAAAAGTTTTAATTTCCACAAATTTAAGGCTGCTCCACTGAGTTATTGGTGGTAATGTGCAAAGAAACACAGCAATGCACGAAGAAAGGCTGTGAAGAAGACTGCTGACAAGAAAGCATGGATATAAACCATGCATGTTTTAAGATATAAAAAAAGTTATTTGAACTAATTAAACTAATTAAACATATTTGTTTAGACCTGAAGGGTACACAGGATGATTTTTGGGGAACACTGACCATTAACATTTAAATAGGTAAGGATAGCTTTAAACCAGCAGCATGCTAGTTTGCACTTAAAACATCAAGTCTTGATTTTATTCAAAGCAAAAACCAGAAAGAAATATAAATTTGTCTTACCTGCCCTGCACCTTGATGTCAGAGATGGCGTAGAAGTATCTGGACAGGTTATTTTCATCCACCATGGTGGCTCCAGTGGCTGGCTTCAGCAGCCTAATCCTCAGATCGGTGATGGTGAAGAAGTCCCTCAGGTTCTTGGTGGTATCCAGCTGACCGTACAGGGAAGCCATGTTGTGTAGCCGAGGCCCGGCAAAGAGGGCAAAGCGGTCCTTTATCTCAAAACGAACAGTCTTGTCATTCTTCCACACGTAGCCTCGGGAGTAGTCCTCGGTGCAGATGATATCCAGCAGGGTGCGCTGGGTCAGGTCGTTGACCGTCTTGGGTTCCATGGTGAAGGCGTCCAGGCAGTCGGTGGCGTAGAACTGGTACGGGGTCCAGGTCCGTCCGTAGTCAAGTGACTTTTCCAGGACCATCTGCTCCGGCCGGCCTGACTCAAAGGTCAGTACGATGTCATCGGTCAGCTCAATGGTTTTGTTCCATGACAGCGTGATGTTAACCTGGAGGGGCTTTGGGTATTTCTTCCACGAGGTGGACTGCCAAAACGTCGTCGGGTTGCGACCCTCAAAGTCGAACATCAACTCCGGAGGATGAGCCAGCTCCTCAGTGGTGGCGTCACATTCATTGTTGCACATATAAGGATTTTCCTACGAAAAAACCCAAACAACACATAGATACAACATGTAAGTGCACATTGTTATCAGGGTATTAAAAATTGTTTGGTGCAACTTTTAGATATTGTTGCAATTTATCATGAGAAATTTCAGTGAGTAGTTACAAAATATAGTATTATAATACCCAAGATAAAAAATTAAGCACTTTAAGTCTGGGCATGCTAACACATATAATATGAAAATAAAAGTGCTTCCAATGACGTTATGCAAAATAAGCAGCACAGAATCACACTACCAAGATTATAGTTTTTTCCTGAACATAAGTGTACAATAAGC
This sequence comes from Scortum barcoo, assembly GCA_023238725.1. Lineage (NCBI taxonomy): Eukaryota > Metazoa > Chordata > Actinopteri > Centrarchiformes > Terapontidae > Scortum > Scortum barcoo. The sequence goes on from CM041533.1 coordinate 9,542,663, forward strand.
AATGAACAAAATGCCTTTATGTTACTTTCCTGTCATGTCAGACCCAGAGGAAGTTGTGAATTAATGATTGCTTTAGTTATTCTTCTTTTATTGAAATATGAGTGTATGTGTTACAAGCCTCATTTAAGTCTTATGGCAGTATATGTAATGATTCAAGAAATGTACAACAGGCAGTGCCTTTGAGAATAAAGTAAATGTAAGAAAAGAAAAAAACAACCTATAAAAAAGTTTACACCTACAGTAATTATACCTGAAAGCCGTGTCATTAATTAGTTTTTCATCATTTGCTGACAAGTGGTTTAGGGCATGATTTAATTGGTTTTTGTGTCAGGCTGTGTTAGTTTCCTGTTGGCTCCTTTTGGATTGTATCAGAGAGCAGATCTGCCTCTTAGCTGAGCAGCAGGTAACTCTACACCAAACCAGCTGATTAAAGTTTGATCAGAACGGCGGTGAAGAAGTTTGAAATCACGGCCCAGGCTGAAAACATCTGATATTTTTACATTCCAGTTTACCTTTTGTGTAAGAAGAGATTTGTACAGTGAAAACTGACAAATGGTGAAAAACATGGTGAAGTTCTGAAGTTTGAGGATGGAAAGTTAAGCAGCTGAATTTTTAAAAAAGGTAGTTTAATATTTAGTTTGGATTCAAATCTTCAGAAGAAAAGTGGAATCCTTGAACATTGTTAGTTACAAGGCAGCTCATCGTAATAGTCCCACTCTCGCTATCACTAACTCTAAAGTGTCTCCCAGGCTGGCCGTTGGTCCACTTTTCCTCGATAGGTTATTTACTTTTCCAGCGACTTGCTGGCTTGCCGTCCTATTATGATTCTGCCACCGTACTCAATAGTATTTCTACCACATTCAGGCCAACGTGTATTTTATAATGTGCGCAAGCAATGTTGGCCCTAGAGCTGCAGGAGACAGTGACCCTCTCATTAAGATGACACCGTGGATCCAATATTCTCGTTCAGAGCCACCCCTGCCTACACCGCCACCCAAATTGCCAGCGTAATTGATATTCCTGTGTGGTGTTTCGGCTGAGATGGGAATGGAATCCCGATGAGTGTTTCTTATGATTCACGCAAAGGGACATGCATTTTTCATGGGCCTGTGTTTGCTCTGTACCATAGACATCCACCGAGTCTGGATGCTTGTGTGAGCGTGATATTGGGGAGAAAGAGGGGCTGATGTGTTTATGTTTGTTTGCGTGCGGCATCGAGGGCTCTGAATGTGCTCGCTTGTGTGTGTGCATGCAGTGTGTGTGGCAGGGAGAGAGAGAGAGAGAGCTGAAACGGAGCCAGAGAGCACAAGACGCACTGCAATTGACATTCCTCTCACCTCTGCTCCAGGAACAATGAGGTTAAGTGCAGATGAGATTCAGATCAACTGTAAAGTGGTTCGATAATCAGCAATCATCCGACACTCTACACGCAAAATTATCTAAAGGTGAGAACAGTCCTATCTTCAACATTACTCTCTTATCTCGCCCATACTGCAGCGCGTTCAACACAGACTGCCACTTTGTCGAGTGAAGATCACTGGAAGGAATACTGATAAGCAGACGCCATTATATTTTATTTGAAAAGACCAATGGCTGCTTTTTGTCTTTTGAGTAAGAACCCTAAATGCCCCTCGCCTCCCAGAAAAAAAACATATTTGATACTTTATCTCTCTATGTATGTACGACTTCCCTGTTTTCAGATAGAGATCTTCTCGGCCCATTTTATTTCCTGCGGGACTGTGATACACTATCGGCGACCTGCTCCTCAGCTGGAAGCGATAACTACGAGGTAGAACAAGACTGAGGGATTGTGGGTCACTGGGCCTGCTCTGCTGACTCAAAGGAGCGTTGCATGATCCAATTAGGAGGGTAATAAGGGTTATGCCACTAAGACAGAGGGCGGAAGAGAGAGATTGTAAAAGCGAAACTTTTTTTTTTCGCAACGCGTTTTTTAGAGGAAGACCTCGGCTGCTAAAAGTACCGTCCTCTCACGCCCATGTACACCCACATGCAGACAGAGCCAACAGGAAGCTTGAAAGGCCACACTGTAGCCTGAAAACAGGAACCGAGAGAGAGAAAGCGAGAGAGAGAGAGCGAAGGAGATCTGAAAGGAAAGGAGAGCTGAAGGGTAATGGTGAAAACGCTGGCTGCCTGAGTTTGGCCACAGGGACAATAAATTGTACTTGTGTCAACTGTTTGCCAATGATGTGTGCTCAGGCTCGTTATATTCCCCACTTTTGCCCGAGAGCTCGGCGCTCAGACCTCGTCTGCAAATGGAGAGCGAGGGAGGGAGAGCGACCCAGACGGTGTGCGAGCGAGTGATTTCCCTGCTGAAATTCAAGAGCATGAATTTTCACTCACATTCGTTTCATTTGTTGTCACAGTTAGGTTGGAGGGGAGCAGCGGGGCGGCTGCCTTTTGCGTCCTCCGAAATGAGAGCCTTGTTCACTGGCGATATAAAGAACTCAGACTGCAGCGTCCGTGGCTAATGAGAAAAACAATTTCCCCGGCTGAACAGAGAGAAGCAACAGTAAATAGAAGCTTTAAAGAGAGAGAAATTTGCTTCATCACACCGGCAGAAGACATGTTCAGAAACCAGTGGAAAGCAGCCATAAATTCAATCCATAACCATTCTCTCGCCACCTGCCTCGACTTCAGGCCTTCAGGGAAGTGATCATTCTAACCAAGGAGCCAGCTCACATATGGAAGCCGGCCGGGGACAAAGCTTTCATAAAAGCCCCTTCCATCATTAATAGCGCTCGATAATGCGGAGGCACTTTTCCAATCTTACATTAAGTGACATATTCACTATTTACTGTCTCCCAGTAATCCCCTCCGTACTGGAAAGCCTTCAAATGGCCCGGTGAAGGTGGAATGATAAAGACTTTGAGAAAGGTCAGGACCTTTCATTGGATATCCCGTGGTGGTTATTTAACAACAAAAACAGTGCATTATGAAGATCAATACCTTCTGTGGTCATTTAAGACCCAGGGCTTCAGTACTATGCCAGGGGGCAGCTATTGAAAAACAATAAGCCCTCTCAGCTTGATCCTTCACCTGTGATCATGGTTGTGGGAGAGGGAAATAGTCAGCAGAGAATTAGAAAGAAACAAGAGTTTTGTACCAAAATGAGATATCGACCAATTGAAAGATGTGACCTGCCCTTACAAAAGAATTGCTGCCATGAAAGCATAATTTAGAATGAATTATTATTGAAGGTAAAGGTTATTGTGGTGTACATTTTAACCAAAAGCTAGTATGTTGACGAAGAAATTACTGAGAAATTTGTTTGTATATTTGAAATATTTCAGATCTGTGTTTTGATGGAAGCAGCTTGTTGACATGCATACACATGCATTTATTTATTAAGTATTGTTAATCTGATCCTGTCACAGAATTAATTGTTGTCTAACTATATAACAATAAAATAGTTATACTGTGTTATCATATGCATATTACAGACGGCATGAATTACATAACAGGCACTCCACAAGCTAAATATTTTCTGTGGCTCTGGACGAGTTTCCTCACGCCAAAAAAATGACCCTGATGATGTCATGGTGATGTGAACGGGGTTATCTGAACTTGGATTTGGAGACTGCAAATTTATAAGACTTACACTGTGTTAAATGTTTCTAATAAGCTTTAATATAAAACCTTTTTTTTTTCTTATGTGCTCAACTTATCTTTACAATTCTTTCTTTTTTAATCTACCTTTGCATTTTTAAAGGATCCCCATTAGCTCACGTCACGGCAGCCAGAGAGGCTTCATAACTCCTATTGACATTACATGTGGAGCTGCAAGGGCTTCTAATGGCCTGTCTCTTATTGGTATTGCTGACATCTCCATTGCCACTGCGGCTGCTGTGTAACCGAGCCCAGCTGGTTTCTATCAATGCTATATGATCCGTTCGGGGGCAGCGGCTTAATGCAGACGGCCTGAGCAGCAAGTCTGCGGCTGGTCGCAGCTAATGATGTCCCGATCTCTGCAGCCTATAAGGTCAATCCAATATCAGGGTGTCACGCAGTAGGAGAGCAAGAGAACAAGGAGGAGGAGAGACAGAGAAAGAGAAAGAGACAGAGAGAGAGAGAGAGAGAGAGAGAAGGAGACTTGAGCTGGAAATGTGCATCCAAATGTCATCCGCTGGAATACAAAAGCAATCAGGACATTCAGATCGCCACGAAGGCTCAGCGGAAATTTAGATGTAATTTCATGGCTGCATTCAATAGATTATTGAGGTTTCTATTATTACAGTAATCCAAGATCCGTGACAGGCCAAACCGCACAGCCCATAATATATATGTTCGCACACCTTTTATATCAATACAGCCTTTGAAATATTGACAGAAAACCTGCAAAAACCACAAGAGTATGGGCTGCACTGACAATCCCCACACAGAAAACATCCACAAAATAACTGTGGAAATACACATATCACACAAAAATCCATGAAAACACTTAACGCACTAACACACACACACTCACATAGAGGCACAGGATGTGAGGCAGATGTTTAAATGAGTGACATATGGCCTGTGAGACTGACAAAACGCAACCTGTTGATGTGCTTTTTGACACGAGATGTGGCCCGGCAGATAAATTCTCTGGCCAATGACAGCTCCCATTGACGGATGAGGGCAGGCAATCCAACCAATCAGTTTAGTTGACAGATTCCTGGACTTGCAGCTCAGATCACAGATTGGACTCACCACAGTTTTCTAGTCGAGCCGTCTCCCTTAAGGCGAGCTTGTTATTCCACCACAGTGACATTTTAGCTTAAAGTTTGAGATGCACTGTGAGTCACAGCTTTGTTTCTCTGTAAATCACTCCGAGACAGTTTTGCTTAGTAAAGGCTTACAAATTAATTTGGCTTGACTTTATTTGACTGATGCGCTATTTTCAAGGAAAAAAAAAGAGGATATATTGTGCTATCAGTTACCAAACATTCCTGGGGGAAATTTATTTTTGGTATGAACAGAGGGCCTGCAGCATATAAAGAGATCATTCAAGACATAAATTGCACAGCAGTTCAATCGGAAGCCACAACACTAGGAAGGTATAATAATGATATTCATAAAACACTGTTTGTTAGTCAGTTGCGGCAATTACAGCTAATCAAATTGTGGCTAAATGAAATGGCTCATTCAATTCTGATTAGTTCTTTATTAGAGAGCTTCCACCAACCTTCCAAATTACATAAACACAGTACATATTGCACACCTCCATTGATATTGTGTGTGCATGCATGCATATGAATGAACGATATATAGATGGATGAGATGTTTAAAAGTACAATGAATGCTGGTGCACTTTCAATGCAAGGGTGGTTTTTAGGTTGATGATGATAATAAAAATGATCAACTATAACAGCCATCCTGTCTCGCTCTTTATCCTCTATTACTCTCTTCCCTGACAATGCACGTACAACTCTGTAGAACTGTAGAAATTCTATATTCTCATTAATTAAATACTCTTATAATACATTTTTATATCACTTTACATTGCTTTAATGCATTGGATACATTTCTTTAAACCTTTTTAAATGATGTGAATAACTCTAGACTTTGAAGGATAATCCCATTTTAGTAGGAGTTTTGGTTAATTGCTAATAGTAACGATGGCCAAAACTACTATGAAAATAAGACAAAAATAAAAAAAGAATATAATAATAGTCCCCTAAACCTGAGGCTTCATTAACCGTTGTGTATACCATTTTAGGTAAAGTTACACTGTGAAACACACACTAATATAACATTAATGAGTCTGTGACCTGTGTGTACTTTGCGAGTTTGTGCTGAGCCCTCAGTAACTTCCTCTGCCTCAGTGGCAGTGAGAGAAGTCTCTCCCACCGGACCTGAGGTGTTGCTGGATTAATCATCCCATCATCCTGCTCTGCCTTACACCTTCTAACCTGCCTCATGACACCCGCAGACCTGTCGCTGGCCCGAGCCCCCTCTATCACACCTCCGGATGCCCATCCTCATTCACCACCAGAGCGCCGGAGGAGGAGAATTTGACAAATGACAGCTTGCTGATACCTCACCTGCGATTCAGCGTTCGGGGAGTTGAACCAGAACAACAAAAATGACAATGATTTGAGCCGAAGCGCCACTTGACAAAATCACAAGATACCCATCTGGGACCACAATAAATTCTCGACTTTCAATCAGTGCAAAAAGCCAAGCTCTCTTTGCCCTGCCTCTCACAAAGTACCTCAATATAGCTGAGGACGATGCGTTTGTAGTGATACACAGAAGACGCGCCGGAAAGGATGTTATCAAGGCAGATCTAGGTCGGCTTTTTTAGAAGAGGGAATGCTCAAGTGTATAGCGAACACAGAGACTGGGTGTTGATCCTTTCAGGCCTCGGTATAAGCCCTGATGGAAGAGACAGCTGAGATGAGCCATGGTGAGATATTGGGAGAGTCAGAGCTTTGGCAGAAACTCAATAGAGCTTTAATGACCTGCAGTCAGGGCCAGCAGTGGCTCACAACAGAGCCAGGCTTTTCATTCTTCTGACCTTCAGAGGAAAGAAGGACAGGAGGATTGCTCATCTGACCTGCGAGTGCTCCATCATATCATATCTGAGGTTGGAGGGTTATGAACGCCTGAGACCTGACAACAGATAACGGGAGTTCGATACCGTGCGTGCGAAAGAAACACTCTCCTACTTGATGATGTAAATGGCCAGGACATGAGAAGGAATGCCTCAGAAAAAAACTGACATTTAAACATTTTAAAACTTACTACTGGTTCTCCATTTTTAATTATTGACTTTTTCTATCATTCCAAACAGCCATTGGCTTGCATTCACTTCTGTACAGTATGAAAATGAATCCTTCCATAAAGTTTGGGGACTTGAACGGACAGATTTTCAAAATATTCTGACTATTAGTTTTTAATATGGGTTAATCTTTCATCCTGTAAACATAGATCATGATACCAGTGATGCTAGGTTTGTGGGTTTCAACTAAGTTAACAAAAATGTGCGTAAAATTAGTGAAGTACTTTTGTGGAGTCTTTGTGTTTCAAGCAAATTCAAGGCAATAGCTGCTTGGAAAGAGCCTCACGGAATAATCAAACAATATTAATTATGTAGGATACTCTATGGCAGACGTATCAGTACGTTCCTCGTCATGTGTGGAGGCTGCACACGGCAATCAAAATGAAAACATATCTATTGGGCTGTTAAGTAAGCAGCACATCAGAGGGTGCAGAGGCGATGACTGCGACTCGCTATCGGCGCAGACGCCTGACCAAAACAAAAACACGAACACGGGCGTGCGTGTTTCGATTTGCCACATGCCAAGCGCACCGCCCTTTGGAATATAGCCCTCGCCAAAGCAGTCCCTTTGAGGACGGCAGCACAGCCAGTCTGGCCTTTTGAAGTACACCGCCTGGCAAATCGACTGCGCGCCGATCCAGGGCCGCAGCCTTGATTTGAATTCATGGGGCGTCGGCACGAGGGGAAACGCACTCCACATTAATTAACACCTGGCCTCATTATCTGTCCCATGTGGCAGAGTCCCACTGGGGTAAATTTAACACCGCCTTATTATCATAGGGAGGGGGTGGGCTCCAGTGTGTGTGCGTTTGTTTGCGTGGATCAAAGTATGTGATTCAGTTCTCCATACATAAACACAAAGTCATTTGTGCATGTGTGTTTGTGTGTATGTTTATCTGTATCTGAGCATACCTGTATATTTCCCTGTGTTTTAGTGTGTGTGTGTGTGTGTGTGTGGACTGCCGTGTGCGAGCTGGGTTGTGTGTGGAATTAGATTCCCCTCTGATGTCAGGATTCAATGAAAAGCTTTAACATTGCTATAATAAGAGGATGTTTAATTCTCTTTGCCTGAGCTCTCCCTCTCTTCCCAGCTCTCTGTATTCAAAGCAGTCACCGGATGAAACGTCGTGTGCTTGTGTGGTTAAAAAAAAAAAAAAAAAAAGGCAAAAAGAAATCCACTCTTGTCAAGATACTTTAGATGGAATACTTAACGTGGGCAGATATGTGTGCGTATAAAACAAACACCTCAGATGAATTTACAGGCATCTCTTTTGATCCTGTACACATAGAGCATGACACTAACAATGCCGGGGCTGTAGGTTCATGTCTTACCGGGTTTAGCTGTGCTCGAAATATTTATACTCATCATTCAGAGATAAATTTTGGATTAAAAAAAAAAAATGCTTTAACCTGACAAGATCAATATAAAATGTATAAAGTGTTTTGTTTTTTATTTCATCATATTACAAACACAGTCTCTGAGTATTTTCTTCAACATCATTACAGCATCATACTCATACAACATATGTTTTGTGTATATCAGTTTAGCCCCCCATTTATGTTTAGTATGTCATATCATGTGTACAGTAAGTGTAATTTTATACAAAGGATGAAATGAAAAAATACAAACGAGTTATTTGTCTATGTATTCCTGTCACGTATGATCTGCTTTACATGGCTTATTATATTGTTTTTCATCAAAATTGCATTGAAGTGTAACATGTAAATTGAAAGGTGAAAATTGTGCAATTATACTCAACTTTGCAAAGCATGCAGTGCTGGAAGGTCGCTAATGTGACAAACAGTGCGAGACGGCTAATAGAGTATGACAGTTTCTCCGCTCCTTCAGCATTGAGCAACAGTTGAAGACCTCCCTTTCGTTCAGAGATGGAAAGATCAATATCAATCTCCTCTCTGTGTGTTAAGAATGGAGCTAAGTCTGACTCAAAAACTCTCAAACTCACTAGTCAACACGTATCTCGTCTGTTTAATCACAGACATTAGCTTAAAATGAGGATGCCTGACTAGAGAGAGAGAGTTCTGTACGTCTGTCCGTCCCAGGGAGAGGGATCCCTCATCTGTGGCTCTTCCTCAGGTTTCTTCTTTTTCCCATAAAGGGTTTTTTGAAGTTTTTCCTGACTCGGTTCAAGGGTCTAAGGACAGAGGGTGTCACAACTGTACAGATTGTAAAGCCCTCCAGAGGCAAACGATGTTTGTGATTTGGGGCTTTAAATATATAAATTTGCACCACTTATTGGCAAGCAATACATGGTTATTCTTCTTCTCAGAGTTAATATCAAGTAATAGTTGCACAAATTAACCCTCATCTGAACCACTGTTTGCTTTATGGTTTGTGCACTGGATTAAACATATAATATATAACACATAAGAGAGCTTTAGAGCTGCTGCCAAGTGCATTTTTAAAAGGCAAGAACCAGGCTAACAGTTTCCCTCTGCTCTCAGTCTTTATGCTAAGCTAAGCTAATTACTTACTACTTGACGCACAGACATAAGAGATGGGTCAATCTTCTCGTCTAAGTCTTGCGGAAAAAAACAAAAAGTAAAATGTAAACCAACGTGTTTGAACACAATGTGAATTCTGGGTGAAATTAGGGTAGCTGACCTTTCCCTAATCCACTGGATTTATAAATCCTTATTTTCATTTGTTACATCTGTTGTAATAATGTACTTTGCAATCCACAATGATTCACACAAACCTACATTTTCATCTAATTGTTAAGCTGCTCTCATCCATATTAGGCATCAAAAATAAAGGTGTAATCCATTACAAAATATCCCAAAATGAGTCCACCCTGACAAATTATTCTGAAATTATTACTTTGCTGTTTTCATCCTTGCTAGTTTTATATAAGAAGTTTTAAAACATGTGAAAACCTGCTGCTGAGGGACTCTAAGTGCTCTCTGACTGAGAAGAAAATCAGAGGACACGGACTCGGTTCTCAGCCTTTTTTCACAATGAGAAGCAGGGGTCATCGCAGAGAAATTGATAGAAACCGGGATGAAATTGAGAGAGAGCGAAAGAAAGAAGGAGAGACGGGCGAGAGTGAAATTGCTGCATTGTTCGGTGTGTTAGCTCATTGCGCGTCAACTCGTCCTCCATCTTTTCAATCTGCATAGTTATTAGAGGCTTTTATTAATTTGAAATGCCAAAGTGAGGAATAAAGCATTACTGAAATGTCACCCTTTCACCGAGCATGATAAAATCACACCAGCCACTTTTGGAAACGTGCAGTCTTTCCCTCCTGTATTTCATCCCCACCTCTCTCTCCCTCTCTGAGCACAGTCTCTTTCACTCTTTCTCAGAGATCGATATGACCTGACAACATGATGGCTGGGTTTCCTAAGGGGAGGTGGGCCGCAACAGTTGCCTGTCATCCCACCATTATTTCTCTCTTTCAAGTCTTTCCCCTTCGACTCAATTCATGATTTCTCAACATAAAAAAAAAAATATATATCTATATATATATATATATGTAGATATATATTTATAAATGAATACAAAAACATAATATTCTGCCCTGTAATGCTTATAGATGTAATGCAATATTTTGAATTCTTGGGGGTTTTTAAAGGTAGCACGATGCAAAGTTTATGTGCTGTACATACTAAAAAAAACCCTTCATAGCACGGTTCAACATTTTGGGAAACCTGCATATTTTCTTTCTTGCCATGAGCTGATCGATATCTGTCTAATGGCTGTTAAGTGCAGAGCTGCAGTTGTTATGCCTTTTAGCCTAGCTTAGCATAAAGACCAGTTAGTAAAGTTAGTAGTTAGTATTTTGTTTGCTCCACATGTACAGAAATGTAAAAATTTGGGGTGATTTGGGATTTTTTTGGGATTGTTATGGTGCCTTTGCCACAGACAACTCTCATTCCTTTCATAAGGCTTTCTAAAAAATAAAGTTCCTGGGGTTTACTAATATAGCATCTACCACAGCGTCTACTTTTTAAAGAAAGTTCAACAGGGATTTTTTTTAAATATACAAAATACTACAGCTCCTAGGATATTTCACCAGGTCAACACTTTCATCATCATATCTCTCTCTTCTACATACACATAAAATACATCAGCTCTCTCCTCTATAGATATTTAGTGTTTTTCTTTTTTCCAGAGTTTGAAATCAGACTACATAACATCACAAGAGACACTACAAATTTGTGTTACCCTTATTGTGTACCATTGTCAAAATTATGTACCCTAAATATCTTCTGTTTTGATTTTAACAGCTAAGTGTGGCCTTAAAAATAGTTATAGCTATGACATCACTGTGTGACTCTTGAGGTGAAAGCTTTCAAAGTGTCACTCTCTCATGAGAGCACTGCTTGATTGCTTGACACTCCTCAGTCTGGCCAAAATTATAGACGGTGTCTTGAGGGAGGGGAAGTCCTTCACATGCACATGCACTTCCCTGCAAAAAAGGAAAAAAGAAAAAAAAAAAAAACCTTTGGTAGATGAGTGAGCCAAGTTGAGTTTTTTGGGCAGCAACAGAGAGCCGGCTTGCCAAATAGCTTTTGAGTAATTCAATTACTGTATCTTTTACAAGAATCCCATTCAGCTTGTCAGGCATAAAAGGATGCTGAATGGGTGCAGGAGCACTGAAGGCTGGGAGAGCGAAAAGAATTCAATTTAATGGTGAAGGAATTCCTTTTATTTCTAAAATTACGGTGTAGACAGTCGCTGGCTTACCCTCTTATTTCTTTATTAAAAACCTAGAGGAGCTGAGACGGACACAGGGAGCGACGGGACGCTCTCTGACAGGGAAGCCCATCTCAGATGAGCCGAGGCCCCTGGGTCGCCATAACAATGTCATTGCCAGGAAAGCATTCATTGAAAGCTTTGAATGAATACAGTCGCTCTCAAAGAAAGTCTCATTGATGCCGATGCACTGAAATAGCTAATTGCTTCCTGTCCACTGAGGTGTAAGACAAACACAGTGATTCAGAGATGAAACATTCACGCTGGAACTGCAGTAATGTCTTCTCCAGGCAAATGACAAAAATGCGCTGGCATGTGCTCCTACAGCAAATTAGTTAAAATGTGGCTGGACTACAGGGAGAGAAGAAGAGTCATATCGTGAGGTAAGAGGATTTCCTTTGAATCATTCCAAAATACCGTCTTATCTCCCGCAATTTGGGTCCTCGAGCAGTAAATGCTAATGAGATTTGTCTTTGTCACCCTGATTTGAAATTCAAACCTCAAGGGAACAAAAAAAGATTTAATATCTTATGTAAAGTTTGTTGATGTAGAATCTGAAACTGGATGAAAAGTAGGGATGCAGTCGATTCACTTTCCCTTTGCTCATTTTTCCACTGTAAGCCACACCGAGCAAACTTTTTATGTAAAAGTGGTTAATCATGTAAAGTACATCCACTGCTGCTCTCATTGCATTTGCCAAAAGACCAAATCTGCTTTTTACAATATTCAGTTAAATGTACAATATTCAGCAGATGCCATGTTATGTTTTTTTCCTCCACTGCTGCAGCATTACAGCCAATGGAAGCATCTGTCTGAGTGCTCCAACAAGTAATTATCAAACTAACCTCAGACTCATACATCTCACTTAATTATTACAGATTGAGATGTTTGCCTCTTCTTTCCAAAATCCATGTTTATTGTTTTCCCTGATACTACAGCATGCTGCTTTAATTAAAGTATGTGACACCAAGAAAGTACTTGTTAATGACGACACCTTAAGTCATGACGTCAACTGCAGTCAACCCCCCGTCACGCGTGCTGGCACGAGAGCTGACAGCGGCCTAAACAGTGATGCATGCGAGACTAAATGTGATTGACAGACTTCATGTTGAGAGCTTGCTTTTCGATTAAGTTGTTAAAAAAAAAAGAAATCCAGCCTTGTCTGTCCATCTTTCATCGAAAGGCTCAGCACCCCAGCAGAGGTGACTAATGGTGACTAAACTAGACAAAATATTATAAATAAGATGTGCTGCTTGTGTCGAGTTGTAGTAGTGTGTGTTGTGGTGTGTGCTGCTCGTGTGTTAACATCAGCGTGAAAAGAGAATTGGTGTGATGACTTCACTTATAACAAAAGAATCTGGTCTGAACCCTCAGCTAAGGGTTACTGCAGCGATATGAACCCAAAATAAGTTGATTTAATCGCAATAAATGGATCAAAAGGTTGACGAACATCATGATGCCAATTAGCAAAAGTCTGAATTCATGCTTCGTCAGGTCTGTTTGTAAGACCGCAATTAAACAAGTTTTAAATTGTCTGTCTGAATGGAGTTTTGATCGATCGCAGCTGTGCTAACACTGTAGCTGCTCCATCAACACTGAAAATAACGTCATCTAAAGTCTGTATGAATTTTAAAATGTGTCCATTGCTATGTGGTGTAATGGTAGTTGTATAATCCATTGAATGAATGAATATACTTTCTGCATTACTTGAATTAAAAGTGCCGTGACCCCTGCTGTGTGAAAGTGAACACGGGCGTCATGTTTTCATGTCAGCATATCAAACACTGTGGGCAAACACAATATCAAAATACATCCAGGTCTCAGGTCTGACAGCCTGCCACAACAAACAGCTTGGCCCCATCATAAGCCTGAGAAAGTAGCAGGGTGAAAATTGAAAATGTAATGTTTCCCAGAATGATAAATGTTTATTAATGTATTTATTTTCTGTATAGATATAAAGGAAGCTTAAAGTGTTAATGTATATGGATATCATCACATTGCCTTACCAATTTTTATGCAATAAAAACAAACAAATAAAAACAAACCTGCAATTATTATTATTATTATTATTATTTGTGCTGAGAGAACAATAATCTTGCATACACCTAAAAAAAGGATTGTCTACTGAGTATTATCTCTATTTTGGAGAAAAATTAAAAGAGACTCATGCATACGGTTATAGACGCTCCATTTCAGACAGCAAACATGCATTCAAATGTTAAGCTGTCCAGAAAGACTCTGTCTAGTCAAACCACAAAGCCCATCACTTTCTTTTATATCTCCATGCATAATTCATCCGTCTTTGTATTTACAACCGTCTAAGACTTAACCTGTCACAGATCCCGGGGAATAATGCCAACATATCTCTATCTGTCAAGAGCTCACCTCATATGGAGCATCCAGCCTCCACGTGTTCAAACAAGGCATGGATATTATGCATCATCAGCTGACAGAAAACAAGAGACAGGAAAATTAAAAAGCCAGGAGACAACAGAGGTGGCAGGCGAGTGAAAGAATAAATGATGACTCCCCCCCTCTCTTGGAGTCAGGGGACATGTTGCATGTCATCTCGGTGTCTTGGTACGCAGTGGTGCGGTGATGATGTGCTGGGCAGGGCCAGTTCAGAACAGAGTCAAGGGCACAGGGTTGACAGGAAGCTAAACGCTCCAACTGTTCCCTGTCCCCAAACAAATATATGGATGAGTGAATTTCCCCCACCCCCCAACCCAAGAGGGAAAGGTACAGGGATCAAAGAGGGGCGATGGCAGTTTCTGATATGACCTCTGAACTGCTTTGTTATTTTTGCAACTAAAGGCGGACATGCTATTAATGATAATGACGCTCAAACTGGTTTGTTACAAACACAGACTGTGTCCAAAATCACTTCTTATTTACTATATAGAGCAAAATATATGGTAACTGTCATTTTTATTTAAGTGTGAAAATACTACGATATATTCTTCTCTATATTTGGCACGTACACTGTTATTTTTCGCTAACAATCCCAGAAAGCATCTCATTTTATACTTGTTAGCTTGTGTGACACTAATGATGATGATGCAAAATGTAAATCAAAATTTACTGCTCATTGCATTATTAACTGCTGAAGGGAAAATTCACAAAGAACGGACTGTGAAAGCGCCACAGATTTTACGGAGGTCCAATTCAATCTAGTTATTGTGTTAATGATGTGGCAATGATGTGCAAACATGCGCTTAAAATTTGGAGCCCCCGTTTTCTGTCTGATTGCAATTATCCATGTGGCCGTTATTGGCTACCTTGTACTCAATGCTGCTGGTGAGTCACTCTGGCAGTTATGGGTTTGAGGCTATTTTTCAAAGCCGGTTTTGACAAATTTATCACTATTACCTTCAACTTTTTTTGTTGGTGTTTTGATATCTTTTGTGTTTAATGGAATTATGGAACCATTTTCGTACAATACATTATTCAAAGGTTTCATCTAGTTGCTTTTGAAGTGTGAACCTGCTACCTGATACCATGATAATAATCATAATGATAACGCCTAAAATATTATTTACAGGCTTGTGTGGCACAACAACACCTGGCTATAATCACTGCTACCATGGTCACTGCCTTCAGTTACCACCAAATCTCTGGAAGCACAAATATTTTCACTCTAAACGCTTGTGGCTATCTGCACTTTTGTTTGTGCATTTGATTATTTTTGCAGTAAGTCTCATTTTAGTTACACTTACTGAATTACCTGAATTGTGCCAGTGAATTTAATCCAGGCAGCAATTACTGCACATTTCCTCCAAAAAGTAACTGGAAAATGAAGTGACTAGTACATGAACATATTTTGTAAGAGATGTACCAACCATTCTTCAGATTCTTTGTTTCTGCCAATGACCTCGCAGCCTGTGGCAAAGGTTACTTTCCTTTCTGTGGTCTAAAATCTGTTTCTCTATCTAGAAGTCTCTTACGTCAGTTCTTGTGGGCATGTAAGGCACAGATTGAAAGTTCACAATGACTCCCGTCACTGCCAGCGAAGATAAGTCCGCTGCATTGACTGTCAATAACGTGGCACTCTCGAGCAGCTTAGTGGGAGCTCTCGTCTCGTCTTTCCTTCCTAAGCCTCAGAGGGGGCCGAGTGGTGAACTGGCACCCACAACTCTTTTCATCCACTCTGAGAGAACTGAATAAAGTTCAGAGGAATTACAAGAATCCACCCAGTTAGACTCAGAGTAGCTGGAATAAGCACCGCTACTGAATCGGTCTCACAAATGTTTAACGTTGCCAACGTGACGTGGATGAATCAGCATGGCCGCGGGTACTGTGGAGCATGTGGGCCGACGACAGCTAGCTCAAATCTCACATTCATTCATTTAGATCGAGCGCCAGATCACTGTAGGTGTTGTGGGAAAACAGAGTGTGTCTTAACTTCCTCCTCCAAGATTTTTTCCCTGCCACGTTTCAAACCTCCACGCCACTGGGTGAAAACTTCTCTCATCAGCACAGTAGTAATCCAAACACTGGACGCCGCTTAGAAATGCTTGACAGGGTGGTCTGTTCAACAGAATAGAATTTATTTGCCCAGCAGATCCAGATTGTGAACATTTTAAGACGTCATGGCAGCCGTCCTCCTAAGCACCTTTTTATGTTTTGTGGAATAAACATCCATGGCTACTACTTGGCAAGTACAAATGATTTGGTTTAACTCTGAATTGCATGAAATTTAAACCTCCCCCTGAAGTCGGAGTAATGGACTGCCACTTTTGTGAATTGCCATTAAATCCACCAGAGCCAACCTGATTTGGACTTAAGAGAAGGAGAAAAGCTCTGCAATTAAAAACACTCTCATGTCTGTTAACCTAATTGAATACGATTATGAGAAGTTTCAGATGCGGATGTCTTTCAGCAGGCAGTCCTCAGCATTAACAGCTATTGTTCATTAGGGCCCATGTGATGCAATAGTGTAATAATTGTCTCGCCTACGACCATTCAAATGGGTCTAATTGGATCATTTGTAATAATGTGTGAAAATGCCGAATATCAAAAATGTAATTTTTTCCCCCATTAGTTACAACAGAATGCATGAAATATTGTGCAATTCTGGAAAGGTAATGGCACAATTCAATATACCAATTAATCCTATCACATTAAATTACAGTGTATGTATTTCAGTGTTTTAGCTTATACACTGCCTGTTACTGTATATGGTATAAAAACACCCTAAACCTGTGTTGGATGATAGTGAGTGACAGTGCCACAGTGCACCACAGGAGAAAAGCCTTAATACCAACACATTTTGAAGAACCCCTGAAGGTCTGCAGCTAAAAATAAAAACAGGGCTAACTCCCTGATGCAGAACACCTGTCCTAGACACTGTTTATCCTGGACTCTCTTTATCACTTGTCCCAAACATTTGAGAGAAAGCAGGTCTGGAATTCGATCCGAAATGAGGAATCTTTACAACTTTATCCCAAAAGTAACAACCTCAAACTTTGAGATCTGCACTTGAATGATTAATGTCCTTTTCAATGAGCGCAGGCTCTGTCATGACTATATTTGGCAGAGCTTAGTTTGGACAAAACAACATCCTTGAGCGACAGAGATGGGGATCGTAAGCACGAGGCAGTGGGGAGGGGGTGGGTGGGCGAGCTACCCGCGATTCTTTCTACCATCCTCTGTGAGGCCAACCACCGCGATTGGACCGGGCCTGCAACTGCAGGCAACTTGGTGATTGGCTAAAAGAGCTCATTTGCATGCTCCTCTCATCTCCAGCAAACTCTCAGGAAGCACCGGTGGATAAGGTCACCGGTGTCAGTCTGCCTGTGCGCCAGCCGAGAATGTAAACAGATCAAACACACAACAGCCGTTTAGGCCGAGTGCGGGAGGAAGCCTGTGTTCTCGATCATGCGG
This sequence comes from Scortum barcoo, assembly GCA_023238725.1. Classification (NCBI taxonomy): domain Eukaryota; kingdom Metazoa; phylum Chordata; class Actinopteri; order Centrarchiformes; family Terapontidae; genus Scortum; species Scortum barcoo. The sequence goes on from CM041533.1 coordinate 9,560,047, forward strand.
ACAATGATGACCTCCAGCTCGTGTCAGAGGTGATAGATGTCCTGGCAGTCAGATTGTGGGGGACACTTGTCACATAGCAAAACCTTTTTAGTCAAGTCAGGCTTGAACATGCAAGTGTTGCGGGGGAGGTATAGGAATTATAAACACAACATCCTCCTCATTAATTGGATGCGCTCACTCATGTCCTCTTATGGCAGGTCGATATTCTTTGTATTCTTTGACCTGTGGTGATTACGCATTGATGTGATCACAATTCCTTAGCCTCAAACTGCATTCATTTAATATGGTGATTAAACTGCATGTGCTTATAATTGGACTCGAGCATTGACTTCGACTGTGACCACTGAACTATATTCTATACAGCTGACTATTTATATATATATAGTCAAGTGTTCAGTGTGTTCATGGGAACCAGGAATCTCTGTACAAAATGTTCCAATCCATCTTGTAAATACTGATATATTTCATTGGACTTCACTGTCTGTCTCTTAACAACTTGGCAAGGTTCCTTGCCACTGTCACCAAGCGCTTGCTCATGGTGAGAATTGTTGGCACTCTGTAAATAAATAATATTATAAAGAGTGTGGTCTAGACTGTGCTGGGTTAAAACTTTGACATGCAGAGTCAGTGGGACAGTCCAACCAAAATGCCCAACAAAACCACTCAATTATTTAATTGTAACTAGCCGGTCTAGTAACAACCCCACAAAGCATGATTAAATAAAAAGTGAGTGACCACTCTCCTTTAACAGCTTACTGAAAAATATAACAATAATAATAATAATAAAAAATAATGTCAAGGAATCAACTTTAAAAAAATTGCTAGATGTAGTTTCATCTTTACATTTATGGTATCCATTATAGAGAAGCAGCAATAACTGTACAACATATTTTGACAATATTCTGATAGATAATACCCTAATAGTCACTACAAAAAGCAATATGTAATTATAATGAGACATTTTATATGGAATTATATCTCCAAACACACTAAAAGGGAAAGATTATGACAAGGCATCTTTAACTGCCAACAGTTAAACTAGACAACTAGAATGAAATTCAGTGTCAGTCCAACCACTTTGACTCTTTGTCTCTGTTTCGCTCTTTATACAAACTGTGTTATGTTAATGTTGCGTATTCAGAACAATCCACTTGGCTGATATAAGGTTTCGCTGTTTGTTTTGATATAAAGCTCCCCAGAACGTCACACATGACTGGAGAACGGCTCCTTTTTCATCCTACAGTGGCATTAAATGTCTCAATGCCATCTGGAGCTGTGAGAACAAAAGCTCTCCCTTTAAAGATGCCCGTTTTAATTGGTAAATATTTACTTGCAGTACTTGCAGGAGCTCTCGGCGGGCACACACAACTCCTAATGAAGCACTTTAAAAGCCTATGGGCCCTTGCTGCTTACTTTGAGTGTGATTCTAAACAAATTCAACCTGGGAGAGAACTATTGGTTGAACTAATGGTTGATAAGGGCCAATGAAACACAACGGTAAACACTGTGGTGAGCATGTAGTGCATAATAACTGCACCTAGAACAATTACCCTGATTCTTCTTCTTCTCTGCGTGTGTGCATGAGTGTGTATGTGCAGTCACATGTACAAATGTATGTTTGTAAATGGTACATTTATGCAAAATTGCAGTATAACAAGAGGAAAAGAAAGGTTGTGCTATTGATTGCAACTTTTTGTGAGAGAATACAAAATCTTTCAAGGGAACACAAAAAAAGAACACAAATGACTGATAGTGTCTGTCCTTTTCTTTTATTTTATTTGTCCCTTCTATTGCATGTATGTATGTGTACGTCTTCATGTATGAGTGTGCATGTCCGTGTATTTGCACATGGATGCATGATTGAGTATGTGTAAGTCCATAGATGCCTGTATGACACTGTGAGGCACTTGAATTACCATGTATGTGTGCGCTAATGTGCATCTGTTTGTCCTTACACCTGCTTTTCATAGATGTGTGTCTGTGCCCATTTGTGTGTGTGTTTGTGTGTAACACTTGTATCCTAACACAAATCGGGTCTGTGTGTACATCAATCTCTGCTGCACGTTGCCTCGTATGCACTGCTCTCTATCCCTGACCCAGTACTCCGTGTGATCCTGCCTACAGCCTCATTTGTCTCCATCAGGGGACAGGCGAGGTTACGACTCACCAAAGCGCAGTACGTTTCTGGCGGATCTCCACACGTGATATTTGGGGGGTCGAGGGCCACTCGCAGGTACTTTGTCATGTCGGTGGCTTCTGGCTGACAGGCCATGTAGTCCCACGCCAGGCCCTCCTCCGTATAGATCTGGGACTTGCACACGTCATAGTGTCCCCAGGCCGCTGGGTAATGTTGCATGGTGTGCGCCACGCTGCTGCACACAGCTTGCAGAGCGAACAACACGGACCAAAGCATCGCTGATCTCGTTCTGGGTGTTTGCCGTGGAACTTCTTTTTGTCTTAACAGCTGCTGCGGCGTCACGGAAATGACAATATTGCTGGGAATTTTCTAAATGAACTGCAGCTTTGAACGATGCAATGACGCATTTGGGAACTGAGGCAGCATGTTGCTACTTTTGCGCGAGCAGCTTCGGGCGACGATTAGCCCCCATTCAGTTATTTTGCCTTCGACTGCAGCCACTTCTGCCTGGCTGATGAGGTGTGTCAACAAGTGAGCGTCTTCACAAGTGCTGAGCGTTGATGAAAGAGTCAACTGACGGTCAGATGTGATGTGCAGAGGGGAGTGACACTCCTCATAAGTCAGAGGCTGTCAGATGTCTTAGCTTGATCTCCTGTCTATTGTGGTTTTTGCCACAGGCAGCATCCTGAAGGACAGAAGAAAGAGACAGTGCGGTGAATTAAACAGATCATATAAACACAAAAAAAACATCTGAAACGCTGTCTTGAAATATTAACAGAGTTTCAACATGGTTTAAGGGCACTGAGATGGAGAAGTAGCTCGTCTCAATACCACCACACACATACATAAAGTCCACACAAACACAATACAAGGCTCCACTGTTTATATCCATCCCTCAATAATAACCTTGCCAAAATCACTATATACAATTCAAATCGAGCTTGTTCTGCAAAAACCTAATCTCCATTTGATTTTCATACAAAAAGGCTTATTTCCATGTGTCAAGTCACTGCATTTAAGTTATTGCTTTTTCCGACTCTTGCTCCTTTACAACCGAATGTGGGCTTGGATTCGTCCCGATGCCTTCAGAGGTAGTTGGGAAATATTAAAGTAAAATTGAGAGACAGAAATGGTCTATTTGAGGGATTGTACGTATCTCAGAGCTATCACAAGCCATCAGTCAGATGGCCTAACTCGTCAGGTAATGGTGCCTGGCAGCAGTCAGTGGAGACCCGCACAATCTCAATGTCTCAGGTAAAAAGTGTATGCGGTAGCAGGGAAAATAAAATGGAGCAGCTATATACAGCCGCCTGCAACAGAGTAATGACACTGTAAATAGGAGTTAAGTTACTGTCAATGTGCTCAGATGGCCTGAGGTTTTGCCTGAGTGAAAAGAAGTCTCTGTTCCTGTGACTAGCTGTTCAGAAAAAAACATTATTTGCATGTGAGTTGAACCTTTGCCTACTTAGGGCACGAGTCTAACAAGCATGTGCGTTTATCCTCTTTTAAAGCCCCTTGCACTTTTGTAATGTCACATCACATTTATTCTCAGACAGATTGAGACTTAAAGGCCGGGCACAACCAGCTGGTACACGGCGTTGAACTAGTAACTTTCCACTCGGCCGCTTTATTCTCCATCCTTCAGGCTACAGCCCCCCCACCCCCGTGACTGACAGTCAATGCTGAAATAAAGAAAAAAAAATCAGGTAAGCTTGGCTTTGCAGCATGTGGAGAGTCTTTCATGTTCAGAGGCTTTTTATTTTTTTGCTTCAATAGATTGTCGTTTTTGTCAAGAGATTATCAAGTCAAATCAAATTAATTACCCAAAGCATTTTAATAAAATGTTTATCATATGAAAAGGCTCAGATTCTGATCAGATTTGGGGAACAGACACTTGGCTTAATGAGTTGCTGTGGCTCACACACGCAGGCTGCTTCCTGCGCTCCCCGCCGACATATGGAGGCATTAGAATTCAGTATTTTAACTTGGCCATCTTGTCTTGGACTGAGAAATTCGCCAATTTGAACGGGTTTTGACCACATCTAAGGCAATTACTGCTTTCCCTCTCCCAACCTAATGCCCCTTTTACAAAATGACTACAGGCCTGAATACATTCCAACTGTAATGAAAGATGTTCATCTGAGGCGGATAAATTATCTGTGCTGCTATTCAGGCTCGGCAGACCCTTCAAAGTGAGCCGTGTCAGGAGGTATGGACGGCAGACTTCATTTGACAGACCTCTGGTGGGAGAGGGGGAAGGAAGTAGTCGGTGGAAGAAAAAAAAACACAGTGGGAAAGAAATTTGGCTCTTTAAATGTGCTCGTGTCAATCAACAAGACTCCTCAGAAGAGGCCAATTACACATTTGATAACACGGCTGGAGCTCTGAGTGATGAATAAGCCATATCTTTCATGGGGACGCGTGTATCAAATTTCATAAATATAAATGTCAGTCCCTGATCAGAGATGCGTCATGGGATGGACCACTCTCATCTCACATGTGCACACACACACACAGGCATCTAGATAAACTCCCCTTTCATAACACTGAGGTTGACTTCCATTATAAAGACAGTCAAACTAGGTACCAGCGGCAGGGTGGTGGAGGTCGCTTATCTTATCCCTATTTAATGGGGGAACATTCAAAGCTAATAAGCAGCAGCGAATGGAGCTAACCACAGGAATATTGGATTTAATTCATATACACCTGGAGTAATGAAATCTATGCAGATGAAAGGGAGCCGTCAGGATGCTCGGTGAACATCGGTGGACAGATACCATTCAAAATCAGAGCACGGCAAAGGTGACAGTCAAGCGGGGGTGGGGGAGGCGTTCAATATGAAATGTTTCAAATCTGTGTTATACTCGAGACATTATTTCTGCAGCAGGTGTCCTGACACCATTTAGGAAGCTAATTTGTCTCCTATAGAGACCATTGATGTCTCTATAGGAGATGCATTAGTGAATGAAAATAACTCTGATTACTAGTACTCCTTATTCCTGGCTCCCAGTTCACATACAGCTCATCAAATCAAAATCTTTGGTTAAATTACACACAGAAAAAACTACAAATGCAAAAGGATGATCTCTGGCCCTTGTTTTCCTCGGCCCTGCGTCCATACCTCACGCTCAAAAATGCAAGGAGAAACTCGGGAATGTCATAATTTCACTGAGAAAAATATGAGGTCAGATTCTATATTAAAAGCCATCAATATTTGAGCAGCTCTCCGTACCCAGGGACAGGAAGGAGAGAGAGAGAGAGAGAGAGAGAGAGAGCTTAGAGCTCGGGGTGACCAGCTCACTCTCTCTCTCTCTTCTCTCTCTCTCTCTCTCTCTCTCCTCGTCTCTTTCCTTCACTTGTTTTTGAAGCGTCTAAAACACCCCCTTGTGTCCGCTTGCATTCCATCCCCTGGGTAGCTCAAGCATGGCAGAGTGTTTTAAAAGTCGGCAGGCGGCAGTGCCCCGTGGCTTGTATTGGTTACAAACTCCCAGCCAGACTCTTAAAAAACCTGTGGCGGATGTATTCCATTAATTTTATAGTAATCCCGCTAAAGTGTGGCTTCGCTCTCAGTCTTGTGGCTTTCTGATCTCCTGGCTCCCGTACGGGGCAGCGTGGAGGGAGGGGGGAACTGTCTCTTGTCCTGAAACGCAGGACATCACATCCACCCAAGACGTCCAGTGCCTTAAAACGCTGATGTTACTGATTGCGAGATTTAATTGTTTTTTTAGAGTAAAAACCAGAAGAAGGCAGCCAAGGCAGACGCTCCCTCTGCGGTTTATCCCGCAACAATCGCTGTTTTGTTGTCTTGTCTCTCTGTATCGAGCACCTGGTCTGGATTTTGGACGTGCACACATACAATACCGCCTCGTTGTGTTTATTGATTTCGCTGACTTCCAACCAATAACTTCTGATCCGCAGCCAGCGTGAGCAGACTGACGCTCTGTGGCTGGCTGATGAGTGCAACAATAAACGGGTTAATGCTTCCAACCTCTCTCTGAGCCAAGAACCAACCCTTCCATATGAGTCACAGTGGGATCTACTGGCAAGCGCAAGCATGTCTGTTCTGGCACACATTTGTCTTCTCATTGTCTTCTCTCTCCTTCATTTCCCCCTCTCTGAGTCCCTCATTCAGTCTCTCAGCCCTTCTCTTCCTCCCCTCAAACCCTCTCATGTCTTTGCATCTCTCTCTGTCTCCCAGTAGCTTGCTCGCTGCACTGGATCCGTGAGCACATAAAGCACACAATTAATGTCCAAAGGCTGCACTTTTAACCCCCGCAATAGGAGTCCCTTTTTATTTACAGCAAGGATGGGCTGTGCTTTCCAGCAAAGAGCCCCCCCCCCAGAGAGGATGCGGTTGGTGTGGTGACAATGTGAGGGTCCCTCGACGTGGAGCCCAGCCAGACAGCCAGCCTGCGCCACTGCCACACATGAAATCTGCCACCATACATTATTCAGAGATCTTCCCCTGAACCACTAACACGGAGAAATGCAGAGCATGTTGCACACATTTTTTTTTCTTCTTTTTTTCAAATCCAGGACATGCAACATTCATGGGATCACAAACACAAGGTGGAGAGTCCAGTGAATGTACATTTTATCTGGATATATGTTTAAAATAACTCAAATGAGATGCAAAGAAAGCCACCACTTATGGATGTTTTACCACAGGATCAGATTTTGCGCAGAGGCGAGGCACACCTAGATGTGACTTTACTGACCTGCTGCGCAACAGGTTAAAGTCACATCATTCCGCTTATTACACGACTGAGAATAACGGAGATAGATTAAAATTAACAACAGCTTTGGATCCAGTGTCTGCTAAACCAGATGTAAAAGGAAAGCAACCTTGGAAAGCAAAGAAAAACCTCCCCGGTACAGTAAAAACTTCCAGAAGATGACAAAAGGTAAAAGCTGCAGCCTTTTTATTCACTTTGAATACGAGCCACTCATTCTTTATTCCTTTAACCCACTTCAGACCTGATTACTGTTAACGATCCGCCCATGAAACAGCCCACTGTAATTACCCAGTTAGTGCCCATTTAGTCACGATTGTCATCATCGTGCAAGTGACGGTATGCGAAAAGAAAAAAAATGCAATCTGAGAGCTCGAAAAACACAATACTCACATTTAAAAGGCGCTCCTGGGACATGCTGCCCGTTCAACAAGTTATTTACAGCCGAGAGAAGTTGCAGAAAAGATTTTTCCCCACACGCCTCTGACTGATTGTTTTTTTGTTTTTAAATCGATTCTAACTTCGCAGCCGGAAGGATCAGTAAAAGCGACGTATGCGCATAAAAGCGAGCATTCACGTGGAGAGCCCGGCGTTTTTTTTCTTCTTCCTCCTCTTAACTTTTCTTTAAACTTTTGTCATCTCACTAAAGCAGCTTCTTTTGTCTCCCCCCTTTCCAAATAGCGATCCGGGACTCGGATCTCCTCTCTGCGCCCTCGGTGTCCGCGCCGGCTGCTGTGGCTTTTACGCAGCGCCGCTCCTGGCGCAGCGCTCACCGGAAAGGCGCGTTACGAGCACTTCAAGTGGCCGTTCAAGGTGGTCCTAGATTCATTCAAGTCCATCAACGGCGTGTTAAAAAAAACGCATCCCGGCGGAGGGTAACTCCTAAAGGGTCGCTCGGACGGGGGCGGATGCGTCAGCCGCGCCGAGTTGCGGACGGGAGAGGAGGGAAGAGATCAGCAATCTTCCTCAAATGGAGCCACTATGTCCAGTTACACAGGAGCGCTCCGCGGGGTCCTAAAGATAATAACACAGGCTGGCTGGTAAAACCTCAACTTCCCCGCGTTGTTTTCAGGCTGAGCGACTGCGCCAAACACTCAGCCCTGCAGAACTCTCTCATTCTAACACACGGATCTTAATGTTTTTTTGTTTTTTTTTTCACAATTTAAAGCAGGTGACTTCATCTCGCAGCTAAAAAAAAAACGAACCTGCGTGTTCTTCCTTTGATTTCTAAGGAGGGAGTCATTTCAAAAGTCTTACCATGGCGACGCTGGTGTCCATCCGCGCACGGTGAGGTCTTCGCAGAGGAAACTAAAGTGGGATATTCTGTTTTTTAAAGTTGCTCGGTGATCGCTGAGCGCCGGGCTGCAGCTTCCTATACGGCAGGCGTGCAACTCTCCCACTAACCCCCAGACAGCCGCAAGCCCCCACAACGCACTGATGTCATTCAGGAAATACAGTTAAAACGACCACAGCGCGCGGCGAAGAGCACGCACAGAGCTCACCTGCAAAGAGGCGCATCGGACTGGTGGCATACGGCACCCTGCACCTAAGAGTAAAGTCAATGAGTCTTTATTATTATTATTATTATTATTATTATCAGGTTAAGGTGAGAACCACCGAAACTTCTCAGAGGCGAGTCCTCGGGGGCGCGCGGCACAATGGTGCGCAAGGTGGTCCAAGTTGCAGGAACACGATTAAGAAAGAATCTGATTGGAATAATTTCGCTCATTTCCACACGCTGATGCTCGATAGGTCACACACACACACACACACACATTCAGCATCATCACAGCACCTGGTCAGGAGCGGATGCTTTCGAAAACACACACACACACACACAAAAAAGCAGAGATCTTACCTTCCATTATAAGAATGGAGAGGACCGGCACTGCGCTCGGCCAACAAACAAGAGGGGGGGTGGGGGGTAAAGGAGGTGGGAAAAAAAAGAAAATCTCCCTTGGACGGAGTTGTTGTTGTAATTACTCGGTGAATTTTTTTTTTTTTTTTTTGAGAGAGAGGATAACTACAGTAAGGCGCGTCTCCCGGGCTCCCTCGGCGAGGAGTCACAGATGTCACCCTCTCCGCTACGGGGTGCCACCGGCGAACCACCGCGGTGACAGGTCGCTCTGAACGCGCATTTTAATCGCGCCGTAGCGCCGGGACCGGTGCAGGGCGCACGACGGAGGAGCGGCCGCGCCCATCTGAAGGTCACCACAGTAATTGAGTGGCCAGTGTCCCGTGTCGGCGCAGTTAGAGGTTCAAAACTACTCGGAGGGAGAGTCAGTAACTCCAGCCTATATGCCCCCCACCCCCTCCCACCCTCCTTCCTTCCAAATCCATATGTTTATTTAAGTGTTCAGTTTTCTTACATTAATACATTTGCAGTGGTTTTGTTTTTCAGCACCGTGGACAGCTCCTGCGCCCTGCATGCAACTTGGAGAGGATTTTCAACCAACAAAGTCAAATATTACCCATTAAAACAGCAAGAAAAAAGAGGCTTTGAAGCACTTTGTAACACTTGCTTGTGGCTAATATAGTTTATTATAGTAAAAACTCATTTGGGAAATCCAGTGGCTTCCTTCCCTTCACTCCCTCCTTTCTCTATTTCCACCCCTTTTTCTTTTTTTTTTCTTCTCAAATTTAGTCATTCAGCTGTCCTTCTTTCCTCCCCTCCTTACTTTCATCACCCATTCATCCATTTCATTTCAAAATGTAAAAATAAACCCATCGGAGTGAACCACCTCACTTTCAAAGGGGGTCAGTTTTGACCTTCTTTTGTTTCTTTCCATCCTTCTCATAAACCAGAGTATACTCGTCTCATTTCCAAATCTCATTTTCTTGCTCTTCCCTTGATCACAGTTTCTCTCTCTCTCTCTCTCTCTCTCTTTGGGCAGAATACACGCTTAAGCAGCCGAGTGCTTGAAATGCTTCCCCTCCACTCCCCCCCAAATAGAAACCACAGCCCACAGTATTGATTTCTGGCAAATTAATATGCAATGAAAGACCTGTAATCCCATTAAAAAAGTGACAATGCCATTTCTGTTCTGATAAAGGCAGATTTTGGGCCGGACTGCAGCTGAATGACAACAAGTCTCTCATCCCCACTGAGGTAACATGGCTCACGCTGTATCAGAGGGTTCAGCCTTTGCTTGGAGCGACTGCTGCTCTTGACATTTCCATTAAATCATTCCTCCTGGAAACACAACCATATCGGCCTGACAGTCACATATATGACTGCGCTCGCCCAATTTGAGTCCAAGTAGTGTAGATAGATAGATAGATAGATATAGATAGATAGATAGATAGATAGATAGATAGATAGATAGATAGATAGATAGATAGATAGATATGATTGAATTGTATATGACCATTTATCCCATGGTTCTGGTGTTAAGCAGGTATAACGTTTGTTTATAATTTTGTTTCAGAGCTGAGGCAGAATGTGATTAGATTTGCAGGTAACCAAAGTACGTTGCCATGTAATTAGAAATCTTCACCCGATGATGGCGCAGGGGATGAAAAGTCAAGGGATCGGCGATGTGATTACAGTTCATCTATAGCAACAGATGTTTTGGCGGTTCATTCGGCGGTAACGCATCATTTCACTCAAAAACACAAATGTCACCCTCATGGTGGCACTAGAGGAAAAGTCAGGGGATCACCAAAGTCAGCAGGATTCATCCTCTGGGGACCATAAATCTCCCCATAAGCCTTCATAGCAACCCAACTCTGACATTATTATAAAAAACAATCAAAATGAGAAGCTAAAACAATCAAAAAGGCGCATTTGCATTCATTTATCTGTGAAAAATGACCGTGTGGGTTTCTCTATTTGGATTCCACAAGCAGTGGTACAGCAGCAACCATTACACCATATTTCATTGAATATCAATGTTTGAAAACTACACGTGTTCAGGGTGGTGGGAATAAGGAATAAAATGCAGCTGGAGAAGGCTCTCCCCGCTCCCTCCGGCCCTCTGTGGTCAGAGGCTGCGGGGTCAGCTGAATGAATCCACAAAGCCCACTTGAAATCACATCAGAGAGCCAGGAATTCCTCCGTTGCTGCTCCACGCTTTTTTTTTCTTTCTTTTTTTTTTCCAGCAGCAGGACTCTCCGGTGCTGGATGAGGATGCAGCGGCGGAGTCTGCCCTCTCACCCTCTGCATGTCCTCTCCCTCGGTGCCACCGAGAGCTCGGGCTGACAGAGATGGAGGGTTTGCTGTTTGATTCAGTTCCCGGGGGTCTATTGATAGTTTCAAAGTGGAGTCCACCTGCCACTGCTTTAATCATCCGTGACCCCGGCTGCATGTCGGAAGACCGCAGAGGGGGGGCAGGATCATCAGCAGCCCTCCGTTCGTGTATGTGTGTTTTTTGTGTGTGTGTGTGAGCAGTCAAGAGGAAGAGAAAGAAAAGAAGGAGAGGCAGATATAGAGAGGGGATAAAGAAACCTTCAGACCCAAAGAGATAAGATGGGAAGAGGGAGAAAACGTGTGCCGATCCACCTTCCAACCTCGTTGTCATCACACTGTATGTGGGCTGAAATTTTCTCCACCTTTGTCTTTACATTTGGAATTACACCGTTTTTATTCCACCCAGCTTCGGGCTTCTTTGTCTCGTGAAGCATTGCTATCTGGTTTAAATGTATTATTGGAGTATTTAATCAGATTTTTTCCTCCAGAGGTGGAGTAGTATGAATCAGCATGCAGGCACAACTTATGGCTGCCAAATGAATTCAATTTATTCCAAAGCCTTTCTTAAGGCCAAGGTTGTAATTATGGCATGCAATTAGAGGGGATATAAATATTAGATAACTTCCCTATTCCCTGTGAAAGTTAACCCAAAAGTTTTTTTTTTTTTCAGGTATTGGCGATTTAAATAAAGACCTCCGAGTGCTTCTGGCTACAATTAAAGTGAAGTTCAGATAGTGCTGACAAACATCACTCATCTGTTGCAGGGTTTGGATGAGAGGGTTGTTATAGCTGTTTGCCGTTGCTCATTGCGTCACCAGGGGCCTACTGATAATTGGAATGAAACTTTACCTTTAAAGTGACAAGTTGAGCAACCGTGCGGTGGCATGTGACAGTGTAGCTTTTCACCAAGCGAGACATGGTTGTGAATTCGAGTGGGTTGTTACCACACATAAAAGTCTCTGTGTACAAGGAATGTGTGACACTTTTTCTGGAGAGTATGCCAAAGCCACTGCAGTGCAGCTTAGAACAGGAAGTGATCAGGGTAAGGAAGGAGATGGGAGAGTCAGGAAACACTCTTTGGAATTAGTTCAAGCGCTGCGGTGTGTCCGTGTGTGTGTGTGTGGTGGAGGAAGTAATGCTCATTTGAAAAAATAAGCTTGAAATTTTCCTATTAACTCTGTAAACATCCTTATTTATTTGAATGGCGAAATGTAGGTAATAAAACTTACTTCAGTTCTATGTCTTACACCCTTCCTTCTGTTAGTTGCCAGTGTGATGATACAACATATTTACAGCATCATAAACAAATACAACCGCTGTTATGGTGATTGATAGTCATGTCGCACACCAACATGGCCTCGACTGCCCACATCTCTGATTTGGTCAAAGATTCAGGCTGGTCTGGTGGTGGCAATAATTGATCGATTAGTTTCCCCAGGTCGGAGAAACTATCAACCAATTAGAGCTTTGTGTGCAGCATGAAAACTGGTGGATGGCCACAAAGCTAGCTGGCTAACTAGCTAAACATGTGAAGAATGGCAACATAAGTAAAGTCTCAAATTGGTAACAAGTTCAGGTGGGATTGACTCGGTTGTATCAAAATAACATTCATTATCATTAAAGTAACCATTGCTGCCGTAGCAACTGCAACTTCCTGCAAGTGACGTCAGGGAGGCGGACGCTTCACTCACTGCTGATCACAAGACTTTCCTCAACTGTTCCATACGGTAAAACTGCTGCTTCTGTTGACACCATTTTTTTCATGCCTGCTTAATTTGGCTCCAAAACTTGCCAGAAAATCAGGGAAGTGTCTCCAACTACGGCTCCCGTGACTCGCCAAGAGAGTGCAATCACACTCTCCATTGAAAATAATGATCTTGCATTACACTGTATCACACTTGTGCTTTTGGTGTGAAAGACTAGAAACAGGAAAGAAGCATCAGGTGGAATGAATGAAGTGAAAGGATATCCTAATTCAGCTCAATTATTGGGTTCACGCTCGTGGTGATGCCTGGAGAAACTGTTTCTCAAAACTTGGACCACGTTACAGATGAACCCTGTTGTTTCCTGTTTCAAAGAGCATATCACTGATTTTACTTCCCCCGTTATTACTACAGCTCTCTGGATCTTTTCATAGGCGATTGTTTCATAATGTACAACTGGGCCTTTGGAAACCTTAGTGGATCTCCTTTTTCACCGGATGTGTTCTCAGTTCATCATTTTCTTGTTCTGCAAATCAGTTGGATAAAATCTTACCCAGCGACACGCAGTTTAACCAGCAATCTCAGCATCTCTCACGTATGTTTTACTTTGTTGTTACACTGACATACTATTTATGTAATAATTAACCGATGTCAAAATGAGTCGTGCAAGTTGAGCTTGACAGAACAGTAGCAGAAATGTCATGATATTAATGTACTTTTAACCCATAGGGGCCACACGTAGGTCATTCTTCACTTGAATCTAACAACACAGTGCTTGAACACTGGCAGCATCCACACACACCGAGCCCCCATTAAGATGCACAGACGGTACCTGGACCTGGCTTTGATAGTAAGAAAGGCAAAGAAAAAGCACTGATAGAACCAAACCCAATCTGAAGACAAAGTCTGAGTGAAAATTTGAGGAAGGTATCCACGGCTGAAACAATCTAAATGACACAGGGATGAATTTTCGTATTGCTTTACATCACACTTTTTCTTATCACTCTCAAGATACATAGGTAGATGGATAAACAAGACTGTACTCTTTGCACCACCGGAATCCGGAATCAAAAGTCTCGTTGAGTGGGTGGCACACTTCGCATTCCCTGCCAGGTATGCAAGGCAAGCGGGTTGGCACCTCAGCTGCACCAAAACCAGGGCATGTAAGCAGCTGGAGCCCGGCATCTCTTGCCTTGAGAGGAGCGGGCAACGCGCCAACCTCTCTGGGAGCTGTGCTACATTTCACCACATGATGGATGGCATAAGTCATTTTAAACTGTAACAACAAATCAGTTCATCAACAGCCCTCCTTAATATTTGAGAGGAGATATAAGAAAAAAAAACAAAAAGCATGATTTTAGGATCAAGGCTAAAATTTAAACTCTAATGAGGTGAAAACTGCGAGCCTTTCCCAACTGAGCGAGAGGCCAATTGACAGATTCAGACTATTTCCTGCCCTTTAACTTTAATGGATGAGTGAGATGGTGCGATTGGGTGTTTAATTGTGGCTGTATGTAATGCAGATGGCTCGCAGTCGCCATAGGCTGATTCAAATTTTCATGACAAGATGACCTTGGATAAAAATTCTACTGATAATGATACAGTCGAAGTGCTCGAGGTGTCGCAAAACAAGCTTGAGGTTAAGAAAAAAAATGCTGGTTCTTGAGGTGAAAAAACCCCACTAGGTAATAGAGCGGAGTAGCCTTTGCGTGTTTTCTTTCCCTTTTGCGGTAAAGCACTGGTTTCCGATGGCTTTAAGTTTTGATGCACACGTCTGCAAGCCCATGTGAGCCTCTTGACATTTATTAGGTACGGCATGCCAAAAAGTCCACATATTCCCTGAGGTTCTTTTGCTGTGCCTTGACAAGGTTTAGACTTTTATGTGGTGCAGAGGAGAGCTGAGATTTCCTCGCAAGATTTCTGGGGAATTGGCAAGCTGATAAACACTCAGCGCGCTGGGTTTGTAGTTAGGATTTGCAAATATGTAATAGCTGACCATAACGTGTTAATTGCTCCGTGGCTTGATCCTTGCCAGGATGACATTTGGTGAGGATGAAAGCCTGGGAAACGGAGCATATTGTGAAGTTTATTAAATCACATCTCTTTGTTGGGGCGGGGGAATGAAAAAGAGAATCATTAGAATGAATCAAGCCAAGATAGTATTTCTGGGCTTGACTTGTGTCTTGAAGCTTTTCAGTGGTTGTGCGACCACTAGCCTGCTTCCCTAGATGGCAGACTTAGATGGAATATATTCCAGAATTAATTATCTATAAATTGGATTGTATTATAGGGAACAGTGGTGCTGACTATGTCTAGTAGAGGCACTCAGGAGACAGTCAACAGAGTGTAACCAACCAACGCTGGGCGAATGTTAACATGCTTTAGCACGGGCAAAATGTTGCCACTGTCATTAATTAAAATTCAGAGCAGCCATTCATTATTCTCTGTTTTCGCTGCTACATGCATCTGTCTGTTTTACAGGCAGTGCAGGGTGGGTGGTGTCCCACAAACATGAAACTATTAATTGATTGGAGTTTTCTTGTGTTCTGCCTTATTAATCACCTGACTATCAATTAAGCCTGCACAGACTGTGCTGAGCACGTCGGTCTCATATATCATGCTATTTGTGTCTGTCATGTTCTGAGCGGTTCATTATTTCCAACATGGACCATTGGCAGCCGACAAGGTAGTCATTGACCTCTACCTAATCTGCTTTTGATTGAGGGTAACAAATTTGGATGTGGAGACTGCTTGCTAATGTTTAGGTGCACTCAGAGAATATTGATTCGGTAGGCTTGCGCGGAGCCCACTGCAGAAGTCCACTATCTTGATTTGTGTGTGTAAATGCTCGACTAAATGTTCACTCACCCATGTCTAATCTACTTTTCACTGAGGTTAACATATTGGGATGTTATGAACCGCGGGGACCCATGCCGCCCGTGAGCTGCACTCACTTGCGAGCGCCGCTGCTTTGTCAGGAGGAGAGAGATCGCATCTTCAAAAAACTTCAGCCAGCTCAATGAATAAGAACGCTCTCACTCCCACTAGCTCCCCCTAAACTGCAGACATTTAACTTTGAAAACAGAATAGCAGAAAAAACAGCCCACTGCTGTTCCTGAGATTGTTATCCTGCTAATCTTTAGATACTAAACGTGGCAATTACTTCGAAAAAAATGTGAACCAAGACACATTACATACTGCATGTTATGTAACAGTGGTGAGTTACCCAGCATGAATACTATAGCCTCGGGAGATGGAGTCCAGACAACTTTAGATGTCAAGTCAACTCAGTTGATTCTGAGGTGAGACCAGGTCCAGAGGCCAGTGTAGTTCACATTACTTCAGGATGCAAGATAAGATAAGATACGCTCAAATCTTTTCCAACGTTAATACGATACTGAAAGTCTTAAAACAATGCTCACATGTCCAGATGTACTTAGTGCTGAGTTAGTGTTTGCTGCAAATGGTCCTCCTAATGGTTTTTAATGGATTCCTTAATAGCACGATTCCACTGTAAGAGTCACAAAATCCAGTCCTCATTTTGTAAAAAGTTGTTTTCTTTTCCTTTCAAGGTTACAGGCTTTTGTTTTTTTTCAACAGTAATCTACTTTAAGTCTTGTATTGTATTTCCAGCTAATCAGTACAAAGGAAATGATCAATCAGTTTACTGACTTAAATAAACTACCATCATAGAGCTATACAAATAAATAAGCATCTAACCTGTGAGGTAATATTAGCTTTTTATATGATTTTTCTACCAGTGTGGTGAAATATTTTGATTTGCTGTGTATTTCATTCACTGGATTGGTCCAAAACAAAATATTATTGTCTATTTTGTATTTCCATTTAATGTACTGCTTTAGGGTATGCTGTATATGACTATAAAATGGTGATGTACTACTACTTTGTTTATCCATTTCACTTTTTACTCTTTAAAGGGCCTTTGAGTTAGAACTAATGACTTTAGTAATGGTTTACAATAAAAAAAAATCTTTTATAAATCAGTTAAATCCATTTAATGGGACCAACTTTTATGTTGCCAGGCTGTGAATAATCTGTCTTCCTGGTGTTTATCCTCCTCCAGCGCAACACTTGCTTTGTCTCTTGTTTTAGTGGCTCTTCAGTTCATCAGGAAAGACAATTCAAGCAGCTATTATACCTTCTCAAAGAGGCCGCGGAGCATCTGGACCACATTTATTAACGCTTTAGTAAGTAGCCCGTGACCCTTTATTAACAACCCCATTAACGCTTACAACCACCAGCCATGAATATTTATGAACGGATTACCAACACTTACAACTGCATCCGTTTATACATCCAGGCATCCATGGGCGTGCTGCAGTCAGGGATCAGTTGGTTTGTCTTTACTCCCGGTATTAACAGGCACTGACATGCCTCCAGCTAAGGTATTTCATCAGAAACTCAGGTGATTAAAAGTGGAGGGGGAAAGCGGATTTTTCAATTGTTGGGATGTCTCAGCCACAAGTTTTCCTGGAGCATTGCTTGAGCAGACTTTTATGTGGAAGATAACTGTCATCACATATTTTTTTCTGCCAATCTCATCTCCCCCCCCCCACTAAAAAAAAGAGGGAAAAAAAAAGATATTTTTGGAGATAGAGCTACTGTATTTTACAGCCTTACGTATTCACCCATGGAGTTCTCTGTTCTCTCCGTCTATACTACCCCTGATGTGTATGGTACCTTTATTTATTCCACCCACGCGAGCACACACACACACACATGCACACGAGGCGGCTGACACAGACGCGCACGCATCACTCCAACAGGAATAAACATATTTGTAAACACCACCCTCAAACGGAGGCACCCTCGTCAAACACTTCCTGTTGTTTTCTCGCTCGGGCTCGCTGCGCTCCTTGAAGTAACCTCTCTCATTCCGAGAATCTGCAATGCAGGCTGTCTTCATTTAGGTGTTTGTTGGGTGGGCAGGGATGGAGGCTGCATTATTTATGATGAGGCGAACCGGCAGCAAGTGATAGGCACCAAAAACAGACGCGCAAACAGCCCCTCGTACCAGAGCAAAGCAATCAAACGTGGTCCCCGTGCATTTAGTGACGCCTCGTGACACCTCTTTTCATTTTAATATAAAACATTGCATCTACCCCCCTCTCCCCCCGATGTGAGCCTCGGAGAGGACAGAAAAGAGGAGGCTCAGAATTGGGGGTCCTGAGGGAGTGTGCTGGCACATCTTCCCCCAAAATGTTGGTGTAAAAGTGTTGCGGGCTGATTTGTCGGATGACAGGGGAGTGCGTGGGAATGGTGATGAACGTTTCTCCAGGGACATGTCTATCTCCACCCCTCATCTGGAGGAAGCGCTGTCTCGCGTGCGAGGCAAAACGTCACATCAGCGCCGACATAGGCAGCAGTCCCCCCGAATATGGACGGTCCCAATGAATTCGTATTACAATGCAAATAGCACCTATCCATTATCATCCACCGCCGGATCCGCTTTGTTTGTCGGGATTTACATTAATCCCAGAATCCGATGAGTGGCTGACAGACAGAGACTTACTTGTGATGTTCATGTTATGGAAAATGAATAAGGCATGAAGGCGAAGTGTTTGGGGTGGCGACCGGGCTTTGTGGAGGAGACGGAGCTTGATGGAGAGATGTGCAGGGTAGGTGGTAAGGAAGAGGGAGGAGGGGGGTAGGTGGTGTTGTGGGATGAAGGGCGGTGGAGGCCACAGGGTCTGCAGGCCAGGTCTGCCGAGAAATCCTTAGCTTTCCTTCAGTATGCAAGGCAGGTGTTGGATTCCAGCAAAACCTCTTAAATATTAAACGCCAACCACCTGCAGTTAGTTCCTCTCTCTCTCTCTCTCTCTCTCTTTCCCTGTCTCTATTCAATAATACAGGATGGCCGTCGAAGCTGTGATATTTCTGTGTTTGAGAGAGTGACGGTTGCATAACGGTGAGTAAAGTACAAAGTGTGTTTACAACATAACCAGCCAATTGTGTCTGTGCAGCAGCCAGGACACAGATTCCAGCGGAATAATGATGGACGCGATTTGCACCTCTGCTGAATCACCGGCTTCCCCTCGTGTCAAGAACGCCTCTCGAGGAACTGGCTGGCAGGTTGTGCTTTTTATCTTTTAAAGGCTAAAATGTGAGCAAAATTTGAATTTCTAAAAGCAAAAAAAAATTCCTCCTGGAGACATGGCCGCTGTGCAGCAATGGCCTCATTTGTGTATATTTAACTTAATTAGATAACCACAGGCTTTGCATTTGACAAATAGATAGTTTGTTGATCTTTTCATTCCCAGGATTGACTTCAATCCCCAAAATGGATTTGGGTATTTCTCTGGAGGCCCAGTGTTGGCCTCATTTCCTGATCAAAAGAGTTCTCTCTTCCTGTCTGGGACCGATCAGGGATTAAATGGCTATCTTTGATGACTCACTTAGCAAAATTACAACCCTGTCTCCAAAGATTAGCCTCCCCGCTGCTCTCCTTTTTCCTCCCTATTTCTGAGGTTCGGCCAGTTAAAAGACTTCATTTTTAGATAGTCAACTTAAAATCAGAGCCTCTCTGGTGTACTGGTGAGATAATCTGACTTTTTTTCTTAAACATTGTTATTATCTATTTCAATTAGACTGAGACACCGAGGATAAAACGGTAAAAAATGTAGTGTGTAGTGCAAGAATATATTCGATTAAAAATGTTCACAGACGTATGTTTGTTCTGTCGAGCTGTAAACAGTTATAGAAATGAATTAAACATGCGCAACAAAAATGTCCCCACAGCAGCCTCAAATGAAAGCAAGAGTTAACAGTTTAAATATTTAAGACTTACCCAGAGGTCCTCGTGATTCCTGATTGAAGCTTTCTCTGGAGAAGGAACTAATTTACTGCTGCTGTTTAAGAAACTGTTTTGGATCTTTCTGGGAGTTTGGATTTTGCTCTTCCTGTGGAGAAAGAAAAATACACGTGACCCAACTTAAAACACAAAATTTAAAGGAGTGGTTTGACATTTTGTGAGATGCTCCAAATCACTCTCATGCTAAGACTGAGACAAGACCGTCGGTGCCGCTCTCATGTCTGTAGCTGAAGCCAGAGCGTGATTAGCTTAGCTTAGCATAAAGACTGCAGGCAAGGGGATACAGCTCGCCTGGGTCTGTCAGAAATGTAAAAAGATGCACGGCCAAGCTCAAACACTAACATATTTATTCACACAAATAAAAAGCTGAGCGCAGTGACTATCTGGAGTCTTATCTGTAACCTTATGGTAGATAAATCCATCTAAAATCCCAAATTTTAGGCTTTATATTTCTGTTTTTGAACTATAAAGATAGAAAATAACATCTACTGAGTTTTAGAGGTGTTGGGATACATGTTTTTTAAACTCTGGACTCTTTGGGTTCTCACGTAGCGAATGAGCTTTTTTCCTAATAATCTAATTTTCCATAACTATTCTGCCACTGCATTTTACATTAGAAACACACAGTTAACACATACAGTCTTTGTACTCTCAGTTTGAGACATTTATCTTTAGTTATGTTGTGGACCTTTATGTGATACCTTTAAGCAAACAACAAGATGCATAAATGCGGGTGTCAGCTCTTTAATTTGTGTCATTCTTCGGTGTCTCCTCAGGAGAAATGGTGGTTTGCTTTTCTCTGCCTCTCTGCATTGACTGCATTAACTATACAGTTGACAGGGCAGACTTGCAAATTATGTTACGTGCATTGAGCCATTTCCTTCAGCTACTTAAACAGCTCCTCATGGATACTGTTCTTTGTCTTACTTGGGAGCTAGTGGGAGAGCAAAACATAATGGACCAGGGAGGTTTGATGAAACTGAGAATGTCATTTATATGAATATCAAATATGTAAGGAAGTATATTTATACCCCCCGTAAAGCTGTGGACAATGAATATATAGAGTCTCTACTTTCAGCCAGCGCAGGGACAAGGGGGGTAACGTATGGAAATGAGCTTCCTTCGGCCTTTATATCTCTCTAATATTGAGGCTAGTCTAGAATTAGTGTCTGGCAAGCAGTGGGAATATCATGTTGCACAAAAAGCAAGTGCTTACAAGAACAGCAAATGCAGACTTCCATTAAAGATTTTCTTTTTTTTTTCTTTTCAATCAGGCATTGAATTGTGTCTCATAAACCCCCTGGGTCAAGGATAGGTGTTCAGGTCGATAAGTGTATCATTTATTTCTTCCTGCTTATGTGTCACAGCAAGTTAAATAATGGATTTTTTTACCCTTAGATGGACGAGTTCAAAGAAAAAAGGGAGGCGGGACAACGCAGCGGCACAGTGGCATTGTGTGGTGGGTCGAGGGAGGAGTTACAGAAGCATACGTGTTAGATGTGCGTTACATTTATGCCGCCAGTTTGATCTCTCATCTAATCTCTCTCCACTCCCTCGATGTTGTTGTTACTGTAAGAAAGGCTCTTTGTTTCCACTTGCTGTAGAGGAATGTCAACATGCCGAAAAAAACTAGGTAAATACTTCCAATATTCAAACGTTGTGCTGTGTTTGTGTCAAGGTTTCATTGGTTGCACCGAAGTGACGTTAAATGCGAATCCTGTTTTAACACCGTTTCACAGACAGCCAGACTCTACAAATTGCACTTCTTTTTAATGATTCACCATCACCTGACCTCGCCACCAACTTTCATCATCCACCTTGTAGTATATACGCAGCAGTCCATTTCTATTCATTCCCCTTATAGACTGTCTGTTGTGCTTCCAGCTTTCTGACATGTTTCCACTGAGCTTTACAATCTCGGTCACTCCTCTGTGACTCACGTGATATGTTACCAACATTTCTACAGACCTACACGTACCAATAAAGTACATTATGATTATTTAGTTCCAGTAAAAATACTTTATATTTAGCCTTTTTGGACAACATATTTATTCATAGTTTTACTGTAACATATTGCACAACAACTATGACATTTAATGCAGCCTTTCTGAACAAAAGTAGTACAGGCTTGATAACCAACAGGCTTCTTGTGCATATAAGAAGCATAAAACTATTTAAATTGCTGCTAGGCATTGTAGTTTTGCAAGCCATGGATGATTGCTATTACATTTGGTACAGGTATTCATGGTGACCCCCTGACTTTTCCTGCAGTTTCAGTTTTTTCTTTTTTTCAGTACTTTCGTCTGACTAAATACCTGCAAAACTAATGACATTCCCATCAGCTGTCCTTTGTGTTCAGCGCTGATTAGCTAATGTTCACGTGCTAACATGCCAAACAATATGATGGTAAACATTTTATCCGTTAAGATCAGCATGTTCACTGTCGCCTCTTGTTTAGTCCTGTTTGCTTAAAAAACTAAAAGAAGAGCCATGATTTATTTTTAAATAGTTTGGAAGTTTAAATTGAACCACACTGTAATATTTTCCCTGCCTGTGTGTAAAAGTGACATCAGTAAATCACTTTTAAATAACTAAAATTTACTTTTAAATATGATTTTAAAATGAAAAAATGTATTGTTACATGTTATATTCTTAAAAACCACAATCCTTAAAAACAAAATCCATTGATTCATATTGTGCCCAAGGAGCCTCTTTTTAGGGCTTTGAATATTTAACTTGTGTGCACAGTTTTGCAGCACATGTCCAAAAGTCATGAGGAGTAATCACAGAGAGTTCAAACCACAAATTCCTCCATGGGGAGTGTAGTTGTAAGCAAATGCTTTTACTCCCTGTGACTTTAACTATCTGTATTTTCTCTTTTTTTAAGGAAAGAAATGAAATTCAGTGTGTGTTGCATCTAAAAAATATGACAACAGTGTGGGTGTGCAGTGCGAAGGAGAAACAGTAATGAAGAAGTACAGAAACGAGAATATGTTTAGTGATGAGGGATGCTTTTATATTGACTAACTGTCAATGGCTATTCCATGTGGACAAACAGAAAGCAAATCCTTCCTGATGTAGATTTCTCTAAGACCGAGACAATAGACAAAAATAATGTTAACCTGTGTTTTTATTATGTGGCATATTTCAATTGTAATGTCTGGTTTTGTTCGGATCCATGTCATTTTCCGTTTGTTTGTTTTCATTTGCATATAATATCCTGTACTTCTGAATCTGTGTTCTACAGTTATTATTGATGTTTTTTCTGGTTTGTTTTATGATAATATCAAACCAAACTAATTGCAATCAATATTCACGCAGTAACACATTTAACATGCTGATTTTCTGGGAATATTATTAGATGCAGGTCATTGGACGAACCCCCGCTGACATACTGACAACAGCCTGGATTCACACCCGCTGATGTTTCAAACCATGTTTTTTCCCATCAGTGCATTATATCTCAATAAAAGAAAAGTCAACAACATCCCCTATAATAGAGCGGTCCGTCAATTTCCCCTCTAACTGTGTCAGCCCAGATATGTACTTAAAAGTTAATCCCATTTTAAGGGGCAATTGTGAATGTGGTACAACTGGAGAGCCTTTTTCGTGGGTGAGGGTGATAGTGGTAACGAGGCCCAACATGGCGCTATTAGGGTGCATTTCAAATGTCGCCGTCCTGTCATTGTGTTGCCTGACAGCTGTGAATGGCAGAGACAGAGAGGTCATAACGGGGAATCTCATCCTCTCTCCGGCGAGGGGCGAGCCGAGACATGTGCACCTCTGTCAAGGCAATCCGGAGCTCAGCTGACAGATAACTGATACCTGGGCTTTAAAAGAAATGAGAACGAGAGCAAGTCTAGGGCATCATAATCCCCTTTGGAAAGGTTTTCCATCTGTCACAAACGGTGGTGACCGGGCTTGGGTAATTTCCCCACAGGATTTACAGAGAACATTAAAAAAAGAGCCGTGTAATATTCCCGCTACCTCAGAGAGGCTGGCAGGTAGACGGTGGCAGCGGTGCCAGCTGTGGAGTGATATGAGGATCCACCCTTTTCATTTCACACGAAAAGCCAGGGTGTAAGTTTTGAATGGCTTGATAGGCTTGCATCTGCAGATAGGTATTGTTTGCGAGGATCGGGAATCACATTACTTACATCCAGACATGCATACTGTGCCACGGTAAAGTCGTGATACCGCAATATTGCGCTGGTTTTAACAAGCTATCACCACACACTGGGAGATTCAAAACCACAGTATGTGCGGTTGGGGTTTGATCAGTTTTGACTGACAGTGGTCTGACTGTGTAAGGAAAAAAAACGCAATGATCCACAGCTGTCATCAGGTAATAATTCAACTTCGACTTTCTGCTTGATGCACAGAGGTACAGAACCTCTTCACAGCGTTGTGTCTTTTTAAAACAGTGCGAACAGCAAAAATAAAAAAAAAGACAAGTCTCGTGTGAAATAACTAAAACTGCTTCAGCTTTGAAGGAAAATAATAATTGCAGCCCGTTGCTGGTTAAGTAAATGTAATATGGTCGTCAGTAGGCGGTGTGCTCTTTTTACTCCTCCTCCGCCAATCCATGAAGTCCATGAAATTCGGTCGATATGCACCTAAAAAGATTAATTATGTTTAGGGAATGTAATGCAGACTGGATTATGTTTTCTATTAGTATAGTTAGGAAATGTTAATAAATGGTGAAAAACACATCTGGAAAGTTGCAACAATGCTGATACTGGACATATCAGTAAAACGCTTGCTTTCATTTGATTTCTACCAAAATAGGCTCTCTGATCTTACAACAACCTCTTGCAGTGACTACAGCATTATTAAACTTTTTTATACTTAAACACTTGCCTGAGGGAAGGGAAAAGGGAGTTTTGTGCTAAGCGCCTCACCGCTGGCATAGAGGACCCACCAGCATTGTGGTGTTTTGGCAGCAGTCTGAGCGTTTTGACTGCCGTGTCCTCAGCGAGCTGCATGATAACGACAGCGGTGACCCGGAAAACAGCAGTAACTCGACGACAATCCACCGGTGACTCTCTCTGGAGACACAGTGACGACAATCTGCGGCGCCTCGGCTTTGTCAGTTCCTGAGGATGGACCATAAAAACAAAAAGTGACCGAAAATTGAGTAACATGCAGATCCTGCAAAATAATAATATAATAAGGCAAAAGGAAAAAGTTCATTAGATGGGCAGTTGATTGGTAAGAGACCAGTCCAAGTCTCATATACTAGAACTAAAATCTTTCTGAAGTCTACTTACATGGATGGAAATATCGGATAAGTATTCCACAAAATGACAAAAGTCCGTGACCTAAACATTATTTCTCTAATAAAGTAACAGCTGACAGGGTACCGAAAATCTACTTTTTCTTCAGAGATAGAAAATTAGTTGAATGTCAGGGTGTCTCAGTGATCTGCAGCAGTATTCTGGATATTAATATGTAGGCACAGACAGACTGGCTGTGGGATCAGGGGTCACTAGAGCTCATTGACTTTAGCAAGCTTCTGCCTTCTATAAGGGGATACTGCATCATAAATAGTGCTGTTCCACAGAGAGACTGTGGGTGATGTTCAAGAAAGCTTCACACTTTCTCACATGGCTTCTGAAATACAAAAGTTAACTAACAGCATTTAGGTCTCAGTGTTCTCTATGATATGCTTTGTATTTATTAGAATGTGATATTTATCAGTGTCAAGCAATGTCATTTTTCTTTGCTTTGAAAAACTTTGTCCGGATCAGAAATTGTACGGAGGAGTGCAAATTAGTTCGCTAAGCTTGTTTTATGACATTAATTTTGCATGCACATATTGTAAGTAATGTTTACAAATGACACTCAAGGTCTCTCCCTGTGTCCTTACTTAGCACCGGGAGGAGACCTGCGTGTTCTGTGAGACTGCGGTTTGTGTTTTCAGGTGTTGTTGTGCTTCGTACACCTGCCTATTTTACTTCCCACCTCCCACTGTTTGGCAGCTGGGATAGCTGGTGGGTGGCATTTGCTGCGGGAGTGCGGTTGATGTGGAGGAGACCTGTGGACCACGAGGAGACCTGTGGGTGTGAGAGACAGATGCCGGGGCCTACAGTGCCGCGCGCTGACTCGAGCCTCGTGTGATATACTGTATGTTTTCACCACCTTTGCCGAGAGGCGAAACTACGTGGGAAGTGGCATATCTCCCCGATGGTTGGTGTCTGTCAGGTACGGTACACTCTGCTCCGGGGAGAGACCTGTGGGTATGAAACACCGGTGCTTTTGTCAGCCGGGTTGGCCCTCATTTTCTGCATGGCAGAAGGAAAGTGTGGGGTGTGATTATTATTCTGCAACTTCCTATAAAGTGAGCTGTGTGCTTTAAGCAAAACATTGGTGCCCTCCTGCCTTCTGCTAGGTAGCTTTTTGGGTCTACAGCATGGACGTTACTATAAGAGAGCCAGATAATCACCCCCAGTCCAAGGAGCACATAATGTAGAACACCCTTTGAACAACCAGAGTCTACAATTACTTCTAATATTATGATGTGTTAAACCATGAAAACTGATCAAGTCTGTGGAATGAATGAATTTGGGATACAAGCAGGAAAAGCAACTTTCACTAGAATGAATGGTTGCCAGCCCTCATACATCAACATATTTACATCATCATCTTTGGCCTCAGAAAATCTGGGAGGGACTTTTAAAAATCTTTTTCTTATAAATTTCCAGTAAGATTCATCTTGCTGACCTCCAAAATGCAATGCCATTAAATTAATAATTTTTTTTCATTCACCAGTTCACCCCCCCGCAAGAAATGTGATGACAAGTTTATATGTGACAATTACAATTACAGTGTATGTGTAAAAAAACAGTATGATTGTGGACTGGCCATCTAGAAACCCTCAGCCTCCATCTGCCATCTCACTACTCCAATTTCTCAAGACAAATGAGGACTCGGGAGCCAGTTCCCATATGTTTGCGCTCATCAACATTGGCAGAACAGGTACGCGCAGATTTTCAGAAGACTGAGTCGTGAAGAAAGGAAGCTGAAGAGACAGGACAACATTATGTGGCTGCACCGGAGTCCAAAGGAGCAGGATTGTAAAACGTAGCCGTCTGTCTTTTAGTGTTTTTTCCTTGAAGTTTCACATTTTTGCTTTCACCCAATCAAGTGAAGACTCATGTGTGTGAACGTGCTTGTGTGTGTTTAAGCCCTTGTGATGAATTGTCCAGGGTGTCTTCGTATTTTCTGCCCAGCTTATGCCGGCATATGCGCAAGCTTAAAAAAAAAAAAAAAAGGTGGGTCTGAAAGAAACGTCCTCCAAAAATAATAAATTCTGCAGTTAAACATTACAGATTGTGATTTCAAGGTCCTAATACAAAATCCCCCCGTTGTTCAAACTGATCAAACACTTCAGTCCTACCTGTTCATTCTTCCTCTCCTCGGCTAAACAGGTAAATATGGCTCCGAATAGTAATGAGAGCAACAGTGCGTGGCCTTGAAATTATGCCTGTCTGATGCTCACCCTTGAGACACAGTTGAACAGTTCAGCGCTGAACCAGAGCAGAGCAGCGTGAATGAATATGCACTTTGACTGGGTGAGTAGAAACCATAACCTCCTCAGCCGGGCTGCCTGACAGCCTCCTGCTGTTCGGCACTTGACACCGTGGCAGCTTACAAAGTTTTTGTTTTTATTATGGATGGTAAGTTTTTTGGTGGATCACAAGCTAAGCCACTTTTAAAATTAGATGAGCAAAACTTTTTTTTTTTTTTTTAAGATGAAGTTGTTAAGGCAGCTCAGCTTCCTCCTTTACCGCTTTATTATTTGGACGGCTGACAGGGGAAACTGTGTGTACATGCAGGACAAGCTCTGTTGAGTTTGTTTCAGGATATCTTAAACACAGTTTTCCCATTTATTCTAAATTGTGGCCTTTAGGAAGTGGGAGCTTAATTTTAATAAGCCATCAGGATGCTTTGGAGCTTTCAGAGATAGCTTGGATTGCTTTGAGTCTGTCTTAAAACAGCGCTTATGTGCTATATGGATCGCTGTCTTTGCTTCCACCGCAGCCAATCAGCATTCCCTCTTTTCTGTTATTTGTATTGTTTTGCAATGCAGGTCCATAAGCGAAGATATAAACAATCACTGCTTCTTGAATGCCTCAGTGGAGCGAGAGGAGAGGGGACCGGAGGGGATCTGGAGGGGAGGACTGGGGGTAGATGTTGTGCGGAGACAGGCGGTGACCTCGTGGGAAAGGTACGCACCATCTCGGTTCATGAATTGGCTCCAGATGGGAACTGGCAAGTGGCAAAACGGAGGAGAATTGTATCGACAAGGTATGCCCGGGCAGGCCCTGAGCAAGGCCATTAGCCATGTTGCCGAGTCACAGGGGAGAGCTCCGTCAGTCTGAGATTTCACTTCACCTGAGTGTTGATGGGAGCTCTCTCAGGCCATCCTGCCCAGCAGCCAAACACTGAGGCAGAATCCAAATCAAGGTGCTGATGAGAAAAGCACCGCACAACCAAAGTAATAAATACCTCTAATGTAGGGAACGGATTGGGATAATGGGCTGGTCCCTGTGCTCATCTCCCTCTTTTTAATGAGATTATTACAAGGTCCTATTACCCAAATGACTTGTTCTGTCCTTCCTAAACTTTTACTAATTCGCACCATCTATTGTTAGTACCTGAACGTTGGGAGGCTATTATCACCGGAGGGCTCAGCAGGAATGCAGCATGTACTTTGCGAGTTCCCTCCTGGCTGTCTTTAGAGAAAGGAGACTTTGTTGGCTACAGAAAAGGTTGTTATGACTGATGTGAACATTTGATTCTTGTTTAACTCAACAGCTGCCGAACGAAAGAAAAGGGAAAAATCCAGATGATGGGTTAAGATGCAGGGAAGTCAATAACAGTGCTAATATCAATAGTCTACTTCTACTTAAAGGCAAGACTTTAGTCTTGATGAGAAATTGTCGTTTTATCCATGTGGCGCTTTTGTTAAATGCACATTTTCGCTCATTTAACACAGGGACACATGTTGATTGGCTTGGGGGTTCTTGTCCAATTCGATGATTACGTATGTCTGTTCAAAGCGGAGCTTGCACACGGGGACCTGTTAGTTTCTCTCAACCTTTATCTTTAAAGAACTGGAATCAACACTGTAAGCTTAAGCCTACTTGTCTCATACTTCGCGTCTTGGCACATTTCGCAATGGTCGATTCAAATAAATGAAATGCTTCCTCGTACCCTTTCAAAAAATCACGCCTACAGCTACACATTTTGGTCAGCCTGCAAGGTTAGGAGCATGAGCGTGAACAGTCATAAATGCAGCCTAATGATTAAAAAAAGCACAAACCAGGGTGTGAACTTGAGCTATTTCGACCAGTACATTTTTGGGTGATGCGGTTTTTCACAGTTGACATCTTACTTTTTAAAGCAGAACATGAGACAGAACATTGAAAAAGCCATCGCATGGCTGTGAGGCATGTAATAATATTTCAAATGAACTGATGGAGCAAACCTTGAAAATGATACGACCTTCTCAGATATGTTATGTTATGTAAGACAGAACTGAAAACTTTTTATCGAGCAAACACTTGGCTGAGGGCCTTTAAGAGAGCATCATTCTGTGGATTTTTAAAGATCTTCACCTCAGCACCTGCAGGCGCAATGATCATAACTTTTCACTTCACAATAACTGGAAAAATCATTTCTAATATTTCGTCTGGATGAATCGGTAATAAAGCAACACACAGAGGTATTTATGTTCCAGTTTGCTTTGTATGGAAGGATACATGTGATACTTTGTGCCTGAAATGAGGACGAAGGTAACTTCATACAGAATTAACGTCCACTTAATAATACATCTAGTGTAGGCTCAGGTATAGACCTGAACTTAGAGCCTTGTCTAAGGAAAGAAAAACTGACATATTTGAGAGTTTAACAAGATGTTACAGGCCATTGCCATGTTGTAAAGTGAGCATCCAACTGCAGTCCCCACTTTTTGACAGTGATGACAGACTGTGATGTGGAGCTCGCCGAGCAGTGCTGAGAGAGGCGTCTATCCCGATCAGCTCCACTCAGAGCAGGATATTTGGAGTGAACACTGTCAAAACCCTCCGCAGTCCTCATATCAGCCGAAGACAACTCGTGCCACAGTGCATCAGTCAGATGCAGGCCTCAATACCTCCATCGCCATGAGAGAAAATTTGGTGTGAATGCATAAAAAAAAAAAAAGTTTGCAGAGGACGACATTTTTTCTTTAACACGGAGCCAATACATCTGGGTAGACAAGCCTCAATCAATTTTTAATAAACTCCACCATGCTAGAAACTGGGAGATGAATAACAGCAAGTTAGGTATGAAATATTTTTTTGGAGAACACTGAATTTATTTGTAGCAAACTAAACGATACAGAGCTCTTTTCTCATACTGACAGAGGGGTAATGGGACTGTGAGATTAATAACAAACAGTAAAATATGAAGCGCAGTTTCAGGCCATTTGTCTGCATCTTGATAACTCCCTTTACATTCGTCTGCCAGCATCCCTGTGCCTGCGTCTCACCCTGTACAGTATGTGTGCGAATGTTTCCTTTCTCTTACTTGTCTATCACCACCTACAGTAGGTGTTGGTGTGTGCCTGTGTGCATGCATGTGTTCGCTGTCTGACTCCATAAGCCAGGGGGAGTCGAGGGAGTTGTCAGAAGGTGGTTGCCCTGGTTTCCTTAGCAAGAAAGATGAGCATCCCCTGCACAACCCGAGATGCAACCTGCTTGACTGTAGCAGAGAGAGAGTGAAAAAAAAAGAAAAAATCACCAGAAAAAGCGCCCAAAACCAGTGAAATCCACCACCGAAGCCAAACAAAGTAGATCTGATCTGATGATACTGAGACTAATCAACACCTCTGCCTCTTCCTTTCATGTACCTTCACAATAAATCAGACTCTGTCACTTTTCACTCCTCATCTGATGGGAAGCAGCCTTTGTGACAAGAGGATTAAAACTCTTCCATGCACTCGCCGCAGCTTCTCGGAGGCAGCTTTGTTTTGCCGTGCTCCCAGCTGAACTCTCTCCGCCAGCTGATGGATTTAGCGTACCCCGCGCGCAGCCTCCTTGGGCTTTCGCTAAATGAATTAGGGAGGCCTGAGTAGCTACATTTTTAGCTTCATGCACTAGATGCACATTATCCTGAGCCGCTGAAAGCCTAAATACCTGCCGGGCCTCGCTACGGCCGTTCAGCTGCCATCAAGAGCCCACAGAGAGCCTCGGAGAGGAGGAGAGACTGCGCCGGGGCAGAGAGAGCACCCAGAAGAGAGTGGCTGATGACAGCGAAATCGATTAATTGAATGAGTGGACAACTCTTGCGCGGATTGAGTTGCGCTGCTGTGATAAAACAAAGTGCACATTATGTTTTAAAATGAATTAAAAAAAAAAAAAGAAAAGAAACGAGTTAAGCACCTAGAGGGCCGGCAGCGATAGCGACTGCGTTCTCCCCGCTTCGCCTCTTTTATAATTGCAGAGGCTCCGCGTGCCTCGCTGCGGCTCAGACAGGCACCAGAAGACGCCTCGGCTTTTCCCTCCCAGGAGATTCACTTCCTCCATCAATATTTAAGGTTGTTTATGTTTAGCTGCTTCTCTTTATTGACCACGCTCAGGGTGCTTTTATATTTCCTTGACTTCGCTTTGTTTTCATAATGCAGCAGCCGTCACCGGTCGGATTTGTGTGTTGGCAAAACAGGAGCACAAATCATTATTCCACGCGCCTCACCTTTTCACTCTGGTATTTAAATAATTCACCGACATATTGCGATCCATTCTGTGCAGCAAAGGTATATAATCAAGGCCTCTTCTTTATCTCTATGGTGATTCCATAGCTGCGCTCTTTTACCTTGAATTTCTGTGACTCCCAAACAGCAGAGTAGTTCTCTCTCTCTACTCTCCCACACACTTAGCATGTCACCATTATCAGCAGCATCATTAAACTCCACCATGCAATGTTATCCCTAATAACATCCAGTTTAATGCTCACTTAGCCGAACGCTGGTCAACGATCTATGACGGCCTTGTAACTCCTCGCAAGATCCTTCGCTGTCTTTATCCGCGATCCTAGATAAGGCACGATAACCAGATCACAGGTGCACTACATCAGTCTCTGCTAGTGTCAATGGGATTACCTGTCCTCTGTAGCCCGAGCCGCGCAGACGGAGGGATGGAGCGAAGAAGCTGGGGAAATAGGTCAAGCGCACTGATAAGGGCAGGTGTTCTATTGAAGATGTCTCCGCGGTCTCCGGGGGACCAAGTACAGCGAAACATTACTTCTTCGATAAAAAAAAGGAAAAAAAAAAGAGAAAGCTTCTGTTAAAATCGGTGCAGCGGGTTCAAGGGGCTCTCTTCAGTGTGGGTTTGGTTAAAATCTAAAGCAAAACCTCCAATTTTATGGAGTGTCTTAATCACATTAAGAAGACGCACCCAGCAACACACTCGAAGTCCAACAGAAATATGAACTTTGAACATTTTTCCTTGCGCCTCAAAGATACCCTTTTTCTTTGCAGGAGTACTAATGCTGGGCTTACACCAAATGATTTTCACAGTCCCAGACTAAAAACTGAAAGTCTTTAGTAAATCTTTTACTGTTGTTTTACTGGAGTCACAGCGCGCTCCCGTCATCTCGATCGTTAAGTTTAAGGTGGTAATCTGCGCTGTTTCATATCAGTCTTTTCCTAGTCTTGGGCGCAGTGATGTAACACAATCAACAACCAATAGATGAGTTCTGACAAAAGCGGAAACAGGAAACCTGACAGAACAAGAACAACAAAAAACAAAAAAAAAACCTCACACAGGAGAGCAGCTGTAGCCAAAAGCTACTTCTCCTCCATTTCTAAGAGCATGTTGTGAAAAAAACTGCACGCATGTGGGAAAAAAAATGCTAAAAGAATCTAGTTGTAGTCTTGTAAATAGTGACCCTGCCAGATTCATAGTCTTTGTAAAATCTCAGTCTGAGACTAGTCTGTGACAAAAAACTCTAAACACTTGTCTTTAAATGTGAGCAGGTGTGAGCTGATAGTTTTCCAAGAGTCTTTCCCAAATCTTTTCAAAGTCGTGTGATGTATGGGTAGCATTAGACAGTGTTCCAAACACACAGGTCGTGAAGGTCTTATCAGGATCCAGATAAGAGGGCTGCAGAGTTTGGATAACCATCTGGTAAAAAAGAAACCCTGCTTGGTGCTAAAACCGATGCTGCGATACTGAGGGAACAGAGGAGAGAGCGGCAGGGAAGATGCAGGAAGAAGCAGTCGAACATATGCCAAAGGATTTCAGCAGAAAATTCCTCGCTGTACTCAGCTCTGGGCCTCCGAATGCATCGATTATTTGGTGTTGCGTATCTTTCGTGCCGCAAGTAAGCGGGGCACACTCACATGATATGCAGGAAATCGATGGAAAGTAGAGTACAGTATCCTCCCAAAACGTCACGCTGTAGGCTACACACAACTGATAAGTCATGAAATCAAGAGGTGGTTTTACTGAGATTTACTGTCCTAACTTTTATTAACAATAAACAAAAATCTACCAACTCAAGTAACCCTTCAGAAAGTGTGGAGGGCAGCCAGTATGTACAAGAGCTGGCATCTTTGGGTTACTTCCTCCAAAATAAAGTGGCTTAGATAATCTTGCTAATCTGTTGGCTTCACTCATTTGTCTCTTTTTTCTGCTTTTTTTTTCGTTTGCCTGACTGCTTGTGTTTCATGCCACCTCAGACTCTGTGGTAGCAACGCCGCCATGTTTCTCTGGAAAACCTCAGTCACTGTCATCAAAACCAATGGCCAAAATCATGAACAATGGGCTGAAACAATAATAATAAATATAAAAATTAAAATATGGAAAACCAGAATGACACTATTATTGATAGACTACACGCATATATAATGGATATGAACAGAAAAATAGTCAATAAAGTGGTAAAATATCGGGGACTTGCTCACATGAGATACTTGTGTGAATAATGGTGCATTTTCTGGATCAAAAGCAGAACAATTTTACAGAATAAATACAGAATAACAGAATAAATCAAATTATACTCCATTTGGGACTAAAGAAACAAACATGCCGTCTCGCATTCATGATCAGTGCAGAAGCTTCAGATTCCCTGATGATATCCTAAAAAAACTTTACGTCTAAGCAGGGCTTTTCATTAAACTCCCCTCAACAACAGGAGAGAGATATATATTTTTTTTTCCTTAATATGCAGCACTTCATTTTAATGAGTCGAGTTCTCAGGTGTAGCCAGAGGGATGATGTCATTGTGATGAAAGGCCAAGTGGTCGCGTCTTTCATGTCGGCAATCCCTCCATTAAATAACAGATGAAAGAGCAGCTAAAGAGAAAAGAGAGCTGGTCACGCCGGATAGAAAGGACAAAGCTAATGCTTAGAACAGGATTTCAAGGACAGGTGGCATTGTATCTCTGCGCTGACAATGAATCTGTCGACCCCTCTGTCATCTTGGGAAGAAGCTTTGACCTCGGTGACGGATTTTGCATTTGGCATCCTTTTGACTTTCCTCCAATGCCAACATGAAATAGAATCCAGCTACTTTGAAGTTAGGTGTCAAAACACGAGTCCTCACTTCGCTGGTGAATAAGTTATGACAGTACCTCTTGTGGTCAAAGTTTTATTCTTCAAGGTTTGTTTGGAGGAAGAAGAAGTTAAAAACACACACAGTATGATTCACTTCAGTCGGCTTCCACGTTCAAATGATATGATAGCGTACAACTTAAACATTATTGTAATGCACTTTCTAAAGAGCAGCTCAGAATTCAGAGCTTGGTTTATTGAATATACAAAGTGTAGTTTGCACTGGATCCATGGTGGGAAGTAATTATTTATTAAATATGATTTTGAGTAACTTGACTAATTTAATTTTGATGATTCTTGTTACTCCTCCTCTACATTCAAAAGCGAAGCATTATAATTCTTACTCCAATACATTTATATCATCTATAGTTCCTAGTTACTTTGCAGGTTAATATTTAACATTAACACACATACGTTTAGCTTATAAAATACACTGTTTTTATTTAATTCCTACTTAGCTTGTGACACATCAAACTGGAGCCTCTTGTTATGTTTCAAACGTCTGAGTAGTTCTACTGAAAAGACATTTACCCTCTAAATGTCTTCTATTTAAAGTTATTATCTCAAAGATTTTCATTTAAATAAATGTCTATTAAGTCACTGTCTATCGCTGAATGAGGTAATACAATAGTGATCGAGTCAGTGGCCCTCTGATGAAAGCCTGCAGCATTTGCAGTATTACAAACAGGTTGCTGGTGGCAATATTACATCTAACTTTTTAACTAAGTTAAAAGTTACGTTAGTGATAGTTAGTTTCCTTAAATTTTCCTCACATGTATCTAATCAGACTTACTTTAAATACTTTAGGCATATGTTGCTATATATATAAGCAGTATATAATAATAATATAGCAAAATAAAACAAAGTAAACAAAACGAATACAACTAAACTAAGACATGGCAATAAATAAGACATGGCAAAATCACAGACAGTGCAAATAGATATGGTAGTAATGCAAAATGGAGTCAGCTTATAGACTGGTTAAAGTGAATACACTGATTTCTGTAAAGTGCATGTTACTGCCGGAGCCCCGGTCCTCTTTGTTCTCTCCAGTCTTGCAGGTTCCTCACTGATTCTGGTTGTGGTTCATCTGTCTGAGGTTCACTGGCCTGGTGGGGACATGATCTGTGTCTGTGCTGTGGAGAGAAGGTCGAGTGGCCCAGAGATCCATATGAGGACATCTAGAGATGCACCTGGACTCACGGACTCATTTCCATTACCTGTGATACCTTCACACATGGACTAAACCTCATTGAACTCAGTATAGCTACAGTTTATTACGACCCATGTTTAACATATATGATTGATGATGATGGGTTTTTTGAAGTTTTTCCTGACCTGGTTCGAGGACAGAGGGTGTCACAACTGTACAGATTGAAAAGCCCTCCGAGGCTAACAATGTTTTCTGATTTTGGGCTTTAAATAGATAAATTTTGAATTTACATTTTTTTTCTGATAATACATATATCCACTTACTTAAAGCAAAAATTTAACTTAACTCCGCACTGCAAGAAGACTACTTCACAGGGACGAGAGCAGGAGCATCTCACATTCAGCCACATTCAGAAACTAACAGATCTATCTTTTCACTGATTGTCTCTTTTTCTGTTGGTCATAAAGAGGCATCAGGACTAAACTGAGGCTCTTTCCTGACCAGTTAAACTCAACTGACTACTTTTAGGTGCCACTTTTGATGAAGTACTTTTACTTTAAATTGAGTAAAGGAGTAAAGGATCTGAGTACTTCTTCCACTGCTGACTGCTACCCCTGAGGTGTTTATCTGTCCAAATATGTATTCTGTGTTGCAGATCTACAACTGCAGGGTAGTGAGTGGGTAAATCAATCATCATAAATGAGGGACAGCTGCTACACGGATTAATTATTCCACTCACACACCTACTGTTTAGCCTTCTGGAGGCGTCAACTTCAACAAGACGTCAGTGACAGGAAGATGCCTAGATAACACCGGTGGGCTTCAGCAATTTGCTTTAAAACCCAAGCACTCGCTCATAAACAACACAAGGAAGGGGTTATTTCCATCTGTTTCTGTGAAAAAAGGGAAAAAAAAGGGCTACAACGCCCTACGTGTCGCTCATTATGTAGATTTCAAAGGAGCTTGATAGCGTATAGCAGGTCAACATGCCAAGATCTAATGGTCTATTTCCCCATTGTCGCTGGATGCCGCGTATTCACTACAACCCCCCATCT
The DNA here is from genome assembly GCA_023238725.1 of Scortum barcoo. Lineage (NCBI taxonomy): Eukaryota > Metazoa > Chordata > Actinopteri > Centrarchiformes > Terapontidae > Scortum > Scortum barcoo. Next base: position 9,596,449 of record CM041533.1, read on the forward strand.
CCTCATCTCAACATTCCCATCCCGCCCCCTCATTAAGTGAATCATTTCTTGAGATGCTCTAATGGCTCCTAGAAATTGTTTATGGGCAATTTAATTTGTGTGTAAGGAATCCTAATAAACACTCTTGGCGCACAGACGAGTAATTATACGTTTGGCTAAATAGATAATTGGATGGGCTTGAAGATAGATTAGTGCATCTGTGGAATGGTGGTCTTGTTGGGATGTACTGTAAGTTTAGGAGGAATGCAAGCCAATGACTTTACAGTAATTGTGTTCCACACTCACACCACCGGGATAATTGAAATGTTGGTTGATTTGCAAGTTAATGAAGCAAGAATAAATAGCTTTTTTTTTTGACAAATTAAAGACGGTGTAATTTCAGGTTTAGTAAAATATTTTGTCTTTTCATGGTGTTTATTGACAGAGAGCAAATATTGAACCACTTTGGGTCGGTGTGTTTACAATATTACATCTTCATTCAATAAGGTGAACTCTCGCTGGAAATCTCACATATTGTTTCACCCTGCAAAGGAACAGAGACCTCTGACATGGAAAGCAGTCTTTAACGATCGAGGTCAATATCGCACCAATAAAGTCATGGTGTGTTGTGAATTAAATGAGACACTTATATTGGTCTATTGATTCACAGGAGTTATTTTTAAATCATATTGATCAAACTAATAATGTTCTCAAGTATTAATGATTGCGTTTGTAAAATTGTAGGGTGTGGTCAAGTCTGTAGCGCCTTACATCATTGCGGATCTTGTGACGATGTCAGTTTTCTGCCTGAACGACAACACGGGCCATTTCAGCACGTCAGCGGCGGCATGAGCCATTCTGCGGGCTCCGGTGGAAGTTTTCATCAGGTGGAGCCCGAGACTGTGTCAAACTGAAATCTCTATACGCGGCAGAGCCTGAATGATTTATGCATTTGTCATTTCTCATTTGTTGAAACAAGGTGTCAACGTTTTTGTTCCGTCGCACCAGTCAAGCTCGCAGAGACGAAGAGGTAAGGATGGAGCAAATGCCCTTGAAGAGAGGAGCAAAGTCGACCGGGCAATTTGCGCCTCTTTTTCTCGAGTATTTTTACACGAAGCTGTAGTAGACAGTTACCCCATGACTCATTTGTAAATCCTCTCTGCACCCCCCCACCCCTACAGTGATCCCACAGTGCACACTTGCACATTGTCAGAGGGAGAGGATGGTAAATGTGATTGCTGTTTTAAGAGAAATTATCGCTCGCTTTTGAAAATACCCACCCGTGGTAGAAACTGATGTCAGCTGCTTTAATCCTCATTGACTTTCATGAAGAATTAATTGTTCATCTGCATAATTCGTTCTTTGAATACAACATTCGAATGAAATGCTGAATGAATACTTGTTTGTTTGTTTTTATGTCACTCATAGCGGAAACTGATGCATATCAATGAGCCTGCTATCCATATAGTTTGCTCTATTATTAGGAACACATTATAATTATTACATATTACATTACAATTAAAGAGGGAAACTGACAGAATGGTTGTGATCAAACTTGCTCATGATAATGACAGTTACTGCACAGCTCAAAGTGAGAATAAAGCAGCTTGTTTTACCGTCGCCCTCGTGCCATCATGTACATCCATCGTTCAAGATTCAAGCTCTTTATTGTCATGCACAGAAAAATCACATAGAAGTAGTCGTTGGCAATAAAATCCTTAAATCTCAGGCTCCATCCAACAATGCTCAAAAATATGTTTAACATGTAAAAGAAGTACTCAAGATAGCAGATATAAAATAATGCAAAAGTTCAGATGATAAAAATACGATATATGAATAAAAATATTTAACAATAAAATAAAATGTAAAATAGAAATACATATAAATACAAATATAATACTGCAGAAGAATCAACTGAATAAACTGTAATGTAGACGGGCTATGGGCATATATATTAACTGTAATAATTACTTCACTGTATAGATATACTATTTTGATGGTAGTGATACATTAACATTACCTTTATATGTATACATACTTAAAAACACACAGATACATGTAGATGTAAACACTATAAACAGAGACAATCATCGTCATAGATACATAGATCATACTTACATTACACCTAGATTTTCCCATGAATCTCTCTCCATTAGGAACCTAAACACTTATGTCACTCAGGCATTCATAACATTAGTTATGGAGAGGGTACGGAAAATACAAATTCACCACAGCCGATTATCTTAGTGACTTATAAGAAGATTAAATAAGCTGGAAAATATCAATGTCAGGTTAATATAAAGTTATTACAAAAAATATGATGGGACGACTTCTGTTTAAGTCAGTACAAACCTCATAAAATCTAATATGGTGCTGCGTTTAATTCTGATTTCATACTTGCTCTGATTTCAGTGTGCTCAGTGCTGCCTCTGGTGGCCGAAAAGCTATCTGACGAGAGTACCACTTTAATCAGTCGTATTTCTGTGACGTAGCTTGTGACATTGGTGGCAAAGAAGGTCCAGTTACCAGTTTTACCCAAATATACTGACTGTAAAAAGTAATATAGTACAATATAGTATATCATTGAGAAAAACTTTGAAATAAAGGCAAAGAACTGGAAAAGCAACACAACCAATCATGTGATATTTTAAATCAATTATCTATTACTATTTGAGCAGTTTGTATGCATGTGACGTCTCATCTGCATCTGCTTTGGACTCGTTCCGTGAAAAGTTGTCGAAATTATTTGACAGCAGGTGAAATGTGGCCACCTTAACTTATGTGATACCACGCGCATGCAAAAAAAAGCGTGCCAGGAAGTACTGTATTCACACAGCTCAATCTTGCATACGCTCACGTACACCCCACACAACTTTTAGGGGGAGCTTGGCCTCATCCTGTCAGTGCAGCGGCTGACAGACAGGCTTTTGCTGTGTGTGTCAAAGGAAGTGGTCCGGTATAGACTTGAGGGATTCACTAACTGAACACTGAACAGGGGAGGAAAGACGGTGAGAGAGGGAGAGACAGACAAAGAAAGAGAGAGAGAGAGAGAGAGAGAGAGAGAGAGAGAGAGAGAATGACAGAGACAGAAAAAGGGAGACGGAGCGGGAAGGGGAGGAAAGAGGCGAGTGTGTGTGTGTTGTGAAGGGGGTTTAAAGTGCTCCAGGCTAAACCACGTGTGAAGATGGCAGGGCCTGAGAACTCCCTGCTGCTGGGGGAAACAAGACAAAACAACAAGCCCAAATGTATAAACTTTAACACCCTGTCCTTCCTTGTAAATGCACGAGCAGTACCCAGAGCCCGTTTCTGACATTTCGCTAACTCTGTTTGGGACGGAGCACTTTGAAATCGCGGTTCACGTGCAGGTGCCGCTGAACCGAGCTTAAACAGGTTCAAGTGAAATATCTTTCAGAGTTTATGTCACAGTAGAAGTCTGGAAGCACAAAGTCAGTGGGCTCACAGACGATTAAATGTACAGCGCTTACATTTATGTTTACAGGAGGGGGCATTTTTATGGCTGAATGAACTACTTGGCCCACAATTAAGGGCTTATTTTTATAGATGAGCCACATTAATGAGGGTTTTAGTATGACGTTTTTTAAGGAATTGGCTAAAAATAAAACCTCCTCTGCAAAAAATGATAATCCAGACATGTGCACAAAACAACTATAACCAGTCAGCTAAATATTTCATTTAAGGAAATTTTCTGGGCTTAAAGTTGAAATAGCTGCTCTGTTTGTGGGCAGAGCTGTAGCCTGCACTCTGCAGTACTGTAAGAGAATCACTCAACATACAGTATCGGAGCACTGACAGAACATTTTCCTAAATCTGAGACAGGACAGACGGAGACAAGATACTTTGAAAGTCAAAAGGCTAAGGGCAGAGGAAATGACTCCGGCACAATGGCAGTCTGCTCAATGTTCAATTATTGCTGATGAAAGGGACATTTTGTGGGGCGGACATCAGAGAGCGGGATTAGTGAAAGTGATTTCCTTGTCCTAGGTTGTTTGACAAAGTCTGCCTGTAATCCTCTTGAAAACTTTGTCGCCTTGGCTTTTCCCCTGACCGTTGGCTTTCCTCTGAGCTGAAGGTGGCACACAGCGTGGCAGAAAAAAAAAGAAAAAAAAAAAGATGTCCTCTTGTGATCAAAGCCACACACACAGAAATGTAGAGGGTATATTTTCAATATTAATGTATTTTCAGTAACATAGCTGGAAAACAAAAAGATGCATGACCTAAATTCTGAAGCTCCAGTCTGATTCACTGTAGCCCTCCGCTGGCCTTGTTTCTATCGTAAATTATTGGATTAAAGACTGGTTTAGCTGATTAATTAAATATATAGGAAGCACAGAATACAATGCATGCATCCTGGATGAAATGCATCATCTTCATTGTCCTGTAGCTGCTGATAACAAGTCATTAATTTGAACAGAAAAGTAAGCTCATTTTATACGATTCGTTACACTTAAAAGTCATGATAAGGGAAATAATCTGTACAGTGTCTGCAATGTATGCACAGCTGCACTGGGCTGCTTCATATAAGGAGGCTGTGACAGTGTAAATTGTTCCACTGTGGCGACAATGATTATTAAATGAATGTTTAATGCAGATATGAATAGTTTGGGTTTTTTGCTAAAAGCATGCTTTCCTTTCCCATAATCATTTATGCATGAATATTTTAGCAAGGGCGCTTTTTTTTTTTTTTTTGGTAATTCTTCACTCCACAACTCTTCAACACTTAACTCTCTGACTGTTGGGAATATGTTCAGACGCATTAAAGCTTAAATTCCGAAAATCAAAAAATGAGATTAGCTGAAATTGGTTTAAGTCTAATTCAGGTCTAATTTCAACACGTGTCTAAAAATGTGATTGTTTTTTTTTTTTTTTTGTGGCGGCGTCTCATCAGCTCTATGATCCGGCCACGTGGATCCAGAGACGTGAGGATTTAATAAAACATACCAACATTTGGCAAACAGTTAGCATTTGAATAAGGCAGGATTATAAAGATGGAGCATGCTGATAGCAGTGAGATCCTGACTGCCCGAGGCTACTGCAAAGAAAAGATTTACCCCATAGTGTCCTTTCTGACAGGCAATGAAGAAAATAACTTCTTTCCATTTCACATTTGCATGTACATTGCAAAATAGATAGATAGATAGATAGATAGATAGATAGATAGATAGATAGATAGATAGATAGATAGATAGATAGATAGATGATTGAATTGTGTTGCTGCCCCTGTCATGACCCCACTGAAGTGTGTGTTTGAGCGAGATCAACACTCTGCAAGCGCATCGCTCTCCGGTTGACCCTGAGCTCTAACCTCACCATGAGAGGGACAATTGAAAAGAGAATTTCTGGGCAGTGATCAATACAGTATCACACTTTCTGGCTTATATCCTACAGGCAGTATCATCATCACCGTGACGGGTGCTGGTCGGGTCCAAAGAAACAGTTCGAGTCAACAGTGGATTGCTTCGAGAGTGTCTGGTGTATTTTTAAAGGAGCGTGCCAGCTGTTTTAAAAATGCCCTTGCTGACTAACCCAGAGTTATATGAGAAGGTCAGTATCAGCAGCGTAGTGCTTAGTTAAGTCCAGGACATCTCTCTCCAGGCTTAGTTCAAAGACTAGAAACGATGGGTTTATCTAGCCTCGTGTCTAACCCCTGTGACTCTCAGAGTTCTCAGCAGCGACCTTACAGTGGAAATACAATTTTTTTTAGCTGTTGTCCAGCAGCGGTTTAGATTTCAAAGGTCTTCTTTTATGATCTCACAGGGGTTTGTCTTCCCAGAGAAAGAACATCTTTGCCTGTGGTGAAACCAATTCTTAAATACAATATTTCCACAAGCTGCGCCCGGCTTTTCTTCAGCACTACAAACCCAGTAATTTACAAAGCGACGAGATCAAATGCAGTCCAAGTGCAGTGCAAAAAAATTTTTGGAAAAGGATGGAGAAAGATTAATTAGGCATTAATATTTGGACAAACTCCATGGTCTCCATTAGAGCCTGATGCACAACACGCCCATCCACCAAGCTGACCTTTATATCCTTATTTCTGCCTCGCTAAACAAAAGGCACGCTGCTTCCTGCGCTGGCGCTGAATGTTGGCGTTGGACCCAAATCGTGTGACCTAAATCCAAAATCTGTAAATATGTAAATATTGTTCACTTCAAGTTGTTTCCCTACTTCACCGAAAAGTCAAATTAAGTCAGCGCATGTACGCCAGAGGTTTCGAGTTTCCCCAGTCACACTTTGCAAACTGGACCACGACTGGCTTCCGAAAGTAATTGCGATACCACAGAATCCTCCTCCTACGAACGTCCTCAACTCAAGATTTAAAGTGAGCACAGAGAAACCTTTCCCCTGTCAGAAAGCCTCTGCACATTGCCCACATCGCTCTGCAGGGTGGAGCTCACGTATCCAAGAGAAGTAACAAAAAAAAACACATCTTTGGCTTGGAGGAAGATTTAAAGCTTCACTAACAATCAACACTTGTTTCAGCCATGACCACGATCTTTTTCTCCCCTTAAATTCACGGTGCAGTCAAAAGAAAATGTGCCAAATGCAAGTGCAATTAAAGGATGAACTTTTTTGAGCATTTTTGCAGTGCACAGAATTTTTAAAAAGCCTCTCATATTATTCCTGCTCAAGAGGGTATGATACACTTGGCCGGCACAAGCAGAAAAAAAACAAAAACTATGGCTGCACCAGCGACACAGCACACATGAAAATGTCACAACATGCAGTTTCAGTCGCTGTCTGTGTCACAACATTCGAGCAGTCATATACATTCGAAGCAACAGCTGAGAGACAGGTCTATGTTTTGGCCTCAGGGACTGAAGATTGGAGCTAAAAGAAATCCAAAACGCTTCACTCTGAAACATTTGGTGTCATCCTCCACTGTGCAGCTGAGAATGCTGGGCCGACTCTGAACTCGGCCACAACAATAAAACTCATAAAGCTAAAGCGTACGATTTACATAGACGTTACTCGCCTGATTGGATCATTAGCACGTTTTTAATCATGAGCATAATGTGACAGCAAGTTCCTCCCGTACTATAATTCTTAAATATCTTGTTGTCAAGTAACAGAAAAGGTGCTGTACATATCATTTGTGGTTTATCCACATAATTTTTTACTAAAAATAAATTTATATTAAGACCAAACCTGCAGCAGAGAGGACCTGCTGTACAGTATGTGTCAATTTATTTGAAATGAAGGTGGATTACTGCTTTAATCTCCACACTGGATTAAAATGCCAGAGACAAATCCATAGCTCTCCATTCACCGAGAAGTGCCGGCCCCTGCGCGTATGTAAAATCTGTTTAGTATTCCCAGGCAGGTCTGGTGCATTTCCTTCAGATGCTCATCCCTTTTCTCTCAATCTATTGAATCGTAATAGGTTATTTAAATGTAAAGAATGATGTTACACATTAGGGGGTGAAGAAACAGTTCCCCGTGGTGGTCATTACTCCACAAACTAATGGGGGAACACCCTGCAGAGATATACGGCGCAGTGTTATTTGGTGACAAATGTTTGTTTTATGCTTTGTGGTTTTCAAGTCACGACGTAAGCCACAAATTGATATTTTCTTAAACACAGGGATTAACTCCTCCATGACTCCATGACTCTGCCTGTGAAATGTAAAAAAGCTTTGAATTCCTGCCTTTGTTTGACATCACAATTCTGTTTCCTCATCCAAAACCACAACCCTTTGTACTTTATTTAGGAGGATAAAAAAATAGAAGAGAAAAAGATAATTAAACTTAGATATTTTAAATCCAAACCCATTTCCAGACATGTAAAAGCTTTGCACAATATGCTGAAATGCTACAGTAATTACCTCCATAAGCCAATTTTTTGTATGTGCTAAATCAATTATTTGTAAAGAAAAAAAAAGAACATTAATTTTAAGATACCAAAAATCGCAGAATGCCTCTGGCTCATTTTCGGATTTAATGCTCCAGGCCATCTCCTTTCCAATTATCCACCCTTAAAGAAACACTTCGCCAATCACTCACCTCATGTTTTCAGTCGTAGAGGCATGACTTAACCATTGTGGTGTTAACCTTGTAGACTTGATATCTCTTGTATGTCTGTCTGTCCTGGGAGAAGGATCCTTCCTCTGTTGCTCTTCCTGATGACTTACATCCTCCAGTTTTGGGTAGTTTTTCCTCCACCAAGTTGATGGTCTAAGGCATACTGTGATTTATCATACTGGGAAATAAAAAAAAAAAAGACTCGATATATTAGTGTTTTTCTGTATTAAAAATGGGGTTAGGGTGATATAATTGTAGCCATGCACATTTTGCAGCACACTCTTCAATCACATGTAGCCAACAGATAATTTGCCCAAATTCCCTTTAAATATCAATTTAGAAAAACTTTGCGTACATAGTGCATTCATTTATCAGTCAACCTGCTCCATAGACTATTAAAGTCACCAGAGTTAAAATATATCAAATCAGAATCATCCCCCTTTTGCATTACATAGATAATAACATTGGATATTTTAATGATATAGTGATCGCTGAACTGGAAATGTCTCCGGTTTTCATTTAAGAAATCACCTTGGTCGTCTTAAAAGATGAGATCTTTTCTCCTACTTATTTATTTGTAAGTGCACGTCATAAGAAATGGTATTTATTTATGTTTTCTGAGTGCTTCTGCTTCTGTACTTAACCAGCAGATAGAAGCCTAAAGCAACTACAAATCACACACAGTTCATAACTTAACACCTGCTGCAGGATCTTGCTTGTTATCTGTTACCATGTGAGATGTAGGCCATCTTGATTGAGCATGCTTGACTGATTGAGGAGTTTAAATTAATTTCCCTTCCCTCTATTACTTGTTCCCTTTGGACCTGGAGTTTGCACTCAGCCAAAACTGTTAACCTGTTATCTAGCTAACTCACCACATGGACCGCTTCACATTAGATGTAAAATAATTAATGGATTTATTCTGCAAACTGATGTTTTTAAAATTAAGTTGACTTACGATAGAGTAAAATGTTTCTACATATGACATGGTACCGCCTGAGCAAATTACTCCTACATTTCCATTTTATACTATTTTCCATGTTATTTCACATCAATTCCTGTACATTTCCATTAATTCCCATGGACGTTTTCCTACACAGTGGCAAAATCTGGTCTCTTTGTCTTCTAGTGGGAACATCAGTAAGATATAAATACTACAGGCCTTTTTCACTGCACAGGTTTGGGCATTTAGCAGAAAAAAGCTCAGTAGGCACAGCATTAATAACATTATTAACTGCCAGATTCAATTTAGGAGTCTTATTTGAGCATGGGGGGGATTGTGAATGCTGGCTCGGAGGAGGAATGGCTTACTGGGACACCTAATGGAACAAAGCCATTGTTAGCGTTATTAGTAACACCTGTGCTTTTCCTGTTAAGACAAGTCAAAAGACCTGCTGGGAAAAGGTCCTAACAGCTGCATTTCCACGGCAGAATAACTTCCCCCCCTGCACTGTATCTGCAGCAGAAATCACTTACTGTAATTACTTGACATTTCATAAATTTCAGTTGATTAATGGCTGAAGGTTTTGTTTTCTTTAAACTGTTGCACATTTTTGGGGGCAATTTTTCTAAAATGGTGTCACATCATGAGTGAATCAGTCCAAGCTTCCCACCTCCTCATCCTAAAATCCCATTATCTTTTCTGATGTTCGTTCGTCTCCTCCCTGCTGCTCCTCACCTGCCCACCAGCCTTCTGCACTGAGTTTCCTTGCTCCTGCTCCTCACCTGACCCAGTCAGCTGTTCACCCAGCTGCTCCTCACCAGTAATTAGTCTCAGTTTTCGTAGAGGAGCGCTCACTTGCTGCCGGTTCCTTGATGCTAGTTGTCTGTGTTTTTTTAACTTCTCAACCTTAATTCTGCTTTGCCTTGACAAACCTGTTCTTATGAACATCTGCCTGCGAGCCGCAAATCTTTGGAGCTCTTCCCCCGTCTTTTTATGGCTGTTTGTCTGCCTAACAATCACGTTACGGCTGATTTTAGCGCACCTGTTTCCCCTTCTGATTCGGTTTAATTCCGCGAGCGACCTCTCAACATCTAAACTTCTCGCCGGTGCGATGAAGACGGAGGTGCCAGATGTTAACAGGCACAGAGCTGCCAGCGTTTGTGCTTCAGCTGCCTGCTAATGCTGGACCAAATCAAGTCAACAGATCTACTTCACAACATACAGTGTGGCACGTCATCACAGATGTGAGCGATAATGTTAAAAACTTCCATCTAGGTCACTCGGTTCTGCTGGCTCCCCGGCAATGCTTACTGCAATAACTGAAGATTTCTGCTGGGCAAAAAAACGCTGCACTTTAATCCTGTAAAGCCTGAACCATGAAATAATTCAGTTTTTTTTAAACTTGGAGTGTTTATTGAACCTTCTGACAAATAAAAGAAAAAGAAATTAAATATCAATTGGTATATATGATTGTTTTGTATTTTCCAGCATTTTGATTGTACACATCAGGTGTTTCAGGGAAAAAAGAATCACATTGAGGATAAAGAGGTCTCAAAAAACTTGGTGTTAACTGGTGTAATCTTAGCAGATTGAAGGAATGAAAAAAAAACAGGAACAAGGGAAAGTGTTGTTGAAACTGTTTTTATTCATTATTGTAAATCACTTCACTTCTTCATAGTAACTGCTAAATAGCTAAGTTGTTATTAATAAGTATATGGGAGAGAGGAGCAATTCTAAATGATGCATGAACAAAGCATTGATCACATACAAACGTCCCTGACTTTACTATGTCCTCGGAAAGTTTGAGATTTTATTAATACATAAAGTGTTGCATCTCGCAGGTGTTGAGGACTTCGGCGTGTTTGCTGCTGTCTCCTACAGGGTGTAGTACTGCCTGGAGTGTCATCACCTTTAATGGTCTCACCTGCTGCTCATTTGGGGAGAGAAAGATGAAAGATGGGGGACTTTGCTGCTTTGGAAACATTATTTTAACTTTTATCACACAGAAAAAGAGACACTGTAAAGGCATATATATATATATATATATATATATATATATATATATATATATATATATATATATATATATATATAAATAATATATATATATATATAGATTATTCAAGTAATAGAGTTCAAAGTAGTATAGAGTTAAAGGTCCAGGACAGGACGTATTTAACGTGCATCAGCAACCTCCAAGTTTCCGTTTTGGTGATTCTGTGTTTGTTGTATGTTTGTTTGTTTATTTCTTTACTTATTTATTTACTGTAGAGAGCTGTCAGCTGGAATCTACACCTGCTGGAGACAAGACATATTTCCAAGAAGCGTAGGCTACGTTTGATGCATTATGCTAAAAAAACAAAATGTAAATAATGCAGTGAAAAAAAAAACCTTGAATATTTATACGTTTTCAGCACTTTCATGGGATGGAAAAGGGAAATGTATAGGGGAAATACCATGGAAACAACATATACTCTACTTCAGTGAAACTTATAAAGTAAACAAGTCTCATTTATTCTTCCAGAAAGCTCCACTCAAATCCTTTTGTAGAGCTTCTTTTTCCCAGCAGATGCAACTCCATTACTGTGGACAAATATATGATCAAACATATGATGTTGTGAAGAAATTTACTTTCAGAATCAAATAGGCATCTTGGATAATTACCTGAGTGCCCGAGTGTGCTAACAAAAAGCTTATTTTTCTGTGTCATCACACCCAGCTCATCCGGCTTTGTATCCCCCTTATTATTCAAGACGTATGAATTATGTTGACTCGTGACTATTCTTTACGGCTGATTTACATTCAGTGTCAATGCGGGTGTGATGTTTATAAATCGCTGTAAAAAACTGAGGGTACTGAGATCTTGGTGGTGGAGGCGCATGTAAATAATGTTCTTCAGGTTCTTGTCTCCAGACAGTGTTGAGACTGTAATGATTTCAGATTCAGATTCAGATTCAGATTTTCCTTTATTAGTCCCACAGCAGGGAAATTTAACGGTGTCTACGATATTTCCAGTCTCTGCTGGATGTGTAAAATGAGTGACACTTTTGCCATAACAACTAAATTCAGTGACATCTTGTCAGTGTTGTGTTTATGGCTTGTTTCCCTGTTCCTAGAGGACAAAAAAAATTTAATTGTTACTGCTTTAAGTAGGTTGTGGTTTTATTTGCATACCTGCTGAGGTAAAAATCTTAATATACTGTACTGTACCTGTAAGTTTTATCATTATTTTTCTTGCCTCTCTCCAAAATATAGAGTATGTTGCTAAAATAATCAAATGAGAGATGATTGCACAAATGCATGAATTGAAGTTAATGTTGCTACTTGAGAATGAGGCTGAGAATTGTTATATTTGTTGGACTTTTTCAAATCAGCAGTGATAAACAGACCAAACCAACTCTCTATTGAGTGAGTGGACAGACTGTGCAGTGGTTAAACAGCTTCTGCAAACTCACACTGCAAGACAATGCATAGCCATCTTTATGTTATCACTGGACATAAATGACAGGAAGAAGTTTAAGTTCTTGAAAACAGTCTCCCTTCAAGTTATTCTTGTTATAAATAAATGTATACTGTATTTATGAGCATGCACTTTTTAACATGATGCACTTTAGCATAAGGCTGGGTATATTATGATTACAACTGTGTCATTGCAATATAGAAACAAATTCCCAAAATAAATAATAGTTACCTCACAAACTGCCGTATTAAATTAATATTATTTTTAAAATGAACAGTGTATTTGCCATTCAGCTCTGTGACCTCAACAATCGAGTCACTATCAGGCAGCTAAAATGTTGAAATTCAGAGTTCACCAATCTCCACATTTCTTGCGCTCCAAATATGTCACGACCAAAACATCAGGGAGCCTTTGTCGCATCCGTCTCCCACACAGGAGTCAACCAAACTACAGGGACGCTTTGTAAATTTGTCAGAGTGTGAGAGACAGAAACAGAATTTTTCACTGGAAGAATACATGATGATAAATGATTGTATGAGAGATGAACCATCTTTCGTGAAATGATCTCAAAGGTTCGGGTATTAAAGAAAAAAAGAAGAGGGGCGAGGAGCCTTGAAAAGCGCCGATCTGCGCTTCAGCAGAGAAACATTTGTGCAAGTGTTTTCTCTGACACTTGTGAGGTTCTCAAATACCCTCAGACTAGAGCGAGTCAACTGTGCTGCATTGCAATGACGCCTTTATATCTACAGTCTGCAGTCTGTAATGCTGATGACTTTGGGTGCTTAAGACAGAAGAACGTTCACAGTGATTTGAATCACTAAACGCATTGTGATTGTTGACGTTTAACCAAAACTGTGATCTTTCCTTTACCTTAACAAAAGGATTCAAAGTCCTGTGCTTATATTGTTCCCACCATCCACCCTAACACCCCCCCCCCCCATGTGATTATGGTGCAGTACATAAATGAAGCACTTCATTCAGTACAAAACCAGAACCAGAACACCAGTCCAAAACACGACCCAGCTATGTTGTAATAGTGAGCAACATAATTGGAAAAATCTATTTCGTACCACTGTATAGGAGGGTAATTTCCAAAACATTGGTACAGCACATGTGTCAGTATGTGCATGGCTGTCTCTGTGTGTAGAAGGAGGTTTTGTCTCAGAGCACTTCACAGTCTGTGCAGACAAACAACATCCTTTACTGTTGGATCGATTCAGAGAAAACTGCACACAAACAGACGCGCACAAAAGAAGAAGACAGAAGTACAGAGTAGACGGAAAGGAACTGTAGAAATTCAACATAAAGAACACAATACAATAAGAAATAAGTATTCTTTACAGTTTAGTGCAGATAATCTCCAGTATTTCATGCCTTGTTGCCTTGTCATCATCTAAGTTTAAAGTTTGGCTTATTGGAGAGTTCAGAGATGATATAAACGCACCTAAAACAACTGTCTTTAGAGCACATGAACGCCTGCTGGCCCAGAATAACCTCAATTTCCTTCAATTGGCCTCAAGAATTCTGTTTTTCCGTGTTAACTGGGTCGTACCTTTTACACGTTTCTTTTTTCTGTTTCATTTCATTCTTCTCCTATTACCCTGGCATCTACTTGTGACCATGTTCCGAGCATTTTCTCATAAACATTTATAAACAGGATCTAGCAAGTTCTCATAGAAATCTTTTATTTCACAGGAATCAGTGCACTTGCATAGCCACAGCCTAAATAAAACCCCATAGCAAGGATTTGTCTGTTATTAACCCTTAAGATTTGGTGATTTGTGATTATCTGACTGTGTTTTTTTTTAACTTAATCTAAATATTTCAAGCATTTATTTGCAATCTGAACAATACATTAAAACAAATTCCAGATTTACTCGGCCCTCCTTTGGTGTGTGTGTGGTGATCTGCTCCCTATTGGCACTTGTCCGGTTTTATCCCAAAGCCTTCATTAGTAAAGAAATCACATCATGACAACGTTAGATTCCTCTGAGTGGTTCAGTTGTTTGGAATCACACACGCAAATCTCCTCATCATAATATTTAGCGAGGTTTAAAGGAAATATGGCGAACTCTTTCTACAGCATTGCGGCATCCAAACAACAGAAGGTGACCAGAAATGAGAATTCGTGCACTATTTACTAGACTCTCAAAATCTTAATGGTGATTGACAGCCATAAACACCTACATACATAACACGGAGTTCAAAGGGGTTCATTTGCATCCACAACAAGATGGTTTTTGACAATTTCCCAGCTGCTCACTGTGGGAAACTTTCTAGAGATAATGATCCTCCCTGACAGATTTGGTGCAATCAAACTTGTTTCAGTAGGTTCTTTTCATTGTGCGTACTCTACCCTAACAAGGACATTTTCAAAGATAGGAAATGAGAAGCTGTGCGACTACAGTAGGGGGAAACTTGTGTGTCCAAGAGAAAGTTTTAAAAAACAGATGATAATGCTGTTTTCCATGAGTTTGTGAAATTGGTGAGCTGAGAGAGGCAGAACTCTAAAATTTCTAGCTGTGCAATGAGCTACCTGGTTTAGCAGCTACATTAGTGTTAAGGAATACTGAGGTCTACCAAGTTTTACCAAGAGAAAACCAGACAGAAACAGAGAGACACCGGTGATTCATACACGTCAAAGAGCCTTGTGATGGTGAGGGAGGGAAGAGAGAAAAAAAAAAAGAGAGAACCTCAACCTCACCCCAAGAACAGTGGCATTGTTGTTCTCTTGATCATTATTCCAACCCCCACATGTGGCCTGCATGTTGATGTGACGGGGCGTTAATATTTCCGCCGGTGCGTGGTACATCTCAATTTGTACCGACAACAGGTAGTGGCATGTGGAATTACGCTGGATGGATTTGACTGTCAAGCAAATAACTGTGGGAAGAAGGAGCTATGTTTGAGGTTATTGTGGCATTATGTGGCACTGACTATGATATACAAATACAATGAGCTGCTTAATATTTTACTCAGTGTTATTCACTGAGTAAAATATTAAGCAGCAAGTAAATACATTAAAGTTAGTTCTGCAAAAACATTTTATTTGAATATTCACGTTTTCAGTTAGATTATTCTTATTGCCAACAAATCCCATTAAAAAATCCCATTAAAATATCCCATAAGTGGCTATTCAGACAGTTTGAAGGCTAACCAGGTGACAAAACCCTGCACAGCTGTTGATAACATCAAATGCTAACATATAATATGAGAAAATATTTTCCTAGCTCCTTAAAAAAATTATATCAGTGATCGACAGCCATTTTATCAGGGCAGAAATTTGTTGCGCCAATCAGTGTTGGCTTTCACATTACAAAGTAATATACTAGGAATATACGATTGCATTTATTTAATTGTAAAGTCACACTGCATTCAGGCCAAGTTTAAGCTTTTTGCTAGGCTGCCCTGCAATTTTTTTTCTCTCCATGCGTTCTTCTATTTCTTAATAATTTTCAACTTTCCTACCTTGCCTGTGTTACTCAGCCCCTCGTTTACACAGGTACCTGTACCTTAAATCTGTAATAACTCACTATTCTGGCCACTTGGGGGCAGCAGGAACAAGTTGTGAGCATGCTGACACAGTGATCACCATTTAAGTTTATACAGCTTAAGAAATAGCAAGCAAGGTAATTATCGTATTATTTGTGGTCTGAAACTCAGTGAATTCATCGACAGTGCTTCATTTCTCTATTTCGCTATTGTAGTCGTCATATTTTGTAGCCTCCGAGGCTTTCGTCATAGGGAAATAGGTGTGGTTTCATGTTAAGCAAGTTGGACAAACGATAGACAGCTAAAAAATGAACACAAACTTGCTCTGAAGCTGCAGAGTTGGTTACTTTAATCATTGAGCGTGACTCCTTTCATGTCGTCATCTTGTTTTCACATTGCCATTTGACACACTGCTATTATAAAACTATCAATTATAGCCACTTTAAACATATATTTTCATTTTGTATATTTTCTTTTGTGGCAATGTGGATTTTAGCAAATGTTACTCAGACACCAGTGCATTTATATTGAATGGTCTTTATCCAAGGATTAATATACATTTGTCCTATGAGTATTTACAGCGGCAGGATGGTTTATAAGAGATCGACTCGAAGTGTTTTTAATAGCATTTGGGCAATGTTGAAAGTTTATATTCAGAAGAGTCAGGCTTTAGCCACACAGACAATACTTATTACTTAATTACTTATTTCAAGCTTACTTTAGTTTTTATGGAGTTCAAGCACAACCAGAAAAATATAGATTATCACCTGCCTCACCCTTAAAAAATGTGACACCGTACGCTGAAGAAAGCCAATAAATGCTGTCTAACAGATAATTGCCACCATTTCTACATTCCTCTGCTGTGATATAAGCAAAAGCCAACAAAGCACTTTAGCACTTTAACTGATAACACTTCAGATGCCTTACAAACTGTAATATTGCTGGGTAATTGTAGAAAAAGTAGCTTCTCGCTCCAATCCAACTGAGTCCTCAGATTGCAATCCTTTTCCAAACACAGCCGGGCCAATCGACAGCACAATTGATTTCCTGATTAATGTCCTGGCCCACCTACTAGCACTGAGGCCTAGAGACATAATTTCCTTGTGAGCATGATCAATAGCTGCATCAACATAAATAAATGCTGGAAGAAAATAAATTTTGTTTAGTCGGGGCATGGAGGCCAAAAACCTAAGTAATAGCTTTTTACCTATTTGCAGCCATCTAGAGATAAATTTAAGATCTCAAATTGGTTTTCTGTCAGAATATTTTCATGGAATTAAGATACAGAGCGCGTACTGGGGGAAAACAAAACATTAAAGCAACAATGCAGCCGACAAAATAGACAGAATTAATACAAACAATAAGACATTCAAGGTTTGTCAGTTACACTAAATGCTCCCTCGCATGATGTTTTGCATTAAATTAGCTATGGGGAAATCACCTTAATGAGTCAGCGCTGATAATTTATTGCTCTAACTCAAAGACACAGCAGCAACAAGAGGAACAAAAACTAATTCAGTGAAATCAGTCGGGTGCAAAGCGAGCGGATGAAGTGCAAGCTCGACCTGCGCGTAACACTCGCTGCACTACAGTAGTACACAGAGGCTGGGAAGCTGCCTCCGTGCTGGACCGCTGACCTCTCCCTCTGGCTCGCCTTTACATGATGAGCAGAGATAAAATATGTAGCAGGCAGTCATCTAATTTTAGCTTCCAGCTCCTCCATCATCACTTTCTAAGTTTTGTGCTTAAAAAAGCTCTCTTGGACTCATCATCATCTCCTGAGTGTTTCACAGGGTAACGTCTGCGGTGTGAGACAGATCTGCAGTTATAGACTTTGGCTTGAAAAGCATAAATTGGAGGTCATAAAACACCCCTCTTGTGAAATAATACTTGAATGTATATAGTTTTCTTCAACACTTGAATGCATATAATTTTCCTTGCACACTTATTATATATATTATTTACTTGTATATTATTTAGTGTATATTATATACTTGTGTTTTTGTATTTTTATTTTTCTATTTATCTGTGGCATTGAAGACGGAAGAGTAAAGTAATAATTTCATTGTACAGTGAAACCTGTTTTTTATCTGTGCAAATGACAATAAAAAGCTTGAATCTTGTAAGAATAAAACACAGAAAATGAAAAAAAGATAAGCATATATAGTTGACACAGAGTCCAGCTGAAATCACAAAAGTAATCCCATTTTGCGATTGAAAACCATTTTCAAAGCTATTTTTAAATTTATTGTTCAAATATTTTTAGCTTCGGTGGTGGTCCGGCAATTACTTTTTGTAACCTTCTGTCAGAGCCAGGCAAGCTGTTTCCCCCTGGTTCCAGTCTTTATGCTATATTAAGCTAAAAGGCAGCTGGCAGTAGTTAATGGGCAAAAGTGATGGCGATATCCATCTTTTCATCTCACTATGAAAATACTGAACTTCTTTTAATTTAATTCTTTAATCCCTCTGATGCACAACACAGGTCAAAAATGATCTGAGCAAATGGTTTTGTTTTATATCTTTGCAAGTTATTCATTTTATTACTCAGTATTTCATGACTTCCTTAAATGAGTTGTCATCACAAACACTGGTTTGTCTATTTATTTGTTACATTTTTGTATCACTACTAAACAAATACAGAGCATGGGTCTTCTTTTGATTTGTTTACGTATAATCAATTAGGAATATATTTTATTATGGACTAATCCCCTTAAAGTAAAGTAAAGTAAGGATTTTACCCTTAGACTGACTTATCATCACATGTATATTTTTTATTTCACTTTTCCCCTCAGAATATACATCATGTACATCACACTGTATATGTTGGTTAAAGATGTGAAAAAAAGAAAAAAATGTATGTTCAAATTGACCTGTTGTGTTCTAGTTAACCAGCTGTTAACCTGCAACAACATGCTCACGTTTAGTTTCAGCCAAAAAAAAAAAAGGTAAAGGTCCTCCTGAACAGCATGATGGCAAAAAGGTAGATTATGTGAGTGAAGAGAAAGCCAAAAATAATCCTTTACAACAACAGAACAAAAGTCGATGTGATGGATGGTGGGCACCTGCACACCCTGAATGAAGAGGTGGCCAATGGTGCTCTGGCACAACATCCTGGATATTGCCACCTTGAATACGTACACCACTTTCACTGCACTGCACCCTTATTACATGGTCTCTATGACACATTCATGATGCCTGTTCATCAAGGAGCTGGCCAAAGAGCTTGTCGTGTGTGCAAGAGGAGGCATGCGCTGAGAGAAAGTACAAAAGAACACAAATGGACGTTGGGTTTGGTGAGTTTTGAGTGTTTGCATCACAACAGACCACCACAATGTTGTAAAAGTCATCAGTCGGTACTCTCAGTACATTAAAAGCATGTGCCAGGATCATAGGGATGAACACACGCTGGTTAATTATTATTATTATTATTAGGAAGTGGATGTTTACATGTTTTAGGCTGTTTTTTAATTAGTATTGTTCACAACAGTCTTAATTGCAATGACAATTAATATTCAGATCAATAACACTGTAATCAGTTATGGGATGATATATCGTGATGTGAATATTATGAGGAGAAAGTCACAAATGAATACATTCGAGTTAGTCGTTTTGAGTTAGAGCTAGTGATATAACAGTATAACAGCTAATTTTGTGAAAATAAGTTCAAAATTAAATGAGCTTATTGTCTTTTTACAAAAAAGAAGTTCTTCTGGACAAAGAAAGATGAAAATATTCTAACTACTATATATACGTGAGAGCAGAGAAATATCAGTCATCCCCTGGTTTGTACTCTCTTTCATCACAAGAGAGCACATGAATAAAAGCAAATATCCATGCAGCAGCAACCGTAACATGCTGTTTAATTTCATTTGGACTTAACTGTGTTTATCATAATTGGAGCATCTTTAAAGGTTGTTTCCCTCATAATGCACAATGATTTTCTAATTTTCCCTAAATGCTTCCAACATAAAAACTTCCAGAGTGGCTATCATTTATCGTCACGGTCCCCGGTGTCGCAAACCGACCCCAAACAAAAACTGTGATTCATTTGTTGTACGCTCAAGACCAGTATTGGTTCCAGCCACTGATGACTTTGAGAGAATAATTAAAGTGTGGGCTAAGTGTTGCTGGGGGATATTTTACATGCAGTAGAAGGGATGGGACGGGGGAAGCGGCCAGAGATATTGATTACTGCTGGGATTACAGCACCATGAGCATCGCTCTCAGTCCAACAATGTAATCATCAGCCTTCTACTTGTAATGCGCAGGTTGCCGCGGCCTCACCAGGGGAGGCAAGGAGAGAGGCAGGGGGAGAAGTGCAAGTGGACGCAGAACAGATGGATAATGTTTCATCTGCTATTGTCCTTCAGCGCGTGATGAATTTAAGGTTGAAATTTGCAGACTGGGAATTTGTTTTCAAAGAAGGCTTTAAAGGAGCTGTGTCACACAGTAATTACTTGGATATCAGTGCCTGGTGTGTGTTTATTGTCAAAAATATCTTTGAGAAATAATTGTTTTGTCTAACACCTGCTCTTGTTAAATGAATTACATCCATTCCAGTGGAATAAGGCTGTATTCTCCCCGAGTTTAAGCCGATTGTTTCTCCCTTGCTCAGTGACTGTCACCACGGCTGCTAGCTCTAGATTGGATTCAGGGAATGCATTGATGTAAGTTGGCAGATACTTAAAAAAAAAAAGCTCCTCTTTGAGAGTTTAATCTTCAAAATGCGTGACAGTGCTGATCCAGCAGTTTTCCCTTACTTTTAGACAAATATTTCTCACCATTGTCTATCTCTCAAAACTATCAACTTCCTCAAAGAGAGCTGCATTACATTCACCCTATGTATATTTATACCCGCATATCTTTCAAACATCGATTTTAAAATGTTATAAACTACAAAGTGTAATCTCCCATTTCAGTCTCTCCACTTTCAGCGTCAGTGACTTTATTTTTCATTACTGGGATGCATTTATTGTGAAACTTGTTGTGGAGTCAGAAAGTCACATTCTGATTTTTTTTTTTTTCTTATGTAAGAGGTAATGGAGATCCCAGTACACAAATAAAACTAAAGCACTATGCAATATATTGTCATGCTGCACCTTGAAATTGGAATCCATGTGACTTTTTACCCATTTTGTCTGGAAAATATAAACATTTTATATCACCAAGATGTACAACATGCTTCAATAATTGAATCTATTTATTTAGTCTTTCATCTGTCATTTACACCCGGTATTAACATGCAGTTTGTATCTGGATACAATCCTGTGGCAAGACAACATCTGGAGGTTGGCATCAGGGTTCAGATCTCAGTCAGGTGTTCACCACATACTTAAGAAAATATCCACCCTACAAGCTGAAGGCTCTCCAAACTCCCCCCACCCCCATCTAATCTGCATGTTGACAACCGATCAAAACGTGAGCAGATTTAAAGGAACGCTTGTTAACACCAGGTTTAAATGCCATAAAACTAAGTTACCTGCAGTTACTTGCAGATATGGCAACCATGTCAGGAAATGATTGCCTGCTTAGACTTCAAGGACACATTTAACATTTAGAGATCTGTTTCTGAAGAAGTTGATTATTGACTTTTAGCTCTGTTTTGTTCTCCACCAAGTCCTTAGTAGAGGGTGTTTTTTTTTTTTTTTTAGCTTTTTTACTGAAAATAGTTGCCCTCTGTTGTTTTAAAAAGAGTTTATTGGAGTTGATAATTCCTTGTGGGTTCATCAGGCCCATTTCTCCTTTCATGTAGTCATTTTATGAATTGTTCATATAAAGATACTGATAACAGCAGCTTTAAGTCACATTACATTTATGTCTCTGAGACTTATCATTCATACCTGTGCTTTTACAAAAATAAAATAAAGTTTACCTCTTTTATTACTTCTCTGCTGTATCTACGATAGATTTTAAGCCTTCACCTCCTGAGATTTAAAGTCACATTTGTCATTGCGCGGCCGCAAAAATCCCTACATAAATATTTGACATTATTGTGGACGCTGCACAGTCAGCAAGGTAATTGTTCTTTGTTTGAATGCACCTGTGCTTTGAAGAGGAAGTGCTCTCGAGACGGTCAAGGGTATTTCTCTGAGTTCTTTGAGGCACCGTAGCCCTGGGGCGTCCCTTGAAACAAGTCCCCATCTGAGGCGGAGGAGCCGGGACATCTGAAGTAAGCGGGCCGGGTGACATCACGGTGTTCCTGTCTTTTCCTTGCAAAGTGTCTTGCAAACTTTCCTGCAACTTCTTGACATGGATTCTTATATAAATGTTGCTGCAAAGGTAAAAGTGCAGCGCAGCAGAGGGCTCAGTCGTAACACTTCTTGGTATGAATTCTCTCCAGTGGCTTTATAATATCCGCCCATGTTCATAATCACAAACCCCTCTTCTTTTTGTGCACTTAGGCAACAGACACAGCAGTAAGTTCTCTCTCAGTATGCCCACACTAATCATTACAAATTATTAGTTTTTATTTTTACCATGTGAAGGGATGAAAACAGAGTGCACATCCTGTATTAAGGCCTGCACGCTGCGACATATTTACTTACCGAATGGATGCATCACCAGGCGGCTCCTACCAGTTGATTTATCATCGGTGAGGAGAGACGGGAGTCCATGCCGTCAATACTCAATCGAGTCATGCCTGGTGGTGGGGATGGCGGGGATCCGGACTTGATCCAGGATAATGACACCATCCAGCCTCATATGGGGAAAAGTGGAGCTGCTTTCCCTCGGGGCACCGGGAGGGAGGAGGGGAGGAAGATAAGCATCCTCAGTGTGGGCTCCCGTCTGACTGAACAGGATGACCAGGGAAATTGTGGGTGTTGTTGCTACGGTTGTTTTTCCAAATAGAAATAAAGACACTAAAACCCCAGAGCCCAATTGGATCTGATATTTTAATGCAAAGATAGATATGCAGAGGTCTCGCACTTTGCTCTGGAAAGTTCACGGAGAGGTAGGAATTTGAATTTGCAAAAAAAAAAAAAAAGAAAGTGTGTCTCGCAACTCAAACAAAAACAAAAAGACAGAGAGCAAACAAAGATTCCTCAAAACAGAACAGTAATTCTAGCCGTACAGCTGGAACGCAAGCAGCAACCATCGTGTCGGGTCACCCCTTACAGATGCCAGTCAGCGAGATTACACCATTTGTTTAAATACAGCCTGGTCAAAAGGATAAACTCAAATCAAACGGAGCTCAATTGCCACCTCACTTTCCGCCCTTTGTGTGTTTGCGCTGGCAGCGGAAAACAAGGGCGACTGGCACAATATTGACAATCATCAAACACAGATGTTCAAACCCGTGCAAAGGTATTGCTGCTTATTTGGTCGCGGTCCAATGTGCGGAATTAGATAAGAAAACTAAAAATGAAAAACAACGGTTTGTCAGTCATATGGTCAGAACGAACAAGGGGCATTTTCACCCGGCTCTCAGGAAATTCGATGACTTTTCCACTTGCGAAACGTTCCCAACATTTGAAAAACGGACCAATCAATACGACAAAACAAATCCGCTGTTTGTGAAACCGAGCAAAACCTTCGCTTCGTGCTCAATCTGCATCACAAATGACAGAAAAAGGCACAAGCTCGAATTCCTTTGTTTAGGGAGAAGAGCATCTGCAGGGCTTCTCTGAGGTGGCATTGAAGGAATAGGGAGAGATAACCCGGGGGCCTGCAGATAAGTGAATCTAAAGACCTCAATAAAGGCCAAGCCAGGAGAGGAAGAAGACGCGGGCAGGTATTAGTCCATCCATCATTGCCTTCACCCGATCAGAGAGTACAAAAATATACCGCTCCCATCTAATCTGCCTAGTTCTCGCTATCTTCGTCATCGGGGGCTTCAAATAACCAGGAGAGGCTAATCCCCGGATCGTTGATGACTAGAGGTGGTGAGCGATGAGGGCTGCGGCTGGAGGGTCTTCTTTTCCAGTGGAAAAAAAATTCAAACCACTCTCTCTTTTTTTTTTCTTTGCAATTATGTTCATAGTTATTTCTCTTATAAAGTTTTACAATTCTGTTTCATGCAACATCATTAATCTGACAGGCCATATAATACGACTGGTCAAAGGACCACACAAGTATATTATTTCATCTAAACCTCCTATTAAGTTATTATTTGGTTACCCTAATTGATTACCGCTGATTTTACTGGTCCATTTAAATGGTGAGATTTGGGGACATGGCAATATTTTCCATAAAACCCCAGAAAACCTGGTTTCAGCCATAGTCATTAATTACATTAAATTCATGACTACTTTAGCAACACGTTCAGAAAAAAAAGGAACTTATAATAACACTGACATAACAGTGTCAGTAATTACAAATTCTTACCACATTAAATGACATTTTGTCCTAACATGTTTTCAGCTTCAATGCATGCACTTGCTACTGACGTGATCGCGACAGCTGGTGAAGTCCACGGATATGTCAGCCACGCCAGATGACATGAAAAGTTTTTTTTTTTTTTTTAAAGGAACCAGCTCTTCTACGTGTCTAACGATGGCTGGTTTCATAAAAATAGCTGTGTACAGAGATTGTTAATGTTCCAACAGAGATTGCTAATTGTGTCGCAATCATTCCCCCGTCAAAGAGAAGCAACAGGTGGAGTGCAAAACGGTGAACAAAGCAGAGGTGACAAAAAGTGTGAAGAAAGAATGAATCCACACTTTGACAACGTTGGAGCAAATAAAATCAAGTGCAACAAGTCTGACTTCTGCTTACACCAACGTGCAGCGGGGTAATGTCAGTGCTTAGTATTCAGCTGTCGTGCGTCAAAGCGGTACTGGAAATATAGTAATTACAAATGGAGCACAAACAAATTAGAGAACATGTCTGGCAAACATTGTTATGCTGATGTTTAACGGTGGGTGAGTCACACTCGTCTTTCCTTGACGTCAAAGTTGCAGGAATATAACGTTTAGGGACAGGCAGAGAGCTCAGATGTGTCATTATTATAAATTAAATCCAATGTTTTAAATTGTATTCTTATTTAAAAGCCAATACAGTGAGTAGGGTATAAATGAAAACAAGTCATGGTTCCTTGTTATGGGCTCTAATAGGGATATACTGTATACTATATATATATATATATACCTATATATAGATAGACATCATTATGTTACCTTCTTTGGTGTTACCTTCACTGCTGATATAAAAGGCCTGGCCTCATTAAACTGACATGTGGAGAGGAGAAAAAAAATGACATAATAATACATGGCTGTTTTTTTTCTACTCATGATTGAACTTGATTTTGTTTAATGAAGTAGAACAGTGATGTATTGGCAGAACGATTCTTAAACAAATATACTAAACTGCACTTTTGATGGGCCATTCTGGGTCAGAATCCATTTGCTGTTCATGCAGTCCACCTTGATACACACTGTATAAACATACCATTGCTATAGTATGGTATGTTATTAAATAGCCCCCAACCGCCCCCCAATGCTTACATTGCTACCCATCAAAGCATGACAGGAAATGTTGCGGAGACTCACTGTGGCAAGATCAATAGCAAACTGACCTTTGTGGCAGTCTACACGACGTTTAGCGTCTTACTTTAAGGTCATTGTGAGAGATCCTGCCTGTTCCTGCCCCGTTTGATCTTTTATTGTGGGCTTTGATGAGGAGTATTAAAACAGGTCATTTGCTTTATGTCCCTCTCCGTCCCATCAGCAGGCGGACGATGTTGGCTTCACTAAAACTCAAGCCAGAGGTCGACATCAGTGAATTAATTGTGGAGCGCGGGAGACGCTATTCCCGGACAACATATCGATCCGTGGGGATGTTGAATATGCTAAACATTTGTCTGACAGAGGTGCTTAGAGAATCAGCGATACTACCTCCCCAGAATACCGGGAGTGAATCTGCGGGAAGCTGCTTTAAATTATACCACTAATAAAGGATGTAGAATTGTGGTCATGAAGTACTGAATCATTTGGCCCTTTGCTTTTGTCACTAGCAATTAGCATGTTAAATAAGTTTTTGATTAAAATCCCTAATACCTCTATTATTGATGTTTGCTTTTGCACTGAGCAGGTTTCAAAATGGCTTTCCCGGCTAAGACTATGTAATCTCCTGTGAAGTGAAGTTGTGTGTTTCGTCTCCTTTTCTCATTTAGCATGTATAAATTCCTCCAGTAACAGCCTTTTGCTTCTGGTGACATCTGCTGGTGTTGAGTTTGGGGAAAACTTTAACAAACTGGGTGGCTGGAAGTGCACAGGTTGTACCATTTTGCAAAAGTTTGGTCCCCCGACAAATCCCAGCCGACGTGCGTCCATCCTGTCGTTCATGCCGTGTCAAAGTGCCTTGAGCAAAACACATCCAGAATAACATAAAATAAGTTTTGGCAGTCAGTATTTGAGTTGAGACAACCAGCCTTGTATTTCGACACACCAGATTGTTTCCACCAGACGCGGGCCCTGCAGGGTACCTTGTCCATATTTGATGTTGAACTTTATCCCACTGACCCGCGTGCCCACGAGTCTACAGCCTGTCATTAGTCTGAAGTCTGAGTGAAAAGTTCTTCAGGTTCCAGCAGTGTGAAACGAAATGACTGTAAAAATCAGTTTAATTGCCTCCAGTTCCGTCCGAGGCCCTGTCTCAGGACTTTTGTTCCACTGCAGAGTCGGACGGCCCCACACTGCGTGGCCTTCTGTGATTGAGAAGACATGCGTTTGATAACCAATCACGGCGATGCTGCGGGAATCACTGGGAGGGAAAAACGTGGAAGTTTCCTTTTGATTTTTGGAATCGCAGTATCGCAGAACAGAGGTTCTCAGATCTTTTGCCATTTTAATTATTAACACCCCACTGTTCCCTTCAGTGTCAAATAGGAGGTGCTGATTAGTGGTGCACATTATGACATCAAACGAGCACTTTCCAGCAATCTACATATGATCACATATCACCTTTCAATACACTGATATCATGTTTTTAAGTTCATATATTGATATTGTATCCATTTGCATGTAGAAGTGTGGTGACTTGGCTGGGACTCGACTGAAAAAGTAGGCAGGTGTGTGTGTAGGTGCAGGTAGGTTTGTATGTGTGTGTGTGTGGTGGAGAGATAAGGGTTTTAAAATGGATGCTGAAACAGGATGCACAACTATCATGCATTAAGGCATTTTTGTTCTCTTAGACAGGAAAAGTGAAGAGAGACAGGAGAAATATAATGAGGAGCAAGCCAAAATAGGCAACTACACTTTAACAAAACCCCCAAAAAATCATGACAACTAATATTTGTAATTGACTTTACTGATGCAGAAGTCCAGAGTTGCTTATACTAAGCGGATTTGGAAAGTAGCAGAGTAATATCAAAGGTGTGTGTTTGTTTCTTAGTCAGTAAGAACTTTTAAAAGTGTGGTCAAGCTCTTAATTTATTGATCTCTCCCTCGTTGAGCCCTTACAACAATACGGGTGATGGGTGGGGGGCACACGGTCCTCTGGTGCTCTGTATCGCGTTATATTCACTCTTTTCAGCAACCCAATCACAACTAAACCATTCGATTTAAAACGCTCTTGTAATTATACCCTGCTGACCCTATTCATTTTCACTCAAAAATGTCACATCACTAGGAGGGCTAATTGAATGTAACAAGTTACTCATTACATAATGCTCATTATTAAAGTGATTACAGTACCGTAATAAAAAGTAACGCCATTAAGTGTAATGTCATTTCAAATTTGTAATCCCTTTACACTACAGGGCTCTGAAAATGTAATCACACTACCATAACATGTGAATAAGTAATGCCTCACTGCCCACTGCTGCACATAACAGAGGGTAAAGATGCTCTAACTCTCTTCACTGTGACCTTGATTGGACTTTCACCACACACCAGCAACAATCAGGTGGAAAAAAAAAACCCGGCAGCATTAAATTTTCTGTCACCTCCCACTGTTTGGAAGCCTTAACTGCGGTAAGTTAGGAGAACAAACAGAGAGGACTTCACTTCTATTGCAGAGGACGAGAGAACACTGTCGAGCACAGGTCAGAGCTAATGAGAGAATAAACCTCATAGCACGCAGCTCATTATGCTTTTCCCACAAACTGGGTCAGAATCAAAGGTCTACTGGGGAAAGAGTGCTAACCACCCAGATCAGAGTGGCCAGAGCACTAAATCTAATAGGCCTTTGAGAGGCCTCATTAGCCACATATATTTGAACTCAGATTTGCAACACGTAGCAAAAGCTCAAATTTAAAAACACCCGACTTGTGACTGCACGCAAACAAGAGATGGAAATGAACGTGCAAAGAATCGTAATCATGCACATAAACCAAATTAAGAAAGAGCACACACATACACACACTAAAAATAAAAGCCCTCACCCTCCCGCTGGTTGAAATATTCTCAAGTACACTACGATATTAATGATATGATATGTGAAAGATATGTTTTCTGTTCTGAAAAGGTACAAAGCAAACATTAATAACTAATATTAAGAATTATTTCATCTTGCGTTTCAATGGAAAGTATGAACATTGTCATTGTTTAAGTCGGGTTTGCTATACTTAGAATGACAGAAATGCTCACTGAATCGTGATTGTTAGATTGCTGTGCTTTTATTTCTCTATCCTCTCCTCTCATTATGCATCGCGCGTTCCAGCTACCACACAATACAAACCAACCATTCCTCCAACTAACATCATTGTCATGCAGCAGCTCTCAGTTCACTCATATTCTCCCCTCACATCTCCGAACCAAAGCCCCCTCACAAAGCCTTATAAAAATCTGCGCCCCGGGAGGGAGCAAACTGCAGAATACCAAAGCGTGCCAGGTGCTGCGTTTTAAAAAAAGCAGGACTCTGCTTAAACAGAGATGCATTATTTAAAAGACAACTGAGAGGCATAAATAGAGTGAATGCATGACAAGGCTCTACAATCTGTAGCCCCTAATAGGCCCCCAGTGGTCTTGGTGTGGTCTTCTTGTGCGAGATCAGTTGACTCGGTCCCCCTCTGGCTCAGGATAACATGCTGTTTGTCTTAGTTTGACCTTGAGCAGCTATTTCCCAGTCAAACCACGATAATTTAGCCCAGTCGGGCTGCAATGTGAAATCACAGAGCAGTGTTGAATGACAATAAATGCTACTATGGTTACTGTATTGACACTGTTTGCCATGCCACAGAGGAACTTTGATCTGTTTCCTTGAAGATGTCAAGGTCAAAACAATTACAGAGACAACGCTGCTCAGCGTGTGTGTGCTTGTCTCCGCTGATTGGATGAATTATTCCCTGTGATCGGACAAAGATGACTTCATTAACATTTACAGAACGGATTCAATTGCGCAGCATCGCCCCGTCAGGTCCCCACAGCACCTGAAGTCTGGCTATCATCGCCGCCGGCTCGCCCGCACAATCACATCATTGTCATGTGATGCAGACTCTACAAAGGCAGCGAAGCCAAGCTGCGAGCACATGGCAGAAATGAATCGCTCAGAGTCAGCCATGTGGCGGGCAAATGCCCAGCTAGCTGCTACAGGGAGAGAGATAACACGGGCTGAGTCACAGACGCTTGTGAGTCACAATCCACTCGGGGCCATATCCAATCTGTACGGCAACCCACAGAGAGCCAAATGACCATCAAACACATGCTAAAAAGAATTAGAAGTAATACCTGATTAGCTTTCCGTGTTGCTCATTGTCAACAGAGGGGAAATCAAGCGGTGCTGCAAATCAGGTGTCTTGTTCAAATCAGCCAGCCTAATTCGTTTAACACAGTTGTTGATGAAGTCGGCGCCGCATTTTAGGTATTCCAAGACTCTTAGATTACACTTTACTCAGGTCTTATACCTCTCTAGGCTCCAGTGAGCAATCCTCACAGATTGCTGGAGTGCAGGTGTGCCACAGAGACTCACATCTCATTAAAACGTGCATTACCCCCTTCCCGTCTCCCTATCTCCGCTCCTACCCAACCCTGCTGTAACCATATGGACCCCATACCGACTCTCATTATACGGCATGAAGTGAATTCATTCCTGGGAAGACAAGGAAGACCCAGAAGTGTTCGCAGTGTTCAGGGTGGCGTGTTTATAATCAGATCCGGGGGTGGAAAAATGCTGACTCATAAAATCATAAGGCAATGATATGGTTTATTATAGATGTGAGATGAGGTCCATTGCCCGACACTGAAACCACATACATT
Source organism: Scortum barcoo (assembly GCA_023238725.1). Taxonomy (NCBI): domain Eukaryota; kingdom Metazoa; phylum Chordata; class Actinopteri; order Centrarchiformes; family Terapontidae; genus Scortum; species Scortum barcoo. The sequence goes on from CM041533.1 coordinate 9,626,498, forward strand.
TAGGCTATCCCAGGGTTAATATGTTAACTGAATCTATTACAGTACTTTGCAGTGGGGGGGAGGTTATGCTAAAAATTGCAGCAGGACTCCCATTATAATACTAAATAACATTACTGTGAAAACTTCACTCAGACAAAGGGCATTTAAAATTAGATATCAGCTAATCAGACTGGCGCTACAATTAAACCAGCAGCCAATGGCTTATTTACACATAAAACATATCATAAATAATTGAGGTTTATCAAAGACTGTGAGAGCTATTATAACTAACAAATAAGTGTGATCAGCAGATGATGAAAGAAGAACTAAACTGTATAAAATGAAGAAACATTATCTTTTTTTCTTCCAATTCTTTTTCCATGTGGGTGCCATCGCATTACATATGATAGAGGGACTTACATGAAGTGCAAATTGGACATAATACCATTGAAAATTGCATGTGGCAATATGAAAATACGTTTTGATATATTTTGGGCCGTTTTCTATTTCTGAGAACTACTTTTCCTTTCACTTTTTACTCACGATGTAGCAAATCAGTCCATCAAAATATTTAACTCAGAAAGGATAACTGTTTGCTAAGTCCAACTTAATAATTATAACTGTATATACATTTCTTTCTTCATCTTAATGGAAATTGAAAATTGAAATTAATTTAGTAGAATTTAGTTTTTCTGCTGTTAGTTATCCATTTCGCTAACTGTCTGAGGTCAATGTGTCTTTAAGGTCAATGTGTCTTTAATACAATATTCTGATCAAATGTTGATTTACTGTTGGGCTAGCTGTTACTGTATTTATTTTATACTTTTCACTTTTACTACTGTGAACTCTTTGTGTATGTTGTGTATAAGATTATTGTGATGCACTTCCACTCAGAGTATGTAGATAGATATGTAAAGGACCAGTGTGTAGGATTTAGATGCATCAAGCAGTAAATAACGTTTTTTACTTTATTATTCAAATTTTTATTTATATTATTTATATATATATATATATATATATATATATATATATATATATATATATATATATATATATATATATATATACTATATGCTATTATTTATTCTATTACACTTATTTTGCTTACAGTCATTTCACTATGGTTACACCCTGTGTGATTACATGTGACAGATAAACTTGAACTTGAACATCTTCACGTCTGTCACTGCTGATACAGCTTCCTCCTGGGACAATGAAGTGAAATTTTAAACTGGAATTTCTGAATTCAGCTTTCCTGTTTCTGTACTCATTCTCACAGCACCTCTGGTCTAACTCTCGTTGAAGGTATTACGTCTCTTTCTGATTTGCACTTACCACCTTTTATTGAATTTGTCATCCAATAATGTTTTCACAATTGCTTTCAGTGAAAACTTCAAAGGCCGACTGCTCTCCTCAGGTTTTACTGGGAACATGTTTGACTCTCCGCATACAGTAGCTGTGCTCCCACATGAGTAGTGAGGGCAAACAGCACAAGGCAGATTGTATTTCTATGGTATATTGTGTATCACATACACCACAAGTTACAGTAGAGCACAGTAGGCCAATTTTTTTATTAAGTATAAGCCCTAAATCTATAATGCCAAAAGATAATATAACAAAAAACAAATAAATATATCATGTATATAAAAATTACGAAAATAGCATTTCTGATGGGCCACATTGACTAAATATAAAATAAAAATATATTTAAATACATTTTAAAGAGGTTTTGAATGCTTTTCCTCTATAAATACAAATCCATTTAGATGTTTGTATATATTTTTCGTTCACACATCATTTGAGACGTAACCTCTAAGCATACAGTACTCAGAGGGAAATGAGATACAGGAAAGATGCATGTAAACCAGCTGACGAGACTGCAAATGGTTTTTTACAGTCACACGTGCATCTACCGCTTGCTCCATCCCTTTTGCTTTTAATCCATTACATACTCTGAAGTTACATGTCCTGCGAGGCAGGGATGTACTGAAGCACTCTCAGGCCCCCCCACCTCCCACCCCTCTTCACCCACCCCAGTCATTAACCCCCTCTCCATCTGCTGACACAACAAAGTGAACAACCGCATAATCAGATGACAAGTGATGGAAAGAAATTAAGCAGGAGGGGCAGGGAGGGGGTGGCGGAGAAGATGTCTTAAGCTTTCCTTAAAAGACAGCTCGCAGCAGGCAGCTCATCAGGAAATTGGGGTGTCAGCGAGCTGTCAGGGTGCATTGACCTAACGGGGCTAGTTTGCCGGGCAGCTGTCGTTGGCATGTCAATCTTCCTCTCAGCCAATCAATCTTTGGCAGAAAGGGGAGCAGCTCTCAGAAAGAGGGGAGGAGAAGGCCTGTCACTTATCCCACATATTGAATAATTTTAACTTAAAGATGACATACATTATTTTTCCTTGACTTACAGCAGAAGAGCCCGAATTTAAAGCTCCTGACTGGTCAAATCATCAGCATACACACCATCCTGTGTGAAAAGTTTGCTTTTTTATCAGCCGGCGCTCACCCACCGAGCCCTCTTGTCATCTCTGAAGGTCAAGCAGACGATCGGGGAAAGTGCGTGTTGGTGCAGCGGAGGAGAACTGTTGCATGTGTTCAGTGCCGGCTCTGTCTGGGTGACCATGAAGCTGCCCATCTCACCACACTGCTCCCAGCAGTCCAATGGTGGTGGGGCACAGCGGCCCGACTCCCCAGGGAGAGGAAACAAAGAAGGTGGTGGTGGTGGAAGTGGGAGGGGGGTTGGTAGGGCATAAATAAAATAACACTTGTGTTTCACCTTGGAGAGGCCGGTCGCCTGTTGTTGTTTTCCTCTATGCAGATTTAAATCCAGAAAAAGGCTCATGAATATCCCTGGGAAATATGACATCTTCCCTTGGGTTTACATGTCTCCAGCCCGCGGTTCGGTCATTGTTCGGGAGCACTGCGTTGTGAGTGACAAGTTATCAACACCTCACAATGAACCACGCCGGCACTGAAGCTTGCTAATTGAATTTTTATGGTGAGCATACAGTGCGCAGCGGCCATTCTTACAGTAAACAGCAGCCATGGTAAATATGGTAACCATGCAGTGAACACAACATGCTGCACCCTGCACATGGACAGGAGGAGAAAACAAGCAAGTTCACTGGATGTGGGACGGTGGAGCGAATTACATGCAAAAGGCAAAGTAGGGTGTGACCGTGAATTCTTTAAAGGAATAGTTTCAAATTTTTAAAAATATGTTTATTCTCCTTTTAGCTGAAAGTTAGATGAGAAGTCATATCTGCACAGTAAACATGACGCTGCAGCCAGTCAACATTTAGTTTAGCCCAGGATGAAGCAAAATCAGCATATGTGAGCAACTTTAAAGCTCTCTAATTAACATGGTAAATATTGTTAAAACAACAATTCATCATTTTACAGCGGCTAAGCTAATTATATTTGTACAGATATAAGAGTTGCATACATATTTTCTAACTCTCAGGATAAAAGTGAATAAAAGTATTTCCCTAAAGGTCAAACTGTTAATTTGAGCTAAATGCTTATATCAGAATGATAATGATCTGATGTTCAGCAGACATAATCTGTTATTATCATCTCAGTTTAACATTTACTAATTGGCACAAAACATACAGCTGAGGCTGATGGGAACATCTCTTTGTCTTGCTGGTATTTAGTCATGAACCAAAGTGCTCGATAAATAAATTATTTGAAACGGTCAAATCTTTTAGACTTATTTTTTCATACATATACAGCTTATGCAATCGTGGTGGATGGGCTACACGGACAGTGGCCGTGAACTGACTGTTAATCAAGTCGACTCTTAAACATTGATGCTGAAAATGGAATTGATTCAAGAAACAGGTTCATCATTTCCAAATCGCTTTAATGGGGAAAACTGCTCAACTTCATGTTTTTATAAATTAAACTGAGAATACGGTGTCAGAGCGCTGGGCTGGCCAGGTCACAAAACAGATTTTGACACACTCTGCCTTAACCAAGCCATACAAGTTTAACGTTATGTGTTGCCCAGGGCTGCCATATATAATTAAAGTCTTTCTGTGGGCTTTCCCTCCGTGCAGCGTCTGTTAGACAGATAGGGAATTAGGTGTGAAAACTGCTCTTGAATTGCTCACAGAGACGGAAATAATATGCACTGAAAGTCTGATATAAAAATGTAGCTCTAATGAGATACAAAACTACACCTATATTTTGTCAGGTAGGAAATATATATAACCTCCATCTTCCACAGCAGTGCCACATACACGGAGAAAGATACTGTTTGTGTTTTAGTCATCTCCAAGACGTTTCAAGAAGTCCAGTCCTCTTGAAGAAATACCACACCCTGAATTACAGTGTAGTAAGTGTGTTAGAGGAGCAGTAATGACCTTGATGATTCTGCCACTCGGCAAAATCCGGTGATGATGGGGCCATTCCAGCGCATCAATTATGAGAGGCGTTTGTTGAGGTAATGTGCTGCACGCAAGGCAATGGGCGGGGGTGGACGGGACCTGCTGCACTATTCATGTCACCATCTGCTCCCTTTCAGAAAGTCTTGCACCACGGGCCTGTGGGCTCTGGAACCAGGCTGCGGGCTGCATCGCCGGTCCAACTCCTCCAGCAGCGCTTGGAGCCGCTGCACAAACATGTGATTTAGACCAGCCAGACCGCTGCTGCCCCGACTGTTTTGGTCTCTCCACTATACCGCCATGCGCAATACAAACAGCACCTGTACAATTGAAAACCTACTGGAATGGGGAGAGAATGTACGGGAGCAAACACAGGCGGGAGGGGACCGCCGCAGCAATAACAGGGATCAATAAAGGAAGCACAGGGGCGACAGCTGAAAGGGGTCATCACATAAGATCCCCGAAGCCAACACATGAAATATAAATGCTGCAGAAATGGACAGGATTTCTTTTTTGGAACACATTTTTCCCAAAGACCAAATGTGCTTTATGTTTCCAATCTTTTCAATCTGTGTTAAAGCCTGCGTCTAAGGCACTGCTGTTGGAAACATGACTCAGGAAGCTGTTGACCCACTGCCCAATTTGCCTTTGAGGTGATTAAGACCTGGCAATAGCTTAATTGAAAGCCTCAGTTTGCACTTCTCTTAGTGTGTTTGTAAAGTAAATCCGTGCTCTGATTAAATGTAATATCCACAGTGAATATCTATGAGAGCGAGCCATGTATCCTGATAGAGGCATCTTATCAGTATGCAAATTGAACAGCTCACTTTGCTCATTATATTAAATGAGCCGCGACTGAATGAGTTTGTCTCAATTATTTCAAAGTTGTGCTGGGTGCTCGTTTCGCATAGCGGTATTTCAGCCTCATATTAGAGTCTGGAAATACGATTCAGGGCTAAGTAGGGCTTGTCATTCTCCACAGTTTGGATGCCTGGGGTACAGACCACACACATACATGGACACACGCATGCACGCCGTAGAGTAGACTAAATATTGGCCACCCTGTGGGGTGTCAGCTATAAAGGATGACTTAGCCAGGCAATGATATCATTAAAGACTAAAGCAGTGAAATGTATGAGGACACAAAAGGCCAACCTTCACGTTGCTCTGTGTGCTGCTGCATAATCTGTTGGTGGGGGGTATGAATAAGCTCACTGCAAGGACAGCAAAGGTGTTGGAAAAGGGTAACTGCGACACAGACCAATGTACTAATGTATCAACATTATTTCATGCTATAGGATTAAATTGGAAAGTGTGTTTTGGGGGGGGGAATTATACTGTTCTGCTGCAACTGATTCAATTTGGGTTAAATTACATACTATACTGTATGGAGATGCTTTGTGAACGTATGAATGTAGGGCATGTACTAGGAAATAAGGCAGTGAAGTTCAGTTCAGCTTGTGTAACTGGTTTGATACTTAACTCTTTGGGAATCTTATTAAGTATAATTTACAGCATCATGTACAGATTGATCAGTGTAAGACTTCTTAAAAATATGCTTTTTTGTGGTTAATTATTTCCTAATTTTAACTTCAAACTAGTGATTACATCCTTATTCATTATGATTAAAGTTTTGTTCACATAATCAGATAAGACTCTCAGTAGCATGAAAACATTATCACAACTTTGTTATAAATATAATGCAAACAACATAAAGAGGCTGCAACAACTCTCATGTTATAAGTGGCAATAAATGACATCTATTGACATCGATGATATCAATCTAATAACTGCTCAGGATGCAGAAACATATTTAGGTTCAAAACAGTATAAAAACTGTCCTAACAATAACGATAAGTGAATCACTGTTTTTGAAGTTTTTTCCATATTTTATATAACATATAACAAATAATAATACTACGACAGCTCACTGCTGCACAGACACTATAATAAATCCACAGAGGAAATAAGGTTCTTGAAACACCAAATAGTCAAAGAATATATAGGAAAAGACATACCACTTTCTCTGTGGTTTAAACTTTTCTATTGTTTGTTTAAAGAATGGTACAGTATGTTCATTGTGGATGGTACATAAAATATACATTTTTTTCTGAACAACCTAGGAACCTGTCTCCTCCTGATTCATCCAGTTGAGATTGAGATTGAATAGAGTAAAATCTCAATCCACATTTTTCTAAATGACTTTTCAAAGTACTTAAATGTGGCCTATTAGTAGATGTACATGTTACATGTTGCCATGGTGAAAGTGCATCTACACAGAGACATGGTGTGGCAGCTATTTAGCTATTGAGTCAGAAAGCTGGATGCTTGGCAGGACTCACCGGTCACCAGAAAATGGATGAAGATTCTGTCAAGAGCTCGGGATCTTTATTTCCCTGCCCTGACTTTTTATTTATCTTTTTTACCAGAATGATCCAGGATGTTAAATTACAAATAAACAATGGACTTCTAACATTAATGGACAATGCTTTTGAATGTATTAAGTTTATATGAGAAATACTTTCACAAATCATTCACCTCTTTCACAATGACATGGACAATATATAATTCATGCGTAATTTGTAGAGTTAAACATCAATCATCAGTTTTTTCACATCTTTAATAATTCTGCATTGAATTTTAAGCAGTTCTGAACTCTTTTTTTTTTTCAGAGCAAAATGTCTCATGGACCTTTTTAAATGCTGTTTTAGAAAAAGCTCATATTTTATAGTTCTTGCTTCAATACTGCCCCCATGTGACATGAAGCTGAATGTTACCCAGGTGCAACATTGCTTCAAGGACTCATGATGTGTTGTGTGGATGATTACTGTAAGAGCCATGAACAAACATTGTGTGAAATGAGCATGGATAAATATATGTTTAGTGTAATACAGCCATCTTTAGTCAACTTCTGTCTTTCTTCAAACAATGTTCAAACGGCAAGGTCACTTTTTTTTAGAATCTGTCTCCCTGTAATTTATTATCTAAATTGACGATGTTGAAAAATCACTGTTCCTAGTTCTTATCAGAGCACAGCATGAGCCTCACCTACACTGTCTTTTTGACTTTCCCAGAGTAGTGCGAGACAGCTGAATAGATCCAAAAACTCAGTTGCCTCGTCTTTAAGTTGATGACTGTCTTTCTCCTTGGATGATGTGACAGGCAGGTCTGGTGCACCGTATGAAAAATGAAACAGGATGGGGACACTGTTGACAGCCATGTCACAAAGCATCAGTGAGGATGACAGGACCAAAGACCCCGGTCTGCTACGCTGACATCTCTGCAGCTAATCGGAAGGTACAGGCCCTCACAGCTGCCGGACCAAGAGATGGAGAGAGGGTCAATAATTTAGCAGTTGCAATATGTTGAGGCTAGTCCAACGTTAAGGTCTCCTTCCACCCTTCCCCTGCACTCTCTGTCACTCTGATTCCCTCGCTCACACATTTTGTGAACAAAGATTCATCACCTGTCATTCACTGTTGCAAATTAAACAGCAATTCAAGACTTTGGAGGTCTGCAAAGCGTACATTCAGACGTGAGAAGGATGCTTTTTATTATTATATTAAACCGCATAATTAGACTGACACAAAGAGGTTTTACACCTCTATGTGTGTAGTAAGAGGATGCATTACAAACCATAGAACCTGTCAGTGTTTACAGCATCCTTACAGAGTAAATAACACTCTCTTTTTCATTCACTGCTGCGTGTTATTCTTTGTATGAGGCATTAAAGAATTTCCCAGGTTTTCTCCTCTCGTGGGACACGTTGCCGTGACAACCGAGATGAGCTGAATGTTCTGGCAGGCATCACCTTTGCTGTCTCACCTCTGGTGGCTGGCACTCCAGTGTCACCGCTCCAGAGCTGCTGTCGGGGACTCGGTGGGTGGGCTGGGGATGTGGGGACAGGGGAGGGGGGGGAGCGAGGGCGACGGGACAGGAAGAAGGGCAGCGACAGGGAGGAAGTAAGGATGGAGAGTTGGCTCGCTGGTCCTCTGGGCCCCGACGCTGCCCTAATGACGGATGCCAGGGTTGCACTCAGGTGAAACTGAAGTGGCTGTGAGTGATGGCAAGGATTCGTCCCAGTGGAGGAGAAGAATACACAATGTTGGAAGGACATTCGCAGGCATCACAGGTCCTGTTCAGGACACTCACTGACCATGTAGCTGTCTGATTAAACAGCTTTCAAAAAGCAATTTTAACAAACCTCATTAAAATAATTAAACCATTTCATTGTCAATCATACATTAATTTCCCGAAGAGCAGAGTCTGATCATAGCAACAATTGTAACCACTAGGTATGGCGGGCGAGGATTTTTCTGCATGTTCAAGTGTTGTACATGTGGCTCTAATATATTAGATATACTATGCAGATATAAAGAGCTTTTAGCCTTTATAAAAGCAAAATGGGTTAATCAGTGTGTATCTGCTGCTGTTAAGAAATATAACTGTAGCATGTCATTTGCAAACCACATTACTTGTTAAACATTAAAAAGTTTTCTCAATATGGTCTTTTCAACCAACTCTGCAAGCAACAGTTGTCTTCTCAGATGACAAAATCCACTGTGGCTGGCCCAAAACGAGGAGCTGCTTTGGTTAAGTCCATGCTAAATCAAGGACTCTGTTTCTTCTGCGCTTAAATCAATAAATCAGTGTGTCTCTATCACAGTAAACTGCATAAACCAGGCGAAAAAGGAAAGTTTGACAAGCGTAGCAACAACAGCTGTAGTCGGCGACGCTGACTTGCACATCGCATCAGCTTATCTGTTGTAGCATTATGTCATATATGTAACCACTGAAACCATATTTGAGATCACTTTACAGGATCTTGTTTTAAAGTCAGTCAGCTGGAAACATTAGAAAGTTAGCCAGAGACAATGTTTTCAACCAACTTTTTAGTTAGATTCAGTGTCAGCTCTGTCTTATGTTAGACATCATAATCCGATAAAAATCTGCCAGCGAGTCACCATTTCAGATGACAATATCCAGGGGCAGAAATGAGAAGCCCCTGTTGTTTGTCTGTGTGAAATTGAAAAGTTGCTGCAAAGTTCAAGTGGTTGGTCTGACACAGTTATCACTGTAAGCTGCGTACTGTATGTGTGCTGGAGAACAGAGAGCTGGCAGGTGTAGCAACAGCAGCTGAGGGGACAGGACAGGAAAAAGTCAGCTTATTTCTTTCCAACAGCGTATTATTTTTTTATTTCAGTTTACTGTAAGTCTGACTCCGCCTCACATTTATCAGCATTGCTTGGGAAGTAAATGACTGTTGTGTTCATTATTAGAGTTTATGCTGTTACTCTTTTCACTCTGGCCTTCAGTGGCAGCAGAGTGGTTGTCGCCACAAGGGCTTTAAACATCACTGAAGTTGGAGACACTTTACTTTTCAAACAGATGATGATCAATGAGTATCCTAGTATAGCTCTTCATGATATGATGCGATGTGACCAGATGTAGTTAATGATGTTAAAGGGCACATTTTTTCTCAGAATATGTCTAGAAGTTTTTTGTTTATATTGATCTGCAGGTTTAAAGTAAAGCCAAAATGAGGGGAAAAAACAATTTGATTCAGCATGTTATTTCAACTGTATCAGAAAAAAAACAAGCTCACAATTCAAGTTTGATTAAAGCAAGCTATATTTCATGTTGAACAGGATGTGTTTACAACTTGGAGTTAGCGTGAATAGCCACGAAGGGGTCCTCATCACTGTTGCTGATCTTGAAGTGGGCGCGACCGTCACTGCCAACGCTGATCTGCTTTCCGGTGCACCCGCTTCCTTCCTTCTGGCCAGAAATGACGTCACAGTAGGTGCCACCAGGCATGCCAGTGTTCAGGGTCACATCCAGGTTCCTGAGGGTGAAGATGAGATCGATATTGTTAATAAAATCGCCACAGGAGAGGTCTCATTTTGTTGTATTTCCCATCAAAACAGGATGCAAACAAGAAGTGTAAACCAATAAGATATCACTCTGGAAGAGAACGGCAGCTTTAGATCATGGGAGAAAACAAGTGTATTTTTAAGGAATTAAAAGTAATGAGATTTTTAAATTGGAACAAATTTAGCAAAATGGTGATATACATCTTCATGAATTTAAAGCTGTTATTGATTGTTCACTTTCATTTATATACCCTCAGCCTTTAAGATGCCGACATGCATCAGGATCCTCTCCTATATATTTGTTTAATCTGACTGTTACTTGATTTAAGTGGATGATATTACTGTTTTTTTCAGTAACAGTTAGAGTAATATAGTCCTGTAGGCCAATAGTCCTCACCAGTCATCATTGTTGAAGACGATGAAACCGCGATTGCCACGTCCAAAGGCCACCTGGTTGCTCTGGTTGTCCCACCAGTTGGAGAGAGGCTGTCCGTTCACCACGTTACGGAAAATAACCATGTTCCTGAAGGAAAGACGAAACAAAATCAGAATTTATAATGCACATAATTTCCACATCCATATGACCGAGAAGAAGTGAATAATGTAAGGTCAACAGTTCCCTGTCTGTCTGCTTTCTGAGGACTCACTTGATCTGGCGCCATCTGTGTTCACACACCCATCCGTCTCCACAAGTCTGGTCGGCGTTGATGGGGACAGGCTTGGTGGATCCGTCACCATTGCTGGGAGGGCCAATCCAGTCGTTCTGATCCTACGAGATAAAGATGTATAAATGAGTTCAACTAAAGTGGTTCCATATAAAACTATAGATTGTTATTCATACTTAAATGGGAATCTACCACTCCGTTGACAATGTTGCGGTTCCAGCGGAAGCTAGACATCACACGGGTCACTCCGTAAGGGTGGGCGAGCATGTAGCCAACAGCCATCTTGTAGAGCCTGGGGTCCCAGAAGGTAACAATGGATGCACCCCCAGCACCATGGCCTCTCTGGTTGTCGTGGTTGTCAATGAAGGCGAGGGCATTGCCGTTGGCCATGAAGCCCCATCCCTCTCCCCAGTTCCTGCACACAAGAACACAATATTTCTGATGAGGGGTGCACTTCTGAAACACCCAGGTTTGTACGAAATATCACCTTTTAGCATTTAATTCAAAAACTCTCAAATGCACCAGTTGTAGTCAGTGAGAATTTATGAATAACATTGTCTCTAGAATCACAATTAGTGAGTCGTAACCTATTTGTCCATTACAGCAATTCATGCAGCAAATGGGATCATACTTGGTTAAATTAATATCCTAATACATCAGTTTGATGTGTGACTTAAGAACACCAACAGAAACACACATACTTGGTGTAAGACAGCTTCTCTCCGTTCCATTTCCTGAAGACAGTTCCCAGCTTGGCACCATATTTGAACTCAGTCACCCTTCCGAGGTGGGTGTACTGACTAACACCGATGGGCTCACCTCCAAGATCAATAACCTAGAAGAACACATAATTCATGTCGCTGTCCATAATATTCAAAGTAGACATGGTTCGGATTAACTGCACCATTTCAGTGATTTGTGGATTGACAAAAGTCATTTAACAAGTAAACGTTTTTGATTCAAGAGTAATGAGAACCATGTTTCAGCTGTTTAACACTTGTGTAGTTAGTGAAGACAGCACACACTTATTTTTAAAATCACAGGCTGTTTTTGCAGATTACTACCTTTTGTTCTTTAGTTTAGCACCTTCAACTTCATACATCTACTGTATATACACCATCAGTATTACCTGTTACCTAATAACCTGCTTTTTATATTCTGCAGTAATGGCTTTGGGGATATGAACAACTGCTCCTACTGTAGTCTGTGCATGTGTTTGTGTTTGTCTTCTTGATTTCTGTGCTCATTTTCCCACGAGTCTGCTGACTCCGCGCTATAGCTCGTAAATATTGGTCATGTGGGCGTTTCGTGCTCATCCAATCATGTGCTTGCATGTAGAGTTCAGCTGGGGCATGTCCAATCAGAAACTGAAATGCAAATTGGTTTTACTGGCAGTGTTTGCTGGCTGCATGTTTTCCCCTCACATCAAGGCCAAATAAGTTTGTCCAGTCTTACCAGACTCAGACACTACATGTGGAGGTATTTAGTAGTTAATGGTTGTGTGCTGGCTGATATTTTTACTTTACTTTTTACTTTACATTATTTAGAACAATTTCACCTAAAAACATCTCAGAAAACGTACCTCCTGGACGATGAAGGGTTTGGAGCCACTAGCGAACCACTTGGTGTTGAGGTTGTGCAGACGGCCATAGATGGCAGACAGATCTCCGGGCCACATGTGCTTGCAGGCGTCCACTCTGAATCCAGCGACACCCATGTCAATCAGCTTGTTCATGAATTCGGCCACCTTACCCCTAACGTAGTCTTTCTCCAGGGCGAGGTCCAACAGACCAACCAGACGACAGTTACGCACCTGAAGCAGCAAAGTAGTTATTTTATCACAATTTATTTATTACTTATTCGAAGCTTCTGACTAAATGCTGTCTTATGTGGTTCATTTAATGGAGTGAAAAAGTACTATATTATGTAAAATGGTAATAATTTCAGCAGTGCTTCTGAGTGGCATGCATTCATCACCTGATTGGCATCACCATAATTCTCAATATTGCCACTGCCAGTCCAGCATTTGTTGTCATTGAAGTCCAAGGAGGAGTAGGGGACGCTGGGGAAGTCCTCCTTGTTGGCACTGAACCAGCTTCCACATGAAGAGTGGGTTCCCTCTCCACCGCCGGCGCCACACATGTGGTTGATGACAGCGTCCACATAGATGTTGACCTGTGGTGTAGATGCATGATTGAAGGTGCAACACAAGTAATCAACACCTCCCTTTCTGTCACTCTTCACTTTCACTCCTTTTGTAGCACGTTAAGGTCATTCTCAGGTCACAGGAATGTGTCAAAGCCGCACTCCTCACAATTGGTGACCATTGGTGGTTACTGTATTGCTGGTGGTCCAGGAAGTAAAGCATCATAGTTCCTCAAGAAAAAGCCATTAATTCATTACAGTTTTGCCCTTTCTTCTAAAATACCAGCTGTCTGCTGTTATAAAACAGAATGATACTGATGCATAAAGCATGTTATGTTTTGAAATGTGTCTGGTAAGAATTTGTTGTGTTGTACAAGGCTGGAGATTTATGAGGCGCTGTCAAACATAGAACACTGTCCCTCAATGCCTTCTGCTAAATCAATGTTGTGATGCTGTTTACCCCAACGTTGTTGCATCTGGTGATCATGTCTCTCAGCTCTTGCTCACTGCCAGATCTGGAGCACAGCTTGTAGCTGATGGGCTGGTATCTCTGCCACCAGGGCCTCCAGGGACTGTTCAGCACAATGTGCTCATTGGGAGGGGAGATCTGAGGAACACAGAGGAAATACATTACAGTTATCATCATTTTCAACACAGGAATTGTCTGAAGACTTGTTAAATTTGATTATACTCTGTGTAATAAACAGTTATTAAAAGGGGACTCTAGTATTTTTACACAGATTGATCATCACAAGGAGTCTGTGAAAACAGTTGTATAGTGTGAATCTGGAGGGGCTTTTCTAAAGTTTGAAATACAATTTAAAGGAGAATAATAAAAGATTTTATAGAAGTGCATAATGGGAAATTTCATATTTCATATTGAAAATTAGAATATCTCTCTTTCTGATTCTTCAATTTTTACAATTCTTTTTCAAATTTGTCACTTGTGAGTCCTCCAACTTAATAGAATATGCAATATCAACTCATGGGAGTAACCCTTTAAGCTAAAGTGAGGAAGAAGAAGAAACTAGGGATAAAGATGGACTATCATACACAGAAACTGATTAAATAAAACTCTAATTCAAAACATATTTTCTAGGTAAAGAAAGCTGTGTTATCTTTCACTTCTCTGATTTATTTCATATTAGTTAGGATCAATTGATCACAAGCTGGTGGGAAATTACTGTATGGTTTATTACATTAAATAATGCCACATGTTAACATTATATTTTTTAAACTTTTACTGAACTTTGTTGGAAAAGCCTATGTACAGACCTTTTTTAAAAAGTAGAAAAGCAGTGGCGACTATCCTCCTTCTCTCAGTTAAAGACCTATGTTCCGCCATACATACCTGAACTCCACCAAAGCCATTGGGAGCCAAGAAGCGCTCACACTCTGCAGCAATGTCTGCCCAGCGCCACTCAAACAGGTGGACGATGGAGGTCCTGCCTTGCCTGGTATGGGGGTTGTGCTGGGCGAGGCTCAGCCCGAACAGAGCCACCAAAATGAACAGCTTCATGCTTTCCCTGGATGAGAGAGAGGATAAAACCACACTCACCTGCTGCTCAACCTCAGTATTTATACTCATTTTCTCTCTACCCTGGACCAATCAGAGGCTGGGAAAAGCCAGCATGGAGGGTTAAACAGGTGCGTCTTTCTCACAGCTGCCTTGTTTCAAAACCAGTGGAAGAAAAAAAAAATATCTTCGAGGCATGTACTGATTGGAAAGTGACAAACATGAGGGGTCAGTGATGTCTTCACCAAAATATGAAGACAAGTGGCTTAAAGAGACAGCAAGTATGCCAAAGATCCTCATGATTTACCTATTCATTAATCTGACAGTGACATAGCTGATGAATTTCAGCTTCAGTTTCAGTCAAAACAGACAGAAACTCATCACTTTTACCTCATCTTGTGGCAGTCCTTTAACAGCAGAAACACCAGGTTATCCTTCCTCTTGTGTTAGCTTTCTGTTACTATCTCTTATGTTAACGTGTTGGTTTTGACTTAAATCAGTCATAAAATACCCTAAAAACAATTATTTGTCATCCAATTTGTCTCTTACCTCTTGGTTACCTTGTTAGGCTTCCTTATCCATGAAAAGATTGTTTTTCTTTTTGTTTTTTTGTGGCCCCCTGGCCCTTTCTTTTGACAGCATACCCCTCGTTTTCAACATAAAAAGGTTATTTTCTATAAAAGGTTGTTATGTTACCTGACTATTGCAGAGGGATATTAGAAAGAATCTCTTAAATGTTCAATTTTTATAGTATTAACTGTAGTAACATCTATGGTGTTACAGGTCAATTTCGATCTTTTTTTCAAATACAAATACAAAATGAACTAGTAATAATACAAAATGTAGATTTGCAAGGTCAAACAAACAACAACCACTCAAGCAAATCAAACCAAAAGAAATCAAGTAGAACTTGAAAAAAACTGTGTGCAAGAATATGCATGCGTATTTGTATATTTTTAGATGCATGTGTGGCAAAAAGTGAAACTTTCAGTGTGTTCTTTGCAGAGATATTTTTTGATATTTTGGGGTTGTGGCTGTGGCTGTTGCGGTTGATGTTGAGGCAGGGCTGGCTGAGGAGGATGCCGGCGCTGATGCTCTTCGTGTTGCTGTGGGCATGGACGGAGTGCTTGGTGAGCTCTGCAGCTGTCTGACCAAGGCTGCAGCGGAAACCGTTCCCTTTGCTCCATGAGCGCCTTGACAAGGGAACTTCCTAGCTCCTCAAGAAACATTCTCCACTTGTTTATTTTGGTTGAGTTCCTCTGCCTCATTGTCAGCAAAGATATGATCCAAAATTTGGCTTACAGTAAGTCTTCTCATTGTTGCATGCTATAAGCTGGAAATGTGTACTCTGTTTTGAATACTCTGTTTGTTCTGAATTGGCCTTAGATGCCTGGACATCGTCTTTGTTTGTTTGGTCAAACAGGCAAAGAGAGAAGCTCCTAACTGAAGCTCAAGTGGTTGGATATTGGCACTTACTATTGTTTTATAATCTTATAATATAACTCTAACACAAATGCCATAATTTTCACCAGATCATTTTATATTTTAGTAAAACTGATTTTTTTATTTTATTTTCTTTAAATAGAAGTTCCTGACAAAGTCAAAAAGTCATGCAATAAACAAATGTATGTAGTACTTTTATGCATTTAAAACCTAAAAACACTAGAGGAAGGTTATAACAAACATTATTTTCCAGCTTTAAACATTGTTATAATACCATTTTGGCAGATTAATAACATTCAGTTTGCATGCATTGAAGCGCTTACCACAAAGAACAGTCCTTCAGTATTTTTTCACTCAGTGCAATAACCTGATGAAGTTGCAACAGCCAGTTTAATCTTTCCTTACACAAGAGTCACAAAAGTTTAATTTGGAACAAAACTCTGTTACGGGCCGAGCAGATAAAAAGCCAAGGCAGGTTAAATTCAGTACAAGGTTTGTTTGATATGATGTGTGCGTGTGTGTGTATCTCTCTGTGTGTCAGTGTGTATTTGTTTGTTGGGGCATTCTGGAGGCAAAGCAGATAGGTGTCGGAAAGTGAATAAACACACTAGTATGTACTTTTTTCCACATCACAGTTAATCAGACATGAGTGTTCAAGTCACGAGTCTGCAAGAGTGAGTGACAAGAGGAAACAAACAAACGCTTTTTTTTCCTTTTTTTTTTTAACTTTAATCGTGTTTTTATGTTTATTATAAAATTGGAATTTTTGTGTGGAAATTTGAAGTATGCCTTTGATTTTTTGGTTTATATTTCTGTCCATCGGAACAAATTCTGATGCAACAAAAACAAATAATTGGAGGTGCAGCCGTTATAAAACACACACAAAAAAAAAAAAAAGTCCTTGTATAACTCTAATGTGTTATCCCCTCTCATCAAGGAAAACCAACACGGATAAGCCACACTCGAGTGATAAGGGTAGGAGATCAAGTTTGTTATGTGAAGACGGTCACTAAATCAGTCCTGACAAAACACAAGCATTTTCCCATGAAGGGATTCAAACATTGCCTTTTGCTTAGTTACTGTATGTGAGTACCTGTTTATATTTTAGCTCATAGATTAACCTCATATTTTCATTCATCTCATGCGGATTTACTTAAATACTGTTCTTGAACTTTACTTATTTTTTGTGATACTTCATATTTCTACTCACTACACTTTAGATGCAAAGATTGGTGTACTTTTCAGATTTCATTTTAGAAACTTCTGATCAGTGTATATAATTTGTGTTATTGTAGATTAAACTACTCAACAGTATATGAAGTTGTTAAAAAGTAGTTCTACCTTTTTGCATGGTCAGTACTTTTTACCTTCTACCTTAAATACGTTTTGCTGCTGCACTCTTGCTTAAGATTTTGAATGCAAGACTTTAACTTATAATGTGGTAATTTGAGATAGATCATCATATTTGATTACTATTACTTGATATATATATATTTTTTACTTATCTACTATAACTATATTACTTAACAATACCCTGGGCCATGCAATAGTGAATACAATACTGGCCCTTCTTACAGCTGCATTTATGTCCTACCATGTTAATGTTTATAAGTAATCTAACTGAGTATGGACTGCTGAATTTATGGATGGGGAGACAGATCAATATTCTGTAAATGCTTCTGTGTATATGTTGTATTATGTAAACCTGAGCCTCTGGCAACAGCAAAAATAAAACACACTTAACACTGTTTTATCACCTTCA
The DNA here is from genome assembly GCA_023238725.1 of Scortum barcoo. Classification (NCBI taxonomy): domain Eukaryota; kingdom Metazoa; phylum Chordata; class Actinopteri; order Centrarchiformes; family Terapontidae; genus Scortum; species Scortum barcoo. The sequence goes on from CM041533.1 coordinate 9,644,277, forward strand.
TACTCTAATGACTTTTCCTAATTTTATGAATGTTGCTTATACACATGATTATGAGCTGATGACATGTTTCCAAAGCCCACTGTGGAAAATAAAGTGGGAGTTATGATGGTCTCAGGGACAACAACTGTAAAACTTGTTTATATTTAACTGATTTTTAAATGCTTTGTATCTTCTGTGATTGGTGTGTCTAAATTTTTGGTCAATAAAACAATAAATAATAATAAAAATAATATGAAAGTGTTTATTTGGTGTATTATCTATGCTTTGTGGTTAGATTTTGATTTTGTCACATTCATCAAATGTGCAAAACAGGCTGATAGCAGAAGGGATCATTACCACTTAGTATTTATATTGAGTTAAGAAAAGAAAAAGGAAAAAAAAAACTGGATTGATTTTCCAGTCATCATCAGTATTACTGCACACACAGCTGTTGGTTCTTTTTCCATACTCAAAGAAACTGTGGAATAAAGCCAATGTCAGCTAAACACTGAGGGTTCAAATGATGTTAATTCTGTATAGAGGTGGATTCCTGAAAGACCTGCCTGTCAGTTACTGTTTAACTCTGGACAGCTTGTGGTTATGATGGGATTTACTTTCAAATAACAACAGCTCCCCCAATGGTTCTTGAGAGAAACTGCTTCACTGACAGTGTACACATACTATACATCATTTTGTGTTAACCTTGTGTCCTATAACAACACTTTTCCCTCAGTAAGTCTAACAAAGTCTGCTTATTTTGGCATGTTGACATAAAATTCTTATTCAAAATATAAAATTCATTCATATAGCTATCAATATATCACAGAAATTTAAAAGAAATCATCATACACCAGCAATATATGTAAATAATATAAACAGTTTTATTGATTTTTATTGGATTGCATCCTGCAGGGTTGCTCGACAAGTGCAACATTAAAGCAGTGAAGCAATATTAAGAGCGTTCAGTACTCGCGACTAACAACATAAAAATGTGCGTCCCCCGTGTCACCATGGGTACACCGCGTGAAGAAAGGGCAGTAAATGTCACACCGACTGTAGGCCTGTGTGTTAAAGCTTTTGTAAATAAGGCCTGGCGCGCCTCATCATGCCTCATTCCACCTGCTTACTGTCTGACCCGCCGGCTGCTCCTCCCGTCTCCCCCTGCGGAGAGGGTGTCAAACGCACACCTGACCTGCCTTACCAGTTTTCGTTCCGGGTCACTCCTCCCAGTGAGTCTGCTGGGTGAAAGTGAAGCCCCCCCTACCCTCCCCCGACACGTTAGCGGTGGAAACACTCGCTAATAACTCATCTCTTAGCGGACGCTCAGGAGCGCTGACACATAAGGACTAAAGGGGATAAAGATGGGATTTTTACAGTGCAGGGTTTGTTCTTAAGTTGCCATGCCTTGTGCACGGTGGCCACACTGTTTATCTGCTGCTCTTTGAAGCCTTAGTCATAGTCCAGAAAAAAAGCAGACCGGCACAATCGGATCAGCGTGTTAAACCTGCAATGGCTGATTTTTTTTTTTTTTTGGGCCACATGGAGGCAGCAGAAACAACTGTCATCACATTTTAAGTGGATGTGGTGGAACCAGCAAACAGTTACAGAGAGACATCATTCATATTTGGTCTCAACCACCTTGTGAGGGAAATATTTGGATCTTTAGCGGCTAAATTCTCGACCATGTTCAGTAGCCAGTTGCTAACTTTGCTCTTTGTTCATCTAAATCGAGTGAACCAAAGTGGTAAGCAACCACCAGCTAAACAACGAGCTGAAACTTGATATAAAGTTGCATAAAACCTATGGGAGCCGCAGATTTAGGTGGTAAGTGCCCCCGAATACTCTATCCTATTGCTTTTACTTTGTCATTTAGCACACTGTTAGTATAAAAATATCAATCACAGCCACCTTAATGTCCCCTTTGAATTACTGGCACGAGGTCTTCACCCCGATGACGCGCCGCGCTCCGTGGGAGGAGATGTCAGAGATGGAGTTAAGGCCCTTACTCATTTTTTCCCATGGGCCCCCAAAAAAATTCCAGTCAGACCAAAGTCCTTTCCTGTATGGACAACACAGGACGTACCTCCAGAGGCGATGAAGGGTTTGGTGCATGGGGGAGTGGTGGGATGGGGGGACAAAGCTTTCTTTCACAGCTCGAGCTCTGAGACCAGGTGAAAGGAGAGAGGCTGCTTTGGGAGGTTTGATTCCTGAGGACCAGGTGAAAGGAGAGGCTTTCGTTTGATTCCCCCCGGTTCTGTCATGGGAAAGTGGAAGAGTCATAGCGTGGGGGTGGGAAGGAAGGGGTGGGGGGGTTATTGGAGGGACAAAGGGGGGAAGAGAAAGTGAGGAAGAATGAGAGAGAGAGAGAGATAAAAGAAAAAGAAAAAGGGCAGTAATGGGGGTCAGCGGGTTAAGAGAGAATCGAAGAAGGAGAGGGAGGAGAACGAGAGGTGAGTGCGAGGTGCGAGTCGAAGACGAGCGAGGAAAAAAAGAGAGGAGGGAGCGCAAGAGATGGTAAAGGGAGGTGGAGGTAGGGAGGGGACGCTGCTGCAGTCAGGGGCAAATAAGGGAAAACACAGAGGGAGCGAGTGGAAAAAGAGAAGGGGGGAGTAAAGGGTAAGTAAAAAAAAAAAAAGAAGAGGGAGTTGAGGGGGGATAGGATAAGAAGTTGTATGTACCTCGTCTTCCTACACCTTGGGTTGCTCTCTCGGCCAGACAGCTCGGGTTTAGGAGCTGTTGGCGAAGAGATAGCACATGGCACGCCGGATAAAAGCAAGCCCTGCGAGTGTTAATGCCATTCCAGATACAAAGCGATTGGGGCTGTGCTTTAACAAAAATGGGCATCTCTCACTGCTTTTTGGACATCCGCGCTGCACTGAGCGAGGAGGTGTCAAATGAAAACTCTAACCACATTTATGGTCCGGTAATAGTCTGATGTAAAGCATTTGTCGCTTCACTGGGTACTGCAAAAATTTACTGCCCTTAACTTTGCATGGCTTTTTAATGATCCCAGTAATGCCATCAAGTGCACTAACAAGTGTTTCTCGCTCCGACAAGAAGTGTGTCACCACATTTTTCCCTTTACGGTTTTAAAATAGTCAATAAATGAATTTTGGGAAGTTTTTCAGGTTTCCTCAACTAAACTAGGCATACCAAGGAGGGGAAAAAAGACCTATAAAGTGAAATCCACAGGCTCTTCCAAAGGAAAGTTTCAGCTCAGTATCCTCCTTTCTTTCTTTTTTGCCATGATGATATGTTGTGCAGATGTTGGGAAAAGCTTTCCATCTCGCTGCAAAGAATAACAGCAGCAGCGGAAGTCCCCCAGAAGAGGTTCATGCTCTGAAACTCACTAATACACACACACACACGCGCTTGTGTGCACGCGAATGTGAGCACAGACACACACTCCCCTTCGCAGACACAAACACCTTTACGTTTTTAGACAAGTCATGGAGTCAGACGCTCTCTCTCGCCCTGTCTCTCTCTCTCTCTCACACACACACACACACACACACACACACACGCTCTCCATCCCGTCCTAGAAGACAGCTCTTGTCGGGACACATGCTTCTCACATTGAGATATTAAAGGAACACATGTAGAAACTAATCCTGACCATATACATTACAGTGTCTCCCAAATTATTCATGTCAGTAAGTCGTACCACAGTAGTCTGGCATACAGCGGTCTCATTTCATTATGACGTGATCACTTTATGTGTTTTTATCTCTTTTTATTCTGTCAAATGTCAGAACGTAAAGACCCATCAGAAGTTCCCAGTTGAGCTTGTCTTCAAAAAGTCTTCAAAGCCTCAGACTGATGGATTACTGACACCTCCAATAAGTGATTTTTTTCTTTTCTTTTTTTTTTTTTTAACCAACTGGGGGCAGCAGAAACAAGCTGTAAAAACTACTTTGACCTACTGTATCACCTTATACAGCAAAGTTGATATGGCACTCTTGTTAGTTGCCCATTTATGCAACATATGTTCACATTAAGGTGGAGATATGATCCATTGCTAATCTAAGAATATTGATTCTAGCTGTTTTAAAGAGGTACTCCAGCAAGAAAATGGTCAAAAATGAAGCAGCACAGACTGAGAAGCATGAGCCAAGCTCTAATAACACTGGTTCTTACATTTCCTATAATACAGCCGGTGGCTTTTTTTTTTTTTTTTTTGTTAGACCCTCCTTTCCTGGTCTGTTACACCCACGTCTTTTAAACACCACACCCCTATCTGAAAACACACATCCAGTCTGTTATAAAAGTCCAAATTACCCCGAGGACATCATCAGGGGTATTTTCTCAGCATTTAGAAAGCTGTTTTCTGGATAAAAAAAAAAGGAGACATCTTAGCGGGTCAGAAACATGATAATGCGCGTTCAAATCCAGCTCATGCCGTGATTTTGAATACCACCTCTCTTCGCTGTCAAACGTGGCCGAGCGTGACCGTTTTAAAAAGAGACGTGCAAATGAAGCGGCTATCCACAAGAAGCCCAAATTTATCCTGAAAGACACGCTACGCAATCTTCAAGTGAATTTTTAATAGAACTTAATAGAAGGAATGCCGTTGTGCTGCTGGTGACTGGAAAAGTTCACCATAAAATTACAGATGGAGTCAATTTTATGATCCCCTTTCACAGTAGTCAGCGGGAAATGAGAGCTTTGCTTTCATGGTCATAAGCTGAGCAACAGTTTTACTGTGAGGAAAATTCCCGAGCTCCCCTGCAATGACTGCCTTTCAAATGTTTGTAGTTTCTCCTCCTTAGACATTTGTTACCTTTTATGCTACAATAACAGAGAATTGAAGGGTGCAGAGTTTCAGCTGTGAGGCCTTTGGGAAAGACTTGAATCCGCCTTTTGCCTTGCTCTCTGCGATTTCCTTCAACGGGTGTTTCGCGATATTACCAAGAAATGCAATCGCCGGGCAAGAAGTTGTGATAAAACTACATTATTGATTTCAAGAGCTATTTATGTAACATGTGCGAGGGGGAAAGCGCAGCGTGAATTCCATATGATTGCGGGCTTAAGAGAAGAAAAAAAGAAGAAGATCGCTTTTGCTAGGAAAAAAAAATTGGTGAGTTTTGAGAGAGCAGCAGAAATCCCTTTGACTCTCTCCGACACCTGACAGCCTCCTCCATGATATCGCTGCTGGCTTTGAGATATTGCGGGTTTCCTTTGTTTTGCAGTGCTCTGCTCCTGCAGAGCGAGAAGGGAGGAAGATGAGAGGGGTTTGGCGAGGGGTTAGAGCAGCCAGGTGTCTTTCAAATAACACAAAACCTGCCTCAACTCACCGGTCACATCGGCCCAAACCTGCCCGCCATTATCACTCCGGCCTCCTTCTGCCGGTTATCTCGAGTCTGTCCTAGATCGGTCATTTCAAGAGACGCCAGAGTTCACTAAACATGAAGTGAGTGCGAGGGGCCGCCGCTGCTGCTGGAATAGCAAATATTTTGGTGAATGGAAATACAAGGGATTGCACTGGCAGCCAAGCAGCGCCCCAAAGCGCTCACCAGATGATGAGCATCCTCTCCGCGCTGCAGCAATGTGTGGGACAGATGTCTGTCTGTGGCACAGGAGGTAGCGTTACAGCACTGAAATCATCTCTTAAAAGACTCCTCTCCCTCAAGGAAAAAAAATAGCAACAAGACTTTAAAGGCGAAGACGCAGCGCTGTAGGTCTCAGGCTTATACTTAAGTGGGAATAATCACAGGTTGTATAGTTGGCACGGAGAGGGAAGAGGCTGGCCGTAAAACTCGACCTGATCTCGCACTAATGAGCTTTTGTATAAACACGCCGGGCCCCCGTCGTTCGTACTCGGCAGCCTTTATTTGCTTTCCACCGTAAACCGTGGAGTCCTCGATTTGCCAGATCTGTCCAAGTTCCTGTCTTCAGCTGGCTGCTTCTGTGCGCTCGCTGCCATAACAGTAGCCAAGAGCTACCTCTGTGCAAGACACTGGCACAGACACACATGCACACACACATATGTGAAGCACTGGGAGAAGCTGGGTTAATAGATAAAGCTATGGTCTTATATAAGAGGAAAAACAGACAGATTTACAGTAATTCCATCTTGAATTAGCACAGTTGAATGTGCATTTATGGGACTCAAAACATTACGTTATGATATTTTTTAATTTGTCTCAGTCTTATTTTACCTCTTAGATCTCTTTTAGTCCATGTCTCAGTCAAAAAACCTGAGCACTCTGCTTCAAAAGTGAGTATAACCAGCTCACACTCTGCTTCACACAGAGCGCCACAGGAAGTTTTCAAAGTGTCAATACTTGCAGCGCCTAATTGATGACCTGTGTGGGAGATATCTTCAGCTATTAATCTTTCATGCATCGTGCCTCTTTCAATCCTGCGCGCTCCAAAAAAACACATGGTGTATTAATTAAGAAACAATGCTCACTTTCTCAGAGAGACAGAGAGAAAGGAAGAGTGAGCAAGATGGTGAGAGAAAGCAGAAGAGGGAGAGGAAAAGGGGGAGGTGGGGGAATGGAGCACATCCCTTTTCCATATTGTAAGACGTTTAACCTAGATTTTCATGAGAGGAAAGTGAAGCAGTATCGGTGTGTGTGAGTTTCCACACCCCACTTGAATGTATGTCGAGGCAGAGTAGTGATATATGAGCAGCAGGAGAAACGCGTGAATCTGAAACTCAACTTTTTTATACACTCAATGATGAATCTGGTCACATTCAGTTAATCTGTCATTATGTGAGTGATCAATGAAGGCATGTGTTCTTTTTTCTTTTCAGTTTCATTCTTTTTTCTTTTCTTTTCATGCAGCTGACACAGTGGAGAAATACCTTGTGGAGATCTGTGGTTGGGAGGGGCAGTAAGGTTTTCACTGCTGACAGAACAGAGGGGTGGAGATTCGGGACACTAAACTAAATGTGCATTTAAACTCACCATCGCTCAGTATCATCTGGCCTTCATTGCTTGCGCTGACAGCACAATAAACTGACATCGAAATACTTCTTGCTGTGCTACTACAACGACTTGCCCAAATTCAGTGTGACCCCACACATCTAGCATTTTGTTGCTGTGCAGTGAAAACCACACATATCCAAATGTGGTGAGGATTAAATCAGATAAACTGAATTGTTAGATGTCCCTTTAAAGGGCTGTGGAAATTCTTCCACTTCTTATGTTACACCACTTAAAAAATGCAAAAAAAGAAATGCATTGTCACAAAGTTGTACTGAAAAGTTGACAGGGTTCCTACATGACAGAGACAAATTGTTTTTCCTGTAACATAAGGCAGTGGATCCCAACATTTTTGACTTGTGAGCCCTTAAAACTAAAAAATGCATCCGTGTGATCCCTCATCATTGGTAGCACATGCCTTTCACTGCCGTTTCTTTCTTCTTAGTGCACACTTTCTCCCCCTTATCTCCTCCGTGTAATCATATATATTTCTATAAGACCCTGACAAATACACACCTCTGCCGTAAAGTTGGCCCAAACACCATTTGGGTATGAGAATGGATGTAGACATAGAGGCCATGTAGACTATCCAGGAAGTTAATTTTGGAGGACTTCCACAAGGCATTCTGGAAAGATTCACTTGCAGCCAAATCAAATTAGACCCTCAGGAGTTGTGAGATTTTGTAGCTGAATGAGATTTGGCCCTTCCAACCTGTCCCCGGGCGTCTATTTTCTGTCCATTATCTGCTCATCCCCAAAACACACCGCAGTCGCAGAGGACCACCGCGTGCCATAAACACCGACCCTTGCCTCTGGGGGCGCACTTGTAGCTTTCCAACACTAGGGGTCCCTCTAAAGGGTTTGCTGAGTGAAAGCCAAATTGCTCAGCAAACAAACCAACAATTAGAAAACCCCTCGGTTTTAAGTTAAGCTCACCTCGTCAAGCAGGGGGAGGGTGAGTAAGTAATCATGTGCCCAGTTGCTGAATCGGTGTAGCCTGGAAGTCGGCAGCCAGTTTATTGTCTCTTAAAGCTTGCACTTCCTCTCTGTTTCGTTCTCTTTCTTTCTCTCTCACTTACAGATTCAATCTCAGTTTACTTTTCTGGGATGTAATCTGAAATATGCTGCCGAAGCATTTAGTAAAGACATATGGTGGGTAAAGAAAAAGCAAAACAATGGTCACAATCATTTCTCCATTTTTCTTTATCTGTGCATTACAATTTTTGCACCTATTGTAAGTGAACAAATCCTTTCATACATTTTACCTTTTTGGATTGGATTTAAGATTAGGCTAACATGATGTATAGCTTCACGAAAAAAAAGTTATCCAATCTAAATTTAGTTTGATTATATTTTATACATATTTGCTCATTTTAACTGCTCTTTTAAAGCCCTTGTCGTTCTGCTTAGACATAACCCTGGAGGCAGAGTGAAAAGGCAGAGAACATTTTAATTTAGCTTAATTTGATTTAAGTCTATATTTGTTGTCCAGTAAGTCTAACAGTCAGCAGCCATGTTAACAGCTCACTGAGGCAATGCTTCAAAGTAAATGTCAGCATGCTAACATGAAGTGGCACTGAACACAAAGTACAGCTAAGACGGATGGAAATGTCATTAGTTTTGCAGTATTTGCTCATAAAGCAAAGGTCAAGTTCAGTTCAAGTTTTATTTGTCACATATAATCATACAGGAGGTAATCATAGTGAAATGTGGGATTGTTTCTCCGACCGTGCAACAAAAAGAAGTGTAAGACAAAGAACAAAGAACTGAAATACACAATAAACAATCATCTTAACCACAGTAGAAACTTGAATACTAAAGAGAGTAAAAAGAGTCCCAGGGCAGTCTCAGGCAGTTTCCTAAAGGTAGAAGCTCTTCCTGGTGTATCCGGTATCTCTTCTTGACCACAGCAGGGAGAAAACCACCACCCTGCAGACCCTGTTCATGGAAGCACCGATGCTCTTTAAGCTCCAGCCATTAGGCGAAGTTCTCGATCTGCCTGTGGGTCTCGATGAGCTATGAAGCAAGAGCAAAGGTTTTACAGTTCATTCTGATGAGGACATGAGGACTCTTAACAACAACTCAGGGTCATGCCAGAGGAATACCCAGGTCACCACCAAAGACTTTGTGGTGCGCTATCTGGGAACAGTGAAAGTTCATGTCAATCCGTTAAGCAGCTGACATAATCCAAAGTGCTGGATCAAACCGACCAGCATTTCTATTTTTTTTATTCATTTCAAGCTATTCTTTGCAGATCTTTAAAAAAATTACATCTGCTTACATGTTAGTGCAAGTAACGTTTTGAATTTTAAAGTTAAAGATCTGAAAGCTTCTCCCACCACTGCAGTCCTCACAGCAAAGATGCAAAATCTATATGATGTTGGCAGTGTTATAACCTTAACAACACAAAATTACTTTTAACTTACCATTTTTACTGGTCAAGTCATCACCCAACATTTATAGTCAAGGTTGTTTCCAGGGGGTGAGTTGCGCCCAGACTCTTTATCACAAATCAGATTTCTACTTATCAGAGCGCCGGTGTTGTCTGAAGCGTTGAGTGGGGCAATAAAAGCGGTCTGTCAGTCAATTGCATTTGCTTCTTTATTGAGTGTGATCAGGCTTTAGCCAAACGTCTGGAGCCAAACCTAAGCCCAGACCGTTATTAAGTGAGTGTGTGTGCATATGTGTGTGTGTGTGTAGCACATATCTGGAGCTTGTCTGACAAAACCACCCAGTACTGGGATATGTGGGTAACAGTGGTTTCTGTAACATAGCTGCAGCAATAAGGCATTGATGTGACATCATGTCTTCAATTACACTGAGATGATCGCAGGCTGACGGGGCCACTTGTCACATTTGTCAGAGAGCTTTCTATAAAACCCTGGAATTTTTTTTTTTTTGCCCTAAAAAACTGAAAATTCTTTCTCCAGGATGAATAATGTCATATATTAAATATAAAAGCAGACAATTCACTCACACACATCACATCTGTCTCTTTTGTTGTGTGTACAAAGGACCCTTTCCTTATTCCTTCAAGCCTTCAATCTCAAGTCTTATTTTAGGCTTCTCTCCTCAATGAACTTCTGAAACTTTTCTTAGAGACTGAACAATCTGCCCACATTTCTCACCCACTTACACCTAAACAGGAACTTTAAAAGTATAGGCTTTAACTTAGTGCATGTGTGTTGCGTGTGTGCATCTCCGCTCACGAAGGCAGTTGCGCATGGGTGTGCGTTTGCTTCACAGTTTATGCGTATATGTGATTTTCTATGTTATATTTGTTACAAGGTATCAATTTGGTGAGCAGGGTTTAACTTGGTGGCCAGTAATAAACTTCTATTCCAGTTCTGCCTGTGCAGTGGCCTTCACCACAGGCAACTATGTGGCTGGCCACCCGTGCCACCACAGAGAGAGCCATACATTAGACTGGTATGAGTCATTGCCCATTTACTACAGCTCTCAGACATAGAGCCGCAGAGTTGTCAGGCTTCAAAGTAGCTTTGGGTTTCAAGATAAATCATTTCGAGTTTCAAAGTAAAAGGACCATCAGGGCGTTCATTAAGGACGGTGTACACTGTTGTGTGTCCTAAAGGGTTTGTCTTTATGTTATCTTAAACTGGCCCACAAATGGAAACATTTGAATTCATTTTTCAAAATAATTTAGTTCATTTACAAAAGTCTTAGCCACTGAAACTATAAAAATACACACTTCTGATGAATATACAGACTATACAGTCATAAATGGTGGTGAATAAAATGAAATAAATGGTGAAGCAAACCGCAGTCACTGCTTTTTGCCTTTATTTGACAGTTTACTTGAATACACACTGTATACTGTAATAGTGAAATGATAGTATTATTTGATTCTGATCATATCTATCAGCTGATAGGCAGCTTTATAGATGCTGAAAATAAGTAATTATGGAAAAAGGCACGAAAAAGACTGAACACAAGCAAAATTAAGAAAAGATTGTCATCAGGTTCATCATGCAGCATTTAGAAAACACAGTGCAAATATATAAAACACAACGAAATACAGAAACATGCCGCAAATACAAAATTTGGACTTGGCTTTCTGACTTTGGCTAATGTTCTTCTCTGCCCTACTTTGTATTGTTACTCATGAAAACCAAGAAAGGTGATATAAAGGTGAAAATCAGTATTTTTTGTTATTGTGAGCACATATTGTGAAAAGTCCAAAGACAGTGATGAATTGACCCTAACAGATATCGTCTGTGAATCCAAAGTCTGATCCAGCTTATTCCTCTGTGCAACTGATTGTCCAAAAACTCTCAAAAACACATCAAGGAGTCCCCATGTAGTACTGGGTGACATCTTAAGTTTTATATCCAGTTGATCCCCATGTACACCACCACGCTGCTGTAAATTTATGCATGTTAATCCTCGGCTGAAAATAGTCCCCAGCAAATACACTATTTTCTGAGCTTTTGACCAGCTGTTTTAGGAGATTGCTGCTCCCGTTATAATAGAAAGATATGAAACTATATATCTGTGGGCTTGGGTCCGAGTGTCACAGACAGGGTATCATACTATATGATATCACACCAGCCTCCTTCTTTAAATAACCTCAAAATGATCTGCACTGTTGATTAATCGCGGGCTGTTGTTCTGTTGTTCTGGCATGCCCTTCCCCTCACTCTGCATGCTCCTCACCAAAATATCAAACCATCATGTACAAAGGTATTATATTATTGAATTTCTCTTTCTCGGCTCCACAAACAGTGCCATCAATCATAATTCTTAGATGACAGCAGTCAGGACTTCCTGCTGGACTGTCTCCCGGGATTCCCTGTGTGACCTGTATAACTGACAGGAAAAAATGAAATATAAAGGAAAAAATGCTACCTGAATCATGGTGAAAGCATAGCTGTCTTTGGAAACAATGACACTCCTATTGGGAGGAATGATTCCACATGCAGGAATGTGTTCTCACTCTGTTTAAATGATTCCAGACATGCTGCTCTCCCTATCGGCTTTAGGCGGGTGCGCAGGCAGCAAGTGCGCACGTGCATGAGAGAATATACTTCACGCGTGCATACTCACTCCACCCTCTGCCTCTACGTACACAATCACACACTTTAGCAGTCAGGACCCCGATGAAGTTTTGCCGCAGCATCTCTTGTCGGTGACTTGTTACGGCGTAAACTCATCCGAGACCAAGAGACAGTCGTTAATGCAAATGTAAACCCAGCTGCTCTGTCACTGCTGTGTTTGAGAAGTGTAAGAACCTCCACTGGAAAAGGCAATGGATCAACGTCACTCAAAAATGTTCATAATGGTCTTTTATGTTATTGCAGGTCCGCCCAGCAGCTTCCTTTCTGTAAAGCCGGGATTTGGCATTCTTTGACAGCCAGATGTTGGACCTAGAAAAAAGACTTCTGGGTGGTGCCAGCCTCTCTTATTAGGAGCAGAATTTAAGAAGTTGGCTGAGATGGGTTGAAATACGGATCTGAATAAATCAATAGTTTTATATTAACAATGGATTATATGACTTGCATGTGAAAGGGGTTGCTTGAGGTGACGAACCCTCTGTGAATTATTACCTTTACAGATCACAGCTGCATGGAGCATTTTACATCTTTAAGGTTCATCATTTTCAACTGTGTGCAGCAACAGCTTTTTTTTTCTTTTTTTTAGCAATAAGGCTCTGTTCAATCCATTATATACTCGATGCTTAGCGCAAAACCAGCACACACAAAGTTAGCCACTATCTTATGAACATGCCATATAGGAGTGGGTGTACAACAGAAGTTTCCAAAGTGTGAGTCCGCCTCCCCAGAGAGATCTAAATGGACTGCAGGAAGGAACGATATGATCCAAAGACAGGCAACTGTATGACATGAAAAGGACAGGTGGGCGCCATGTTATAAAAATGATGGGTAGTTAACGATTGTAGTTTGGCCCATTTACCAACATGGTAGGCAGTTGGAGTTTTAGCAGTGGATCTGACACTGAGCTCATGGAGGCAATTAAGGTAGTTAAAAAGCCTCAAATCACACTCCTTCTCTGAGTCATAACCAGGTCAGTTCTGAACACAAAGGCATGGTACACATATTTTTAGATTAACTGTGACTTACATGTTCAGAGGATACAGTACCTTTGAATTAACATCTAAAAATCATAGGAGAATAAAACACTGCATACAGCTGTGAACTGTGAACTGCCAATGGCTAATTAGGCATACTTGTAATAGTGCCAAAACCCCTAAATATAGGCTAAAAAAACAGGGCTCAAGTTGGGGCCCACACCTGAGATTCAAAATTATTAATTCAACCATCACTCTGCATCTTGTTTGTATCAAAATAAAGGTATGTGTTTGTGTTGTGTTGACGGCCAAGTAGCTCAAAAAGTCAGTTACTGTAGGTTTAAGTAGAGCTGAGAGATCGTCAGCGACTAAAACATTCAGTGCTTGGATGACGCAAAAGAACTAATGGTAAACTCATGTAGGTTTTCCACCGCCTTTGTCCTGCCTATAAGAACGATGACTTTTGACTGACTTGTTGCAGAAGCTTGCGGTGCAACGCATTGGCACAGCAGCTTAACCAGCACCGCGGAAACAACGCTGCGTCCTGCTGGTGGATACTGTAACCCAAAACCACCATGTTGGAAAACACCCAATCCATACACTGTGGGAAGTGATGAACATGGAAAATAGCGAGCTCCTGCTGCTACTGATTTTACCTTTTCCACTGTAACTGTCAGTTTAAATACTGGTAAGAATCAAGATGGAGGGAATATATCTATATATATAAAAAACACTCCTGGCCACAGAGATGAATCAGTTCAATGTAGGCTATCTACCAAAATTACTCATAGACCCAAATTTTATAGTACTTTATTCAAGCAAAGCATTGTTACAGTGCCATCCATGGAAGATACAGTCAGGGCTTCATTGCAAGTGGAACAAAATAGCCCATTCATATTCTCAGTGTTGTGGGTGATATGAGTCCAGTACTCTATAATCTACTTCATCTGTTTTTCCACATCTCCAGCCACAGTTGTGTCTTTGGTCCTCCATGGAAGAACACACAGGCACAATCAAGGAATTAAGCCAATGTGTTTTGTATTTTAGCCACTTTTTTTGCTTTGAGGTATGGTGACATTGTCTGTTGGCCACAAATCTCTTTCAGTGCAACAAATCAGAATCTTTTGCCATTTATTGTGTGGCAATTTATCATTTATACAAGTCTATTTGATAGCCTTTATTAGACTTATCCATGTATGACACACTAGTGTACATTCAAATAGATTAAATGAACACTAATCAACTAATTTCAGCAATGGTCAAATTAGGGCAACAGCTTCGAGCCAGGATCATAAAAAGTTCAAGTAATAATTTAGCAATTTGATCTGCAACATGTTCCTTACACCACAAGAGTTAGACAGCCCATCAAGATGTGACTAAGGAGAAAAACATGCAATTCTGGGTCTGTAATTTGGAAGTCACAATTTAAATTCTTGGTACTTTAAAGGACTTATTTAGATGCCAGCTCCAATCATTTGCTTCCACCATGACTCACATCTATTCTATTATTTTTATTCCTTTTATTCCTTTATTCTTTTACACATGTAGTAATTGTGAGGATAAACTGAGAGTGACCCAGCAGAGATGTCAACATCACTTACAGACATAAAAGTATATTCCAAACAATGTACCTCAGTCTGCAAAGCTTATTACAATGGTGATTTTGGAGTATAATAAATAACTAACAAGAGATTTACAGTCTGCTGTCATGCTAGCAGTTTTGTGAGGCTGTGTGTAAGCACAGTGGTGTACAAAATGCTAATGTTAACATGCTAACACACTTAATATGGTAACACGCTGTTTTTTAACAGCTATGTTCATTGTTCACAACCATTTGCATGTTATCATGGTAAAATTATGAAATTAGCACTGTTGCAAGTATCTGGTCAATTACTGAACAAATCCAAATTTTGACCTGGTGGTGGCAGTAGATGAAAAGATGAAAAAGAACAACAACAAACCTCAAAGTCTTAAGATCTTGGAGGTGTTAGATGAAACTTTTGGATCACCAAAGTCATTGGTATTCACTGTCTCAGAACCAAGAGTGTTCATCGAAAATTTAATGGCAGTCCATCCTGTAGTTGTTAAGTCATTTCAGTCTGGATCAAAGTGGTGGGCTGACATCCCCGGAGCCAGATCTGGTTTTCAGTGCCAGCAGGACCACACAGAGCTCCTTATTAATAATCTTTCAGTTACTTGTCATGTAGTCTCAGTCACAGTCCTTTCTTCTCTTGTCTTCACTTTGAGCAGATGTGGATTAACGGCATCAAATCCTTCAGCTGCTTGATAAATGGTCCACATTGTGCCAGTTTCTGATATTCAGATGCTGATTTATTAGTTGAAGCCGTGTTCACACTCTTGGTTTCATTCATTTGCATAATACTTTCCCCTTATTTATTCACATAATAAAAAAGACAAGCCAAGGCGGGTTCTCAGGCTGATCTGAGAAGACACCTGGAACTCAAATTGTTACTGGCCGGTAAGAGTATGTGTCCAAACAGTTCCAGGACAGCTGAAAACAAGCTAAAAATTAGCCAAATGCCAAAATGCAGCTCAGCGCACTGCTGGGCTCAGTAAATATGACTATATGTATTTGTGTAGAACTGTTATCTTAAAAGGCTTGTTGGAAAAGGAGTCTCCCCAGTGACTGATTTTATGACTGGAAACCCTGCTTGCATACCCACCCATTAGGATGTCAGAAGGAATATACCTGTTGCAATAAAAAGTTAGCCAGCAGACATTTGCTTAGTCACCAAACTGTAAGCAATGACCTTTAACTCCAGCATAAACTCTCACTCCTGCCCAAGTATCTGGACAGTTCTCAGAAAAACAGTGGAAAGAATAACCCTCTGCCTGAATGTTAAAGCATTCCCACCAACCTTGAACAACACTTCATGACAGTTTCTCATTTTTTCTCAAGTTCATCTGAAAGGTACCCTGTTGAGTTTTTGACCACTGTTAGTGCTGCGGAGCAATGTTTGAAAGAATGGCTTCCAGTTTTGATTTTATCCTGTGCACAGAAACTACGTAGCATGTACGTGCACAGGAGGACGTGCCACTCTATTCATGCTACTCCACCATTTGATAGTTGTTGGTGGTAATGTGCCAGGAAAGTAGGAAAGTCTGCTAGAGGACAAATCTGGCTATAGTCCAGTGCAGGTTTCACAATACTGTATAAGGCTTTCCAAATATTCTCTGGACTGTTTCCTTGCTGTGCTGAAAAAGACTGTGAGAGTCAAAAATTGATTTGGCTAGCACAGACTGCTTAAAGGACCGGTGTGTAGGATTGAGCACCATCTGGTGGTGAGGTTGCAGATTGCTAACAACTCAGGTATATATGTTGATAATCATGAATATCGTACTCCATATGTGCCAGTTGAGCCCCCTAAATCCTGCACACGTGTTCTTTAAACCTCAAGCTAACTTTAACCAAGCTTCAGAGAGCATTTTAGCACCTAATGATGACCTATGGTTTTGTGTCCTGTATTAAAACAGACTCTGAAGATATGAAGCTATCACTTACAGCTGTGTTTAGCGATTTTTAGCCACTAGGTTGCAGAATAGTACCACAAGAAGCTGACAAACACACAGTCCTGACATTTTTATCATCTATGGCTAACATGTTAGCAAACTATAATCCACTCAATCAGAGACAGAGTACTTTCATCATCATCTTTCCAGCCAGCATATCCTCTCCTTTTAGCTCTGTTTTGTTCTCCACCAGTTAAAGAGGAAAAACTGTCATTGCCAGAAACTAGAATACAGTGCCAGAGCTGGTCAGTTTAAAAAGCCTAACTGCAATTTTACCATACAATAAATTTGCAGGCCATAAAAATCAAAACAATAATCTAAAAAAGACTAACAAGCTCAACAGAGTCTTACTGTAGTTGTTAGTAACTGATACTACATCTAATTATTTAAAAGTGAGAAAGAAAAAACTCTGAATGTTGCTGAGCTGAACTCACATCTGATGATTTAACAGATCTTGTGATTTATCATGTACCACCTCAGAGTTTGCCTAATTCCCAGACACAATCCCTCTTTAAAGATTGATCTTTATTTACATGGACACACAAGAATGTTTGCGAGAACAGTCTCATAGTCTCAATAATACAATTGCCATTGTACACATTTCTGTGATACTGGCTTCTCTGAATAAAACTTTTTTTTTTTTCATACAAGGCATCAAAGATGAGACAGGGATTTATGCTTGACCACAACAAACAAGAGTAATGAGGAACATTCATGGCCTATAAAAACAGCAACTCCCAAAGTGCTCTGAATCCAGCAAAGTTCACGAGTTCAAGCATCTTCAGTGCACAAGCCATGTGTCTTCATCTGCCAAGTTCTCTGCTTTGTCTTTGTGTTTTGCTCCTTTCCTCATCTTATGCAGTATCTCTCCGATCTCTTTCAGGCTTTATCTCACTTATTTGTTGTTGTAGCTTAAAGCTGCAGACGCAGAGTCTGTAAGTAAACTGGGGTTATTAGACATCCTTAATTTCTTTCCTCAAGTATGATAACAGGACATGACTCAGCGACGGGTTTTGTCTGTGTACTGGCTGTGTTTGCAAGCCTCCACGCTCGGTGTCAGTCAGCCCCTCTCCGCTATCAGTTTTTACTGCTGACGGCTGGAGACAGGGCTCAAGGAGACTTTGGCTCATGAAATACGAGATGCTTGGGGCATGTTTAGATTATCGCAGACCTCTCTACTTAACTCGCCATAACACACAGTTCAACGCTGAGAGGAAAGGCATTCATCACACAGGCTTGACAAGAAACATGAAAATAGGATGGCTTCTTTTCATGTCACTCATTTGGCACACTAATAAGATAAGATTTATAAGATTTATACTTTTGTAACTTAACACACCTACCTCACGCAGTTTTGTTCTTGTCAGGTTTGATTGTTTACGTACTCTCAATACCCAGTCTATTATTTCAGTGAATGTGAACAGTGTTTTCTCATACCAATGAAATCTGTGTGTTTTTTCTCATGATGTTTTTTACAGATCAGTCCCAAGATTTGGTCTCCACTGAAATATCTCAACAACTAAAGCATGGAAAGCCATCAGATTTGGGACAAATATTCAAGTTCCCCGGAGTCCCACTGACTTTAATGATCCCCTGATTTTACCTCTAGTGCCACCGTAAGCTGAACATTTGGGTTTTAGCACAGTGTCTCCACAGCTGCTTGATGGACTGCCAGGAAATTTGCTCCAAGGATTCATGTCCCCCTCAGGATCAACTGGAATATATTCTGCTTGACTGTTCCTCTAGTGTCATAAGGTCATAATTTAAATCTACTCTGGTTTATAACCAAATACCTGCAAAAAACAACTTTCCTGTGAGCCTTGGTTATAGATTTCTCTAGTGCTAATAAATTTAATAACATGTTTCCACACTGATGATCAATAAAAGTGTATCTTCTCATATTAGCAAGTTTTAGTGTGCTAACATGGTACATAAACATGATTAACATGGTAAACATTATATCTGCAGTATAGCATTATATAGCATGTTAGCATTGCAGACAGTTTATCTTGCTGTTACAGTAGCACTGCTGTGCTAAGTAAAGCCTAACAGAGTAACTGGTATGGCTATAAACTCTTAATTTTCTTATTTTTTCTTTATGTTTAACCTTGTGTCAGTAGTGTGTATATTTAAGATATTTTTTTCTTTTTAATTACACTGTCCTTTTATGACTGTTAACACTATCTTTAACAATGAAAGTGTATGTAAAGTGTAAAAAAAGAGACTAAAGTTGTAAAAGTCTGTTTTAAATGAGCCTAAATGACTAATTTTTTATTATCTCAAGCACAATGACCATATTAGGCATTCAGTGATATGATTCAATGACACAGCTGCCAATTATTCTGTCCCCTTTGGTCCCATGTCACTGTGCAGAGCAGCAAGCGATGACTGCAACATAAAACCAGGCGACCTCACACAATTTGAAAGTGAAAGCGCACCTTCCCACGTCCCAGCAGACTCCTATTAGGTGAGGCTGTCTGGGTACCACATGCACCTATAATGAGCGTACCCAGACAAACATACATTCCACTCAGTGGTTATGCGGTCTGCAGTGTCTAGTACACATCCCTCACCCCCCAACAACCAGCCACACGAGGCCTTCCAGCTGGATAACTCGCAGCATCGAGGAGCTCTTGAGGTTACATCTACTTATGATCTGGTTGAGTGTGTCTGAGTTCAGAGGACCCACATGAGACTTTGTACTTTGCTGCAGTGGTTTAGGCATATTCATGAAGGGAACCGCTGGGACACGGGCTCAAGGGCTTCCTGTCATCCAGGTGAAGTAACTTTGAATTTTCTTCCAAGGCTGCTGACTGCCATGTGGAGGAAGCAAGTGAAAATAATCATCAATGGGCTGTTACAATGAGTGTCAGGAGGGAATGCTGCCATACATTTAAGTAGACGGTTCCTGGAGTATTTCATAAGCATCACAAATCACAACAAATGTACAGAATAATGTTCTGTCATGTAATTTAGCAGACATTTATTCTTAAAGTAAACCTCCTGAACTCAAGTGACTGTAAATCTGCAGAGAGGTGTGTCAGTCTACTGTTTCTGGAGAGCAGCAAGAGGAATTTTACGCTGAAACTTGAAAGCACTCAGATTAAAAGCTACCTCCAATAGAAAAACAGCCACTGGGCAACATTTTGGAGACATTTTTGTTTTTATAGCTGCTCTGGGCTGAACCATGTAAGTAGTAGAGACTTATTATAGAATAATTATATAATGTCATCTTGGTACACATTGGCAGTAAATGCATCAGTTGTAATCATATGCTTCAGACTACAAAGGGGGCAGATCTAAAGTCACGTCTTCCTGAAAATTGTATACTGAATCTGAGACAAGAATCTGCGAGGACGTCTGGACGTCTGTCAGTACATTTTGTCGGCTATGCTTTTTGAAAGGAGAACTGAAGACTTTAGTTTTGCTTGCTCAGATTTCCTCGCTGCCAACGCAGGAGGGCTCGTCAAGTTGAACCAAACATTTTGGGCCACGGTCCCAGGAAGTAATGTGAACAAGTGGTTCTGACATGTTCTGCCAAAGAACTTGAAATGGAATGACAAAAAAGGCGACCATCTGCCAGAAAAGCCAATACGCGTGGCCAGGCTGCTTTCAAGAAAATTGTTTTCTTACTGCTGAGCAAGCACAAGGTCATCAAGCTCGGTCATGGATAAATAATGTAAACAATTCAGACTGTCCAACATCACAAAATTAGCCACAAGGTTCATCCTATCCCACCTAACAATCTTACTTTTCTGCTCATACTTCCTTTTTGGGTGTGATTTTAAAAAGCACATACTCTTCCACAGTGGGTAATAAAACCTTTTTAACCCCCAGAAGTCAATTTTCCATCCACTGATACTCTATATTTGTTCTGATATGTGTTTTTACACTCTTCTGTGGCTGTGTTGGTCAGGCAGTTGTTTCACATGCGCTTTGGTCTAGAAAGAATTATTAATTGATATTGCATTTTGTGCAGACTTTCATGGTCCCCAGAGGATGAAGCGTACTGACTTTGGACACCCCCTACTTTCACTTTAGCACCATAAGCAGGTCAGAATTTTCATTTAACCTGTGAAAAAACATCTACAACATGGATTGCCACAGAAATTTGCACATATATTCTTGGATCCTTTCGGTGATGTATACTAATGATATTTTACATCCGCTGACTTCTCCTTTTGGAAAATTGTTGGAATTGTTGGAATTTTTAATGCTATCCAGAGGTCAAATTTGTATTTGTCCAATATTTTATGCCTAAATACGAATGACGATCAGCCTCGTGCCTCCTCAGCATGTTAGCATTGTCAGTGTGATGTCAGCATCCTAACATTAGGATTTAGCACAAAGCACCAGCGTGTCTCCGTACAGCCTCACTGAGTTGCTAGCATGGCTGCAGACTCTTACCCTTGCTACAGTCAGAGTGTCAAAGGAACCACCAAAGTGCCCACGAGCGAGACATCTTCTCTTGTCGCTGTCAAGCTGCACAGTGGCCAGCAGGAGATAACTGTGGTTTTACAGAGCAGCAACCAGATGTGAACGAATTTAAATACAAAAAAAATGCTCAACAAATTACCCAGAGTAAATAAATGTTTAAAAATTCTGTGGTCCTAATAAATCAGACCACTAGTCCTGTACACCCCGGAGTCTAAAACAACTAATCAAAGCCACGCTCAGTCACACAGCCCAACAGCATCTGACCTTATTTTGAAAGGAAGGCATGTAGCCATTGACCTGTATTTGTTATATCTAATCCCTATTATACATCCAAACAATTAATTGTTAATCAGCCACATCTGCACAGCGCTGCAGTAAATCTTTACCTCAGCCTGCTAAATATCTGGTAGGCCAATGGTTCTAATTTCTGCCTTGTGATAAAACGCGTAAACACGGACAAATTTTTTCCGAGATGTGGTTTGTGAGAACGGCCACCATCGCGCTGTTAAATCCCTCTTTCGCTGGTACGAGAGAAAAACCAAAGTGAGGAGGAGGAGGACTCTATAGCTACCACCTGTGCTTCCATCCTTTGTTCCAGTCATCTTTAACCATTAATTATTTTCAGGCCTCCAGAGCCTTGCTGTCCAAACAAAAAAAAATTCTCCAAGGGCTCCTTGAGGAAACTCCTAGAGTCTGGAAAACATTTTCATTTTGGCCTTTTGAGGCTTTTATATTAGCCGTTGGCCCATGTGGATGCTATTCAGGCTCTTTTCACATTCTTAGGCTTTCAGGAAAAATAACAGCTCCACCCCACCACTTCATTTGCATTTGGTGTTATGAATTCACTTCAGTACCTCTCCTGCTGTATCTCCTGCCTCCATGCCCACTCTCATAAGCTTATTTATTTATGGCATTGCAAATTTCCTATATCTGCTGTGTTGCTTTCTCCCAAATGTGTGTCCTCAACTGAAAGAGTCTTTCTAGGATCTGCCTCTGTCTAGGATACTGCACTGAGTCCTGTCTCTGGGCTGCAGTGGGATGTAGTGATGCTGGGCTTGATGCTGCTCAGACTCAGGGGGCGGGTCCCGAGGCAACTTTGGAGACCGGTGATTTGATGAGCGGAGGATTTTCCAGTGTCAGTATCCCGCAGCCCCGTTCAGGTTCAGCCTCCTGACGGTGCGCAACTCTCAGGGAGCGGAGTGCCGTGCGCCTTTTTTTTTCTTGCATGAAAGCCCCTTTACCATCAGTCTGAGAGCTGGGCTTTAGGGGGAGAGGATCCGAAGGGCCCAGTCTGGCTGTGAGAGGCGTCCGTATACTTTCACACATGGCGCTGTAGTATAAGCACACACACCTTTTTTTTTTTTTGCTTTGTGGATTGTGGACCGAGTTTTTTGTTCGCCCGTTTCGTGTCCAGCTGCGGGCGCTCGCCATGGAGATGCAAAGGTGGACAACCAGGTGGAAAACGAAAAGGTGGCTACGGGACTCCGCGAGGATCGCCGCTCTCACGTTAATTGTAGTTCTGCAGGCTGCCAGCGTCAAAGCAGGTAAGGAGCCGCGCGTCCCGGTGCGCCGCGCTGAGCCAAAATCCGGGCGCACCCGGGCGGCTGCAGAGCGCACAGGGGGGCTGACGGCAAGCCCATAGGTGGTGGCAGGTTTAGGTGGTGGCCATCAGATTTTCATTTTAATAGACTGGCTGGTCCCCCAAGTCCCCATAACTTATTTCACACACACTTTCAGTTCCTGAGTGGTTTCATCCACCTTATCCAACAGACAAGATGATACTTTGTGTTTTTTATATATTCCAGGTCATTTATATTGATCTTCATCTGTGATGATGACTGAAGGTCGTCGTTTTTTGTTTTTTTTTAAGTTTATTGTTGAGTGACACCAGATTGAGCCTACATCATATGGCTGCACCTGCATCCAAGTTTCCAGTAACTTTTAAAGGGCTCCACTGTGCCACTGCAGCTGTGCTTCCGAACTTTGTTGGTGAAGTTGAAGTTTTCACCTCGAAAATTTACTAATATTGTTCTAACGTGTCCAACTCCATGGTGGATTGGTGGCGATATATAAGGGTTTTTTTTTCTTGGCACGAACCCACGGAGATGCTGCTCTCTTCTAAGTAGGTTAAGTCTGCCATCCAGGTGTGGTCAGCGAGGAGAGCCTGGCGGTGTTGCTTTCTTTCTTGACACAGATACTCCGGTGGTCCGCGTAAAAAAGTGTGCCTAAAGTGACAAGTGAGCAACCATGGCGCTTATTATGGGTGAATATACAGCGGCGATTTACACTCTGCTGTATAATTTAGGAAGCCAGAGTTATCACAGGAAAGACATTCTTTGTGTTTTCCTCTTCCACTTCAGCACTTCGAAAAACTTTTGGAAACCCTTAAAGTTTTACGCACAGCTTTTACGCACGACGTTTGTTGACCCACATGTTGAGCATTAAGCTGTTTTTTTTTTCTTCAAAATATCAGTGAAGTAAGAGCCTAGTAGTTCAGTCACATTCACAAAAAGAATAACAAATAAGCTGTTTCACTGATATATGACACATTTTAGTGTAGCATAGAGTAACTTTGAATGTATGATTATTTGTATTACTCATTGGGCACAATTGGAACTGTAATTCTGGGACTGAAATTCATATTCTGGCCTGAAGGATCACCATCTTTCCACATTATCCAGGCTCCCTCTCAGTCCAAGAAGGGGCGTTGATGGAAAAAAAAAAGAAAAACAATCCGGAGTATTGTCTTTTCTTTAAAAACACATGTGTGGGTCACATTAACTGCTTCTTTTATATTTCCTTTGTCTGGGATGATGATAGAGACGTTCCTATTATACTGTGGCTTTAACCGGGATGCATTTGTGCGCTTCAAACTTGTGCATCTGCTTGGATTCATGTTGCTTTGTGATATTTATGATATTTGTGGTTTTGACATCAGATCAGTTATTATGCAACCCTTCAAATTTTCCTTTTTCACACCATGATACTGACAGAAATTCTGTTCTTTAGAAGTTTACATTTTATACAGGTTTATTTAAGCGTTAATCAAATGCTAATATGTATTAGTTTGTCATTTGTATTATGTATTGCATCCTCTCTGGATATTTCCTGTCCAAGTCCCTCCCCGTTTTGATCCATCCATTGTTTTTACTACAAGCCCTATGATGTATAAAGAAATCATTCAGCAGAGGCAAAATTGCAGGGAGAGCTCCCCCCAAAAAATGAAAAGATCATGAAAGCAAATAGCACTCTGGCATGACTCGCTCATCGCCCATCCTTCTTCACTCTGACTGATACTTAAACTAACCATAATTGCATGATGTGCTAGCAAACATTTACAGGCTTTCCAGTGTACTTTAATTGCTGCCTGTGCTGCCAGCTCTCAGTAGATGGCAGTGACACAGAAAAGATGCTGCTGCGCGACCGCAGGGCCGCAGAGACGTTAAGTCAGAATGTCGCGGGTTTAAAAGTTAATCACAAGTCTTAACTTAAACATCAGACTGTATGATTCGGATGAGTTATGAGACGGGGGGATCCTGGAAATTGCACATCTAGGGCTGAAAGTGGCGTTTTAATGTGCGAGGGTCTGCTGGCGAAATTGCTTTAATGATTTTGACGGAGGTTTTTCATGTCACTTCATGCCTCGCTGGCCCGGGGGGGGGGATTGGCACTGGCACTCCTTTTTTGTCATGTCAGTAGCTTGTTAACATTGCAGATAGTATATCACAAGTCCCACGACAGCAGCCAGGGAGATGTGTCATTAAAAATTAGAGAGACTGACAAATTACTCCCTCAGACAAGACTGTGGCGAGACTGAGGCTGCTTTGGTACCTTTAGCATGAGACAACTGTCTTTTCTCTCATGTGGTTCTCATCCTTATCATTAGAAAATGGTTTATTCCTTTTTAAATATGGAAGGATGGGAGTCTTTTTTTTTTTCTCTTCTCAGGATGTGTTGAAGGCATTGCATGCTGGCTCAAACTCCTACAAAGCTGAAAAGCTTTTAAAAAGCTATGCCTATTCATTTGGGGTCTTTAATGGTTTTGGGATATTGCCTGTTTTTCAGAGCTTCTGTGAAGCGATGGCTGGAGGAGGAGAGGGGCTGAAGAGTCAGGTCAAGGTTGTGTGTGTGTGTGTGTGTGTGTGTGTGGGGGGGTCCTGGCCAATTCAGCACATCTGGAATATATGAGGCCTTGAGGTATGCAGTAATGCAGAAAGGCATTCTGAAACTCACAAAGAGACCTTTAGTCCAAGCTTTCTTTCTTTCTTTTTTTTTTCAAGAACCAGTAGCTCTTTACTTGGGACAATATTCAGAAGAGCCACAGACTATTTTCTTTTTTATGAGGCATTTGGTGTGAGGTTTAAAACTTGGCGTTTGGCTCCTCGCATTTGTATTTTATTCTGCCTGTGCTCGAGTCAGAAGTCAGTCTGGTAGTCTTCAGGACAGAGCGAACCCTGGGTCTGTTAAATTGCTCTTTGTGCAATGTCAGTCATCAGGCCTTTTTTCCATTTCTCCCTCAGTTGATAAACATCACTGTGGGACCGAATGTAACGGAAATTAAAGGAAAAGAAATTCTGATTTGCTCGATTTCCCAGCAGAGCGGCTCGCTTGATGCTTATTCTCGTAACAATTTGAATTCGTGAACTGTGGCATCAGATGATCCGGACCCATATCTGCATAAATGACTCCAGTCCTTTCCATCACCTAAGGAGCAGATCTGCACAACTTCAAGTGGGTTAAAAGTCCAGACGCGATCCCTGAGCGTGTGCTGGAAATCAGGCAGGTTTGATTCACCACTGGAGCTGTTATTTTCCTGGTCACAGGAGAAGTAGCTGCGGGGATGGGGGCCTTCTCACTTTAGTCTCATGTATGTTTTAGTTAGGGGGCTACAGGGAGTGGTGCCAGCGCCATAATGGGTTCAGCATGTGGACTCGTGGCTCCACCCATCAGACCCCCTCCTGATCACTAAAAGCCAACAGGAACTGCACAATCAGCACTTCCTGACTTCACGTGCCACATGACTTAGAGAAACGGAAAGTGTAATCAGGCGTGTATTTTTTGTAAATAAAACTCCTTTTGCTTTCAGTGTAGATTGATGTTGAGTGTTTAGGAAAGAGACCCTACAGATGATGTGGCCAAAGTACAGACTAACTCAGTTTTGGGTCCACACTTTGCATATACATATGGTTCTTCCACTGATGGAAAAAAAGACTGTGGCACTATTCCTTTCTGTTATATTTCTTTAAATAATATTTTTTATGACCATTATATGTTATTTTGCTTGACCATACTCCCTTTTTGGATTGGACAGTTTTGTGGATATTATAAGGCAGATGAGAAGATTTCCTGCAATGTGAATTTCAAGAAAGTCTCTCTGATCCTTTTAAATCATTTTCCCACAATGTTTTGAAGCCGGTATCAAACACATGGATCTCAATGTTTTTTTCAAGGAAGGGAGATTTCACATAAAGCCTGTTATCTGCCATTCTTTAAAGGCTTTATCGTCCCAGCTGACCATTCAGACATTGTTTATCATTGCTCGGCCTTTTGAAGAGAACACATCCTGCCTCTTGACTCACTGAAAAGACAAATGATTAAAGCAATGTCTGGACACGGTTTTGCTGTTTTTTTTGCTGCTGTGGTTTTTGTAACAGTTAAACAAGTAGCATTGAATACTTGGGCTGCAGTGAGTTTGGTTTGGAGTGGAAATTGATTCATTATTCTTCGTGTTGGACCTCTGTTAGCTTTTAATATTCCCATCTTGTTGTAGATCAGATTTTTCAACAGGCCAATGCATACATGCATTGATGTGCGGTCTGAAAGTCTTCCTCTTTACTTCACTGTATTAACAGTACAAAAGCGCAGAGATGTTATTACATGTGGTGAACGTCATTAAATCACAAGACAGCAAATGTTACAACAGTAATGGCTATACAGTGTTTGATCTGTAATCTTTTTTCAATATGTCAACATATTACTGCAATTAAAACACTATCTTAATTTAGAGACCCTTCACCAACATGGATGAGAAGTAATAAATCACAGTTTTATTCACGATTGCTTATTTAGACAGAGAGATGTGTGACTTTTGAAAGACGACATAACACTTTCTTTCTCTCACAAATGAAAAATTGAATTAATTATCAATAAAACATGGCCTTGCTCATTTCAATAGCTGAGGGGATTTGCTGCTACAGCCTCACTAGAGCTTATGGTTAGCTAATGTTAGACCTTTTTAAATAGATACTGCTGTGTAACTGGCATCATTAAGTTGTTTCTTTTTTGATTATTATTATTTTAGCATTTGCAATTATCCTGTAATTGGGATATTTTTTTCATTAGTGGTTTGTGTCCAGCAAAAGTGACATCAAATTGCATTAAAGGCATAGTGAGTAAGAAAAATGATGTAAAGACTCATGAAAAAATAATCTCTCTCTCAATCAACACTTTACCCACTAGAAGTGTGTGGTGGTGTCTGTATC
Source organism: Scortum barcoo (assembly GCA_023238725.1). Classification (NCBI taxonomy): domain Eukaryota; kingdom Metazoa; phylum Chordata; class Actinopteri; order Centrarchiformes; family Terapontidae; genus Scortum; species Scortum barcoo. The sequence continues at coordinate 9,671,684 of CM041533.1, forward strand.
TGCAAAGACGCTTCCCCTCTGCCTGTGTTTTCTTATTTTGTTGTGTTTGGGACATTTCCGGTCATCAGCCTTTGGGCGGTGGTGTGCAGCCAATAACAGTGCTGACAACTGACTATAAAAACGGCGTGGCCATTTGCCAGATTGTAAGACGAGCGGGATCACCTGAGGTGTGTGCGCTCTCGGCCGATAGATGTAAAGATCTGGGTTAGACGTACATTAAAGCTGCTAATAAACACTAAATGTAGACAATGAATTGGCCAGGCCGATATATTAGCTGACATTAGCTTATTTAGGACATTGTATCAGTGTACATCACAGAAAAACATTAATTGATTTGTCTTAAGATTTTTCAACTCTCAAATATTGGTATAGGCCACAAAATGGGCCTCATGTAATCCAGTATAACTAACACTTCACATCTACTGCTTTTCACGGAGGCAGATAGCGATGTCTGTATGAATCTTATAATGAATGGATTACTTACAGTAAGTTGACACTGTACAGACACTAATAACCTCCTGAAAGAGCTGCACAGTTTGTTCAACCCTGCAGTTTTCTCATGAGCCATTCTGTTTGTGCATTTCCTCTTTCATCCATTACAGCACCCATAATGGCCCAGAATTAATAGCCTCCTTTCACTGTATATTATTAAGCAAATGCAGCTTCAGGCAGGCGTGCATTAAATCACCAATGACACGGTGTCGTACGTCATCACGCCTGTTTATACGCCAGTCTTAAAACATGCCTTATTAGGCTTTTTAAATTCCCCATAATCACACTGTAACTGATGATGTGCCTCGGGGGAATGGGAGAGATAGAAATTTAAGAGAAAAACAGGTACAGAATAGGACAGATAAAGACAGTGAGAGTAAAGAGTTTGACTACATTTCTCAGAATGAAGGCAGAGTTGGACAATTGCAGGAGAGAAAATAAGTAAAAAATGGCGTTTACGGCTTCACTGCACAGTAATTTTACCTTTGACCTCCAGGTCCATTGATAGAAAAGAGTCTAGTAGTGTTAAGGAGCTTGTAAAGCGCCCCCCTCCTGCGCTCTCCTTATTCCAAAGACCCAGTGATCAGCAGCAGTGAGTTTTATCATCCCATAGATGCTGTGGCTTTTGGCTGGGGGGGGTAGCTGCGGAGGTGAGGCCAATTATGTCTGCTGAATGGTTCCTAACTTTTTTACTGCTCCTCTGCCAAGGTAGCTCGTAAACGAACAACTGCTTGAACTGACAGATTTGGCCAACAGCCTCTGCACAAGCAAGGGGCGTAATGGGTGTAAATGTTGACTTATCATCAAAATGCCAGGTCCTATTAGATTTTTTTTGTTAACTGTTGAAATATGCTTATGGATGTACTGTTAAATTACACGTTTTTACAACATGTACACTTATAACATGTTACAATGAAGAGCATTTTCCTCTACAATCTCATAGATCATCTTTATTGTTATATTTATTTATATTTGAATATTGTAGGTATTCATTATTTTTTATATCATCTCTACTGAATAAAAGTAGTTTAATTTATATTGTAGCAGCGTACACTTAGACGTTTAAGAGCTGACTGTGAAACAACATCACATTTACAAGCTGATTTATAATTGGGAAAGTCAAGTTTTTTCTGGTCTATACAACCGCACATGAATGCTGCACCAGAGAACACTCTTTAAAGAAACAACAATTTGAGCTGCATTTTCACATGTAGCTTTGAAAGTAACAGTAATATATATATAAAAAAACAAAAAAAAAACAAATGTGTTTCCCAGTGGGAACAAAACTATGTGAGTGTGGGACTCAGAGGAGGAGCTTTTAGACAATTGCATTCCCCAGAATGTTTCTAGCTGTGCAGATAATATGAAATTTTTTTCCCCAAGCATCACTGGGTAATGTAATGAATTCTTTGCTCTGCCTCCACAGCTGAACCAGTAGACGTACTGAAGGTCCTAGACTTCAAGAGCTCTCCTGAAGGAGTACGGAAAACAACAGGCTTCTGCACAGTCCGGAGAGGATCCAAGCCCGACATCGCTTACCGAGTGGGAAAAACAGCTCAGATCAGTGCTCCGACCAAACAGCTCTTCCCAGGTAAAATCACTTCTTACATCCCACAGATTGTCAGCATCTGCACTGATGCTGAACTAGGCAACGTTACCCATCAGCTGCTCTGCATTATCCTCCTCATTTGGGTTTGTTATGCGTTATATCAAAGAACATCAAAGATATGAAGAGAGGGTAAAACTGTAATGTTGATGGGGGCAGCATTATCTTTATGATCGCTTGCCCTGTTCAGAAGATAGTTTGCATCTTATTTTGAATGTATGCTTTTATCAGACATCTGAATTTCATCTGTGCAGATTTCATGAAATTAAAGGGTCTCAAGATGGGGGATGTCATGTTGTGCTCATGTTCAGCAAGTAATACCATGTTCACCATGTTAGTTTAGCGTTTAGCAGGCTGTTATTTGAGAATTAGCCCCAAATTTAAAAGTACAACTGAGGCTGATGGAAATGTCGAGAGTTTTACAGGTATTTGGTCATAAATTAAAGTGTTAGAGGTATTTCAGTCTAGACCAGGGGTCGGCAACCTGCGGCTCCGGAGTCAGCTCTTCAGCGCCCCTATAGTGGCTCCCTTTGGCCTTGACAAAAAAAACACGAAAATGAATAACGGTAATTTTTTAGATTTTTTTATTTACATATTAAAAGTTATAAGCACTGTTATTTTTTTGCGGCTCCAGACTATTTTCCAAGGTGATTGACAGGTCACTGCACCTCTCTATGAAAGTTGAGTGATGCGAGCGGCTCCCACTGGGTGTTGTGCTGGGGAAAACACGCAAAAATACCTCTTTCGATGATAAAGGTTGCCGACCCATGGTCTAGACCATAGCAGTGGACCGACAGCAGTGCAATCACCAGATGCAACGCTGCTAGCAGAGCAAGAAATTTTATGCCTACTCAAACAAATAACTGTTTGGATAAAAATGAAACCGATGCTTTTGTTTATTGCCTTGAATCATTTAATGGCAAAAGAGAAACATCTTTAAGATATTTTAGTTTCACAATAATGATGCAGAGCAATTACCTGTCCTCTGAAATTCAGTGTCGACTTTCAGCGATTATTTTCTCGATGATGTCCACAAATGTGTTCTGACGTTTCAGTAGGCCCCAAGAGCCCATTGGGGATGACAGTCACTCAGCACATGGTGAATGAAAAGTAAACATATGACTCAAGTAAAAAGAGCAACACCACATTTTTTACTATTTGATATTTTGGGGAAACCCACAATTTATTACTGCAATTCAATGAGAGGAATATTTCTTTTGATGTTCTGCAGGCTGATCTTGTCTATAGAGTATCTGTCCTCATATTTGATTGCTGGCAGATGCGAGTGTGCTGTGCTTGGCCGACGTAGTGAAATCTAGCAAGGGTTTCATACTCAGTGATCGTTGCCTGACTCAAAGTCTGCTGCCCGGCTGTTTGTGAGAAATAAAGCCATGTTTATTTTATTAGGAAGGAGTCCACTCAGAGAAACACAGAAAGCCATTTGACTGTGTAACCATTTGGTTTGCTACTTCCTTACACTCATCGCTTCTTAGCTTATCTGAAGACTGAAAAATGAACTGCAGAGGTCAACGCATATGTCATTACTGATGGCTGATGGTACTTATGGTACTTGCTGTATTCAAGCACAGCTACAACACATTATGATATAGAACAGTAAAGTCTGTTAAAGGACTGTTAGTTCTTTATTACTGGGGAGAAGTGCAAAAAAAGTCCCTAGTTGCTTGCTTACTTTAAACTAACTTGGCAAGAAAGTGTATAGAAATTTATTTGGAACTGAGTGCTGTTAAATTAATTGTCCCAGTCTGTGCAGTATGTGCTGGGGCTCCATTTTGGCATGATTTCAAAGAATTAAAAACTGGTCAGAATAGCCTGAGGTATTATTGCAGAGCTGAATTTCTGTGTTTCTTTTGGCTTAAACTCGCAGCACACCTTACACTTTTAGTAACGGAAATTTGAAGAGTATAATTGAGCTTGAGAGGTGAGGTGTCGATATGTGCCAAGGAAGCAAAATGTCAAAATGTCCTCAGTCAGAATAATTTGACTTTTATTTGATCAGGATTAGTTATTTTGTCATTGAACCGGGCTATTACGGTTTTAAAATTATGACATTTGTTTGAGTATTTACAGCCCTTGTAAAATTAATGTGGCTACATCACCACTGTTGAGGCCTTTCAGGGGATGCCAAGGTCTCTTTCAGCTTCCTTAATAAACACTGCTTCAGGTCCACTTGTCTAGACACTGGGGTGAGGAGAGAAAGTTACAGCAAATAAACTTGCTATTATTCTTCAATGTAGTTATTACCATACAATTGCCCGCATAAAGACATAAGCAGATGAGATAGATGTACAAAAGATGGGGCATAAGGTCAAATGGCGTCTGTATTGCTTTTCTTCTTTACATTTGAAACACATGAAGAGTGTAAGTTAGGCGTAGAAACATTTTGGGAGGGTAGGATGAAATGATCGACATCACTTTCATAGTATCTTTAGGCTGAATATGAAGCTACTGCCAGCAGTCAGTTAGCTTAGCTTAGCACAGAGAGGCATAAAGCCTGGCTCTGTCCAGCGAACAGCAAATAAGAAGGCAATAACCCTTCTCTGCAACATCTTCAGAAATGAAGAAAACATTCCCGACTCAGCATCCCCACAAGAGTTGGTCAATTTAATTAAAAATACTGTGGTTATACAAGGCCGTTTCCATGTGTGTAATTGTTTGAATGTGAAGCAGAGCAATGCTGGAAAACGTCTGAGAAAAATGTGCATTTACCCAGATTTTGGTCTTTACCGACACACCATCCTACATGCCTGCTCCTTGTTCCACCTTCAGGGGGTGTTTTCCCGGAAGACTTCTCCATCTTGTTTACTATCAAGCCCAAGGCTGGCCTCCAGTCCTTCCTGCTGTCCGTGTACAACCAGCAAGGCATCCAGCAGCTCGGCGTGGAGGTGGGCCGTGCCCCCGTCTTCCTGTACGAAGACCAGCATGGCAAGCCCGCCCCGGAGGAGTACCCCCTGTTCCGCTCCATCAACCTCGCCGATGGCAAGTAAGTGACTGAGTGCTCCTCGAGAGGGCCCGAACACGCTGGAGGTCAGGTGTGGGTGGTAGATTTTTGTGTCCCATGGTTCTTTGCATTTCTGTGTCATGCTGAATCTTAAAGTCTCAGGTTTTAAAATCGCACAAGATCTGAAGCTTTTGTGATTGGCTCAAAAGCAAAGCAACTCATTTTAAGGCGTCTTGAGCATTTTATCTAGATTTATCGACAATATTTTATGATAAACAAAGCCAATCTGCTTAACGTATTTTCTCAAGCACTCAGGACATACTTAACTCGTCTCGCCTGGTAAACTGACACACAGCTCCGAGGATTTATTATCATCGTATGTTTGTTCAGTCATTAATGCCATATGGAACAAGTCAGACAGTAATGGCAAATAAATTGCTGGCAGCCAATTGTTGACAGCCTTTTCTTTTCCAGATTATTTACAGCAGCCGTGTAGTGATATCCAGTAATGGCAGGATCTTTATAAATCGCATAGCTGTCTAATGATGCTGATGCAAATCAATGTTGTGTGTTGCCATCTATCATTTGCACAACTGCTAACAGAAATGCCTTGAAATGATTCCACAAGTCTTTTGTCTGTAATGAGTTATATCGAGAAAAAAACATAAATATACAGTGCAATCATGACATTCAATTACAATGCTTTATATTAGGGCAGCAGTAGTATGCAGTTTATACGTTTTGACACAGCTGAAATGTACCAAATTTATACTTTGTTAGTATAAATTGTCTCCGTATTATGACCCATACTTAAACAATGATTTATCAAATACTGATAGGATTTTTAAATCAAGTCAGTTTGCTTAGGTTTTTTCCGATTATCTCAGACATATTATATTAACAAATCCTGTATTAGTATTATTTTAGTGTGATATACTATAATACACTTATGCTTTCATATCCAGTGTTAGAAGAGAAAGTTGACCACGATGATTAATAAATGATAAAAATGAAACTACAGCCAGCGGCCGATTAGCTTAAAATAAAGTCTGAATGCAGAGGGTAACAGCTAACCTGTAACCTCTCTAAAAAACTTAAATTAACCTAAAACCTAAAAGTTAGTGAGCTTTTGTTAGGCAGATTTTGTTACTTTCAGACCAAGCTAATTAACAGCTGGCAATACCTTCATATTTAATATATACCAATATAAGCATCATCAGTCTTGTCATCTAAACCTCAGCAAGAAAGCAATTACTATATTTGTGAAAATGTCATACTACACCTTTAATCATAGACTGGGTAAGTTTTCTTGAAAAGAAGAGCAAGAGCATTTTGGTTGTATTTCTTACCCCTTACTTTGCTCCCCTGTTGACCAGGTGGCATCGTGTAGCTATCAGCGTGGAGAAGAAGAGGGTCACCATCATCGTGGACTGTAAGAAGAAGCTGACCAGGCCACTGGCCAGAAGCGACCAGGCCGTCATCAACACAGAGGGCATTACTGTCTTTGGCACCAGGATCCTGGATGAGGAAGTCTTTGAGGTAATATATTGGATTTTGCATGGATTAAACAACCAACGTCCAACATGATATATATCTAAATACCAACAAGAAAGCATATTTCCCTATTCCTTAAATGTTCCCTTAACAGGACAGAGGACTGAAATATAAATACAAATTAAAAAAATATAAATAAATACAATTAATGTCAATGACTAAACATTTTAGTATTATTAGTTAGTAATATTATATTCTGTATGTTTTGCATATGATGTATGATGACAACTCTGTCATCTCCACAGGAGTGTCTTTCACAAATATAATGCAGACATTCACCACTAGATTGAAGTAATTACATTTTGAAGGAGTTTGGAAAGCTTACCTAGATGCCAGCGATTTCTCCATCCTGGTTAATTGAAAGCATATTGTGAATCTCGCTCTCAACGGGTCTCATTTACCATTGTGAAAGGGGACAATTTTAGTGTCTAATACTTTAAGTCCAAATGCTTTAAGGCCAGTAATTTTATTTGTCTTTCATTAACTTCAGCATACAGTAAACGGTGAGTTTCATTGGCCAGAACAACAATATTGGCTTTGTGTACTGTGGAAAGGCTACTTGCACAGTGTGTTGTTCAAAGGGCCTTTTTTTCACTGCTTGGATTTGTTTGAATAGTTGACTTAATAAAAGAAAGACTGAGGCCTAATCGGCTTCAGTTGCTCATATTGGACTGTGTGTTATTTGTGACGCATGAGTTGTGCCACCATTTGTGAGATGATTCAATATTATCCCCTCCAGAGATGTGACCGTCAGAATCGTATGGCAACTGAGGTGGCGATTATGAGATGGAGGTCTTAGCTGCCAGGCTTAGCACAGGTAGCTGCGAGCTGAGTGGAAAATGTGAGCTGAACGCTAGCTCCGAAGACAATGGCCGCTCTTTGATGTCCGCATGTGGAATGCTTGCTAAGTAGAACAGCCTGCAAAATGTTTGCCTCGGGTCAAAGATGACTTTCCACAGAGGAGCCACTTGAAAATGAGCTCCCTCTCCTCTTCAATGATAGGTTTTTGGCAAGCAGATCACATTGCTAGATATAGAGGTTCAACATAGATAAGTTGCTGACGTAGAATGAGCACAACCACAGTAAATTAGTTTTATAATATCACCAATAGTGAAGCCAAACAACAGCCAAAGCCACAGTGACTAGATTTGGGATTGTAATTAAGGTAATTAAGAGTTGAGAGAAGAGGATAAAGCCCCGCACCAAGCCTTTTCTATTTTTAATGCTGATTTATGACCAGCCATTTGGTTTTTGTGAGTGCCCTTTGTTTGAACGAACATTACGCTAAATGGTGTTGAATTACAGAGTAATTTGTTTTGTTCCCTTTTTTTAAAAAAAAAACCTGGAGAGGAGAAAATGATTCCTTTTGTTCCAAGAGTGGAGGCTTTTTGCACATTACAACGTGGTTTTAATCAGTGTATCACACAATAGCAATGCCGTGGTGGTAGAACTGCAGCCATATCTTTAAAGTGTAATTATTTCCACTTCAAGTTTAATTATTCTTGATTTGATGATTGCAGACTGGCTACTTGTAGGCACACTGCACTGCTAATGGCAGAAACTCTGGTCACAAGGGTCTTAGCTAATCACTATATATTTCTATAGATAAAAACATGTTTGTAACAAAGATGTAAACCATGCGTTTGGATTGGATTAGTGGCTTATGGGATTATACTTTGGCATACACTCTACAGCTGTTGTAGGTATTTTATAATCAGTAAACCTTTGAGGCTATGGAAACACTGTTGGCTGCATTATCTTATGTAGACAAACACAACGTGAAAATGTGAAGCATCTTTATAATCATGTATTCGACTATTGAGTCCAGATCCTCCAATTTGTTTTCTTAACTTTAGAGAGAGTCAGGCTAGGTGTTTCCCCCTGCTTCCAGTCTTTATGCTAAGCTAAGCTAACCACCCTCTGACTCCACCTCAAGGCTTAGTGCAGAAACATGAGATTGGTGTTGATCTTCTCTTCTAATTCTTGGCGAAAATGTCTAAACCATTTTTTAAAGATTAAATTCAGCATGGAAATTTTTAGTCCCCAGATAGATCCTAGTGATTTTGTTGATCCATGACCTTCGTCTCCCACCATCAGCAGGTCACATATTTCCCTTGACCAAGGCAAGATAGCATATCTTAAAATTTAATTGCTGGATTTCCATCAAATGTGTTGCAGTGATTTATGATGCCCAGAGGATAAATCCTCATAACATACCCGACTCAAGGCCTGTGTAGCTAAACTTACCTTTGCAAATGGACCCAACAAGAGACAAAACATCTACTGTAGCTTGTCTTCAATTGACTTATCTGAGGAATTATTGATTTACAGCCATGAGAAAGTAGCGAACAGATTAAGCAGTTGTAGCTGTTTAGCATACCTCGCTCGAGTCTCCCAACTTTGGAGCCGTTCCACAGTTTAATTACTGAGGCTGGCTGTGAACTTTCTCACTAAAATCGCTTTGAGCCGTGAGCACATGGCTACATTACTGCAGGAGATTGCATAAGCAGGTGTCAAAGCTGGAAGCACAGGAAAGAGTGAAGGCTAGGGGAAAATATGATCAGTGTGTGCTTAGTCTTGGCTCGGATTGCACAGCTGTTTAAAAGATATGCTCACTGACCGGGCCTCCAAATGCCTCTAACTTTTTTCCCCCCATTTCTTCTGCTTTTTTTCTTCTTCTTCTTCTTTTAAATAAAAGCCACAAGATATTTGAATCATCTCTCATTTTTATGCAAATCCTTTCCTCAGACTTTAGAGGATAGGGTGGGATCCTCCGTTTTAGTCGCGTGTTCGCATGCGTTGCCGTCAACGTACGCGCACGCCTGCACGAGAGATGTCTGCGAGGAGGTCAGGAGGAGAGAGAGAGGCGAGGATGGTTTGTTTATGCGTCTGTCATTACCGCGTAGTGGGTCGTTCCAAAACGCCGTCCCTCAAGCAGGACAGTCTTTGGCACAGGAATCTAACAAGGCTCTGATGGGCTCTAAGCCTTGAAGTGAATCATTGTTTATGGTTGAATTGGCAGGAAGAGCGGTCTGACTGTTTCTCATCTGCCTCAGTCACTTTTCACCCTTCACTACCCGTCACAAAATGTTTTGGTTAGGATTGTGTAATTGGAATATGGTAATTAATTCATATTATTGTGACTGAGAAGGTTGTCAGGCACATCTGTAATATTTTCAACATGTGTTTGTATGAGCAAACACATGTTGAATATTAAGTATTTTTGTACTTTTCTAACTGTAATCTAACTCTGGTATGTGAGAGTTATTAAGTGTCAAGTTTTTCAAATGGGGTCTTTATGTGACCTCCTTGTCCCCTTTGTGCTGTGACCCTCAGTGACTGATCCCAGCGCAGCCAGGAGGTAATGGACCCAAGGTGCTTCTTAAAAAACTGGTGGAAAAGAGCAGAGCGAGGAAAATAAAAAGGGAGACAGAGAGAAGTGAAGAAAAGGCAGGCAGACAAGCAAGCAGATGGTTCAAACAGTTCAACAATTTTGTGAGCTACTGGCAGGCGAAATGTTTTAATATTCGAAGGGTGCAAGACATTTGTATGCCCCCAGTGCTTGAAAAGAAACTTTATCCCGGCACTGACCACAAAGGCTGCATTTGATAAAACAGTGGGAGAAATCTGGAGAGTATTATACATTTTTCCTCTTCTCTGCTTCTTGGTTAATTGTTGTCCTTGTACAGTTTTGAAATTCCATCTCTCTATTTGTTCTTTCAAGATGTGATCCCCCCCCCTCCACCTCGCAGAGTTTGAAAAAGCAGGCTTTTTAGATGATATTTGTGTCAAGTTTGTGCAGAGGTGGGTGCGAAAGATAAAAAAAAAATATATGGAAGAGAGTTATGACTACAGAAGATACCTACATGCAAAAGATACTGCAAGTCTGCACAATAAGAGCAAAAACATCTGCAAAAGACTGTTGATTTGAGTCTCATGGCCTCTGAGCTGGCCACATCTGGCTTATGATTCCCCAGGAGGTTCAGTGTGACAGGTCACAGTGACACCGTTAAAAGTTTCACTTGAGCTGGTTCTTTTATAGAAAGTAGTTCCAGTAAAAGGTTTTTAACAGCAAAGTCTGTGGATCATCCTGAGCTGGAAAAACACAATGTGCATATACACATGTACTGCCTTCTTTAATCACCAAAAGAAGTTACAGTAGTAAGGATAGTCCTTTCATCGCTTTTGAGAGCCATATGGTTCACAGTTAAGCCCTAAAATCCTGGTGTCATGTGATGATGCTTGCTCTTTAATAGCTGCAGGTCTGTAAAGTAAAAAACAATCACAGAATAATTTGCGATTATGGCACCTTTTCTTTCTCCAGCCTCGGCATATATGGATTTGTGTTTTACTGGATCAGACTGCAGATGCTCTGGGCATATTTCCAAGTGTGTGTTCCAGGTGCATTAATATCCTCCAGCTGTTCCTGCAGGCAAAGTGACCAGCTGCACCCGGCCACAGACAACAGCCTTTCAACCACCTAATTACATGCTTACATGTTGTTCTATGAGCATGAGTGGAAACTGCATATAATTTGTGTATAATGAAGAGTTGTCCTGCAAAGTGGGATTATTTTTCTTGACTAAGAGATTGTCCATAAAAATTTGTCCATAAAATGTTAGTCTGAATGGTTGTCAGAATAACAGTTCAGACCCAAATATATTATATTTACAATGATGTAAAGCATCAGTAGAGAAGCTGTAAAGCAGTAGAGAATAGGAAGCACTGAGAGGACTCAATGTCTGAATTTGCACTGTATACAAAACTACTGATGCAACTTTAAAGCCTGTGGGGCAGCACTTCCTTCCAGTTTGAGCACTGCTCACAAATAAATACCGTGATGAATAATTAGCAATATCTAAACAACAATCTGAAAGGATAAACTAATAAAAAACAACAAAGTCAGTCAAATACTTAAAGTCACTGATTGTTCGAGGTGTTTTTTTAGGATGGGCATGGGTGGTTTTAGGTTTAGCAAAAAAGGCAGGATTTCAGAGCAGTCTGAGAAGAATTTCTGCCTGTAAGACTTGATTCAGGGCAAAGTGTCTTTAGACCCTGAAAGGAAAAAAAAGCCAAATTCAGGGGTTGGTATCCCTCCAGAAATTGACACTCTAATGTTGATAATGTTTCTAAATCAAGTGTGGCCTTAATTTTGCGTCAAACACAAACTACAGCTTTGTTTATGCCTCCAAATTAGTCCAACAAATGCGGGATGGGAAAAGCCCCCCTCACCTCCTGTCATCTCTGATCCGGCGCCAGCGGGAGCTATCTGCATCTAATCAAAGTTGTGTCTTGTTTCTTTGAGGTCAGTCACGATGCTCATGAGTGAGGTAATGCATGCTCATAATCAGATGTCTACTATTCGCCTGATCACAATCCCTCTTCCCGCTCTCCCCCAAACACACCTCTAGTCTCTTCTGCGTGGCGTTCAGAAACTCTTATTTGACATCCTAGTAACGATACAGTGGACAAGGACAGACGTCATGGTCTGCTGAGGGTTTTGTAATACCGCCCACTATTAGGCCATCATCCATCTGCCAGTCATTTTCCTGAAGTGGCTTCTGTTCCTGGTGGGTGTGGGCTGTGCTTTGGGAGGGATACTCCTCTACTCCTCACAGCAGACACCAAGGTCACCTGGTCCAGGAGAGAATCCACTGGTGTCTGTTCACTGTTTTACATTTATTAGCTTAAAATCAGATGTCAGACGCGGATGCTTGAGGAAAATCCAGTGCTCTGCTTATTCCCAGTACAAGAAAAAAGCCATATGTTTTGTCTGTGGGTGACATGTAGATGGATTCAATGATGATTCCAGTCCCCTCTTTTGTCTTTGATCAATCAGTCCATCCATTTTTTTTTCTTTTATGAACTTTTTTTTCTTTCCCCCGCCGGATGGTTGTCGTTACAGTGCGAGATGAGGGTTTACATGTGTAGTGGCGTGGTGTATTTACGCACACATGCGCGCCGTACACAGGGCCCATTAATAGATCGATTGTAGTGCGGCCTAGACAAATGATTTACCCCGTTGTGTCCGTGCCAGCCCCCCCGAACAGAGCCAGGGCATCGCTCTAGATCATTCCTGGAATTCTGAGGAGGAACCTCAGCAGATGCCAGAGAGACGTGCAAGACAGTCCAGACAGTAACACAAAAATAAAAGATGCAGACGGAGGAGACACAGAGAGTAAAACAAGAAAAAAGGGAATGGTGAGGGAGAAGCCGATGGGTGGGTTAAGTGTGTGTGGTCTCCTGACAAGACCCGCATGACGTTTTTGGACGCTCCTGTCGATCTTCGCTACGTATTTGTTTTCATGTCGGAGTGAATACGCACCTTTTTTTCTCACTAAATAAACAAAGCTTTAGAATAAAGAGAATGAGTGAGACCGAATAAACAGAAAAAGGCATTGTTACTGCCTATGTACACAGGAGAGGAGGAGGCAGACAGAGGTCTTGCCAAATGCAATGTTTGTATGTTTTCAGCTGTCCACTCCATTTCTTGAGTTTCACTTTGGATCCATTTGTGCTGAATTATAAAAGGGACACAGTATGCAGTGGCTGAGTGACTGCCATCAATGTGAGACCACAGATTGAGCCACAGCTGGGCCTTAAATGCCTTGCCTAAGATAGCAGCCTAACACGTATGGGATGGTGATTGAACCCCACACAGGTTATACTGTGAAATGACCCACGTATATAAAATATATTTCGGATGTGTTTTGTCGTGGGAATGGTGACCTGCAGGTGACTGATAACCGAATGTAAATGAACATAGTAAAAGTGAACGTAGTCTTCCTGCATGCATTAGCCCATATGTAAAATTTAAGCTATATCTTCTGCTGGTTGTTTAGATTTAGATAGGCAGATATCTAATGCTTTCCAGAGGTGTAAGCTCGTACAGATGTTGCCTCCTGTAATTTAATGCAATCTGCATGTATGTGCTTCCTCTTTAGGGGCCACCCTGATCGCGGCCCTCTGTCACCTTTATGCAGCACATTCCCCATTTATCTGCTCTCTTTGCTGCCTACTCCGTGTGTCTTCCAAAAAAAAGGTCAGCTGAGGTGCCCATATGGTTGATCGCTACAGATAACATACTACACATCAGTGGCATAGCATTTGCCGGGTTAGAAATTCCTTAGGAGACCATCATGGAAAAAAGAGCCTTTGGCTGATTGAAGGGTTGCGAGCGGAGATCTAATTTCCTTTTCCAAAAGCTCATGAAAACCAGACGGCCTCCGATAAGTACAGACTTGGTTATTTATCTGCTTTGTAAGGGGACTTGCCATCCCTAATGGCTGAGTGAGGGGACGATACAATAGTTCTTTTTTAAAAGCATACACTCCCCTAAAGCCTTGATTTAGTCCTTAAAGTAATGTGTAATTAACAGTAAAGAGACTACTGCCTCTGGTGCTGTGCAACATCTGCCTTTTTGTCTCATTGTTGCATTTTATTATTACCACATTGGTACACAGCTGGATAGAAGGGGGAAGGGATAGGTGGAGGCTTCAGGGACATTAACATTTGGTTTCAATTTGTAATAATGAAAGAAAAAAATGAGCATCTCTGAAGCTATTCTGGGCGTCAGGGCTCAGGAAATAAAAGTCACGTTCATTTTCCGCGCATACAATGTGAGTTGATTGGCAGTTGGCGCCTTTCCAAAGGCCATGGGCATGAAATTGAGAAAATAGTCAGAAAATACCAGTTTGTTTGATTAAAAGGTCAAACGTCACACCCTGCGTACATAAAAATGTAAGTACAGTGGTCGACCACAGCCTTTAAAGAGTATTTTTACTCATCCAATCACAGAGTTTAAAGTCTTATTTTATACAGCGTGTGTGCTGCAAGCAGTGTGAGGGCACTAAACATAGATAGATAGAAACTTTACACTACATTCAGAAGAGTCGATCCATTCACTTTTGATCAAGTTTGAATGAATTCAGCTACTTTGGTGTCCTGTTTTGGTCTCAGTTACAATGACAGTGTGTTCTCTGTTGGCTGCAGCTCATTCGTGTGTCTTGACTGGCTTCTCCTCAACAGCAACAGTGGCTAAACCTCCACAGTATCGAGGTATTTGTCAAACCAAAGTGGTAAAACTTGATTTCACAGGAACTCAGTCGAAATAAATACAACTGATGGCCATAACATAAACCTATAGCACTGTAAATTATCCAGCAGACTCGTTTTCAGTGTGGAGGATAAAAGAAAACTCTGAAATGGGAGTTTATAGCCCTGAATATGCCTCCCAATTCGTGACTCGCCTGTGAAATCTGTTGACATGGCTCCTGCTGACATGCTGCTTTTCTTCTTCTCCTCCAGGGTGACATCCAGCAGCTGCTGATAGTGGCAGACCCCAGGGCAGCCCACGACTACTGTGAACACTACAGCCCCGACTGTGAAACCCCCAACCACCACGACACCCCCCAGGCTCAGGAACCTGAGGACGAGGTCAGTATCTGGGTGGGGGGGGACAAGCTGGGTGAGGATGGATTTAGGAGCAGAGACTGACAGAGGGGAGTAATTGTCTGCAGGGAGGGTGGGAGTAAGAGAGAGCTGAGAGAGAGGAGGAGGGGGGGTCGGGAGGGTTTTGGAGAAAGTTGGACTGAGGGAGGGAGGAATAGTTGTAGTGTGGAAAAGAGAGAGGGAAACAGAAGAGGGAGAGAATATAAGGAGCTACAGTTTGAGATTTAGTAAGGATGATAACAGGCATTTGGAGAAAGGCCTTCAGACTTGGGTGTTAGTAAAAGTTAGGAAGCAAAAGATGAAGTAAGAGAATAAATTAGGGGGCTTGGATGCATGGATGAAAGTAAAGTAGATCAATATGAAAAATGGGGTGACTTCAAGTCAAACTGAAATTGAAAACTTTAATGATGCTGCAGCTATTGTGCATATTTTTCCATTTTTCAAAAGAGGATAAAACTGTCTTTGGACATTTCGGTTCAAGCAAAGTCTGAGCTTTCAGTCTCTCACTGGGCTTTTGCCATGGCAACGGTTCACTGACATGCGAGGGCCGTTGTTGCTAGGAGACCCCGCTCTCAACTTTGGTGGTGTGCTACCATCTCAGGGACATCTCGGCCTTGTGTAGCTCACAAACGTTGACGCAAGAGATTTCTCCGCATTTTGTGCTGACACGCAACTTATGTACTGTTAGCTATTTATAACCCCTTATAACATAAAAAAAACATTGTTAGCGATTTCTTTGCATCATGCTGTTACGTTTGTATGCAACTCGAAACGCTGAGGCTAGCAAGATAGGCTAATTCGCCAGGCTTGTTAAGGTTAGTGCATGAGTCCCGCCAGACTTTACAATTTGCATCATTTCCACACCTGTTGAGTGTGAAAGTGCACTTGGTGGTCTTCATCCCACATAATACAAATGAGGCGGTCCAGCTAGCGTTAATTCGCTTTCTGACCAGACTCCTAAAGGCTACAGCAGCGGGTAACCCTACATCCTCTGCACTTATAATACATTACCACGTGTTTCGGATGACATGGAGTAGGGTAAAGAGTGATCAAATCATAGACAAAGCATCACACATATGAAACACCATATCTACTGATGTCTTGAGCAAAAATGAAATAACATTTCAGTTTGACTTTAAAAAGGAAGTTTGGAAAAGTTTGCAGGATGAGAAAAGTAAAAATGAGCTGCCTTGTGGCATAGAAGGAAGGATTCTAGGTTGGGTAGTACAAGCTATTTGAGATACACCAGCTAAACCCATCGAGGTTTCCAGTTTCCCCACCCCCACTTTGAAACGTAACATGAACAAAGGGCTGTGGCAGCTAATAGCTCTAGTAGATAACATTTGCCCCAGTTAAAGCCAGTGTATTTTCAGCGTGGAATGTGTCAGTGTGTGATCTTAAAACGCTTTTACAAATGTTTCCTCCAGGCAAAAGTACTTTGACAGAGGCAGGCGTGTATGAGTTTCTGTGTCAACTCTAATCCATCTCTTTATTTAGTCTGTGTTTTACTCTTGGAAATGTGCTGACATATCAAAATACATGGTCAAGTTTGAACACACCTTCAGAAAATTTCAGTTTTATTGCCACTGGCTCCAAAAACATGGCTTGTAGTCTCCCCAGCCAGACCTCTTCATTGAAATACCGTGCTTTGTGTCACTTCTTCATTTTTCTTTTTTGGTCTTCATTTTTTGTTATTTTCGAGCCTTTTTTGTCGGCTGACATTTTCCTTCAGTATTTCACTAAATAACTGATGAGCTCACACTGGAAACTTTTCCTTTCTCCCTGCCATGAAGTCTGAGCCCACTTTGGAGTGGCCCCGTGATTTATATCACTAACGAGTTCTGCAGGCTCTGCCCAGACTCCCAGGGAAATTTAAGCTTTTCCTTCCCCAGCTAGACTCCCAGTACCTGGAAAAGTAGACTAGATCCCTGCTTCAAGAAAAAAAAAAAAGTCAGGAGCCGGTTCTCTATTTGAAAATATTGGCTGGACAGTGGGTACCATGTCCTGGAAAATATTGCTTCATCATCAAGTCACTCTTCAGCGCCAAGACAAGGAGCTTGTCAATCCTAAATAGACAGCAGGGAGCAGTTTGGATGCAGGAACGCTGTAAATCTGCTTTATTCATCGCTGGTTTCTCTACAGTTGTAACAGGAATGTTTTTCCTACATTCCAGCTCAATATTTCAAAGAATTGATTTCCTCCTGCGCAATCTCCTGAAAGACATTTCATCCACAGGACGAATCAGTGCTGTAAAGGTTCAGATCTCGCAGCTCAACAAGCGTTGCAGCCTGAACTTCTATCGTTTTAGTTTCAGTATTATTTATTTTTTTCCACATCGACCCTTTACCACTCTACAAAAGCACAGAGCGTGACTTTGATCTTTGCCTCTGAAGATGCTCCTTGACCTGAAGCACGCTGCCTTTGCAGTCGTGGGCCACATGTATGCAGCTGGGTTAAAGGAGGAGGGAGCAATGCGGGAGGAGGAACGAGGAGGAGTGGGTGGGGGTTATGAGCATGCTTGTATTTACGCCTTTCATCCGAGGCTGCGGCGAAGGCCCACGACACAGCCAAGCACTTCGACGCCATAAATCTTTGATAAATCCTCCCTTCTCCGTTGCTCTCGCTGGTCTGGCCGGGGCTTCACTCTTGTGTGACCTCTCTCTCTCCCTCTCTGGGCCACTGAACGGAGGCCAGGCCAGCGCTGCAGCAGCCCGTGCATCTTGTATTATTTTTATGAGCTTAGCAGCCGTCCAGGGACTAATATTCATCCCTGCGCTGATAGAGCAATACATATCAGGGGCTGGTCTGTTAACTTAATCTGCCTCTTTGTTTTATTTGTTTTGTTTTGTTTTTTTTTACAGTACAGTGGATCTAAAAATAAAAGCTAAATTAGCAGGAATCTTAAGTTTCTGACATAGAGCTAAATTGCATAATATCACATGGCTTATAGGCATTGTGCCAATAAAATGGAGGTCAACATTGGCTATTTGAGGGAATTTGCTTATTCACGTTCTAGCTGAGAGTCAGATGAGAAGATCGATAATGCTCTTACATCTGTTTGGTTGATATGAAGGTGGAGCCAGGAGACGATCAGCCTAGTTTAACATAAAGCCTGGATGCAGGAGGAAACAGGTTGTGTAGCTCTAAAAAAACCTACAAGTTGACATTTTTACTCTTCAAACAAACAACACACAGCGTACTAATTAATGAGATTTAGAAATGTTAGATGGCCTTTTTTCCCCTCTTTGGTTACAGCCAGACGAGCTGTTTCCCACTGCTTTCAGTCTTTAAACTTTCTCCTGACTCCAACTTCATATTTAACAGCAGGATATGAGAAAGATAGAGCTTCTCGTGTAACTCTAGCAAATAAAAGTGAATAAGCATAATTTCCCCAAAATGTCAACCCATTCTTTTGAAGTAACATAACTTCGGTCTTATGTCATCTCTTGGTGTTTATTATGATGTTTCCTCTCTGGTGGGTCAGGTTTTAATTCTCAGATATAAATAAGCCACACCAAAGTACACAAAACAGACCACATTATAACTTGGTGGAATGCTTTGGAGATCCAAAAGGAAAAGTCCTGTTTAGGCAATTAGGAGGTTAACACATGTTGTTGGTCCGGAGAGCGGTTTTAATGCTCCGACATTTTTTTAACCACGTTTTTTACCCCCTGCTACTGTTTTCTGTACCTTTCCCCCCATAATTTCCCAACATGCGATGAGTCAGGACGGCTAAAGGTTCCTGTTTTAAAGGGGCCCATTAATGAAAGCTCGGGGCCATTGTTGGCTCCCAAAGTGAAGTGGTAGAGGCAGATAAGTTTTCACTGGCATCGCACTAACCCTCCAACATCCTGATGGAAGCAAACAACAGTCTTAATGGCTGTTTGCTTGGTTCAACACATGAACCTTTCAATAGGGTCATGTGAGGCTCAGGAGGTTTGGACGGAAGGATTTCTGCCATCATCCATATGCAAAATTATTTGGTTTTCTAATATGGATGTGATATTTTCAACATTTGGCCATGTTATTTCTAAAATAGCATGATGACACACTGTATGTTAATGGTAAACTGGTTTGGGAGTGACTTGCTCTTACATGCCATGTAAATAAAGTGCCGTATGTCTCCCAGACATTCTGCTGCCTTATTTACATGATTTTACTAATTCACTCATTGCCCCCCTCCCCATACTTCTTTCTTTACAGTACACTAACTATGACTATGATGGGATGTATGACTACACTGAAGGAGAGTTAACCACTGACGCTCCCCCAACTGAAGGACCCAAGACCGAGGTAACACCTGACTAATACAGTTTATCATGGCTGTTGAATACCATGAATAACACAAGCACTTGATCTCTCGTCCACCTCGTCCACCTCCTGTCCCTCGTTTTCAGCTCTCTCTTACCCTCTCTTTCATCTTTTTTTTTGCATGTCTTGATGTATCATATAAGTTTTTTTTTATCTTACTTTACATGTCATGGCTGTTATAATACTGAACAGTAACCTGAACTTGAATTTACCCATCTGAAATTTGTAATGCTTTCCTGTTGTGCTGTTATTGCCTGATTTCAGACAAAGGGTGGTTGGGACTATTACACGGGCGAGTACGACTACACCACAGTGGATGGAAGTCAGCCCGACGCTCCCACTGAGACTACAGGACAAGGCGAGGTAACTTTAAAACATCCACAAAGGTTGAGGCTTCATCATTGTGATTTTTGCCAACATAAGAAGATGTGAGCCATGAACATGAAACCTTTTTGTAACTGTCCTTCAGTGAAATAGGATATGACATGGCAGTCAGTGTCATTTATAGGTTAACCGTTTGTTTGATTATTTCAGCAGCAGCCATAAAGGTTCACATTTAACATATGAAATATCCAAAACTGATCAAAATCCTATTCTTTTCTAATTTTCTGTGAAATCAGAAAGGTTTGGACCACAGAAATATTGGCCCCCTTGTGACCAAATTTTTATTACAGTGGAAAACTTTCTGTGTGTCACCGACGTAACATCATCCATCCAATTAACGTCCTCATTCGTGTAATTAGATTACATAATTTCTGGTTCATAATGAAGTTTCAATGGCCATCATAAACAACAAAACATATTTTTATGATCGTCTATGGAGATTGAAACCCAACAAGGCCTAACTAAGAGCAAACTGCTCGCTCGTCTCCCCCGATATCCGTGAGAAATCTCCTCCATCAAACAGAGCCCGGATCAAGGCCAAGGCAGGAAAACTTTGTCATTTAATGAACCGTGACCAATGGAAAATCAGTAGACAAGCACATCCCCTATGTTTCTGCAATATCCTGAGTTTGGCAGATCCTGTCTTAATTTGTGCTAAACCATCACATAAAACACAACATAATGAAGAACACTTGGGGGTTAAACTAAAACAATACGGGCCGTGTGCTCCGCCAACCAAACGTCTGCAGATTGCATTGTGATGTACCTTGAGGTGGATAAATGCATCTTCGTTCGGCTTGAGACGTTACATTCATTCAAAGTGACAGGCCAGAGGGATAACCATGGAAACTAAACATGTGCTGTCCCATGTTGGAACACTTGTCTGATTACTGAGGATTGTGACGGACTGGACAACCTTTAAACAATATCAGAGGGGACATATAGCCCGTAGACCTAAAAGTTATGAGTTTAAGCCCTGCCAATGTCAATCTTAAAAAGGGAGCTGTTTTTTTTTTTTACTGTTCGGGACATGGAAGCACTCTTACAGAATGTTTAACCTCATAATTCTCATTTTAAAAAAATCTTGGACTATAATGAGATCCCATGAAGTGAACAACGACTTTAGTTAGCTTGTGCTCAAATGTAAGTTGTTTTAGAGTTAGAGTAGAGAGAGATTACACAGGCTGAAAACTGTGTGCAGCAACCTTTAACGGACGAAAGGATGCTTACAAAATGTGTGAGAGTATTTTCTCTATACTCTCCCTCAAGACGTCGTCAATATTTGATGTCTAATGATGCGTTTGAGTGTAACACGGGTCGATATCTTTCAAGAAGCTGAGCACAGTCTGATTTACATGCCAAAGCTTGTAAATCTAAGTTCGATTGTTCCTGTATAATCACATCATCAATCACATCTGCTCAATGTCTCTGTGCAAACACAGATTCAATAAACGTACAAACAGCTTTAACAGTACTGCTTTTTATAAATTCTGCTGTCATTTTCACTTCATTGGGTCTTTTATAGTTCTAGTATAGTAATTGTTTGTGTAAACTGTTTCATCTGACCTTTTCACTAAGACTGAAGTATTTATGATTATGCTGTATCAATTACCTCATTACTTGTTTTATAGCATGAATATATTTTACAGTAAACACTATGTTTTTTACCTTACTGTACCATATTTTACTGTTCACTTTTTAAAATCATCAGTGTGTCAGTGTTTGGGACATCTCACATTCAAACAGTTGCTCAAATAACATACGATGATATAATTAGTCCTTAATGTTCTTAACAGTGCCTGTTGCCAAAAACATATGCTGAGTTTCACATATTTTGAGTTTCGGATGATGTCCCAAAGTAGACACATGGATGTGTGCGCAACCAAGTGGAAAATTCTTTAGAGAAGTTTCACTTAGTTGGTGTTGAATACTTTCGGGGTAGTTAAGTGCTAATGCCTTGACTATGAATCATACTGAAAAACAAACACATGTGAATCATTGAAGCTGTTCACATGGTTTCATTTCACTAACCAAAACCTCCATGTTCCTTCCCATCTTAACAACCCCTGCTCCCCCCACCTCCCCACCCTCCTCTGTGCGATGCCTGGATTGATCCCAGGGCTTTGACGGGGAAATAGTGGATGATTACATCACCGGTGTGGAACAGGTTGGTGCGGACCCCACCGTTGCCGCGGAAACTCCCGCCCCAGCGAACCCCCATGAGAAGGTGGAACCTGCCACCGACGTGTACGAGTTTAAGGAATACGACCTGAAGGAATATGACAACAAAGAGTTCGTAGAGAAGCCTTATGAGTACGGTGACTATGGCGATTATGGCACCGCTGACGCCAAGCCCACATCTGCAACATATGAGGAAGAGTTCGGTCCTGGCGTTCCAGCGGAGACCGACATCAGAGAGAGCAGTGTAAGTGTTTAAGTGGTTAGGAGTCATGGTTTGAGGGAGGGGGGAGGGTTGGATTATGGAGGTGGTGGTCAGGAATGTGGAAAGATGGAGAAGATGCTGGTGGCATTTGTTTTGATGGGTTGTTTGCGGTGCCCTCTTTGTTTGTTGTTTCGGGATGGTATTGGGTTATAGCTCTGAGCAGTCTGCACGCACGAAACACAAACACACCAGTGAGCACAAACACACACCTTATCTATCCAAAGCTCCCGCAGATGAACAGATGTGGACCCAGCTGTCAGCAAAGACCCGCCCTCCGTGACCTATTGGCCTCAGTGACCTCTGCTGGTTATCATAGACATGCTCCTCCCTGGTCATCCCACCAATAATCTCTTAAGATTACCTGATTACCTGATACCTGGCAAACATAGTCTTTGCAGATGTTTTCATCATCAGATCCATCTAGATTAATATCTAAAACCAGACAGAAATATCTGCTGAGCCAGTGTCTATCGTGGCTCACTACCAGCCCTCTTCCTCGCCTCGGGATCCAGATTCTCAGAGGCAGGAAGTGACACGGTCCCCGTCTGGATGCTGGCTCGAGATCTGTCTGCCTCGGGTTAATCTGAAGCGCTCCATTAGTTCTCTCCACTCTACCATCTCAGGACACCACAGCCCCACTCTTGACTTTCTCAAAAAGAGTTTCCTTTTCAGGCAAAACTGTACGATCTGGCAGTTTTTGAACACACTCATGTAGGTGGTTTGTGAATTCCTCTGCTGTGAAGTCATTGTATGGATAGTGTCAGGTAACGACCTCTACATTTGTGCACAGTTGGGGTCTTTTTGGCAGTTCCTGGCTTTAAGGAAGCTTAATAAATGGGAGTCAGACCAATGTCTAAATTATAGCTTCTTGCAAAATTATTCCTGAGGTTTATTTTTCCAGTAGGCAGAAAAAAAGGTTTTTGCCTTGAGAGCCACCTAAATCCTTTTAAAGCATGCAGAACACTAGTCAGCATTTTGCTGAGCTTTTCTTAGAAGTTGTGTTTTAAGTAAGAGTAAGAGAAGAGGCCCACCGGCCTCAGTTTTTCCATTTTTGGCTTTCACACCATTGCTGCTCACATAAATGTCTGTCCCGTTACTGTGTAAAAAGCTCACCTGTCTCATGTCTTATGTCTGTAGGTGAGCGGAGGTCAAAGTTACCTGGGAGAAAAGGGAGAGAAGGGTGAACCCGCTGTCATTGAGCCAGTAAGTGAAGTGCTACACTGCTTTGATTTAATTCTGATAAAAAACCTCGTTGTGCAAGAGGAAAGTTGAGCTTCTGTGTAACAAGATAAATAGCTTACATCCAAATACTGAAAGTCACATTGACAAATTTCCCTAATGTAAATGTATTAGATTAAAAAACACTGAAGAATGGTTCACACTTCAGAATATTATAGTATATTTGGCCTGTGTCAGCTACACAGTGTGAACAAACTAACTGACTTCCCCTTAAGCAGTTTTTGGTAAATTAAATGCTAATTTGATAGGCGTTACATTCATCGCACTATCTATCTATGTAGTTGCTAAATACCTACTCATTATTTAAGAAATGTTTGAATTGAACTTAATTTAACTTACAGTTCATTTGATAGGCCAAGTCTATATGAACATTAATACTCTACTTCTATCCATCTATCATTTAGCTGTCTGTGCTACATTCATCTGTCTTTCTGGCTGTAGTTTGGTTCATATTTGAGCCAAAAGAAATTGTTCAGATAAGTGGCATATCTCAAAATTAGTGTTGACAGGCTGTCACATGAACTGAGCCCTTCCAACAGTTGTGCGCAATGATTTACAAGTTTATAAAAGTCATAAATCAGATTCTCTGCATATTTTCTGGGGAATTTTCTATTAACTGTTCTCTTGAACAAATAAAAGAACAGATATCCTATTTCATCAGTGATTTACATCCACATTTATATATGTTTATTTATTCCAGCTGAAATGCAACTGAATTTAAGATCATGTTTATTTCACTAAAGCAGTTGCAACTAAGACTTTCTTCCCTCCTGATGAGATTTATTGCACAACTTTGATCTGACGGCCAAAGACAAAACAAGCACTGTCTACACAAAATGCCAGAGTACAAATGTTCTTTAGGCAGCCATCCTATACAGTTTACTATTACAGCCTAAATATTGACTGAAATAGCAGCTGCAGTTAACCTTTTTCCTCCCATACCATCTGTAACACCACAGGCTCCCATCCACATCTTTGACACACACACACACACACACATACACACACATCACAGAATAGACCATCAGAAAGCCTTTGCATTGTTAACGCTTTGAGCTTGTAGCTATAAGTAAACTCCTCAACCTCAAACCCAAAGCGCTCACTCGCGCTCATTTTCCCCCCGTTCTCCACTGCCCGTGGATTTACAGGCTGCTCTGTAATGCTACTGTATCCACGTTTTCCTTTTTCAGGGGATGCTTATAGAAGGACCCCAAGGAGCCCCCGGCCAAGCAGTGAGTATCACGTTCTCCCACACTCCTGTCTGCCTTCCACAGATGGAGAACAGCTAAAGAGGGAAAAAATGTCTTTATGGAAAGAGCATCAGCCCTGATCGCCAGTGAAGCTTGAGCTGGGAGAGACAGTCAGAATGTGTTTGTGCATGAAAGTGTGTACATCCATGTCTGTGTGTATATGTGTGTATGTGCGAGTGTAAGAGACAGAAAGAAAGGGGGGTTGGGGGCTATTTTATTTTGAGGCTTTTTTTCTTTTTGAACCCATGTCTTTGCCTCTGTCTTTGTTGGCCTACGCATGAGAAGAGCTGGACTGACTGTGGTGGGAATGCTGGTTAGCAGCAGTTTGGGATATAATATGCTAAGTGTATGTGTGTCTGTCTGTGTGTGTGTGATCTCAGGGTCTTCCTGGTACCCCAGGATTGCAGGGTCCCCCAGGTCCCCCAGGAGATCACGGTGAGAGGGTGAGTAAAGCCTTGCCTTGTTTTCACAGCTGATTACAGAGACTCTGTCGCCCATTCTCTGCTCATTGTGAACAGCAGAATTGAACAACCAGTTTTATTTTGTTAAAAGAAGAAAAGAACACATTTGCACCAATCAATGTAGATTTCAGATAAGTTGTATATCAACCAAGACACATTTATATATAAAAGCCCCTGCATGTGTGTTCTTCTTTATCGGAAAGCTGTGAAGTACAGTCTCAATGCCATGGAATGAATAATACAATTGGACACAGCTTGTCACTGCAGCAGTAGGGGGGATTAGCAAGGAATGGCATGGGGAAATGAGATGCCCATAAACTGTCAATACACCAACAAAGAAACAGCTGTGTAGGTATGGCGCAGAACTTGTGTGTGTGAAGTTCAAGGAGTTTACTGTAAAATATGTAGAAGCCGAAACTTTCTCAAATCCTTTTTTTTCCCCAGCACCGTGGGATTCCACTCGTTTATTTGATTGATTGGAAGACACAGAATAAGTGCCTGTCCCCTCCAGAAGGCTGGATCGCAGCTTGTTTTTCCCAAATGTGGTGATTGCCCCGCGCCCCTCTTTCATCACCCTTTTAGCACATCTACGTATTCTGTCTCTGGGGGGTTAACCCTTTAATGGCCAAAACAAAATAAATAAATACCCTGACAGGCCTCCACCAGCAGACACTGCCTGTACAAAAGGCTTATTGTTCCACAGGGTCAAAGTGATCAAAAAAATATTTTGTTGCTCCAAAAGTCTCTCCCCCTCCCTTCATTTCCTCCCATGAGAACCGGCCTCGCTGAGGACTGACAAGGGGATTAAAAGTGACTCGCTGCTGTAGTCTTGCGGTTTTCAGTTGCGCAGTATCCGCCCTGACTCGACGTTTGATCGGCTCATTTCTCTCATAATCACAGTCTACCTCTTTCCCACTTAGACAGCACTTTCCCAGCAACGCAGGGGCGTCATTAACGCTAGATGTCACTATGCTTACTGTAGCAGCGGTGCACGGAGAGTATTTACCAACTTTGGGATGAGGCACATGGGAACACATGGCATCAATTTGAGCCAGCAGGCTGAGATTTCTGCACATGACAAGACTGCTAAATAGATTCTGGTTTGTCTGGAAACTCTGGGTATTTAGTCCTGATCTTTTTAGATAAGTTTTTGTCTTCACTAAAATTCTAGACTCCATTGTAGTTTAACTGTCTATTTGTATTATTCTGAATGACCACCTTTGGGGCAATTATTATGCTTTAGCATGTGAGGTCAGTTTATCACTAAAATGTCTGAAAGCCACTTTGGACACATTGCCATGACATTTGATACATACTTTGGTGTTAAGACCCTACACTTTCCAATATTAAAGTTGAAGTTGTTGGTGTGTGAAAATGCAAAACTAGGCACGTAAAAGTGCAATCTTAAAGACAGAAATGTTATCATTCTACTATTAGTATTATTACATCAGATATAAACTGAAGCAGAGAGCTGATGGCTGAAAAATCACTGCCTGACAAAGGTCGGGTGATCCAGACAAAGTACAGCTTGGACTGATGAACATTAAGCTACATCTGTCAAGCTTTGTCTGAGATGTCCTGAAATAGCCACTGTAAAAAAAATTAATGATTTATATAACAACTTCATTTCTCTATTGGAGCCACCCATTGGCTAACCATTTTTTTTGCCCGCTAGTGGTAAGCATCTAAGAATAGCAAACCTCTCTATTGTTCATCAGTGGAACAGTTGTGTTTTCTGCAATCTCAGGCTCACAGGGCTGTGGACTGTGGATTTCTAGTCATGTTATAAAGCCGTTGCTCTCCTGCAAGCAGTATCCCAAGGCCGGCTTAATGAAAATACACTATTTGTCTTTGCTTGTGATTGGATCCCCCGTCTTATTCTCCTCAGCAGGATTAGTCATTTATCTATTTGGAATAAGCAACAGCGGAGCGAAGTACCTTCCCATTGACGCTATTGTTTTAGATAAAGAAGGTGTCTGCTGTGAACAGACTAGTTGTTCAGTCTGTTACTGTTGTTGCTGTTGTTTGTTAGTGCTGTTATAATTTTTTTTTCTTATTTTCAATTTGCAGAGCACCTCCAGGAGATTATAGAGGAATAGAAAAATAAACATGTTATCTCATGGGAAAATATATTATTTGCTTATTTACCATATTTAATTAATTGTTCCTTGCAACTTTACACACTGCTGAACAGATCAACAAAACAATAGCTGATAAACTGATTGAGTTCAGTACTTTGCGGATGCATATGTTAACAGTCTTTTTGAAGAGCATGATTTCAACATAATCTTTGTACTTAGAGAAGAACCAACTCTCTCTCCCTCCTCTGATCCTCCAGGGTCCTCCAGGGCGTCCTGGTATTCCTGGTTCAGACGGCGTCCCTGGGCCTCCAGGTACCATTCTGATGCTTCCAGTAAGTCCTGCCGTTTTCCACATGCCCGCTGGGCTGCCTGTCGTATTTCCCTCACGCACTGTACACCCTTCATGTCAGGCACTAGCCCGTGAACTCACTTCATTTAGTCAGTTTACCTCATAGCATCACCAGTAGGCCGAGGGATGGCAACCTTATTTTCTTTGGGTTACAAATCACTCGCCTTGTAAATGTCAGCCAGTGAAATGGAGTGGAACCAGTGACTGAGGTTTTGAAAGACTCTGTGACACATATTTGTGTTGTGTGTGTGTGTGTGAGCTGCTGCCTGTGCTTATGTGCCAGCATATATATGTGTGAATGTGTGTGGTGGCATGGTGACAGCTTTACAGGTTTAACAGGAAAAAAAAGAAAAGATTTTAACACACACTCACCAGGGGAGACCATTAGATGTCTCACTCTGTAAAAAAGAGACAAGTCAGTTTGTTTTTAATTGTGTTTTTTTCTTTGTTTTGTGACACAGTTCCGTGCGGGCGGCGAGTCACACAAGGGGCCTGTGGTTTCAGCCCAGGAAGCTCAGGCTCAGGCCATCTTATCTCAGGCTAGGGTAAGTATCAGCGGTAAATACGACCCCAGAGCATCCTTCTCAGTTTAGAGGACACTTTCTGATTTCCTGTGTGCTCTCATTAACTTCCATGTAGCTGCCAAAAAAAGTGCATCAAAGAAACCTTTTAAATGACCCAGAAAGTGTGGTGAATAATAAAAGGAGGGGATCACTATTCACAAGTCCCACTCATCCTATAAATTGTCTAAACTCCAAAATATAGACTTGTGTCAGGTTGGGTAGTATATAAAGCCACTCAAGATGTTCACACTCACTCAGGGGTTCTGATAACTATAGTGCTGTTGAAAAAACAGGTTGAATTATGCGGCTGTAAGCAAGGTGTGATCCATAGCAGAACACACGGAGATCATTAAGCGTTACAACAACACTGAATATTCACACATTCGCAACACTCTACGGAGCTGGAGGGTTATCAAACCTGGTCTTGAAAGCACTTGTCACCTTCCTATATTTGTCTTTTATGCCCCAGGCTGGAAAAAGAGAAGAAAAAAAAAACATGGCAGGAGTTGTAGGTTGTTCAAAATGTAAAGGGAATCGAAGAGAAAAAATGCTGAGCTTGTTGAATTCTCTTTGACCTATCTGTAGTCTGGAAATCCAATTAACAGCCACGATGCAAACACGCTAACTAATATCTGCGATTCGGTCTCAAGCGTAGCACGGGGCACAAAACGCTTTTCTTTTGAATTTTGCAAATTCACTCATTCGGTAATCAGGCTACAAATAAATCCCAGACAACTTTTTTTGGCAGCGCACGATTGTGGTCAGCTCTGAACAGGAACAAAGAGCCGAGTTGTAAACTCAGAACGAGAACAAAGTAAAGTTTGCACGTTGTAAGGTTCCATGCTATACACAGACTAAATATGTGGCTTTTTATTAGTGTTTTTCTTTTCTTTATTCTTTATGATGCTAAGCCCAGTTAGCTGAGTGAATATTGTGTCGGTTTCAATATTGCAAATTCCTGCTTTATTACAGAAACTACATGTAGCATTTAACATCCATGTTATAATCATTTTGCAATATTCGAATAATCCCATAAGCAAACAAGATGCATGTGATACTCCTCATTTTGAGTAATAAATAAATAAATAAATAAAAGCTTATTTCCATGCTAATAAACTAACCGCAAAGAGAAACTCATAAATTGCAGACATGGTTGCACTTCTAATGCAAAACATACATTGTCCTAATTCCTTTGGCAAATGAGAAAATGTTGTTTTTTTGATACTTTCAATGAGTTTAGACAGGTATAAATGCTCACTGCTGGCAGGCCAGTGCTTTATGGGTTGTTTCCGTCTGATCCACAGCTGACTATGCGAGGTCCTCCGGGGCCAGCGGGCATGGCAGGAAGATCTGGCCCTGTGGTGAGTAGCTTTCGAAAACCTTCTGCGCAAGCTCACGCGCTCTTGATCCCCTCACTTTAACATCCATTTGTTTCACAGTTGATGGAAAACAGGTGATTAGCACTCATCTTCCTATGAAGGGTTCAACTCCAAGTATTCATCATTTCCTAACACACACTCACTCACACACACGCTCACACACGCACACACAAACCACCATCTTCCTTCTCCATCTGTGAGCAGATTGGATTTGACATGCACTTGAATGATTGATTCAAAAACAAAAACGACACCTGTTTTGCGTTTGGCAAATTATCTGCCATAGATAAAGGATAATCTCTCACACATTACTGAAAACTGATAAAAGCTAAAGCCATCCTCCCTTTTCTCAAACAACACATAAAACGTAACACCGATCCTGTAATTCCTGAGTACCAGAGGGATGCACGTGGAAATATTATCCAGGAGGTCTTTCTGTTGTATATTCACAATCCAAGTTTGTGTGTGTTTGGATCTGCATCAGTCCAACCTGGATTATACTGCAGCCAAATGATGGGATGAGAAAATATTTGGCTTCAGCACAGACATATTCAGTCAATGAAACTGTTTCTTTGTGTATTTTTTGACAGGGAGGTCCTGGTGCTCCTGGACTCAAAGGTGACAGCGGCGACTCTGGACCACAGGTGAGAGGACCATCTTTCTGTTTACACACTTGTTTAACTCTTTGATTAATCCAATAAGCACTGTGTTTTGACTTATATACATCTCAAATTGTGGCATAAATAATGTTTTAGCCCTCGGTGTGTAATGTTTTAATTATCCCATGTTTTCCCTGTAGGGACCCAGAGGTCTTCAGGGTCCAACTGGTCCACCAGGGAAAGCAGGAAAGAGGGTGAGAGCTCTTTCCCACCCGGCTCAACCAGGAGGCTTTGATGCTTTAGTACTTTACTGATTCATCTCCTCCAGAGCAACACTGTCTTGCAGCAGAAGATTTAGTTTAAAATCTCAAATTTCTAATACTTCACGCCAACGCAAGCGTAAGGATCGGGGCTTACAGTGCCCAAAGAGTTTCAAACATGGCCTTATTTCAAACAGGTCAGCTGCACCCAATAATCAGCTCTGCGTGTTATGTAAATTCATAAAGTCATGTTTATCCAACTGTAAACTAGTTAGGAAAATGATAGCATCTTCCCTGTGTTTATTTTCTAAAACCATCCAAGATAATTGAGTATTTTTCTTATGCGATTTCCACATAGCCTGATGTGATATTTGTCTGTCCTCCAGGGTCGTAACGGGGCTGACGGTGCTCGAGGAATGCCAGGAGAGGCAGGGCCCAAGGTAAAGCGCGCACACCAGGCCATCTAATAAACTGGCGGGTGTCCTGTGGGACGCATCTGCCAAGCTGCTCTGCCAAAGTGATTGATGGAGCTAACCTTTTGTTACTGCACTGTTTCAGGGCGACAGAGGTTTCGATGGCCTCCCCGGTCTTCCAGGAGAAAAAGGGCACAGAGTAAGTACGAGGAGAGCGAGAGTTTGGGATTTGGTGGTCGGAGAGCGGACATCATGAAAGGCTTCTGTTGGCCTCCAAAAATAAGATCCTACGGCCTCTCATCCCTAGACCCAAAATCACAGACCTCATTGATCACAGTCACCGCCGCTCTGTCCTCACAGCAGCATCGGGGCTGATCGGTAGCTCAAAAGGCCACCTCCCCACCGTGCGCCCCGGTGTTGACAGACACGAGTTCTGAACCAGTGGAACTCATTAAGGCGTTTGACCCACTTATGAAGAAGTTGGAAGCGACTCCAGAACCACTTGGGCTGCGTTTTACCAGCCCTGGAGGCGAATGAGGATTGCTGAGTTTGGAGTTTGTGGAATTCAGGCCTGCGTAGAGAGCCGAAAGAGAGAGAGAGAGAGCAAGGCAGAGATCACACAGGGGGTATTTCTAGACAGGCTGTCGTGCCTTATCCTATACTGAGTAATTACAGGGTCACCAGAGGTAGGAGAGTCCTTATAGAGCAATATAAATAGAGGAAACCATATAGGTCCATGCCAATTGTGGTGACCATACTTAGTGTAGATTAAAGGCAGTTTTGTTGCTGTTTTTGTAGTTTTCGTTTCAACATCGTTCCTCTATATTTTCTGGATTTTTGACCCATATCATATTATTTCAAAAAGTAAGAATTAGGAACTTTTTTTTCTCTCTCCCTCTCAGCTGCAGGGATCAAGCTTGTGAACTCTCTTGTGACCTGCCGCTCCTCCTCTTTCTTGATATTCCCTTTTTTGTGATCTTTGCTCTCCAGGGAGAAGTAGGTCCTACAGGCCCTCCAGGACCTCCAGGAGAGGATGGCCCGAGAGTAAGTAGCTCATCAGTAACCATATAACTCAGCTTCATCTAAAAAAAAAAAAAGTCTAGTTTGTTCAGCATTCCCTAAATAACTCATTCTTTCTCGTTTCAACTAAAGGGTGAAGACGGCCAGGTTGGACAGAGAGGTGTTGCCGGAGAGAGTGTAAGTGTTCTTATTATTATCCAATGACACAGCTGAGCAGGATTGTTAAACTTCACCTTATTTAATCCAGACAAAGATAAGAATATGATGAATATGCGACAGTCATGTTACTCATTTCCCGTTCTACTACGTGCTTCATCCCCTTCATTCCTTCCTTTACATTCATTTTGGAAATTACTGCAACGCTCACTCCCTCTCTCTCT
This sequence comes from Scortum barcoo, assembly GCA_023238725.1. Lineage (NCBI taxonomy): Eukaryota > Metazoa > Chordata > Actinopteri > Centrarchiformes > Terapontidae > Scortum > Scortum barcoo. The sequence continues at coordinate 9,703,878 of CM041533.1, forward strand.
TTTAGCAACTGTAACAGCATTCCTGTCTGCAAGCACCATTGCATTTGTAATCTCGACCTTGCCAAGAGAGAATGGCTCTGAATAATAGATCAGAAAATAGCACCGGGAAATGTGTTGTTCTGTCATTAATCATGAGAAACTGCCATATTCCTCCTAGTTCAGTTCAAATGGACCATAAAGTTGCATGAGGCATGGCTGCTCCCTGTCATACCCCGAACAACGCAGTCCTTTCAAAAGAAATAGTTGCACAGCATTTCATCACACAGACTGTCCATAAGATGAAAGAGCACACTAAGTGGAATGATTTTAAGTGCATGACTTTAGATGGTGAGATAGGAAATAATACAGATGAGAAACTTTCATGCTCACTCCCTTAAATGCACCTGCAGTTACCATATACGGCCACAGTGGGTCAGTATTTTAAATACTTAAGTCAACACAGCTATCAGGATCCTCAGTGCACCTAATGTTTATTATATTATCTATCTATCTTTTTATTCCTTCTTTTTCTAAATGCAAAGCACTTAACATGAGCATGAGTTTGAACATGTTTATTATATATGGTTATATAATATATAACTTGTGTTTGTCTTGACATACAGGGTCCTCGAGGTTTGCTGGGCCCCAGAGGGTCTCCAGGTCCTGCAGGACAGCGTGTAAGAACACCCACCATACCACATTACTCTCACACTGCTCGTAATTTGTCTTCTAGCTCTGTGAGATTCTGACTTTATTTGTCAACTTCTGATCTCTTCAGGGTCTTCCTGGTCTTGATGGGCAGGCTGGTCCCAAAGGAAACATGGTGAGAAATATTTCTGTTTACTTGTTTTAATCTGTGACCAGGGAGAGTAGAAAATCATATTGGCAGAAAGGTTTGCCAAGCCTGCCTATGCAATTAGTGTAATTTGGCCCGCCTGAGGCTGACTGCAGGTCAGTGACATTTTAACCCTGGGAAACATGACAAGAATGGAGGTCTTTTGCTGATTACAGATGACAGAACAACAGACCTTTTTTCTGTAAACTACAAAACCTGCTGACTGACAAGGCCAGGAGACGAGGAGGGCTTAAGCTTTAGTCAGGGATGAAACAGAGAAGCCTGTCTGTGAGTGGTCCCATCATTGCAGTCAGCTTCCTGGAGGGTCTCAGTGGGACGATCGAATGAGGGTAACAGATCATTGGTCAAGACAGCTGGACAAGCCCACACGTTGTCTGCGGTCACTGAGTCTCTGAGCCGAAGAAATAAGCAGCTGTTGAAAGGGACTCAAAACAATACCAGTGCGGAGTGCTTTTCATTAATTTCTCCAAAGTTAGTATTGATCCCTGCATATTCTAAAAATCAAAGCAGAGCGCTTAAAAGTGTCCACAGTTGTCGAGCTTCCCAAAGGGTTCATAAACCCTTGTGGCGCTCGCACCAACCTCTAACAGATTTTAAGGCGTCCTTTACGAGTAAAGAACCCAAATGTTTTTTACTGACTACGTTTGGATCTCTGATGACGAATGTCTAACTTTGCATTTTGCACCCGAGGTCGCGCTGACAATCTCACTCGGGCGACTTCACAAACTTCTCTGACTCCATTTAGTGTTTGTTGTAACAGCTGGAGCAGATTGCCTCACAAGGGTCTTGTCTGTTTTTGTATATGTTTGGTTTGTGACACACTCAGCAGGGATACCAAACAACCCACCATTCCGGTTAGTCTTATTAGCCTTAATCCATACCCAGATGGCTCCGCAGCCCCACAGCGCGTATTTGGAGAAAGCTGCATTTCATAGCCAAATGTAGATTCTGACCAGCCACCAGATTTTAGGGCTGGCTTTGATAGGAACTAAACATAACTTTGGATAAGGCCAGCAAACAGACAGCTCTGCTTCACGGGGCCAGCGTATCGTGTTTCTCATCATTTCTTTGCACCTTCTTGTCTCACATTCTTGACATAGATTGGATAAAACCAGTTTCAAACAATCCATCCAAGCAAGGTCACCCAAAGTTTTCACCTCAGCACAGTTGTCACAATTTTAATGTGGGAAAGGTATAAGATATATCTTAACATCAAGTACATTGGAACCAAAGACACATGGCACCTACTGACTTTTTACTCTTTGTTCCTCGTTGACCAAAGATATAAATTAGATTAGCCTGTATTCATCTGAACGATCTGAATTCTTTTCCAATATTGTTTCTTTTTCAGTCGTCATACAGATTAAAAGCACACAATAGAATAAATAAAATGAAATCACTTGCAGCAGTTGAAAATATTAATTGCACCCCCTCTTTGTCTTTGTTATGTGCAGGGTCCACAAGGAGAGCCAGGACCTCCTGGGCAACAGGGTTTGCCTGGTCCACATGTAAGTGTCTTTTCTTTCCTCTCTTTCTCTGTTTTTTTATTTCTTGTCTGATCTCTCTCTCTCTCTCCTGTCATGTCCTCCATTCTCTGCTCTCTCTTTTCCCTCCGCCTCATTGTGTCCTCTTAATACTCCATCCTCTTTGCTATATCCATTGTGCAACAGGAAGAACTATGAGATCGGATAATAATTCGCACTGCTGTTTTCTTAATCAAACATTCGTGAACATATTTTTCTTTTGCCCTGCCTCCTTCTTCTTTCACTCCATCCTTCATTTCATAAGTCGCAGCCACTCTATGGGGCGTTCCACAAAACTCACACCAAAACAGAGCAAAACCTTACAAGTGCTCACTAACATTGTTCCTCTGCTGCCACGAAAAAGAAAAACATTCCCTGTGTCCTGCTGAGATGGGACATATTGTACTGATTTGATAGCACTTAACCCGATTACATTGTCCAGTTGGTGGCACACTGAAAAATATTCAAGTTTGGATTCATCTTTAATACAAAACAGTACACCCAACTTTGCAGCCAGGGCTAAATGACCATTGCCAGGTAAGATTTTCAGTCCCGACATTCACAGCATGGTCGGGATGGCGTCATTCCCCTGGAAAGTATTAGTGCGGACCTGTCCTGATGGTATACAGGTTGAATAAATAACTTCATTTTAGTTAGACCTGGCCAGAAGCAGATTGGTGCCTTCCAAGGAAGGCATTGGCCCATAGAAAAATAACACAGCTCTCTTATTTTAGCTGTTAATAACTCTTTTTAGTCTTCATTTGGTGAGTTCAGTCTTCAAGATGTGTGACTTTAAAATGACTATAGAAAAGACTGAACCCCCATTTGCACAGCTGAGTGGACACATCTGAATAAGCAGCATGAAGCAGCTAAGCAGCAAAAAAACGAATGGCTGGAATTGTAGAGGGGAAAAGATTAAAACATTTAAACAATAAGCAAATTACAAATACAGCACACCATACAAATCGGGTAGAGACCTTCCCAAATCGATAAAACAGGTGTTTTTTTTCACTGAATGTGCAAATCATGTAAGCCTGGTTGTGGAAAAAGACTACATTTGGCTGAATGGTCTAATAAGAGATTTATTCCCATTGTCTTTCAGGGTCTTGTTGGTCCTCAAGGTCCGATCGGGCCTCCTGGTGAAAAAGTAAGTAAAGAGGGAACCCAGTCACCCCTTCAGTCCTCCCACCACAACTCTGCTGCACCGATAAGTGAACGTCTCGGTCAAAACCTCATAAGTGATTCTGCAGATACACTGCTGTCTGGGGCTATAGGCTTCTCTGAGGGCTGGAACACATACAGACATGCACCCACTCGCACTTTATGTACATATCACCACTGGACTACTCCTGCAGAAGTATTGCCTTTACTTTCTAAAAGTATTTTGTTGGTGGTTTTGTGGATATTTAATAATATTTCAAGCAGAAAAACTTTTGGCAGTCTTTGTAATTCTATTATTGACCGTGATGTGTGCACTTATCTATCTCCTATTTATCTGTCTGTTCAATTCATATTTAATCTGTGGTTTTCTTTTTGTAGGGACCTCAAGGAAAACAAGGCCTGGCTGGCCTTAATGGTGCTGATGGCCCCCCTGTAAGTAACATACTAATAATAACATACTCCTTTTCTTTGTTTTTAAGTTGTTCGTCAAAGTACCAACTGACATAATGATGATGCTGATAAATTACATCTCTCTGCCTTCTTTTAAAGGGCCACCCAGGAAAAGAAGGTCCAGCAGGCGAGAAAGGAGCAGCTGTAAGTATAATGCCATATAGTCGTCCTGTTGAACTTTAAAGGAAAACATGCAATTGTTCTCAAAGATTCTTTAAATGTGTCACTGCATGAGGAAAAGGCTAAGTTAGGCAGACTTTGCCCTTCATTAGATGTTGCATTTGTTTAGCCTAGATAATCTGCCAGTAGGGTGAGGTTTTATATAGCCATGCAATTTAGATAATATCTGCTAAGCTGTCTCAGAAATAGAATGCACTAAATTGATTTATTCATTCTTTTCTGTAATTGGCTAATTTTGTGATTTTCTCTGATAGCCCAGTGACCTGGTTGTTCTGTGTGATAAACTGCAATGAGCTGGCACCAAAGAAAGACAATATAAATCTACAAACTTTATTTTCACGTGAATAAATCTGTCTAATAACTCCTTGGTGGCTCAGTGTTGAATAAAAACATTGTGAAAACACTGGAAATCATTGAAAAAAATCACTAGTGAAGTTAACTCATACAGCAGAGGCACATTATAGTAATAGTCACTTTCCCAATTACGTGACACCTTTTTCTTTCTTTTAGGGTCTCCCTGGTCCTATGGGATCCATCGGCTACCCCGGGCCTCGTGGTGTGAAAGTAAGCACTATATTAGCCATACAGTACCACCCCAGTATGACAAATTTCCATTTTCCCTGAATATCATCACGACTCTTCCCTCTCTCTTCAGGGCGCTGAGGGAATCCGAGGCCTTAAAGGTGGCAAAGGAGAAAAGGTAAACACCTCTCCATTCCCCTGCTCTTCCTCAACATGAATGACAGATGTCTTTCCTCCAAAAATGGACCCGTCAGAGTTGTAATTCCCTCTCAAATGAGGGCTCCTTGGAATCCAGCAAGTGGAAAAAAACTCTCAGACCCATCAGGCTGGCAGTTAAGTCCTCATGCCACTGAGCTGTAATGGAGTGTGGAACATTAACCGAGAATGAGGCCGTTTGTAGGGCTGTTCGAGTGGAGACCAATCTGTTGCCATTGTTTTCTTGGATGGCTGTGGTCGAACGTAGCCTGTTGCTACTTCAGTGCCACTGGACAGATTTTCCACTCAATTGTCAGGAAACTGAAGCTCCTCGGACGTTACCTAAAAATACACAACATGCTGTTGAAAGCCCTCCTACTGCGATACTTCTGTCTCGCATAAAACCCTGTGAGACGCATATTTTATCAATCCCAAGTCACACATTAGAGTATATTCCACTGTGTTGTGATTTAGTGTTTAAGCATAAAGTAATGTCAGAAAATTGGCTTCAGTGTATGATATGAGGAGAGCTCACAAAAAAACAATAGCAGTGCCTGAGTGGAGACTGAAGACTGCATTCTGAATTTTAACCACCAGATGTCGTTAGAACAGCACTGACAGTGAGACATGAGCTCAAAACTCATATGTGAATGATTGTTTAAGTTCCCACTAGGTGTCAGTATCAAACTATTCCAAAGAGCTCCTATACTTTTGACTACCAGTAGAAAAGAGAAGATAAAAGACTGTCATGATAAACTTTCACCATGATTTTTTCATTTTAGTGGTCCATCAGTATTCCTATTCTATTTTTGTATTCAAAGTATTTCAGATGTGGACTATTCTACTGGAATTTATCAACTTTGTCTCTGTGGTGCCGCATAAAAAAATAAAAACCTCTAAACAATGATGCCTTTTATCTGCTTTATCTTCAGGGAGAGGATGGATTCCCTGGCTTCAAAGGTGACATGGGCCTCAAGGGTGACAAGGTGAATCATCATCATCAAGTGAATACTGATGCCCGCGTTTGCAGAGAGTGGCGGGGCGGTGAAAATAATAACACTGTTTACTTTTATTTTCTTTGTATCAAGGGTGAGGTCGGTGTAGTAGGACCCAGAGGAGAGGACGGCCCAGAGGGACCCAAGGGCAAATCAGGACCCAACGGAGAAGCTGGTCCCATAGGATTAGCTGGAGAGAAGGTAAATAATCAGTGTTTGCAGAGACTGAACTGTAAAACTGGGCTCTCATTTATTGATGTGCTGAAGTTCAAGCTTAAGTTTAATTTGCATAGGATAATTACATACAAATGCAGTTAAAAAGTGTAAAACACACATATATGAATACTTAAACATGAATAGATGAAGGACTAAACGTTCTGTTTCAATGCTGTTTTGGGATCAAAAACCAGACTAGGGTCAAGATTGCTCTTTTAATGAACCAGAAAGAAAGTTTGTCTGGAGACAGTAGTTTACTGTAGTTGTGTTGCTGTCCAGATAAACCTGAAGCTGAGATTTTCTCCCCCTCCCCCTTCAGCTTCAAAACAGTCCCGTCTAATTGGCTGATGTTGCCAACATTTCTCCATGGAGCTTTGATGTTGCTTTGTGGTGCAGCAGTATCTATACTCAACAAATTAGTATTAAAGGTTACAGCAAGATCTGCACAATTCAGATTAAAGGATTAGAATATAAATTCTGACTTTTAATAGAAATTATAGATTGTGAATACTTTTTCAGAATTTTGATCAACGCTGCTTTTCTTGGGGCTGTTTTGTGGCTAAAATTATATCATAAAAACACATTAATGATCTCAGACAGGAGTAATTGCGGTATTAGCAACCATACAAAGCAAACGCTTAAAAATAATTAAAAATTATGTAAAAAAAAAAAAAAAAAAAAAAAAAAAAGAAAAAAAGTGTAGACCCAGGCGACTAAGACTGAAATCATCATTTGCCACACAGATGAGCTAATCCCACCAGGTGCCAACACAAACTGTAATTGCATCTTCCTCCCTTTTTCCTTATAATACATACATTTTACATTTAGCTGACATCCTCTCCTGATTTCCTCAGAGTTAATGCAAGAGTACAACAGAGGTGCAAATGCCCAGCAGTGGAGTCAGAAGTATTGGATTCATAATAAAAAAATAAAATTAATATATATGGCTTGACCTTAGTTTAAAAGCATGTGGGGAAGTTACATCAGATTCCGTGTTCTTCTTAATGACCATGCACCATCTGAAATGACCAAAACAGACCAAAGTGAACTCACATTTGGGTGAAACGCTGAAAAGCCTCTGCACGGATGATGTCATGTTCATAAACATGGTATTAAAAAAATGTCCCACACTAGTAGTAAAACGTTACGGTTATGAGTTTACTGCTTTCTGCAATGCTTCTGTGAACTTTACTGCAGTCTTCAACGATGTCTCTGGTGACACAATGGGAATTCATCATCTTTGTTTGGTTTTTCTCTGCTCTTTTTTTTTTTTTTTTAGGGGAAACTCGGAGTCCCTGGATTGCCCGGGTACCCTGGCAGACAAGGCCCCAAGGTGTGTGAGGAGATTAATAATGCACTCTGCTGATCAGGGCGGAGAAATGTTCACCCACTCCGCTGCAAGGTCAGAGGTCAGGGTCAGCTGTAGGTCAGCTGCGTCTCGGTCATGAGCGGTTCAGCCGAGGAGACGTTTGCCAACTCAGTAATGTGAATGTCTGTGTGCCTTCTCACTACACTGACTTTTCAGGGTGAAACTATCACGTTTGTGTGTGTGGGTGTTGCTGTGGGCCTGTGCACATAATGCATATGTGTATATATGCATGTCTATGAGTATACATATGTGAATATTTACTGTACATGTGTATTCATTCTCTCTGTGATCACATATCCTCCTGTCCATGTCTGTCTTATAAACATCTTCTCACATCTAAACTTGCCCTCATACACCTTTCAAAATCTGCCGACTTGCTGACTCACCTTTACTCACCCAAACCTGAGCAGACACCAAAATGTACCCTCGCCACAGCCCTCGTAAGAAGCCTAAGTGGCACAGTCACCTGCCGGGGCCATCAGCTGTCCTCCCACCTTAAACTCCTCCAGGCGTTATCTAACAGCCTGGCATTGCTTGTGTTGTTCTGTTGCGCTGACCACTCCTCCACGGCTCCTCGATCGAGATGTGCTGCTGCAGCTGGCTGCTCCCTGCTGCTGTCAGCACTGACAGCTTGGCACTGATATGACGGTTCGGATACGCCTCACCCTCGCAGCATCCGGATAGGCAGCTCTCCCGCTCCCGTCTGTTAATGTCAGCAGGATCTGAGCAGAGCGGCGCACGCAAATTAATAAGAGCCCTGGATAAATGACACAAAGTGGGAGAGGCGCAGTGGAAATAAGGCACGAGCAATCTGCCGTACGCTATCCTTTCCAGTCATTTGCAAGCGATTGAATCACTTCTTTTAATGAGCGTGTGTTTTACTCTCGCACAAAACTTCTCACTCATGGAATCAGTTTAATGAATATAGTAAAAGTTTGTGGAAACAGCGATGACAGCAGAAAGAATCCAAGGATATTCCTTTGTTTGCTTCCATAAGTCGTTATAAGCAAAGGCTGCCCATGAAGGTTCCCAGCGGAGCCTGGGATCAGATCTTCTTTTTAGACTATATGCTTCAAAAAAGTGTTTTTGGAGAGACAGCAAAGGCACGGTATAAACACTGCCATAGTTTCCTCTCTATTCAAAGAGTTTTCGTCTGAAAAAGAGCATTATCTAGCATTTAAAGGAGTTAAAAAGTATGAAGCTGCCTTCAGTAACTTGTAATGGGGATGCTTTTATAGACCAGGTCCTGTTAAAGATGCTTTAGTTTAAAATTTAACAGGAACTTAACACTTTTCCTAAATTGAATGATAGACTTTTAGAGATTGAGTGCAGTTTACTTCAATAGATATTTTAAATTTAAACAGTATAATCAATTGCATAAAATCTCACATTGTCCTCGAGAGCAGGTTCAGGGTCAACGTCCTGGCCCGTCTGAAGCCTTTACCCCCCCGCCCCTCTGATCAGTCTGTGCACGAATGCCTCCACTGGCTGTGTTTTTGGCTGCTGCGCCCCATCACTCTCTGTTAACAGCTTTCCCACACCGTTAATTCTGGATGCCATTTGCAGCGGTATCAGTGGACTGTCTTATCTCTGTGGGGCAAGTCAGGCTTGTCCAGTACCAGCTCTCCATTCAGTTTGCCATAACTGCACCTCTGTGAAAAACAAATTAAGCGGCAAAGATCTCCCTCCCTGCTGTCTCCACAATGCTGGGCTGTTTATCCTTTTCCAATTCTGCCCACGCTTCCTCGATGCGGTGCCCTCGCTTATACCGCACACTGTTATACCTCGCATACATATGCATGGGAGCGGTAATGAGCGCCATAGATGTGCATTGCATCAGAGTAAGTTCTGAACTCGAAAGCGCTCAGACATGAACATGACCTTGTAGTGCAGCTGAGACAAAGAAATATCGAGCTTAGATTGGCTGAATATATATTTACGCGACCTAATGCTGCATAAAGTGAGGCTGTATTGGTAAGCTCCTTTGTGCTCTCCCCTTCATTCATCCAACAGTGATTGCCCTCCTAGCATTTGCTTGACTGGCTCCATCACCGCTATCAGAGCCCGCGAAAGTCCAATAACTAAATTACTGATGGGTATCAAGGGGGATCCGCTCGTTCCCCTTCCTTTGTCTTTATTTGCTCCCGAAGACTTTTTTTCATCCTCCTATTTCGCTTCCTAACTGTGCTAACAACCTAACAGTGCCTCCGTCTATCCGTCTGTCAGGGAGATTCTAAGTGGCGAGGAGGAGACTTTCCCCTCCTGTTAAGCATTAAAAGACGGTTTCCATCTATCAGTGGGAACTCGAACTAGAAACTGCTCCCATATGGTAACAATCTGCTGACTAGTGTGGCAGTTCTTATGTTTGGACTTCATAGTTTCTCTGTTAATTAGCCTTCGTCAGTAAAGCAGAAAAATGAATGGTGGTATTTCTCTTCAGCCTCTGTCATTGTTACTGGACTGTTTTATACCCTCCATCTCCCTAATGTGTTTCCCTTTCCTGTCACTCATTTCTTTCTCTCTTTCCCTTTTTTTAACTTGTCTTGCAGGGCTCCAATGGCTTCCCTGGATTCGCCGGGGCAAATGGCGAGAAGGGAGCAAGGGTGAGGCACAAAAATTCATTATTCTCTGTCCTATTAAAGATATGTATTCTTGGTCACTGTGGGCTTTTCCGTGTAGCAGGATAGTGTAGAATACTGAATTCAAGATGGTCTGTGTGTCTTGGTGGTGAGTAGCCCGATTGTACAAATCAGGATTTGCTTGAAGGTGCTTTACAGTCTGAACAGAATATGACACCCACTATGGACCCTTCATTCTGAAAAAGGAAGGGAAAGTAGGGGGTACTTTCCCTTCCTTTTTCAGAAGAAAAACCCAGAAGGAAGGACAGACAGACTTGCAGAATAACAGTTTAGGGATCTGTGGATTTAGAGATTTGTGTGAGCTTTAAAGTTTGTGAATGAATTCTTGACATGTCAGTTTGAATGTAGACTGCATATCGCACTGTTTTTATAGTGCAAACTCCACTAAAAAGTTAAGTGTTCACACCCAAACCACCTGAGCATCTTATTCCAAAACCAGTGGCTTTCCACAAGATTTTAGAACCTGGCTGCAGAGATTTACTCTGGCTCAGCCGCAAGTGTATTCATGAGGTTGGACATTAGAAGATAGGGCCTGTCATTCCCGTTCATCCCAAAGAGTTGAGGACGAGTCTGTCTGCAGGCTTCGACATTGAACCATCGCTTGTGCTTCACCTTGTCCAGCTGAAACTGCACAAAAATGGCTAAAATATGAAACAGCCCAAAATAAAAAAATACAAAAAAGTGAGACCACAGCAACCTGGATTTAAATCTCGAGGGAGGACTGACAGCTGCGTTTAGCCGTGTAACCACAGAGCGTGTCAGGTGAAGAGGGTTACAGATGAAGGGATGAGGGCTATATAAAGGAGGTGGGGCGGGGGTATTATTGACAGGACAAGCTTGTCTGTGCTCTCAGACAGGCATTGAGAGGCAGACACCCCCACGGCCCCGACATGCTAGAACTGACAGGTAGTTCAGGCTGTCAAGTGCCTCTGGGCATCCACTTACCGCAGCAATTTGATTATTTATATGTTTGTCCAAAGATGCTCAGACGGTTCCATTTCATCCCCCCTTCAGCAATTGTGTCCGTCTGACGTTTAAGTGCATTTGTTATTATAGAACTGCTTTAGCTTAAACTTCTAAAACGAGATGAAGAAAAGTCACGTTGTCTGATGGTGCATGATTGGGCTGGTTTTGTTCCTAAATCAAAGCTTTTTGTTTTTCTTTCGCAGGGAATCGCCGGCAAAGCAGGCCCGAGGGGGCAACGCGGACCGACGGTATGCAGTTCAACTGTCTGCCAGCTCGTCCCTCAATGAGCCCTCCACATAAATGATTTATTGTGTTCAAATGAAAATTCCTTTGTGTATCAGCTTCATATTCTTGTCTTTTGAAGCGGATCTGAGCTGGGTGGGGAATTATAGAGATGAATGGTGGAAAGACATTAGGCACTGTTTACCTGCCCTTCACATTATTACTTTCTGTGTGTTGTTTTTTTTGTTGTGTTGTTATGTTTTTCTAATATCGACCAAAACGAAAATGTAATGTATTGATTCATATCCTATATATGCAGGGTCCACGTGGTGGGCGTGGTGCTAGAGGACCAACTGGAAAGCCAGGTGCAAAGGTGAGCGCCAGGACAGTTTTATAATTTATAATGGAAGAACCAGTGATAATGAATGTGTCTACATGCTTTAGATTAATATTTAGGAAAAATATTATAGTCAGCTAAGAATGAAGAAATCCAGTAGTTTCAATTTAATGTGTTTCAATGTATTTAAATGCTTTGTGAAAAAACTGAGATTCATCTTCTCTCACACTGTTCAATGTATTACACATTGTTTTGCAAGTGTGCATGTTGTAAATCATATTAAAAATCATTACTTAAACCATTCTTGATTGTCAACTGATGTATAAATTTAAATGTGCAGGCTTGCTTTGTAACCTCAGTGTCTTTCTTTGCATATGTTTTATTCACACTTCATACTCTGACAGTTTTGACAAAATTGGCAACACCTCTCTGTGCCTTTTTTTTCTCCTCAGGGCACCTCAGGCAATGATGGACCTCCCGGCCCTCCAGGAGAGAGGGTTTGTATCAGATATTTTTTGATGAGTGCCTCCTGAAATTTTGAAGTTTTGTGTGCTGAGTTAGTGTCAGCAGAAGAACAGTGCTTGAATCTTAACTAAAATTGAATTGCAGATATTTGTCATATCAGAATGAAAACAAAAGGTATATGTGCTCTACAGCAGCTGTTGATCACCAGCTTTAAATCAGCAGTTCTAAATGTTTTGTGACTACTGAAAAATATAAAATCACGAACATTTATAGTAAGAAGGTGACTAAATTATTTCCCAGGATTGTCGTAAGAAAGATGGATCTAAAATCTAGTTTGATACCAATACCCATGTAAAGCTGAGTTTCTTATCCATCCTTCTCTCTGCTCACTCTCTTCATTTTCTTGTCATTTAAGGGACCTCAAGGACCGCAGGGACCTGTCGGTTTCCCGGGACCTAAAGGACCCAATGTAAGTAGCTGCTGTCAAACTGTCTAGGAGTTAGCGCCATCCACAATAAGTTCATGTTGACACTTTTCATATGAGCTTTTCAAATATTAATTCACGCTTCCGACCTGATGTCCTGATTTTTATGAACTGTCTACCTGTTAACTCTCAGGGCCCACCAGGAAAAGATGGGCTGCCCGGTCATCCCGGACAGAGGGGAGAGACGGTGAGTGGGTAGTTTCGTCCATGAATATGTTGTGTCACGCCACCTGACCCTGAACATCATGCATCAGCGCCCACTCACTCAGCCTCCCGGATAGGTTGTATAGAAAATAAAGCAAGGAAGCATACAAATAGTGTTCTTAGTGGAAAAGTAAATGCAGCAGTAATAGAAAATGTGACATGAGCTGGTTTAGTACCATCACAGCAGTTCATGGTCACTTATTTCAGTCAATATTATTGATTATTTGATATTTGATTAGTTTCTAATTACATGTCAAAAACTTCTCATCCAATTCTGAGATCAAACAATTCTCACATTAATTCTTTCGATTAATTCATCAATAATTATAATCCAGTAATATTATATATGATAATATAACACCATTCTGCTGCATGATGAGTAATTTTACATTTGAAACTAAATTTAGCTGATAATGCTTCATAATAAACATATTTGTACAGAGCTTGTAATGCAGTATTTTTTAATTTTGGTAGTGCTGCTTTTACTTAAATAAATAAGCACTTCTTCCATGATTGGAATGAAAATAAAATAAACATAAGAGTAACCGCTTGTATGTAAATTCATCTTTCTTGCTTTAAAAAGTCATTCTTACAGGTTCATTTTGAAATAATATAAATAAATAACACAAAATACAAATAAGTTGTATAGAGATTATTTTGCTATGTAAAATCAGAAGAAAGCAGGGCTGAAATTGTCACTTTGTTTAACGTGATAACTTTGAATAAACAGAATCACCTCAGCAGAAGATGTACACAGATTGCTGCCATTTATATTAACAATTTACATTGATCCATAGTGTGTATGTCTCAGACCATTGAAAGTGCACACTGAAAAGCACAGAGTAGACAGTACAATACTGCTGTATATAACCCAACCTGTGCACAGTCAACATTAACTCTGTTTTCCCCTTCAGGGCTTCCAAGGAAAGACAGGACCACCAGGACCCGGAGGAGTGGTTGGACCACAGGTAGATATTTATGCCCCAGTACACCACTACAGTTCACTTCCACCTCCTCACTTATCCTGTGTCTGTTGTTAGAGAGTTATGAGAGGGTTAAATCCAATTATGTACCTATAACAACAGCTGAATCCAGAAAAACAACACCAATACGCACAGAATGTAATCAAAATGCATCAGATGGTTTTGAAGGAAAAAAAAAAACTTTGGATGCCTTCAGTGAGATCTCTTGTCTTTTGAGAGTAATGAAGCGTGGGCTGAAAATAAATAATTCCATCTCATTAAGACTTCCATTTACTGTGGAAAAAAAACCCAACAGTAGTTTGAAAAAAGTAAGATTTGCTGACTAGTATCGAGTGTGAGATATATCCTAAACATGATAAATACTACCACTGTTTCAATATCATCTCCTTTAGGACACAGTTTTGTACCACGTTAACCTTAATATGCCTCTGTTTTCTCCGCCAGGGCCCAACTGGAGAGACAGGACCCAGCGGAGAGCGAGGACACCCGGGCTCTCCTGGTCCACCTGGTGAACAAGGTCTACCTGGAGCTGCTGGAAAAGAGGGTGGAAAGGTAACATGCATGTACTTTGTACGATACAAAACAAGCTAAATGTAATATGCCCTTTGTTTTTGCTTGTTAAGGGACCACAGTGGAAAGTAATTCCTGGCCTCTTTGTTTTTGGCCTTGATGGTTATTTGTATTTGTTTTTTCATTTGCCTCCTCTTTATTCCCACTCTTGAGCAACCCATTGCATTTTAACAGATCTATTCTAACAATAGTTATGGGGAAGGTGTAATAGAATAAATTAATAATATAAAATTATTCATATAAAAGTATAAAAATAGAAATACAAACTACTTTGAGTTGTGGCCAAAGCTGCACACAGTTGCCTTTTAGTTGAAGCTCAAACTAGAATAACATTTGAAGTCATACAAGGTTTTCCGCGTGTTTGTTCAAATACAACCTTTGTCGGCATTTTTTTAAAAACTCCTATCAGAGCATTTTTTAAAAACTCCTATGAGAAATTGTTTTTTAAACACCTTTTCAGGCTCGTTAAGGTTTTATATCGTTTATTTCCCCTGTGAAACAACTACACTCTTATTGTTCAAAATGAATGGGTTCCAAAGATGAAAAATTGAACACGTTTTTTTTTAACGGGAGGTCCTCCTGCAGTTTTGTGGTCACACAGTTTGAAATAATTGTGCGGCAGTGTTTTGGAAACAATGGTGTAATAGTTAAGAAATGCCTTTTGTTTAATATCTGCCGTATTCAAGTCTTCCTTATCCCATACATGGTGTCTGTTGAAAATCGTAACATCTCCTCTGTTTTGTTTTCACTTCTCAATCACTTGCCGTTGTTCCCACACAATACGGTATAATTTTGCCTTTTATCAAACAGATCAATCACTCTAATTGTTTTTCCCTGACTTTCTTCTGCCATTCTCAGCTCTGCTCATTGTTTTCACCCAAAGCAATTCTGTGTTTAATGATTACCTGAAGGTATATCAGACGTCAGCTAAATGGATTGTTTTTTTTTTTCTCCCTCTGTAGGGTGATCCAGGTCCTCAGGGTCCCAGTGGCAAGTCAGGACCCGCCGGCCTGAGAGGCTTCCAGGGGACGAGAGGTCTTCCAGGGGGCATGGTAAACACGCAGACCACCCACGCGTTGATGCACTCATGCAAACATACACACGTGAACGGCGAAGTGTGTGTCATCCTTCGTCCCGAGCAAACACCCTGTCGAATTTAGCTCCAAACCCCAATTACCAGGCTAACTACCTGCTGTTAAACCAAATGTCAGGCTTGGCAGTGGCTCCAAATGAAAGGTGCAGAACGGGCTTACAAAGAAGTAAAAGAGAGCACTGAGCCAGACACAATATTGACATATTTTATCATCATTAATCTGAAGAAGGTTTTAGCCCGTCGTCAGTGTGGCTCTGGCCAAGCTTTTAACTAGTAAAATGTCTCTGTTCTCAGCTGTAGTCTGTGCATTTTCAAGGTCTTTGATTCCACATTTATAGCGGCACGATTTGAAGATCCTTTTTCTGTAAAGACGCTCTGTTTTTGTTTTGGATCAAAGACGGAGTCAAGGCCCTCTGATTCTGATTCAAACCCACGACTTTGCGAGTAACATTGCACGCGCTCTAGCCTGCTGAGTAACCCGAATTAATTCTCAAAAGAAGTGGGTGTGGGTGAGGAAAAGTTCAAGGTGAAAGCGGATGGCTGTTTGAGGCTGAATGAGGATCAGCTTGAGGGACCGAGGCTGAAGCTCATTTCAAGGCTGACCATTAAGAGAGCACATGACAGCGCTGCGCAGACTTATTACCACCGTTATGTTTGTCTCATGTGCACAGAGGGATGGCTTTGTCTTCATAACGGCCGCACGCACACACACAGACACACACGCACGCTGCACAAGCAAACACAGCCTCCCACTCTCTCTTAGAGCGATCCTATCCAATCACACGCGGACACAAACATGCATGAACCTCTTGTATGACCATAAAACAATATGAGCATAAAATTTCATCTCTCCACTGTGTTTGCTGAGAGAGTGGAGGTGAGGTACAAACACACACACTGTGCAAGCATACACACACAAGAAGTTTCTTCTTTCGTCTCTTTTGTACGGGCATACAGAAAACCACACTTTCGCTCCTCATCCCATCTCTCAGTCTTTAGGAAAAGCACAGTAGCAATGTACGAGCCAATAAATAACTTTTTGTGTGTCCGGCAAAGAAAGATCCTTCCAGCCTTCTAATGCACCGTGGTAAAATGTGGAAACCAGGGAGCTGGAGAGCCTGCTTGGCAGCGTCTGCGCCCACTGGCTCTGTCGGAGCCTGTAAATTAGTTATTATAATGAAAGTCTTTACTGCCTCTGGTGAACTGTGTTTTCCATATGCAATCTCAGCCTCCCGGTGCTGTGATTCAGCAGCACAGGCGGTGCCGTTCACAGGATGGGATCCCGCAGAGATGACAGGGGTCCCGAGACAGATGGACTACACCTAAACTTATGTCCCGCCGCCTTGTCATCCCCTCTATTTTTCATTTCCTTTAAAGCTCGTGTCATGATTCATTTTGCACTGGTAATATAAGTACACCCGCAGAATAGGCTATATCATCATTTATTAAGTAAGAGCCTATTTTTCGGTGGTAGAGAACTGCAGCCTCAGTAAATGTTTTGAAATCTTGGTATTTTGTGAGTATTTTGTGCTGTGACATTAAATTATCCTCAGTATATTATTTTTCTCCTTCTGAGTTTGGTGACAAATCCCAGTCCTGAACTCTCGCCCACCGAGTTCATTAACAGCATGCAGCCAGGATTGCCTGATTACTCAAAGGGCTGGCTCACCCAATTTCTCCCCCAAAATTAAACCTAGTGGTATCTAACCATTAAGATACATTGGTTTTATGTGCTCAGGTTTCAAGATGTTTGTCTCTGGGACTTCTAAAAGCGACTCTCCAGAAATAGTGCCCATTCTGCTCTGAATGATCCGCAAACCTGTGTGACCTTCGCTGCGAACGGCTTTCAAATGGACTAGTTCTTTGATGGAAAGTAATTCTAAAGAAATCTGCACTTTTAAATGTAATTTTTCATCACAACGAGAAGTGTGAACACAATCCAATTCACCTCACCTTCGCTTTATTGAAGTGACAGCAGAAATCTCCCAGATTGATACTGCAAATCCAGACAAATAAAACCAAAGCTATCTGTAAGGCCATATACCAAGAAATAAGTGAGAGAATATGTTTTTGGTATTTTGGGTGAATTGACCTTTCAATGACCCCCTGCCTTGGTAGATTGGGAGCTAATAACGTGGCTAAAGCGAGCGCAAATTCAAAGAACGCACACTGAGAAATCACTTGTCTGCCTGCCTGTCATTAGAACTTTTGGTAATGGTAGTATCATCACTTATATACTAAGTCAGATAATGTACTACTACTGCAACTTGCTAGTTTCTGTTTGCCTTTCTACACACATGCACATACACAGGTGTACACATATCTACACATACGCCCACGTGCACACGCACACGCGCACACGGTAACATTTAAAGGCCCATTTGACAGCTGTGATTACTGCTCTTTGAATGGCACTGAGCGACAGCCCGCAGTGAACGAGATCTAACCCTCTCCTGTCCTCTGCTTTCAGGGTCCAGCTGGCTTAAAGGGAGGAGAAGGGCCTCAGGGTCCCCCCGGCCCCATCGTAAGTAGCCCCGTTGCCATGGTTACCCAGTCTCTCCTGCCACAGAGTTTGCAGTGAAAAGTGACTCGTGCTTTTGGAGAATGGAGGTGCACCTGCTGCGCGCCGCTCCGTTCTCCAGTCATTAAGAAGCCTGTGTAATGTAAACTGCAGTGGAGTGGGTGGTAGAGGAGGGCGGTGTGATGGAAATCGGTGCCACAAATATGTTGATCAGTATAAATACAATGCAGTATTATATGTTAAATGTAATTTTTCAGTTAGTTTTCTTTGCTTATGTTATATTCATAAAATGTTAATTCATTACCTTTTGCCATAAAACAGTTCTCAAATTTGATCGCACCTTATAATGTGCAAAACTGTGATTCACCTCTCACACTGGCGCTTTACTGTGCTCTTGTTTGTCATATTGCTCAGGAGAGGATAAACATTTCACTTTCATAAAGATGAATTCCCAGCGGTTCGAAATAAGGCTAATGCATTTGCGGTACTGCAGATTGATAAAAAAGCAATTTGCTGCTTGATTTATGGTGTTTTGAGAACAACTAAGAGATATTCGTCGGTATGAAATTAACGAGAGTGCCCGGCAACATCCCTCTGAAGCATGGCCTAATCATTGCTTCATTGCCTAATTGAACAACAGCTAGTTTCATCCCAGTAGCTTAATTGGGCTGAGATGTTTTTCCTCTTGCATTTAGTATTTACCATAGCAGTGCAGATGGAGGAGGTTTATGTCCTGTTTTCCCCCTTTTTTTCATTTTTGTATGACCACCACTTTTAGAGAAACTCAAACTGGGTGTTTTTCTCTGTGACATTATACTTAGGTTGCGGCGTGACCAATTCTCTCTTAATCACAGTCCAGGACGTCTATACGCATCCATTTACTGCGCTCTCACATAGTTTAGGACCATGCAGAGGAGCAGGAGTGGCAGGGCAATCCATAAATAAGTGGGAGCCCTTTTTTCCCCCTGCCTTTGTCTCTGAGCCCCTCAGTTAGCGATATACGCAATGAAAAGCCTCGGGAGCTCCGGTGGTGAATCTGTACAGAGAGCTGACTGACAGGCAGCTTTGAACTGTCTGACATTTTGTTCAAGCGTTAAACGCAGGCTCCCGATAATTGCCCCTGCTCACCAGCGACAGAGCAACACCAGATTAGATGACAGCGGATATGCAGAGCACGGATGAAAAGATGATGAAAGCGAGAAGAGGGGCGTTCTCCGAATGAGTGAAACCATTTCCACTGCGAAATGAGACAGTTTTCTTAAATTGGCTTGAAAGTGAGCCATTGGCTGAAAACATGTGATAGACTGTTTTGGTAGCGGTGGAAAAAACTCCTTGAAAAAGAGGCCGGTGTGCAGTGCCCACGCACACAAGAGATCTGATATTTTCCTCCATCGATTTCTTGCCAGAGATTGAGCTGCTGTTGTGCTGTGGGAAAGTCTGTGAGTGCTGTGTGTGTTGTGGGTGTTGTGTGTGTTGCTATTTCTTTTTAGAGGTTTATGTGTGTCTGAAAGAGACAGACCAGGAAACCAAGAAACAGCACAGAAAAGTAAAAGAATAAGAAAGGACGAATGCGACAAGTTTAGTCACAAACTTGGGCTGTGTGTCTGCATGTTTTTGTGTCAGAGGGTTTGATTTCTAGCCAAAGAATCACACGTGTGGGAGAACAACAAGTGTGAAATGAGAGGGAGGGAAGCAGAAAGGGAGGACGTAAAGTTATGCGAGCAGAAGAAACTTGTGTGTGATTGTGTGTGCCACTCTGTGTGTGTGGTGTCCTGGAGGGCAGGTTGGCAGGCTGGGGATGACAGTTTGGAGCTGTGTGTGTGTGTGTGTCAGTGTCTGTCACCAAATGGGCCAGGCATATGAGTGCCAGGTGGCAGCTCACATCAGCTGCTGAATCAGTGCGTGTCCCTGCGAGTCAGGGTGAAATCTTCCGCCTCTTTTATTTGAAAGCGACCCGAGAGCTTCCCCGGGTGGCGGCACGTCGCAACGTCCCGCTGATCAAAGTCCCGGTTTATGTGATTGGGGGCCACCCTTCACCGGGATGATCACCCACCTGGGGGCAGCGACGAGCACCTCCCACGACGAGGCCTTGGCAGAGGAGAGCAGTCCAGCAGAAAAGAAATTGTTCATCAGCATAGATACCATCATAGTGCTCAGCTCAGCAGAAAAGTCGTGATTTCATTTAAATCGTAGATTACGTTATTGTTGTTGTTGCAGCTCCTTACAGCGATGAAATAAAAATAATAGAGATTTCACATATTCTAATGTGTGCTTGTTGCAAAAGGACCGCATTTGCTCTGAACCTCCAAACAGTGAACCATGTCCTTGTGTAGAGAGAGCCATCATTTCTTTTTTAAATTGGAAAATAAATATGAAAACAATGGCTCATTCATTCAATGTAGAACAATTAAGTGGAAAACGTAGTCCTTGAAAATGTCCTTTAATTTGGTAATTTGTCTTTCCAGTACACTCAGAGTATTTATTCTTCAAGTTCAGTGCACTCTTTCACACCTTTTCTGCAGGAAATTGACCTCTCTAGTTAAAGCAGCAATAACTGATGGGTCTTTTTTTTCTCTGGCAACAGGGTTCTCCCGGAGAGAGAGGTGCCGCTGGCCCTGGAGGTCCCATTGGACTGACAGGACGCAACGGCCCCCAAGGACCACCCGGCCCTGCTGGAGAAAAGGGAGGCCCTGTGAGTATATCTACCAACACCTCTTCAACCCTTCAGCTGCTGTAAACTTTCAAATGAATGTCGTTTTGACCGCAGATGATGTGAGACTTCCTCATGAATGTTGTATTTAGGGGGAGAAAGGTCCCATGGGCCCCGCTGGCCGTGATGGCATTCAAGGTCCCGTTGGTCTTCCTGGTCCGGGTGGTCCTCAGGGTCCCCCTGGAGAGGACGGTGACAAGGTGGAGTAACGATACACTGGAATACTAGACACAGCAGAAAATGAATTATCTCTAATACAAAAGCATGTACTGCACGGAGAAGAGATCTGTAACCAACAACTCAGATCAGAACAATGTAATTTAACCAAAAATACAATGATGACATCAAAGACTACAACGCATTTCTGCAACTGTCAGTATCTTCAAAATGCATCTAGAAATGTGAGGATGTTCTTGGTATGTGTTTCTGACTTTTCTTTTCTACGTCTGTCTGTTGCTGTAATTACCTATGACAGATATGCCTTAATTCAAGATAGATATATACAGGGGACATATACAGTATATATGTAGAGAGAGAAAATACAGCACATGACCTTTTTTTCCAGTGACTCTGTTTAGCGTCCAGCCTGCAGTGACAGAAAATCTGATCAGATTGTTGCGTTCAGTCAACAAAATAAGTGCACACTGGAAGCATTCGCACATTTCTGCACAAACAGATCAACAGATACATGTACACAAAAAGCTAATAGCTTACGTGCCCTGATCACCCTCGGGCCAGCAAATCCCACCCCCGGCTGCCGATACACTGAACCACAGATCACATCAGCAGCTCTGCATTTGCAACCGTCGCGCCTCTCCGATCCAAGTCACGTCTTCCACCGCACCATTTTGTCAATCATAGTGCCAATGGGGGTTAGACAGGGAGCCAATCAATTAATTGCAAACACTCGCCCAAGGTCTTTGTGGGCCAATCAAATTAGAATCTCTTGAGAAATATTTACTGCTCAATCGCGGTAAAGGTGACACTTTAAGATATTGGACTTTGACTAAACACGGGCGGCGAGAGGCTTTTAAGATGGAGAGAAGAGATCTGAGCTCTGCTGTTTGTATCGCACCACAGGGAGAAGTTGGCGGACCTGGACAGAAGGGAAGCAAAGGAGACAAGGGTGAACTTGTGAGTCTGTTTTTTTTTTTCACTCTCTCTCTCTATTACTTTTTATTTAATTCTTTTTACACAAGGCAATGGGTTCTGAATGATAATCCATGCTAATCGAGCAAAGAACACTAATGTCGGCTGCTGAATTCTCATATGTGCTGAATAAATCAAAGAACACAGGTAACTTGGCAATGACTCATCTCAGGTTATCTTACCCCAAACAGTCTGCAGCATATAAAATATTAACTGGAGTGCTGCTATGTTTCCTAAATGCTCACTTCGTTTCCAATGAAAATACCACTGTGCTCCGTCCTTGTCTTAAACATTTATATTTATTCGGCTGACTTTAGTCAAAACAAGCATTGCTTCAAATAGATATTGTGTTGAATATTCGTTCCTTCAGGTTGTCTGTGAGGATGAACAGCTTTAGCATGCAATTGTTTTCATTAACTTCATTTGTTCTCTAGTGTAAATGGAAACAATGGGTCTGTCTCGTATATGCTAATAGTCAGACTGCAGTCTCCAAGACAATAACTAATGGGGATCCCTGAACAATATCTCATTTGTTTGTGCCTCGTGTTTTCAGGGTCCCCCAGGCCCAGTCGGTCTTCAGGGTGTGGTCGGAGCTCCGGGTCCAGCTGTAAGTATCGCCCCCTGTGGTCATCTAAAGTCACAATTTCCCCCCGCGAAATATTATAATGCAATCTCTGTTCAGTTTTGTTAGCGAATGTGTTATTCAAGAATAAAACATGGACGGGTCAGGATGATGAAATGGCAAAGCAAGTTTGAAATATTTTCTCCAATTCAAGATCGTGTTAAGACAGTGACGGTGATGATTCGAAACAGATGTTGGACTCGACCATGGGCAGAGCTTTTTAACTAGTTGTCACCAGAGCTGTACTGCCATCACGATGTTACAGAATCACGCCTGGATCTGCAGCATGGGGTCCAGTTATTTAATTTTATTTTATCATTTTTTCTGGCTGATGGTGTGATAATCAGCAAAATGAGATGTTACAGTCTGTAGATACATCGGAGAACCGGACACTCGGATCTTAATGGCGCATAGTTGGTGAACGCCTGCACTGTAACAACAAGGTGTCCTGTTCTAAAAAACTGTTTTATTCCTTGACTGGGCAGAAATTAAGTACTGCTCCAACAGGTCAGGAATACATTATGCACGCAGTATTACTTTTTACTATCCCCTCTGCGGCCCAAAAACCTTTGGCTACAGTGCCCATTCATTTAAGAATTCCCCTTCTTTTATCAGGGTAATGTTGCGCAAATTTAATTTTAATCATGACTTTTACTTGAGGCCATGTATTAATATCAGGGTGCCCCACGAAGAGTTTTGTCATCACGATTGTTAACAGCCTAGTCCAAAGTTTTTTAGCACAATAACATTGCGCTTATGAATTTGAAAATTTGCTTTGTTTTGTACTTCTTTCAAATGAGTCGTACTCATGACCCTCCAGTTATGAAAGCAGCTTCACAAACCACAGCGGTACGCCAGCCCGTCAATCAATCACTGCCGTGTGTTTGCTCACATGGCACCGGGTCTAGTTGAAAATACCGCCTCGCATGCTGCAGAACATCTCCTCTCCTCGTCCATCTCATTAACACAACAGGAACAGTCCTGTTTCTACAATAGCTGATGGCCTGAGGGCAACTAACAGCTCATTGCTGTAAATTATCAGGCCTTAACAACCATTCTAGCAAAAATTCAGCATCTGCACAGCTCTGTGGGGGCCACAATAGACCTGGTGAGACAGATTGCCGCGAGCAGGTAGTGCACCCAAGCTGAATAACAAATTATTTAACAGTTGTTTGTCCTGGTGAGTCAGTCTGCTCATGTGTATTCATATAATCATAACTGAGATCTGGCTCGTGCTGTGCAGTTTCAACATCCTCTGCCCTCTTTGTATCATTACATGCCTTAGCGCCGTTATCAATTCATGAGTACAGTATATACCGCACCCCTCAATCCAGGAACAAAATTTAATGTTTGTAGGGAAAATGAATGATCCAATTTCCATCTGAGTCAAACCTTAATGAGGTTTACAGCAGCTCAGTCGTCAGTGTTGTCTTCACGATGCGACTGAGGTCAGGAAGTTGGAATGAAACACTCAGTGGTCTAGGTATTTATCTTTATCTGGATGTCTTGAACACTCTTTTCTACATATAGTCTGTTTTTAGATTTTACAGTATCTAATAAAGAGAAACAGATGTTCTATAAGAATACATTTTCACCTGTCACTTGGCAAGAGGAAAAACCATTGCTGTGATGTAAAAGTTTTGTTTCTCACTTTGCATGAGGCAAACAAAGCCACTTCAGTTTTTTTAGGGACAATACAAACATAATATTCGGGAAGATGCACTTCAGGTGAGCCAAAACGTACACCTGCCTCAGCATGTGTGTTGTGCCCCCAGGCTTGAGCGTCTGATATGCCCCCAGGTATGATACACGTGGCTGTGCTTAATAATATCTCATTCATTACAGCTACAGAAACAAAAGTGAACATCCACAGTTGGCATGTTTCGGTACAAGTAATTACACATTGACTTTCAATGATTTAAGCCCCCGGGAGAGATTTTTTTTCTAATTAGAACTTCAGCATGTATTGAATGCGCTGAGTGCATAGTGAGCCACATTTACAGCAGTGAGCCACTTTTTCAGAATAGAATTAGTCATTTCTGAAAAACACAGCAAATCTCACAAGCTATATGTTCAGCTCGTCTTTTCAACACTCACACTGCACTCACCTTTTCATTTGTCCATTCATTCATTCCAGATGAAGGTTACACTGAATGTTTCCAAACTCGAGGACGACCGAAGTGTCATTGTAAATTAGATATTTTGGTATTAATTATTAATCATTTAAAGTAAGTGTGATTGAATGTTAATTTCTCAGACTTTATCATGATCAAGATCACATAAATACTTGACGTTCACCATTGTTGGAGCATTTCACTAATCATGAGAATCAAGACGCATAAACCGACCTTTTGGCTGTTCCAGGTTTTCTATAGTGGAACGAGTGGTGCATGCTAGTGACAGTGAATGACAAATTACACAGCATTTAAATTCAAACGCTCGAGCCACAAACACGTCTGATATCGATCCCCAGGAGCTGTTGG
This sequence comes from Scortum barcoo, assembly GCA_023238725.1. Classification (NCBI taxonomy): domain Eukaryota; kingdom Metazoa; phylum Chordata; class Actinopteri; order Centrarchiformes; family Terapontidae; genus Scortum; species Scortum barcoo. The sequence continues at coordinate 9,728,772 of CM041533.1, forward strand.
GCCGGTCGGATTTGTGACTTTTCTTCTCTTTTGGTTAAAGTGTCTCTAAACTTTAGTCCACCTTGTCTCAGGCTCTTCGGTTCAAAGCTGAGCTCATGCTACCTGTAATCACCTAACATTTGCCTCTAAACTGCTCTGCATTCAGCAGCGGCGCCTGAGGCTGCCTGCATGTCCCAGGGCTCAGCGAGAGCTCCACGAGCGCTTTCAAGTGCTGACATGCGTTTGAACTGAAAACTCCCAGTTTGTCAGCACTTCACTGCTTCCCCATAGTCTCCCCTTTTCTATCCTCGGTAGCCCTGTGCACCTCTGACTTCACAGATGAAGTCAGCATCTTTCACACACCCACTTTACCGCAACCCTGTGGCTATACTGTACCGCAATCCCCGACGAGGAGCTTTGGTAATCTGGCTGCTGGTTCCCCCAGGTAGCCCAGCAGCACAGCGGATCAGTGACAAGAACTGTTGCCTCATCCGTGTCATTTTTTTTTTTTTGGTTTTGAGTTTACAATTTCCTTCAAATAGGCTCCGAACTCCTAATGGCATGTGAGTGCAAATGTGTTAGCCCCGAGACAGTCAAGTCAAGTCAGTTTTTATTTATATGGTGCAATACCACAAATCACAATTTCACCCAAGGGGCTTTACAATCTTCACAGCACACAACACCGTTGAATCAGATGAGGGAAAAATACTTTAACAAGTCGGGAAAAATGGAGATGGATCCATCTCCCACAATGAGAAATGACCTGTCCAGGGTGCATGCTGGGAAAAACTAGCAAGCAAGAAAATGTGTGTGTGGAGAACTGACGGATGGATGAAATGAAATGACCTTCAGAAAAGGCATTAAGGTAACAGTCTAATCTGTGTTTGAATACAGACATCGACCCACCCTTCACCACGCAAGGGTGGATACGCTCCATAACCTTGAAGAGGATTAAGAGAGGAAAGAAATCCCACAAGAGAAATTCCACACAGATACCGGCATTTGTGGTGCTTGCGTTCGCTGAAGCTGCGGCTAATTGGGATCAGAACGAGGATGTTTGGATTTAATGAACTTTGACCTCCCGCAGGGCAGCGACGGAGAGTCCGGGCCGAGGGGACAGCAGGGTATGTTTGGCCAGAAAGGAGACGAAGGGCCCAGAGGATTCCCCGGTCTGCCAGGACCCATCGGACTGCAGGTGAGTCTGCACCTTGTGGCACGCACACCCACACATTTTGATTCTCCTTCTCTGAGCACACGACGCCCGGATCACGTTGAACGTGGCCTAGTAGGTATGCACATCTTCACCCCCCCCACACACACACACACACACACACCCTCTTGTCAAAGCCAGCCCGAGCAGAATGAGTTCCTCTGCACCGCTTAAGCTGACAACATTTCATCTCTCCTTACATCATTTACATTACATCAAAACGGAGCATAATTTATTCATGCAGCCTCAGCTCCTAATAACCCTTTGTATTGCTTCTGGGCAAATAATACTCCCCCCTCCATCCCGCCCCTCCCTCTCTCACGGACTTCCCTTAGCATAGGCAGTGCTAAAAATCCATCACTATTGCTAACATTTTGCATTTGGCATTTTGCCGCCACGTTAATGGTTAAGGGGAGACTGCCGTTGGTTTTGTACTCAGACTACATCATTATCATGCAGTAAACCGCTTCTCTGCAGCGCTCCCAGGTCCAGATAAGAGACAGGCTGCTGTTGATTGGATATTTTTAATCAATGTGTAGTATAAATGTATTTATCTGTTGTAAATGTCTCATAATATGCATATTACGATGCACATGCAATGTCCGTTTCCTGGAGGATTTAGGAAAAGTCTCAAGCAAATAGGCAGTCAGGGTTTTTTTTTCATAGTAGGATGATGATAGTAGGATGATAGATAGATAGATAGATAGATACTTTATTGATCTCCAAGAGAAATTCACACACAAGGACCTTCAAACCTGGACACAAACCTTCAAACCTGCGACCCTACAAAAAGTCTGTCTAACCACCAGTGAGGGCTTTTATCAGTATATGAGCCGCAGTTTTATTTTCCACCTCAACACACATTTATCTTTGACTATTTATCTTATTCTTAATGGGAGCAGGTTATTGATTCATAAAAAAGTGTATTTCTCGGAATCATGCGCACAGCATAGCAGCCATTTTTGGGTTTTAAAACGATAGCGTGTAACCTGTGAGAGAGGAAATAATATGTTCTTCCTGTTGCAAATGAAAAGTTGAACCAAGAGGACAGAAGATAAAACCTCACGTGGTGCGGTATAAGCAGTAGCTTATGGCGGCTAATGTAACATGCGAGTCAATTCACTCACTTGATGACTCTTTCCTTCTTGTGCAACTGTTTCAGCGTTTACTATTTTCTCGTAACTGGGCAGAAAATTGTCCCTTAAGAATGGAATACAGTACTAAGAAACCTCTATTCAGCTCTCTTTTCCTCAAAACTGCAAAGAGGCAGAACACTGGCTCATTTAAGCCAATAAGCTAAGATTAAAGGAACTTGCTTTGGTGGCAATGAATAAAGAAACGGCACATTTTAAAATATCTGAAAGTGAATTATCTAAGGACTCAGTGAGGATGAAATTAGAGTGAAGCCCTGCTGGTCAATAGGGCCAGATAACGTTGTTATTAAGTGCAATTGGCTTTTAATTGGGCATAATGCACTCCATCTCCAGTCTCTTAATTATGTTTGGCTAAGCTGCCCTTCAATAGATGGCAGCAGCCACTGCAAGCTCAGCTCTTCAATGCAATTATCTGTAGCATTAATTATTTTGGACTCTGGGGAATGAATGGCTTCGGGTTTGAAAGGCTTCCGTCATCTGGGGCCGTGTTTGCCGTGGAATATTGGAGTCCTCGCCGAGCGGATGAATTCCTCAGATTAAGAGGTTAAGATGTGGACGCAGAGGAGAGTAAATATCAGATGTCCTTACAGTTCAAGGCGAGCGCGGAGAATCGAGGGAAATGCCAAATCATAAGTAAACATGTATTGATTTACTCTGAAGTGTGCGCCAGAGAGGAGTTGCCTGTGTATTAATATGTGCGCGTGTATGTTAATTTTACTCACAATACACCTCTTCTTCCCAGCCCTCTAATCCATTAGTGCATAAATTTGGCAAAAAAAAAAAAGCCAGCATTCATCAAGAGCCCGTCACATCCAAACAATATACATGAAATAAGTTATTTATTTTTCCATTCTCACTACCCTCCTGCTTTATTACAGTGACTAAAGCCCCAGTCACAGTCTGTTATAAATTAGCCTTCTCTGCCGATGCAAAGGTACAGTAAATCAACAAAATGGGCTGAAACTACACATATGTGATCACGGTGATCGATATCCGCGTCATTTTGATTTCACAGCAACTTATCACTACCGCCGCCTTCCACCCACCTATTGATTATGCGCGCTCCATCATCGGAGCTCGGCTAACACCACAAATGAATACCGTAATTATGCAGACAGACAACGAGCTACAATGGACAGTGAGAGCTCCTTCCTTCTCGTAGCAGATACACCTTCCCAAGATGCATTCAAACTGTCTCAGTCAAACATGATTGAATCCCAAAACTGGATAACACACACTGCCTGCGCTGTCCCCCTTTTGTTTCCACTCTCCTGTGGACATAGATGGATGGAGCTCCCACCCAGTAATTTACACAGGCTGATTATACCCAAGCCTCCCATACCCTTTAATTACAATAGGTGTCCTTTTTGACTAATTGTGTGTTTACACTCAGGGGTTCTGCTCATATTAATACATTCTCCATCACATTGTATCCTAAAGAGACCTATTCAGTACGCATCACCTGAAAGAACCTGTTAATGAGCAGCGAAAATGTATTCCCGCTCCGTCTATGGGTTTTTTTTTTTTTTTTTTTAAGCGTGCGGTTGTCTCTCAGGTGCCGCCTCACGTGACCTTTCGTCTTTGTTCTTCTTCGCAGGGTTTGCCCGGCCCTCCAGGCGAGAAGGGAGAGAATGGAGACGTCGGGCCGATGGTGAGTTTTAGCTCTCTCTATGTGATTTTTCTCCGTCAAAGCCATTCACATTGTCTTCACGTGCAAACCGGCGAGGTGGGAAATTGTGCTGATCAGCCCGGAGTTTTGGCTGGTGGCTGAGTTTGGCAGCTCCACCAGGCCACTTGACAGATGTTTTGGAAATCTGTGGAAGACGCAGAGACACAAACATTTCTGCTGGTGAAAAGACTACATGCTCTGTTCCCATGCAGTATGTCTTATCTACTGTGATTTATAAGATTTCAAAACAAATCAGATACACTGAATATACCACAAATAGTTCAGTAGATTGATTTTCTTGCACATCACCACACAACAGAGACTTGAATCTATCTGTGCACAACTGTTGTCAACTTTGGGATCTCAACATGAAGCTTCATCTGAGTGTTACTTACGTGGCTCAGGCCTCAGAGAGTATTGCCAAGATGTCACACGTGCACACAGAGTAACACACAGATTCAGTATTCAGTTGCATCCCTCATTTCCATATCAGCAGATGTCATCAAACAGAACAAAAAGTGGGAAATTAGAGAAATGCTTTTCGAAGGTGATCAAATCTGCATTTCATTCATTTAGATTCCCTGTGTGGCTGCTGTGTTTTGGTGAATGTGGTTTGCATGAAACATGACTGCTGTGGGTCTGATAAAGCTTTACTTACTTCCCCTGTGGACTTAGCTGTATGTATTTTATATTTGCATATAACAATATCATGTCTATAAGCGTTACATGTGATGCTTTCTCATTATTCCTCAGTTATGTAGTCTTATTTTTCTAGTTTATCGCTAGCTAAATTTCAGAAAAAAATATAAAGAAAGCCAGTTTAGCACTACCCTGTACTGAATTTAACTTCTATTTTTTTCTGGCAGGGTCCTCCTGGCCCTCCTGGCCCCAGAGGTCCTCAGGGTCCCAGCGGAGCCAGTGTAAGTTTGATTATTTCTTTTTATCTTCTGACCTGAATCATAGTCAAAATATTTAAAAAAAAAATAACTATAAATTTTTCTGACACGATTCTCACTTTCTTTGGATGACCTCTAACTAACCCCACAGTGATTTATCCACAGGGTGCACAAGGTCCTCCTGGTGGTATTGGTTCTATGGGAGGTGTTGGTGAGAAGGTAAGAACCAACCTGCCCAGATGATTATTGAAGCACATTTCAACTTAGATACATACCCAAAGCACTGAGCTGGCTAAAAGACACACTTTATTACTATCTGGATTGTTTACTGCGAACGCGATAGTCCACATTTGCACACATTCATCCACATTTTCCTTGTGCTGTAACAGGGAGAAACTGGCGAAGCTGGAAACCCAGGATCACCCGGAGAGCCTGGTATCGGAGTAAGTGCAGTATCATGTTGACATGTTCTTCGTCTCATTTCAGATAACATTTCTTATTTTTCGGAGAAAAAAAAAAAAAAGATAACTGACTATTATATATGTGTAAACAGCACTTAAAATGCATCCAGCTGTGTGCCCTTGGACTATTCATCCCACATTAATTGTAACTGTTTAAACAATCTGCCTTTGAGTATCTGTGAGTGTAGCTAATAAAGTCATGTTTAATATTTGATACTACAGCTGTGGGGGCTGTTCCACCTCCGAGCTTTTTACCTCCTTGTCACTGCGGGCTGATGTGTAGCAGTGCTAGCAACCAGAGGGCTTCGCAGCAGATAATTAGCGCAGCCACATTTGGACACCTCCACTGTCGGCGGTGTCATTAAGCCAGCCTCCTGTACGAGGCTGCTATCAGAGGCAAAAGTCAGAATATATCCCCGGAGTTATCTTGTGTGACTAAAGCATCGCAATCGCATGGAGTTTTCGCTGTAACATTTTGTTATTTAATGTCTTCAAAATTAGTTTTGATGACAAGAAGCTCATTTTCTCGTTTAACATTCATTTAGTGCATAATATGCACAACATTAGCTTCATAATGGGGCATACTGTGTTTGCCTCATCATCTCGAAGCCTCGTCGTGATCTTTATCATCACAATCACCATGAAGTATTCGCAGCAGGCATCCCGATCTTGAATATCTCAGATCGGCGCAGCACCATCAATCGAGGCGAAGCAGTAGACATTGGCTGTGTAGACCAGGGGGGCCTCACCTGAGTAATGGATGCGGTGCAGTCACCCTACTTGAGTCTGAGTCCATCAGGTTGTATTGACGTATTTGTCTGCAGCCGCATATCTGTTTACAGTGACAGATAGAGCCGGTGTTGCACGTCACATTGAGGTCAATTTCAAAGGTGCCATGCTGGCATCGACTCGGAGAGCGCTCTGCTCTAATGGGCCAACTAACGATTCTGGGCTTGTAATTATGCTCCAACTGCTGCTCTGAGTCATACCCAATACTTTACGATACTGTTGCTGCTAATACCAGAGCAAAAAAAAAAAAAAAAACATTTTAATGAGAAGATTATTTCATGTGATCATTTAGTGGATCAAAATCTCATTTCAAAACTTAACTCTAGAGCAGATGATCTTAAAAGTACTCTTAAAGCTTCATTTTGGTTTCTTTTTTTCAGCTCTAAGAGACGAGATTTGAGTCTTTACAGCCGGTTTGAGCCAGTCAGGGTGACAGATTTGATAACCAAACGCCTTGTGCGTCAAAGTGGCCCTCATGTGGTCGTCACGGTGACAAGCCTGTGATGCATTTTTCAGGGCCCCAGAGGAGAGACTGGCGAGAAGGGAGAGACTGGCCCACCCGGAGCTGCTGGACCCGCCGGTGCCCGCGGACCCCCCGGAGATGACGGTCCCAAGGGTAACCCTGTATGTCAGCTTCACTGTCTCACACACACATTCACACACACACACACGCAGTCATGACTGATGCATTATTAAAGCTGTCAGCAGCAGAATCACCGTGTCATATTTCTCAGTCGAGCTGTCTGCTGCCAGAGTTGCTGTTGACGCAATGTCAAATATCTGAGTCAGGCTCCATCTTCTCAGTGTCTCGATCTGTCTGCAGGGTCCTGTCGGCTTCCCAGGAGACCCCGGTCCCCCTGGCGAGCCTGGTGCTGCTGTAAGTGCTACATTTATCCGTTGTCAAAGTTGTGTTTATGTTTAGGAGATTCTGCCATTTGGTGAATATGCTTTGAATTAATTATCCTAATATAAATAAGGTTTTTCTCTTTTATGTGTCATTCCTGATTTTCCTGCTCTGTGTAGGAGGATTTTGTTGTGATTCAGCGTTGCGGTGTAGAATGAGAGCTGGCTAATGACGAATGTTTGGCTCATTTGTGTGTTTTGTTTAGGGTCTTGACGGTTTAGCTGGAGACAAAGGAGATGATGGGGAGGCCGGACAGCCTGTAAGTCTTATGTGATCTGAAACTGTAAAATTTCGCCAAGTGAACAAATCAGCTATCAGCCATAGTCGCATTCAGCCACTAAAATAGTTTCCCACGTACACAATGATATGCAAGAATATGGCAAGATGAATACCTTAATGTGTACTGTAACCCGAGACTCGTGAATAGTTTGAATTAAAAGCATGTTCAGTCATTTAATGTTGGGTTTTCTACTAGAAAATGGATCACTTTTATAAAGTAGAGATATGTCATTATGTAACAATACTCTTCAGTGTTTGTGAAGTGGAGTTAAGTGTCCTATCTACTCCATTTAAGGGCCCTCCAGGTCCATCTGGTGAGGCTGGAGTACCAGGACCACCTGGCAAAAGGGTGAGTACATTTCCAAAATGATGCATGAGGTGATACTGGCACTCCGAAGCTCTTGAGATACTCTCTATTTTTAGATTCACTGCACTCTTACAGGCTTTAAGCTATAGCACACTGTAGAGTGATATTAATGATTGTATTATATGTTTAGAATTAATATACATTTGTGTGATGGGAAATGGTGCTCATTAGTTAAATTGAGTGTCTAGAATAGCTGCTAATTGCAGATAAAGGTCATCATCTAGGAGAATATTGACATATTGTGAGTTTGACTCACAGTAATGCGAAAGCAGTAGGACTGCAGCTGCTGCTAATGTCAGGAAATTAACTTGTCACTTTAATTTCTGGCGCTCAATGCCCCTTCTGTCACATCAGACTTGAGCTGATATTATTTCATTTCACGAGCGTCGCGTATTTACGATGCCGTCCATTTACTGTAATAATGTTTTACAGTTAGCAATAAAGCATGCCATTAATGTACTGTATGAAAGGCAGGCACAATATGGCAAGAGAGAATAGAAACTTTGCTATTAAAGTGGATTCATTTTGTTTTGTGTACTTTAGATGATGTGATGCTCAGTAAAATTAAACTTATCCTTCAGAGCATCAAATACAGGACATATACAATACAGCATGTGTATGTCATAAAAATACGGGTGTGAGAAACACTGATTTTTTTCATAATTATCATAATTAAGCAGTGACAGATATAAGTATATTTACCCCATAAGTACTGTGCATATTTGAGGTCCTCGTACTTTACTTGAGTATTTATACTACTGTCTATTTCTATTCCACTACCATTTCAGAAGGAAATATTACACTTTTTACTGACATGTTTTTTATTTGACCTCTTTGACAGATAAAGATGTTATACAGTGATATCTATAACAGCCTTTTCACTAAAGAAAGAAAGATTTTCCCTCTAAACTTCTCACATAGTTTCCATTAAGTGATTATTGTTTGAGATCAAAATTATATAAGAAAGAAAATTCTTCTTACCCCATCAAACATCTCGTGACCCCTCAGTGTGACCCGCTGGTCAACACTTAGGTTAGCAACCACTGGACTAAACAACCTAACTGTACATAAGATAGATAAACTAGCTCCACATTGACCAGCTACAGCAATAAAATGCTGCTAAAAATCTATACATTATATAACAATATAATATTTATATTCATACCATTTACTTCAGCAGGAGCTTTGCTTAAAATTATGCATTTTTACATTGCTGATTGATACTGTTACTTTAGAAGAGGATCTTCATCCACCACTGTGATTTAATTCAAGTTAAATTGATCTACACATCCCTGACCTTGGAGGTTTCAAAATAGGATTCAAATATTGCCTGTTGCCAGTGAAACTCACAAATTTCTTGAGCACCCCGTGAGCACACAGCTCGTAATCAGATACCATGAATCAGATACCGTCATGCTCGCTGTTGGACAAAAGGTGATTATTGGTAGATACAGACGTATCTGAGATAAACAGAAAAAAACACATATCTACCTGTGGTGGTGCTTCACTGCCAAAAATATTGTGTCAAGCATCAGGCACAGTGGTTTGCATGTTTTCCTGCAATCCTGTGGCTTGAACTAAAATGCAGGCTCAGACGACTGATCGTACATTTTTAAAACATTGGTACGGTAAACACTTTTTAGACCCATAATTTGTATTCCAAAGAAAAGCATCCAGGTGACAGAGGCTACAGAACAAATTAGACCCCAGTACCATGTCCATATTAATGGACTTTGCGATATGATTTTTCATCCCTCACCAAGGCTGAGTCTCTTTCCCAATATCTCTTCAAAATTGACTCAGGTTTGGTGCTCATTGATGCATGTGGCGTGGCCGCTCGGCTACATTAGCACACGTGCCCGCGTACACACACGTGCGCACATCCACTAATGCACATACACAGTTGCCAGAGCTCATAACCTACATTGAAGACGGGTGGCTTTTGTTTGGTCTGTTTGATTATGGTTTCTAATGGCAAATGACAGCCCACTTACAAGGTTTTGACCAGAGGCTGTTTGGTGAAAATGCTGATGTGCTTTTAGCTCAGTATGTTTGAAATGTAGGGCAATTTGCTCGCGCTGATGTTGCCTGGCCTTGCATAACCCTCACTTTTTAAAAAAGATTCAAGGTCAGAGCAGGCATCAGCCGAACAATTAGTATGTACATGGAGCTGCTGCCTGTCAGCAAATGTTGGATAATTATCTCTTCCGTGTCCTTTTGAATAGGTCTAAATAAAAGCTTTTGAATGAGGGAGGAGAGTTGTTAAGTTAGTTAGGTAATATACAGTGATATATTTGTGCAGTTGAAGTATTCACGTTCAGAGCTATAGTTGCATTTAATTGTCGTTCTTCTCAGGGGCCTGTCGGACGAGCAGGTCAGGAAGGCAGACAAGGAGAGAAGGGATCCAAGGTAAGTTTCCTTCTAACTTCAACATTAACCAGACTTTTACAAATCATAATCCACTATTAAAGTTGTGGATCTCATTCTTGCTGTGATCAGAGGTGGATAATTATATGGCAGCAGAAAAAAGGCATAATTTAAAGCAACTGAATGTTTAATTGTGAAATGTTTTTGCTATATTGACATTGCTCAAATTCATTTTGAGATCTGAAAATTGAAGTCAAGTCAAACTCAGATGCACATATGGGATTAAAAAAGTTGGGGTACAGAGATAAAAAAATTCACACTCAGACCATCAGCTTACATCTCGTCAGTCACATGATCTGGATTTTGAATCTTGTTTTAAATGATCTTTGAAAGATTAAAGTTACTTCCTGGAAATGTCAAAGAAGGGAAGTCAAACCAGATGTGTTTCACCAGACGTGCATAATTATTTCCAGGAAACATCAACAACTTTAGGTTACCTAAAGAATAACAAGTAAAATAGTTCAGTGCTATAAATCCATTTGTATTTACATTTCAACATGAAGTATTCAGAATCTGGGAAAATTTCACAGTTAGGTACTAAAGTGGCTCTTTCTTTATATTCACTGTTACTCACTAAACTTCAGTATGTGTATCTGTGAGGTCAAACAAACTTATCAGGACATTTCCTTTCACATAAAACATTTCCGGATGCATACAACTTAAAATCTTTTGAATCCGGCATTGTTCGCATACATGTTCAGTAGCCCGCAGTCTTCTTCTTCCCTGCCTTTGCAAGGGTGTTGATTAGTAGAATAGCGTGACACCGGGGGGCACGTGCGTCCTCATACGTGTGCACGAGTTACACAAAACAGGGAATAACTCATAGAGAAACAGCTCTGTAGCGCTGCGAGAGGTGTAAACCTTTGAGTCGCAAAAAAACTCAAATGTTCTCGGCATTTCTTCACTTTGCTTCCCTAAAAGCACTCCAGCAAAAATAAAATGAAACATTTGTTATGGTAGCCATCCATCAGATGATCTAAAAGGGCAAAATAACACAGATTCAAACCCTTTCCTCTAATTCAAACCCTATCCCACTAAGTTATCCCACTCAGTTATACATTTATGTGTTCACCTCCTGTATATTTGGTAAAAAAATCTGCGAATTAGTAGAAGCAGTGGGGTTTCTTGAGGCTATCAGCGGATTTGATTGCTTTATTAAAATCCATAACACATCAGTTGAGGGGCATCAAATGGGTAGATTCTCCGCGAGCCTTAAAGAAATTGTTTGTCTCCAAATCAGCCTGTTCAAACAAACGAAAGACAAAAAAACCTGTCAAATCTCAGACATCGCCTCGCTCCTCCTTTTGTTCTTTGTCCTTCTCCATCTCTCACATCGGAGGCGCACGCACATTTACAAAGTGCACATTAAGGTAAAGGATTAGAGCTGATTTGATGGAGACAAGACAAAGCCTGCATGGCGATCCTAGAATGTCAAATCCAGGCCTAATTGGTTGTCAGAACAATTTAATTCCCCCCCCACCATGAGCCTGGTCGATATGACATCTCTGGATCTTCAATAAACATAAAAACTTGCTGTTCCCGCTCAAAGACAGCAGACGAGATCTGGTAACATTTGATCTGTTTGGATGTTGCAAATCCTCGAATCCTTCCAGTGTGAGAAAAAAAAAATATTAAAACTTCTGAACACAGGATTGCTTTAATTATCAAGTTAGATAACAGTGAGGAGACATATTTGACGTAACATCACGGTGCAGAGACAATACACATCTAAAAATGTAAAAAGTATTTGACCGCTGCTAGCACTGCGGAGCAAAGGATGTTAAGAGCGGTTGAGTTGTTTGTTTGTTTTTTGTTTGCATCTGCTGCGCAAGGACAAACATACATGCTTTTGTTCGGAATCAAGGATGCACGCAAAGTGTTTCGGTGAGAATGTAACTCAGCCATGAAATGTTACAGAGCACGGAGAGGGAGTGATTGTTGTTTCGTGCTGATGTTACACAGGGTGAAGCTGGAGCAGAGGGGCCTGTTGGGAAAACTGGACCTGTGGGACCTCAGGGGCCTCCTGGAAAGTCTGGTCCTGAGGGACTGCGCGGTATCCCCGGCCCTGTTGTGAGTACACATTGTTCAGGAAAATCTGTCCCTTTTTTCAGGCCACATATTTCACTTTATAAACAGATGGCAATGACGCATCAAGAGTTTTAAGTGGTGAATGGATTCATTTTAATGCGGAAAGGGCACGGTTGAAAAGTACTTTGAGTACTGAAGCTGTATCGCTTCATACAATACACAGCTCAGTATCTCCAAAATCTAATATTTAAATTATTCTCATTTTATAAAGTTTAACACTGTTATTATTTTTTTCTTTATTTCCAGGGTGAGCAAGGACTTCCTGGTGCTTCCGGTCAAGACGGCCCCCCTGGACCTCTTGTAAGACATGTCCTTTACCTCCTCAGTAACGCAGAGAGTTGTAGTTATTGTACAGCATAAGTAAAAAAAGTGCTGACTGCTGATACTGCAGCATTGTCTGCCCTCGTCCTTGTTAAAAAAGTCTCATGTTGCTCATCTGAAAGAGCTTTATGGTACAGTAGACCAGTTTTTGGTGCGATATAATGAGAGTATTGTAAAGCTGCAGCAATATGTTGTTTGGCAGAAAATTAATCAGCAACTATTAAGTGAATTGAATAATTGTTTAAGTCACATTTTAAGCAAAAATGCTGGTTCCACATGATTATAAACTGAACAACTTTGGATTTTTGGACTGTTGGTCAACCAAAACAAGACATTTGAAGCTTCGACAACTCATATATATTTCTCTCTATTTGCTGACATGTTATTGACCAAACGATGAGTCAATTAATCGCAAAAATAACGCGTACCGTATCTATTGTTGCTCACAGCAGTTGTTGCTGCAGGATGAATACAGAATAGCCTCAGCTCAGGCAGAGATCTGCGACGGCTGTCACTGTAAAATAATGTGAATTCACTTCACTGTCAGTTGTGCTTGACAAACTGATTCTCTCCCTCCGCAGGGACCCCCTGGACTTCCCGGTATGAAAGGTGACTCTGGATCCAAGGGAGAGAAGGCAAGACATTATTACGATGCTAATCTAAAATGACTTTATTGTGTATTTCTCATATCTTCTCACGCGCCTTATCTGGAGCTCCCAGAGTAACGCAAACATCTAGGCCCACTGCCTCTATCTCGCTGCTCAGTCTCTGCCAGGGAGATGAAGAAAGGAGCTTTCTCACAGTGATTTATTGCACTGAATGAATATGTATAAGTTCAATAACATCATCTTTGTAATGGTCATTGGTTTAATGCCAGCATGCAGCAGTCAGAAGCAGATGGTCATAACTCTGCCCAGCAGCAGGTGCCGAGACAGACCACCATTGTTAAATATGACGATCGCTACAAACACACTAATTATTTATAGGCAGAAATAAGACAGTACTGAGGTCGTGTGGCCAGACATTGGGCATAAACTTGCTGGGGAATTTGCATTTTTGTTTCACTTTGAAAAACTACCCCCCTTTTTTTTCCAGATGATGAATGAACAGAAATTAAACTTGCAGAAGTGAAAATTACTTTTTGTCAAATTGATAATTAGTACAAATATTGTTTTGCTCTCTGAATTTATTTCAGTGCTTTTCTCTCACACTTTGTTTTTTATTTTCCTCTCCTCCTTCTCCAGGGTCATCCGGGTCTAATTGGTCTGATTGGACCTCCTGGCGAGCCCGGAGAGAAGGGAGACAGAGGTCTGCCTGGACCTCAGGGTACTGCAGGTGGCAAGGGTGACGCTGTAAGTCAGTCTCTGTGTGTCAGGCAGAGTACACTTTCTTAAATTATGCTCTTCATTGTCTGCATCAGAATGTAAATCTGACAAATAAATATTTATATATCAACCAAAATTTCAACCTTATCTCCTAGCCCTAACTGGAAGACATTTGGACAAACACATCCATCAAATATCGTATCTTAAGTGACACATTTATTAAATGCGCTCTTACTGATATCATCTGTTGTCTCCTATAAGGGTGTTGGTGGTACCCAAGGGCCTCTCGGCCCTCCTGGTCCCCCTGGTATTTCCGTAAGTTTAATTTCTGATTGATTAAACTTTTTCCGTATTGCTACATCACGACTGTCGTTCATCTCTTAATATTCTGTTTTCGACAGGGCCCTCAAGGACAGAAGGGCTCAAAGGGATCGACTGTAAGTTGTGTTTTCATTCATCATGCTTACGTTCATTGCCCACTGTGTGTTTTATAAGAATGTTGATGATCTCTGTGCTACCTTTTTTTTCTGTCAGGGTTCAGCAGGTCAGAAAGGAGACCCTGGACTGATGGGACCACCTGGACCACCTGTAAGTTACCTGTTTATTATTATTACATATAGAGACATCTACCCATGTATTACTGCAACACACCTTATACTCTAAGCATGCTCTAAATGTGCAGTAGCCAGGGCACGATGATTGGATTATACTGTACTCACTACAGAGCAATATGTGTGGCTGTGGCTGACCTTAACCTCCGCGTTGCAGGGTCCACCAGGTGACATCATCCAGCCGCTGCCCATCCAGCAGTCCGCCAGAAAGACCAGGCGGCAGGCTGAGATGCAGGGAGACGAGGCGCTGGCGGACTACGGCGTGGATGGACTGGGCATGGAGGGAATGGAAGACGTCTTCGGATCCCTCAACAACCTCAAACAGGACATCGAGCGCATGAAGTTCCCCATGGGCACCCAAGACAATCCTGCCAGGACCTGCAACGACCTGCGCCTCAGCCAGCCCGACTACCCAGACGGTAGGATGGAGACGGCGTTTACCTCGGTGCTCACAATGAGACAGAAGGTGTACAGCTGTGGTGGAAACAAACAGTAAACATACACTGTAGATCCAGTGGTACAGCAGTTTTTGTGCCCTGGGTTTTGCCTCTCAGGCTACTTACAAGCTGCAATGTCTTTAATCTGGAGGTCATCGGGACAGTAGAAAAGGAAGAGTGCACTACTCAGGGTTTTTCTGAATTTAAGTCTTTGTTTATATTTAATATTTCATAACATGTAAGTGTTGACCAAAGATAATACAGTAAAGGACAGAGCTCTTATATTATATTATATTTAGAAGGGAAACTAAATGTGATTTTAAGTAACACTACTTCAATTGTCACAGAATTTTACATGGTATTTTTAATATTTTGTTACAGCAAACAATTTCATTATATTATTTGGTTGATTCATATAAATTATTTTTACTTAATTGTTCAATATATATAAAATATTAGAAAAAACAACATGCACAAGGTGACACCATCATTACGTCGAAGTACCCAAAATGTTCAATTTACGTCCAAGAAAGGAAGCAAAATTCTCACATTTTAAAAACTTGGACCATCTAATGTTTGGTATTTTTACATTGACATTTTTTCGGTAAGAACGTCTGCAGGGAGGTTAAAAACTTGACCTCCCTGCAGACGTTCTCCCGCGTGTTACCGCCTTGTCTGGGATGATGTGAGCATTAAATAACAGCGGTAGTGTTCACTCTCTTGAAGGCCAAAGTTGTGCTTCTGGGCTCCGTGTCATGGCTCCGTTGTTTCCTTCTCAGGCGAATACTGGATTGATCCAAACCAGGGCTGCATAGGAGACTCCATCAAAGTGTTCTGCAACTTCACAGCAGGCGGAGAGACGTGCATCTACCCAGATAAGAAATCCACAGGAGTAAGTAAAGGGCAAACTTTAACGCCCGTTATGTACAGTAGAGTATCGGATGGCATTTTAAGGTAAAGGTAGTATGAAGATGCTTTAACCCACCGTATTTTGTGGTTAAAACATGTAGGAGCGACTGTTTAACTAAGATATGTGTGCAACTACTGCAATAGTGACATATTTTATGGTCTGTAATCGTCATTGTGTCTTTGTTTTTTATTACAGGTTAGAATATCCAACTGGCCCAAGGAGGCTCCGGGTTCATGGTTCAGTGAATTTAAACGTGGCAAAATTGTGAGTCAACCCACTTTTTATTTTCTTATTTTCTTTCCTATTACCAGACGGTCCCATCCTTTTCCAGATAAGCTTTTCAATTTTGCTGCTTTATCACTTTGTTGTCTCATTTACAGTAACGACTCCCCACCAATCTCTTACTCTCTGTCTCTCTCTCTCTTTCTCTCCCCTGCCTTCCTCTGTCATACATCGCCCTCCCTCACCTTTCGCATCCTCCCTCTTCTTCATTTCCTCTTTACCTCATCTTTTCTTCTTACCAACTTTTCTTTTGAACCATCCCTCCCCTCCATCCACACTTTTAATTTACCTACAATGTTTCTTCTCTCCCTGCTTTCTGCCTTCTCAATTAATTTTTTTTTTTCTCCATCCATCCATCTCCAGTTGAACTACGTTGACGCTGGAGAAAGCACCATCAACATGGTGCAGATGACCTTCCTGAAGCTGCTGAGCTCCTCGGCACGGCAGAACTTCACCTACATCTGCCATCAGTCCGTGGCCTGGTACGACGCCAAGGCCGACAACTACGACAAGGCGCTGCGCTTCCTGGGCTCCAACGACGAGGAGATGTCTTACGACAATAATCCCTTCATCAAGCCGCTGATGGACGGCTGCTCGGTACACACCTGCTCTCAAACTTTCTTGTTGCAATTAAACTTTTTTTTTCCAAATCCCACAAAATCCCATTAATCCTCGCAAATAAGTAGTCTGTTGTAGGAAAATGTCATGCAGCGGTGTTCACACAGGTACAGAGCGGAAGAATCAAGGGATCAAATGTGGGGTCTGATTCTGGTCGAGAAAACACGTGAAGGTCTTTCTACGAACGAGATTTACAGGATTTAAAATGTTTGTAATGAATGTGGTTGAGCTGAAATTATTAGATGATTAACCGACAGAAAATTAATCTTCATCTTCGTTTTAAATGCCAACCACTCACTACCACCACTTACAGCTTCTCAAATGGGAATATTTGCTGGACTTCTCAGTTCTTTATCATATTAAATGAAATATCTCTTGGTTTGTGAATCTTGGTCAAACAGAACAAAGGAAATAATCGGCAAATTAATCATTAATGAAAATGATTGTTCATTGCTTCACTAGTGGAGAGCCTATAATACATTTTTGTTGATGAACAGATGAAAGATTACATTTTTTAACTAATTAATTTGTTTGGTCTGTTAGAAAATAGTGTCTAGAACCAATTCAATTCAATTACAATCATATAAAGAAGAGAAAAGTTGCAAATCTTCACCTTTGAGAAGCTGATCATAATTTTCTTTCTATACCTGCTTTTTCCAGGTGATTGGAACCCCCCTTGTTTTTTTATTTTTAACAAAAAGATTACTTTTGCATGTGTTTTTATAAAAGTATAGAAGTTTATTGAACATCTCTCTGTAAAGACTTTGTAAAGCGTACTTGCTCCACTGTACTTTAACACCTGTCTCCTTGTCTGCCCTTTGCGTTCGCAGCTGAAGCAGGGCTATTCAAAGACGGTGATGGAGATCAACACTCCCCGCATCGACCAGTTGCCCATCATTGACGTCATGCTGAATGACTTTGGGGAATCCAACCAGAGGTTTGGCTTTGAGGTCGGCCCCGTCTGTTTCCTCGGCTAGACACGCCCCTACTCCCCGCTGAAGGACAGGGTCAGAGGGTCCATATTAACACCCACACGCTGAGATCCGACAACCTTTACCTTCTCTCCCCGCGAAGCAAAAAACCTGTGTTTTCTTTTGTTGCCGAGAAGATCCACTCAAGCCCGGAGAAGAAGAGTGCCCCCAGGCCCTGTCATGAAAGCGCTGACCAGGGGAAACTACTCCTCGCCCTTGTAGGGCCAGAATCACATGACTTTAACTTACATGTAGTGATGGGAGTGACATCAGGAAAAGGACATTTGATGCCGTGGCGGACAGTGGCGCGCTTTTCAGCATCAGAGAGAGGACCCACTCACCCCGAGCCCCATCCTCCCTTGTCCTCCCCCTCCCTCCCACCACGCCTCCCTCTCTGGATGCTCCAGGTGCTGCTCTGAATACAACCACAGAGGTGCTTTTTGTGCAGAATCACAAAAACACTCAAGGTGCTACAAAAACGTGCTTTTTGATAAAACTGTAATTATTATTATTATTTTGTACAATATTGTTCCTTTTCCGAATCCACTCCAAAAACTTGCATGTGCCCCAGCTCTTAGAGTTTAAATAAATATTTGGTAACCTATATAGAAATAAATCCAATGAATATATTTGATGTGTGTTAAAAAAAAAACAAATTTGCTAAGAAATATGTCTCTTGAAAACATTCCAATTTGTAAGTATAAAATAATCCTTTTTGTAAATAATATAACTTTCAATATTTGATTTTTATGAGAGCAAAACCAGACTCTAAAAGCATTTTGTCTTTTTTCATGACATACCAGCCGGTATGCCAATCAGGATACTAAGCCATAATAAATAAGATAGTAATATAAATATTGTCAGAAAGGGCTTATTCATCCAAACTTTATTCACCCAGATGTTATACTGTACCTTGGTTTCTTTTAAAACTGTGGACACTCCTCAACAATGTTTATATCTTGAAAACACCGTTAAGTTTGAGCATTATTTGTGGTGGCTACCTCCCAAAGAAAAGTGTGGAGTTAATTCGTAAATCACAAAAAAAGAGAGCCCTGATTTTCTTTTTTGTAACAATGAACAAAATGTTTTTCATGTGCCTTGAATTGTTCATTCAAAAATATTAAAACTGGATTCTGAAAAATGCTGGGTTGAATGTCTGTATTGTTGGCTATCTGAGTGCAGAAATGATTATTGCTCGTTTTTTTGTGATTCTGCGCTGCCTTATACATATTACCTTCCTTCGCCATGATAATTTAAGATTAGGAGGATTAACGGTTCCACGTGTTTGGGTTGGTTTGATTTGATTCTGCCGAGCCCGGCGCTGTGATCGCTCCTAGTTTCTTTCTCTGACTCAGATTTGACTTTGATCAAGATCTGTTTGCATCTCCACCTCTTTGGCTTAAAGCTGATGATAGCATAGATCTCCGAGCCGCTTTCCAACCTGTGTAATTACAGTATGTTTACAACCTATGTACAACTGAAATAAATGTTTGGTGCTTTGCCAAATGCACATCGCAATCGTTTGCATTCACTTGCAGATTATAATTATGCATATTTGTAATTAACCGAGTCCATAGAACCGGTGTATCGAGCCAAAACGTGATGCCACACAATGCATACTGACAACTTATGTGACAATACTGGACGACAACAACACCCCCACCCCCAACCATGTCAGACATAAATTCTTCCAAGTACAGAAAAAAAAAAAAAAAAAAAAGGACTTCCAAGCTTTCCTCAAAAAGGCCCCTGAGTGACCCTGTCATCATTTTGCCCAGTTCAAAGCTCGACAACCACCAGAACTTTCACTTTTCTGAGACAGCACCAACCAATAGATATATACATCCAACAACACGACGTGTCATTCGCTCCGGTTCAGTTTCATTTCCCCACATGCAGACAGACAACAGAGAGGCTCGTGTACGTTTCTCGATGTTCTGTGTGGTTTCTTGATTCCCATTCTTAGCAGTCAAGTGAATTGCTTACAGGTATCACATGAAGTGCAATTTACAACATAATCCACAAAATGTTGACATAAAAAACAGCTCGCAGAGCGTTTCTTTGGTGCCGCCGAGGCGTTTGTGACAAATTGACAGTAATTATCTTTTCTTCCCGGGTTTGTCATTGTAGCAGTGGCGAGTGTGAAGGAACAGATTACATTTATGATAATGACGGATGTATTCTGCAGGACAGATTTTACTAACTACATGTTAGGCAGCAGTGGCTATGATTCTTTTTTTTTTATGCCACTTTGAAAAGAGTATCTTGTCTTCCTGTAGTGATGCTGAACGCAGGTAGATGTGTGAAGGTTTTTTTTATTTACAGCAGAACAAAAAGGCACATTTAAAAATGATCTCATTACTACAGAGTAGGAAAATATTCACAATGAGCCATCATCCCAATAATTATTGCAGTAGCAGAGGATTTTGGATTTCAATGATAATTTTTGGCTTTGACAACACAAATTCCCCCCCGTTGTGATAAAAAGGCTTCATGCCCAAACAAAATTAAATGTTAATGGCCATTGTTCAATTAACACTCCTCTGTAATCTGTCATGACAACTTCATAAACATGTCATGGCAGGCTTTATATACAATAATAAAATGTTACTGCGCTGTGAAAGGTAAATACATACTATTGTGCCTGCCATTAAATGTTTATGGACCCTTGGCTAATGTCAGGTTTTCAGGACAGTACGCTGTGATTTTCAAAGAAAATGACTTGGTAGTGGAGGACTGAAGCTCACTGACAACAGTCATACATAAAACACTTTTTAAAATGTTCATTCTACCTTACCAAGTAGGTCTTCTGGTTTCAACTCGTTTGGTTGAAATTTTACTTTTTGGTCAGACTGATATGATAAGTGACCTTTGGTTGTAGCCAACACGCAGTACAACATTAAAAAAGCTATTATACTGGCAGTCAGCTGGATGTATTGGAAGTGAATGGAAGTGAAGGGCAGAAATCTCTATTTTTTTTTTTTTCATTGGCGGGTACGATAATCACACAAACAGCCTCGCCCCCCCTCCCCACTCCCACCCTCACGTCTCAGCAGTGTTTTCGACCTGCTTTCACAAAAACAAGCCAGCTCTCGTGATGTCTGTTTCAGTTTTCTGCACAGATTCCAAAACAGCTCTCACTCTGCAGCGCGAATCATTTCATCTGTTAGTGGAGCTCGGCGTGTACTCCCTCAAATCTCAGCGCCGTCATCGTCCTCTGGTCGGTGGATGCACATATGGAGGTGATTAATCATCAAGTTGCGTGCCTGACAATTTTGCTCAGGCTGATGGCCAGTCATAATTTCTCCTCATTTTTAAAATTTTTTTTTATAAATTAATACGGGGCCACCTGTTTTTCATCTTTGAAGGCAGAACAACATGTTTTTGCCGCGTGGTGAAAATGGCTGCAGAACCAAAACAAGCAGAGGAAAATAAGGCCGCAGTCCAAACGAGAGGACACGGCTGAGGAAGCTCTGAACTTCTCCACTCCAAACCATGGGCTGCATATAAAGATATCATTATTCATATAAAGTCTAAACTAACTAACTAATCAATCGGGGCTCCCGCTTTGGTCCACATGCCTAAAATATTCTGTCAAAACTCCAGGGCTGCCGTGGGCTGCAGTCACATCTGATGAGAAGCAGTTTCCAAAGAAAAGGAGAAAAGAAGGGAGCTTTTTTTTGTCAGTCTATACTGAGAAACTGTTCTCCTTCCACTGTTCTTACACATTTTCTCTACTCTTTTAATCCTTTCCAGTGTCGTGAAGGGCTGGACCTCGCCACAGCACAAATTAAGCCAGAGGACAAGAAAGCACCCTGGGAAGTTTCCACTGTCTGAAGACTAACAGGGAGAGACAGACAATCACATTTAAGGCAGTGGACCATTCAGGGGTCTCTGCTTCATCTTACTTCAAATGGGAGGAAACTGAAAAAAGGGCAAACAAACAAAAGACAGGCTGAGCCACCTAACTTATTCTCACATTATGTAGGGAGTGTTTTTACTTTATCGCCCCTAAAATAAATTAATATTCATATACTTCCCTGTACTATTTTGATATACCTTATTTTCACATCGCCAATATCTTCACAGGAATGTCCTGCAGCATCTCTTTATTGCATAAAACACCAACATTTTTTAATTTTAGACACAAGAAGCATTTTTGCATAGCTTCCCACAGTTCAATATTACTGGTTTTGTTTAATAAAATATCAAAATTTGAAATAATGTCACAGAGTTTATGCCTAAATGTCTGAACAAAGCATTAGTTAACTTGATAGCTGGTATTAGCTAGCAGTGATACTGTTATAAGGCATATAATCACAATTAAATAATTGTAAATTGTTCCTTTTTTGTCCCTCCGTAACATTTAGATATTGTGTGAAATAACTTAGATAGCAACCATAACATTAGTGCAGCTAGTTGAGAAAATTGGTTGTTGGGTGTAATTAAGCTACATCAGGGCTCTACTATGTACTTTTCTTTGGTCCAGTAAAGTTAATTCATTATTGAAATTATATGCCTGAAATATATATATATGAGATAATGAAATATAAATCACCATGACCAATTTGAGCTAACTGAAAACTGGTGAAATGGAGAAATAGAAGGAAAAGATTAAATCTAGGTTGTATGGCACATTAACATTAGTAAGATTAAGATGATGGTTAGTTATGAATGGAAGTCGTGTTTAAAACTCCTTCTACCAAGTTGCAGGTCGAGTTCATTTTGTCTGATAGGTCCAAAATCCCAAATCACAAACTAGCATGAAAGGGCTTTACAGTCTTTCCAACATAAACTCAAACTGTTACGTCAAATCTTACTGCGTGGGTTGTTGGCTTAAATAACTGTAAGACTACAAATGTGGTAAAAACAAATCTGAGCAGCGAACTGACATGATGGTAAATGTCTGACCCAGATATTTTCCCCTCCAACTCCTTCAACAGAACTACTCAGTGACCCAGAGTATAAAACTACTGTTTGTACCAGAAAGACAGAGCATGTAAAAGTTTGTAACTGAAGCAAAAGATCAGAGAGAATAAGTGCACACTTTGCCGGACAAAGGAAGATAGAAATGACTTGTTTAAAATAGCCTACTACACCATGTAATTTTCAGCTATTTGGAGAGGAACACTAGAAACAGCCTGTATTGACTGCTGTCTTTTTTGTTGCAAGATAATTGCTCGTTCTCTGTTGATATTTCTGACAGAATTCTTACAGACACAATAAATCTGCCGTGTTTACAGCATTACCAATTTTTCAGTAGTCTATTGATGTTTTTCGCCACTTCAGTAAATATGTTCTTTGCGGCAATTTTCAAAGTGTATTTGAACTGCAAAAGATACCCCGGGCTCGCCATGTGTGATAACCAATTTGAACTGGATTCAGCCACAAAGCGAGCAGCAGCCGCCGCCGATGCCGGAGAGAGAGAGTCTCATCAGTGATGCAGGTCATGGCTCGTGAAAACCCTTTGTTCAAGTGCGCCAAGAAACTTCTGTCTCCTTCTCCTGTCAGAGACACTCCTTGAGTTCAAGTATTCCCTGTTCAAACAGTTTCGCTGGGAAGCACTCCAACAGTATTGTGCATCATTGCCCAACCCATCACCTCATCCCAACCTGCTGCAACTGCTGATCTGTAGAGAGCCTGGAGACACCCCCGCTACCCCTCAAGGCCTCCAAATTTATACTGCCTGCTCTTACATTAGCATTGGCTGACGTCCCCAGAGAGGGCTGAGAAGCTGACCGCCTCACCTCCCCCGTGTCTTAAACTGAATGTGTGCCCCGGCTCACTCAGCCTGACAGCACTTTGCATTCTCTTGTCTCCTTTGCTGCTTTTCCGCTGTCCAAACAAAGAGGAAAAGAGCAATATGTCCATTTTCCTTCGAAAAGGGGGGAAACGCTGATTGGCATACCAAAGAGAGACGGCTCCCAACCGGGGTGAAGGTGACTTCTGCAGTCGAGGACATGCTGTGGCTGCAGCCCGAGCGCCCGTCCTCCAGGGGAAGGTGCAAATGGCAATCAGAAGACATGTGAGTTCAGGTCAAGAGCTCTTCAGGTGAATAGGGCATATATTAGAGATAACTGTCAAAGCCTGTCTATACTAATCGAGAGTTTCGTTAGCAAAAAGAGACATATCCATTTGAAAAAGGCAGTATCTGCTATTTCTATGTTGAGTAGGTTTATCAAAGGCATTTTTTCAAATGTTGGGTTAGGGTTGCAGAAAAAAAAACAGATGAGGAGAAAAGAGATGAATGTCAAACAAAAGTGGCCCGAGGCATTTTATTTCAAAATATATTTCCAGTCTTGCTTTAAAACAGCAAAGTCTGAAGGTTTGTGCTCAGATGAAAATGTGCCAGTGGTCTCTTATAAATCTCCACTGAAGAAAAACAGGTTGAGCATGGAAGCTGAGTAAACAGCACAAACTGGGAAGCCTATTTGTATTCGTAATGAGCGCTCCACGCATTATTTAAAACCCTGTTTCAATTATTTTGAGGACTGGAAATATTGTGTCACATGAGAGTGTGAGACTAATGGCTTTGGCCGGAGAGGAACATTATAACGGTGCTATGCCACAGAGAGCTTTGTGTCATTTGTTTCAGTATTACGACATATTTTAGATTCCTATATGCTAATGAGGTCTCGTAATCAAGAATGTTTCCCCGGTTTAAAGGGTCAGCTCACTCAAAATTTGACCTTCGGAGATTTCTGTTGCTATCCCAGCTATCCCATTGTCACAGCATTGAAAAAGGTCATTTAAATTTTGAACTGCGACCTTTTTATTATAACTACAAATATTACAAAGGTGTCTGAGCTAGTGAATTAACTGATGCTAAAAAATGGTTGATATATGTATGTATAGTGTATATATATATATATATATATATATATATATGTGTGTGTGTGTGTGTGTTTTTCAGATGACATCAGGTACATTTCAAGGCCACCTAGAAGAAGAAAAAGACCTCTCTGAGATATCACTCATCTCCAATGCCCTTCTGACTCAATGACAGGAGGATAGGATAACATATTATAACATACAGAACACCCCATATTATATCATATTATTATATCCACGAGTCAAGACAGACAGTCAAACAGAAAAACATACTAACATTTGTAATCTAACATAGAAAAATAAAAAATATAGAAAAGGAAAAATAGAACATTATAGAAAACTTAAAAGAAGATTGAATATTGAAATTAATAATGCCATTGTCTTTTTTCTGTCTTTAATAGAAAGGGAATTAAAATGGAAACCACAATTATGTCATCCTTTAAAAACAACTATTTTTGTCAGGCATATGCTCATATACATATACTATCTCACAGTTCACCTGTCTCCTGGTTTAAGATTTAGTTACCATTTTTCAGGACTGCCGTAAAGACGTGTAAGCAGCATGCTGCTGAAGTTAAATGAAAAGTTTCCCTTGAAGCCGCAGCAGGAGCTCTGATTGGCCGAACTCTCTGACACACAGCTGCGAGCCAATCAGAGCTCCAGCTGTTGCTCTGTGGGTTGAACTTGACCTTTGACTGATCTCATCACACAAATGTGAATCCACACTTTCAGATGGTAGTTTATCATGTTGACTAACTGTACGTTTTTAATCATTACTTTTTTCTTGGCACAAATGGGCTGCCATAGAATATCATATTAGAGGTCAGCTTTTTTTTTTTTTTTAGTTTTTCACATTCAAAACACTGAAGTAGTTCACTGAAATGAATCAATGACTACATTATGTTAGATACTGATGCTATTTCCTTTTCACTCATAGCCTGTAAAAGTAAATGATGTTGCTGTAACGTGGGGGGGGGCATAAATGCATCATCATCATCATCACCACCATCATCTCTCTCTCTCTCTCTCTCTCTCTCCTGAATGAGACCAGCTGTAACTTTTTTTTCTTGTCCCCGCACAGCTGCCGGTGCTTCCTTCCTGCCCCCCCCACGGAGGAGCCGTTTAAAAAGTGGAGAGCGGCCGCCGGATGATGTCACATCCGCGGAGCAGAGGAGGCTGAGCGGCGGAGAGGAGCGGAGCGGAGCCCGGCTGCACGCAAACTTTTCTCATTTAACCCCCCCTTACACCCTCACCTCCCTCCTCTCTCCTTCCTTGCGGTGACGAGGTTCCCCCCTCCCCCCCCCTCCCTCCCTCCTTCCTCACCTCCTCCTCCTCCTCCTCCACATGGCACGCGTAGCGGGAACGAGTGGATGGACGCGCCCCCCTCCTCCTTCTCCTCCTCCACCTCCTCCTCCTCCCCAGGAAGAAGCGGTTGTTGTCAGCAGCTCGTAGAGGAGTGGACGAGCCCCACCACGGGCGGCCGGAAACTTGAAATTTTTCGTGAAATTTTTTCTTTTTTTTTTTTTTCTTTTTTTTTCTTTTTTTTCTTTTTTTTTTTGGTTTCGGTTTCGGTCTCGGGGAGGAGAGGCGGCAGGATGTGTGGCCGCTGTCCGTGGTGCTGAACCCGCTGCTGTTCCTGCTGCTGTTCGGATATCGGACTGCCCTTCAGCGGTGAGTTTGTTCACGTTTCTCCATCCATCATCCCCCTTAAAAAAAAAAAAAAAAAAAGAAGAAAACTTAAAGGAGTTCAGCATTTTTTTTTAGGGGGGGGGGGTTCTTTAATTAAGGGTGGAGCGCTGCTGCACTGTGGAGATGAAATGAGTCATTTGTCCAGGAGTCGTTGTTGCACGTTTGCTTGCTTCACTGTAGCCTACACACACACACACACACTTACTTCAGCACAGGCAGTGATTAACTCTAATATGCACCAAAAAAAAGCTAAATAAATGTTTGTGGGGGAATTAAAGTAAAAAAAAAAAAAAAATGCTGAATTGAAAGTGTTGGTGGAGGAAGAGGCACCCTCACAGCACTCGTGTTTATTGCCTACATCAAGCACACAGTTCTGGTATTGATCCTGGAGGACGGCCAGGCAGTATAACTCACTTTTAAGGGAGAGTTCAATCATTGTAAAAAGAAAAAAAAAAGAAGAAGAAGAAAACATTGCTGCTGTGAATTAGATCCAAATCTCCTCCCAGACTGGAGAAGCTGCACTAAACATCTTGATTCAGGCACGCACACACATACACACACTTTCACTCTCTCACACATACACACACACACACACTTTTAAACTGACTTTTACTGAAATCATTTATTTGCTACAGTTTTGTGTCCACACCTTATGTCTTACTCTGTGTTTTCTTATTCTTTTTTTCCCCCCTAAATGTGATGGGATTTATCCTGCCTAGTTTAAGCCCTCCGAAATGGGAATGCATCTGGGGGCATTATCGCAAATTAGGAGGAGCAGCTTGCAGATCGCCGAGCCATTTGGACAGGAACAATGGTCGATTAGGTTCATCCCACCCGTGCAGAGAACAATCCCCGCGCCAGTGTCTTGATTGCAAGGCGGTCTCCTCACCTTGCCACGATTGAAAGGGACATGCAGATTTAATGTTTCCCTTTTTTTTTTTTGCCTGGAGGAAACAGGAAATGTCTGCGGGCTGAGTCGGTGCTCTGAGCTGTGTACAGATCTGTCAGAAAGTCTAAATGAAACAACAACAAAAAAAACACACAAAATAGGAGCCAGCTGTCTGAATTATTTAATGAGAGAAAAACTCTTTTGTGCAGAGTTCCTCGCAGAAAGAAAAGAAAGAAAGAAAAAAAAGCCTAGTTGGAGGGTGCATCTGGCTTGGCTGAGGTACAGATTCATTTTAATATGAGGAAATGTGAGAGCGAGAGGAGAGGGGAGAGGATGTGCGTCACTCAAGAGACAGAGGAGAAAGGCCGTTATAACAGATTAGTGGAACTGACTTCTTTTTAGGAGCCTTTCAAAGCAGAGTAAGGAGGAAGAAAAAAAAGAGCTGAGGGTGTTTTTTCTTCTTCTTCTTCCTCTTTTATCCTATTCAGCCACGATGCCATGAGTGAGAGAGAGAGGCAGACTCCAGCTCCAGTCTCGGTGCATGCAACCATCCAGTATCTTTAATAACTTCTCACCCTACTACACTACGGCGTAGCACAAACGACCTCCAGATATTTCAATGCCACACGTTGTCCTCCGCCGCCTGGTTTTATTCCTCCTGAAGTGCACACTAAGCTCAGAGGAGGCGAAAGCCGTGCTGTAGATTTTGTTTTGGACAATAACATAATGCAAAGGCGACATGGTGACACCCCGCCTTCGTGGCTTTTATCTAATGCTCATCAGGAGCGGCTTTGCATCGGGGGCATCAGTCGACTGAGCTTGAATTCCTAGATTGCAAACTTTACCAGCAGCCAATAGCGAGGCGGACAAAGATCAGGGCTGCGGTGCTTTGATAATACCTGAAACAATTTTCTTCCAATCTGATAACGCCAGTATAAGAGAGTTATGCCAGGGACAGGAATGAAAGCTCGGGAGATTGATAGTGAGAAGGGCTTTCTTTTTTCTACTTCAAGACGAGAAAGTGAAAGAAGATGTGGCTGAGGGGTTTAAAAACTAAAATAGTAATAAGATGACATGATGTGAATGAGATGCGTGAAACACCAATGAAATTCACGAGCAGCCTCTTCATTCTTAAAACTTTTTTTTTTATGCAGTATAAACTGTTATGTTCACGTTTTGCCTACAAAGAGCGGTCTCTCAGCAGGTGAAAGTGATGAGTCAAAGACCGAGCTTCCTCCCCCAGCGTGACGTCTCCGCCTGCTCAGAGGGGACGTGATCTTTCATGGCTGATTCCAAAAGGCGCTCTCTGAAGCGTTCGGGCTGACAGGCGGGGATGAAGGGAAGACAGAGAGGATGCCTGCGCTCTGAGAAACAAGGGCGCTTTTTCCATCCACCAGCTCTGATTAAAAACAAAAGGCTGGAGGATGCCAAAGTTCACATGTCTCCCATGTTACTCTGCGGCCAGAGTGGGCTTTAAAATGTAAAACAAAATGCAAATAATAGCTGGTCGACTGCCAAAGACGCTGGTAGTGTGGACAAATTCACCATCCGCAGTCAAAGGTTGCCAGTGTTTGACTGGAGGCTTGTGTTAATTTCCCATGCCGACAGTAAACAGCGTCGCTGTTCAAACACCGACGCTGTTTGTGGGTGTCTGATGGCTATCAACTTTCCCGGCACCTTTTGGACACTTTGATCAATATTTGGAGCCAAAAAAAAAAAAAAAAGTCGCTTTTACTGTGCACACGCTGGCACGAGTTGATGGCGCCGCATTAAAATCTGCTGCACCGGCTTATGATGCATAACTTTATGTTCCTTAAGCTTTATGCTCTGCTGCCGTGGAGCATATTGAATGTAATAAAGAACGGGGGAAAGCTCCCACAAATCAGGTTTATCTGCGTCTCCCAGCAGGACTTTCAGCCCAAGCATTGGAAGGCCTGGTGAGAAGAAACAGGGGAATTTCAGCACTCGGGTTATTCATCAAGCCGGGAAACACTATTTATTGTTGAAGAGGAAATTCACTGGGGACCATATAGTGTGGAGGAATATCTTACAGCAGCAAGCACTTTCAGAGGCCAGACTTTTTTATAATTCGGTGGAATTGTTTGGTGTCAAAGTGCTAGGGCGCGTGAGGCAGAGGAATGGATGACCTGTGAGAGAAAAAAAATAAGAAGACCTAACAGCTGTGCGCTTGCAGTGATATCATCAGTACTGAATTTGTTTTTAGTGTGTTTAGTGGCTGTGTGTGTTGCTCCTGTGTGCAGACCATCCGGCCAAAGGAGGGGTGGCAGGTGTACAGCTCAGCTCAGGATGCAGATGGGCGTTGTATCTGCACAGTGGTGGCACCCGAACAGAATCTGTGCTCCAGAGACGCCAAAGGCAGACAGCTCCGCCAGCTCCTGGAGAAGGTATACACACACACACACACATTTCTGTTTTTTTTTCCGTGACAATCTGCAGACTCGCTCTCCAACAATACACAGTTACTGTTACCAGCACAGGTGAATTCATACAGACATACAGCATTGATTTCTATCGTTATTCATGCTCCTTTGTTGCCCTAATCCTCTGGGATATTGCACCAGCCAGGTCCATAACCCTTTTTTCCACTTCTGCATACATTACATGGATGACATCAGCTGAACGGCTGCTTGGGAGAGATGAGAACGCTCTCCATCTCACCTTAACAGTAGTGGAGTGCAACTGTTTTGTTTGGGTGAGGGGCGACAGAGCATTCAAGGCTGTTGTTGAGGTTTGGAGTATTATCAGTCTTTAGAGGGGCTGTATGTAACAATTTACATGTGTGCATTTTTTGACTCTGATGTGTGAAAAGGTTGTAGCATAACTTAAAAAAATAGACCTTCCCTGACTATCTCGACTGGCCATAACACCCTGTAGACTGATTTCTAAGTAAAGGACTCGGGATGTTTCCTCCCTTCAGCTCATGGTGTGCAACATTAGCCAACGAAAGATTAATAATAGTACTTTATAGATATGCCTAATTTAGATGACATTATTTTGTGTGTTGATGGAGCAGCTGCAAAGTTAGCACGTCCCTGATTGATCTGAACTCCATCCACAAAACAAGCATTTTAGAAGTTGTTTGCTTGTCGTCTTGCAGATAGACCTGACAAAGCATGAATCCAGACTTTTTACAAATCGGCATTATTTCAGCATCGTTTGGATCCATTTATTGGGATTACATCACATTAGAATCAGTTTACTTTGAAATCATTCGGCTGTAGTAAGTGGAGTCAACATATGGCCAGCACATGCCACAACACACACTCACAACTGGGTGCAGGAAACACACTTATTTAAAATATTCCATCCAGTTCACTCGATATTAGCCTTTTGAATCCAGCTAATGATTTCATGACCTTGCTGAGCCTCTCGGTGAAAGCTCCACTAACAGAAATTGATAAAGCTAGCTAGCGACGTGATGCTCGTCAATCACGCTCAGTCTCATGTGTGTCACGCCACTGTTTTGCCCAATCCTGGCCCGCTGAGTGCAAGCAACAGGATGCTGAGAGCAGTCGACTTAAAGTACCAGTGTCATCCTTAACAAGCGTTTTCTGAATGTCACAAACAGGAACTTTAAGCACGTGAGCAGTACTGTTGTTTGCTGGAAAGTGAACCATCATCAGAAAAACAAGCATTTGCAATAGTGGATTTTTTATAAATAAAAGGGAGCATTTTGAACTGATCTGCTAAAACTAGCTCTGAATTCAACCGCCAGCACTGTGTACCTTTCATCCCGAATGAAATAGTTCCCGTGACAGTGCTGATTTAATGCCTTATCTGCAAAACAAACGGCACGGCGGCAGAGTCACTTTCCTCAATCAGTATGCCATATAAGGAAACGTCGCTGTAGCCTACATTTTAATGTTGTGTGCCAAAGGGTGTTCTCTGTCATTCACTGGGGCCTTTGACACTAATGTACTAAGCTGCTTCGGGGCGTCAGTGAGGCCATTTCAGGATCCCTCTAACGGAGCCAGAAAAGTATGCAGAACACAATGTGTGAGTGTTGTGCCACTTTGCTAGCGACGTGCTCCAATAGTGTTGGCTGGTCACAATTAGAGCCAAAGAGAGGAGAGAGAAAGGGCCGCATTCGCTCTTGCTCACATGCCCCATAAACCTAGTGAGCTTTTGTTAAACCGGAGAGAGAAGCTGTAATGTTTCTGTGTCAGATATCTGCTCTGAAGGATGTTACAGAACCCAAAAGGTTCAATCGTGAAAGCAAGACATTTAAAAAACAGACCATTAGATTTTTTAAGTGAAATAAATGTGAAATCTGCCACAAAAGTCCCACGTCCATGTCAAATCCACTCAAAGCTCTATTCCTTTCACATATGGATGGTTAAAAGACAATCACGTTGGAGGTCAAAATGTTGATTTGTTACTTGGGAAGTTAGAGCGTGGCAGGTTACCGAACGGCTGAACGCGGAGGACATTTTAATCTCACGGCAGACGGAAAAATCAATGCCGCGCTGTTTCATTCTTTTCCAAAAGGTGCAGAACATGTCGCAGTCAATCGAGGTGCTGAACCTGCGGACGCAGAGGGACTTTCAGTATATCATGAGGATGGAGAGCCAGATCAAAGGGCTGCGGTCGAAGTTCCGACAGATCGAATCGGACAGGAAGACGGTCGTCAACAAAAACTTTCAGGTACACTTTTTGTTTGATGTTTAACTTTGTGAGAAACATCACAGGGGCGAGGGCTGCGCGCGGGTTTCCTCCAAAGACACCTGAGAAGCATCTGAATTGATAGATTTTCATTCCTGATAAGATCAATGCAGATCTGCCGCTGCCCGGCCAAGGACAAAATCGCCTTAAAAGCTAGACAGGCCATGAAAGCAGCATCAAACGTGGATTCTTAAAACTCTTTCATCAGCGAGAGTGACAGGATGCTGATCTTACCTGAAGCATTCCTGTCATCCCACCATTTGTTTAACCTTTAAATAACTGAATATGGTACGTTTTACAGCAGCGATCAGGTGTTCGCTTTCACTTAAATAAACTCATCTGTTACATGATTTTACAAATGTAGCTGCCTCTTCCTGTCACTCTTCCTGTAGATGAACAGAAATAGACTGTGACCCTCACTGTAAAAACAAAAAAGGTCTGAATGTGATGCCAAGTAACACAGAGAAGAAGTTTGTATTTTCACACAGAGAATGGATTTCCATATATCTGACACTGACATTACATAATTATATGTATGAGCAATTACTATAATAATAACTATTATTATCCAGCAATGAAATCTGTTTTATCTTACTCGTGCTTCTCCCTCCTTCTCTGCA
Organism: Scortum barcoo; assembly: GCA_023238725.1. Lineage (NCBI taxonomy): Eukaryota > Metazoa > Chordata > Actinopteri > Centrarchiformes > Terapontidae > Scortum > Scortum barcoo. Next base: position 9,761,182 of record CM041533.1, read on the forward strand.
TTGTCTTTCTTGTAATAAACTTTTGAGACTGACAGTCTTTCCTGCAGATATTACAGTTTGTGTTTTTCTTTTTCAAGTTATTATACGACAAAACCAAATTCCACTGTTTTTTGTGAATGAAGAAGTGAAAGAATAATCAGCATCTTTCTTTATATTTATCAAGAAGATGCTGGTGTGACAGAACTAATATCTTTGGCATTGATTTCTAAGTACTGTGAGTCTGAGAAGCACACTTTTCTTAGAGGTGAAAACAAGTGCTAAAGGGAGGAGAAGTATCCCTCAGTTTTCTTGAATTACTTATCTTTTAAACCCCCTCTTGAAACAGCTGCATTGGAAACTAAGTGAACTCTTCCCAGCCCAGATTGAGAGATTGGTTAAGACGAGTATTTTTGCAGTGGTGTATTCTTGGCGCTTTCTAGGAGCTAAAGGGGAAGATGGAGTCCCTGCAGCCGCTGATCCCCGTCCTGGAGCAATACAAGACAGACGCCAAGCTCATCTCCCAGTTCAAAGAGGAGATCAGGAACCTGTCCGGCGTGCTAATGGGCATCCAAGAGGAAATGGGAGCCTACGACTACGAGGAGCTACAACAGAGAGTCCTAAACCTCGAAAACCGCCTCCGCAACTGCATGAATAAACTCAGTAAGTCCTCCGTGGGAAAAAGCAACCGGCCAGGTAACAATGACCCCCAGGTGATGCGATGGCGGCTGCATTTCTTGCAGCCACAAGCAGATTGGCGTTTTAGATAGAGGGCAGGTGGACAGAGTAAATCTGCTACTGGAAGCAGAAACAATGCTGTGACTTATGTTTTCGGCGTCAAAGCACAATTTCCCAAGCTGGAGGTAAAAGGCAGCATGAGATAAGATAATCCTTTATTGATCCCCGGAGGAGAAATTCAGGTGTTGGAAGAAGAAGCTTTGTACTCTAGCTAGACTGCTAGTTAAAAAAAAGTCCAATAGAGACGTGAATGATTGGTTTATGCTGATTTTTTTATGCTGAATCCATCAGGTTCCTCCCTTTTCTTTTTTTTTTGCTTCAGTTTGGTGCCGAAATGGTTCCTTCTCTCCACCCACTGAGGTCTAGCTCATCTAATAAGATCAATTCTCGCCTCCAGAGCAGCTTTGCCTCTGATAAAGGTGTGCATGACTAAGCTCCAATTTGCCAGCTGCCTGGGTTATCAACACTGACGGAGCCTGTCAAAGTGTCAGCGTAAATAGCCAACATGTGAATGCTAATGCGACGTGGCTGGAGATCCGCCTGAGCGTGACACGACTGCTTGAGCGCTCATCGTCCGTGAGCTTTTGATTGATTGGGTAAAATAGCAGTTAAACACTTAATAGGGAAGTTGCAAGCTTGCTCGCGAGTGATATCCTACTGTCATTTGGCACAATTAAAGTGTCTGGCAAGACTAATTAAGTGCAGCTCGAGTCCTTCAAATTTTAAAGCGCGCGGGATAGATGTTCACCCGCCCAGCTCTGACACATGGGAAGAGCTGTCGTACTGTGGCGGTTTCTCTGGTTGTCCTCTGTGTGTCTGTAAAAGCAGAGGGAAGCGTGTAGCAGTGTCCAGATGCCGATAAATCAAGATCCTGAACTTTTATCTTCATCTGTTTTTTGAAAAAAAAAAAAAAATTTAACAAGCCAGTCTTCTGTGATGTATTCCAGCATTACTATAATAACATTGTCGGTAGCCGTGTCATGTGGAGTGGCTGCCGGTTGTGACCAAAGCCGTGTGATGTGTTCACAGCGTGCGGCAAGCTAATGAAGATCACCGGACCGCTGACAGTGAAGACTTCAGGGACCAGATTCGGAGCCTGGATGACCGACCCACAGGCGTCCCCCAAAAACAACAGGGTGAGCCGAGTTAATGTGCTCCGCTGTATGTATGCAAGCCTTTGAAGCAGCAGCATGCCATTTAATGATTTACATACAACTGCTCCCCTCCCGTTGTTCGGGGGGGCGGGAGAGATGTTGTTGGATTACAACATCGGGCTCGCTAAAACTTTTTCCGTGCACTTGGCTGCTGAGATCAAACGTGGAACTCACCGCCTCTTGCTGGACATTTCGGCGAACATGAAGCAGTTCCACGATGGTTTCTTTTAACTAGATGTGAAAAATAACTGAACAGCAGGAGGAGTTCGCCCTTTATTGTCTAACCTTTTTGACTCAGAGCCTTCATCAGAGTGTTTTGACATAAAGGGTAAAATTACAGCCTGCTTTTAAACCACAAGTTGACTCAGTCTTTGTCAAATACCCGATGTAAACCACACACATTAATGGGCAGACTTTAATGGATGCTGCACCTTTAAACATAAATTTCAAAATAAAAGAACACAACAAACTCTTAACTAAAAAGTATAAAACCACCACACAAAAGTCACAGAGGGGAGGAGAGGATTGTCTTGTGCAGTTTTCATGTAAAGAACAAAACTGCACTACCTTTTGCTGATACTTAGGAAGGAAGGAAAAGAAATGTCTGTTGTGTTTATATCAAAAACCTGGAAAAACTGCCTTTTATTAAATAACAATAATAACTCTTAAATACTAAAATCCTTTTTCATCCCACTCAGTGCAGTAATCTGAGATAATGATCAATAAAGTCTCTTTCTGTTTCCTTGGGGAGTTAAACTGTCCCACTTACCTTATCAGGACCAATAAAAGAGAATAAAAGTCCATCATTGATCATTTGGCCACCAACAAATGTCGGGCCACTGGTTGTTTTTATATCCACTTTTATGGAGCTCCAGTGTTCTCTCATCTCATTTTTGTAATTAAATACTCTCTTCCCTTTTTTCATGGATGTATCATCATATATATACATAGATTACAGGCAATTAGGCTCACTGTTTGTTTCAGCCATGTTTGAATGAGTAAAGCTGACAGTCAGTGATGTTGTTTGTCTTCATCTCTCCTCAGGTCTGGTACATGGACAGCTACACCAACAACAAGATAGTAAAGGAATTCAAATCCATCGCTGATTTTGTGGCTGGGGTCGAGTCCAGGACCTACAATCTGCCTTTCAAATGGGCCGGGACAAACCATGTGGTGTACAACGGCTCCCTGTACTACAACAAGATGCAGAGCAACATCATTGTGCGGTACAGCTTCGAGACGGGCCGCGTGGTCACCCAGAGGGCTCTGGAGTCGGCGGGCTTCCACAACGTCTACCCCTACACCTGGGGCGGCTTCTCCGACATCGACCTGATGGCGGACGAGCTGGGGTCAAACCTGTGGGCCGTGTACGCCACCAACCAGAACGCCGGCAACATCGTCATCAGCCAGCTGAACCCGGACACGCTCCAGATCCTTAACACGTGGAACACGGAATACTCAAAGAGGAACGCCGGCGAGTCGTTCATGATCTGCGGGACGCTCTACATCACTAACTCCCACCTGACCGGCGCCAAGGTGTACTACGCTTACTCCACTAAGACCTCCACGTACGAGTACACAGACATTCCCTTTCATAACCAGTACTTCCACATGTCCATGTTGGACTACAACGCCAGGGACCGCGCCCTCTACGGCTGGAACAACGGCCACCAGGTCCTGTTCAACGTCACACTGTTCCACATCATTAAAACTGAGGACGACTCTTAAGCGGACGAACATACTGTACATGTGAAAGAAACGAAAATGGGAAAAAAAAAAAGGATGGTTGCACCTGAATGTTTCTCATTTTATTTATTTATTTATTTATTTATTAAATATTTAATTTCCTCATGACTTTTGGTGCATTTTATACCAATTCATCAACACCTTGCTATTTCCCTGCTTCCATGCGAAGATTTAATCACTGAAGATATTCTCCATGCGGACACTTTCTCTGTCAGCATAAATGACAGCACAGAGTTAACATAAAATTGGAGCAGCGTGAAACATATTGCAGGTAACACATTGTCAACTAAATAATGGCACTTTTACATTTAAAAACACCGAACAATAACTTCCAGTAATTTCCGCAGCGGCTTTTTCTCTCCAAAAAAAAAAAGAAAGCCTTTTCCCAAAATGAAGTCTTATCGTATTTATAATGGTCTTCTCATTCAGAATTGCATTTATTCATGTCCCTTAATTTGTTCATATTTTGACTGTGTTCACTAATTGTTCGTTTTGTTTCCATTCTCCTCCCCACCATTTATTCATCATCATGTGCTAATTTATTCCTGCCTTTCACCACCTCCATTTAGCTTTCAATTTGTCTCTGTACTTTTCCTTTCAAAAGTTTTTTTTTTTTTTTTTTTTTTTTTTTTTGCTCTTGACCTTGTACAAGACAACCAGAAATGTGTTGAACCGTAATGCACCTGTATAGTTAATGTACTTGGATTTTTTTGTGTCGATGAAGAATCAAAGTCATCCAGGTCATCGGGTTTCTTGAGGCACTAAGTCAAATTACTTCAGCAAACAACAAATCTGACTGCCTTTCACTTAGTATTTGGAGTAATTAGCTTTTTTTGTAACTACAGCAACAGTTTGTATGCCTTATTCAGTGCGGTATGTTCTGTAAGCCCAAGGATAACAGCTCTCGTGCATGAATGTTGGCTATCCTAATAGCATTTTTACTGTAACTGTATATTGGTGTATTTTGTATCCGCACAGCATCCCATCCTCCTCGTCCTCTCTCGCTATAACTCATGGTAAACATCATTTATACGGACAGCGGTAGATTACTTTAATAAGTCTCCATTCGTGTATATAAGAAGTTCTACATAACCAAGAAATAAAAGTATTGTTTTCATTAAGTCAGCCGTCCGTGTGTTTGTGCTCTCAGTTTGGTGGGTTTGTTCAAGAGGTCTCGAACGTGACGCAGCTGTGACTCAAGTTTTCACTTTAAATGAGTGCAACGAAGCTTTTTATGCCAAAAAAGAAAAAAATCATTGTCCTCTAAAAGGGCAAAGCGACTGAGGTTTCTCCTCACTTCCTGTGCTGCCGTACTCATTTAACATCGCATTGCTAACTCTTTCTCAGAGCTTTCATCACATTAAGAGTGATTTGCTGTTTCCCTGGTTTCTCTTGGTGAGGACGGTGTGTTGGGGCTGTTAATTATCACTCTGCACTTGATGACAGCGGCTGGTAAAAGCATCATTCTTTGATTTTTTTTTTTTTCAGCCAGGCTTTGTTGAGCTCTGAGGATTCAGGCTCTTTTTCTTTTTCTCCAACACCAGCGCACATCGGGTTAATGATCAAGTTGACTCACTCTCGGGCTGTGAGTCAGACGGTGTGTGACTGGACTTCAACAAAACACATGAATTTACAGTCATCCTGATAAAACAACTGACAATGTGCAACTTCTTGAAAATATTTTGAATGCATTTCTTGTTTTGACCGAAGTTGCAAATGGAACATTATTTGTTGATAGTGCCATAAATAATGGGCCCATTCTCTAATACAGCTTATATCCCCAATTAATGACCACAGATGTGATGTTCAGTAAGTTTATGGCTTGAACGTGCAGAGACTAAGAGCTTTGTCTGATGTGCATTTACCACCTCTCTGATAGAATGAAACTAAGTACCTTTATTGTGCTTCTAAGTGGCTGGGAATACAACAAAAGCATGCAGAGAGGCAGAAAATGGTGTCCAAATCCTCGAGGACCTCTACTTTTATTGTTCCCATCTCCATTTTTAAAACCTGTGTTCAAATGGGGGACGCTCTTGGGTGAAAGTAACAAGTTACATCTTCTCTAAAAGTGGCTAAAAGTCTAAAATCATATGAAAAAGTACTTTTATTGTTAGCAATCCTGTAAGTAGCTTAAAAAAGGCTGAATCTACTAGAATTAATCACTTGTAAAAATGTTAATTAATAATAATAATAATAATAATAATAATAATAATAATAATAATAATAATAATAATAATAATAATAATAATAATGATTTAATGCGCCACCCATCCAGCACGCTCAGTGACCCAAATCAAACACCCACGATGTTGCGTCACCAACAGGTGCGCTGTTTCATTTCTGGCTCACGTGCCAGCAGGCTCGTGGCTGATCTTTCAGGTGTGTTCAGCATCCTTTCAGGAGCATTTTACCTTCAACATCCATTGGAGATTTGAGACTGTGGAGGACTGCATCAAACTCACAGGTGAGTGCAGCAACAAAGTGACTGTGATGGATGTCGCTCTTTCTCCAGAGAGTGTGTGTGAACCACTTAAAACTTTTAGACCTTTGGAGGGAGGATATTTTTTAAAAGTGAGAACATTTTGACCCGTCCTCACTTTGGTACAGCCCTTCAGTCCTTCAGAGGGCTGTTGGAGGTTCACATTAAAGTTAGGTTCAGGTCAGGGCATTTTATTGTGTTGGCTTAGGGTCAGGGTGGGGTGGATGGGGGAATGCATTATGTCAATGAAAGTATAAAAGTGTGTGTGTGTGTGTGTGTGTTGTGTACTGTGTAATACTGTGCACCGTTTGCCTTCGAGGTGCTCTTGATTCTGTAAAGAGCATCAGGCTGTTTCATTTCATTTTCATTTTGATACACTGGCAGTGTTGTCCAGAGTTTTTTTTTATTTTACTGTCAGTCATATTTGTGAGTTTTGGCCTTTTCTGTGTCAGTAGCTACTCAGAGGAAGCCATATATTTATAATCGATAATCAGTTGTGTACACAGGCTGCAAAATGAGTTTAAAGAAAAGAAATATATTGTTGGTTTGGACATAAGGGCTCCAGCTGTATTAATGCACTTTGTTTTGTAGCCAAAATAAGTTCTTTAATTGAACTTCATTATATTTTTTTCCTTAACCTTCCTCTAACTCCTCTAACCTTTTTTAAAACCTACTTGTTACTTTTATCTGAGTACATTTTTAATTATTTTATTTATTTATTTATTTTTTTTACTTGAGTAAACATGTTTTAAAGTAACACTACCTGAGTAAAATATTCTTGCACTTTTTCCATCCTTGTCTGCGTCACAATTGCATATTCTTCAAAATTGCTTAGTAGTATAGTATACATTGCACACTAATATTGAAAGTGGACTTGTAGGGAACGATACAGACACAGTGAATCTAAAGGTAGTTTAGTTCAACTGTGACATTAGACATCAATGTATTTGTGACTACCGCTAATGGATTTATTTAATTATTTAAGAATAGTAGCACAAATAAAATATAAAGAAAGTCAGGGAGGATTTGTGGTACTTTTCTGTGCTGTTTGGAATTGAAAAAGGCAGGTGAGGTCCACATCCAAGAGAAACTTTGCCAACATTTTCCAGAGTCTGCACAGTCGTGGTTTATTTCCTTCCTCTTGTTCAGCTTCATTAACTTAAAATAAATAACCACCAATAAGTTTGTAGGAACCAAACATGAAGACAAAGATGAAGGAAAACTCAAGTACTTCATTTCGGACTGCAGAAAGTACCAATACAAATCTGAAAAACGAAGGTTTTAGTCTCAGAATGTAACTTTTTTTTGGGGATCAGTTTAAAATCTTTCATCTTACACTCCTCCTCCTGCGTTGAGATATTCCTGATTCGTCAGTAGTCAATACGTGGAAGCCACTGAGAGTCTCTGATTGGTTATGAACGAAATGGCGTTACGCTTTTACCCACTTGAAGGTGCTTTTAGACAAGGAAACCTTCTCACTGTCGCTAGGCAACACACCTGTCTGACTGAACTACACCTCTGATTTCTGCAAGAAAAAAGTCTCTGGACATAGTTAGCTTTTCAGAGAAAGGCTTTTACCGTCTTTTTCATTTGATTAAAGTAAACTCCTCAGTTCTGCACAGCACAACGACCTCGATTCCCATCTTGGGTTCTGAAATTATGTACAATGACTTAAAAAGTGATGTGATATTCATGATCTAAATTTTACTGTCCTGATTCGTGGTATTTTACAATGACTACAAATAAACTTTAATATGTTACATGAATCTGGAAGGCCTGGGGATCAATCGAGTGTTTGTATCATAATATCAGAATGACGATGATAAAATAGACAGAAGAAATGTTGTATACTTCTTCCTTTTCTCCAAAAAAATCAAAGTCATTACATGTAAGAAGGAGTATAAATTCATATAAGACAAAATAAGCAATTCACTAATAACAGCCATGCTAGAAAACACAGATTACATCTTTTTAATTGGCAACCACTAACCTCTTAACTTCTCACTTGATTCCAGATCTACTATAGTGAAGTTAAACAACTGCATGTGCAGTGGAGACGAATAAAATCATCTCACGCCCTGTCGGCAGTTTGTTTCTAAAATAAACACCATGATTAGTGCAAGATGAAGAGATATTAAGATCATAATAGGATAAGAGCGCCGTGGTGAAGAATGAGATTCTCAAATACCATTTCGGAGACACATTTAAATAGAAGAATAGACGGTAATTGTTGAGTGAACCCAATTCTCAAGCAGCCACTTTCGACCACAAGGTTAATGAGGGAGGAGTCTTCACCACATCGGTGTGTTGATCACAGGATTTCGCTGCTCAATACACAAAAGTTACCTTTTTGTCTGTTGGTTTATTACTCATTACGAAGGCTTTTTGTCTTTTTTGGCAACCCACCGTTCAAAGTTGTGTCTCCACATTACAGTGCGCAGAATACATACATATACTCATGCTTAAGTCCACTGTTAGTCCAATTGACCACCCACTGCTCACAGACACAGGCTCAATGTCGAAAACTCTCCTCCAGGTCAGATCAATGCGGGTCAACCAGACAGGAAGCGTTTTAAAGGTCAGAGAAGCAGCAGCCGCAGAAGCGCCGTGCCTCAGGAAACGCCGCATGGATCTCCTGAGATATTGATCCCTGTAGTGCAACGGAGTCAGAGACCTCCCCATGCATTTGCTCCGATGGTTCTCACAGCACCGAGAGGCATCGAATCTGGACTCTGTTACTCCTGAGTTATTGCAACTTTAAGTCTTGTACAAGCGTGACAGTCATACAGTAGATGTCAGGGTTCATCGCAAGAAAATGCTCTTCCCTACGTGGTAGAAAACTTGTAGTATTTTATATTTGTACTTTAAGTCTTCTCATTTAAATTTGAGTCGCGTTATAAAACATAATTAACTTAACCAGAGTTTGGAACTATTGCAGGATAAATGAATCGTAACCTTCTGTGCTCTGGTGCCCCTCCACATGCAGTCGCTTCCCTCTTTAGTTTTTTCCGCCCCTGCCCTTCTGACAGCCGCCGCCGCCAGGGTTTCTGTTAAATCCTGACAGGAAGCAAATCCAGCACTGTTGCGCGTTACAGCACCGCCACCAATGAGGCGCTTCCTTCTGGCTAGAGCTCAGTGAACCACAGCCCTGCCAACCAACTTTGCCCCGCGGCCAAAAAATTCAGTTTTTCTATTATTAGAGTGCTAGATTCAGTGAAGCACGCTCATGTTCGCTCATGTTTTACTTCTTAATTAGCAAGCCCCCTGTAGCACGACGCACCCTTCTGCAGTTAGGTTTTTCTTAGGTGCTCGTTCAACAGTTTCCAAGTGGATCCGTGGACTCACATTTAGCAGAGCAGTTTGTTTCAAGCAGCTCCTCCTGACCGGGCGAGACCGTACAAACGTGTACCACAAATCCCATCCAGCAGTCCAGATGACGAACAACCAAAACTAATCCTGATGAAAACTACATCAAACGTGTACCTTCCAGTATACATGAGATCAGCTGGGACAACCATAAATCTGCTTTTCTTCCCACCGATCCATCCCAGAGTGGTTAATATTACGTAGCACAATTTTTCTCACCAAATAAACTACAAATTTCTCATTAGTATAGATACATTTATATTATATTCATTTATAGCTATATTAGATATGATATATTTTTCACATACATATTTCACTTAACTTGTCTTGTTTTTTTCCCCATGTCAAAACAACACATCAAGGCAGCCACACAGCGAAGAGGATTATGAATTTGTAAATGTTTTTGACCCAAACTTTAACTTTTTATTTAGTCCTGAATATTTAATCTTAGAAAGAAAAATATGAAACCAAGTTTTCTGGAGCTTCAAAGTGAAGCAGCAAGAATATTTATGAGTAATTCTTTATAACTTTGTATAACCGCTCTGAAAACGCATATAGTCGCTTCATATGTATGATAATTACTTAAACCGGGTCCCTACAGGAGAAATGCAACATAACAGCACGGTGTACACAGCAGCACAACACACATCTAGAGAGCATTTAAGATAATAGAGCCTCAGCAGGAATTGATTTATGAATAAAGACACTCCAGGACGCACACAAACAGAGTGCAAGTGTTAGTGTGGAGGCACCTCTCGTTCGCGGTGGCAACAATAAGGAGCGAGTAATTGTGCTTAAGCAGACAAATCAGTGCAGTTAGATAAAAGAAGGGCGCGGCATGCTAGTTTTTCAGTCGACACAACACGATGTGCTGATAGAACTGATTTTTATTTATCCCTTTTTCTTTCTGGTGATGTCAACTGAAGTAAAATTAGTTCAACTAAACATTTACAGAGGATGTTGGTGAATTAATATGCCACAGTCAAAGCAAACAGTCATTTTATGTACATTTTATGCCAAGTTATACATCTACTTTCCTGTAATAATTGTAATTTATACTTCACTACATTTGTCTGACAACTTTCAGTGAAAAAATACACTGAAACAGGCTGTTTATCTGAGTTCATGAAAAGTTGAGATATGTGGCTCTTACAGGACAGTAATAAACAAACATATGATTGATCTTATTGACCATGATTCATTGCTGTAGGTTAAACTACCCAGCAGTATATAAAGTAGTTAAGGGCTCAATGTGAAATATCTACAGCAGTAAAATGCAACATAAACATTAATACCAGAGTAATATTAATCCAGAAATATTAAATATAAAGTAAAACACTGACAGGAAGCTTTTAACTGCACAATGACTGCTTTAACTTTTGATGCTTAAAGTAAATTTGCCGATCACAGTGTAGTATTGATCATTTTACTTTAATAGAGCACCTGAATACTTCCAGCACCGCAGCGATTGGGTGCTAACACTGAGGGATATCCTGTTCCTGTTTATTGGAATCGTGTTGCTCAGTAACAGCTTGGATTCAGATTTATTTCCTGTCAGCCACTGATATTAACATACAGCACAACAGGAAATAAACCCAGACCAATTTCCAGTGATGCATCTGAAATAGTCTGCAGAAATGAAGCGGATGCCGTACTTAACACACGGCGCAACTTTTTTTTTCTTTGAGAGCCCATCATCCAAATGAGAAATGTAATTACTCTGGTCCATTTGATGCCATTTTATGAGCAGCTGCTAGGAACTCGTATTTATCATTATTACAGTATAAACATTAACATCTGCTGACCAACAGCGTGGATGACTTTAGCTGTCAGTCCAGCTTTGGCAACGCAAAAAGATTAGAATAAAACGATGTGTTAAGCATTATGGGAAGTGTGAAATATGCTTTTCACTGAAATTCAAAGGGCATATCTGATCACTTCTATTATAGTATGTGACGCTACAAATCATCTTGTCGGCTCCGAGCTAAAAGAATGGGAGATGAGTTTATTAATCTGTGTTAAAATGGGATTTAGATATTCCTCGGTTTAGTTACAAAACCACTGAAGACAGGAATAAAGTAGGAAAACAAATCTTTCCTGTTCAGGATGTATGATGTAAAATATTAAATAAAATAAAGACAAACTGAAAAAAATGAAACTCGTGAGATGGTATTTTTTTAAAAGGCAGTTTTCCAGTTTCCGACCTAACCGAGGGAAGAAGTCGCTTTTAAGCTTCAATTTAGCTCTGATTTTGTCAGGTTTTCTCTTGTGCAATCGAAGCACGTCTGAGGCAGTGAAAAACAGTTTTAGTTGAGGGTAGAACCACAGACTGATGTGTCCTAAACAAGTCAACTGTGGTGATTGAAGTCATTAAAGTTAACAGCTATTGGTAGCAGGAGACACTTAGCCCTAACATTTAAAGCAGGACTATAACAAGACAAGATTTAGCCTCCATCAAAGGCCTCTCTTTGTGTGACACACTTTGTAATTGAGTTTGTTTCCAGATGAGTAAAAATGGAAATTGTACCTGGATTGCTGTGATACTGAACAAAAATGACAATATTGTTTTCAGTTTGAGAATCTTCCTTCGCTGCTGTGTTTCTTATGGTACAAAATCTGACTGGATCTTTACCAAAAAGCAGATGCTCCTCACCCTCTCCGACTGTACCCATTTACAGAAATCAAAAACATTATAACACGAAAGAGTTTAATATTCAAAGTGATTTAGATGGTGCTGCCAGGTTGTATCTAACTAATTTAAACATACATCATTTACCTTGAAAAATTATTACATTGTACTATTTATGAATGTGTACAATGATTTCTAATGTCTCATTTCTCTCATTTTATCTCTCTCTCTCATTATCCACTGTATTAATTTATTGTATTTATTCAACATTTATTCTTAACAACAATCTCATTCTGTTCATTGCATTTAACAGTAATCAGCCACTAAACTGTTTGAGAAAACTGTTGAACATAGAGTTGAATTTGGACACCAGGAAAGTAGAAATAACCAAAAAGGGAATTGTACAAGAGGAACCTTTAAATATGCATAGCTGATTATCTACATTGTATATAGCCCAAAATCAGACTTTGCCTGAACAGCATTTGACAGCATTTGACCCTTAACTTTTAACAGACATTTTTTTTTTTAATCAGCTGTTAAATGGTTGTCTATCTCCAAAAAGGACAGCGAGCCTAAGACGCTTCCCTGTGGGACTTTACATTCACATTTGAGTACAGATATGATCCTTTCTACATCCACTTACTACTCAGGAGGAATTCAAAACAATGTTCAGTAATGATAATATGCATACAATGGTCTTAGAATATTTTCCTTTAAGGTGTTTAAAGTGGTTGAAAACTAAATTATTCAGCTGAGACACGTTAGTTTTGTCTGACAAACCTTTGTGGTAAAAGTTTGGTCTTGAAGTTGTTTCAGAGACTCATTTTATCATTTCAAAGAATTCACTTCTAACCTCATCTATCTATTCAATTTATCTTGTCCATAATAAGTTGTTCATAATAATTTTATGAACAACTTTTTTTCAGCAATCCTAAACTTTGAATAGTTGTCTTTTAATCCCCACAAAAATATAGCTCAACTTTTGATCATTGCTCATCTTAATTTGAACAGTATTGTCTAAGCTTGTCCACAGCCTCTAGAAATGGTCATTAAAATTTCAACGCTTTGTGTGTATCTGCTTTGAAACAGCAGGTCAACCCACTCGGTATAAACAAAGTCTACATTACAAGTGTTGGCACCAAAATTCTTCAATGGGATTGTGTGAGTTGGAGACGGTTATATCCTTGCAGAGCAAAGAGTCAAAAACTTTTAACACTAACACTGTCCTTCTGCTGAACTTTAGATAGATGACATTACTTCTTGAGCAAATACGAAACAAACATGAAACAAGGACACAGCAGCAACGAAACTGCTGTACATTCTGCCAACACTTCCCCTCATTTCTTCACAACATCGCTCTGTAATTCCTGCAGTAGCAATTATTGACCAAAAAAGAAAACCCCACATACTCGTGAACAGCAGAACTGTCACATCCCTTCAAGCTGTTACGGATGATCAAAGCTACTGTAAACTCCGGTCTGTCCGTCCAACAAACCGAATTACTGAACCCAGAGGCAGCAGCTATCGTCTGAGATCCTCTTAGATATGTCATAGAAGGAGATAAAGGGGAGGAAATAAAAGCGTGATACTTGAATGAATGAATTTGTCACATTTTTTTTGTAAGACTTTGGATGGAAACTGAGATTCTAAAAATCTATTGGAAAACCCTGAATAAATGGCACGAGGGGGTCACTGAATGGTTTGATGAGGATGGAAATGATGCGACTCATACGCTACGGCCTTCACAGTCACAAGATCAAAACCTAACTGAGCACCTATGGGAAATTCTGGAGCTACGTGTTCGACAGCGCTCATCAAATGAGGAAATATCTATTGGAAGAGTGGTGTTCATGCCTCCTGTAGAGTTCAGACACTCGGAGAATCAATCCCAAGGTGTATTGAAGCTGTTCTGGCCGCAGGTGGTGGCCCAACTCCTTGCTGAGAGCCTTTATATGAGTTTTTCCTTTTTAAACTGTCACCCATCTGCAGATAGAGACAGGTAGAGGTTAGAGATTATGAGATATTTTTGTCCTTTGTGCTGTTTTCTCCGCAGCAATTGTGTTTAATTCTGGATGTCGCTTGTTCTCCGGGTTTTGCGATTCTGTATTTGGCTGCGCTCCGCTGCAATCATCCCTTATCTGTGTGCACAGCGTCTAAGGGTTCGTCTCTCTGAATGAATGGGCTCAATAAACCTGTCACAGCCCAGACTTGTTGACTCTATTGACTTAGGTTGCAGCTATCCATCCTTTTTATTAGCTTCAGTTTGGCGACAGATTTACAATGCGATGTTCTGCCCACACATGACAACGCCATTAAAACACAAAGTCACTTCATACAGTACACTTGTTCGTTGTTCTGCTCGGTTGTTGTTGCTTTCATTGCTTTAATTTGAGGAGTACGGTGGGGTCTCGGTCTGTTATTTTTCAAAGCGGCACCTACAAGTGGTTGTCCTGCTCTGTTGCACTGTATCGTCTACTCATCGGCTACTCAACTGGCGATGCTTGGGACCGATAGAATAATTTAAAGGTATGCATGATCTAAATGTACAGGCAACCTGCTGTCACCCACTAGATGATCTGTAATATCTTACACTGTAATAAAACCACAATTGAATGAGAAATAGTTCATTATATGTGGTAAAATATTCATTTACATAACATCTGTAAACACCAAAGTAAATACTTGTATTAAGTTTTAGGACTATGAACATTATAAAGAAGGGCAGCACTGTAGTTTCGGTCCAAAGAAAATATTAATATTTCCGAGGAGGGCAATTTAGCCATAAGTCAGTCCTCCTCAGTGCATGTTCAGGATGTGTTATCTCCTTTAAAGTTATGTTGTCAAGTCCAGTCTACCATATCTCTTCAGTTGTTCTATTAGTTTTCAATGTGTTTGTCTTAAATGATCATTTGGTGACATCTGCATTGCCACAGAAGTCCTTCAGAAAAATCAGTTCCCAGTGGTAATTGCACTTTGGATGATCACATGATCACATGAACGCTGTTGAGGTCTAATGTGACATGTAAGCAGCATGTGTGCATTTATTTGGAGCCCGACCCCACACACCTGCCAGCACACAACATCCGACACTGGATGTTAAATCATCTGTGAGGTTGAATATCATATATACATGGGCAGGCACGTAAGTTATTGGTGGCACGCTGCATGCTGTATGTACAAGCCATAATACATACTATATATCACTCGAGATGTGTGTGTTAGTTACATTTAAAATCCACAGCAGATTAGCAGTCATATATTGGGTCAACCTTCAGACTTTCTCTGTGATTTTGGTGTAACGAGGCTGACAGATGATAAAGGGACGACGGTTGGCAGGTCCTGGGGGGGCCATTCAGGATGTTTGTTTCCATGGCAGTCGGGACAGGTGTGCTGAGATCTTTGACTGACAGCTGAGCATGTCGAGGCATAGACGATCGGGTCCCTCTTCCAGATTAACTTTCTGCTGCTCAAGCCTCAGAGATTGATCTGTGCCAAAACCTAGCAAGGCCTTGGTGTGGGTATTGTAAAAAGAGATTGGATCTATTCTTTCAAGGGAAGAGCTCCCGGGGTTGCAGGAGAAAGAGCATGATAAAAGAAATATGGCGCTTATTAAATCACTTACAACCATTCTCTGGGATGTGCTCACACACACACAAACATATTTATCTATAAATTTTGCCGGGGTCAGCCAAGTTCCGGTTCATTCAGAAGTCAGCTTTCTTTAAAATTAAAAAAACTTCTTGTGCTCACAATGAAGTTGAAAACAGACCCCACTACCTTTCATAGATAAAATATACTAAGGTCCTTTCAAGCAAGAACACTTCTGTTTCATCTCCAAGACAAGTTTAGAATTGAAAACAGCATTAATTCTTTTAATCAGTCATCTTAAAGTTAAGGCTTCAGTTATTTTGCTATTGTCAGTATTGCCTTTTTATGTAAGGGAATCAATTTAATTTCTGAATGCAGCTGAATCAATAAGATATTTGCTCTGGGTTTATACTAATCACTGAACTTGTGGCTGAGCTTATGTAGTCTCACAGTAGTTCAGGTAGGTAAGTAAATCATGTCCACCACCTATCTTCCTCTCAATGGGTGGTCTGTTTGACTGGTGGTCTCATTCAGCAATGCTGAGCTCTGCATCTTCGCTGCCACGCTGAAGCCTGCTTGCAGAGATTAGGATCCCTCCACCTCCCCAGCCTGCTCCTTCTGTGTGTGCATTTAGTTGTACATGACGTTGCAATGTTTTCAAAACGTGTTCATGTCCAAACTTTGCCAGAGGGGGTTTGTGAGGCTTTGTTGACAGTCTGTGTCAAGTTTGCTCACATACGTCGTCCTGGAGCACCTCATTGAGTTAAACTAGACTGTGCAGCATTGTTGTTTGTGCATTTGTGTTTGTGTATTTAATCATAATACTGCTTGCTGTCGAGCAGGCACTGAGGAAATGGCTCAGCTTTTTCAAAAATGTAATTATTCGCGTTCCCTCTGTGCTACGGAGCTACTAGAGCTGGTAGAGGTTACCGTATCTCTAACAGACTGAAAGCATGAAGGAACAGCTAGTCTGGATCTCCTCCTACCAAAAACTACAGAGCTGACTAATTAGCAAGTTATAGCTCATTTGTTCAATCCAGACTGAAACAGATAGACATAAAAGCAACCATTTTTGGTTTTTAGGTGTATTTTTCAGACAGAACCAGTCCAGCTGTTTCCTCCTGGCCCCAGCTTCATACTCAGTGCAGACATGAGAGCAGGATCAACCTTTGTGTTTGCCAAGAAAACATAAATGAAGAATTTTTCCTTTTTACAGAGCCAAACAGAGCAATTTTTTTCTCATTCACTATATTGTTTGCATTGTTAATGTTACAGAACATTATATTGTATTAGTGATGAATGCAGTCGAGGTTGACCACGACCTGCATTATGCGACAGTAAGTTTGACTGCAGTCAGCCAACCTCATTGTCTTTGACATTAAGGGCCTAACAGCAGAGATGGCATCATCTTCATTACATCAAGCTACCACAGCAGGTTAGGTGGGGACAAATTTGCTATCAGCCTGCTCTGCATTAGGATGGATTGAGGCAGACTGGGGCTGTGTACATCAGCTATTTCTAAAAGTCACTGTGCAACTATCCTGGATCAACCTGTAAGACTAAGTGGATGTATACCTAGTGCCTTTGTGAGTCATTTGTGCACGTCTTTAGCTAAAAGTAACTTGGTCTGACTTTCTAATTTGTAATGGTCTAAAATTAAATCAATTAGACATTCATGAGAGATTCATATGTATTCCCTGGGCAAATGATTCAATTATGTTCTGTAAATGAGGCGTGACTGACCTTTTTAAAAGGGAACTATTCATAGTTCAGTTTCCTCAATTGCCTCCATGGTTCAGCTAATCTATTTTGCATTTGGTGATGTATCAAATAAGGCTCATAATATCAGACAGTGTCAGGTAGCAACACAATGAGGAGGATTAACCTAATTACTGTCCTATAATCTTTATTTGGGCAATACACTGAAGATATATAAGTGTGTTAGCCAGCTATTCTGATCAACTAATCATTGCTGCCTTGATTTACTTCCTAGGTAATATCCAGCAGATGTTGTGGCAGTGCTCACTGTAACATCACTTCGCAGCATTACTTTAACTGATGCATTGGCAAGGAACAACCCAGAGATGGATCGGTCATCACAAACTCATGTGGTCTGCTGTTCAAACCCACAAAACAAGCAAAAAAATTTAATCAAATAATCAGATTTCTCACTTGGGGCAAAGTAGTTTATTAACAAAAGGAAGAAAAGGTGCAAAGGTGCAGGACAAGACATGCATTCATGATCATAAATTAGATACGGAGACTAATATGAGGCTGAGGTTGAGTCTGTGGCTCTTGTTTTGTGTGCCCGGCTGATGTCTGTCTGTTGTCAGTATGACCGTCCATCTATTATACAGTGCCAGCATTAGTGCTTTATGCTTTTTTTGGTTGGGTGTACAGAAACAAGTTTTCCATCTACATTCATATTAATGCAAAGATAAAAAAAAATATATATATACATATACATATATATAAATGTCTTTCTTTTGGTTTTGGATTTTTCCTTCCTGGTGGAGAAAACGTGCATGTGATTTGCAGAGCAGATACACTATATAGTGTAGCAGAAAAATAACTTTTTCGGGAAAGCTTGTGAGAATTATATGCGAGCAGTGACGTACTGCACACGGTAAGTTTTGAGCTGGTGCAGATTTTCATCAGAGAAGTCCCCACACAGCTGTTCTTTATTTTCCTGACCCATAGGTGAGGCAGAACAACCGTCTCCTGTCAGACATTTTTCATAATCATAATCAATAGGCCAAGAATAGAGCTTGAAGGTGAGCCACGTCCATCCATCTTTCTCAATCATGCTTTCCTCTGTTACCCCTGGGGTCGATACCACCGCCTTTAAAGGCAACAACAGTTATTCACACTTCCCCCGGGGAGTAACAGCATGGAGCTGAGGTGCTGGGAGGAAGCTAATGAATGTATTTGTCATATCTCTAATGGCTCACTATATCACCACAGCACCTCAGCTCCAGATTTATGGTAATCATGACTGCAGAAAGGCAAATGCGTTCAGTCTCAGGATTTTTAGTTTCTGTGTGTGCGGCCACGCTGATGAGACACCTTGGGAGAACATTAAATTGACGGCGGCACCAGGATTTTTTTTTTCTTTTTTTTTTTTTCGCAGCCAAACTTGTGAAAACGTTGACAATGTGGCACATTAAGCGATAGCCTAACCCCACTGAGTCAGGAAGTTGGTATTCACGTCAGCGAGAGTGCAGAAATGGCAAACTAATGACGGATCAACTTTTTACTATTGATTAGAGCCGGCTTATTTTAGTCCCCGAGGCCAGCGCAGGCCCACACACCCAGACCAACAAAATCAGCTTCGAGTTGTGCTGAGACGTCTGTACCGATGCCATCTCCAGAAACTTTCCCTGTCCCTTTTTTTTGTGTGTGTGCCTCGCAAACCTAATCTACCAGTGGAACTTCATCTTTTTCCATTAAGTCCCAAGTGACTTCATTTGTCTTTTTTTTTTTTTTCTTTTTTTTTTTTGTATCTACAGTATGCACTCAAAATGCAAATGACCAAGTGTCTCAGGTTCAGGCAAGTACAGAGCACAACCGAAGACGATGACAAAGGCAAGTGTTCACAATAAATACATTAAGATTTATTAAATAATGCAAAGTAATTAGTGGCAAATTAATACTTTCCAGTTCTCTTTATACAGTCAATTTACCAGAAAAATAGTTGTTTTTTTTAATAATGTTTTTCACTTGTCGAACAACTCGTGTGGGAGTGTTGAAGTCTGAACAGCTGAAGTTAAAGCTAGCAGCACTTCATTCATTTCATTTGTATGTTTTTGGAGTTTCGCGAGCACATTTTATGCAGCATGAATGATGGCGTTAGGCTGTGAGAGTCGACAGAGAGAAAGAGAGAGAGAGAGAGATTTGTCCAAGATTTCTCAAGGGCGTCTCTTCTGGGACGAGAACACACACACACACGCACGCTCACGAGGCGAGAAGATGCAGGCCGGTTCTGATGCACTTTAAAAGCAGACTTGATCAGCAATTCCTTCTGTGAGCCCACACATCCCTCAGACTTCAAACGCACCTCCTGAAGGTTGAGGGCACAGAGTTGGGGAGATGACAGAGGGACGCCTCAGAAGAGATGCCTCACTTTGTTGACGACAGGCGTTAGCGGGGCATTTTCACAATCCTGCTGCCCTCATGTGGTCGGTCCTGGGTCACAGCCAGACAGACGGAGACATTTTCAGAACAATATCTAACTCTGACAGTCAGCGAGCTCTCAGAAATACGACTGTGCTCATCACCTACTTCATCCTGCAGCAGCACTTTAACTCTAAACTATTTGCACCTGTTTGATTCAGTTGGTACAGTAACTAATCAATTACCCACAAATGACTGATGATTCCTGCCTCCTTCGGGGAAAACACCATGATTAGACTCATTTAGGAAACAGCTGAGCTTTTGTTCAGTACAGACTTTATCGATGGGCATTTTCCTCCTCAAACTGCAGATCTGTAAGTTTACTGCTAAAGACTTGTCCATCTCAGTGCATTCAGACATGATAACAATACAGTTAGCCAATATATGGAGTCTGTGTTTAACTATTTTCTTCAAATCACTGAGCTCAGTAAACTCAATATAGGTTATTTTAGTCAGACTTGGAAAAATTCAAAATTGCATTGTGTGAATTCTGGCTATACAGTGCCAAAACATTTCATCAGCAAAAGTATGAATGTCCAGCCAAGTTTTACTGTACTCTGTGTCATTTGAAAACTCCACATCGCATTGTGAGAATTGCCAGAAAAATGAAAAATTTCCTCAATAACCTTTTCTGTGCTCGCTGCTGAAAAGTTGCAGTTGGAACGTTATAAATATCTCAAATATAAAGTGAAGTGCCAGTCAAAATACAGGTAAAGGTTTCTTTTTAGTGTCAATTTATGCATAAGACATAAATAAAGTTGAACTCAGCTGAAATGGAAGGGCTTGAAAGGATTTGACATTGTCGCAGAGCACAAGCTGACAGACGACGTACGTTAAAGTGTTGGCTGAAGGTTAAGCACCGAGAGCGGCTTTAGGAAATTGTGTATGAACAGCGAAATTTGTGGGACTCGAGAACTGATGTTTTTTTGTTTAGTTTTTTTTTTTAAAAGAAAGGCGAAGACCTGAGACTTGAAAGAGTTTGTATTGTCAAGTTGAAG
The DNA here is from genome assembly GCA_023238725.1 of Scortum barcoo. Taxonomy (NCBI): domain Eukaryota; kingdom Metazoa; phylum Chordata; class Actinopteri; order Centrarchiformes; family Terapontidae; genus Scortum; species Scortum barcoo. The sequence goes on from CM041533.1 coordinate 9,782,029, forward strand.
TGTATCCACTGAAAGCAGACATGAACTGTCCTTTTATTATAATGTTAAGACAAGGACAAGCAGCATATTTTCACATTTGAGAAGCTCAAACAAGAGAATGTTTCGATTATTGTACTTAAAGGTGACACGATTAACCGATAAAAGTAGCTGAAATGTCAAAATATTTCTTTATCACTCTGTTTCTCTCTATAAATCTCGCCTGCTTCATGGAGGATTTGGAAAAATCCAAAATGATAACAATAAAAAGTGGGGGGAAAAAAAGCAGATATTTCACTGAACAGAACAGAAATGTACTTGCTGGCGTCGCTGATGTGCATCCTGTCATGCTTTTCATTTGTCCCACTTCAGCTGTCTCACCGTGGATCAGGACATTGTGCCGCTGGACTCTTGTACATTGAGCTGCATCCATCTATGTGACAAGCTGCCTGAATGCTCAGTGATTGAACACTAAAGATGCATTAAGCATTCAGCACCATTTCCTGTCGTTGCATATGTGAATCTCTCTTTCTCTGTCAGACGCTCTCACACACACACACACACACGGACACAGTAGATAGTAACACACACCGGCTTGAAGTATAATTTTCCTCCTACTGGCTCTCACTTACACGGCAACTTTGTCTCCCGTCTCAGACGTTTATTTTTTGCCCGCTTTCTGTAACAATACACAAGTAACCTTTTTTTTTTACTTCATCCTTCAACCGTGCCCCCAATTAAACTTATGACCCAAAACATCCGCCGCACCAGCTTGCAGACGGAAAAAGTAAGTTTGAAACGCCGCTTTTTAAAGACGAGGCAGACATATTTTGCTTCCAAGAAACCCACGCTCCACTCTCACAAGAGCATTAACAGTTAAGCCAAGTTCTCTGTACTACAACTTACCAATGAAGTAAAAAAGAAAAAAAATTGCGAAAACTAATTTATTTCCCTGCATTAAACACACTAATTCTCAAATGACTCACATCAGTGACCAAAAGGGAACTTTTATTACCATTGCAACTTCCAACTCCTAATGTTCATCCGTACTTTATAAAGTCGGATTTATAACAGGGTTCGTACCATCATCAGTCAGACCTGCTGCAAGACAAACAACACTTTGAACCTGAATGATTTTGGTCTTTGTCATCATTAGAAATCGACAAACATTTCGCACTTTATCATCTTGTGAATTCTCCCTTTAAATCAAAATGTGTATCAGAATATCAATAACACATAATTAACAATGAACACAGATGCATCTTGCGAACCTTTAATGGTGACTGCAGTGATTTAGGATTATACTTCCATATAGTTCGGGGTATATAGAGAGATAAATTAAGAAATAATGGTCTAAGTTGAGGCATCAGAGGATGAGATACTCTCACACTTTTTCTCAGACTTGACAAAGGCCCTCCAAAGATCAAACATCATACGACTGCTTTCAGAAAGTGCTCCTTCGTAACTAGTAAATGTAGAAGTGGTGGAGTTCCCATTCGAAATATAAATGCAGTAGGTTGACCCGTGTGTGCCACTTGTTCCCTCATTTCTAGAGACTGTTACGTGTCACTTTAAATAACGCCTTTTATAGACATTTCTGCGGGCAACTTCTCCGTGAGGTATCCTCCGTAACAGCGATCGTTAAGCAGAAATCAATACAAGCTAACGTCACGTCAGTTTTGTTCAAAGGGTTTTACATGGAAGTGCCTTAGAAGGTTTAATTTGTGGCCACCAGATAGATAGATCAAAAGGCAGAGAGGCGTAGACCTTTTTGAGTTCAGGACAGCCTATCGGATCTAATACAGTCGGCCTCGGATCAATAAACTGTGCGTGATGAGCAGACACGCTGCAGAGGGCGAGCTGAGGCTGCGGTGTTAATTAAGCTGCTAGTTACGGGTCCTGGAAAGTTCCCAGGGGTCAGTTTTGTCGGATGAAGAGTTTCTCCTCTCTGGTACTTAATTGGATATGTTGGAGGAGGAAAAGAGAAATTAATTAAAGGAAGTATTTTTGTAAGTCCTGGTTACTCACGGGGTACAGCATGAGGAAAAACTGCGTTTACACCACAGATATTCTGCAAAACCTTTAAATAATGCACATTTATAACACACTAGCATGACTATTGGGGGTAAAGTAACGCACAGAGTGTTTACAAAAATACATAAGAATAAAATGTATTCTCCTTTTATTCTAAAATTGGTACCCCCTTGTTGCCTATGCGCTACCTTTTTTAATTTTTGCCTACATTCAAGGGGCAGGGGGAGCTGGTAAACATCTTAACACACAACAACAACACAATGACACTGACTATATTATAAAGTTGAACTAAAACTTTATATAACATAAGCAGTGTTCAATCTGTGATCTTGGGTGGGGGTGGAGGGGTGATGGTGGCGGAGGATGCATGGCGTTCAGCACTGATCATCTCCAGTTATTTAGCTTGCTACACCCACCGGGTGTCTGACGCTGAGGTTTGGACACCGTACTCTCTGTATCTGGCCTGGTGCTGTTCAGAGGTGATCTCGGGAAGGTGTCATGTTATAACAAGGAAAAGTTAGTTTTAATGAGATGCGCTACTTTTGTGAAATAAGAAGAAAGTTCTGTGATCTAACAAGGTAAGTTTTACACGACACATACAAAAAGGAATATTATGGTGTCTCCTGTGGTAATAACAAGAAAATAGATAATAATAACATTAAAAATATCTTGTTCTAACCTGAAAGGGATATTTTTATAAGAAGAAAGTAAGTATTTATCATGGTGCTGCGGTACACCCTGATGATTCTCATGCAAGTTGTGGACTTAAGAGGAGCATCATGTTCTATCATTTCTCCATGATTTTATGGACATTTATTCACAATGGATAATGACATCGTCGGGAAGCGTACATCTGGAAAGATACGCATCGTGTCATCAGATTTGAATGAGTTGTGATTTAGAGATGGATAACCATATGGCTCCTGCACAACAAGAGAACTCGGTGCGAGGGTTTCTATATATTATTGTAGCGATAACAGAAGCACTCTTCATATTCTTCACTTCACTGGAGATTTGCCCGCTGCATCGATCAGCCGCTGCGCACCTGCCCATGAAATCTTTCATCTAAAAACACTATTTCAGTAGCTGATTTAGAGCATGGGGGCAAAAAAAAAAAGGATTATCTGTCTCTTACAGCATATGTTCATCTCTCACATTTTGGACAAAAATCTATTACAGGGTTAAAGCTTATAGTTTTTAAGTATAGTGTTTATAGACTGAACCTCTTAAACCTCATAATTTATGCTTCAACCATTCAGGCTACAGTTATAAATGAATTCTGATTGCTGATTTGCATGTATAATGTACAAAGGTCACATTCACTTCACTTTGCTTTTGTATCTTTTGCACTGTGTGTATAGGCTTTCCTTACATTTTTACACCTCATTATATTCACATTTCACAGCTGATAGAGGTGTAAAATTAAAGTAATAAGAGTCGATAAGGAGGCTGAAGTCAACGGTAATTTCACATCAATTCCAGCAAAATAACTTTTTGCAGCAATGTAAACACAGACGGAGACAAAGGGTTTAATGAGAGTGACAGCTGTTCACTGATGGATGTGTGACCACGTGTTCGATCACACTTCTCATCTGCTGTCAGTCAGGGAGCACGTTTACACCATGCAGTCACCGTCTCCCAGTTCAAAGTATCCCTTAACGTACCAAAGAACCTGCAAAATAACTAACATCATGACCTCAAATGCTTTTTTTAGTTTTTTTAAGTATTTCAGTTTTAGTTTTATGCTGCTTTATGCTGCTTTATGCTGCGACTCCACTTCACTCCTGAGGGAAATCTAGTATTTTCTTACTCCACTGCATTTATGCGACAGCATACTAGTTACTTTGCAAACGAAGATTTACACACAAAACATAGGTAAGACTATCCAAGTGAGATGAGTCGTCATGATGTGATCCTGCATTGCTTGTTGTTATTTTTTTCTTGAAAGAATAGTTTGACGTTTTGGGAAACAAGCTTCCTCATATTCATATTTCCCTAAATTCGGAAAAGGGAGATAATCCATTAAACCTCTTAAAAATAGAATTTATAAGCGGCAGCAAAATGAATGCTGTATTCAATTCAGCCAGTACACAAAGATTGTCTGCAAACATTTGATAAATATTACTGTGTGATGGATATTTCAAAGTCTTTATAACTGAGCTCCACTCCAAAAGTCTTAAGTAAGTAAATCAGTATCTGAATTTTTCCTCCACCTCTGCTCACTTGGCATTTCTTTTCTTTGTATCATGAACAAATTACCAATTAAACCAATCTCACATTTATGTTTTAATCTTATGTAAGCTCAGAGGCGTTTGCTATAAATTTGTGCACATTTACAGTACTTGGCTGTTTAATTTGGCTCTAACATGGACACCACATTGTGCTCCGAGTCGTCTCTTTTTAGTATTCATCGGTACACAGACAGTCACATTTCACAGCCTGTTACAGTATGACATCGCTGGCTCTCCCACAGCGACACTATGCACGCTCATCAGCCTCATCCAGATGACCATATGGGCAGGAGAGGAGCATGAGATCCACACCAGAGAATTCATTAGCAGCCCCGGATTGCACAGTGCCATCATCCCTCGGCCTCTTTGAGGTAGCCAATGAAATTCAGGCTAGTGGGCGGCCTGAGGCGTTGACACCTCCGCTTGCGGCGGGAGAGCGGTAATTGGACCGCGTGTCAGATGAGTCCAGGGCGGGATGAGCCACTCGGCATGGCGTTGCCTCGTCCTCAAAGCAAAGCCGTCTCCCAGTCCCTCCACTGATCTGCAGTGGCTTTCTTAGCTTTTCAGCAGAGTCAGTCAGTCAAGTGAAAAGCCGCTCGACTCTTCTTCACCCTAAATAACCCACAGCAGCATCCAGTAGCTTTACATATTTAGAAGAAATACTTCACTTCACATGTACATTATGAAACTTTGGACTGTTTTATTTGGGACTGGAGTTGCAGTACAAATCAGCTAGGTCAAGGTCGCACAGAGCATGGAGTATAAAGCGTGCTGAAGTTTAATTTGGTCAGATACAAAATATAATTCCTCTTTTTCTACAGATTTATTTACCTAAATACCTTTTTTTCCCCTCACATTTAATAAATCAAGAGGAATTTTGTATCATCTTGTACCAACGCTGGAGAACAACATAACATGGCAATGTGTGAAACACGGCAGACAAAGAAATCCTTGAATGGAAGCGATAGTAAATAGACAACCGACGTTAAATGACATCTGTTTACATAATATCACGAAAAATTGAGGTGTGTGCGTTAATGTAAACATTAAAAAAAAAAATACTGCTTCTAAGGTGCTTAAGTATTCATTACACGTACAATATGTACACATTTATACAAGCCAGTCAATGTAAGCAAAAAAAAAACATTTCCGTATTTCAGATGAAGTCGTTTATGATCTGTTTCTGTCACTGACGTATGTTTTAAAGTCTAACACATGTTTAGTGTTCAGTAACATTGTGGAATTCCTGTTTGCAGCCAAAGGCTTGTGAAGTCTGTCTGTGGCTGGGAAAAAATGAACTGTTTACACCAGTCACTTTGGCAGGTAACTGGCCAGGCTCGTCTAAACTCTAAAAAACTATTTGGCTAGTGAAATATTAAAAAAGTGGCTTCTGAATTGTGGAGTGTGAGAAATGATACCACTGTGGAGTAACAGCTTTACACCTGTGTTTTCTGTACATTTATAGGGGGACTTTTTCATGTTTTCTTCTGCACCGGTGAGATCTTGATGTCTTTTCTTGCACCTGCTGTTCGCCTGTGTAATGTAATGTCCTCGTCCTCTCCTGTCTGTTGCTTGGCAAAGTTCACAAACACCTGCACGACAGACAAAATGATTCAATACCAAATAAAAACACCTTACCTGCTCCAGAGCACAAAAAAAACACAAAATCTGCTCAGGATGCAAGTCATAAATTACTAATTTTGGGAAATTGCGACAGCACATTTACAAAACAGTTTTTAAAGAGAAGTAAAAGCTATTTAAATGTTAAATCTATTCTTGTTATATAAGACTGAAAAAGGAGGGATAGAAAGTTTGTGTCACTGAAGCTGAAATCTGCAGAGTGTCATTCAATCAGATCACTTCAGAATTTGAGATTATATTTAGTTTTACAGTTAAATAGTGATGAAATTCACACATTATCAGGATAAATTGCAATGCTGAGACTCTTAAGTCTCTCTCCCTTCTCTCCTCGTCTCACTTCATACCTGGTCGAGTGTTGTCTGGGAAACAGAGTAGTCTTCGATGCTGAGCCTCTCTTTGTTGGCCACCACCAGCTGAAATATCCTGGCTAAGGAGGAGGAGGCGATTTCGTACTGCAGCGTGTTGTAGTGCTTCTCCCTCTGAACACAGCCCGGGAAGCTGCTCTCCATGAAGCTCTCGACAGGCTCCAGATCTGGGGACAAGCCCGCTTTAGCTGCCTTGATTTTCATGGTCACTACGTAGCCATCGCCAAATCTGGATCGAGGAAACGATGTGCGAAGATATTAGACAATTTACAGGATACATTTCAATTTTCCTTAACTTTACACTGACTGCATTGACTGTGATTACATCCACTCCAACTCTCTCTTATCCTTGGTTGAGCACAACCACCATTATACTTTATATCAACGACTTGTGCTGTGTTAGAAGTGCTATTACTTGTGGTGGTTACTTTATTGTGGACCAAAAATTTGGACAAATTATATCCAAAAAATGTTGTACAACCTCTATATTGTAGTATTTTCTATCTGAATGTATTTCCTCATACCTTAAGGCTATCAAAGAGAGGTTTAAATTCTACCCAAATGCTGTACAAAGTCGCTAAACTACCGAAAACCTTACTTGTATTTGAGATGCTGGATGGTACCCAGACACTTGAAGGTCCCATTGACCATGATGGCCAGTCGAGTGCAGAGGGCCTCACACTCCTCCATACTGGTGGAAAACAACCACAATCCATCGTTATCTTTACTGCTGCTATGTCTATGAGGAATAAATCATAATGTCACACATCTCCGTAGTAAAAATCTACTCATGGTTTCATCAGCAGTTGGCAGGAATGTTTAGCCGTGTTTGCTCAGCTGCCGCGGCAGATGGATTCATTTCGTTGATAGAAGTCGAACCTGTGTGATGTGAGCACCACCGCCCTGCCGTCCTGGATGACGCTCATGATGGCGTTCCACAGGAAGCGCCGAGAGTGGGGTGGGGGTCCATCCCCGTCGTGGGCTCGTCCTAAACGCACACACGCGGCCACAAACAAACAAACAACAAAATGACTCTCTGAGCACATCATTCCATATGAACCGAGACCAAATCCTTATCTCTATCAGCATATGGAGAAGATCTCAGATTTATGCCAAATTGAATTGAACAGCGCAGTCGCCTGCCAACGTATAAAACATTCGAGGCCAGGCCTGACTGCACCCATATGGCTTCCCATCTGGATCCATAGACCATTTCATTGATAAATCCCTGCATAACACCCAAAAACCCCAAACATTGGCCTCATGAGCTCCCCCGTCATTGGCTAACTCACCAGCAGCACCAGCGCCGGGCAGCCAATCATTGCGATGGCTGTGGAGAGTTTGCGTTTGTTTCCTCCGCTGTAGGTCCCTGCACAGCGTCCGGCGTACTCTGTCAGGCCCAGCTTCTGGATGCCCCACTCCGTCACCTACAGGGGGAATGGGAAATTGGTGGGAACGTCCACTCAAAAGAGACTCAGTGCCAGCATTTGCATAATGGGAAACCCCTGCTGCTAACTGAGCCCTTCTTAGAAATGTTACAGCAAAATTAACAGACAAAGCAAACATTAGCCAACACTGAGCAGCACTAATAGCCCTCTGTGCGGTGCTGAGCCAAAGTGTGGTTTTCTTTAGACAGCAGAATAAAAAAAATATTCTTGAAGATTTAAAGCAGCCCACTCACTCTGGGGATCTCTGACTCAGGTACCCCTCTCAGACGAGCGTAGAGGTACAGATGCTCCCTGCCCGTTAGGAGCTCGTCGATGGCATCAAACTGAGGGCAGTAGCCCATGTTCTGGTGCACGTCCAGAATCTCTGACAGGATGCTACAAAAAAAAAAACAGGGAGCCAGTCATTGCAGCGAGCCAACAGGACAAATAACATAGTTAGAGAAACAAAGACTGCTGTGAGTAGAGGTTACACTGATGAAGTGATTTATTAATCTAAAAAAACTTTACAAAAAACTACATTTAATATTTAATTTAATTTAAAAATTACATTTAATCTTCTCATCTACTGAAATTATTCATTAATGGACAATTACTGACATTTAATAAATGTGATTCCCAACATGGACCCCTGCAGTCCTCAGATACATTTGTGGGATCATAATCCCAAATAATATAATAATCTGAGAATCTGAGACGGAAAATTGACTCCTTGGTTAATAATGATAATAGTAATCATAATTAAATTATTGTCTCAGTCCTGAGGAAGATAAAAATCAGCCAATTAAAATAGTCCAAAAATAAAGAGACACACGGCCAGCAGAGCTCTGACTGAGGATCTGAGGCTGCTCTAAAACAGGACTGATGTGATCTTATATTCTAGTCATTTTTGAAAGTTGAGCAGCTGCATTTTGTCTGAAGGCATTACACCATTTTTTTGGCTTAACCCTCAACAGAATGAGTTACAATAATCTAATCTAAGAGAGATCAGGCTGAGAGAAACCTTCTGATTTCTAAGATGCTCCTCAATTGGTAAAAAACGAGCCTGAGCAACTGTTCTGTTTTTCAAAATAAAGGTCACTTTCAAAGGGTTTTCTTGCTGCAGGCTTGATGTTTGCAGACAGGGAATCAAGATATTTTTGCAAAAATTGGGATGATTTCAGATTTGGGACATCCAGCACTTAATGAATTGCCCATAAACCACGTCCACACACTGCTGCCATAAAGTGTGAGGAGGGGTCAAACGTACATATCGCTCTTCAGGGGGGTCACATGCCCAAAAGATTAGAAACCACTGTAATAGATAATTGTTTTAAATAGTTAACAGTTAATCCAGACTTTTGTTAACCTGTGTTTTAATTGTGTTTAAGGGGCCTAAAAATTCGTGCAAATCCTGAGGTGCTTATTCAGCTTGACAAGAATTTTGGGTATGTTCAAATAGTTGGCATAAAAATTGGATGGAACATTTGCACCAAAATCATTTCCCAAACTTTCTTCAAAACTAATCGTGAACCAATCCCCAGGTCCTCATTTTTATTTCCCCCCATTTTTAGAGTACCACACGGGTTGGTCAGATAGTGTCATCAAACAGAATAATGTCAGATTGACCTTCCCGTGTTTAAATTTTCTAACTCACTAGACTGTTCCTGGCCGCCTCCCATCTGGAACCGCGTGCAGGATAAACCAAAAGCATTTCACAAATACCATCTGATCCAGCCCGCGAGCAGAGTTTGTGTTCTATCGACCGGGGACGTTTCTGACCGATCTTTATGTACCTGTAGCCGGCCACAGTCGCCTCTCCGGAGCTGACATCCGTGTCACCGGTCAGCATTTTGAAGGTCGTCGTCTTTCCAGCTCCATTAACTCCCAGGAGACCGAAGCACTGACGGCACAAATGACAATCACACTCTTGCTCTCTGCAGGGACACATTGGGCACGAACACACTCCCTACTAAAGAGAATGACAACTAATGTCCTTTTAAAACTTTAATATTCTTTTAGGCATCATACAACATGTGTATTAATAAAGAACATGAGAACAGTAGAAGAGAAATATAACACACAAACCCAGACCACCTGAGACCAGATATACATAAAAAAAATCATTATAGCGTCTGTGGGTGGTAAATGACAAGTACTAAATATTATCTGCATCTCTGACAGTCTGGGTGAGCAGCGTAATCAGTGTATGGGTATTTCCTTCAGAAAAGAAACAAAGGGAAAACTTGAGCAATACAAATAAAAATGGAAATGAACTCGGTGACTTTACCTCTCCTGCAGGGACGCCGACACAAATCCGGTCCACAGCTGCCCTCTTCCTGCCCACATACGTCTGTGCAGAGAAGAAGGGGGGAACATTAACAAGTGATTCAGTTTGTGTCGTGCTTTAGACCTAAAATAGCAGTATGAAACAACATAAAATAATCTGCAGCATTAATCTGTCTTCATATATTGTCTTCGTGTATGTATGTATACATTTTTACATTTATTTCCCTTGTCTTTTTCTTTATCTTTGGTTGGTAACTCAATGTAAGTCTAACTATATTTGAGCTATATTACATACAATATCTATCTAAGTATAATATAAAATAGCGATATTATACTTTAGTTTGTTATGATAGTGTCGGGTCAGTGATTTTTTACTTTAGAGAGGTCTCTGATGTGCAGGATGTCAGTCTTGCTCCCTCCGTCATAAATCCTCTGCCTCTCTGCCGCCACATCATCATCCTCATCGCGTATCGGAGTCTGCCTTCTGTCCGATAACCTGAGGGGTACGAGAAAAAAATCATCAGTGGAGAAGCGTCTAGTACAACGGAGTCGCGTCTTATCTGTTAACAGGCAGGTGCGAGTTCAGAGCCCGTGTGAAATAAGTTTCCCCGGCCAAGTTTCCAGGAAAAGGTCAAGACACCGGTGTAATAAGAGGCCGAGGTTCTGCCGTATTTAAACTCACTAGTCCCTTACCAGTGGTCCAAGAAGAACCGGTATTGGATCAGAAGATTGAGGATAAAGTAGACAAAGCCTTCCACTGCCATGAAAGCAACATTTTTCCCCACAAAGTCCCAGCGGAAAGGGTCCTGTGTGTACTCTTCGCCTGAAAACAGAGACCAGGTCTGGACTGAAAATGTACCCTTTGTTCAGACAGCACAAAGGCAATATTTTCTCATGTGTCACAAGCTGTACAAACACAGTTATGTGCCTGGTTTGAAATGAAGAGTTTAAACCACAAGAACCTTTTTATTAGCAAATTTGTAAAAAAAAAAAAATTTCCTCCCAAGTGTTTTTTCAAATAGCTGCATTTTCTCATTATATTATTTGACATGCGATGATGAAAATTGTGCTTCATGTCAAGAAATTATGATGGAAAACTTAGAAACTTAGAAAAATAAGTACAGTGGACTTACCAAATCTGGCATAAACATCAGTAACGGCCTGGTTCATGGCCATGTCTATGAGTCCTCGCCCCAGGCAGAAGTGAGGGAGCACCAGCAGGCATTTCTTCAGCCACTCGTTGAACATGAGCAAAGGCTAGCAACACACACGTACGAGCATACAAATTGAATTTCACACCCCACGTACAGTATACACAGATATAAGGATAAAAAATTATTCTTAGTAAAACGTGTGCCCCATTTCTGAATATTTTTGCATCTCAGCATTGTGTACAACATTTATACATACATTATATATACATTCATACAACATTTGCATCACACAGGAGGAAATGTTCTGAATTGCCCCGTACTTGAGCATGAATTGACAGCAGCAAGTAAAACGTCACCTGTTGCCATGACAGCAGCAGACACACACTCCAATTTCCTCCCCTTTCTCTGTTTTTATTTTTCGTGAAAGTCTCAGATGACGCACAATAAACATCTAACAGGCGCGGCCACCCGTGACTCATCTTCTCAGCTCTCGTGCTTCACACATTAATAATCATAATGTGGTATATGTATGCATATGTGGAGTCAGATAAGCCCTCTTTATGGACAACACTTTGACATGTCACAGCAGGAAGAACACAAGTCCGCATAATAAACCTGATGATTGTGCTTTTCCTGCTATGAGAAGTCACAATGCCTCCTGTCAAAACGCCATTCAGATGTTTTCACTCTGGACACTGGTTTCTTGAGTCAAAAGAAACCAGTGGCCTATTTGAGGCACTCGACGCAGCATTGAAAACATGAAAAACCTGAACGCTGGATTTACATAGCAGCCATCGCAAAGAGAATTAAAGCTGTATTCATTTATTTTTTGGCCACTTGGGGGCAGCAGAACGAGCTGAAAACACAATATGTCAGGAAACCCTTTCCAGACATTTGTTTCCAAAGCAGTCCAAAGCAAGTTATTCTGTCCATTAATATATTAAAACCTATAGAGCTGTTGCCCATTAAAGCTGCACTAATTGATGTTTTTATATCACTTGTTACGTTAGAGGTGCAGTTTATTAAAGTTGCAGTTCTCCTGAGCTTGATTTCAGCTCATTGTTTCGGTCTCACTGCTCACACATTTATTTACTGTTTTGGTTCAGTTATATGAACCCCACTGTACATCACTTGTTCAGCACCAAACAGCAGACAAAGTTAACAAACTAGCTGCTGCACATAGTGGCACATTTAGCCACTATAACCAAAGTAAAATGTGTTTTCCTCAAGAGTTGGTCAAGACCAAATCAGAGCTAAATAAAGAGTGAAGACTGAACTTATATTTTGAAAGAAAGCTAATTTTGTTCTGTGTCTGCTGGGTTTTTAATATATTCATTCGTCAAACCATTCGCTATATCATTTTTATAAGATGATAATATGTAAATCTTGTATATACACCTGGTTCTGTTATCCCCAAGTGGCCAAATACTCAATTCTGCTTTCATTTATACATTTATGAATGAATGCACTAAGCTTAGCCCTGCATGTATAGACTGTCAGGAGTCTTACAGATGGATCAGTGCACCAGTAAACCTGCACTGCAGTGATCTTCCTTTTAAGGAAAATATTAATTAAAGTGGAATCAGCCAGCAGACCTAGTGTGAGAGTCAGTGACTATTTTGAATGTGTACATGCATTTAAATGTTGACAAAGACTCGCTGTCTCGGCTGTGTGTTGACACGTCCTTACCCGATTGTTTTCAAAAAGTTCCAGGATGAAGGTGATGGCGCTGCTGTTGATGCCTATGAACAGGTTGATGCAGGACAGGGACACATACGCGGTGCTTGGGATGTTAAATATGTAGGACATTGGATACATCATGGGCGTCACTGACCACCTGTATGTCGGCAGGAGGGGTGCAAAGAAAAGTGAAATAAAAAAGAAAACAACACCAGTCGTGCTTTTTCAGCTTCATCATTTATGCATTTTGAGTTTCTTTGTTGTTGAACCAGGTTATCATCCAGGCCCTTTGGGTGCTCTCACATTATAATGTTAAACTACCTGTCACGGTCTGTATTTCCTGTGTTTTCTTTTGTTTTTTTCATATCCTCTTTGGATTTTATTGTTTTTATTAAAAAGAAAAAAAATGAGTCAGTTGAAAAACAAAACTGAACCAAATTAAAAAAAAGCAACGCCTCACCCGTAGAGCAGAAGCAGAGCTACGAGCGCTGGCAGGTTGGATGGTGATGTGTAACACTTCTTGTCAAAAGCCATGAAAATGCCAACCACCATTGCAGTGCTGAGACAGTAGTTAGTCTAGGGGGGAAATAAAGTGTTCATGTAAGATACTGAGTAGAAAAATGAACAGTTATACAAAAGTAATCACATTTTAAAACACATGCGCTTAAAGGAACAGTCCACAACATCTGTCAGGTGAGTTTATATGCACTATTATGAGATGCACATCAACTTTACTGTGCACATTACTTTAGAAATCTTTGATCAGTTTCAGTATTGAAGTAATGACTCCTGACCCGCCTGACTCACCATGTCCCAGAAGAAGTTGGCCACCCAGTACACTAAAGGGCTGACCCCACTAACAAACTGCAGGTGCTTCGCTTTGGTCACACGCTCCTGGATGAGGTAGAGGACGAAGCTGGCAGGGATGAAGGACATGGCGAAAATCACACAGATGGCCACCACGGCATCGACTGAAGTGGTCAACCTGAGGTGAAGAAGCACATAAAGTTTGTAATAAAATTGTGAACATACAGTATTACATACAGTAATTGACCTTAGATGGTGGCATTACAGAAAAAAAAACTTTCTTGCAAAGGGAATAAAAAAAAAGAAATAAATATAAATCAATATCTGTAATTTTACTAAAGAGGGGGTCATGTGTGCTGCTCAGTGTAACAGTAATATAAATCAATAATGATAATTCTGTAAAACTTCAGCATATGTCTTTTTTTTAACTAAATCCACATAACACAACATTAAAATAAGACTCTTGTGGGTGCAGTGGTGACCGTCTGCACTTTTATTTAATGTAATCGACTAATCTTGCCTCGAGCTTCCTACCTTTAGTGGACCATAAATTAATACATATCTGAGCAGATGTAGGTAAAGCTGTGTTTGCATATATGTGATTTTTGTTGTGTACATTGTGTTTATGATATTTGTATGTTTTAAAAGTAAATCCGACACTCACACTGTGACTTCGGACAGCTGCTCTTTGGTGAGGTTCAGGGGGTGGTTGATGGCGGTGATGCCAAACTCGTCAGGCTTGGCGGACGGCGGCAGAAAGGCCCGCAGAATGGCATTATTGGCCACGTTCATAAAGGCCACCATGGCGTGCCAGCCTTTGTTATTATACCATACCTGATGCGGGAGAGCACAGTTTGATTCAGAACACTTCACAACCTTCAGGTTTGATAACTACAGTCCTGACATACAATGGGGGGCATTGCGCAAGTTGACCTTTCTTATATGAAGCCGCCTCCACTTTAAGTGGAAAGCAAAGCCATTAAAGCAAGCACTTACAGCCATCAGTCAACATCCGTTTGATTTGAACACACTTTACAAATTGAAAGGTAGACATCAAACAAGCAATAAGTGTTTGGACATCATTTCTGTTCAGCTGCTGCTCAATCATTTGAGGAAAAAAAACCCACTCCCTTATTTATCCCACACATACCTTTATATTAAATTCACTCTCCATGTAGCGTAAGAAAGGACCAATCTCCCTGAGTGCAAGTCCAGAATAGTAACCCTATAAAAGAAAACACTTATAACAAACTGACTTGACAGACTTCACACATTTGCTCTCATGTTCATCTAAAAAAAAAAAAAAAGAACTGTGAATACCGCTGTGATGTTGAGCATCCGTCCCAGCTGGTGGAAAACGCTCTGGATGTCTTTGGGGTCGACGTCCAGGATGGGAAGCTGTCCTCCAAATGACAGGCCTCCGTATCTGAGGACGGAGAATATTCACACTCGGTATCACACGTTAACAGAACAGGAGGCAGACTGCTGACGGACAGAGACTCGCAGCAATAAAGTGCAAATTATTACCTTTGTTCGTTCACCCAGTATTTGCTCTTCAGACTGTGAAATGAAATTCAGAATTAAATTAAGCAGAGAGGTAATTTTTTAAATGCTGTAGAAAATGTGGTCAAGCGAAATAATTTACAGAGCAATCAAGGCTTGTTTCTAATATTTTTATCAAGCTTGATGATCTTTCTGTGTATTTCTGCAGAAGTTTTGTGTTTTCACTGCCACCTTGAAACTCACTTTTCTTTGGTTTGTGACACATTTTTAATCCATTTTAGGGTTTTAACACGCACGTATTTCTTCTTTAATTAATCTGGTTGTATATTTTGCAAGCAGATGTTACCTCTATTTAAACCTACCTGGTTCTGATGAGACTTGGGTAGGTTTTCACCAGGTAGTCAGAGATGTTCCTGTCCGTCAGGTCCAGCATCGTGTCTCCTGTGGCCTCGGTCCGCTGGCGAGGCGGCAGGCCTCCTGCTCCGATGGGACAGATGGGCATCATGGTAAGCTTCTTACTGGAGCTGCACTGGCAGGAGGGGGACGGGTTTCTCTGGTTCCACTCGGGACTCTGTAAGATGTTGCTGACCACAGGAGAGACGTCAGGAGTCTCCCACGGCGATGTGCCATTACTGCAGGACAGTCTGTAGGGAGATAAGTGGAGATATACAAAACAATCAGATCAAACAGCATGGAAAGGAAATATGCGTCTGTCTTGTGCAGTATTTGTTGTGTAGAGCAGTGGTGGGCAAAGGTCTTCAGATCTTTTAGCATCAGTACTTAAAGTACTAGAAGTGCTCATTAGACAGGACGGCTTATTTCAGAATAATATTTATCATATTGTTGGATTATAATCACTGTTGCATTAATGTAAGCATCACAAATGTTGCAGCTGGTAAAGGTGGAGCTAATTTTAGTAGAGTTATATGATGCTGGATAGGTTAATCAGTAATAATAAATGATATTTTATCTGTCCATTGTTGTTTATTAATCTGAATCTGTAAAAATCTGTACTGTAGTATAAAGTAAAAAGTATTATAAAGTAATGTGTAGTATAAAGTAACATAAAATAGAAATACCCAAGTAAAGTATATCAGGACTGTGTTTAAATAAAGCACTTCAATAAATGTTACATTCAGCCGCTGATGTACAGTATTTGATTTGGCGATCATCATTTTTCTGTTCATGTTCATGAGGCCTTGCATCGCTTGTGTTAAGAGCACATCTTGTCTGCGTTGCATTGTGTCACTTTGAATTATGGAAATGAATGGTCCTATCGGCGGTCCTGATACTCACCCTAGTGGTTCTCCTTCCATGCAGCGTGTCCCCAGGCCTGGTCTGCTCAGTAAGCGCTCTGTGAAGCGTTTCATTTTGGGGTCAAATGGTTGCTCGTTACTAAACGGGGATGAGAAAATGTAAACAAGAAAGAAAAGTTAAAGCCACTGAATACAAGCAGTATAATCACCACCTATACCTCAGTGTCTCAGTGTTCGTGTGATACATAACTGATCTTTATTTAAAGTGAGTGTCTTGCAGAATCACTGTGTCAGACCTGAAGAAAGTGAACTGTTGTCCGTACATCCAGGGGGTCAGAGTCAGACTGGGATACTCTCCAAACGGAGGGACGATCATGGTGAAGATCAGAGCTATCAGGACAAAACTGGCAGGAAAGACGATCTGAGATACCCAAAAAACATCATCGTGTCATAAACAAGCATTAACAGTTTAAACTATTAGGAAAATTACACATGAATATCAATAAAAGCAATCTTTTTTTTTGTTTTGTTTCCATGGTCTTTCTTCATTGGACTTACAAATTATATGTCAAAAACATTCAGCCATTTAAATATGTTGTCCCTTTTAGTTAAAGTCACACACCGTCACATCATCTCACTGTCAACAATAAGTCATCCATCTACCCATCGCTCCATCTCTGCACCTGTGCCATGAAGTCTTTCTGGCTCCTTATAGCGTGGTGAAACCTTTTCACCAGCAGCGCATGGAACTGCTTCATGATCAGAGCGGCCCCTTTCACCTGCCTGGAGCCTTTTCCTTCACTGCTGTCTGACGCACCGTGCTTAACGCCGTTAGTATGCATCGCACCGTCATGTTCTGTAATCAACAAGAAATCATACACTTATGCACAGTCCTGTACATCAGATGTTCACATGAGCACAAAGCTTCATTTAGAGAAGCAGCGGCAGCAAGTTGGAGAAGCAGCGCTGAGCTAGAAAAGAGCAAGCGAGCAGAGAAAAGTCTCTAAATAAAGACCATGAATACCCAAATAATCCCCGCTTTGTTTCTGACTGTACATGCAGAGCTTCTGCTCCAGATTGCTATTAAAACTGCTTAGAGTTTCAAATGTGTGAGGCGTGAGACCATAATTATTGGCTTTAAATAGACCACAAAGAAGCATTTTTATGTATAATAAATAATAATAATAAACCCCACAAAAGCGGTCAGTAAAAAGTAACTTTAAATCTTAATAACAAACAATTTGTGCATGCTGATTGACCCAAAGTCTGTTAGATTCAACAATAAAAGATTAATTTGACAGATTCTGTGGACTTTCCAGTCTCTGACCTTCATCTGCATCTTCATCAACTTTGTTTCCGTTTTTTTTCCGCTGTAACATCCACTGCTCTGGAGGGGGGGGGGCACACAGGTGAGACACAAAACACACACACACACACAGACTAGAGGGTTAAAAACGATGCACACAAGACAGGTAGCAAATGTTAAAGTTAAGGGAGGTGAGTTGTGGGATTCACAACAACACAATAAAAACAGGTGTGAGGCCTAACAACACATTGGAGAGACAGGGCAACGGGGCAGAAATTCAATTCCAGGAAAAGGCCATGTGGAATATCGGTGGTGGTATTTACCAGGAGTGGTGGCATTATTCTCCGCTTCTCCGTCTGCAGTGACCTTTATGAATATCTGGGAAGAAAAAAAGGTGGACTTCCTTAAATTTCAAAACTTTTCATGCATTAAACAGAAGTTCCTCCTTTAAGGCCATGGGTCAGTTTTTAATTTTCCTTTTAGTAAACTTTATGATTCTGTTAAAAAACAACCAGGACAGGACAGGAGAAATGCTTTAATTAATAAATTTTACACTTTTAAATCAAGTTTGGTCCATCACTGAGACAAGAAAAGTTTTCTGCCACTTTGGTGATATAATTTCCACTGTTTCCACTACAAACCAACTTATTTCCAAAATTTTATACAATAAAAAGTCATTTCTCCTGCTTTTAAGCGCAGTGACTCGACTTATTGTGTATTATTTCAAGACACTGAAACAAATTTATAGGAAATGTACGCAAATATTTGCCACGTTATTTTTCAAACCAGAAAGGTGCAGTTCATCATAGAGCTGAGGATTCTTTAAGGAAATAGATCTGTGTTGGAAAGAAGCTGAAACAATCTTATAATAGCAGGTCCTTTCATTATTTAAAAGACAAGTTACTTTTTAAGATGAAGGGCTTTTGCGATTTAAGCATCCACTGAAAAATATTAAATATAGTTTAGTTTTTATTTACTATTATCAAAAATAAATGCTCAAATTAATACTCCTTCTTTTGCTTGACGTGGGATGTTTTTCTTGTTGATGATGAAAATTCACAAAGCTAAAAAAAATCAGGGTTAGTTCTAAAATCCAAAGTTGAAATCTGGTGTTTTATTTCATTCAGTGTAAATGCAGCATCCAAACACCACACATGTTGTTGGCGATGCCGGGCGACGTCCCTACCTCCTCCAGTGAGGTGTCGGAGATGCCGAAGCTGCTGAGGCCCATGTCAGCCAGCGTCTCCTCCAGCTCCCTGAACAGGCTGGCGTACGCTCGATGTTTGAAGCCCTTATTGGGGAGCAGATAGGTCAGCTCCTGGCCAATCGTCTCGATCAGCTTGGCCTCAGGGACGTGGTGGTGGATGAGGCCAGTGATGCTTTCTATGTCCCCTGGAAAGGAGACGGAAAATCATCATTTATGGAGAAGGTAGTTGAGAGGAAAAGTGTTCCCAGAATAGGAGGAAAAATTAAAAAAGGGAAGAGAAACTGCTAATTATGCAAAAAACAAAAAACAAACACTATAATTCAAGAGCTAAAATGCATGAGTAACTTTGTGCTTGATCCACTGCATCTCAAGTACGGTGTCCTCAGGCAAAATTAGGAGGCGAAGGCACGTGGGTCAACATCATCAATGAATTATAAATGCAAAAACTTTGTTTGCTCTGTTTCTGTGTGGGCCAGTCATGAGAATATCAACCAGCACAGCGCCTGCGGTCACACACACAGGTCTGTACTGCTAAAATTAAGAGGAACCTCATTAACTTAAAGACCCTGAAAAATTATTTTTTCAATCACCGTTACATGAGCACGCAATTTTCTGCACTAAATGGAACATTTTTTTTGGTTATTTCACATCGGCTGTGGGATTGCTTGTTTTTTTGTTGCCAGTACTGTAAATAAATGGAGATAAAAGAGCCCTCACAGTCTTTATTAATCACAATAACTGAGTTTTTTGAGTGTTAAACTCTTAGTAAATAACAAGACAATGATTCTCTCTGGTGCTGTTGCTGGTTTAATCATAATCATTAATAACATGAATAATTTAATATGTAAAAGCAGCCCTAGCTCTAATTCCCTAGTTCCAATCCCAAACTAATCATAACTTCGGACAAGGAAGCTCTGGCAAAATGTTCCCATTTTCCAAAACTGTCCTCACTCACAGAGGTTTAGATTATAAATTGTCCCTCAGGAAGATAAAAAAAGGAAGAGCAGCTCATGAATATGTGTTACACTAAAATAAATATGCAGCACACACTCACCTTCCAGAACTCTGTCTAGATGCTGCGACCTGTTCTGAGACTGATCTTTGTATCTGGTGCAGATGGAGCAGGCACAGGAGCAGTCTGAGGCACAGTCGCAGTCATTCTACAGGAAACGGCGAAGACAAGAACACCTTTAACATTTTTTTTGTTTTTATATCCTGCCACGAAACAGAAAAAAATTGAAACTGAAAAAGCAGGTGTTCTTTTTCGTTCATGAGGCACAAACAAACAGCAGCACATTGTGATCTGATTTTGTGGGAAAGGTGAACCCTCACCTCCTTCCTCTTGAGATCCCTTATCCGGCGCACAAGTGTCAAATAGAAACCCACTCCGAAGCAGTTCTTGAGGAAGAGGGGGGACCCGCAGCAGTGGAGCTGTCCCTTGGAGATGATGGCGATGCGGTCGCTCAGCAGGTCGGCCTCGTCCATGTGGTGAGTGGACAGAATCACAGTGCGGCCTGCGCGAGGGTACAACTCTCAGTCGAGTGCTTTTTTTATCGACTTTGTCATCTGACTTAAAGAAATCAGCCCATTTTAGATTAACAAAAAAGTTCTCAGAACTTTCAAGTGCCTGAGCCGACAGACTGTTGATTTTACGACTGCAATTTTTGCTTTAGTTGTAGCAGAATTTTTTCTTTTGATCAGCTCGCTACTTAATTCAAGTGCCTCAGGAGAGCTGCAAAGGATTTGGTTTCATTCTTCTGTGTCTTCAGTGTGGCACTTAAAAGTGGACTGGTGAGCTCAAAATGTGTATTTTTAAACGTGAATGTAAAGGGTTTTGTTGACCATGATGGGTTAAATGAGACTGTTACCTGCTCTGTATTTTAGCAGGAGGTCCCAAATGGATCTCCTGGAATAGGGGTCCACTCCCGAGGTGGGTTCGTCCAGGATCACGACCTTTGATCCCCCAACAAACGCCATGGCAACTGACAGTTTCCTCTGCATGCCACCTGTAGAGTGAGCGAGAGGCCGCTGTTCAGGAACAATGAGGCAATGATTGAAATTCTCTCGAAAAACACGGAGAAACAAGTGGTCGACCTGAGAGGTTCTGAGCCTCGTCGTCTCTCTTGTGAGGCAGCCCGAGATCCACCAGCATGTCCTCGACCTCCCTCTCCGCCTCTGCCTGAGTGCGCCCCTTCAGCAGTGAGTAGAAAAGGATGTGCTCCTCCACTGTGAGGCTGGAACAAAAGGAACGCGTCAGATATACAGAGGTTTAGAAAGGAAGAACAATAATTTCTTGGGTTCTTTGTTTTGTTTAGTTTTTTATGTGAAAGCCTTAAAAAGTTTTGCAGGTCTGGAAAGGGAAGTAAATTGGTAACATTCAGCATCTGCTGTCAAATATTGTTGAAGACCCTGTATTGATTTTAACAAAGTATGTTCCTCATCTCATCACAGCTGAATACGTCCTGTACTATACCAAAGAAAATGCTGCCAATGAATAATTTTAGTTTGTCGTCCAACATCAGTACATCCTTTCTTATTTTCTTCTGCAACTTAACTCACTGTTTGAAGAGTATGTTGTACTGAGGGCACATCCCCATAGAGGAGCGGATGACATCCATGTCGGTCCTGATGTCTCTTCCATTAATGTAGGCCGTGCCGGATGTGGGAGGGAAGAGGCCAGTCAAGATGGACCTGGACAGAGCAGAAGAGCGTGTACAACCGTGACATTAGGTTTGCTAACTTTGTCCTGGATCACACTGGTTCTCACAGGGGCATCCACAAGAAGGATAATCTGAATCTCTATTTAAGGCTTTAAAATTAGAGTCTCTAATAGTACTTGATTGTCTCGTCGAAATGGAAAAACTATCTGTCACCTGCAGAGAGGCTGCAAGGATTAAAAATAGTTTCTGCTTGGTAGTTTATATATTTATATAAGTTTATATATTTACAAGAAACAGCCTTCCTCTGTGCGCAAATGAAAGAGCCTATTCAACCCGATTCTTTCTAAATTATCTGAATTTACATCTTCTGAGTCTGAACTTTTACTCCGCTTCATATTTATCTTGTTAACTCTGATTCCAGCTTACATCGTGGTGGTTTTTCCGGCCCCGTTGTGCCCCAAGAAGGACGTGATCTGCCCTTCGTAGAAGTTGATGTTGAGGCAGTTGACAGCTGGACGAGAGCTTCCATCGAAAACCTTCACCAGGTCCTTAATCTGCACCCCCATCACCAGGGCCAGCGGGTCGCTCTCGAAGAACAGCTGACCTGCACGGGCAAACGGACCCAGAAAAGACTGAGTTAACTCTTAAACTGAAAAATTATTATTATATACTGGATAGCACAACAGATTTTCTCTCAAAATCAAAATTAATGAATAAAAAGTTTTCTGAAAAAAAGCATCAAAAACCTCATAAAAAGAACAAGAAATGCTTTAGTCCAGCAATTTATAGGTATTTAACATTACTAGATTGCCATCATGCAATTCAATATTCCTATTATTAGCTTAACTTATCATACAACCAACAAACAAATGTCTCTTTTCCATCTCACAGATCCAGGTGAGGTGTGTTACCCTGCCTGTCCACCAGATGTCCTCGGTGTGTTCCCCAAATGCAGCTTGGTGCTTGTGTGTGTGTGTTTTTTGTATTTGTGTCCTCACCTTCTGTCCTAAAGTCCTCCTCCTCCTGGTTTGGAGTTTCCTCTTGTCGCCTCAGCAGCTCCTTCTCCCTCTCCAGTCGATCCCTCTTGCTCTGGTGCTTACAGGTTTTCCTGCTGTTTGAGCCGTTACAGGTGTAGGTCTCCGGCGTGCCCCTGCTCTCAACATCCTTCTCCGCGTTGTCTGCTTCGGGTTTCTCAGGACCTGAAGAAGACAGACCGCAGAGCCACGTGTAAAAAGTTCCCCTCTCACAGTCGACTACAAAGGGATTGTGCTTCTTGCCGGTGATGGTGGAAAAGTTTATTTGCATGTTAATCAGTGAGAAATGTTAACCTGCAGTTACGTGGCTTGTATGGGAATAAGATTGAAACATGCACCTTTCTTTTTTTCACGTTTTCTTTATTTGTATATTAATTATGTTTTTGAAATATGATAAAATTCTCATTTGGATCTGAGGTCTGAAGCAGCAGTTCTCTGAGGGAATCTTGTTCTTTTCATAATCCAAACATTATGTTGGATAGAGGGACCATTGCTCAAAGAGAGGACCTGGTTTCAGACTAAAATGTCTCCTACCAAGACGCTGATTCAGTTCCTGCTCAGCAAGTGCTGGGGGAGGAAAGAGAGAAAATCCTCCTGTGAGGTCTCCACTCATGATATACTTTTTATTCACCTTTGCTATATAACCATAATCTTCCAGTGGTAAAAGGAATCTTTCCCTGGGAGCACTTACTTTTGAGGCAAAAAATAAGCACAGGCATTTCTCCGCTGATTAAAGTGACAAACCTCCAGTCACTGCACTGCTCCTCAGTTATGAGACATGTAAGAGATTATAGAGTCAGCAATACTGACCTTGATCTGCTTTATCTGTGTCAGAGGGTGCAGGACTCTGCCAGTATGAGGGCTGGAAGAGAAAATAGAATGGTCGACCAATGCCATACTGTCCTGTGAAGGAGAAATGAAAAAAAAATTTCAGTCTAATAAACTTGTAGTTCCTATAAAGGGGTAAGATACTGTGTAAAGTAAATCATGCAGTATATATGTAGCCCAACCTGGGAAGACGTTATCCAGATACCAGGCCAGGACGGCGTAGAGGACAGCATCAAACATCATCATGAAGATGGAGGTGAGGAAGGAGTAGGTGTCCTTCTCTAACGGGCTGGTCTGGATGTTTTCCCACTGCAGACCCAAACCCTGCTCCTCGTACCGAGAGAGGTACTCTGTCCCGAAGCCAAAGGCCACTGGAGACAGCAAGCTCTGTGCAGAAATGATAAACATTATGTCACTGAGTATCTTCATATGGAAATGTTCTTACGAAATTTAAGGTCTCAAAATTAAATATGTCAGTGTCTGTGATCAATATAGCTCTATATATACATGTATAGAAAATGTATATACATATCTCTACAAATAGGGGCAGTCCTATTTGTTCATTAAACTTAATCAGTTATGCTTACTGCTTTTATTGTTGCACTAGTAAGAGGAGATGCCTTTGATGAAAGTTTGTTTTATAATGATAATTTACAACGTGTGATCTCCCTCTAGAAAAATTAAATTACATTACTACAAAAAATTTAATTACTACAACTTTTTCTGTATTTGTAAAATAATCCGCAACTATGCCAAAAAGAAGAAAAAAAAAGAAGACGTACAGCGGCCAACTTCATGTTCTTGGTGATGCGGTCCTGCCAGGCGAAGCAGAGGACGTGCGGCAGGTAGAGGGTGAAGTAGATGATGCCGCTGCAGGCAGCTGCCAGGTTGGCTTTGTTGAAGAACACACTCATCAGGAAACACTGCATGATGGTGGCAAAGGTGAAGGTCAGCAGGAAAAAGAAGACAAGGGCGGGGTTGCTGTAATTCAGCACCTTTCCACCCTGAGAGGAGGAAAAAAAAAAACATGAAGTGTGAGATTATTTTTTTTACACAAAAACAGAGGAGGTGCAACCATCAGCTGTATGAGGAAAAACAGAGCTCTTCAAAAACACCCACAAGAGGGCACCATTACACCCCACAAAACATTAACCCTCCACACCAACAAATAAAACTTGACCCTAGTTTCTCTGCCGACACGGCCTTCCGCTGTGTCCCACCACCGCCCTGTTTCCTCACCATGATGATGGAGGTGAGCAGCGCCGTGCTCGCGGTCATCATGAGGAAGCAGTCGATGAACCACGTGTACCAGATGACCCCGTTGTTGACCCCCATGGCCTTGAGAGTCTCCTTGAGGCGCAGCTCCTTCTCTAGCACGATGCTCTTCACGGTCATGGACACGGAGTAGATCCAGGCCAGCACCATGAACAAGGGGAAGCAGCGGTTCAGTGTGATCATGAAGCTGGAGGAGGAGAAGGATGAAGGAGGAGAGGAAAGGACGAGAGTGAGTAAGGACGTGACCCCAAAACTGGATTAGGAAGCTTCATTAAATCCACGGGAGATCTGCCTTTGTTGGCCTGCTGTTGAATATGAACCTCTAAATAATTTCCGTTGCCGCTGGTTTGTTTTGTAAAGAAGAAGGTGGGTTAAAAGCAGATTTTTTTCACAAGGATCAGCTTATTAAACCGATAAACAAACATGAACTAATCGTTAAAATGCCAACACTGTGGAGGATGCTGTAATCACATAATAACTCTACAATTAGTGGCTTTGACATGGAAACTTGCGCAAGACAACAACACACTTTGTCTGCCTGGTGACTTCAGTTCTGTGAGGACGCACCGATGTGTCTCAGCGAGGTGGAAATTCCATCATGCGCACAATCAACCAACCAGCGTGTTTGAGAGTCTATCACTGAAGCTGTCAATAAATGATGTACAAGGACTAAATATTGTTATTTGCCTCGCAAGTCTATATATATTCAAACAAAAGAGTTCTCTTTCATATTAAAGTAGTGTAAAATGGGACAAAGCCATCTTGGTGGACAGAAATAGAGGGTAGAATAAATAGTATGGTTTAAAAATCTTTTAAAAAATCATAAATAAAAGTAAAAGAAAAACTCTCGTACACTTGTTAACTTGTGGTTGATTTTTTTAGAACATATATATAAATGAGACAATGTGCAGGATTATTTCACTTTTATTTAGGTTTTGCTGTCCTCTGATGCACCTGTCAGACTTTTTTTGTGTAGAAATTGTTGTAGTAATTGTAGTTTTTGGCCATTATGGCAATAAAATTGGCAGACTTTGTCAATATTCAGTTTCTTTTGGGGTCATCCATGCTTAAAGAGTCTTCTCTGTGCAGACATGGAGGCATTTTTTGGATAAAACATCCGCTATGTGAAACACAAAGTGAGCAGTTTACTCACAGGTCGTCTACGTAGCACGGATAGGGCATCTGCTGGACGTAGACCCCGAGCGGCCAGTCGGTGCCTGTGTGAAGCTTGATGATGCCGTGTTCAATCATGTCCTGCAGGTAGGCGAAGCCTCCCCAGATGTACCTCTGGTCCTCCACGGGGTCTGCCCTGGGGCCAGGGTCCCAGTACCTGTGAGAGGACAGAGAGCCAGTGACAAGAGGTGATTAGATGATTCATCATACAAACACTTAAGCCACCAATTTATTTAAGCATTTCTTTTGTTGTCGTATTAAATAATCCCAAACACTGTCTCCATTCAAAACATTGTAATAATAAAATATCCCGCAGGCAAAGTCTCTAAAGCCACACACAAACCACATGTACTCTGCTTTTACTTAAGCGGATAAGTCGGACGCAAAGCCCTCTCACAATCTGATTATTCAATTGTATAGAGGCAGGTCTCCCACTGGGTCCATTACAGCGTGCCAGTGCACTGTAAACAGCTCAAACTGCTTGTTCACCCCTGGGGGAATTGACATACTGTCTCTTTATGAATGGGAGATCAAAGGGAAAGGAAAATGTATGTGAGACCCTCACATGGGAGGATGAAGGGGCAGATATCGAGTTAATATGAAACCACTGAGGCCAGCTGGAGAGGGTATTTCTTTCCACCTTTGAGGAATGTGACAAATCCATATAAATTGCCTCATTAATACGGCAGTAACAACCTGAAAAAATCAAGAAATGGCAGGTAGTTAGGGTGATTTGGTATTCTAAATGTCTATACCTGCATGTATGTATAAGTCGGCTGCCATGAAATTTACTGGAAAGTGCCTTTTACCTTTTTATATACCTTTTTTTCTTTGCTAATGAAATGTTTGTTCCCGATTTTTTTGTGCAACAAATTAGCTTCTACCAGTAGCACTAAAGGATTGGGGATTAGTATCTGCAAGATAAATCTGAGTAGTCACAGCCTAATTATCTTTAGAGGAAGAAAGAAACAGGTTCTGCTACACAAAAGAATTTCATTTTTCTGAATTTTGTCCAATATTTTTTTTGAAATATAAAACTGTTTTACATTTTCAGGAATAAAAAGATTAGTCAAATGAAAATATCTGAACTCCGAAAGGACAACATATAAAACTTGTAATAAGGAGATAAAACCAGATGCTTTATTTTGAAAGTCATTGCAATTCCAGCTGCGACTGACCTGTCCTTGATCTTGTTGGTGCGCTCCACTGCATCGATGTCCATGCGGATCTTGTACTTGACGTACGGGGGTACACTCGTGGTCCAGGGATACATGTCCATGAAGACCACGCCGGCCCAAAACTTGTTCTCCTCCAGCAGGTACAAGACCTGGTGGGTCATCTGGGACTCATCGGTGTAAGCCACAAACTTATCCAGGTTGATGCACTGCAATCAGAGGAGAAAAGAAAGCAGCAGGGTTCAACGTTGGGAGAAGGTTTTATGTATGTTACAGTCAGACTGCATGTATGTCATGTACTATGAACGCCCCTTTGAACTGCAGGATCCCTCTGGATGGTCTTTGAGCCAAAACGTGATGATCTGAACAAACATCATGCTGTTGATGCTTGTTGGTTTGTGTGTGTGTGTGTGTGTCCTGGTCTAATTTGATCATATTGGATTATGTGCATGTGGCATGTGCTCCATGTGGAAACAACTGACCTGAACCTCAGTACTGGACCAAAATGTGTCTAAAGCATCAGAATACAGAGTAATGACATCAAGCACCAAAAGATGTCACTGAACGCTTTAACAGATTATTAGTCTGGTTTATTTATACTTTTATCACCCAAAGTGTTTACATGGCTGCTTGGTTTTTGTGGCCAGCAATGTATTAACCAATTAACCATTACCAAGTCTATATACATATCAAATGAATCTTTATATTTTACACAGTCTATGTAAATTTATTGTATACTAGAAGAAATAATGGTATAATGGCACAGTAATCACTACCAAATCAACAAAGCAATATTAATTTGCTTTAAGTTACTTTTTTTTTTTTTATGGAAGAAAAAAAACATGCTTATAATCCTCAAAATATGGTAGTAAGGTCATTTTGAATCTGTACTTAAACTCAAATATTGTACTGGCACCAGGAAAACTTCAAACGATGCCCTGCCCTGGTAGACTGAGTGTAGTTCTGTGATTTTCCATTCGCTCTTAACAGAAGTATCTTTCACTGAAGCGATCTGGTGACATGGGAAAATCTGAGCGACTCTGCAGCCACGCACACACAAACACACACGTACATACATGCATGCAGGAAAGCAAAGGCATGCAGAAACACACACACAAGTGTATCTACACACCTACACACAAATAATGGTGCTCTGAAGCTCACCCTCTCACTTTCTCACATGCACACACACACACACACCTCGCTCTCTATGAAACACGCGTAATTGCCATGTGAAACTCCCCGTCCTGCACAAACACACACACATATACACACACACACACACACACACAAACACGCTGCTCTCTAACCCCTGTGTACCCCGTGTCTAAAGTCTCCATTCACAGTACTGTACAATACCCTGAGAGCGCTCAACTGCAGACCACTTCCCATTCATCTTTACGGGACCATACATTCGTGACACAATAAGGTTCGCTCAGAGATGGGCAGAGAAGAAAGACCCTCGCTGATATACATGTTCCGATGGGATTTCAGTGTGAGAAACATACCCCTGACAGAGCGAGAGGGCCTAACGCTGACCGCGACAGCTCTCCTACGGCCCAATCCCAGCTGACAGCTATATCTAATTGGCCAAACCGGCGGTGTTTGTTTGCCAGGGCTCTGACGGGCTCCCGAGGCCGAACTCGGAGACAAAGGACAGATTGAGATGCCCGCGCTGATAGGGCTCCCTCAAGAAACCGCAACCCCTGCCCCCCTTTAAATCAGACGAGAGGGGAGAGGGAATGCGTGAAGGATGGAGAGAGTGATTTGCCCTCTTTTATTTTCGCAGGCGCAAGGGTCTGTTTCAATGCGGGGCCGTACACTAAAACAGCATTGAGCTCATGGGGTGAGGAGGTGGAGGGGGGGTGACTAACTCCCACCTACTCTCCACTTTATCACTGGCTCCACAATGGAGGCGAAGGAGGGGGGTGACAGCTGGCTTGTTCTCCCCACCTTTCAGCCTACTGGACGGGAAAGCGGCTCTATAGCCGTGCTAAGTGGCCCGCTCTGTTTCAAAGAGGCCTGGCTGCAATCTCCGGGGAGCAGACCTGGAAGACTGATGCACCTGTCTGGAGGGGCTCAGAGTTGCAAAAGGCCTAGTCCTGGGAATGTGTAATATTTGGCAGACAGCGACTGAGGCAATGGAGAAAAAACTGTGTGTGTGATTGTGAAGGAAAATAGCGTTTAAACAGATGGAAAGACTGGCTAACTTTTTGTTTCTCACCTCTCCATACTGGTTGAACATGCGGATGATCTGGTCGGTGGTGTTGAAAATGTTCCTCCAGTCAAAGTTGGGCATCCCCGCCTCCCTCTGTTCCTCCGGGCCGTTGTACAGGAAGTTCAGGATGTCTCTGGTGGTAAACTCAGTGTCCTCCAGACTGTCGTCCATGAATTTCATCACCGTCGGGTTTCTCAGGGTGTCCTACAGTGATCGAGACAGACGTACAGTTGCTTATTACGTATCCAGGAGCAAGTGTCATTTAGTTGGCTGCACAACATATGAAAAATGCCCTTAAATCATCATCATAACCACAATTCATTTTCCCCAAATTACATGTAATTTAAA
Source organism: Scortum barcoo (assembly GCA_023238725.1). Taxonomy (NCBI): domain Eukaryota; kingdom Metazoa; phylum Chordata; class Actinopteri; order Centrarchiformes; family Terapontidae; genus Scortum; species Scortum barcoo. The sequence goes on from CM041533.1 coordinate 9,811,613, forward strand.
AATGTCAAACCCCATGTTTTAGAGGCTGGAAATCTGCCATTGTAATAGTCACTACCCTGACTGGATGAGTCACCGGACATGGTAAGTACAACAAACTTGCTGGGTAGTTTGTCCACAGTCTTTAAATACAGTACAAGGCACAAGACAAGATTCCTCTGTTTTGGGCTTGGGGAGTGTCTCAAGTGTTTGTTTTTTCCAAGTGACACAATGATAAATGGCAAGTCATTCTTTTTAAAGTCAAAGTAAAGCTGCAACTTCAACAAATCTGCAGCTCCAGTCTGACTTAAACCCATCTCGTGCATTGGCCTCCACACCTCCGCTTACTATTGGTTGCTTCTAAAACAGGCAATTCTATATACATTTTGAATAGTTTAAAATATACTGATGGCACTTTGTTCGTAGGTACGACTGCATCCGTGTGTGTATGCACAGTATTCACACCCTGATCATGTTTATCTGGACGCTGCTGTGGAGGAAAGTCCAGAGCTGAGGTCCCAGCTCCTCCCAGGCCTTGGCCATGTTCTGCAACCTCTCCAGCTCTTCAAAGGTTGTGTTGGCCTGCAACACACACACACATAAATGCAGATAAAAACCAGTGCACAAGGGTTCATAGAGTACACCAGTGAGGAGGCAAATTGATTCAAATGTATTAAAAACAGTGTCACACATTTAACCGCAGTAAGACTGATGAAACCTGAACTGATTTGAAACCATTTAAAGAACATTTCATTTAAAGAAGCCTTAAAATGCAATACTATTCAAACAACATAGCTAATAAACAAGTGGACATTCACATTATCTAATTTTCTTTTCCAGAGCCGGCTCCTAAATTCTTATTAACAAAACTCCTCTTTAAATTGAAATTGGGATCTGTTTTGTGTCGGGAGCGCTGAATGAGATGTGACAGACTGGAAAACATTTTTGTTTTTCCTCCCACCGCTGCACCCACACATTCAATTTATTGTTTAATTCTCCCCCCCTTCTCTTCCCTTCCCCATCACGCTGCAGCAGATTGCCCCCCCCACACACACACCTTCACACACACACACACACACACACCCCTCCACCCCTCCTTTGCCTCACCCCTCCTTTGCCTCGGTAGTCAGCTCATTCCTAAGAAGGGTGGGGGTTTGGACGCACATAAACAGACACTGAGAGTGCTGAAAGAAACGGAGAGGGGAAAGTGAGAAGAGAGACACAGCGAGGGAGAGGGAGAGGTGAGGGGTCGGCTGGAGGTTTTCTCTCTTACACTCTTTAATATCTTGCGGACGGCAGGGGAGTCGGGGGTGTACAGGATCTTTCCCATCAGCAGGGGCTTGACTGAATTCCACACAATTTTTGTGACAGGGTTGGACTCCAGAGTTTGCATCAGGGCGTTGCAGAAGGGAGCTAAAGGGGGGACAAATAGCAAAAATAGTGAGTTTAAAATGAGGAAATAGAGATAGAGACAGACCAAGATAGAAAGATATATAAAACATCACATTGAATGACACAGAACACAGAGAGTGGTGCCGTTCAGATACTATGAATTAAGTTATAACAGTCATGCATGCTGAATTGGTCATCCAACGTTTATCCAACAACTGATCAAATGTAAGAAAAGCTGCAACATGAAAGATAAGTCCCAAATATACAACACCAGTACTAACTAAACTTCTGACAACAGGAGAAAATGAAATATTCAAAGTTAGTTGGTGTGCATGCTAAATTTGATTGATATTTGATCGCGCTGTTGTCGGGGATTATCCTTCCACAACGCACACGATGCAGCAAACAACAGAAAGAGGGAGGAGCTGCTCACAGCTGGAGAACAATTCAAATAAATTTGGATCAGAAACAAATAAACAAAACAGCACGAAGCCTTTGGAAAAAAAAAAATTCGGCTTTCTCCTTGTGAAGTTTAGCAGTCACCTTGAAGAGCTGCAGTATAATTAGCTTTCATCTTGTCTTCTCATTTCAGTTTAGTTAATTATGCAAATAAACTCTAAACTAAACAATAAAACATAATAAATTAATGGATTTTTAAAAAGTTTTGTGCTGGTCAGACTAAAAAAAGAGAAAAAAAGAAATTAAACAATTATTTTACTAAAATAAGATTAAAAAACAATTAAATCATTCATGGCATTTGCATAACAGTAGAAAAACAATAACTAATTGTTATTGGAACTGTCAATCAAGTTTATCTCAATTTGAGATAAATATGTAAATATGTATATATCTCATATCCTTATGGTAAAGAGAAAGTATGTTCATTTCCTGGACAATATTGCAAACACAGAATAATAAACTAACAATGCTGTTTGCAAAGTTTACTGTACTAATATATAGTTTATACCACAAACTATAGATCTGAGACTTTTACAGTTTAACAGCTCTTCTCTTACTGGCAGAGTCATCGTAGATGTAGTTTCGACTCTTGGTGCCATTGACGCCCAGAAACACCTTGTAGTTGTTGTCCTCGTACCAGTTGAAGGACAGGACCCTGGAGCCGCCCCCCTCTGGGTACCCGCAGAAGAGGCTGGACACGCTGGACATCAGTTGGGTGAACGAGGTGGGACCCCCGGCTCGAAACAGGGAGGAAACGACCTTCAGGAGCTCCTGAGAGCTCTCCCGCTCCATCAGCTGGAGAGGTCGTACAGAGGAGCAGTTTTAAAAACAGGTAATAAAGTTTTCAAACCTACATTAGATAACTGGCTGAGGTGATGGTGTGGTAAAATACTTTAAACTACACTTCATTTCCTGATTGGTTTGAGTCTGATAAACAGCACACACACCTGGTTACATGCCACCCAACAGGTACCCCAACTAGCTGTCGCCCTAATGTCCATATTCTCTGACTTATGTTGGATCATCAGTGCTGCCAACCAAGGCCACATATCGTCCAACCTCCAACGGGATGAATGGATGCTAAGCATTGCTCCTACGGGTAAATAATTAGCTTTGAGCAATTTGACCTTTTGCCAGATAATTATTTCCAAGGTTGGGATATTTATGTCCCTCATATTCATTCATACTGTGTGAACTGCAAAACATAAACGGTCGCTGGAAAACAATAGTTAGAAAGATAAGCAAACATGCTGGACGGACGCCTCTCCGCACACACTGAGGACAGTCAGAGGGTGGACTAAATATCCTCCTATTGATAGAGAAAAAATAGCTTCACCCAAGCGCCTTTCTCCCCGGTACATATCACTTCCTTTGTGAAGAAATAGGCAGGAGGCTGCCAATAGTTTGAGTTTTTACACTGCTCCAGATGAGATAATAATGAAATCAACCTTAAATGTAATACGGGATCATATTTTAGGTGGAGTTTCTTCATAACTCTCCATAATCTCCTTCCCGTTTTTACTGTATTACAACACTGTTAATCAAAGTGGTTTCAGACTAAAAATGACTCATTGCTTAACTACGTCCTCCACTCGAGGCAGCCTCTTACGTGTGAATGTGCATGTGCACACTCTTGCACTCTCACACACACACACACACACACACACACTAAAAGCCCTGATTTATTTAGCTTTCACTCCCTCTTCCTCCCTTTTTCTTATTTATTATTTCACGCAAACACACACTCGTTAAGTTGAGGGGAAGGAGAGGTGGGTAATGAGATCATTTGGCTCGCCTCTCTGTCACCACGGTGATACGAGGGTCCCACCTACAGGATGTGTCACCTCAAAGGAATGTCTCTCTCCCTCCCTCGACCACCCCCCCTCCAAATCTCTCTCTCCCACACCCTGGCTAAGGTGACGAAGGGATACACCGCCCCCCCGGGACTCGGGGTGAACGTGCCTAAACACACTGAACGACACCCGTCATTCGTTCTGTTTTTGTCTGTCTGTCTGCCTGTTTGTGTGTGTGTGTGTTTGGGTCAAAATTAGTGTGTAACTATAACAGAGATAACATAATAATACTAAGATTAGTGAAAAATGAACTGTTCAGATGGGCCATTGCAAACTATGTTAACATATTGCAGCTCTGTCCTCTTCTATGATTTTATATTTTAATTACTCTTCCACTAACTATATCTAAACTATAGATAGATAGATAGATAGATAGATAGATAGATAGATAGATAGATAGATAGATAGATAGATAGATAGATAGATAGATAGATAGATAGATAGATAGATAGAACTAACTCATGCGTGTGCATTCACACATACACACAAATGTGAATGCACACATGCACACGCGCCCTCACACGCAAAGACGCCACCGGAGACGTCAGAGCTTGTGCAGTGCAAATGTAGGTTGTTAACACACACACACACACATAAGTGCAACCCACATTGTTGGGCCCATCACTCAGCCTGCTTTGTGAGCGATTCTCAAACAGGGAGCAGCGGAAGACGCGAGTTTCCTGCAGAGCTAAAAATACTGATGGCTCCCTGATCCTGCAGGGCCGAGGGAGAGGAGAGGAGAGGAGAGGAGAGGAGGTGGATGGATGGACTCTGGAGCACTTACGACTTGGATCTTCTCCGATGCAGCCTTGAGAACCCGACCCCAGAACTCCAGGTCGACGCCCTCTGAGCTGGTGTCCATGACCTGAGGCATCTGGAGGGGGGGAGGAGGGGGGACAAAGTCACAGGATGCATGAGAGGAGCGAACAACTTTTACACAGTGTTTTCAAAAGGAGATGAGAATGAGATTAAACACAATTCGCTCTTTGTTCCCGTGCATCAGAGGCGGCGCTGTTCATTTTTAAATGGCGTCCCATGATCACGTTAGACAGAAAAACGCAGTCACATCTAGCGAGAAACCACAAGGGTGCTGAGGACTGAGCACTTCCAAGTAATGTTTACTGCTCTGAGGGAAACTTTTTTTTTTCCTTTTTTTTGCACTCTTTCTTTATCCAGACATTTACAGGCAGGCCAACCAGCGACCCTTCATGGAAAACCACCTCACACTATCCATTTGGCCTTCCTGTTTTTCTCATGTGATGAGGGCCTCATTTCACGGAGCCGGACCCGGTCTAAACACGAAATCCATCATTGTTCGGTATGGAAACATCATTCCGCTAAACCTCCCTCAATGACTTCTCGGGAAAAAGCATCGGTAGGAGGTGTTAGTTAGGAAAAGCCTGGGACTGCTGAGGACTACGGAAACCCCGAACGTAAAGACAAACACGTACATGTGATATCCTTCCTCTCAGCATTCCTCGCGCTTGCATTTCAATGAACGAAGGAAGGCGGTAAAGAGGGAAAGCGAGGGAATAGGAAGGGAAGGGAAGGGAAGGGAAGGGGGGGTGTCGGGCGAAGGGAGTCAGGAGCGTAATGAGGGGAGGACATTTGTTGCGAGGCAGAGGTCAGTGTGGTAATGGGCTTTAAATGTAACAGAACTAATGGGTTAACCTCAAAGAACATCGCTAAGATGGTAGAGTAGTACTAGGAAGAACTAAGGAGCGCAGTATGTACAGTACGCTGACTATCTGAGGCAAGACACTGGTTGTTTTTATCACATTTCTCTGATATTCATTGAAAATATTAATTTTATGTACATTTACACAGAACACAAAAGAAGTTGGAATAACAATGAATCAGTTCCTTAAAATAATATTATGATGCTATAGCCGATGAAAAAAGTCTCAGAGTTTAATCCTGCACTCAGAGGATTTTCTGGCAAAGTTCGAACAGTTGGAAGGAGGCGGGCTCGGTTTGAAAAAGGCTGTGACACATATGTCTGTCCACCAATCAGAGTTTAGGAACAATCAATCATTTGGTAGGTTGTTTGGTCACCGCCGGTCGACTCTGATCAAACCATGAAGTGGTTTGTTTAACGCGTGATATATAATAACTTTATAATTAACTTTTAGTGTTGCTGTTTAATCCTGGATATTTAATATTATAACTTAACTAATATTATTATTTTTTAGCATTCTTACAAAATAATATATGTTATATAATAGTTAATATAATAAGATAGTTCATATTATATAAGCAGATATAGATGATGGATGATGATCGAGCTGTGGATTTGTTTTATCATATTAATTTAGTCCATCAGTGTCTTACACCTCTCATGTAACTGCTCCATTAACCCTTCAGTGTCTCATGTCTGAGCAGACTGCTAGTCTTTGTTACGTCCTCGAGAAAGAAGCACTGCATCCCCGCCTCAGTCTTTACAGTCTGGTAGCTATGTTGACCGAACTCTTTAGACTGACAAATGTTGCCGATGCATTTATGCGAGACGTAATATCTCGTCTTACAGAGCACCTCACAGGCTGTAGGCGGGGTCTGGCTAAGCCCATTAGAGAAACAGGCCAAGAGGGATAATGCCATGCCAGCGCCCTGAGCCAGTCACCTGACTCACTCAGACAAAGAGAAGAAGCTGAAGGGTGTCAAGGGAAAAAAGTTTAAATATAGTACGGTTTGTTTGTTTAGAGCTGTTTTCATGTCCTTTATTCTTCTGTAAAATATGTTGAGGTATGCCTACTTATGAAACAGGTTATATTTCACAGATATATTCCAATAAAAAAAACAAATGAAATAGCTTTTTATAATTAAACGGATGTGAACCGATCACAGTAAATAGGAAAAAGTCTTTTTCTTCCATGTTTTCCATAAATACACGCGTAAGCGGTTTGAAGCGGAGCCAGTGGTTTATTCCAAGCTCTAAATAAAGCCAGTGACTGAGTGAACAGGTGAACAGTGATCAGGCCAGAATCAGCCACTGGGCCTCACGTGCAGTCCTGGCATCACCCCCAGCCCTACGAAGAACGATGAATTTCTGACATCTGCAATCACGGGAAAGCTCGTCTTTTATCCCGTCCGTGATGTTCGCTACAGCATCACAGCATCAATTTGGCTTACTATTGTGAAAAGGTCCAACTATTTATTTCCAGATCAGCGAGGAAAAGCAGCTGTATGAAGGTGAGTCAGGTACGTCTTCATCTTTAGCAACTTCTGTTTTTTTACTATTTGCGATTATTTAAGAGTCGAAGCCATCCATCTGCAGTCTCTCTGCAAATGTTTCACAGTATATTTAAAGAGATATGAAGGAATGTGTCCTTAAAGATTAGCCTGATGATATACGTTTTTTATATCTCATTAAAAAAGACCAACAGGGAAACACTGATATATGTTCTTCCCCTGCACCATAGAGCGCCACTGTTGTCTAAAAAAACTAAAAAAACTCATCAATGAGCCAAACTGTTATTACTTTGCTGCTAAAAACACACACCCAGCTGTTTTTCGGAAATTACTAAAAACTATACTGTATATTTGTGTGTGTGTTCGTTTTTGAAGATTTGAGTCTTCAGCAGGAAGCGATTGGCTCAGCTGGCAACTCCCGTGACCTTAAAGTTGAACAGCCTTTTAATATCAATAGAATAAGTGCCACATAATCGTCTGTGAAATTCACTGTGAACAAATGAGACGAGCAGACTGGCAGCCTTCACAGCCTTCGCTGCCGGGACAGGAAGAGTGACACAACTTCTTCGATACCTTTTCTTTGATAGTAAGAATTACGAAATAACAATGTGAACGAAAACAGCTCACCCGTTTGAAGATTTTGAAGAAGTCCAGGTTAGCATAGAGGATGTCCTCTATCTTCTGCAGCCTTTGCTGGCTGAGGGCACACATGGCGTTGCGGACTCCGTGGAGGCCCATGCGACTGGGGAAGATGATGAAGCGCTCCAGCAGGGCCTGGCTGCAGGCTATGTCTTTAAGCTGCAGGTCCGGGATACCAAAGGCAAACTGAGGAGAACAAAAGGGAAGGAAAAATGTTGGGTTTATTTTCTGTCTCAAAGAATCACAAAATGACATGATAGTGGAGTCATATTTCTTCTAAACCACTGAAAAGTGCGTAAAAATATGCGCATTCTGCAGCACTATTTTGATACAAGCAAAGACGACTTATTGTCAGTCCAGGCTGCGTTTTCTCCCACTAATCCCTCCAGACCGCACCTGTTCCAGTCGTATCCGTGCATTGACGAGCTGGTAGACCACTGAGTCCGAGAGGCCGGCGTCCCGCAAAAGGAAGGCCGTGAAAACCTCGTCATCCTTCAGAATATCATCTATCTTCAGCCCACGGCCTGGAAGAAAAATCAATAAGCAGAGGCAGCGAAAGGTTAGACCGCTTTTGACCCGACCAGCAGCGGACTGCGCAGAGGAAATGATTCACAGTAAGACGAAGAGGCAGGAATTTAGTGTTTCGGGGAAACTCCAGCGAGGAAGAGGATGTGTGTTTGCGCGCATATATCCCTGCCAACGGGTTAAGGAATTATCGAATGAATTATTCGGGCCTACGCCGTAATAATGAAACTATCACCTGGGAATAAGACGTTTAATGGAATAGGATCAAAGGGAAAAGGGATTTTATTCACCACCATCCTGGATAAATCTCTGTCCAGTGTGTGTAGTGGTTTTCTAATATGGATAAGTGCATACCCAAAGATTAGACATATATAAAGTCAAAATGAAAAATTAAGAAAATTAGGGATTTCTAAAGTGAAAGAGAAAGTGAAAAGGTGCATAAGACACAAAATAGAAATGGAGAGGATGTGCAGACAGCAACATGACAAAAATAACAGTATGTGTAGCTGCTTCTCATCGGGTGAAGAGTAAAAACCTTTTGAAGGAAAACTGCATCTACTTATGGCACTACTTGTGTCTTTTGCTGTTTAGGGAAGTGATACCGTCTTGAACCATTTCTCACATTACCCTTTACCTGACACTGCAGATGGGTTGTGGCGTAACGTGTCCATGAAGTTTGAGAAGGACGACATTTCACGCCAAAGACGCCAAGCCAAGCTGCTGGACCTCGGTGTCATTGAGCAGAAGCTCCTGGGCATCGACGTAGAACCGCGCCAAGCTAGAACGGGACAAAAAAAGATTTGAGAACTATTTAAAGAACTATTTATAGAGAATGTTAAGCTCTGTTATCTATTGTATGTAACCATATCATATCATATATAATTAGCAATGCAGCAATTGACATAATGAATGAATTTCTAATGATTTTTAAATGTAGATAAGGTGAATAATGGTGAACAAGTCAAGAAACTACACTTATATGAGCGTTCTGCTACAGAGAGTCTGCATGGTTAAAGAGATAATGAGGCTCACACTGATCTGTTGTAGTTGGAGACGACGCCCGGAGATTCTCCTCTGGTTGCATATCTAAAGCAGGGGTTGTTGGCGTTGCAGAAGATGCCCTGTATCCAGGGCAGAATCCCTGCTGAAGGCATGGCCTTGTTGGGGAAATGACCTGGAGAAACAGACAACGCATGTGAGGGCATGTGAGGTGAGTTTGAAAGAGCTGCCAGGAGGCTGACATGTGGTTTATGATTGAAGAGGCCTCCCTTACACTCATGTTGTTGATACAGTGGATTGGCCTTCCTCAGCCACACCAGACCAATGAATAGCAACACTGGCCAGCAGATCTCAACCAGGAAGCGGACCTGCTCACAAACAAGTGGAGTGGAAGTTATATACACTTAAGAAAAATTGGAGTTCACAGTCGTATCGGAGAGGTGTTGGGAGCTGAAGTTTGTGATTTTTATTGTGCTGGATTGTGTTTTGCTGTGAGTGTTTCTCAGGTTTTGTCCGACCCCCTTTCACATCAGTGATAGTACCTTCTGTCTCTTGCGGAGAGTCCAGTTCTTCCACAGTAACAGGCGGATTTGAGAGCCCGTCTTCATTGCTCCGCAGCTTCACCCCTGGAAGGGGTCATCAGACTGTGACAAACCTGCAGATACACACCTCCATCAGCGATGACACTTCTCAAAGACACTGGACAATCTCGACAAAGTTATTGAGCCTGCTGGTCAGGCAACAGACTACGGTTCTTAGGCCAGGTCTTAAGGCCACTTCTCTTGGATTGAATTGGATTTTTTTTGTGTTTGATTTGACTTTTGGATGATTTTCGAGGTAATTTTAAGATATCTGTCACTCCTCATAGTCGACCGTTGTTCTGTTTTTGTTCTTTTTTAACTAATTTCACAGTCTACAAGAAAGATTTGTACTCTCCTGAAATATAAAATGGTACTTATAATATCAATATCTACCACAACAGGTCAATTAAAACAAACTAGCATTTCCCCATCGGGAGAGTCGTGCAGACATTCATTATTGGTGGTGAAAGGCACAGGCTTTGCTCTGGCTTTGATTCTAACCTGACCTTGACTCACACTTTATTGCATCTGATCATAGCATTAACTTGGATTTGTTTAAGGTGGTTCTTGGACAGACTGTTGGATGCTGCTGAAGTGCTGACATCGACTGTATCGGCATGCTGGCAAAAGGAGGAAATTTCGTACATTATGTGTATGCACGTGAATTGATGCACCTGACTGATAAATGCAACTTGCACCGGCTCTGCCATTCGGACTTATACCAAAAGACAAACTGATTTTGGGACACTGAAAAAAACAAAACCCTCAAATGGCTATGTGCAGATGACCTCAGAGGATGTTGGACATGAAAAGTAATTTGTTCAGAGTGACATGTCCAATAGATTACTGCAGACTGAGGATGCAGGGACACAAACGCCTGCCTGGGAACAAAAAAAACAACAGAAAAAAACAAGAGAACTGCCAGACTAAAACAGGAGAGCGAAGCCTATCATTGTATCCGATTCCCCTGAAATCACCTGATTGCTCAAACAGTAATTACACCTGACAGAAACCTGTATACATTTTGCGGTGTCTCACCATCGCAAAAACCTCTCCCCCCCGAAAACTGCTGCCTGTTTAAGTAACTGATACGAGAAGCCGCGACGTCTTAAAAAGCATCCAACCTGGATCTTTTTTTTTTCCTTACGCCACTACATTGTGTTAGAAAAAACTAAAACAGTAATTAGCAAACCACACACCTGTCAGCTCTTACGAGATGGCGCATCACGTTTTGTCAGCAGAGGAGCGCAGATCCTTACCTCTTATGGAAGGATGTAGGAAGTCGTACGACATTTAGGGAAGGGGCTTCGCAAACAAGCTGGAGTGACGGCAAAACATTAAGCAAGGTAGAAGAGCTCCGTGTGAATCCGAGCTACCCTCTCTCTCTCTCTCTCTCTCTCCTCTGCTTGCAGGTCAGCAGCACTCCTAATCTGATTGCTCTAATCTCCCAGCTCAACACGGGCAGGCAGAAAAAAGACAACAGTCATCCATTTTGAGGCAGAATTAGGAGGATATCTGCGAGGAGGGAAAAGGAGGGATACTGGGGGAGAGAAAGACCATCCTGTGGTGGAGAGGAGGAGGATGATGAGGAGGAGGTGGAGGTGGAGGAGGGTTGGTGTTGTTACAGGTTTGATCACAGCAGGAGCCAAAGTGTTTGTCAAAGGCTCTGCGGGGAAGTCTCTCAGCTAAATGGCTACGAAATAAATCAGAGTTTTGACTTGGTTACATGACGGGAGCGCGGCAACACTCAGACTTAAGAAGTTTCGTTTGTCTGAAATGACTCACTCACTCTGAGCGGGTTGGTGAGGCGGAGCAGGTGACGTGGGCGATTAGGTCGGCAGAGTCTGAGGCCTTTGCCGCGGCACACTGAAGGTGCTCGGACCTGCCGCAAACTAAGCGCACAACAGACACAGCTTAACCCTAAAACTGAGCTACACTCAGGGCTTAAGGCCTGGACAAATCTGGCCGTTCTGGCTCAGGTAGCTCGGCATTTGTCAAATACGGTAAATGACAGCAAAGACCGGATCCATGGTTGAGATACACTGAAGGATGCATTATTTATGTAGCATAAATAACACATATAAAGTAAACTTATGACTGCAGATGAGGCACTAAACAAAGATGGGATAGAGATGAAACAATTAGTCAACGAGCAGAAAATTTTAAACAACTGTTTGAGTAATGTTTCAAGCAAAAGCAGATTCTTATATATTTTTTCAACTTTGATATCTTTGGGGTTTTGCCGGAGTAATTTGGAGATGTCTTGAAGTCTATTTAAGCTCTAAGATATTGTGGTTGTTTTTTTCCTGAAACAAAACAAACAAAAACAAAAGAAAAATTGGATTAATTGAGAAATTAATTAGATAATGACAATTCTTAATCTGATACAATTTCACTGTTTCTTCAGTAGGTCCAACACAGCAAAATACAGGCAAGTTGATACACAAAAGGCTGCAACAGGACACAGGAATTTGTTAGGTAGAATAAATAAGACAAAGCTTAATTAAAAATAAAAAAAAACCTTAAAAGTTTCCAATATAGGCTTCGTTCTCTGAGGCACTAAACAGAGATGGAAACAAAAATGAAGTCAACTGGGACAAAAATAACAGTTTAAACTCATGTTTTAATTTGCAACAACACCTGTTGCATGTCATATTTCTTTTGTATGGTCACAATAATGCAATGAGACATGCAGTATGTATGAATGAATATAAAAAAAAAAAACGTAAACAGATACATAAGGTTTACATACTGAGAAAAGCTGTACCAATCACGGGCTACAATGGACAATTTTAAAAAGGTAACATGTTTTAAAACCTCATGTTAAAAATACTTCTGACTGCTCCTTGTGGAATAAAAGACAAAACCACGTAAATTTTAACATTAAAGGCAGCATTGGAATTTGAACCTGCATTAAGTGCATTGCGTGATTACAATAAAATATAATTTTGTCACAAATCAAACATTGTACATGAACTTAACTGTTCAACTCAAATGAGGAAAACGATAGGCTTACTGTTCTTCACTGTATAATGGTCTCTTTGACATAAAAATAGACATTTCATGTGTATGTTAGGGTTCAACATTGGCGTCACACTTGTAGTATTCGCTTGCTTGTTGCTTGGGAAACCAACCACTGTCGACATTTTGACTTGAACATGTTAAATACAATATATTAGTACTTATAACACTTTCATGGTTTATTTTCACAGGCCTATATTTTCTCCCACATTCAGCTTGTATGATAAAAAATGTTTCCCCAGTATACACTATGGCACAGATACATAAATATTTACAGATAGAATACATTTTTTTTTTTGGCATCAGACAAAATGGGCCTCTCTGTGTTCGAGCTCCTGCAGCCGCCGAGGTCGCAGTCTTTGGTAGACGGGTTTAGTCTCACTGGGGCTGAGGTCGTCGGGGCTGCTCGGTGGTGGGGACTGTGGGGGTGAGAGGGTGGCAGAGGTCGAGCCCCCGGTGTCAATGGCGCTGTCCGTGGAGTCCTGCGTCTGGAGCCGTGTCTGTGGGGGGCTCGTAAGGCCGGGGGGCAGCGTGATTACCTCGGTGGGGTTGGTGGGGGCGAGCGATGAGGTGGTGGGGTTGGTGGGGGCGAGCGATGAGGTGGTGGTGGTGGTGGTGGTGGTGGTGGTGGTGGTGGTGATGGTGGTAACAGTAGTAGTCCAGTTTGGAAGCGTCCTCACTCTGCTGTTGATGGACCCGGGGGGCGTGTAGAAAGTTCCAGTTCCGGGCTGCAGAGTTCTCGGTGCCCTGAGTGTCAGAGGGAGGTTCGGTGAGCAGCTGGACTCACTGACTGAATTATTTGTGTCGTTTTCCCTTTTAGAAGTCCAGACAGGCTTGACTGTCACCGTGTAAGGGTTGTTGGAGAATATGGTGCTCACGCTGCTTGTGGTTGGGACCACAGAGGTCGTGGTTGGGACCACAGAGGTCGTGGTTACTGTCGGGCTGACAGTGACGGGCATCGTTGCCTTTACAGGTTGCACTCCAGAGCTGGCAGGTGGCAGGTTGGCCACAATCATAGCAGTCCTGGGCGTTACGTCGTAATGCTTGTACTTCCTGTCCCATGTTCTCCTCTGCATTGTCTGCGTGTCAATGAAGGGAGTGATGTAGTAGGTGCTAACCCTGGATGAGCCACTTTGGCGAGCCTTTTCTGGCTCTGGCATCTCCTTTATAGTTTCAGAGACGGGGTCCCGCTCAGCAGAGCTCGTATCAGCGTTAGCAGCGGCGTTGCGGTTGTTCCTCTCGCTGATCTGGGCCGGGGTGGGCAGGCGCTCCAGCGGCATGCTGATTGGCCGAGACACATGTCTGGTGCGCTGGTTGCGGAGCTGGACCTTTGGAGCCGCAGTGGTGGCGGAGGGGATGGTGGTGCTGGGACGACCGAACACTAAGGTCGACCTCTGGACCTCTTCGCCACTGGATGTCTGGATCCCGTTGAGTCTCTCCGTAGCTGAGTCTGTTCTGTCTGTTCCCGGCTGGACCTCCTGAACCTCATCCAGGATGTGTGCGGACGGGATGACTGATGAGTATCTTTTGTATGCTTTGGCACCCTGGTGGGACACAATAAAAAAAAATTAATTAACATTAAATTAAGTCAACTTTGCTTTAATAATGTAACTGCGGTTTATTACTCAACATAATAACAGCATAACTTCTGAATACAGATTAAGCACTGCACTCCTATGACACTGTCTCACCATGGCTGAGTAACCTGGCACCTAAATTATTCACACTGCTACTCAATCATCCACAGTTTGTTTGGAGATTTGGGTAAGTTATGCTAGTAGCCGCTAGTGTAGTCTGGAGTTGCTAGCCTCAAGTACAGATGAGGAACTACACCCCTGGATTTTTTCTTTTCTTTTCCCAATCGATGCAGACTCTCTTGAGGCAAATTTCCAGACTTCTTCCTTTGGTGCCACAAAAGGTTTATCAAAAGTTTTTTTTTTTTTAGATATTACAGTACTACCTTCCAACATCCATAAACAGAGTTCTTCTTACAATTCTAAGACAAGAACTTGTGTCTCTTAAGATGATTTCTACAAATGCATTACTAAAAAAAATGCCACCAGAACACAAACAGGGCGGGCTGGAGCAGCGGGACAAAACATCCTGTTGTTACAACTTGAGAGCGTCCGTCCATTATTCCAAGATGCAAGCCCTTAAATCCCTCCTCACCTCTTTGATGTCCATCAGGGAGGTGGAGAATCTGCTGAGCCGCTGCACCTTCTCCTGGGGGGTGAGTCGGGGGGACGCCTGGCCGGCTGCGTTGATGTCGTTGCCGGGCAGAAGGGACGGGTCAAAGACCAAAGTCTGGAAGTGCCGCACCAGCAGCTCCACCATCAGGGCCTGGTACGGGTAGTCCACCAGGGAGGACAGGGACACCTCGGCATCCGCCTGTCGCGGCTTGACCAGCGTGGGGCCAAAGATGATGCCCAGGTTACTCGCCGTCATCTTGTTCTCCTCCGCCTGCTCAGTCACTCTGTGGCAGTAAAGAGGGATGGTGAGTTTCATTTATATAAGACATATTTCAGCTATTGTTCCAAGTCTTTGATCTGGATTGTACATGGACTCAGAATCAGAGATAGACTGACTGCAGACCGATACCGGCCCCCTTGTAACATTTTTAAAAATCAGTGTTTCTCCTGCCAGGGTGACAAGACAAACACTTTAAACAGTCTGTAGCTAATTTATCAAAAAATATAATTAAAAACTTAGGCTTACATATAAAAAAAAAGTCACTAAATTAATTTTACAAATGTTGATGGTGGCATCAGATTTCAAACCACACTGAACCAGACTATGAATAGAGTTTTATGTCATCAGTGCTACTTCCTCTGTGCTATAGGGAAGTCTTTGTTTCCCTTATGAGTCTTATGAGGAAGTTTCTGCAACAGTGTAGTTGTGCAGAGAGGCGACAGAAAGCAACCCTTATAATGGACTAGTTCTGTTTGTCTACAGTCCTTACTTGTTAAGGTGAGCTATAAGGTAGCGCAGAGTCCTGTAGTTCGCTGTGGGCAGCTGGCGGAGAAGGTCTCTGATCTTGAAGAGGACCCTGTTGAGCTGGACGCTGGGCCCGCCTTTCTCTCCTGTCTGGCTCGGGGGTTTATCAACTTCCTCCACAATCACTCTTTGGCACTCTTTGGACAAGCCGATAAAGTCGTTGTAGTATCGATACCGGATCAATGGCTCTGGCAGCTGTACACAGAAAAGAGATAGTCATGTGTTTTGAGTTCTTAGCAGAGGACAATGTTGTGTAAAAAAAAAACGTGCATGTATACTGAGAATAAAATGTTTGTACAAAGAATTTTACTTACAATAGTACAATATCTGTATCTAATACATTTTTACACTCATTTTCAAAGATCCTGTAACTGCTCAGTAAAAGACCCACCTGTCTCAGGTAGAGCTTGAGGACGTTGCTGATGTCGTGGGGTGAGAGGTCAGACAGCTCCACCAAGTCCTTCCCGTTTTCAAACGCCTGGCAGAGCTTCTCGACGCGTGATTTGGCACCATTCACACGATAAATCCCCTGTGAGGAAAAATATATGGTATATACATGTATCTGTAACAGATAAGTCAAACTATGGTATGTAAGGTACTGTAATAAAATATATCCAGTGTGTATGGCTTGAAAAAGCACTGTAATCCAAGATATCAGGTGGTAAAAAGATGAATAGCTCGCCCTTTACCTTGATGTTGAGGGCTCGACTCTCAATCTCGGACGTGCACTTCTTGATGATAAAAGGGACACCATCTGGGCTGTTCTTCGCTGCCTGGGCAAAGTCAATGCCAAACAGGTGAAGTCTTCCCTGCAGCTTTTTATGGCCACACTGGATAGCAAGCGTCTCGAGACACTTCTTATGGCAGGCCAGGGAGCACTGGGTAAGGAAATAAAGGAAGTGGACGACAGAATTATAGTTAGAATTAACTATTTCTGCGGTTTACTGATCTACATCTCATTTAGTCTTTTTTGTCTCCTCTTGTTTCAGGTCTTAGCACAACATGACACACACACACAAGTGAACAATCAGACAGAGTGACTACGTCTGCTACAGTTACTATTAATAATTCATCTTTTTGTGAGTAGTTAAATGGTTATTTGCAACTGCAGCAATGTATGAGACACTTGCTATAAAATAAACCAGCTAATGCATCATGAAACAGCCACTCACTGGGGCTGAGAGAGCTTCATGCCCTGCTGATCTATACTGTTTAAAAAAAAAAAAAAAAAACACAACCCCATTATCACAGCCAATGAAAGAGTATATTTACTGTACCTCTTCACACTCGGCTCCATGGAAAACCACCAGACTGTCACACTCCCTGCACTTAGACGGAGCTCGTAGTTTTCTCAGCTTGTGGGTCTGAGCAGCTTTGGACATCTGAGCATTTCTGAAAGGACCGGGAGAGCTGGCCGTCTCTGTCACCATCTCTGCCAGACCTGACAATCAGAGCCGCCAGTGAGAGAACTTTCTAGGCAGGTGACTTTGTGACGAGTTAAGCAGAACCTCTGTGAGGGCAGCTGACCTCACGTCACTACATAAATGGAAGTTTGGAGTTGTTTTTTCAAAATTCAGAGGGGTGTAAAAAGTCACAACAGAAAATATATAAAATAAATATATAAGTAGTAAGATAATCACATAATGAAATAACAGACTTGCTCCTTTGTAATATTTCATGCATAAGTTTAGTTTCTGATCATGCAATTTAGCACTTTCTACATGTGAGCTAACAAGAGAGAAGAGCTGCTCTGATTCACAGTGAAAATAAAGGTACACACTGACTGGGAGAGCTCAGCATAGATACAGGAAGTGTAAGCTCAAGACATTTGCCAAAACTAACATGACCTCCATCTGTGCAGCTCCGTGGAGTGTAAAAACATTCGCTGTAAGCAAAATCCATCACACACTCAAGCCCGTACAAAAACCATTACATGAAGTGTACAGGAGTCTCTCGCTGTTTCTCCCTCCCTTCCTTAATTTCCCTGTCGCATAAATGGACACGCTGACTGACTGTGTTGCTGCAGACACAAAATTGGTATGCACATTAGCATGAGCCTGCCTGCAGAGAGGAGGACACGTAAAGACACAGTGTAAAGTGAAAAGCACACACACGCCTCACCATTGTCTGAGGGTGACGGTGGCTCTCTCTCATCCAGGTCATCAGCAGAAGACATTGTCCCCGTGGAGGGAGTCCTTGGTAGCCGCCGCTTAAAGTCGCCTGCACATAAGAGTCATGAATTTGTACACATTATCCACTGACTCATTGTACAATTTTACCATAAACTGGCACAAGAACAATAACCAAGTGCAATAGAGAGAACGGATAAGCTTTAGTGCTCTACGTGTGTACATTTAGTGTTGAATATTCCATGTCTCCGCACAGTGTGGTAAGTACTTTCAGCTGTAGAGGGAAGTGCACAGAGCGATGAGTAGTGCGTGGGTCGGGTGTACGATGAGGAAGTTAAACGAAGGGGATTATAATAGAAATACAGAATGCAAATACATCATGTGTGATTTGCTGTGAGGCTATTTTTCTCATTTCTGTTTTTATCTTCTCGTTATTTTTATTGTCTCAATTAAATGATGTAAATGATCTTTTAAGTGAGATGATTTGGGTCCATTTCCGACAAGATTTCTCAATCTCGTCTGCACCGATGTTCCCTTTCCTTGTCTGATGTATTCTTTTACCTCTTCCTTATGCAAACACCCTCAACACCTGTTCGGTTTCCATCTACCTGGACTGGCGGTGGGAGAGTCCATGGACCTCGACTCGCTGCTGCCTCCCGCACTCTCCGAGTCGCTGCACATCCCGCCCTGGCTACCCTGACTGCTGGAGGCCCAGGCTCTCAGCGTGGCTTGGCTTCTCAGGGCTGCGAGGAAACGGACGGACCACCAGTCACACACACGCAGAATAACAACAAAGAAATACAGTTAAATAACAGCTTCCCTTTTTGGATATTCTTAGCGTACGTTTCAGTTATTTTCAGAGAGAAGCAGTCACACAGATATTCCAGACCTGTGACGAGCAAGCAACACACGAATGAAACTGTTTTGATTTTTTCGTTCTGAGACATTTCCATGACTCAGAACACAAGGAAAGTCCCTCAGAGGCTCATGTAGAAATACAGGTGCGTTTGCAGACTGATCTGTGCCACAGAGAAGCTTGCCAGAGTTTGAGGAATCAGCTAGTTTCTAAAATTCTTTATGCTGGAAAAAAGCATTATCTGGGGTTTAATTAACAACTATCCACTCAATTTGTAAAAGGAGGTATAAAACAGGATCATCTCTAAAGTCCACTATTAACTGTAGCATTTGTAAATTAGTACCCTTCATAACTGAGTGAGCACCTTGTATGTCCGTGCTGCTGTTGGACCTCAGCTCGCCGATCTTCGCAGGCCGGTGCAGGGGACTGTCCACTTCGTCTCCGCTCAGCACATCGCAGGACGTGATGGATGCCTGCGACAGGTTGCCGTGGGAGGAGTGAGTGCTGCCCACTGACCTTTTGAACACAAACCTGGGGAAATAAAGTCAACGTTTAAGGTTACGCCTGATGAATTTACCACTAAGAGAGATTTCTATTGTCCCAAAGCTCAGCATTATTATATTACACAGCGAGTGGGATTTGGCGAGATTGTTTATCAACACCACTTCACCAGACAATGAGATTTTTGGCTTTTACTCTCCGGTACGTAATCTGTTTTGCTGACACCCACCACCAAGACCCTGGAGCATTTTTGGCTGGAGCAGGGTGTTATGAATGAGCAAGCATAACACATTTCAATCTGTTGAGCCAAATGTGTTCTGTAACTGTATTAATGAGAGTGTACATTATATTACCTCTTCACTACACACACCTGTAGGACCTGTGCTTTGTTGATGTTTAGCTAGTCAAAAAAAAGTGCTTTGTACTAGTGTGTATGTTTCTGTCTAATACAAGCTAACCTCAGCTTAACTGGAAATCACTGAAGTCAATTGTTGCTAAGCAATGCTGTCAAAAGTCATGTTGTTTTGAGTAGGTACTAAAGTCTGAACTAAGACTGAAAGCGAGGAGTAGGAACAGAAACTGAAATTAGGCCAGTGAACAGACCACTATGTTGTACAATGTCACGTTGAAGACTCCTGTGGATTGTGCAAACTTTAGTTAAAGTCTGAGCCACAAAGGCAGTATTCAATCAATGTCAACACCTGCGATTTACTCTTTTTACTGTACCTAAAAACTACAACATCATTAATCTTACCATTAGCTTAGTACTAAGACAGTCATGCAGCATTGCTTGTTTTCTTAGTGTTAGCGTGTGTGTAGGAAGCTGATTCTGACACTGCTTTGGCAATCCGAGTAGAGCCAAACTCTCACGCTCACAATCTCCCCTGCGCCACAGATATTTCCTGAGGAAGGGCAACAAATTCAACACACATTCTGTCTCTCCTTGATTCTCTCTCTCTGGCTCGCTTCCTCCCACTCTGACTCACTGTTACCTTTGTTGAAAGAAGAACTAGGCTGTGAGCAACTTCTCAAATGGGCGGGAGAGACTTAAAAGGATATTTGGAAACACTCTCCTGAAACTGAAGTTCAGCCCAGAACAACCTGAGATGACCTCAGCTGGGCTCATTTAATAATAACCATCTATTATTATAGCAGTATGTGTGACAATCTGACCTGTGGTGACTGTTTAAACGACAGTAAATCACAAGAAAATGAGTGCAGCAAGCAGATTTTACAAGGCAGCAGCTGAAAATGCTTTCCTGAATTTAATAAAGCAAACATTCTCATTACAAGCAGTTTTAAAGCTGTCAATTTAATTGCCGAGCATAAATACAGAGTTGATTTCCAGGATCTCAGTGTGCATCCACAGCCTTTTGGTACCTGGTGTTGTCGGAGGAGATGGAGTCCGAGTGCACGCGCTCTTTAGGCAGATTTCTGGGCAGGTTCCGGACAAACTCAGCATAGCATTCACCCGGTTCGTACAGCTTGACACTCTCGCTCAGGGCCTGGTGGTGTCCGGGGAGCGACACAGTCTGTGCGTGCTGCATCTGAAACCAGTTCACCGTCACCTGAAGGAGAATGATTCATAAAGCTGAGTGAGCATTTGAAAGAATTAATGACTCAAGGACTGAATAGTTAAATGAGTAATCCAGTGATTGTAAATAGTTAATAAAAAATAAAAAAAAGGCAGACAGACATTGTTGCATGTAGAGTAATTCTATTACTCCCATTTAATAAAAGCATAATCACTATCAGGAAATGTCAAACAGTGAATAAATAAAAATACAAACTGACACTGACACTGAAAAACTGCCAGTGTCAAACAGGTTTTTATGTCATTATATAGCATTGATCTGGATTTGTTAGCCTTTAATTGCCATCAAATTGGCTAACTTGGCTTGTGTGTACTGTAAAAAATTATCTTTAGCTCAAACAGTACTAAACACATGACGTCCAGCACATAGTACGAGTACAGCATGGTCCAACATCAGTCATTTTTGAGCGTATACATTTTATGTATATTACATTCATTATGCAGGACTATGAGTTATAAAAAAGATCAGCAGTTTGTGTTTCTTAACCGATTAGAAATGTTCAATACAGGACTTCCTTATATTCTGTTAACAAACCATTTCAATTATATGAAAACATTTAAAACAGATTTAGTGTTGAGAGAAGGCAAGTTTTAGTCTTTAGTCTTTGGTTTAGGTTTTAATTAGGTTAAATTGTGCCAGTAAGATATTTATATAAAAATCTGTGTTACTGAACAACCCACTTTCGCCTCTCAGTTGGTTTTCTAGCCAACTGCTAATATTATGTACAGTCCACTCACAGCTTTGAGTGTGAGGTCACACTGGAAGACCATCTCTCGGATCTGTGCGAGGATGGTGCTCTTGGCGTTGGCCAGATCCATCTTCCTGACGCCTGCGTCAGCCATACAGCTCTGGTATTGGTCCTGGGCCTCCTCTGCCTGCCGTCATGACCATGACAAAGGATGAGATGAAAAGAAAAGTGAGAGGATGTGGAAGAAATGCTAAACTGCAAAGAACAATGGGTGAGTAGGGATTTAACTGTAATGTGCTTGGTCGAGGACAGATTCAGGCTATTAACAAGGTGTCAGAGAGCCTACACACACACAGCCCAATATTAATTATTGTTGTACTTGTGGTAATTATTATATTGTAATTATGTAATTATTTCTCATCCAGCGTAATTAACCCCTGTCATCTTTTCCCCCAGCTACCTTCTGCAGAGCCTCCTCCTCCACCCACCCTCTCTTCTTCTTCTCCAGCTGTTTGTTCCCAGCATTAGACTGCTCCTCCTGGGAGCGGTTGGTAGATGAGTGGGCTTTCTGGTACTCCTCTCTCCTCTGGGCCTTCAACGCTCGCGCCTTACGCAAGGTTGCATCTGCCTCTTGCTGCCAAAACCACATGTGTCAACCACAAACACCCATGTGATTAAAACATAGGAGCAGAACAGTTATCGTAAATATAAATCAGACATGCCTTTCTGGTTGATTAACCTTGCATGTGAAGTCACACAGTAAAATTTGTGAATAGCCAGGGCATTGAGAAATTATTAATCCATTAAACAAACACTGCCTAAAGAGCAAAACATAAAAATGCTATTCTTGTATATTATGGAAACCTATGCAAATGGAAATCTAGTTTGCGCTGATGCCATGAGTTTAATAATACTGACATTTACATAACTGACCATCTCCTCAATAGTGTGTGTCTGCTAGTGTAATCTTAAAACAAAAAAAAAAAGACTCATTACATACCATTTTCTTTTGCTCCCTCTGCCACTGCTCCTTAATGTCTTTCCTCATCTTGTCCAGTTCATTCTTACGGGCTAGAAGAGGCTGAAAGAAGACAAATACAATGATGTAGACAATTTCAAACAGGCATTTTACTGAATAAATTCATTCTGAAAGGTCTCACTCAATAAAATTATTGACTTGTATGTGGCTTCAACATGTCAAAAACTTTGCCTTGTACTTCAAGACTATTGTCCTAGACAGAGTCAGTCTCACTATAGGCTTATCTAATCTTTTATTTCTGTGCACTTGTTATGTGCATCACTGTTAAAGGGAGAACAAACGAATGTCTCTCCTCCATGAGACAGTCGATTTCTGTGAAATTCTGAAATGAATGCAACAAGAGAAGTTTTGAAGTAAACCTGACTGGTTTGGAGTGGGATGACAGACAAGTGCACTGTGCTGAATGACTTCTCCTCGCTCTTACCTGTATGAATTTATTGGTTTGAAGAGCCATCGAGGTCTGAATAAGCAGCTGTTTGTATTCAATGTCGTTCTTGAATGTGGAAACGTAGATATCACTGAATGGCATGTAGTCCTTGGGCAAATGAATACAGAAATTTAAATCACATACATTGCATACAAACATGTATTCCAGACATTTTAAGTACAGGAGTTAAGATTCTATGCTAATTAAAAATAAAGCACATATTCATATAAAAAGGCTCTTCTCTTACCTGTTGACTGGCCAGGGTCTTTGCAGACTCAGCCATTTTTGCATAATTTTTGGCATACTCAATATCTGAAAGAAAAATAGTTATACAAAAGGATAAATAATTATTTATGTCAGTAATCAATGTCAACTAATACATAACTGTATTAAATAATAAGAAAACTGTAGTGTATTTAATCTAATCGCAACAAGGTAGTAATGATGGCCAAACAAAGACAGATTTCACTCTCTTCACACGCTTCAGGTAATACAGGAACTCATTCTGGCTATTATGTTACATCACAAATTACAGCAGATTAAATCTGTTTTACACCGAACAAAATAAAGAGTACCGAGCACACGTCACTATTAATGGAACTAACAGTAAGACAAACAGGCAAACAGTTTCTGCTCAGACGTAAAAATGAACAGATTCTCAATACATGCATATAAGCAGGACCTATGAGATCCTAATGCAGCTGTAGTCCTCTGCGGGCATGTGAAACATATGCATACATATCCTTTATCATAATCTGTATATGCATGTATAGTAGACACATATCCAAATATTAGATTGATATTCCAGATGTGCTATGAGTGATTATTTCTTTGTAAGTATTTTGATATTCCTGATGATGTGCTTTTGGGTATTAAGGAGTGAAAACCTTATTCCTGATTAACTGAGTTGAGTTGTCTTCTTGATGCCCACAAAAGGCTTATAATGACTGAGTGGTCTATTTGCAAAATGTTGCTTCATTTCTCTGAGTTACCAATCATCACACACTTTCACATAATATCTAATATAATGTCCCGATGCAGTGATGCTCTGTCTGCACCCCACTGTACCGTCAACACTCTCACCCATAGCCAGTCGTTTCTCCATCCAGGCCAGAAGGTCTTTGATGTACTTGGACCAGGCCTTGGCGTAGAGCAGGGCAGACTCCACTCCGCTGTCATTCTTCAGGAGGGTCAAGTCAACTTCTTCCTCCCGAGACAACGGCACCTCTGGGCCTGGAGAGCCGGCCGAGGAGACACGCATATCAAAACAAAGTGAATTCAAACACATGGTATCGCCAACATTGCCAAGCGGTGGATTGATGCGTCCCACTTCTACTATAACAACAGATGTGTGTGGGAGGTGAATGAAAAAAAAACAAAAACAAAAAAAACCCCACACATTAAGGCCAAAGTTGAAGGCGTGGGAGGATATGAAAGTGCCGGACACCTTTTAAAATAGTCCAACGGCGTTATTTTCTTTTTACTGATTACACTATGATGCACCTCTCCCCGCCACCCGCCATGTGATTTAACACAAACCCCATGTGTTTCCCATCCCACACGGCACTACTCCTAAACAGGCAAGGAATGCAAGATATGTGAACGGAGAGGGGAAAACGAGCGGCTAGTATGAAAAAAGCAGCAGAAATAACAGGGGTGGAAGCAGAGGTTTAAGGCGGGTCTACCTCAGGCATTCAAGAGCCCAAAGCCTAAATCACTCAGCTAACTCCCAAGCTGACGCGCCGGGGTGCCCTGGGCTACGAAAGCAACCATTAAATGCTTTGCAAAGCAGGCATTAACAGCTACTGCGTTTCAGGATTCATTGATTTTACACCAACACTGTTCGGAGGTAAACAACAGAATGTGAATAACACTTACCCACAAGGTCACTTTTCTCTGAAACGTATCTCTCGGGATCCACGGAGAGATTGTCAAAAGACTGTGAAAAAGACACATCAGATTATAAAGAGCGGAGAGCAGACATACAATCAAAGTTAGACATCAGAAGCAGCTGGCTTTTCAACACCCCAATTAAGTACAGAAAGCGACTCTTTGAGGCTTTTTTGAATGGAGGCGTGGTAAAATTGCAGCTGTAAGTGCACCCTTTGGAAAACTGTCATGTTTGGAAACAAAGCTCTGAAAAAAAAGAAGAGAAAAAGCTGGCCGAAAGCTGTGGAAGGAAACACATCTCACCCTGCTTCTCCTGGTCTGGGGGTTCCCCAACCCTGAGCCACTGTCCACATCTCCCATAAGGAAGTCAGAAACTCTGAGGGGTAGAAATATAGAAGTCAAAAGCACAGTTTGAGATGGTCAAAGTTTCAGTCTATTCAGTAATAAAAGGGGCTTTGAGGAATAGAATCGATAAAAATAAAAAAGAAATAGCATAGAATAGACTGCGATTAAAACAGACCTATTCAAAACACAGATATACTCTACACAGAACAGAGAGAGTCATTAAAGTTTAAAGTCTGGCTGAAATCAGCACCCCCCAGCTTTTCTTGGCTGTTATACAAAAAAGTCATAAAATTCAAGAAGTGTTGAAAAGGTACACAAACACTGTACTCACACATTGCCAAATGTGAATGCCAAAGTGTCAATGGATGTGTGTATCTCGCCAAATATAGCTTTTGTGTTTCCTGGGTTCACTTCCTTGAAGTTAACGCCTGTGGAGAGAGATAAAATGCACAAGAACTTCAGTGCAGAAATAAAATTGTATTATGAACGAGCTCAATCATTCTACAAAAGGTATTTACACAGCCAGGCCTGTGGGTGGCTGGGAGAGGAGGTCTGAGCCCCTGATGTAATAAACACATAGACAATATAAAAAGTAAATGACATGTAAGTGAAACAACAAGCTAAATTTCAGATTGAATGCATCAACTACATATTAAATGCATTAGATTAGCCTCAAAGCATGTTTTCAGGTAACAGCAGTAAGTCAGTTTGGGTTTTGTGAGGAGTGTTTTATCACCCCTACAACGACTAAAGCTGTTTCAGTAAGTGTTGACACTCCCCTGCCTACCCCCCCTTAGATGACAGAAGAATAGTCAAACCCCCTGAGTGGTTACACGGGGTCAAGAGTTTTAAAGAAAAGGCTATGAAAGCAGCTTAAAAACTGCAACCATTAGAGCAGAGGCAGTCAGAGGCAATGTCATTAACAGCCCAAGTCTTCCTACCGAATCAGAAATCTTCTTCTGCTGCTTCAGCTTCAAGGATGAATATTCAAGGGATAATCAAAAACAGTCCCAAATCTGCCCTCTTTTGCTCCCATGTTTTATAATCCCATAGGCCATCTTCCATGTCGACCACGCACAGGAGAGGCAGTCAGCAGAAAACAACAATATCAACCTTTCTGAGATCCACTGACAGCAAGACGTCCGCCTATCTTAGAACCGCAGGGCTATCGAAAGCTTGACAAATCTTCGAGAATGTGTGCACAGAGGTTTCCTCGCCAGGAAACGCTTTACTCAGCAAGAGGACATTTGCAGAGAGCAATCAGAGGAACCAAAGGCAGAGGCAGTGAAATCCGACTAAGCTGAGTACTTCCTGTCTGCCCTCAACAGGAAACACTCACACAGCTTGAGTTCGGTGACAACCGTGACAACACTTACCTTTTCTCTCAGTAACCTGCCATTGTCGCCTAGTTGCTGGGACCAGAAAACCTCCCCCCCATGTGAATCAGTTACTGGGTGAAAAAAAAAAAAAAAAGCTCTCAACAGTTCCAGTTCCCAGACTGCTTTCTAGCTTTTGTGCTTCCATTTTCTCTTCATTAGAGCGAATTCAATCCCTGTCAGTGGTGGCTGAGTGATTGTAAATTCCCACCCTGTGACGGAGCACAGATGGGTCATGGCATCTTGGGGTGGGGAGGCAACCCCGGCGTTCCAGGTGGAGGCTCGAGGACGCCGAAAAAAAGAGAGGAGACGCGGCGGTGCGAGCCTCCCTGCCGTGCGCCTCCCTGGCCCTGAATGCGAGAGTACAACTCCGCGCTGACTTCTTCCTCAGGACATCCTGTGGGTCTCATAACAATGATTCCAGAGCTCTGCCCCCCCCTTGTCACGACTGAAATATGGAAACTGCATCATTCAAGTACAGGGGCCATTGTTTTCTCACGGCTGAGATGTGGCTGGGACAATTAGCCCCTAAAAAACTGTCTTTAATGAGTAAAAACAACGTCTGATCATTTTTCTGATCTTGACATAACTCGATTTCTCTGGTGTGGTAGGTCACTCCAAAGGTTAAACAAAATATAATGGCTTTATTAATTAGCCACATCAAACTGGATTTAAATACAAAAAACAACGCTCCTTGTTTAGATGAACTTAACTAAGTTTACCGGCATAGGGACATTAAAAAACTTTTGACAGGCATATACAAGATTGATTGCAGTAAACAAAAACACTCACCTGCCAGCATCTTCCACAGACAGAAGGGACAACAGAGCGCATAGAAAGAATTTTAATAAGTTTGTGGAAGCTGACACTTTTATTGCAGCACCCTGCAGTTTTTAAGGAGGGGGAGGGGAAAGTGAACACACACTCAAAATGTGACCAGGAAAAGAAGCCTTGCCTGGGTCTGGTCTGAGCCAAGGAGTCTGCAAAAAGATCCTATCTTCGATGACACACAAACAGAAGTATGAGCAATAAAACAATAGTTGTCTCTGTCTGCCGCGAAAGCCTTTGGATTACATCGCTGAGTGAAGCTGAACAATTTCAGGTTTATTAAAATCTGCCCGCAGTGTCAGGTTAAAACAATAGAAGGAGAATAGTCTGAGCGGATAACATCTACATGTAAATGGCATTTAAAACTGGTTAGGCAACCATGTGTTTGGAGAGGGAGGGAGGAGGAGGAGGATTTTATTTCTTTCCAGCCAAGTCTGGCAGCTGTCCAAATGCCCCAGGTGTCATGACCAAGCATCAAAGAACAACATGAGAGAAGAGACGACACACTCTGAAGACACGGAGGCGCACAAGGCCTGTTATCATCTGAACCTTTAAGTCTTCATCTCTGACGTCCCACTGATTCATCCCTCTGTCAGCCTCTCCTTTTCAGTCCTCCTCTGGCTCGCCGACTGTGTCAGTGTTGTGTTACCCACTGGCCATTAGGGACAGTTCAGCCAGCGTTGATGTAAGGCACCCCCTTGTGGACAGGCAAATGTCCAAGATTCCTCTTGTCAATTAGGTATGCAATTACTGTATTCGCTGCAGGACCAAATGACAGGGCTTTACAAAGAAAGCACGCTGCACTGCCCTGCCCTGCTGTACAGCAGCACTATCACTCCCATGACGAGACAAGACATAAGAAATATCTTGGTAATACTCTTGTCTTAAAGTGATCACACCATCAAATTAGGGTAAAACCTTTACTGAGTGATTGAGTGAGCGCACCAATACAACTTTTTTTCTCTCTCAGTACCGATTCTAATACCTCAGCTCTGCTTACACTGAGTACTAATCCATACACGTGCTCTGTTATTTTCAGATTTAAGATCTGTATGCCTATACAGAACTCATTGTAATCATTTTATGCAAGTTAACATGAAGTCAGGGATTATTGTGTTGCTTTCTTCCTTTTGTGAGTAAACTGTAACTAAATGAATGCTGTAGTGAAAAACCTCATTTTCTGATGACACTGACAGAGAAACTTTTCACTGTGAATTGGTCATTATGATCAGTTACACCCAGTCTTCAGTCGGTCAGGTCAGTATGAGTTTATTTGTATTAGAAGGAAGAAACATCTATGTATACATGTAGAAGGAAACATCTTAATAAAATTTGTGAATATTAGGAAACCCATTTAATTCATCATCATCAGAAGTTGCTGAGTATCACAAACTGTGCTCTTGACTGACATGAAATGAAACCTTCACTTCAGGGTCATTTTTCCATCCTGTCACTGAAGTTACAACCTGCTATCTCAACTATGCCAATAATTCCTCCAGCCAATCTAACACTGGATCTCTTTTGTTTCCTGGGTGCATTCTCGACATTGTCAGAGCGTCAGTCAGTGGACCACACATGCAGTCCTCCACTCTTACGCATTCTTAAAGAGTCGATCACAACTGTGGAGGTGTTGCAGGTGAGCTGTCAGATGAGTGCACAAAGCCCACGACATGGTGGAAAAGAATGAAGAAACGTGGACGTGCCTGACTGACAAGCAACCTGCCAAAGAGGGGGCCCTCCGCGGCCGCTGAAATATGGAATGCAAATTACAGCCGTGTAGTCTTGGCTCGCTTTTGAGATTCTTGTGCGCAAGTCGAGTGAAGAAATACCTCTGCAGTGGATCACATTTCTGGCACACAGAACTCATGATTTGAGATTCCTTTTGTTTATATTCATTAAGGAGACAGATCTGTTGCTTCTCGTGCTGCGACCTTTCAGAAACAAATCTCCAGGCCAAGGAAGAGAGCAGTAAAATACTCCTGCGGGGTGTTTCCCACCCTGGTTTGAAAGACCCTCAGAAGAAGACCCTCAGCCTGAACCAGTAATGCAACAACAAGTTTTCACGTCAAGATATCTAAGCATCATCTGGGCATCTGTGTGTGTGTTTACTTGTATGTCTGTGTGCAGCCATACGCATGCTGGCGAATAACTACTGACCTTTGACCTTGGCGATGACCGTTCCAGCCGCTCCCAGGATGTCTGCCGAGTTGAGGGTCTGGTGTTTGCCGATGACAGCCTTGAGGACGCGGAGTAGCTCTGCCAAACGCTCCTGCACCTTCTCTTGAAGATTTTCCATATTCTCTGGAAGAGGGAAAAAAAGAAAAAAAAGAGAGAGAGCACACGTGGTTGAGCCAGTATCAAGAAGTCAATCGATCACGCAATTTACAATTTACAATCACAAATATTCATCTATTAGTCAAAGTCATCGCCGTCATGCTACGCTTTTGAGTCACAGCGTCAAATTAGTTCCTGGCATTCCTTTTGCCCCACACGACACCGGTCAGCTACTTAGTCATTTTAAAACTATGAAACTTTGCTGTCCTCTTTTGTCTAATCCAGATAATTCCCCTCTGGGCCTTTATCTTTCATCTGTGTACACGGCTGCAGACGAAAAGTGGAGGACGGTTGTGGTTGAGTGACGGTGACTTGTTTGCTCTCAGTTGTTGCAGCATAAGAAACTACTGTGATGAAACTTCTTCTCCGCTTCCTCCAGGCAGAGGGTGACATCCTGTACAGCGGAAGAGGTGCGTAGCTATGTAAACAGGTTGCACTGTGTCTGTCACGGTCATACCATTCCTAGACAGGTAAAGACGATGAATACACATTTGGTGACGTGTTTTTTTTGGTGCCTCTGTGGTGGCAAATGCGAACTTCAGAGACATGACCCAGTTCGCATAAACGTCACCGATTTTATCTGCGCAAAACAGCCACTATGTCTTTTTACTGCTCATGCATGCCGATTAAAAAGGTACTAAATAAGGACGAAGAAATTGTTTTTTTTTTTTAAATCAGCAGTGAGTGCGAGGAAAAAAAAAACACAACGTGGAGGATGATTTCTCTCTATTAGCAGCGAGGTTTCAAAAGATGATACTTGAGGAGGAAAAGAATGTTCAAAATGCATTCAGATTACATCTCTCCCCTTATTTTACAAATCATATCACATTCTTAAAAGTCATTTGGCTGTGAAAGGCATGCCTTCTCTGTAAAACCAGGCAAAGAGGTGAGAGGTAGAACACCTTATTATCCGTATTTATTCGATTCATAAAGGGTTTTCCTGACCATGAACTCTCTTCTTCATAACTTTATAGGTCCACAGCAATCCTACAGAACTTGTCCAATCAATGATGCAGGGCCTTTTACAGACAATTGAGCTCTTCGGGCATAATAAAAGAGAAAAGAAAACAAACAGTGCTTGACACAGGATGAGTCTCCGGCTAATCAGCGGAGGTTCTGCGAGTTGGTCACAATAGGTGAATTCATGTCTAACGCGCTGTTTTGGAAGAAGCGGGCGACGTCGGCTGGCAACAGAAAAGTCATCTGTTTTTCATCAAGGCCTACCCACCGAGGCTGCAGGGCAAGATGAGAGGCTGAATTTATTGCAGCGTTAAAAGGAATTACAGAGGGTGTGAAAATGAGAGACTGCATGTGTGTGTGTGTGTGTGTTACCCATCTGACTCCTCTCTTATTTATTTAAAACACACACACACATATACACACTAATTCAATTGGCTGGTGTAAAACATGGTAGGAGAGACATAATCCGCCACTGAGACGTAAGCCCCGGCCATCTGTGACACCGTTTCATAAGAACGACAGGCGAGAAAGACATTAATATAGATGCTGGGCAAAACAAAAACAAAAAAGATTTCCACAGTGAATCACTGGGGAACTGAACACAAAGAAGACTTAAAGAGACTCTCCAAAATGTACAACAAATGTATACAAGGGCATGCAAGGGCTAACCAATCCCTGCCTTTAGGTTCCACCCTTTGGGATTAGGGGGCAAAAGGAGGGGGACTCACCTGCTCACCTGCCCCAAGGCAAGAGGAGCTCCCTGAAACACACTTGAAAAGAAGGCCCTCCCCCCTTACAGACACTTATAAAAGCCCTTCATTAAAGCACCCCCTTCCCTTCCTTTTAACCATCTTGCTCAGTTGTGGTCATTGGGGGGTTTTCGGTTTGAGCTCTGTGGCGTTTGAAGACGTTCTTATTAAAGACACGCGTGCTTTGCCCATTAGCATGTGAAAGCCAGCCCTAATGAAGCGCATATCTGAGAGTTTACCTTTAGCATGACACAAGAGGGGGCACGACCGAATGTGCCACCCTGGAATCACAGCGGTACTGTTAGTTAGGATCACCCATTTCCCTTTCCTCTGAAAACAAAAGAACTTAATTAGACTGATCTGGCCCTCGGAGAATGAAAAAGGGACACAAATTGTGAGGGGTAACAATAGCTGCAATGCTGTGGCAACAAAGACGGAGGGATGTCCCGAGCTGATCTGCTGGATTGGAGCTGGAGCCCATCGGGGCATTTTCAAAATAAATTGGTATTGGCTGTGTCCTTTGTTTGCTATCGGCCGCTGCCAGCTGCCAAAAGATGCTCCGTTGTGCAGAGCTAAAACACTGTAATGGAGTGGCACAAACAAATAAATGGCAGCCAGCGATTTCAATTAATCATATACACACTGACAGCCAACAAAGACTGAGTCCACGCTGATGAAAGCAGAGCTCTTTGGAGGGTTAAAAAACACACTACCTATCATTCACAGACTAACAACATTCATGCCCATTGTTGTTGCATGAAGGAAAATATAAATGAGAAAAATCAGTAAGTACTGATTTTGAATCCAATTTCCACACCAAAATTATAATTATACAAAAACAATAAGTTTTTTAAGCTTAAACTATTTTAAAATAATCTATTTTCTCTTTCTTTTTTTTAAAAAACTTTATTTAGCCATTTTTAATCAACAAGCAAACAACATACAAATCTAAACACAAAAAGAAATGTATCCCCCCACCCCCAAGGTTCCCAAACAAGAACAAAACTAAACAAACAGAAAAATACAAACATAGTCAGACAGGAACCCCTCATCACGTGCTTGGTGGACCAACGTCCCGAGCATGCCACAAGCAGTTGCAACTATCCAAGTACAACCAGCGCCAAGATGCATCATTGAAAGGGAAAACCTTCTACAAATTCTATGAAGGGACTTCAGGTCAGGGTGAAGTTTCTGCGGGCTTTACATATCTTGTATCTCAGTTTCTCTAAAGGTAGAAAAGTTAGTACATCTCTCAACCACTGCAGAAATGACAGGGTTGAATTTGATTTCCAATTAAAAAGTATAAGTCTGCGTGCAAGCAGGGAAGCAAATGCCAAAGCATTTATTTGTAAATTTGAGACTTTGCAGCCTGGGGGTGGTACGCCAAAAATAGCTGTGTGATAGTCAGGTGCTATAGTCTGACCACAGATTTTGGAAAACTATTTTCTCTTTCTAAGATAATGAAAAACTGTTTTAAAGAGGGTTAAAATGTAGATTAACGTTTGTCAAATACATGTACATGGCCTAATGTCCTCATTGTGTATGTGTATGTCAGCAATATGTGTGCAATGAGGCTACTTAGATCACTGTTAATTCTTCACCGTAAAAATAAACAGATTAAGAAATTCAAACAAAAGAAAGGAGAATAAAGTTATCAAAACAGGGTCAAATTTTGTGTGACAGCTCAAACTGATCACCGCCATTGTTATCCACGGTGTTAGAGGGTCCGTGCTCACTGCAGCGTGTGACAGCTGAGAGAAAACTGGTTTTAAATTATTTTTTTTTTAATTCAGCAGTGAGTGGTTCTGTCACAACAATGACATCAAAAAGCACACTGGAAATTAGCAGCCAATTGTGGGGGCCATGCCATTGTTTAGGTAGAGATAACAGCGCTGAGATAGGCGCAGAGGCGGACCATATTGTTTAGCAAGGAGGACCCCCTGCAAACGCTAACGCAGCTCGGGGCTGCCTCGTCTTTCTTTACAGCGGTGGGATGAGCCGGCGTCCCAGCCACGCTTCACGCTTAGTCTGCTTCATTTAGTTTCTACAAGATCGAGGCGCTCCCTCCCTTTTTTTAGGGACATAAATTCACAATGAGAAATTGTTCTAGTGGTTTGAAACTCTCAGAGGACCGACTAACAGTATGTGATAGACAATTATGGTAAGTGGATTTAGGTCCAACTGTACAGAACACTTGTTAATTTAATTTGGAATTAAAAAGTCACCTGTCTGGCAATTTGAAGGCTTCTAGATTTGCTTTCTTTCACTAAAAAGGTTTTCCTCAGAGCTTCATGATTTAACTTCAACCAGACTTATTATGGACACCTCTAGTTTAGTGCACTCTGCTTTTGGGGCCGTTAACTTCACATCATGTCTGTTACAGTGAGTACGTGACCATTTATCTGCTGCTCAATATGTCAACATATCGAAATCAGTGACATAAAAAGCCCATCTACAAAAGAAAGTTGATTCTCAAGCACAAATGTGTTGCATTTTTAAGTAAAATTAACCATAAAATTAAAGCATATACGGATGAGTCTCTGGTTCTTTGTACCGTTAAGCAATACTCAGACTTGAAAGGAGGCTGTAAAAAGTTAGCAGCCTCAAGTCACACCGGGCACAATGGACACAAGTGGTTTTCACAGGAAGAAGGGACAGAAACTTCAACAGAAACGTCTCAATCCACTCATCCATGAATAATCCCCTTCTCCGCTGTCAATCAGCGTGCCGAGTGTGTCACAAACACTCGCACTTGTGCCAAAATATTGCTAAACACTCATAACGCATATTGTCTTTCAAGCATCCCCTTTTAACCCTCCTGTTATGTTCGCTTCTCAGGAACAGCAATGATGTTCCTCAGTCAGTTTGTTCTAATTATCTAAAAGTGACAAAAAACAAAAAATCCCTATAAAGATTGTTTATATTAGCTCCAATACTAACCATTTCAGTCAATATTTAGTTCAATGGTTTTCTTTACCTCTCACAATTCTTTTGTTCCGGGTCAAATTGACCCGCAACATAACAGAAGGGTTAAAACAGGTTTAAGTAGTGATTCAACTCTAACACAATACAGTAGCTCAAACGTTTGCCTTTTAAATTAATGTCTCCCCTCATATTGTCGTGCGTGGGGGTCCCCATTGTGCCTGACAAAGCTCATTGTGTGCCTGGGTGCAGAGAGTGACCAAACTAATCCGAATCCTCAGGTGGCGTGGTGGAGGTTACAGCCTCTGCTCCCCCCGCTGATAACAACAGGCAATCAACTGGCCTGTCTGGACACGCGATCTGCTCGACATAAAACAAGCTGCGGCAGCTCTGGTGACACGGCGCCGCTTGGGAATCAGCCGCGGGGGCTTTAAGCTTTAACTGGGAGGCCACAGAGGCCACATTTCTCCATCAGCATCCTCCTCCTCCTCCTCCTCCTCCTCCTCCTCCGTGGAGAGGCAGGGTGACGTGACGGATTTACACCCCGGAGCTGCAGACGATTTTCAGGTTTTCTTTCAGATGTGTATCCGTCCCAGCC
This sequence comes from Scortum barcoo, assembly GCA_023238725.1. NCBI lineage: Eukaryota > Metazoa > Chordata > Actinopteri > Centrarchiformes > Terapontidae > Scortum > Scortum barcoo. The sequence goes on from CM041533.1 coordinate 9,846,478, forward strand.
CATTCCAGGATGGTGACGCGCCGCTCTCTGTGCTGACTCAGTCGTCACTCCGAGCGGAAAACAGACACTTTTTTTTTTTGTCGTTCCCACTGAAAAACCTGACCTGAATAAGCTACACTCAAGATTAGCGGCTTCTCTTCAATCAAAAACCCCATTAAATACTCACTGTAACAGATTTTGCATTGCTGCCTGCAACCTGATCTGCGACAGGTGGAATTGTTTGGTCAGGAATCCATCTCCAAACACTAATCCCCCCCTCACCACCCCCCTGTCCAAACAAACGCAGCATTGCTGCGTGCCTCTCTGTCTTTCCCATGCCTTGTTTGGAGACAGAGCAGGTTGCAGACATCACACAGACAGTAAACAGCAGGCGCTCCATAAACAGCTACCTGCTCTCGCACTCTGTGAGGTCCCGGCTTCGCGGGAAGGCTAATTCTCCGACACTTCATTACATGTTTGGGGGAACTTTACGGCAGGTGAACGACAAGACCGCATTCTTGAATGAAGGCGCGGTCCATCACGGCGCAGAGGGAGTCGAGACGGAGGCGGAAAAAGGGAAACAAAAAACTGGTACACTCATAAATATTCCAGTGCAAACCATCATTTTAAACCATTAAGAAACTAACAAATCTGCTTTGTACTCTTATTTTAGTTTTATAAAACTAGGTAACCGTAATAAAACTGCAACTTATGATTAGTTTCATATATGATTAATTTATCCACAAAAAACAAGGAGACATTTGGCGTCTTTAAACCAGAAATGTTGCATTTACTGTCACATACAATATGAAGTAAAATAACTAATTTTCTTATTTGAGAAACAGGTACCTGACAGTGTTTGCCAATTTAGGCTGAAAAATGACTGGATTTCGAAATTAGTCAACTAATTGTTTCACTTCTACCGTTCTAACAAAGACTGCTTTTGTTTAGTCTTATTTCGCTCATACCCACATGTCTCATATTTGTCAGGGGATGACTTCATCCAGACGAGTTGGTAGCGCAAAGTGAGTGACTTTCCACCAACCGGTGTTTTGGGGACTACTGTATTGGGAAAGAGGAATGACTAATTCTTTCAGATGTGTGAAAGGGGAAACTGTGCTTTTGTTGTGTCTGTTAATTCAAAGTTGAGCTAACACAGCTTTGATATTCTACAAAAAAAGTCTGACTCTGAAAACATCACCACAAGCTTCAGCCCACTCTCTGCGGAGGCCCGGTCCACAGCTGTAAATTTCAGCCGGTCTGCCTCGATCGCCAGAAGTGACGTCCCCACCCCCCTCCTCGCTAGCGGGAGCTCCACCGGCCAATCCACGCCTCGCCATGACCAATCTCCTACACAAACATCCAGGGCCCATAACCATAAAGCCCACCCCAGGAAACACACCCCAACCACAAGCTTGCACAAAAACATCCTACAGCATCACAGGGGAAAGTTACTGCCCAACAAATCTCTCCTTTCTCTCCTCCTAAGAGCGGCAGGCCATTAAACCAGGCGGGCCATTATGTGCAAGATTTTGGCTTTTCTCTCCATTGAAGGCACCACCCGCAAGTGGCCACTTCAGCTGGCACAGGGGGCACTCGTGTGAAAATGGAAGACATTTGTGGGAACTGTCGCGGGATACGTTATTTTTTTTTTTAGAGTGGTGGCGGTCTTTTATGGCCAGTAAACAGGGTTTTAAACTGGTTGTATGAAATGTGAAAACTGGCCTCAAAAGGATGGAAAGAACATAATGGCATCAATTACTTTACTAAGACTTACGGACGTAGATTTAATCGTCTGCAAATCGTCCTCATGAAACATGTCAGTTATCATATAACTCCAACACAAACCTTATTAAGCAGACAGAAAAACAAGTTCATGAGCAGACAGCTTTCGCTACGATCGGTAGAAAGGTAAACAAGTCCCTGTGAGCCCCAAACACAGAGCGCTCTTCTGACAACAACGCAGCCACAGACTGCTGCAGTTTAAATGGAGTACAGCTCCGGATCTTATCCAAGTGTCAGGATGACACAAACAGTTTCAAGGAGCCACAGTTTTCTCAGTGAGACGAGGACTTGTGTGTCAGCCGGACATATTTCTCGAGCCGTTAAACGCCTCTTCTCACGCGGCACTGAACTGTACAAAGAGTTTTTTCTATAGCTTAGTAGGAGGTAACATGGTCCAGAGTTTATCTGCGGTAAATAAGCTCTCAACCCAACGCACTGTAACCGTGCTCTGAAAGTAAAAGAGCTGGTGTGCAACGCTTTTGTTTTTCTGTTCCACCTTAGGGTGACAGGCTAAAATAAGTAACTCAAACTCCCCTGAGCAAAGAGAAATTCAAGCAAATAACATTTCAGACGGTGTCCTGATGGCTCTCTGTTATCTTTGCAAAGAGACATTTAAACTTAAACCCTCATCCAGTTCAACCCAGCTGGCCGGTGCACTGTCCATAACTTCCACCGCACATTTCTCAACACGCATTCCTCAACTTTTCTGGCTTGATAATGAGGGTAAACCACATTTTGTTTTGTTTCAGCACATCTGAAAAAAAAAAAAACAAAGTGAGGGGACATTTCTGAGTGAAATTGGAGTTGTTATGTTCCTGTGCGGTCACCAAAGTAAAATGATGAAGAAACAGGGCTTGTTCTTAGTGTATGAGCTTGTGCAACAGCAGCCTTTAGTAAAATGACTGAGTTAAACATCAAATTCTTCCAAATGACAGCTTTGTACTGTGTAATTCAGCTGAGGGCCACACAGGTTGTGACTCCCTCAAGGGCCACTCAGTCAGTGTATATAAATATATTGGTGTGTTTCATCTGTTATGGAACTCTTCCCCTGAGATATTTCCTTTAGACTCCATAAAAAATAAGTATCGTTTTAACACTTTTTCCCGATCTGAAATCTTTAAATAAAAAGCCAAGCTTAATTATGCAGCCGTTTGTGAGTCGTATTTAGGTCCACAAATCTGAGCCAAATTATTTTTAGGGAGACTTTTCATAGCCAATCTGCCTCACACCTTCCATTACTCTACTGAAGGCACTATAGCTACAAGTGAACATTTGTTCTAAAGGAATGCAGAGTATGCAGGAGAGTGGGGGGATGGGAGGGGGACAGCAGCTCGGCTGTGTGTGGAGGACTCCTTTTTCATCCTGATTAAAACCGTTAACCGAGCCATCTTCTGCAGAGCTAGTGCAGAGTCGAACAGAAATTTTAGAGCGAAGAAAGTATCCTGACATTTTTATTGCATTTCCTTTTTATTATACTGGCCCTGGTGTGTCTTGTGCTATTACTATGAAATGCTTGTAATGTTTCCGTCAGGGATTTCAGCGACGCCGTGTGTGTGTGTCCGAGTTGAGAGAAAAAGACAGATTCCGGTTTAAGAAAAGGTTTGACTTCGACGTTAACAGCAATTACACACTGATCACACGGTGATTTACAGAGTTTGATGCATCATTACATGGTTTTCTGTCATATTTCTGACAGAAAACTTTTGGGGGAACTGGAAAATGTTTAAGGTCAATTTTGGACTACAAGCTGTCAACTCACAGCCAAAGTTCTGCTGTTCTTCTCTACTGTCTTGCCTTTTCTTTCAAGACAATCGTGATGATTTATGCTGGACTACCTGCTGTCAAAATGACACTTTAGCCACCTGTCAGCTACAATTTTGGGTCGCGTTAACTTTGATGTTGTGGTTCAACAGTCAGATCATATTTTGAGCAGGATGCAGAGCGGTGATAGGTTAAAGTTGGGGGGGGGGTCACCTACTAAGTCAAAACTCAGACAGTCTCACATTCTTCTCTTGGGTTACATTCTTCAACGGCTTGACTATTGTTGAGCAACAATCTTCACTGCACTGTGACCGAGGGCCTGGTTATGAGAGACACCATGATCTGACCCCAGGGAGTCTATAGGTGTGAGGCTGTGGGTGTGAATGTGGTGGGTCTACTTGACTCAGGCTTACGGGCACTGATGGAGTTCCCCTGCGGGTTTATGGCGACCAAACAAGCCACGTGCGCGTGCCTGGAGCGAAAAGCCGGCAGGTGCTCTTAAAGAAAAAATAAACATCTTCCAATGCTAAACTCCTTTAGGTTTAGCATTGGATTAGGTTTAAGGAGACACACACACACACACTGAGTCAAACCTGCCTCTCTGTAGCGAGAATACAAACCTGCCAGGTCACAACAGGACGCATGCCTTGTAGCAATAGAAAGCATTGTGTCGTTTTCACACAGTGCTCCCGTGACAGACCTTTCCAAATATGAAAAGAATAACACCAGAGCTGGCATGTGCCTCGCTGACCTCCTCCCCACTTCCCTCGCTGCCTCGTTCCTGCAGCTTTTCTCAATCACATGGAGACACGTTTGCTGTCAGGCTGTTTCTCTTTTCTAGCACATGCTGCTAATAACGCAAGAATAACACTACAGGCAGAGACGCAGCCAAGCCTAACCCTAACTTAACTCAGTTTAGCAATATTCTTTGACAGGAAATAGATTCACTTATCTGTTAATGATACTGTGTAGTCACTGTAGTGATTGTGAAACTGCATTTAACAAAGAAGAAGCACTGCTAATTTCAATTTGAGTTGAGTTCCTTTTCATTTTTACTTATACGCCCTGAAAGTTAGTCATATGGATCATGCAGCAGACTGTTTAAACTCTGTACATACGGGGCAGGTATTCTTGTTTATGTAATGTGCCTTTAGCAAAATAAAGACATACTGTTTCAAATCAGTGGAAAAAAAAAACACACTGGATTTCCAGACTGTGTAACCTTCCTGACTGCTCAGACAAAAACACCAAAGTCAAGTTAAAAAAATCACTTTTGATTAAGTTTTCCATTAGGCTATAGAACCTGTGTCTTTGGACCTGGAGGTCATGTGAACGTAGTCATGAAAAACTCCCTGCTAAAGAAAAGAAGAAAAAAAAAAACATTCAAAAGGTAATAATCAGTGTCTGTTCATAAGAAACAACTGCTAGGATTGCTCCAGTGCCAGCAAATGGTCAGTCAGATTGATCAGTAACCACAATCAGCATGTAAAGCTACTGGAAACTCCTTGAAAAGTTAAAAATGTATGTTTAAAAGCAGAACTGACAGTCTCTAAATCAAATTTCAGTTCAGAGATGATGTTTGTTTGTTTCCCTGCTTGCCATCTTTATCTTTGGTTTGGCCTTATTGGCAGTCTCAGTTCACTATGTGCATTTCAAGCTTGGAGGACTGTTGACAAAATACATTCGATTTCAACTGCAACCTCCACCGCTCTTTGTTACCAGTAGGTAATGAAAATGACTCAGATGTTTGCTTTCGACTGAACAGCCAACCACATTATTGTTGCAGCATCTTGCACGAGTTATTCCTTAATCTCTCGAGTCACGATCTCCGAGGAAAGAGAAACAAATATAAACCACTAATCCAAATCACAGATTCATGTGAATGACATTAGAGGGTCATATGGTATGATTTCATCCCCACCTGCTGAATAAGAGCCGCTGTAAGCGGGGAGGCAAATAACCCGAATGTTTCTGTGATGGCTCAGAGCAACACTCAGCACGACCCGAGCCAAGTCTCACTCGCGGAGGCCTCACTCCTCCAGCCAGAGGAATGGCTAAACAACTCACTCCCACTGCCAGACCTACAGTTGCACCCCAGTGTGTGAATGTGTGTGTGTGTGTGCATGTGTGTGTGTGTGTGTGTAGGTATGTGTCTTAAAGCAGAACAGTAGGAGTAGTAGTAGCTGTAATCGTGGCAGTCTCATGTTATCGATTCCACGGGAGGAAATTCATCTGTCAATGAAACAAGTGAAGCAATACGGACACCAAAAATGCTAAATCAAAACCAAGTGAGAAAAACAGAAAGTAAGCAGCCTGTGTCTGCTGTGCTCATAGCGGTTGTGTGGGTGCGTGTAGCTGTTTGAGACACTGTTAACAACGCGGAGAGCGCTCAGCAGAGAGGCTGACGTCACAGCATAAAGCGGTGACACTCCGCAGGTGGCTGTGGCTGTCTGTCGTGCTGACAAACCTCGGCCCTTCAGCGATTGCAAAAAGAAACAGAGCCGTCCTGGGCCTTTAAATCCAAAACACTTTACAGTGGTTTTAATATCAGCGCCTCAGTTTAAAGAGCAAGGGTTTGTTTCTAGTCAAATGGTCAGCAAATACACAGAGAAATCCACTGTAGAAGAGAGAGATATGTGCTCCAGAGACAGGAGCTAACACTCATGCTTGATTTGAAGTAAGTGACTTACTCAGGTTGAAAAACTCAAACTTTCTTGCCCTTATCATGGATGTTACTCTCTCAATCATACATCTCTCAATCATTCCTCAGCGTTAACCGAGGTTTGCTGAGCGACTATCTGCAATATCTGAGAAATCACAACCAGAGTGGAAAGTGACACACACACACAACAAAAAAAGTAGACGGAAGAAGATGGATTTTCTTTCTAAAGCTCTTTTCTTTTACAGTGTTTTACTTCCCTGACCTCCACAGCTCCTGCACAAATATCTCTGCATTCCCCCCCCCCCACCTGAACTTACCTTTACACTTGAAGGTCTCCTTGAGGTTGAGCAACACATCAGCGAACCACCGTACATCATTCACCAGCTGCATCACATAGTCCGGGTCCACTCCCGGCGCCCCCACCGGATGAGACATCAGCCCCATGCTGCTCAGAGGATTGGGGCCCTTGGAGTTGCGGCCCATATCCCAGGTCTTGGTGGACCCGGCCGACAGAGACCCCGTGTGGGGCTTGGAGAGGTGCTGCGGCAGACCCCGCGCGTGCTTTGTCCCGCCGCCGCCACTGCTGCTGCTGCTGCTGCTCTTCCGAAGCATCCCAGCAGCAAACTCCAGCTGACAGGCCAGCTAGCCCCTGAACTCACCACGCTGCCCTGGTCCCTGGATGGCTGAAAGACAGAGGATGATGGGTGACGAAGATGTGTATGATTTTGCATGTGTGTGTGTCACTCATCTAATGTATAACTACATATGTGCAACAAGCCTTTTAAGAGTTCAGACTGCTGCACATGTACAGAAACCACATAAACCAGAGGAAGTATAAACTTTAAAATGAACTGAACAAAACATCCAGATGTCCTGTAGACAATAACTACGCCAGTTTTTAATGCGTGTTGTTTTCATATTAAATTACATTACACATCAGGTTTATTGCCAAGTAGGTTTCACATACAAGGAAGTTGCCTTGATGTGTTGGTGCAAAAAATACAAGCATAGTAAGCAGAAAATAATTGAAAAAAGCAAAGGAGAAGCAAGCACTTTAAGGAAGATGTATCGCTTATATATAAAACAGACAACATTATAAAGTACACAGTGATATAGAAAATATAAAAAGAAGACAATATTAAGTATGAGTTATTTATATGAAAGAAATGAATGTTAGAGTTTAGTATATTTTATGGTCATTTCATCTCCTATAAAAGTCATTTAAGGCCTTTAAATGTTTGTTTTTGTGTCACAGGAAGTTTTATTTTGTATTTTTAAAGGTACCTTCAGTGGCTCCAACGGTGAGCAACGTTTCTGTTTACGTTAGCCGGCTTGTTCGTAAAATAACAAAATACATATAACAATATTTAATAAATTACTGATGGAAATGAGCTAAAATAAAACAGCACAATCGTAGGAGGTGAGTGTAAAAATCCCCCAACAATGTGAAAAACAAGGCGACCTTTCAGGTTTCTTTGGGCGATGAGAGGTGATGATGCTGCTGCTGCTTCACAAACGGGCAAAGATACAACAACATAAAAAGAAAAAAAACTGTATTTAAACTCACCTGCTCGGCATTTCACTGACATTATGTCCGTAAAGCTCAACGAAGGTTGTTAAAAGAAGAGGGACATTTCCGTTAGAAGAAACTTAGCTCAAGAGTGCGGAGGAAAAGTTGTCCGCTTTGAGTCACTGTACATCGAGAGAGCAGCCGACTATCAGCGAGTCAATCGTAATCGGCCTGTCACGTGATGCTGGAGGCGCGTTGTGATTGGCCGGATCCTCGGAGGAAAGGAGCCGCGGTGCCTTCAGGTACAGCCGGATGTTTGTATTTTAACTCACTGAGCGGGATTTCGCTTTAACTCGCCAATATGATGTGATGACTTTTTTTAAGGAAATATGTGTTTAATTTAACAGAACACTTAAGGTAAATGATCTTGTTTAACTTCTATTCCCAACCTAGCCCGAAAACGTGTATAAGAAGATACTAGCATTTAATTTTCAGCTGAGGATGAATTTTTCGATGACCCATGAACGTGCTGTAAACAGTAATTTTGTTTTTCAGAATGAATCAGGTGTGTGACGTCATAATAGTGGTTTACAGGTGAGTAAATCAGCATGGCACATGTGTAACATCTTTCTGATAAATGTGCCACACCTTACGTTTATGTTGTAATATATGATAATGCCCAGATTGCTAAATGATGACACTTTGTCCCCACCTGAATCAGCTGCACAATTCTGTTAGACTGGGCAAAAACAAACCTCCTGTACCCATAAGTCTGATTCAAATGGTACTTTATTAGACTATTATTATTATTATTATATTGTCATCCCTTTCATTAGTTGCTAAAGTAATGGTAGTAATAGTAGTATCAGTATATTACCCATAACACATTAATTATATTACATTAATTATATTGTTCTGTATGTTTAGAAGTGGGCACACTGTGGATGAATGAGGCGCACTTGCTCTGTTCATGCACTGTGATGTCTCTGGAGCACAGTCATAACTCTCGCCAACAGCAAGAAAATAATATCACTGCTTATTAGGGCAGAATAGGAAAGATGAGAGGATCATGAAAGATTAAGCAAAAAATGTAATATGTTATTATTGGATAAAAAATGCTGCTAAACTAAATTTTCAGCAGCTTTTTCAATGTCTAGGCAGGGAAATGGATGATTAGCTCCATTGCTCTGGTTCATTCATAGTTCAGACAAATACAATAAGGCAAAACAAACTGCTGACACCACTGCTGCCATCTAGTGTACAAATATGTAATCATAGGACACCTGCACTATGTTACAGACCCTGGAAAAATATGGTTTGGTGATGTTGGAAATATTTATATTTTCACAGACCAGAACCAAAAATCTTGATAAATAATCTTAAATAATTCAAATGATTTTAGCTTTATTCTGATTTTACAGCTTTGCATTAGAAAATGCAGTAAAGCACTCCAATTCATGTCTTTTTATCCTACATGTATTTTCAGCTGCTTATTGCTTCACCAAGCTATCACATCCCTTTGTTTTCATCCAAGGAAACTTGCTTTTTGTATTAAACAGAGGTGACGTGGCATTGAAACACAGTGAAACAAAACAAAGAACACCATTTACATGGTTAATCAGTGTTTGTCTTTATTTTAATATACAAAAAGATGGATGTATTCTCATCTAGTTTATATTTCTAAGCATTTCAACTCACAGATAGAGTTACCATTCGTACTGTTGTAGTGAAACCGACCGACACACATCCCACACACACGTGCACACACACACACACAGTTCACATAAACAGGGAAGGTCACAGGATTCAGCCAAACATCCTTTTACACTACAAGAAATAAACAATGTGTTTACTGTAAATAAAAAAAACAAAACAAAGAATTTTGCTTTCACAGGATTCACATGTGAAAAGGAAGAAACCCTTTACATTTGTCATGTAAATATAGACATGATAATCTTTTTTTTTTTTTCCCTTTTTTCTGTCTGAAGATGAGACTGACTCCATGTTAGTGTTACTAACGAGGTACTGCATGAGGTAACTGGTTTTTCTGTTCAGAAGAGCTGGGTGTAAGACAGCATTTGGAGGTAACAAGCGATCGCGGCAGATTTTTTACTTCGCAATCGATCGCTGTTTTTCTGCTGCACAATACGTGAAAGCACCTGGGTCACGTTCAGCTCACACACAAAACTTCCACCTACAGCTTTTTTTTTTTATTTTTTATTTTTCTACCAGGAGGTTTTAACATGTCCTCATTGAGAACATGATCCAGGTGTGATGAAACGTACTTTATTGATCCGCAGAAGAAAAGAAACTGCTAAGTCACAGCCGAGTTTAATTACTTAACGGTGATATTCAAGTGACTATTGCTGTATAATAAATATTGCTGGACCCTTGGACCACGCACATGCCACTGTTTACATGAATCGTAATGGGACTCCATTATCAATCAATCAATCATGAGGTTAGAGACACGTTGATGATTTCCAAACACTGAAAACATTATTCTGTATTGACTGATGACTTTCCCCCCCCCCACACGTTCTTTACCAAAACTGCACAGGAGCAAGCGTCACAGACCACTGTTAAAAGAAAAAAATCACCATCTGCCCACAGCACTAATCAAAGCACAATAGATGAGCCTGTGTGTTGTCCAACGTGGCTAAACTATCACTGAACAAGTCTGAACATCACATCAGCGGGTTAATATTGAGGTAATACTGATCAAACTGGCATTTCCAGTGGCCAATCACAGAAGCCGCCAGCACCAAACTCTTTTTTTTTTTGTCTGTTTTTGATGAAATGCAAACACGCACGCTCTCATACGTGCACACACACAAACGCACGCACACAAGCTTTCTAATGCAAGTGCTACCTACACAGCTTCATCCATGACTGATTGATCCAGAGGAACTGATACCATTATTCATAGAAATCAGTAAACAACCAGTATAATCATACAACACACACCACCATTTTGGAAAAAAAAAAAAGTATATATATATGTATATATGTATATGTGTATATATGTATATATATATATATATATATATATACACACATATATACATATATATATACATACATACACATACATACATACATACATACATATACACACACACACACACATATATATGTATGTATATATCTATACACATATACACACACACACACAATAGAAAAACAAAATCCCAGGGCTAGTTGTCAAAATGACTTAAATATGTAGGGCTGGAACTGAGATATCCCTTTCTGGTTTGAGAAATAAGACTAATGCCCTGATTTTATATTTTTAAAAATCAGTGTTCGGCAACTGTGTGTACAGGTCTATTTACAAGAATCTGCCCCTCTTTTAGGTTTGTACAGCATTAACACCGTGACAACTGATCAGGCTCTATTTAAAAAAAAAAAATCTTCACAGATAAAGAGGCCCAACCGGCAATAAAATATCTCAACTACTAAAACACAATAAAATACATAACACAACTTGATATACATGTAGAAAAAGCCTGAGGTACTTGTCAGAATATCTGAGGTCAGTCTGGAGGAGGTAAGCAGCCGAGTGCTTACCCAGTCGAGAAAAAAAAAAACAAAAACAAAACACACACAAAAACAGAATATTAGCCTCGCATATCATTAGCGTTATATTAACAAAGAATACATGTACATCTACAAATCCTTGAGTATCCTGGAATAGTCACAGCAGCATAACGGACATTCAATGTATGGTATTCATGTTAATGGTACAACTATGGCATTGCATTTGAGACAAAGGCAACCATTTGAGCTCTCCTTGCATGATGTACAGTGACTGAGGTATCTGGGGACTGATGTCCGACTGAGTCTATTGAACAAACACCCATGAAAATTAAAAAACAGACATGTTGCTTACTCAAGTATGGCCCTCGCAAGGATAAACCCCAACTATCTGTCCATGATTCTTACGTTAACAACACGCTCTCTATCCGCCGTGCGTCATTTAGTCTTCAAATTCTCTCGCACACAAACACGAATACACTCACACACACACACACACACAGTTAAAATCATAAATGTGTAACATTGCAACTCCAGGCAGCATCCGTCAATGCCCCTGGCACTGGCAAAGGAGTAACTCTGAATTTCTACAATTAAAAACAAAACAAGACTAAACAAAAATCCAGGAATATGTCCATGATAGCTAGCTGGATAGCTTGGCTCTCAACTTAGAGAAAATGTTCCAAAGAAGCCTACTGGATACCTGAGAGGTAGTTCCCCGGGGACAAGATGCTTGTCCCAAATCTTCAAAAAGTCCAAAAATGTCCAACACTACTGCTCAGCTCCCATCTCAGCTCCTCCCTTGCTGTAAAAACAGCTGTGAGCTTCCGATGCATTTGATCTTTTCCTCTTTTTCCATTCAGAGGCATTCGCAGGTTTAAAATAAGGGAGCACACTCGAGTTTAAAAATCGAGAAGCTTCGACCCCTGAGGAAGATGAATATATTTCGTCTAACAGTCTCAAAACGGATCCTCCGAGGTGTGCAGCACGTCGTCCGAGGTTTGGAGCAAAAGGTTCATTTCATTTGGCCGCAGACGATCATGACCAAGACAGGAAAACAACAAAGAACAACTTATGAGGTAATAAAAATAGACTAACACAAAAGAAATACATGAGGTAATGATGACATTTAAGATTTGACACATGGGTGTTATCAGATGTGCCCATCGCATAACTTATTACTACTTCAAAACTACAGCAGATGGAGGTGTTACTAAGATCTGACTTTAAACACTGAAAACATTAAAAACTGAAAAATAATACCAGTATTGGGATAAAATAGCAGCTGCATTCACGTTGCTAGTTGTTTTATGTTTTTTTATGCTTTTAAATATTCACAGAGATCCGCTGAGTTTGGATTTGAAAAATAAAGTCAGGAGCTCAGGTGAGGGAGGTCACCCGTTCAGGTGCTGGACTCTTTGGGAGGTAGGTCCTCGTTGGTGAGAGACGTCACAAGGGAGACGGGGCTGTCTGAGGTAGTGCTGCTGATCGTCCGTGCGATCTGGCCGATGCGCTCCTCGACGCAGCCGGCGGACAGTCGCGCCTCTGCGTCGTGGTCCCAGCATTCTTCGATGGTCTCGGACATCTGGCTCAGACCCTGTAAGCCAACAAAGCAGAGGTTAGTGAGTCTGTTGGGGCAGTTCAGAACTCAAACATGAAATCAAGGAAAGAAATCCCAAAAGGTGAAGACACAACTGACAAAGATTTAAAAGAAAAAAAAAGGTTGTGACATCGTGGTATTGGTGTTGAGACTCACAGGATGTTTGAGCCAGCAGTCTTTAATAACTGGACGCATCTTTTTGTGCACAACCACATCCTGCAGATCCTCCAGGGAGGGATGCTGGCCTATTTCATCCTCAAACGGCAGCATGTACTCGCCAACTGTACCTGAAGAGGGGCAGAGAGGCCACAGGATGGAAAGGCGTTAGACAGAGATCAGATTAAGTAAACAGTGCAGTATTTGGACTGTGAAAAAACCTGAAACCTGAGCTCTAACTTACTCTCCATTTAAAGACTAAACTGCCCACATTACACCTTAAACCTGGCTCAGGTGGCTTTCCCAGATGAAACAAGAACTAATCCTTTGTTTATTAGATCAGCCCGAAGTGCAGTGACCTTTCACCTGAGGGAGCAGCAGCATTCCTGCACAGATTGATTGACTCACCGTCGGTCTCTGAGCAGCGGGACACCAGCTCCCACAGCACCAAGCCCATGGCGTACATGTCTATCCTCAGGAAGGAGTCCCGCTGGAAGTTGATGGCTCCCTCCAGCACCTCTGGAGCCATGTAACGCCTTGTGCCCACCTGGCAGGATGAGGGATGCAAGTATAAATGTTACGTGTCTGAAGAGCCCTGAAGCTATCAAACCAATATGTACCTTTTTTTAACAATAATGTGTTAAAAGCCATAAAATTGGGGTTTCGCATGTCGTCATGCCATAAGGACAACCATGTTCTTAATCCTCAATTAAAACTACACTTTAGTATCAAACAGCATCCTGAGTTGCTGCTGGATAAACTGGCTCTACTTAAAGCAGAAATCATCAAACTTATCCAAGTAACTCTGCAGCCAGAATGAACACTTTTGAATTATTAACACCGTCTCCAACTTGTAATCAAAGTGGGTTATTTAAGCTTTTTTGACACTGATCAAGAGAAAAAGATTCTTTAATGTCAGATTTGAAAAACTCTGCTAATATTCACCACCTTTTAATAATTATTTCAGCAACTCTATACTCGCAACAACTGTATAAAGTCTTTATCAGAGATGTCAGGTGAAAAGGAAGTGGTCACGTACCTGGCCATGTGTATCTCCTGGAGGTTTTCCTGGTTCGAATCGTACGGCGAGCCCAAAGTCTCCGATAACCGCAGTGAGATCGTCTCGTAGCATCACATTCTTACTCTTGAAGTCCCTGGGAAATTAATTTCAGGACAAACTCATTAAAATGCAGCAATAACAGAGTCAGATATATTAATCTAAGGGCAAAATTACTAAAATCAAATCACAACCAGAAGATTAGGATGGTTTTAAGTGTTTGGAGGTTTGGGTGAGCGGGGAACAGTTCATGTTTTCGCTACCTGTGTGCGATGGTGGGTTTGGGCCCCTCTCCCTTGTAGCTGGGAATGTCCTCGTGGAGGTAGGCCAGGCCGCGGGACATGGTCTCTGCTATGTGACACAGCTCACTCCAGGACACAGTGTTACCCTTCAGGTGGTCTGTCAATGAGCCCTGGGCACACACAGAGATTTGAAGGAAAAGATTAGTAACTGCACGATAATCTAAATTTAAATAATTACACTACTGTGAGTCAGAGTCCAAGGAGTTAGCCAACCGTAACCTGCTGGAATAAATTATTCTTAGTCCCTTGTTTCACTTCACTTGCCAGCTGAAAATTGTAGTACGGAGAAATTTCTATTCTAAAAAAAAGGAGTGCGTCACACAGTTTGGCTTAAAATAACATCAAAAATACAGACAAAAACAAAAACATTTAAACCAAGCAGATGACATACACACCAACGGCACTGAGACAATAACCAGAACTAAAATACATCTGTGTCACTGCCAGGGACCGAAGGTCCGATTTGTGGTTGTGGTAATTACTGTTTAATCCTGTTTAGATATATTAATACCTTTGTTGAGAAAACCAATGAACGGGTGGTTCTGGTAGCGGGAGGCGTTTAATCATACAGTATTATTTTTGTCACACTCACTGCTATATTTTACACTAATCGTATTCGACGTAAATGCCTGTATCATTTTTACACTAAGTACTTAAAAATAACAATTCTATCACTTTAAGGTACACTGCAGACCTGCCATAAGTAATAAGGCCCTTTATAATGAAAGCTGTGATGTTCTTCTGTTGAGGTAAATAAAGGACTTCACCTCACCGTGAACGTGCTATATATGGGTGTGTATATACGGGAAGATGTGCGCTCACCCTCTCATGAAACTCCGTGATGAGCCACAGCTCCGTCTCCAGGTTGGTTCCGTGCTTCTCGGCGGCGATGTAACGCAGGAGGTTTTCATGTCGCATCCCCGGGGTCAGGAATATGTCCCGCTCGTTCTGCCACGACTGCTTATCCTACACGAAGCAGAACGTCGTGTTTAGGTCTTGATGATTTATAGAAGCTCTTTTGAAATATAATGGGGTCCTTCCTTGTGTTACACAAAGCAGCTGGCCCCGGTTCGTTCCTCTCATGTATTAAAATTACATTAAAGTAACAGTGCCAAGCGTCTAATTTTCCAAAAACTACTCTGCTGCCAACAATTATCGCTGCCATGAATGCATTTCCAGAATCCTCAGAGGCTCATTTAACCATCTGGATGAAAAAAAAAAATCCATCTGCTAAATCATATTTTTTTTACCCATTTCCCTAGTTGCCCCAAGTTGTAGACAGAAATGCCACATCTCCTTTAGCAATTTCTTTAAAAGCAATTTGTACAACATGAAACAAATACAAACAATATTTTATGTGTCATACAAGATATAATAATGTGGTTCACAAAAAAACAACAGGGACACGCAGCACATCATTTGTGGCAACCTGGATGTGACACTGTAGTCCCATCTTGAGAAATGAGGAAAAAATATTGGTGGTTGGAAGAGTCTTTGAGGACTTCTAGTATCAAAGAGTATATTAAGAAAAACAAAAAAACAAAAAAAAAAAACAGTTAAATCGACTGCTTGGCGCTGTGACTTAAAGGTAATGTTAATTTATGAGCAGTGTAAAATGGAACAACAAAGCAGCATTCAATTCTTTAATTTCATATGGTTGACGTACCTGAACAGGGAAGATCTTCACAGCAACATACTCGCTCATCAGCTGGGCCTTCCAAACACAACCAAAGCGCCCCCTTGCTTTGATTTCCAGCAGCTGCAGCGGTTTCAGACCCACCAAAGGAGATGGAGGAGCTGGTCCAGGATCCTGAAAGACAAGACGAGGCAGAACCAGTTACGCCTTGTTGTTAGCGCTTCTCTCTCCTTTACTACAAAACATAAAAGGAAGTTCTGAGCTTTGCCGATGTCACATATGCAATGGCAGTCAGAGCACGGCCTCTCTCACCTCGCTCAGGTCCACGTGGCCGTAGGGAGGTTTGCGGTGGCGGTACATCCACAAGGCCAGAACGAGGGCCAGGGACAGCACGCAGAGAGGCAGCAGGGAGTACACGAGTACATTGAGCAGGGACGGCACTCTGGGTGGAGGCCGGATTTTCACTGTCAAGGAGGAACAGAATAATTACAGCATGTCGACTTTGTAACTTGGGAGGTTATTAGTGAAATCACGGGTGTCCTTCGCTGTAAAAATGTGTCAAACAGGCAAGTGATTGTGTGTGTAAAATGTCTTCCACTCAGCTAAAAATCAATAATCTTCTATGTATATGTGGTACTGCAGTATTCATGTGGAGGGCGGCAGTGTACCTCGACATTCAGCAAATAGTACATATCAAACTGATGTCAACCAGATTTCATTTAGCAACATTTAAAATGGAAAACCTGTGCAAAATGTGCCAGTGTTTTCATCATACTGTGAAATATGTGACAGTTTTACTACCAAACACAAGGGTAAGCGTCGCTCCCACTAATCGGAGGGGAAAAGCAAAGACTTATTCTCTGCTCGCGCTATATGTAGGATGCATTTGCTGCTCACCTCGGTTGCCACTACTGATCATGTCAGGAAGGTGGGTGAATCGTTCATTGCAGTAGTTTCCCTCGCAGCAGCAGAAGAAGACCTGAGGGTTTTCCTCCATGGAGACACACTCTTGCCTAAAAACAGTAGATGAAACACCTACATTATTGCTTTGATAGCCAAATGCTGAAATCACACGCTTAATTAAGTCGTACTAACTAAAACTAAAACAAAGCATTATGTGAACTAATCTCTGCAAACATTATCAGTCACCAATATCAAGCAGTGCATGGATTAAAGCCAGCATATAAACCAACAAGGAATACATTTTATTGGGTGCTTAAATGAGGAAAATCTATTTTATTGACATCATCATCATTAATAGTCAATATACGAGAGACACAAGATACTATAATCAATCACTCTAACGTCACCTCTTAACTCTTAATTACCCCTCATTCAGCAACCTTTGAAATTGAATTTCTTGTCACTCTATTTTCATGAAATATTACAAAAAGCAAAGATACAAAGGAAACAGGTATAATTACAGCAACAGCGCTTAAGGTAAAGTCATTTCCCTCGAAACTGTCGATCGACTAATTTATACCTACCGGGTTCCAAACCTACAATTTGTGCAGAAACGAAGTTTTTGAAAATATGCTTTACAGGCAAAGGTTTAATGTAGTCCCTGGTGATCAATTTTAACATGTCACATAGAAGCAGACATCTTTATCCTGAAGAGCTCAAAACATTGACTGATAATGTCTCTAAGGGGCCGAATTTTATCTGTTTCCTCCAGCTCGCCTCCATGAGACGTTCAAAATGCCGTCGCTTGAATATTAAAGATGGAAACATTAATTGTGTCACACGCGGCTCTGCACTGGCTGTTGATAAAACTGGTTTACGATTCTCCTCCTGACTTTCAAAATCCTCCTGCCACCGACTTTCATAGTGGCCTGAGATACTATAATCAATCACTCTAACGTCACCTCTTAACTCAGCTTAATTACCCCTCATTCAGCAACCATCTCTGATCGTGTTCGTTGTTGTTAGCCATTGCGTTTTAAAAATGGCGCGGTTGAACTCTTATGAACGAGTCGCTCTCCCGACGCATCTAGTGACGTCAGGCCCTGGCCAATCAGTGGCCTGCCGTCTGCCGACGTCACATTTTCGGCTCGACTCAGCTCGCTTGGAACCCCGGCCGAGTAGATTTACTACGAAAGTACCTGGTACCAGGTACTAAAACATAATGGAAAGCAGCGTACAAACCGAGGCGAGTCGAGTCGAGCCGAGTAGGTACTAGTGGAAAAGGGGCAATAGATGATGAAGTCTATTATACCCAGAAAGAATAAAAGTGTGCAGAGCATTTGCAGAAAATATATGATCCCTTCTGTGGAAATCACCTCCTAATAGAGCAGTCAGTGCTATCACAATAAAACACGATTATGAATCTAATCTTTTTATTACTCCAGTAAAAGCCAACCTGTTTTCCTGACCTTACAGTTTGTATTGCAGAACATATTAAATCATGTGCACTCCTGTGTGCCTTTATGGATGCTGTGGGTGACGTGGCTCCTTGTTTACATTTGACTTTATACCTGAAATGATTAGTTGATTACTCAGAAAATTAATCCACAGCTACTGTGGTTGTTCATTAGTTTGTCTGAGTAACTTAATGAGAATAAATGCTTGAAATTAGCTTGTACAGTATAAGCTCCTTTAACAGGTATATTTCCTTCTTTTCTCTGTTTATATGATTATAAACTGAATGTTTTTGGGCTGTTGAACGGACAGAACAAGCATTTGGAATCAATACTGGAGTCTGAAAAATTGCAATGGGAATATTTTTGACATTTTTAGGGAACAATTTAAAAAACAGTGACCAGATTAAGTGATATTATAAATAATTATTAATTGCAGCCGATTGCCATTATATTCTTAGCTTCATTTGCAATGTAAAAGTAGTACTGTGTGTGTTGAGACTGAAGTTGATCATAAAACACTGCTTTCAAATTAATCAATGCAAATATATCTCAGTTAATATAATCTTATAATCTATAATCTTTTTTTATTTTATGTTTTATTCATTTTATACAAGTTTGCCTCTAGTGTTGCAACCAGTGATTTCCATATCAATAAATCTGTTGATCTATCCTACATGATATCTTCAAATAGCTTGTTTTGCCCAGGACAAAAGCCAAACATTCAATTTCCAGTGATATAAAAAAAACTGAAAAAACAGCTTCTCTCCTAATTCGAGAGGCTGAACCCGCTATATGTTTGTCTTCTCTTTTGCTCTGATAAATTATTCAAGTGACGAATTGCTGTTTTTGCTTTCTAATTTTCTGACAACTAATCCATGACTCAATCCGTCTTTTCCTGGAGCTTTTATTTCTGGCCCTGAAAATGCCCCAGGTCGCACAGATAAAGATGTACTGGACTATATCCCAAGTGCTGAGGCAGATATTTGTGCTGTACTCGCTGCCAGTCACTCTGGGCACGAGCCAGACCCCTAAAATAAAAATGTGAGCGCGGTGGCAGTCGCGACTTGACCTGTCATAGCAGTTGAAGTCGTCCAGCCAGCAGCCTTTCTTCACCAGCTTGATGGTCCCTGAGGAGTTGAGCCAGGAGGCATAACAGTGGAGTCGCTTGTCCTTCTCTCCCTCGCAGCGCTCGAAGCCGCTCTGGTTGGTCCTCTCCGTGCGCCAGTTATCATTGTAGTACACACACTCCCGGGTCTCCGCCTCGCCCAGACTGTACCCTGCGACGGACAGACGGCCTCAGTCAGATCACATCGGTAATGAATTGAAACCTCGGTGACGGAAGCGCCGACATATGGCGCGGGATCCGCTCTGTGCCACCAAGAAACATCTCTGAGCGGAGCCTCTATCATCACACTGGCACACAGCCAAGTTCGAGAGCTCTCTGTAGTTTAAAAAAAAAAACGAGCTCCTCTGGGCTAAGAAAATTGTTGCTGAATGAATAGTAGTTCAGCGTAATTCCATTCACTAAAAGATCTTTTCAGGTAGTAACAACTAAAAAGGAGGAAAATGACAGGAGTCAATTAGCTATAGAAAAACAATGGTATGCCCTACTGTGGTATAGAAACACACACACACACAGAGGTACTTCTTTAGATAAGGACTCCTGTATCCTGCTGAAGTGTGACACATCTGGAGAGAAAGATAAGACCTTCTTCTTCTTCTTTTAATGTCATTTAACAGGACACGGCTCCCTAACCGAGCAGAGGCGTAACAATAGCTGTCAGTCTCCTGCTACCACTGTTGCACCTTTCCTAATTAAAAAAAAAGGTTTTTAATCATTTAATCATCCCTCTGGGCGGATTTAGCATTGGACACACTCGATCAGCACGCGCAGCACGTGTTTTGATGAACGGATGAGGCGGATAACTCGCCGTGCGGGTCATTCACAGCATCGCTCGGACGTTCATGCCTCATCTTTGTTCACAGAAAAAAAAAATAGTGCATGTCTCTTTAAATCCCTGCCTATAGGAGGCTGCCCATCCCCCAATGTTAACCCCACCAACCCATCATCTCTCACACACACACACACAAACTGAGGCACACATCCACTTACACATACATACATTTAATTGTCCAGCGGCATCATACAAAGGATTTCATTATAGCATATAGGGATGCATGTACTCACGAAACATCATGGTCATTATTAAAGAGGGGGGGAAGCAAGGACGGTAGTAAGGACAAACACACACACACACACAGCAGTGATGCTCAACGCTCCATTGAGCCGAGATGGCATTTCTGATATCAGTGGTCACATGATCCTGGGGAGGACTTTTACTACAAGATCACCCTCCAACCCTCTCCGTCCCCTCCCCTCCCCCCTCTGTCACTTACTGGGGCTTACACACCAACAAAAACATGAATTCAGGAGAAGCAGCTTACTATACACTCGGAGTCCTAATCTATAAACCATAAAGGCATTAGCCACGGCGCTATTTGGCACACAGGAGACAGCTGTGCCTCAATGAAAATTTCATCGCATCTCGAGGGGGGAAAAAAGGAAGTAGAGGGAAAGAAAGAGTGGATGTTATTGTTTTCAAAGCAGGTATTTAGTCAGGAGGAGGAGGGGGACACCTAGCCATGGAGAGAAGTGGGGAACCACGTTTGAAAGCATCTAAAATGAAATGAAATTTAAAAAATAGTGGGCAAAAGTAGAGACAAAGATGAAGCCTCGTGCTCATTTTCACGTGGTGCAAATAAAAAGAGGCGTAATAGTAACCTCGACTGGGAGCCTGTGCAAATCAAACGCCATCGATTTGGCGGAGAAAGTGTGCGTTTCTTTTATTTATTTATTTTTTCCCCCTCCAGCCCTCTTTCCTCGCGTCTTTTCAAAGGCTCTTGTCCGGACTGTGACCACAAAACAAGAGCGCAGACCTGAGATGTGGCCTCTAAGGTTTCAGGATGTTGATGCAGCTGCTGCCTTCTATTCCTGCCACTGTGGAGAAAAAGGCGACGAAGACGGTGGTGGAGGGGGGTAAAAGGCGGAGGAGGAGGGGGTGAAACAGTTTCACATTTAGGCTTTAATTTATAGACATTTCTTGGAATAAAAATGAGTGTTTTACGTCGTTTGGTCAAGTCTTTGAGCGTAAAAAAGTGGCAGCTATTGCTCAAACAGTCCCCCGTGTAGTAAAAAAAATGGACGTAGCTACTGGAGGGGGGGCAAACAGAGAAAAGGCGATTATGGGTAGGAGAGTAAACCCCCCACTAACACCACCACAACCACTCACTGTTGAAAGATAGTTAAGTTTAAAAAAATATTAACTTAAAAAAAACAGGATAAATAGAGCTAAATTTGTGCGCTATCTCGGGATTCAAAAGAGAGAGAGAGGTGGAAATGGAGGGGGAGAAAAATACAAAACTGTTGCGAATTCGGGAAGCAACAATAGCGACTTACCTGCGCACAAAGTTCCCAGAAGAAGTGAGCAAGTCAGCCATGAAAAAGACATGTTCCGTCTCAAACGCAGGGCAGAGCTTTACCTCCCCTCCGCCGTCCGACGCGAACATTAAAAATATTAAAAAAAAATAAAAAAGAAGTCAGCTCGTCCGAAACATCAGTCCCGAGGATAGTTAAAAAAAAATCCAACAGGGCCTCCGGTGCTTCGGTAAGCCTGAACCACCACCACCACCACCGACAACCACTAACACACACTCTCTCTCCTTCTTACACACACAGTCACACACACCGCTACAGCGTGTCAACAGCCGCAACAATGTTACGAGCGAGCGATTAATTCACCGTCGGTCCCCTCCGAAGGTGCGGCATTTCCACGGCCAGCGACCGCCGAAAACGAGGGAGAAAAACCGATAAAAACACGAGCTTAGGAGACGAGAAGTCCCCCCACCGGCGTTAGCTTGTGGTTTTTCTCTTTTTTTTTTTTTCTCGAGGTTATTCAGTCGGGTAGTGGCGCCGCTGCATCGGGAGGTCGGTCGGGGTTTACATGCATGTTACTGATCTGTGTCCAAAATGGCTTCTAAATGGGGGAATGGGCTGCAAACAGGGAAACCCGGATGTGTAAACACAAAGAGGGGAATTCAGGCAGCGCCGCGAGTGACCTCAACGCGACACCGTAGATACGAGTTGGGACTTTTATTCCAGCTCGGAGTATCACCTTTTAAATACTATTATTACCACTATTTTTAACCATAAAGACCTTTAGAGGAGGGTTTCTAAGGTGTTGTTGGTGGAAAGGTGTGTGTGTGGGGGGGGGGTTGTCCCTGTTCCTCCTGGTACACTAACACTTGCACTTTCTGTGGTCACAGCTGGTATTTTTTCCCAGTCGACTTTTTCGGTTCTTGTCATTCTTTAGGTCGAGGTTTAGATGAGATTTTACTACTTACTAATAGTGCAGTGATAATAATAATAGTAATAGTTTGAGTTCATTTAAACGTAAACGCCTGTTAATGAAATCAGGTGTAATATTCTGAGTATAAGTGTCAATACACACAGTATATTTTCATTTTATTTAGAGTATACTCATGCAATCAGTTAGTATTTCCAAATTTAAAATGTATATCTGTTTATATCTCTTAATATAGTATGTCTTTTTAATATAGTATATCTTTTTAATAATCTGATGCATATAGTGTGATACATTCAGCCAGTATCTTCAAATTTAAACTGTATATCTATTTATATCCCTCAATATCGTATATCTTTTTGTTAATCTGATTCATATAGTGTGTTAAATTCAGAGGGTTTTTTTCTATCTGAATGATCTTTTATGCATAAGTGGCAGAGCTGAAAATAGCTGACCTAATTTGGGGTAACAGGATACCATAAATGCTATTTAAAATGTATTCGGTCTAATTACCCATGCAGCCGCCAGACAGCGTTAAGTATAAAACACACACCTCACACAGCAAAACTGAAGCCACAGCTCGCGGCGAATCACCGGGCGAGCTTTTATTATTATCACAGAATAGGAAGTGAGAGAAGAGTCCTCCCCAGTTTCCAAAAACATATCATTTTTATTCATGTTTTTGTCGCAAAATATCTTCTGATGTTACCACGACTGAGATGTGTCTCTGTGTCAAAGGCTCGCACAGCCTGCCCACTCATCAAGTCTCCCAGCCAACAGACACTTTTCAAAGTATCCTTCTCAACAGACTTAAAGTTCAAGTCATTTCCCTTTGACTAATTGGGCGTGCTTTTCTTTTGTAACCTTCCCCCCCACTCCAGAGGAAATGCTTACCTCCATTAGAGCAAGTAATCAAGGCTCATTTATGACATGAAATAGATGTCTATTATCATCAAAAAATGTAGACGCCTCGCCTTAAATGCGCCTCGTAGCATTTAAGGCAAGCTCTTTTCAAAACCCGAGTCCTCTGTGCGGAATAATAAATCGCTTCATCGTGGAAAATCAACAGTGACGTTGTTAAAATGCCATTAAGCCTTGCTCACAGGTCCCCCTCTCCTTCTCGTCTCTTGACATCCAGACTAATGGTATGTTGGTGACACCCAGCCAGTTCATGCAGCAAATGGCCTAAGAATAAGGTTAGCTATAGGTAATTGCCCTTAAACTAGTGCCGTTGGGTGTAACTCAAGACAAACCATTTCCTCATTAAGCCATCCTACATTGACCCTGTAACTCA
The DNA here is from genome assembly GCA_023238725.1 of Scortum barcoo. NCBI lineage: Eukaryota > Metazoa > Chordata > Actinopteri > Centrarchiformes > Terapontidae > Scortum > Scortum barcoo. The sequence goes on from CM041533.1 coordinate 9,870,475, forward strand.
ATAGAGGCCATGAGCGAAACCTTGTAGAGATGGGTGATCTGTTGTCATGACAGTTGGAAGAGAAAGCACATGAGCGCTCATTAAAGGTCCGAGGGCCACGACTGCCGTGTGACATTTCTTCAAGAATTATGTTGGCAAATCATGCATTGGTGCATAAAATAAAAATAAAAAAAGCATATAACTATGAGGTAATAGTGTTAGTGTAAAAGGCTGCTAGAAATCATTTCAGCCAGTCGCTCACTATTTATAGTGCATTGTACATATCATAAATACATAATGCATTCATGTGGTGTATTGTATTATTATTGTAGTATTCTGATTCAGAATGGGCATTTAATTCATACACTTATTAGAATTGGTGTTGATTTGTGCATTTTCTTTATTTATTGAAGGAAAAAGAAGCATGTTTTATTTTATTTTATTTTTTTATGTGCGGTGAGTCCGGTGTGTCAGTGCAGCTCAAAGTCCCCAGCGAGTTCATTTTTGAAAACCCCGAGGTGGCCGTCACGGCTTCACAGTAAAATAGATAAATGACACTAGGTGGTAGCAGAGCTCCCCGGGGCAGGTGGAGGTACTGCTCCAACCTGTGCAATATCTCCCCTTCACTCTTGATTAATACGCTGTATATGCAGGGCAGGACATGACGCGCACACTCTATTGTTCACTGCAAACTGCCAAACACTTGCTCATATGAGGGGATGTGTTTGCTAAAAGGCTGGCTGACTGCTTTATTGGCTCTTTGTAAGTCCTAATTTGAGGGGAGAGTTTTTCATCAGGCCACAAGTTTTTGTACTAGTCGAGCAATTTAATTTCCCTCCTGGATAAATAAAAAGCACATCTATCTATTAATCTGTGTCCAGTGGCATCCAGAGTAGCTTGTGTAACTTGGTAATGGATCCATTAGTATGAGGCAAAGCACAGCACTTAAAGGTTTTGTAGTTATGGCTTATAATAGAAAGCAATTACCTGAATCGTAGCCTCTGGCCATTACTCCAGTGAAATGCGATGGTTAAGCCTGGAGTTTCACACCGGGCGAGCATAAAAGGAGAACAAATAAATAAGATTGAAGATATTGTAGGATCACTACTTTATTTCAGCCTTTGAATAATTCAGTACAAAAATAAAACGACGAGCAGTGTCAAACATTTTCTTCATCTTTTATTATTTTACAGCCCCACAGAGTCAGCGTGAGATTACTCGACAGCGTGGCGTGTTTGTCCTCGGCGGGGGCCCTCGTCCCTGCGGTCGTGTTGCCTACGACTGCGAGCTGGTTTTAGAAGTAGTTCGCCACCCTGCGCGCAGACTGGATGTTGGGGTTCTCCGCCTGCCACTCCATGTGGGTGCAGTAGCTTCCTCTCTCCACGATGTACATGCGCCCGCGGTAGTTGGGCTCCTCGTACAGCACCCAGCTGTTTGGGAAAATGATTACATGACTTAAAAATGCTGAGGTTAGTGCAAGTGAGGGGGTAGACAGTTAAGTTTATGACATATTTATTACATTATTGTATCAGACTTGGCTAAAATAGTGTCTAAAATGATGTATTTAGGGCTAAAAGGGTCAAGCAAATAACAAAAACACATTTTCTCACTTACCTCTTGTGATATTTAGCAATGCAGCTCATTTTGGCTGCAGACTCTGAGATATCTACCTCTAAGCTTTTCACGTTTTTTTGGGGGCATTTTATATCCTATGTGTTGAGAGTGGAGAGATGGCAGCAAATTAGGGGAGAGAGAAAGATGCACAACACTATGCAACAAAGGCCCTCCGTCATTTGATGCCTTTGCAGTTCATGGTCAGTGCTTTAAACTCCTTGGCCAACGGGATGTCCCACCTCTGAGATTTCTCACACTGCCCCTTCACAATGTGGGTTAATTGAATTTTGTTTGGGCTGCTAAAAGTATTTAAAAAATGACAACAAAACAAAAAATGTCAAGTTACTCTGGATCATTCACAGACTGGAGCTACTCTCTGTCAAGGAAATAGTCCATATTAAAACTGATGACAGTATGTTTAGTGTTATTTGGTAAATTAATACATTTTGGGTGGACTGACTCTTGAAAAATGATGATGGAGGACCTTCAGGAAAGTCCATCAGTGAAATACAATCAACACATATTCTCACACATCTTAAAACCTCATTATGACTTTTAAAGAGACTAAATAAACCCTGCAGAGATACATACGCTCCGTCCCCATAGACCTTGATGGAGTTGATGCAGTTCTTGGTCAGGCCTCGCGCCTGCAGGAACGGGCAGTCATCACACAGCTCCACACACTGGCCGCTGAAGCTGTCTCCCTCGAACAGCTCCATCCTGTAGTGCTCTCCGTGCTAGGGAGGATAATGACATGCCCCTTTACTGAGTCATAGCAATAACAGTGCTCACCTTCACCTCATTGCCAAGGACCGAGACCTCCTCCTTTATGTGACGCGGAGTACATTGTGCACGCAGACACTTATGCAAACACACCTATAGAAATCTAAAGGTTAAATGTACACGTGGAGGATGATATGTTGGGCCCACGGTCTGCTCCTCAAGTGCGCTAAGTGTGCGATTTTCTTTCAGCTTTCATGGTGTTAATATGTGAAAAAAAAGTGATTGGTGAGCTGTGTCACAAGGCCGAGTCCTGCGTCATGTTGAAACAAAGCTTTTCGAATTATTCTCACTTTGATTTATCTGAACAACAGATGTGCGCAAATGAAACCACACATATGCCAGTCTGCCGGGCTTCAACCAAATATTTGTCTCTCCCTGGGGTCTCTCTGTCTCTCTCACACACACACACACTCTTACCATCCTGATTGGCCTGCAGGAGCCCATGTGATCGTTATGGGCATTCCAGCGCTGGAATTCAGGGTACTCTCCGTGCTCCAGAATGTACTGCTGGCCCTTGAAGTCGGGATGGTCGTAGCAGATGAAGGCCCCGCTCTCCACGCGGATGGAGTTGACCCTGTTCATGAAGCCGCGGTCCTGGAAGTTGTCGCAGTCACTGCAGATCTCCAGCTTCCTCCCAGTGAAACATTTTCCCTCATAGAACACAATCTGTTTTTTTTAAATAATGATGATAATGAAAAGTAAGAAAATGAAAAAAGAATCAGAAATATGCGGTGCCAAAGTGCCGCTAAAGTAATATCTGAGGTCGGATCAGTCGTCTACATTACTGCCTTTGTGATTGGTTTGTTTGTGAGGTTGTGAGCTTCCACTGTGGCCGTGCCGCGCCCCCTTGTTAAAGCACTCACCTTTCCTGAGTACTGAGACATTTTTCCACTCTTTGCTGTTCCAAACTAGTCTCACACAGTATAAGAGTGGAAAAATTTTGGACACCCAGATATATATGGCCGACAGAGCGCGTAGCGGTATCGCGAGGCCGACGCAACAAAAGCACAACAATGGGGGGTTTAGATATTTTGCCACATGGACAGTTTCCCTTTACATGAGCCAGTGCTGATATTGGCGTTTGGCTCTGGAGGGCGAGACAATGGAGGGAGAGATTTTGCTTTGATTGAGCTTTGGGAGTGATGCAGCACTGGGCTGCGGAGTAGTATTTGGGTCGCGTCCAGATGATGAGGAAAACAAACGAGAGCCGAGGCGAAAGGACACGGATGGAAAAACATGAAATCTGTCCTCTGACAAGTTGGATGAGTGAATGGGAAAAAATGTAAGACACAATGAGGCGTGGCCCCGGTCCATTTTCAACTATCTGAGTTTCAATGGCAGCCCAGATGTCAAACTCCAAAACCGATCTCCCTCCAGCTTTTCTTTCCTGATCCCTCTCTGTTGTTGTTTCTCGGCTGCTGATCCAGAGAGGATGCCTGGATATATTCAGGCCTTGACTCATGAAAGTTTGGGAGGAGACTCCCAGCTCGCAACATCAAAGACCACCAGTTTTAAGTTTAGCCGGGTGGAGCAGGACCTGAAACAGATAAAACCTGTTTTTCATCAACTGTATCACTTCACCCCCCGCCGCCCTCTCTCCACGTACAGTAACGGAGAGAAAACATGCATGAGATATTTTTTAGAAATTGGAAAGTACAGTGAGTTTGGACGTTCACACTAAAGCAGCCATTCAAAAAGATTAAAGATCACATGGGCTCGATGCTTTTGGTCACCAATTGGCCACTTTGTGAGTCTTTAGAGTTTAAAATGAAAAGCTTTAGTCAGATTTTCATGTACTGGAGCAATTTTTTGTATGCTGTAATGTATTCTGAATTGGACATTAAAACTCTGTAATCACTAGAGTTATTTACTTTAATTGTATGGCACTTGCCATGAGTGCCAGTTTTCATTCTTTTTCATTAGTTTTCTATTAAGTTCTAGCTCAAGTCAATTCAGGCTTTATGCTTTGTGTTGAGTCAACTCCCATCTGGCGCCAATGTTAGTTAAAGAGCAAGTATTACCTCACATTGGTCAGACGCAATCCACCTAAGGCAAACAGGACTCTGACTTCTGTCCTCTTGAGGTAAAAATCCAACTAATTATTATCTTTATCTGAGTCTGTGACAAATGCATTCATTAATATCAGCAGGAGTCTCATAAATTCTATACAGTGTTGGACAGAGGGTGGACAGCTCTTGCATAATGCAGGAATCTGAGCATTGGGAAACCATAACCCCTGAACACAGTGTACCCAGGGCGAGCGAGGAGGGGAGCATATAGGCTTAACGAGGATACACCACTTAATGGAATATTGCCATGACAGGACAAAGTACGGGCGGGTATAAAAAGAGAGAAAGTGGATGAATACATCTCAGTCATCGGCAGAAACAGACAAGTCAGCAAGGTATGTACACATAAAACAATACTTCTTTTATTCGATTGAACTTATTTTGTTTATTTAACCTTCAATATTATTTGATGTTTTTTAAAGACAAGTATAAATTCAATGATGGTTTGCTGTACATTTGCCATCAAATGCCAATATCATAATATATATATATCTATATGTGTGTGTGTGTATATATATATATATATATATATATATATATATATATATATATATATATATATATATATATATGCATATGCTGATACACCTGCTTTTGCTTTGAAGTTTTCATTTAGACTATATATATATATATATATATATATATATATATATATATATATATATATATATATATATATATATCAAATCAATGTTATTCAAAAATCTTGCACAAGCATTACATACATACTGTATTATCGAACCTGTGCTTTATCACTCACAGAACTATGAAGCTGTTGGTCCTGGCTTTAACCGTTGCGCTGCTGTTTACAGCCGGTGAGTCTGTCACTAATTCTCCACTGAATAAACACAACCTCTGCTGCTGAGCAACGGAGACGTCTGCTATCTCTTTCAGTCTTCACCGTGCAGGAGCCCAGTCTCAGCAGAACCATCAGAAACACAAAAACATCCTTTTCGTTTTGCAACAGATTGTGGGGAGTCGTGTCTCAGAAAATGAGAGCCTATATTCACGCGCACCTTTAACTCCTATTTACTGGAGCAAACCTTATTAATAACTTGCAAATATTCAAGGTCTCAGGATAGACACCCGCAGGAAACACATGCCGACAGAAGTTTAGGCCACAGAGGAGGAAAAGCAATGACTGAAGTGTGCCATTGCTGTTTATGTGTTTTCAGGTGAAGCGCTGAACTGCCACCGGTGTGTCCCCAAAAGGGCCGGAGAATCCTGTGAGCTCACTGTAGAGACCTGTAAACCAGAGAAGAATGGTTGTGCTGCTGCCCGTTTCCTCAGAGCACCATGTGAGTTTCAAGACAGACTCAAACTATGCATGCCATTCAGAAATACACGGGATCAAACAAACAAAAAAAAGAACCAATATTGTCTGTAATATCTGCTGTGAATCAAAGTCAAGTTGGAGAAGAAACATTGTAAAGAAAAAAAAACAATTTGCATGCATACCGTGGCACTGAAATTAGAGGCCTACAGGCACCAGAGGTGATGTAAATTCATTGATTTAACTTCTGAAAAGCATAAAGATCTCTTCAGACAGACAGAAGTAAAAGACAGTAGAAAGTCTGCTGCATGTCAAAGAACTGAACCTGTGACTCATATCTCAAAACACAATAGCTCTATCACAGTGAGGCAATGTAGGGCACTTTTTTTGTGAAAAGCCAACCTTTCCTTTCCTCTCTTAGATGGCCAGTACCAGAAATGCATGGCTCTGTCAGACTGCGCGATGCTGAAGACTAACTCCTACATCAATATGAAGTGCTGCAGCGACGACATGTGTAACACCTTTTAAAATTCTATGTAAAAATCAAAGAAAATGACGATGATGATGAATGATGATAAAGTATCTTTGATCAGGGCACCTAAAACCAACGTCTCCTGCAGACTGCGGATCACTGCAGGCAGCTTCTAGGTGTGCAGCTACTTTTATAGAAATCCAAATTTTGATCTGTCAATCATTTGCCTCGATGAAATAAAAGCAATATCTGGAAAAAAAGAGTGCTTGTTCTCTTTATTATGCCCAGAAATCTGTGTGGAAATTTGCGTATTACTTTTTGACAGCCGCATCAAAACAAAAACAAGATCTGCCGACTATCATCCAAAAAATACACAGAATTCGAGGATTCGTGTTCAGGCAAGAGTTTCATTTTCAGCAGGTGGGGTTGGCGTGGTGCTCTTTTCTCAAGCATCCCTCTCCAGAAGAAGTGCTCAGCCAACGTCAGCTCCTCCAGAACGCTGCTGCTGCTGTCAGGCATCTATCAGAGCTGAAGAAAAGGGCTTTGATTTCTGACTCCATGCCTCGATAACATCAGATATATGTGACAAAATAAGCTATAATAAAAGAAAGGGGCATTTCAATTTTCAAAAACTCTGCTAATCTGCTTCAGAGCCCTGTGTGTGTGTGTGTGTGTGTGTGTGTGTGTGTTTTGACCGGATTTGATTAGCAGTGAGCAAACAACCCACCAGCTGTCACCAGACTCAGATGTTCATATTGCAAAATCCCGATTGATGCAATGAAGTCTGCGATATCAACTACTTCCAACAGAGCCCCGCCCACTTCAAAGTGACGAGAACAGCACAGAGAAACTCACAAAAAATTCACAAACCTCTAAACTTGAAATAACCAAAACTGCTCTGACTTTGTGAGCTCATGAAGGATCCCATCACGCACAATAGTAAAAAAATACTCCTGTTTGTTAACACATTTGCTGTTAATGATTGTTTTTTACTATATTGATTTTGATGTTTTGTACCGAAACTCAAAAAGTGATATCATCAACCTCCCTGCACTCGCATCCTGCACCCTCCTCAGTTCAAACTATCCTTTCAAAGTTGTGCATCTGCTGTATTGTTAGTCTTTTTTTAAATCCCTTCTGTAAAGCCTCTCTGAAAGATGCTACATACACAAAGTTGCCTCCCAGGTGACAAACATCTCCACCATCAACTAAAGCAATAACCCACACTCAGCCCTGCTTTACATAACCACTTTTTGCTTTAATGATTACAATCAAAAACATTTGTACAACATTTTCAACATTAGAAAATGGATGCAGATTTTTTTTCCTTTTTTTTTTTTTGGCTGACAGTAACCGCTATGAAAACAAACTGAGGGGACAGAGGGGTGGATACCGCGTGGAGATGGAGTAGAAAAAGAGCTGTATAATGGAGAGGACCAAACAGCCGGAGATGTATCAGAAGAAATGTGTTTACTTATCCATTTTCAGCGCGTACGCACGGCAGACATGACATTTCTCTTATCTCTTTGTTATTTGGACAGAGAGAGCCTATATGGGAGCTGCATAATGAGAAGCTAAGATGCATCAGGCCATCGCTGTCTCTGGCCTTGGTTACGGTTGTCGTAATTACCGAGCAGAGGAAAACATTTTTTCTGATACACCCAAATGATGTTCTGTGTTTTGCATCAGTGCCGAGCACAGAGATGGAGGAGGGGTGGACTGTGGGAAATATAAGACAAGGGAACCGCCACTCATCCTTTATGTTTTTTTTTTTTTTATCAAACACACAAAGAAAAACGAGGATGACAAAAGGGAATAGGAAATACTGATAAATAACAGTGGAATCAGAGCCATAAATAGACAGTATTGGATATTTAGGACCCTGGAGGGGTGGAGTCAGCTGAGGTGGAGGAGAACTGGCAGCTAGCCTTCAAGTAACGGGATTTCCCAGTGCAGTGTCCTGTGTGTTGATTGGGCGGCTCTACATCATGGAGCAGGACGTTTTTCCTGGCTGCACGCCGCCGTCCATCTTCTCTGCCTCCATGATCATCCTCCGGAAAACCTCCACAGCCGTCTGACAGATAGAAAGAGACACACACACACACGGGACGCCGTCACATGTCTCGGTCACACCACTTTGAATTTTCCAGCAGCACACACTACATCCAGAGGAGCCTCGCTGGCTTCGCGCACAACAGGGACACTGTTGTGTTCGTGTGCATTTAAAGACAGTCGTCCAGTACTGTTTTCTAGCTTGACTGCCTGAATATGAAACATCACTATGTTGGGAAATACATGTTCCAGAAAATGGTTCAGTTTCAAGTTTGTCATGTGCTCTTAGCTGATGTTGGTTAAGTTTTAGCCTTTCCCTGAATGAAATGAAAGTTTGAAGAACACACTGTATCACGGAGGCTGTGGTGGATAAACTTTTAAATCATTGTCAAACCTGCATAAATTGATTTTTTTTGGCCACTTGGGGACAGCGCAACAAGCTGTAAACAACACTGACATATCAGGCTTGATTTCATACAGGATACTTGTTAGCAACACGGAGAAACATTAACATAAATTTGGAAAGTTAGAAAATAGTCCTCTGTGGGTTTGTCACTACGAATGACCCCTTTTACATTACACAAAGTAATCTGACCCATTGTTAAGATATTCATTGCATGCAGCTTTAAATTCATGTAATCTGATATTTGAGTCGTGGCTGATGTGCAGCAGCTGTGGTTACTGGCAGTAGCTTCAAGTTTGTTTTAACAATACAGCTTCCAGAGTTTCTCTTTAAATGACACATGTAACCACCAGGGGGCAGCAAAACTGTTTGGGGAGGAACACTGTCAGATATGGGGCAGAAAAAGAGGAACTAAATCTATTTACAGCAAAGAAAAATGTTTCTCTGGGTGTGGCTAAGCTTTTAGAATCTAGTTTGGCAGTAATGATTAAAACTGCGTTACATAAAGGTTTTACAAAATGCATAACTACTGATTTGGTAATGCTGCCCATAAACAGTATCGAAAATGGGGTCTGATGTTGCAAAAATCTTAAAGAGGCTCTCCATGTATTACAGCGCTTCCATAAAGGTGATGGTAAAGGTCGAATTTAAACAATAATGGACATGGAATTGCTGGATATATCCTGACCTTCAGTCCCCAGTGTAGGTCAAGCTCCAAAACTGATATATACTATATTTCCCATGATGCATCTCTCTCTCTCTGCAGCCTCGGCTCTTACCTGGTTCTCTTTAGCTGAGGACTCCATGAAGGCAGCGTTCCAGGATTCAGCTAATGCTTTTCCTTCTTCACAACTGATTACTCTGAGGAAAAAAAACATACACACACAAACACACACATACACACAAGGACAGTGGGGCCAGTCAGGCTAAAACACATAAATATTTCACAGTAAGGCTGCAGTGTGGACTTTATACTCCACCACAAAGCTCAGTTCCTCAGAAATCTGCTCTTATAAATGGGGATAATTACACTTGCAGCCAAAAGCTGGCAAAACGACAAGGACCCATACAGGAATTCCAACTAAAGCTGGCACACGGTTCGCCCCCCGAGTGTATATGCATGCAGCCTAATGTAATATTTAGGTGCATGTTAGGACATACCGCTCCATATGTAGGTCGTTCTTGTTTCCGACGAGCATAATTGGTACTCTGCATAAGAGAGGAAAACAACAGCAAGTTGTTTGATATTCCACGATATCTTTACGTTCATCTTGAAACATTTCGGACGGCAGAAGAAGCACTTACTGAACTTTTCCCACCATGTCCAATAGTTTTTCATGGATAACTTGTACAACTTCAAAGCTGCAAGAAACAAGGGGGAGAGTTCGTTCATGAACTGTACAGAGTTCAACTCATTATACAGAACTTTATACATATTTGTTGCTTTAAAAAAAAAAAAAGAAGAGAGACCTTTTATTTGATGTAACTGAATAGACCAGTATGTAACCATTGATATCTATGGAGTAGGTCTGTGGGAAGATGGAGTACTCATCCTGCAGAGGCAGAAATTGTGAAGAAATTAGTACAAAAAGTTACAGGTCGGGATTAGAAACTATTTGAAGAAATAACTGAAGCAGAATCAACACCAAACCATGAAAAAGCATTAACATAACGACACATATTCACATCAAAATCAATAACTGGAAGGATAATGCGCTGAAGTATACCTGTCCTGCTGTGTCTACCAGCTGAAGATGGTACTCTTGTCCATTTATTGTGATCATTTTAGTAAATGCTGCGGATGAAAGAAAAGAATAGTTAGGAATTAACCGATAAAAAGGACATATTGTACACGAGTGGATAGCAAGGCATTAGCTTTCAAGATAACAAATAAACACTGTAGTACATCTCTGCTGTGCAGTACTAGCTGACTGTATCTTCATTACTGTACGTCTTCAGCATACAGATCTCGAGACACACAAGACTCAATCCAGTTATAGATCCATTTTGGTACCACTGAGTTCATTCAGCACTGAAATGTCAATATCTGCCTGGAGATGGGTCATATTATCCACAGCGGCTTGGAGGGAGTGCACTGCCTGCAGCATCTCGCTGATAACGCTGTCGGGGAAACGTGCGTTTAGCAGGCTGACGAACTGCTGCGTGTGCTCTCCTTCGGCAAAATGTACCGTCTGAGCGGAGGTTCCCTCTCTAAACCAGAGACGTCCAAGCTGTGAGGGTTAATTAAACACCAGCTGATCTTTTGTGTGGAAACTGGTGAAATCAGCTCCTGTGGTGTTTGGACACGTTGGTTAAGAGGGAACATAACACCCCGCTGGGTAAAAAAAAAATCTGAGTTTTCATTCTTCTCCCTCCAGTGAAATCATGTTTTAGAGTTATCAGGGTGCAAAATTCAGATGTCTGTAGTGATGCTAACAAGGATGATAAAAAAAACATAAACTAAATGAGGTGTAACAAAACATTTAGAGGGAGATTAGTCATCTGAAAACACACTTTCCATCCCTCAAGTTCAACTTGATAAAGACAGACTTGAGTAAAAGATGAAATGTAAGCTGTATGATGGTATAATACTAATATCAAACTGTGATTGTGATACTGTATCAGAGCTACAATCGATCAATGAGTCGATCGGCTGATAATCTGCAACAATTTTGATACTTTTTGTCTTTTTTTTACGCAAAATTGCCAAACATCCTCCGGTTACAGCTTCTCAAATGTGGGAATTTGCTGCTTTTCTGTTTTAGGTCACTGCAAATTACATGTCACTGAGGACTCTGAGAAACTGTGGTGGACATTTTTCTCTTTGTGACATGTTGTTGGACTGAATGGATTCACTGAAGTAATAATCTGAAGATAATTATTATCTGAAGCCACACAGAATTGTTTTTGTCAAACAATTATAATTTTGATATATTTTCAAAGAGTTCTTGCTCAGAATTGAGGCTGTGAGGACAGAGGGGGTCGAATGTTCAGGTTGTAAGTACTGGCTTGACTCACTTTGTTTGACTTGAAGTCAGTTATATTTATACAGCGAAACATCACAAATCACAAGTTGCCTCAGAGGGGTTTTAAGAGCTTTGACCAACAGCCTGACAACCACACATGAATTTTCACATGAATAACTCACTAAACACACACAGGTACATCAAAGAGATGTAAAGCACACTCGAGATATTTCCCTGCAGCGTTTCACAGCAGAGGCGGGCCGCCATAATAAACACATACACTCAGAAAAGAGCAGAGGTGCTGTTAAATACAGGAAAATCTCTTGTGTGTAGCGTGGCTATTGTTCAGACTGTCACCTATTTAGAGATGCACCAGGACCTGAGCGGCTCACCACTTCAGTTTCCTGGAGGGGAAACCCGGTTTGTGTACTGAGGTGTAACAGACCAAAAAAAAAAATCCCCACTTACTGTTTTCTATTGTTGGGTCATAGGAGTCGACAAACTGGCCCTCCACAAACTGAATTGTCAAGGAGGACTTTCCTGCAAAATACAAAGGAGTACTGGAATCAGGGACCAGTACTTTGTGGATGTTAGAAAAACCACAGGGGAAGTGGAAATAAATGGTCAAAGTAGAGTTCATCAGTCATGTATGGTGGCTCAGGAGGATGCAGCGAGAAGATGACACATGAACACTGACAGAGATTAGAACAAGATAGCCATATTCACACTATATATAGAGAGACTGAGAGATCCAGAAATCCCCCCCCTCCCTCCACAGAGTAACCCCACCATCACCGCCTCACTGGAGTCCAGCAGAAACACAATACAGGTCTGTGCGGGAACATTAGAGCGCCTTTTTCCGTCAGTGCTGGTATGCAGGCCGGGCCTCCCTCCAGACGAGCTATCTGTGTGTGCCATCTTACCGCCCCGAACATCCTCTCACCGCACACAAACTGCGCTTCTTTATTAAAAATATGCACGTATATATAAAACTGCACGGCCTGATGCGTCAAATCCGGTGCGCCTCCGGCGGGCCTGCGCGCAGCATGGCACCGTACCGGCGCAAACCGGGGTTGGGGTCACTCCTCACATGGGGAGGAGGGGAGGAAAACGTCTCAGTAAGGCCTTAATAGCGTTGAAATGTGTCTCTACAGCACATTATAGGAGGCTAAAAAGAAAATCCAGCAGGCCGCGTCTCACCTGGCGCTCACAGGCGCGCTCCCTATAATAAAGTCTATTATAGGAGGCGCAGCCCGCTCTCCATAACGGCTCCACACTGACCAGAAAGGCCGCTCATACCCAGCCCCAGCCTCTCATCCAGCCCTTTTTTTTTTTTTTTTTGAGGTGCTACCCCCCCTCTCTCCGTACCCACATCCCTTCCCATCATCCCTCCCCACCTCCTGCTCCGGACTCACCTACGGATCTGTACCCGAGGATGGCGATCTTTCGTGATTTCGGCTGCGGCATATCTCGTCCTGGTTATCGCATCTAGTCCTCGGGGCGTACCGCAACCTCCGGCCGGAGTGGCATCCAAATCCAAGAGGCGCAGAGCTTCGGCACACAGCCCGCGGGCGGCCGCACGGATCCCTCTGAGGGGTGGGGGGGTTCACGTCCGCGGCTCGGGATAGATATTGTTATTATTTCAGGTCATACGGCGAGAGGAGGGGGGGAGGCAAAAAAAAGAGAGAAGCGTGGAGTATCTACAGATCTACAATAACTGCGTCACTCCCCTTTGCGATGTAATGAATTAGTAATTACTGCCGCGCGCTAATTGGCTGAGCGCGGGGCGGAGGCGGGCGTCGAGGCTCGTTGTAAAGCTCTGATTGGGCGGAGCGGCCGCCCGTCAAGAAGCAGCGCGGGCTTCCTGGAGTATGATTGGCTGCGGCGGGCATTATGACGCGCGGGGTGGTCGGGTGCAATGTCATTCATGTCTGTAGGGTCAGAGAGCAGATACGGGCCCTTTACGTTTATATAATATATGGAGCAGGACTCACACAGAAAATACATCCTTAGCATAGAGGGAATATAGCAGGCCTGCATAATACTACTAAATAAATAAACTCATTATGTGGTACAAACAACATATTGTAGTTGCACACTGAAATATTAGAGGGATTAGAAGGATAAATTATGTATAGAGATAATACTTATGCGTATAAACTGAATGCTGAATAGAATATAAACAACAAAAAAAGACAATAAGATTTACCAAATGATCTAAACATAGCATTAGAATAAGGCATGAAAATAAAAGTATATTATATTTAAAAGGAATATATATGTATGTGTATCTATATTTACAATACATATATATATTGCAAAATATAGCAGTGTAATATGAGTGTTTTAAATTATAATGGAAATAGAAAGGGTCATAGAGAAGGTCAGTGGTGGAAAGTAAGTAGAGTAATTAAGTACATTTACTCAAGTATTATACTCAGGGTTTTATATTATATATTATATTATAGTTATATGACAGTTTTGAGGTACTTTTGGTTCACTTTCTATTTTCTGCTACTTTATACTTGTACTCAAATAAATGTCAGAGACAAATATTGTACTTTTTCCTCCATTACTTGTTACTCGTTACTTTGCAGATTTCTTATTAAAAATCAACAAAGAAATTATGATGTCATAGTACAGATTAAGTTAAAACTTTATTGATCTTGGTGGACAAATTCACAGGCTTCCCAGCAGGTAAAGTAACTGAAATAAGCACCATCTTTACCAGCTGCAGCAATAAAGTGATGAACACATTAATGCATCAATAATTGTCACACAGTAGTATAAAATATATTATTCTGAAATGGACCATTCTGCATAATGAGTACTTTTACTTTTGGTACTTTGAGTGCATTTTCATGCTAATACTTGTACTTTTACTTAAGTCTAATTCTGGATGCAGGACTTTTACATGTAACAGAGTACTTTTGCACTTGCTGCTTTTACTTCGGTTCAGATCTGAGCACTTCTTTCACCTCTGTGATGCCAACTAACTAACTTTGTGACTTTGGAATCATAATGTATTTGTTCATTACATTTCTCACATTAATCTGAATATGCAAAATAACTAATGTTATTAAAGAAATTTGGTGAAATTAAAAGTACATTTACCTCTGAACTGTAATGACTAGGGGTATACAGTAGCAGAAAATGGAAATACATAAGTACTCAAGTAAAGTACCTCAAAAATGCACAAATGTACAGTTATTGGGTAAATGTGCGTAGTTACTTTCCACTACAAATTACCATCAATAATATGATTGATTAAAAAAATGATACTTTATATAGTGCATTAACAATGGTGTAAGGTAACTACATACATGTTCTGTACTTAATACAATTATGAAGTACTGGTATTGTCATTTTCTGGTACTTGTTACATCTACTTCACAGCATTTTAGATGGAAACTTCCAACTTTACTTTGCTCCATTACAATTTATTTTACAACTGTGGTTAACCGGTACTTTGCAAATGAAGATGTGGCAAACAAAACACATAACTTACACATGAATGCATCGTAACAGTCTGATATTCTGTATGATGGGTACTTTGATCATTTTTATGTTTGTTGTGCTTTAACGTTTATGGAAGCAGGACTCTTATTTGTGATAGATCATTTTTATACTTTTAGCTACTAAGTGAAAGAATCTGAAAACTTCCTCCACTGATCAGTGTGATGGGAACACTGTGAAGTCACTGGTGAGTAATTCACCGTCGACCACAATAAATTGCTAAATGAAAGTTATGAAGCCATAAAGAACAAAACATGAAACTACAGCGACTTTTAATAACAGGACTGTAGCTGTAAGGACACATAGGTCAGTTTTTGTTGTATTGTTGCTGGGAATTTGGGGATTTTAATGTCCAGGGGAACAGTTTACAATCCATGATTAAACAAATTACACATGACAGGCTTTGATTGCTGATTCTGATATAGCTTAGCCTAAATATCTTTCATTTTGGCTGTTCTTTCACAGAAAAAAAGGAAAAGAAATGGAAATAAAAACGGGATTTAAAACATCTCTAATAAAACTAAATCTCGGCAGTGTGCGTAAGGCCTTGAAACAGCATTTTAAACCGTTATGTGCAGAGATGCGTGAATCATGATTGCGTACAATGAAAAATTCAGACAATTTTCCTTGATTTTTTATGGGCTAGTCAAAATGTTCTCAGGAAGTAGGATTGTAATGGGACAATTTAGACTTACGGCCTCAATATCTCTTTGACCCTGTACAGTGAAATCCTTGTGAAACACTTGTGTAAGCACCACGGATGATCCATAAATAACTTGATTGAAGTATTAACAGAATAATGTTATGGTGAGAGAACTTAAGGACGCTATGATCTCACAGCACAGATAGAGTACACACATCTACTGTAAGTCCCAAAAAACTGTATTATTGTAATTCTAACAGATAAATAAATATGCTTCTCTACTGTAGTAAAACTCTCACATCAGCCAGTAGATGTCCCCATCACATCATTTATATCTCACACAGGCTCCACCAGCTGTACCAGAGGCCGATCTGTCAGTGCTCAAATACCTATTACATATTCCCATAGAAACATCACCTTCTAATTACTGTTTATTTCCGTCTTTTGTTTTTGGCTCAGACTCACTGAGCACTGTTTCCCGAGCTGCTGCATTGCATTAAGACGCAACAACAACAACCTGACACATAAATCAGACTGCACACATACACAGATTATCTGAGCTGATAGTGTATTCCATTATGGATGTTAAAATACCCAGGTCTTAATATAACCGTGGCCTTAAACCAAACCACAGGCATGCAACAACACCATAGGAACTCGGGCCACAATTAGTGGGTTAAGCCCATAGGCAGACACTGGAATTCAAGGCAGGCATGGTGAAGGTGGTGAGATGATGCTTTTAGTCCTGTTTGCTTTTAAATGCTAATGCTTCTTTATGTGCGTCAATCACTTGTTAGTATTTGGTGCAGAGGGGCACGTGGAAAAAACTGAATTTTGCTGAATTTTTAAATAAATTTTTCACACAGCTTAAACGCCAGTTTAGAGAGTTTTGGAGCAAAACTCTTGAAATAATTATGCACTCTCTCAAAAATAGCTCATAGACCCAAGGGTGTGCAGTTTTTCCTGCCCTGTGACCAATGAAATCCCCTGCCCCCCCCCGTCATGTCCTGGACCATTACTACTTAATCACAGAACTGTCCAACTCCCCACATCAGTAAGACCCAACTGTTTTGCCTCCACACACACTTCTCAGCGCTGGAGACAAGAAATCACTGGTGTCAGCAATAGGCGATTTGTTCTGCATGACATTGGGTGTCAAAAAAAAAAAAAAAAAACCTCAACTGAAATGGCTGAAGGGAGCCTGCAATCACTGGATACACACACACACTCATACACACTCATACACATGAATGCTGTCACTTTCTCTGCCTCTCCCTCTTCCAATCTCTCTGTCTCTTTCTCTCACACAACACACACACACACACACTCAGGAAATTATGATGACCAAGAATAGGTCATAGTGGTAATACAGCCATGTTCTACCCAGGGATTACAGTGTGCTGACATAGGCCAACAATAAATACCCCCATGCAAGAACAACAGGTGTCCGACAAGATTGTTTCACTTTAATAAAAGGCTTACACAAGCCTCAGAGAAATAATACATTAAGCTCTTTCAGACATGTTGGCCTTTTATTGCTTCATCCCTTGTGATTAGAAAATGTCCTTTTTTTTTTTTTTCACCCCAACAATTAATCTCACAGGATCTCGCATGCAACAAGAGGGAGATGTGATTCAGGTAGGGCTGCCGTGCATGACTGTTAATGTCACGAAATCGATATTCTCGTCACGAACCGTGCTGCAGGTTGAAAACTCACTTTAGGTTTGCAGCCTCTAATTTCTTTAGCTGTGCGAGCTAGTGGACATGCAGCTGGAGCTCGTGTTTCTGAACCCTGGGTGTGTGGCACCGGTGCCAGCCTCTTTCAACTCACTGTGAAAGCACCCCTGGCTCTGTTAGTATGCCAGCCTAAGCGCCAGCGGAGCGAGTCAGCCACATCCTCCAGCTGGGTCGGTGCCACCGGCAGGCACCTGGACTCGCTCGCAAACCTCATGAAACGGAATGCATATTTAACTCAGAGGAATGCATTTGAGTGGGATCTTTCACCGCCGAGCCTGTACGTGTGCACGGGTGTCCTGTCGCACCTTCATTTCACTCATCTTTGAGACTTTTATCCACCTACTGGATGCAATGCGGGCCTTTTTTAACGGGCTGATTCACACTTCAGGCTGTGCTTCAGCTGTTGGACTGTGTCCAGAGTCACACAGGCCTGAAAGACAGCCATCGTTATCCAACTCTCACAAGGTGTCATTGTAGGGATCCAATGATTACCATATCAGCACCACATGAAACATTTATGGCTTGCTGGCAGCGATGGCCTGGCAAGCATCCTAATTTCCAGAACAGAGCTTGTCAGATCCTATTGTTTCAAGTTCTAGTGACATGAACAGAAAAATCATCAGCGATGAGACTTGTGATGAAACTTGTGATGAAAGTGTGCTGTCACTTGCGGTCAAAACAAAAACTTTTTAATGTAATTTTCACAGGCACACCTCGAAAGTCTGTGTCAGGTAGACAACCCGGCTTACAATGCACCCTTTGCAATAATGTGGTCTATTTACACCCCTTTTCACTCTGCAGACTGCTCTCATGATTCAAACTCTTACTGCACCCATCACATGAACCTTTAATAAGAAAGCTAAACTGTAAACAGTTATGGTGCTTCAGGATTGCACTAATAGTAAGTCTAATTTCCATTTACTTCACCTGTTGCTGAAAAGATCTGAGATGATGGCAGCACATCAGTAGTTTGGAACCAGGCGCAAAGTCTGCCCCATTTCCTGTTCCTGTATCATTTATGCAGCCAAATAGTGTAATGTGTCCTATCTTCATTGTGGAATATGGCTGTCTGGGCTTTGGTAACTTTTCCAAAAGTTAATGCATTAACTAAAACCGTGACGTCACCCGTAAAGTTTTTCCTTATCCAGATCAAGTGTCTAGAGGGTGCAGTCTTGGATCTGTTGAGTTATCTTGTGTCCTTGGCTCCATGAGTTAGTCAGTGCCTTGGCATCTTCAGGCAGCTTATGTCTGCTCCTTTAGTTGCTGCCATCTACCTGTGTGTAGCATCATCACTTACTTTTAAGTGATGGCCAAACTCATTTCTCCTGTGCATGTTGCTCAGTGTGAACATCGTGGCGCTTCCCTGTTGCAGATTTAAGTGGCGCGGTGAAACATAAATACCCATGTTTGATAACTGTGAGTGTTGGATTGGAACAGTATTTTATTTAAAGGTAAAAAACATTGTTTTTACATCTTTATTCTGTAACTTAGGTCTCATTGTGACAACCTAGCCATGTCATAACATAACAAATGAAAGCTGCTAAGAAAGCCTGTAAGAGGAGCTTGGGTTAAGATTTTTTCATTTATCTTATATTTTTCTGTTGCCAAACTACTATTTCCAAGGTCAAGAACAAACTTTCACACTGAATTTATTTTCTCCAGCAGATTTGATTTGCTTTGTTTTTGTTGTGATGTCCCTAGGCTCTGTATTACCTTCCCTCAGTGATCTGAGGCACCTAGCAGGGGAATAGCCTCATGATGGCTGTACACAGTCGATCTTCCTCATCTCAAACGGCATCGGACTCTGTGTCTAGCGCGGCTTCGGAGGAGAAGTTCATCACTGCCGCTCAATGTGCCTCTGCTGAGCTTTGATGAGGTCAGAGCCTGAACTCCGGATAGATCAATCGTTGGCATCACGAAGCATCGGCGGTTTATCTCACGGTGATCAGTCTACAACTGCGCTCGCTGCACGGCCGCCTTTGTTTAGCGCCCAGTGGCCTGTAGCAGCGGCAGTGAGCAGGTGAGACCCAGATAGGCTGCTTGGAGGTACTTCATCACCCTGCTTGTTGTTGTCACAGCCACAATTGGTTTGTACTCCCCATCTGCTGCATCAGCAAAGTCAGGACTGATTTGGTCACTTTGGAGCCCAGTTAGCTTTGCTCACTGCACTTCCTCGTTGATTCCAGCCATCATTACAAATAGTATCTTTATGCGGTGGAGTTAACCCGGATAGTTCTCTCTCCTGGGTGCCTTTATTATCTATTCATCATGTTGTCCCAGTTTATCGCAAGATGAATCTGGCTGCCTCGCTACAGATCTAACTACAGATACCTGGCGTGTGGCCTAGGGAGAGAGATTAGGAGATTACAAGATACTCAGCGGAGGTGCTTCAGTTAGGGTCGATAAGGAGGTGAAAAATATTCTAAGAAGATGTAGAATGGTTATGAATCTGTGTTTGTGCTCTCTTAGCACCGATTTGTCTTCAAAGTGGGCTTGAATATGTTAGAAGTGCCTTGACACGCAATCATTTTCATGGTGATAATTTGCCAGCCAGGAGCAACCTCAGCGTGTCCAATCTAGTAAATAAATGAACATTTGAAACATTGAAATGAAAATGTTCTTGGCCTGGCGTTCAGCCTCTGAGCAGACGCGTTGGACACTCCCTCGAATTTCTTCCGCGCTGATTTGCATTGCTGAGTAGATCCTTTGTGTCACCTGGAGGTTTGCGCAGAGCAGTGTTGCAGCCAATTTCCAGATGGTAATTCAAATGTGTGACATAGCCCCAATTTTTGACAAAAAAAAAAAAAAATGCTCGGCCACTTCCGCAGACTCCATTAACTGTCCGGATGCGTATGCATGCACAAATGGAAAGTGGAAAGTGTCCAGTGGTGTGAATATTCACATCTGCACCTGCTGAATAATAGACGATTATCAGCTCAGGTGGCTCGCCATCCGCCCCTTTTCACATGCTCTCACCCATTTCACGCTGCTAATTTTGTCTGGAATACTCAATGGGCTTGCAAAATGCATATTTCTTGTCTCTTGGACCTGATCTTGTCTTATATTCTGTCTGAAGAGGGAACATATTCTTCAATAAGAGTGCTGGCTTCAGGGAGTAATGTGTCTGCAATATAGACTCTAGAGAGCCTCAGGTCTTGGCAGGTACTCCTTACATTTCAACAGGACTGAGACACCTACAGCATATTTTGTGGCTGCAAGACCATATATCATCTGTCATCGCCAGAAGCCTCCACAGTAATGAACAAGTAATAATGGTATATATCTTGAACTTGAGTCTCTAAAGGTAGCTCATACAGAGTCATTATTGTGCCACATAACCAGATGAGCTTCCTCAAATGAGATCATTTTTGTCACCCTGAGGACTGGAGGGTGTAACTGTTCTCAGAGTGAATAACTCATCCTCATTTGGTGCTAATGGGACTGGGTATTAAGGTGTTGTGCGAATGCAAGAGGAATGGTAAATCCCATTTTCTTGTAATTTAAATCTCAAGCTGTTTCCACACATCTGTTCCTTTGGTAGAGTCATTTCGAAGAAAAAAAAAAGGAATGCACTGGATTAAAAAAAAAGGAGCATTTGATGAAGATTCATGCCTCGCAGGATGATGATGAAGTGTTGGGCGATGGTGTGTTATGGAGAGGTGTTAGGGTAGGTGCTAGGTGAGGCGGAATTGGACCCAGGATGCAGATGAGGCAGGAGGCTGAGTAGACGTTTTACTTTTTATTGATGATGAACACGGGAACACAAGGCAGGAACACACGAGGGTTGAGGCAGGAACAGAACAGGAAGCGGAAGCACAGGACAGAACCGATCAGCACGGCACAGAACAAATCAGCACAGCACAGCACAGCACAGACGACACGACA
Source organism: Scortum barcoo (assembly GCA_023238725.1). NCBI lineage: Eukaryota > Metazoa > Chordata > Actinopteri > Centrarchiformes > Terapontidae > Scortum > Scortum barcoo. The sequence continues at coordinate 9,891,867 of CM041533.1, forward strand.
AAGAACAAAGGAGAAGGACTGGCTTAAATAGGAGGAAAGGAAAGTGGAAACAGGTGGAGACTAATGAGGACAGGTGAACCTAATTGGGGCAGAGCAGGCAATCAAAAAAGGAGGGAAACACAAAAGGGCAGGAAGTAAAGTGAGAAACGAGAGGAGAGACGAGACTACAAAATAAAACCGGAAGTGCAGGACAAAGAACATGCAAAACCCTAACATTACCCCCCCCTCAAAGGACGGCTTCCAGACGTCCATGATTGTTCAATAAGTCTAAGCAGGGAGGGTGGAGGGCGTGCGGAGGAGGGATTCGGGAAGGGCGGAGGGGGGTCTGGAGGAGGGATTTGGCCCTCGCCGGTGGCGACGGGCAAAGGCGGGAACCCTCTGGCGGCGGCCAGGCGCTTGTCAAGGCGTCCGGACGGAGACCCGGGACCTTTGGGAGGCCGGCAGGCGTCGGCGAAGACGTAGACCCTCCGGTGGCGGCGCCGACGGCGAAGACCCTCCGGCGGCCAGCGGCGGTGGAGGCAGAAGGCTCCTCGGGAGGCCGACGGCGGTAGGGCGAAGACGGGCTGGAACCCTGGAGGCCAACATGGCAGGGGGGAAGGCCAGATGGCGGCGAGCGGACCGCCGGAAGGAGGCGGCGGCGGCGAAGACCCTCCGGCTGACCGGTGGACGGAGGCAGAACGCCTCGGGGAGGCTGACGGCGGCGTAAGACGAAGACTGGAACCTCGGGAGGCCGTGGCGGAACGCGGCACGACCCTCCTCTGGTGGCCGGCGGCGGCGAAGGCTGGACCTTCCGGAGGCCGGCGGCGAGGCCCTCCGGCGGCGGTGACAGATCCCTCGGGAGGCCGGCGGCGAAGACGGGGATGGAACCCTTGGGAGGCCGACGGCGACGGCGAACGGCCCGGAACCCTCCGGGTGGGCGGCGAATCAGTTCAGGCGAGGTGTCGGCGGGGCGAGAGCGCCGAGTCGGAGAGCGCGAGGGAAGTTCGAGGAGAGTCTGGAGATGTCGACGGGGAAGGCCCGACGAGAGCCGACGCAGAGTTCCAGGCGAGGTGTCGGCGGGGAAGGCGGCGGAAGCGGGAGAGTTCGGGAGATTGTCGGGAGGAGTCGGCGGGAAGGCCGACAGAAAGCCGCCAGGAGTTGGAGAGGAGGCGAGGGTCGCCGTGAGGAAGGGCCGACGAAGAGCCGCAGAGTTCAGGAGAATGTCGGGAGGAAGGCCGGGGAAGGCCGACAGAAGAGCCGCCAGAGTTCAGAAGCGGAGGTAGGTCGGCGTGGGAAGGCTTCGACAGAAAGCCGCATGGGAGTCCTGGGAGGGTATCGGCTGGAAGGCGACCTGAGAGACGCAGAGTTGGGAGAAGGCCGCGGTCGTCTCTGGAAGGCACTTGGGAGGCTCCGTCTCTGGGGCACTGGGAGGCTCCGTCTCTGGGGCACTGGGAGGCTCCGTCTCTGGGGCACTGGGAGGCTCCGTCTCTGGGGCACTGGGAGGCTCCGTCTCTGGGGCACTGGGAGAGCTCTGGGGCTGGGAGGTCTCTGGGGCACTGGGAGGCTCCGTCTCTGGGGCACTGGGAGGCTCCGTCTCTGGGGCACTGGGGGTCTGGGGCACTGGAGGCTCCGTCTCTGGGGCACTGGGAGGCGTCTCTGGGGCACTGGGAGGCTCACTGGGGGAGGCACTGGGAGGCTCACTGGGACGCACTCGAGCTCTGGGGCACTGGGAGGCTCAAGACTCCGGAAGCTGGGCACTGCAGGCTGAAGGCTGAGAAACCGAGAGATGCAGGCTGGAGACCGGCTAGCTCGGGTGGAGGCTTGCCTGGTGCAGGCTGGAAACCCGCTGGCTTGGAGACAGGCTGGAAACCCGCTGGCTTGGAGACAGGCTGGAAACCCGCTGGCTTGGAGACAGGCTGGAAACCCGCTGGCTTGGAGACAGGCTGGAAACCCGCTGGCTTGGAGACAGGCTGGAACCCTGCTGGCTGGAACAGGCTGGAAACCCTGCTGGCTTGGAGACAGGCTGGAAACCCGCTGGCTGGAGGCTGGAAACTGCTGACCAGGGTGCAGGCTGGAGTGACTGGGGTAGATGAAGCCAGTTGGAGGTTGGCAGGCATAGAGCCCCGTGCCGTCAGCAGTTCTCTGAATAAGCCTGGGACCTGTTTTGTCAGCCAAGGATCACCAGCTAAGCGGTCAAGGGCCAGTTCTAATGCTGTCACCCTCTGTTGGTGATCTAGCACAGAGTACATAGAAAGAAAGCCAGTGATCAGGCGAAATGAACGCTCCCCGTATTCCCGGGTCCCTACCACGTCCTGCTGGGTCCATGTTGGTCGTGTCGTTCTGTTAGGGTAGGTGCTAGGTGAAGTGGCGTTGGACCCAGGATGCAGATGAGGCAGGAGGCTGAGTAGACGTTTTACTTTTTATTGATGATGAACACGGGAACACAAGGCAGGAACACACGAGGGTTGAGGCAGGAACAGAACAGGAAGCGAAGCACAGGACAGAACCGATCAGCACGGCACAGAACAAATCAGCACAGCACAGCACAGCACAGACGACACGACAAAGAACAAAGGAGAAGGACTGGCTTAAATAGGAGGAAAGGAAAGTGGAAACAGGTGGAGACTAATGAGGACAGGTGAACCTAATTGGGGCAGAGCAGGCAATCAAAAAAGGAGGGAAACACAAAAGGGCAGGAAGTAAAGTGAGAAACGAGTGAGGAGAGGCGAGACTACAAAATAAAACCGGAAGTGCAGGACAAAGAACATGCAAAACCCTAACAGAGAGGTATGTCATGATGACATCTCCCTGTCGCAGAAGCGAACATTATTCGCTCTGTCCGTTCATCCACCTACCTGTCTAGCTTCTATCCCACCTCCTCCCTCCATCTGCCTATCCATCCCTTTTCCAGCTATTGTGATGCTACAGTTAACCCATAATGAGGGATACGCATATGAAGCCGAGGGTTTTCTGCATATTTGACAGCATGTGTTCTGTGCCACTCCGGGGATGTGTTTTCACATGGGTGGAGGGGGTGCTGCTCTGACGGTTACAGCTGAGGTGTCATTTTTCATGTAAATAGAGAATGGCAGGGTTTAGCAATCCTGCAGTTTGTGAAATCAGCCATGTTACACAGAGCCACAAGATCAGCAGTACAGATCCCCTCCTTAAACACTGAGGTCTGTATAAAGACCTTGTCTTGTACCAGAAGCCACTTCCTACACAAAGTAAGTGTGACATGAAGATGTTAATTTGGTAAAAGTGTCCAGATGAGACATGCCGCACAAGCAGCTGCCTGAATGGTCAACACACTCCAACAGCAGCCCTATCTCCAGTGTCCAATTCAGCAAACACACAATTCAAGCTGTCATTCACAAGTGCTGATGTAGCCCCGCTCAGAGCACAACACCGGGTCCCCAGAGCTGGATATCACTGCTAACTGTCAGCCGAGTACTTTGATTACTGGACTGGGAGAAGAATGATGACTAAGGCCACTCTAAGTCCTGGTCAGATTCTGTAAGGCTGTCGAGGAAAGTGGATCAAGTCCAAGGTCCCATTTACACTTTTATATAATGTGTTCTCGGCTTGTGAATGTAGACTTCTCCGGTTGCAAAAATCATCATCATCATCAGTGCCATAGAATAAATATGAACAAAGATAGTTAAATCAACACGAGAGAACAAGATTGTTTAATAACTAGCATTTTATATAAACATGTCATACATTTTAAATGTAGTGGTAGGATTGGTCTTTATATGTTTTTTTTATGTACTTCGTATAAACAAGTAATGAATTACAATATAATATAACCCAGTTGTAATTCTATTATATACATTTTTGGAGAAGTGATCATAGTTAAAATCATGGTACATTAATGCCTATTGTACAAAAATGCTTAAATATCCTTATATCTGTAGATAACTACATTATTATTTTATATGGTTACATACTGCAAATGGGGGGATGGATAGATAGATACATAGATAGATAAAAATAAATGAAAATAAACATAACTACAAGGACTATAATTTACAAATAGGACAAATAGCGTTGTGATTTTAAGAGAGGTGAAGTAAAATGTAACTGAGAACAATATTGGAAGTATGGTTTGCTCAGTGGCTCCCTGTACATGCTGTCCTGTACATTCTGTACATTCGGCATCTTGCACGTCTGTCCGTCCTGTAACAGGGATCTCTCCCCTGTTGCTCCTCCTGCTGTTCCTCATTACTTTCTTCCCTTTTAAATGATTTTTTTGGTCGAGCTGAATCATCTGTCCCGCACGCTGTATAGATGTAAAGCCCCGTGGGAGACTTTATTACTTCATTAATGTGTAAGCAACATTTCACTGTTATAGCTGGTCAAGGTGGAGCTAATTTGAACTCTTTTATATGCTTTTGGTAGGTTTAATCAACAACAACATAGTATATTGAAAAGTCATCCTATGTTTTGTCTATAAAAAATCTTAATCTGTTAGGTAACTAATAACTAAAGCTGTTAAAGATATGTAGAGGAGTAAAATGTACAATATCTTACTCTGAATGTGGAGTAGAGGTATAAAGCAGCATGACATGGAAATACTCAGGTAAAGGTAAAAGTAAAGTACCTCAGGTGGAATCCCCAAATTGCTTATATGGTGATATAATGAGGACCTCTACATGGAGTACCCTGCATCTCAGCAGATGCATGATGGGATATCACTGTCGCCATAGATTCTGAACAGATTAGATGAACAGTGTAGAAACTATTCACATGACTCAAGGTAAATACTGGAAAATTATAATGTCTGAATCCCGTTTTTAATTTGACGTTTTGAGAGAAATGTGAATAGATGCTGCAAAGATACTTCAAGAACTCTTTAGAAAATGCATTAAGAGCATTTTACTTCAGCGTGTCAGTTGCTGGGGGGAAAGAGGGAATTAAAAAATGTAAATGCACCGCAGTATATGCTTTTACATAAAGAGAGAGAGATTCTCCCCTCGGGGCCACATGAATGAGATTTTTGAATAGCAGTGGGGTTTTCTAGGAACATGCCGAAATGTCCCGTGTCCTTTTTGCGCTTGAGATTAAGCACGTGTCTGCACACACGGTTCCACTAATGCCTCTAAGAACTGTTACTGTTTTGAGAGATGATTCAGTGCCTTCACGGCTGCCAGCTCGGCGCCGTATTTAAGTTGAGACAAGAGATCACAACACTGCACAGTCTCAACGTGAGAGGAGATTACAGTCAGCCAGGGGTGGTATGTTGAATATTTGAATTATTTTAAATGCTGAATATAATACATGTGCAAAAGATAGCAGGTGCAGCTAACAAAATAAACATGGTTATGTGTTCAAGTGTGACAGTGCCGGCGTATTTCTGTGCGTTAGGCTATGAGATCATGGCGGTGATGTCAACTGATTGAGCTCACACAGCATCCTATCCCCGGTCCTGCCCTCCTGCAGTGGGTGGGGAGCACGGTGCTATCTGTGGACTTGCAAAGTGACAGGACCAGCTGGGGTATGAAATCCAGTAAGACAGGCAGTTGGTCTGGGTGACCACGAGCCCCTGCAGTGCTTGGTTACAGCAGCCTGCAACTCAACTCGGCGAGACAAACTCAGCCAGGATTCAGCGCAACTTGCTGCCAAACATCAGGAGTTCTGCGACAACCTGTGGAAATCACCATGCTCTTATGTGCGGCCCGCTCAAGGACCCCGGAGATCAATCAGCAGCCGTTATCTTTAACAATCCTCTCAATGTTGGTGATTCAGCTAATTGACATCTTGTTATAGAGGATTAAAATCGACATCCCTGCGAGGACGATGGGCGGGAAGCAATCTCGCGGTTTCCCCAACAAGGAGCTGAACGAGGTGAGTCAAAGGAGGAAGAGCGCCGCGAGAGAAGACGAGTCCAGCCTGTCCTCGGCCGCTGAGAGGATCCGCAGACACACCGTGGTGCACTTTGGCTACAGCACCCTCAGCCTGGCCATGCGGGGGCTCGACGGGACCCCCGCCGAGCTGTGGGAGCTCCGAGAACTGCAGAAGCTAAACCTGTCCATGAACTGCCTGTGCTCTCTGCCCCCTGCCCTGGGCACCCTGGACAATCTGGTGATCCTCAACCTGTGGGGCAACAACCTGTCCAGCCTCCCGCCCGAGATCGGCCTCCTGAAGAAGCTGCGCGTGCTCTTCGCCTGCCGCAACCGCCTGAGCGAGGTCCCTGAGGAGCTGGGCTCCTGCGCCTGCCTGGAGGTGCTCAGCCTGGCCAACAACCAGATCACGGGTCTCCCCGGCAGCTTGGCAGCCATGCACAATCTGACCAAACTCAACCTCAGCCACAACCGCATCGCCCACATCCCCACCTGCGTCTACAGCATGAAGAGCCTGGTCTTTCTTCACCTGGCGTGCAACCGGTTGGAGACCATTGCAGACCAGATCCAGGACTTGGTTAACCTGAAGATCCTCATTGTGGAGGGAAACAGTATCCACACGCTGCCTAAGACGCTGTGCTTCCTGGAATCATTAGAACTCCTCAACGTTGATTTCAACAACCTGCAAAATGTGCCGATGGAAATGTACCAACTGAGTGGGCTTAGGCGGTTGGCCTGCCACCCGCTGGATAAAGGACTTCACATTGTCCACAACCCCCTTCTCAAGCCTATCCAGGAGGTGCTGCAGGGAGGACTGAGTGCCCTCTATAACTACCTCAAGCCCACGTGAGGGACTACCACTGTGTGTGTGTGTTTATCTGTGGATGTGCGTCTAGAGTGTGTTAATATGAGATGGTGGCACAAAACTGACTCCTGGCACGTGATAGTCATGCTGTGTGTGTGTGTGTGCCAGCTGTTAAAATCAAAGTGCCTGATTACAAGAAGATGCTGTCGCTCAAGAGAAATGACTATTACTCAGTATTACTATTTAATGTTTTTTATGTTATGTAAAAGTTGGGTTAGAAATAACCCACAAGCAACTGCTGTGTCATGTGTAAACATTTGTTAATCCACAGCAAAGGGGTCAGGACAAGACGCTCAGCTCACGCAAAAATTCACAGGTCCACATTTGGGGGCTGATTACTGGCCAGTTGATCTGGTTTGGCTTGTGGCTGTGAGGCGGGTGTGGGGGGGCACAGGGGTGAGTTCAGCTACAGATCACCAGCCTCTCTGTTGCATTCAGGTCACAGGGATCAGGTGTGTAAAGTCAGTGGAAAGAATGGTGGAGGGGGGGGGGGGGGGGGGGGGGGGCGCTTAAGATCAGCAAGAAAAATAAAAATAAAACAAAACCCAACAGGGACTTAGGCTCTGATTAAATGTTGTTCCACTCCATCAGATGGGAGCTGCTGGGTGGCAGCTCCTCTGAGGTTGGAGGGTGCCGTGATACCAACGATTTGTAGCCATGGGGAAAAAAACACCCTACACAGCATGATATGATTGAAAATTGCTTCTCAATAAAGGGCAAATGTGGACAAAAGTGGAACAAATTCTCCATTTCAATTCAAAGTGAGCTTAAATGTTAAAGCGCTAAACTTCAGAAAGCTTTTTGCGAGAAGACACTGAGTTTGGATTATTTTGTTACGAAGCTGCAAAAGGTTATAAAGTGTAAATCTTGGCTGGAAAAAGTCTGCGTCCACTGAGGATTTCTGGGTAAAGAATGGTTTTAAAAAATGCCAAAAGAGTTTTATGGATGGTCAAGCATCGCATAATGTGGCACAGAAAATGAGTTTACACAGCAGCAGGTCGTGCACTGATACCCTCTACTGCATATTCAACCAGTCCAAGAGCCAAAACATGAAATATAGTAACTTATAATTACTGTTATGTGACTTTTAGTGGAATCATGCTATAATGATGTTGGTTAATATAACAAAATCATTATTTCATTTTGTGTTACATGTGTGAGATTTTAAAAAGTGTTCCTGAATCCATATTGTAATATACTGTACAGAATATCAGTATCGATATCAGCATGTTTTCTTATCTGTGATTAATTAAATGCATTTGTTGTGCACTTACAGTTCACTCCTCATTCACACACACTCACACTGATGGCAGTGAGATACTGCCAGGTGACGACCTCAGGTGACCTCTGTCATGAGTCATTCCTGTTTTTGTGAATCTGGGTCTCAGTTAATGATCATAATTGTTTGCCCTCAATAGCAGAGAGGAATAGATTATTCCTCCCCTTTACAGACAGAACTTCTCTGCAGTATTTCCACTATAGAAGAAAATTAATTCTTCTGTTTTTCACAATAAAAGTTGTTTGGTGAAGAAAATCCCGATGTGCGCACACACGCACCTCTCCAACTACTCCCACAACAACCATTGAGGTGCCTGTAGTGAATTTATCTTGAACTGCGGCGGCTTCATGGCGTGATAAGCGAGTAAATGTACGTGTGCACTTAATTTCTGTTAGCATACCTCCAGCTCGCTCCTGTAAATCACACAGAGTTTGTGTCAGCGTGCCTGCGTCAAATATTAATGAGGTTTAGATGTCACCACATTTAAGAAGGTCACACACATTTTTTAAAAACCCACAGGTGAAGATTGAGAGTTGCTGCAGAGAAGACCGAAAAGTGACCTCTGTTGGTGTGTGCCTGTTATTACATTAGTCAAAGTGAAAGCTGAGCCGTCTACTCACCCTCTCTGTGCGGTGCTCACACACACACAACACACACATTCAAGATGGATGAATCCCTCCTGAATAAGTCTTTGTCCCAGATAGTGATCATGGGACATGTTGTCAAATAAAGCACCTATAAAGGTATTGCATCAATGCGAGTCAGATGACCTGAATTCAGTGCATCAGGGTTCATGGCCATGTTGCTATTCTAGAGATAAAACAATATACAGTGACTTTGTCTGCTTGTGTTACAGGTTCAACATCAAGTACACATATCACACATCTCATATATATGTATAGAGAGAGATTTTCCATCAGTAACCAAAACTATTTTATTCTGTTTTCAATCAAAGTCAAAGTACTGTTCACAGCATTTCATAGGATCCACCTATGAAATGCGAACAGTCTGTTGAGTAAAGTAAATTAAAAACAAACTCTGACATTAATTAAAAGGCTCCTTCCCAGTTTGGCAGCAAAAGGCACTCACTCAACAGTGGTCAGCTGTACACCGGGGATCACCCACAGCTGCAGTTAGCAAGCTTTGTAGGATTTGCTGATCCTATTTAATTGCTGCATGCTCCAATAACTTTGCTTTATAATGAGACACTGTGCAAAAATATAACAACTGCGCGAGCACAGATTGGCACCCGTGTTCGTCGCTGAAAAGGTATTTTGCATCCGTAATCCAAAGCTTAGAAAACAGTTTAGCATCACCGGCAGCCAGTGACTTCCCATAATGAAGGACAGCTAATCAATCTTGTATTGAGCTTTTGACAATCAAGGTGCAGGATAATCGCAATGGAATTAAATGACAAAATCACTGTTGTCTGGCAGCCACCTGAGGAGAGGCTTAATAAGTCTTTCCTTGGAGCACAGTTTAAGTTCTGTGATGTATTCAGTCACACCGAGACTCCTCGCATAGCGTGAGGTGATTGGCATTTATTGACAAACAGCATTATAGTGCCACTTATGTCAATTACTACAAAGTGTTATTTAGCTCATCGTTCTTGTGTTTAACTGATTTGAAGTGTACCTGCGGGGAGAAATATGAGGGAGAATAGATTCGCTGAAGGCCGACGGGTTCCCGCTTGGCTGGTGGCGTCTCTCCGCGCCGAAATGTCAATATCACCTACTCCACAGCACAGGATGTTGTTCAGAAATCAGCCACGGTGAGTCAGGAGGCCGCGTCATAACCTTTGAGGCCTAAATATGGAATCTTTTGATCCTGGTGAGGCACTTACTTCCGTCCAATCAGTCTGATGTCACAGCTTTTCTGTGAGAGCGTGATGAAAGTAAGCTTGTGAAAGGTTACTGGGTAAAAAAAAAGTGGCTGGACAACACAGTATTTTTAATGGTGGAGCAGGTACATAGGCTTGTTTGTTCTGTCACCACAGACGGAGGGGAAAAGTGCTTCCCAAACAGGGGAACATCTGCAGCTCAACTAATTTGAAAATGGATAGTATAGTTATAGGTAAAAATAAGAGAGACAAACAGATAGATAAAGTTAACTTGTATTAACTAACTAAGTACTAAAAGTAGTGGACCAGTGGTGGAAATAATTAGCTAGAATGAATAAATTGTTGATAGTTTGCTAAATGTAATGGAAATCTATAGCTAGAGTATTATAAAATGATTAGAAAATCTAAAAGTAGTGGATAAATGGCAAATGATCAGCAGTTAGTACAAATGCAAAATAAATGTAGATGAACAGATTTGGAAGATGACAGGTGGTGGTGATGTCTGTGCCTCTGATTGGCCTGTGGGAGTCCATCAGACAAAAGAAAAGGTGAGGCACCACTGGAGTAGGATGTTATTCCTTGACTGTGACTTAGGACTGTGTTTATGGGGAGCTGCTGAAACACAGCCCTCAATCACATGCTCGCAACACGCTCTACCTTCTCTGCACCCGTGGGCGCAAACAATGATGCTATCCATTCATTCCTCCGTCCAATCGGAGGACTTTACATTCTCATCAACTCCCATGACAGCTCTGCTCGGGCTGGCATTCATGCATTCCTGGCAACATACTGCTGCAGCCGAGACAATACCTAAAGACCACAAAAAGAAATGTGGCGCTTCTATGAAACGCTACGGGCCATTGTTGGGCGCAGAAAAACAACAACTGGAGCCATATATCCTTGACAACACGAGGTCATTTTGAGACTAAATGTAGACCCGTATCAATCTGCCTGCATTTTAATTAGTCACGAAAACTGCTGGTCCAAGTGGAATCGCCATGTGTGTTTATGCATGCAAAAACAATAAAGGAGTGACATTGGTTGACTTTGTCATTAGTTGCTCCTCCATCGCTCTGTTCGATGTTGCTGAGGAAATAGCCCGCCGCTTGTTTGCACTTGCCGTCTCAGATAAGACTGATTTTGAACAAATATTTGCGTATATTGAAGCTGTTGATTCATCGAAGCCGAGAAACAAAAATGCGTGCGATAATGCTGTCCCGTTTTGCCGGGTCATCCGTAGGGGTCCTCCTGAATGTCAGCCTGGGTTTCCCTCTGACGAGATCAATGCACGAATTTGACCGGAAAGGACGCGCAAGGTGAACGATGATTAAGACTCCAGCTGGCAAAGGCTTTAACGAAATATTAAGTTAATAAATTAAGGTGTCAAGTTGAGCATGAAAAAGGCTTTTAAAGCGTGTGTAGTCTTGTGGTTAATAAAATCACCTTCCAGTGGAGGAAAATAATTTACTGGTGGTGATCAATGAAACATGACATTGGTTCATTACAGTCTGGTGCAGGTACCAAGCAGGAGTTAATGTATTATATTGTAACTTTAATGATGACAATGACAACAACTTAGAAAAAATATTAGGAAGCATCATCTTCTATTAAATGGATGAAGATTATGTTTTAAAATGTCCAGTTTATGAAGAAATATTTCACCACATAGACCATTTAGTGGGCTCAGATGTTATGGAATCATCATTTTTCACTTTTCTGAGCACTTTATACAAACTTATTGTCCATTTGGGCTTAAATGCTGAGGTTTAAAGTTGAAGATCGACCTCACCACATGCATTTAGCAGCTATTGTGGAACTTTTTGCTCACATTGCACATCGCATGATCTCTATCAACAGACTAGTTTCCCTTTTTGTTTTAATTTAGGGTTTCTTTGACAATTTAACTCATATTGGCGACTGAATGAGAACTAGCTGCAGGTGAAGCTTTAAGAAAAATAATCTGTCATCAAAGTACCTGTTAAATTAAGAAGGAAAGACCAGATGTTTCTGTGCCGTCTTATGATAAATATGATGGCAGCTGTGTGAACGCGGCTCAGAAAACTCACTGAAATCACCTCGAAGACGTGTTTCAGAAGTACACTGCAGAAAATCAAGCATCAGTTCAAATGTTATAAACTTCTCTATGATCTATAACTGTTAGCGGTGTTGATGGCATTTCCTGCACAGCACTGCTCCCCCCCGAAACACAAATAAGTCCACTTAATTTAGTTTTAGTTAATTAATGAGACATCTAACAGGAAATCAGACCACTAACTAAACTCAAACTTAAGTAACATCAATGCATAGGATTACATGATGTACATTTTTTCGTATTTTCATGACTTTTTTTTGCAAACAAAATGGGCATATATTTGTTCATACTTATCCCACATGACATAATAAAACACGATATATTTATCTTTAAGGTCATTTCAGTATTTTGTTACCTTCAGCAAACGTTTGAGCTCAGTTTGTGGCAAAGGGAAGGAGTTGTAATGTTAATACTATTCAGCATACTGGCTTTAATAAAGTCCTAAGAAAAGACAAAAACGGAACAATTAGCTGATTTTGTAATTATTTAACACTTTAAGCACACAGCAGCGGGGTAAACGATGAGGAAGTAACACCAACGGTGAAGCACAAAGTTAAAGAGAAAACTATTATTAACGTTAGAGATCACTTTAAGATCATCTAAAGCTGGTGGCCATTATATCCATCACTATTAATTCTTAATGACCAGCTTCAATTAATGATGGCCGAGCGGGTCAACGGGACTACTTTACCTCCGCCAACTGCACAGCTGGTCCAAATTAACGCAGATAGAAGAAGAAGGGAGAGGAGAAAGAAGAAGGGGGGGGGCACACACCTCTCTCTCTCTCTCTCTCTCTCACACACACACACACACACAGGCACACAGGCGGGGCTCACGCTCCCTCTACCGGGCAGGCAGCGCGCACACCTGCCGCCGCCGGACCGCTCGATCCGCGCGTAATTCAGGAATCAGGACTCACTCACACGGTCCTCCTCCAAGTGTGGAGCGAGCCGGCGAGGATCAGCCGTCTCTCTCTCTCTCTCTCACACACACACACACAGTCAGACAGCACGCCGAGGGACGGAGGGCAGGAAGAGAGAAAAGACACTTTAGATTGAATTACCCCCCGTCTCTCTGAAAAAAATAAAAGTAGAGGTGGGATTCAAGTTGCGATCCGGAGAGCAGAGTTGCCTGTTAACCCCGCGGCTCGGGGTTAACGCTGCGACGTCGACATGGATAAAGTTATCAATTGCCTGTTTGCCGCGATCACCCTGCTGCTGTCCGCCCGGGGGGAAGTTTTTAAAGGTAAGATGTTTGCACGTACTGAACATTACGCACGGTCCTGATTTCTATTTATTTCTGTGCCAAAGCACAGAGAGAGAGAGGTGCTGAAACTCAGTTTGACTCTCTGTTTTGTGTCTTTTTTGCGTGTTTGTGGTGCAAATCGGAGCTCCAAAGTTGTGCGATGGTTGTACATTTATCCCGGTGTGCCACAGAGGCTCGCGGTCACCGTTCAGGAGTTTGCGCGCACCTTCCTGCGCCGCCGTGCGCAACGGGCAGGTGCGCGACTCCGGACGGCATCTCCGCGCGGCGGCTGCAAGTTTCAGGAATCCGCCGTTTGTGTCTAACTATATCTTTTTAAGTTGCTGTCTAATGTGATTAACCTTCAGGGGATTCGCGCAGCAGATTTCGCGGCGCGGCAGCGGACCGCGGCGCGGTTAAGCCAAACGAGACTCCTGTCTTTACTCCGCCGTGAGCTTGATTTCTACCGTCCCGTTGACCCCCTCGTATTTGGTGGGCACTTCTTTCCAGCCCAAGTTTTCTCAGTGGTTTTCATGTTAAGTGCAAAAATAATTCAACTTCTTTGTATAATGTCAAATTCCACATGCTTTACTTGTCTACTTGTTTATTTATGACATACAGCCTATTTATTTAAAAAAAATCTTTGTTTAAAATCTTTGTTTTAATCTTCTCCCTTATAAGTGCCCTGTGCAAAAAATGAATAACTTCTAAAATACACCATTTTTTTTGGTGTGTGGAAGTTTTTGTGCAGTCCAAGTTCAAGAATTTATTATTATTATTATTATTACATGAACTGCTAAAAAGTTGGTCTCCCACTCCTCATAACATAACTCTTCCCCTTGCATGTGATCTGTTTGCAGTTGAGGTTACATGCTTCTGGATGTTTCTGAGAAAGTGTTTGCTTTGTCGTTTTCACTCTTCACATGCGATGGATTTGCTGTTTCACTGTGTTTGGCTTGTCTGTTGATGCAAACTTCCCAATTGCAGACAGCAACCGAGCCCTGCATGTGCAACTTCACCTGCACTAAGTCTGTTCTTGCGGTAAGCCTTGCAGAAAGAAGAAGTTCAGGGATTAGTCCCAGATAGTGATTTGACTTATCAGAATTAGTGAAATAATGGTGCAGACTTTCTCCGTCAGAGACTGCGGATTGCCCAAAGGGGTATTAACGCTTAGAGTCTAATTTGGGGGCCCTAAAGGGGTCATTTCTGTCCCCACAATGGAATTATCTATGTGGAAAAAGGCACATTAGCCTATTTTCATGCCAATCAATGCACGGACGGTGAATGTCCAGTCTGAGGGTGATCCATACAGCTAGTCGAATCAGAGTTTCATTTAAAAACCTTGATTTAAAAAAAAAAAAAAAAAAACATGGATCAGAGTTGCCCCATGTTATGAAAGTGTTTGGTTTTACACCCTTGTGTGTGTGTGTGTGAGGTGAAGTTGTGTGGCTTCAGTTAGAGCTGGATGCTGTGGGAGTCAGCCGGCAGCAGCTTTTTCCGAGAGCCTGTTGGGGGCAGCATGGCACACACCATTATAAATATGATACCCAGATGATGAAGTCGGGCTGCTCTGCGTGGAGTCAGACACATAGATCAGGGCTCAGATGCACTTTGGAAACTGTTTGCGTCTGTGCTGTGACAAAATGTCAGTCTGATCACGGCTCCGATTTTACCAAACAACTCAGCTGATAAATAAATTACATTTTTGTTTAATTTATGCGTCCCAGTTTCTTCACACACCTCCTATTCTTATCAGGGATCTTTCTTTTTTTTTTTTACAGAGGAGATATGGCAAATTTGTAGACCTACACGAGATGTATTAAAGATCTTATGATAAGTAAATGTTTTTCTCTTTTCCTCTTGTTTTTATCAGGCAGCGTGAATGCCAGGGGATCAATTTTAGTGACTGGAAACTCCCTCGCCCAGAAGCTTAAAGTATTCCCAGTCCATTTTTGTGTGAGGTTCATCAGTCTTGCCCGCTGGCAACCTCAGGACTGGGAGATTTATCGGAGTGGGCTGCACTGCTTGCGGCTCCCAGCGGTGCCGAAACCATCGATAAATGTGCTCCTAATTGCATGAGTGTGTGTGTGTGTAAATATGTAAACCAGGAAGAAATCAATTTGGATGTGTGTTCCTCTCTCTGGCTAGGTGACGGATTAGCCACACACGGATGGAGAGGCGGGGGCTAAATATGAGCCACCACCACCACTACCACCCTCCCTTTCCATCCCACCCCACCCCCCTCCGTGCGTTGCAGCTCGAGACATTTGTTATGGAGAGTATGTGATAACAGCTCATGTGATAATTAGATCACTGAGGTAACCGGAGCACCGGTCTGCCTCGGCGAGCGGCACGAGAGCCTTGTGACCGCGCAGCCTCGATTCGATCACAGAGAGCAGTCCTTTGGAAGTCTTTTAATTTTTACTAATAAAAAAACAAAAAAAAACCTCACCCCCCAAAGTGACTCCATAATCAGGATCACACTGTATCAGTTTCATCTCCTTCCCTTTTGTAAACTTGCTTATGCACCTGGATATCTTCTCTCAGTGGCATGGTGGAGATGAACTGCTCTTTTGTTGTTTCTCCCTCTCCCTCCCCTCCCTCTTTTCTCCTCCCTGTTGCATTCACAGTGCCCACTGGATGCTCTAGGTTCAGAGAGAAAGGGGGGGAAAAAAACACTATAAATCACTTGTTGTGTATGGCCAGTGCTTCTGTTTTCTACATTATGAGGACAGCTCTTTTTTTTTTTTTTTTTTATCTTGAAGGCCTGGCCCTTTGATATCTATACTCTGCCTTTTGACCGAGCACATTAAATTCCAGGGAGCTGTGCGCTTTGTTATGTTTACCACCTTTTTCCAGCGGCCATAAAACCTGCCTCGTTTTCTGATAGGGGTGAGCCGTGTGTTGAGAATAATGCCCATGCTCGGAGTGCAGAGCCGCAGTTTGTCATTGCAGAGCGACTGCTGCTGATAGCGTCCTGGTTGACCGATCCTGATTGCCATCCAAGCTGTGACTAAGGAGTAAAACAACACATTGGCTGCTCGGGTAGATAAACAGCACTTCATTTGAAGTCTGGCAATAATTTAGATCACTCATGAAATGTTTCTTTTTCTTCTTTTTCCCCAGCTGACTCAGATTTAATAGAGACTTTTTCCGAAAGGTGTCCTGAAGGGTGGCAGTTTCCTTTGTGTGAGCCAGTGGAGAATGAAATTAAATATGCATGTGATTTTTTTTTTTTTGTGTTGGCTTCAACCAGTGTTGGAGGAGAGAAAAAAAAAACCTTCCATGGTGATTGATGATAGTACAAAGCAGAAAGTGAGGTGTCTACATTCTTCTGTAACTTTGCTTTTCAGACACTTATATTATGATGATAATGAAGGCAGGCGGAAACACATGGATTTACTGAAGCTGTTCAAACACCGCGGGTACACGTGTGCCTTCCTAGAAAAGGGTCTGCTGAGTTTGTCAGCGGGGCTGTCTTAAGGCTGATCGCGGCTGGTAGTCAAGTTCTTAAACCAGACTTTAAGAACTTGCAACATTAAGTGCCGCCGCTTAGACAATTCGCTTGAAGTGACTAAACTGACGGGAGAATTATCCAATTTTTCACCAGTCTTACGTTCTTCGATGTCTGAAAAATAAAATCACTGCTGTCTGATTTTCCAACGTGGCTTGGTAGAAGACTTTAGCGCCCTGTTTTGCATGGAGTGTGGCCTGTCAGTACCTCTACATCTTGGCTTTTCACTCAATAACAAGCAGCGCCGCAATGCCTCAAGGAAAATTACACCTTACACGCTCGCTACAAAGTCTGCTGTCTGAAGCATCGGCAGCAATCAGTGTCAGAAACCGGCGTCAGCCCCACAGAATCAAAGATTGATAACATATTTCTGGAGAAATCCATCACATAAGAGGAAGATATCTAATATTTTTCTATCCTCATTAGACTTATTATTTCAGAATAACAAAACATGTTGCATTCGAAGTTAAAGGGCACACAGCTTGACACATTATTCAGCTTTGTTTCACTGGGAAAAGTCAGCATCTGTTCTCTGGAAGTTGCCACAAGGCATTCTTGGAAACGTAGGAAACTGAAGCGGCAGATAAGGGAGGTTGAGGAACAGTCGACACACCAAAAAAAGTAAACATCGCTTCATCATGGAATAACTCCCGAGACAGGCTGAACATCATAGATTGATGATGCGTATGGGTGCGTGCGTAACCACGGGTGGATTTTTCCATCATTTCAGGTGGCAGGAAGCAAAACTAGTGCAGTAACTGAATCACGCAAGAATCTGACCTTCTCAAACTTTTCTTATTGACACCATTTGTAACACTTAAAAAAATGGTTTGTTTGATTTGTCCACTTACAGAAGTCACTAAACTCAACCCACACAGGCGCTGTTGGGTCGTGAAACGTTCAGTTTCAATCAAGGATCTAAATCAGGGATCATTCTCTTCACATTGTGTTTTTCACTTTATTTGACTGTCAACATAAAAACTAAAAATTAATAAAGGTGGTATTATAGGCTGGCTTAAAAAGGCATCAGCAAGTGCAGTCTGTTTGCACAGTGACAAGTTGTTTTTTTTTGTTTGTCTGTACTCGAGCAGATGGGATTTAAAGTGACTGTGAGGTTAAAGTCCCGACTCGGCTTTAATTTGGAGGCGATCTTCATCAGATGAGCAGTGCACAAAGTGCAGCTTTTTAAATACAGAGAGCTCAATTTTAGTGCACAGGAAGTAGTTGGATAAGTTAACAACTTAAAGTCATCATATTTCATCCTTCAAATTCAAAACAAATGCTAAAGAAGAGGAAGATGTTTGCATCTGTTATTTCATTATGTGAGGGGAAAAGTCCATTTCTTCCAAGTTGTCTGTATTCACTCACAGATGTAATAGATCTGTTCTGCCCTGATGAAGACCCTGTGAGGTCCAAACTGGTCAGAGTGTTTAAACTACTCAAATGATATAGCTTATTTTTTCGGAAAAAAATCAGACACCAAAAATAATATTTTTTATGCATCACGACAGTGCCCCCTAGTTTTGCATTAATCAAACTGGATACCATTAGGTATTCGTCAATGTAAATATTTTTGTTCTTTTATGTGAAACATAAGTCTGTCAGTCTGCCAGCTGCTGTCAATCAAACACCAACACGCCCCTCAGCTGAGAGGACAACAAGCATTTTCCATTTCCCCTCGAAGATCATTCTTCTCTATTATAATACAAAACTGTTATTGATACATAAACAAAACACATTGAGCTTATTTTAAACAGCAGAAAGGAGATGACTAAACATGATTTCAGTCGGACTTATAAAACCATTGCTCTGCCTAAAGTGTGTCTTTTTTTTCTGTCATGTTTTTTTTTTTTATTTTGGTGTGGATCCTTCACTCTCCCAGCAATGACCCCCAGACAGCTGACGCTTGTGCAACCTCCAGCCTGGTCTTTAGCGAGTCAGACACATGATAATTTGGACCGAGTCAGATGACAGACCTGGCCGGGTCAGGAGCATTCCACTGCTGACCTCCCGTTTGGGTGTTTCCACTGTGTGTTTCGGTCCATTGTCCTGCTGCACTGTCATAAGATTAAGGGGACTTTGTATAAAATGGCAGTGACTCACTGCATTGTTTCCCCAAAACAAATGTGAAATTAAAGCTCAATTGCGACACTTTAAGCTTAAATTAAAGCTGAAATGAAACAATGACGAGGCGGTTAAAGTGCTGGAGTATGGAGGCAGCACAACAACAAACGTGACCGTCCAAACACTCCTGACGACTGCGCCGTTAGTATGGAAATTGGTTAACCGCTGGCCTATCGCAGGCACTTTCAAGCAAAAGCAAGTGACTAAAATCTTGGCAAAGTCTACCAATATGGTTCATCATCTTCATATCCCTGGAGTGCCACTCCACATTCAATCATTAGCTGTTGATTTGCAAGTGATTTTATTTACATTCTTGAGAGGCAGTAATAGTTTGAAGTTCATCCTCGAGGCGGCTGATGTGGCTATGTTATCTGGGAGCTCTGCAACGGAATGATAATTGGCCTTGAGATGTGACTGTGTGAAGGATGCTGGACAAACAGAGCTGCTCTAATTATACACAGCTCCTTCTTCAAATGAAGAGGATAAAAGCTAATGAATCGCACACAGGGCCGGCACAGGGGCTGCCTAATGAAGAGAGAGTGAGAGACGGAGAGGGAGTGTTTGTGTGTGTGTGTGTGTGTGTGTGTGTGTGTGTGTGAGGCATGCTCGAACAATTCTGTGATCTCATCACCATGTCTAAAAGGAAAAAAAAACCCCAACAACAACAACAAAAAAAAGCCCCTCAGTAGAAAAACAACAACTTGCTATGCAGCGGATCATGTTTACAGAAGTCTGCATTCGTTGTAGGTGGCTCAGAGAGTCCAGGCGCTCAGGAAAAAGTTCTCTAATTAATGCTCCAAGGGTCTCAATTGTTATTAATGGTGACGAGAAGGAGGAGGGGAGCGAGGGAGGAGCAGAAGAAGCAGTTTAAACCAGGACATTACAGCAGATCTACTCAGTTGATTATCTGCATATCAGGGGGGATGTCACCTCAGTTTTATTAAAAAAATGTTTAAAAATCGTCCTGTTTTTTATCTGAAATATGTTTTATACCTCCCATCGGCGACCAGTGACCATCGGTTGTGCCAGTGGTTTTACACTCAGATTGAATTGACCCCCTGACCCCAGCACACTCCTCACTTATCTCCAAAACCTGCTGCTCAGTCACCCACTTTCTACTCGGCCCTGTCGCCTATAACCTTGGCGATGTTACACGGGCTGAAATTGATTCTGATAGAGCCCGCTTTTGATATTTGCTTCAGGTGAGCGTCTCAGCCTCGACCCGAAGGCGTGACGCTTAATTTCGAGTCTGTCAGAGGAGAACTCCCCGGCTGACGTGTCGACGGCGGAGTCGCGGGGCTCGGGAAGGCGCAAAGTTTCTCCTGTACTTTCATGAATAACTCAAGTTGCCTCCTTCCCTTCGGGACGAGTGCACTTGCGAACTTGGAGGAGACTCCGTTTCGTGCCAAAAAGCTGTCCGCGTGGGCCGCCGCGCCTCGCACAACTGGTGGTAGCGTGGGTGGGTGGAGGAGGGGGGGTGGAGCTGCTGCTGTTTCACCTTGTCTCCTGTTATTTATTAGGCTTCTGTCAAGGCTCAGGCAGCAGGCAGGTGTATATCCCTCCTCCTCTCCCCATCCGGGCCTTATGAGTATAACCAGGGGCAAAATTCTCCATTACTGTCAGTCCGAATCTGTTGCCGTCACATTAGCGCACGTCACGCAGTCATTAATGCATTAGGCCCTGTTCGAGTGCCAGTTATTTGCATTGGCTTTTACACCGTCTATTTGCCCTTGTGCTAAAAGCTGCCTTGGCTGAACCTATTGACCGTTTAACTGTTCAATAATGAAGCGATTCCCGAGGATGAATTAGGCCTCAGCGGTCCTGTTGAATAATGGTTATTAGGACGTGAAAGAAACAGCGTTAGCTACAGCATCGTGTACATTTTTATGGTGCTTTTTTGGAGAGGACGCGTCGGGGAAAAAAAAAATTGTATTCTTCCACTGTATGCTTCTTAATGCGGCCGTATCGCTCCAGCACATGATCTCACCGCTAACAGTCGAGTACACTATCATCCACCCTTATCCTCCACTTCTTCCTCCCAAAGCAGAATGTACCTGATTATACTCCTATCGGTCACACTCCGGCGCCCATTTGCAGGCTGTTATCTGTTTGCGGTGGAGACTCCTCGGGGAAGCATGCAGCCGATAAGAGGACTGTTGTTCTGTAAACAGCCCTCTGACCTCCTCGGGCTGGGCTTGGCTCCTTTTCAAATGGGTCTCTTTTGAATTGGCTCAAAGCTCAAACCCTCCGCCTGACCGATTCCCTGGGGGAGGTTTAATGGCATTACTGTACGTTCCGCACCACGCAGGGTGGTCATTCCTGAGCTGCTGGGGCTCGGCAGTGTGGGAGGGGGGCTTATAAGATGTGGGAAACGATGCTGGAGAAAAGACTCATTGTTGTCTCTCGGTAAACATTCGGAGAAATGAGGATGATAGTGTGAATGACCCTGAAGTGGAAGTAGCTTGTGATGATAGTGTTTTTTCTTTGGTGTCAATCACCATTTTAGTTTTTAACCATGAAGCAGAGCTCTTATCACAACATAAATTATATTCTCACTTGTGCTCGTCCCTGTGACAGTCTGTTAACTCCCTGCAATCTGACGTGAGACAAGTGCATTAATAGCTTTTCTGGGGACGACTCGGTCCGCGACCAAGAGCGGTCAAGTCGGCTCCTTCGACGTCGACCCCAGTGTTTAACGCGTTTCTTGTTCAATCTGCCAGCGCGCCTGAGAGAACAGCGCATCGGAAATCAGTAGCCATGGGCTCTGCTGCGGCCAACTGTTGTGCTAAATCACTTTTGATGTTAAACATTGCTCCATCGACGCGGCTATTGAGACGCGCAGCTGCAGGGCCAGCGTTAAAGTCAGCGCGAACACAAAACAATAACTGGAAAAGATGACGCCTGCCTTGAAGCTCGATTCCCACCCTGTAATCAGAGTTTGCCACGCTAAAGAAATTACAGGGCACAGGAGTCATTAGAAGTGTGGGTGCAGCTAGGCATTGCAAACGGAAACAAAGTTGAAAACACATGTTTTTGGAATAATGCACATCTGAATAAACAAACCGGTGAAAATCTGACAAGTTGATTGTAATGATTGTAATGATAGCACGCTGCCAGGCGGGAGGATAAACTCAGTTGGATGTGATATCTCAAAGACTTATTGGTATCAGGGTAAAAGGAGTAATTAATGTGGAAAGCCTCCAGCATTGGTTGGGTTTTCAGCAACGTTATCATCAGTCTGCCTCGGTTTCACACATCACGGCGAAAAGCACTCCACTTAAACAAGTTAGAGCAGAATTAACTTGACATGTTTAATCATTTCTAAGAAATATAACAAAGTCAAACAGTGTTACTTTGTTGGATTTTTACATTTGAAGCAGTTTATCCAGCTGTCTTTTTGCACCGTGTAGCCTCGAGAACTATAACTAGAATGCTCTGAACACTAATGTGAATATTTTTCTGTAGTGTGAATATCATTACCCGCTGCCGAAGCTATGGTTTGACTAAAATGCAAACATATCTTTTCTCTGTCCTACTAAGTCTTTGAGCAAGTCCCAAGGCTAACTGAGGATTTCCCTCTTGCCATTCCCAGATCTCTAAATGGGGCATTATTCATAATAGGATCTCAGCTGAAGGTAGGCAGTAGAGACATTTATAAAATAGAGTCAGTGACAGCAAAAAAAAAAGTGTTTTTTTTTCACTTTTCCTGTTTTGTCACCACATTTGTTTAACAGAATCTAAATATGTCATCTGTCTTGGGGTTGGCTGCTGTTCTACTCCCTCCAAACAAATAGTGCAAATGGTTAAAATTAAGCCTTTACTAACTATTGGTGAGTGTAATGCAAGCTAAAATACATTAAAGCAAAAAGAAAGAATGTCAGAAATACAACAGAGCCATTAACTAATAAACCTAAATCTTTCTTTTTGATATTTTTTTTCTCCCAAAGGTTGTGAAAATAGCTAAATAATACATCTATACATCAATAGAAAGTGAGACAAACAAGAGCCTGTGGATGTTCATCATAACTCTGACTGCAACCTAACTTAGTTTAATATTCGTATGGCCGGCAGTTTAACCACATGACATTTGCTGTGATGTGATGCATTCTGGTGATTTATCTGCTGCGGGTAATCAGCAGAGCTAATGTAATTGTTTGGACCGCCACTTTCCAGTGGTACAAAAAAAACATACGGCTGCCTCAAATTACATAAAGTCGTTTGAGGCAGGCGTCTGTAGTTCAGCATGCAATCTCCACCAGATGACACAATTTATGCAAGCCGGCTTGGTTTTTCTAAGGCAGATAAGTTTGAAGTCTTGAAGTTTTGTGGCAGAATTTCTCATTCTTGCTCCAGATTAAGGTAAACTGACCTTTTTAACTGCAATAAAAAAAAAAAAGCGGTATGTCTCACATTTTCCATTTATTTAGTCATTTAGGTGTATATTACAAGTAATTTAACAAATTGCTTGTGTTCCCTTTGACAGCTGGCACTCTTTTCTGGTAATACGCTCCAGTCTGCATCACATTTGTCGAAGCCAAAATGAACCTGAAAGTGAATAATTTCAGTGCCAGGTCTCATATTCAACTTACACATGTCGATGCTGGCCTTGTGACTAAATTTAATCATTTATTCATTAAATAAGTCTATGTCTGCATTCAAGAATGGCACAATAATGAAGGTATTTTCCTTTTTAAATTTGCCTTGTGGAGCTTCACTCAACTCCAGACAGACATTGGTAGACTGAATGTTGCAGCATATAGTGTCCTTAGAGCAAAGAGTAGGAAGACATAATTGAACATATGAACGTGAGCAGAATTTAGTGTCAATATAGGTGAATTTTTCATATTTCACCTGTGCCGCCCGTGGTCTGGCCGGTGTGGCTCCTCTCTGGAGCAGCTTCACGGCCTTATTTAGTCGCCGGGAAGTTGCAGCAGCATCAAACATTGCAGATTGGGATTGCAGTAGCCTGGTGAGGATGAGGCACACAAGCTAGGTTCAGAGGATGAATAATTCGCTCCCATGAGCCCAGACTTCTTGCCGTGAGACTAATATTCAGCAGCACCTGTGTGTCTCAAAATCCCCCCCCTTCCTCCCCTCTTTCCTCCAACCCACCAGGTTCCTCTCCCTTGGGAAAACCTCACCCCGGCATCACCCCAGCTGTGCTTTCTCCAAACTGTCAGAATAGCACTAACATGGCTGGAATGCTGCGCTGTGATGACAGAAATGTACAGCGGAAACATAGTTCGCTGTACACCAAGCTGCTGTGTGACCGGACTTAGAAATACTGAGAAAAGTTTGAACATCATTAGTGCTGGGCATCAAACCGCAATACTTTTTTGGTAGCGACAGACACGTGCTCATAGCGCCGCTGCTTTTAAAAAAATACCGAGCTGGCATCAGGTTTCTGGTCAAATCTGTTATCTTGTTACTTAGCCTTTGAGCATTTAAATCAACATTTTGCAGGATGAGAAAACAATCTCACCATTTTGTCCATTTAGGAGCTGTTTTGGGAGCATGTCATTTGGTCTTCATCAGCAAAGCTTTCCCAAATGTAGATGTTAAAATTTCCTTTCTTTCATGAGCACTTTAAGGGCTTCTATCTCAGCTTGACTTTTAAGTGACTGACTTTGAGTTCATGTGTTATGGGCAAAATCTGTAGAACAGCTTCTAAATGCACCTTGTGGTGAGATTGTTTCCCTAACTGCTGTTTGCAAGGTCAAAAATGATCCATGAACATCAGCACCAGCACAAGTTTTTGCAAACTGATTCTGTACATCATTTTGATATCAGTGCCAAAGCTTTGGTATCATTTGGCGCCAATTTAAAAAAAAAAAAAAAAAATCATTAAAGATGCACACACACTGCTGCTGATCCACTCCAGGTTGAGTTTTCACACCTATTTCTTTTTCTGCTGTGTTATTTTATTCAGGTTTACTCCTTGTTTCGTGCATAACAAAGCCATAGCTGCCATTGTGAGTTTCGTTTGAGGTTGACACGCTGAATTTTCCTCCAGTTTTTTTCCCCCCTCTTCCCATCATTCTACATTTCATCATTCAGCCTTCATTTCTATAATTATCCTAACAAAAGACGCTTGAGCGTTGACAGATCGACCGCATCCAAGCATGTGTGAGCGTGGGCGTTAGTGCACACAAACACATGGACTGTTTATAATACGTGTGTCTCTGACGGTGGACACCTTCCACAAGTGTGCGCTCGGATGTGTGTTGTCGTGCGTAGCCAGTGTCGATATCTTGTTGCTGTGTGCTGCGTATATATGTGTGTTTGTGCGTGTGGTGTGTTTTCCTCCTCGTCCCCGCGTGTCAGGTGGCGAGCTCATCTCAGGCCTATTATCAGGAATGTGACAGAAGGTGGCAGGCGGCGGCGCAGAGGCCTTAATGAAACCTGGGCCCTGGCTAATTGGTGACACCGTGGCGTGAAGGAATGAGGGAGGCAGTAACGAGACTGGCAGGACGAAAGGCGAGGACAGCGGGTCCGGCCCTCACACCAGTGAATTAAGCCCGTCATGTTCATTTGTAGAACACACAGAAGAAAGGAACACCTACACTCCTCTTATCAAAATCCGGCAAATACAAAACTCCCCGCTGGTCGACCAGAGAGAGAGCCACGTTTTCTACAGAGCGGAGTTTTCCTTTTCAATCTCCTCCTTTTTTCATTATACCTTGTCAAGTCATTCTCCTTTTGCTCTCGCTTTCAAAGAGCTTGGTTTGGCTCGGCAGAAGCTTGGCCGCCTTTTTCCTCTTGGCGCTTCTAGGGTTTTATCACGCATTAAAATGCATTAAAGTAACATAAGCACAGCAGTTGTGCTTTTAACAAAAGCTAACAAACTTAAGTGGCACTACTTTTTGAAAGAAAACATCAGGAATTCTTCTTGTATATAAAAGGTTTAATTCATAAGCAAAATCCACTCTTACTCAGTTTAATAGACTCGGAGGTTAGTGGTCAGAGGTAACATATGGTGGCTAATACTTGTTAACCCAGCTCTATGGACTTTTGAACTAGTTATGAAACAGTCTCTATTTAATACTGATGCCTATATATTACCTGCATAAGCAAACAAGATCAACAGTGAGAAGATCGGCTCTTTCTATTAATTTCTAATAGTTCTCTTGTGTTGGATATTTCAGACCAAACTGCACTGCTCTGGATGAGTTGAAGTTGCCTTAGCCGCTAAGTTGGGCTCTCCTCCGGGGGAAAGTCGTCTCCTTGCACCTAACATTAGGTGAAATACTTCCACCTTTGTCCACAGGGACCGCCAAAATCATCACAAAATGGAAAGCTCCATAGAGCTGCTTTAATGTCGGTGAGCCCCAAGGAGATATTGCTGTAAAACGTACATTACTGGGTCAGTTCATTAATTGATATGCTACTGTTACAATACCATTAGCATCAACTTTAGCATTAACCATTCATAGCCACTTGTGGCCCTGACATGTTCATCCCTGAGATTTCTACCGCTGCCTCAATGCAGTATAGATGGACGGGTTTAAAAATGACATTTAAGAAAATTCAACAGCAAGAAACAAAGTCCTGGTTAGAATTGCTGTGAATCCTGGGACTACTTTCTGCAGAGGAAATGATATAGAATCTGTTAAAATGGCAAATATCAGGAGTAGCATGAATGCTGCACAAAATTTCGGACTGATATCTCAAAAAGTGAGCAAATGTCTGCGCACTTAGACACCACTACGGGTAAGTGAGTTTGTTTTGTAATTTGGGTTAACCATCCCCGAGGTTTTGTCGGCAGTGCTTCCTGCCTTGCCCTGGGCTGGCTGTCTGACCCTTCTGCTTCACAGTAAGCCAGTTTGGCTTCTTGATGTCCGTCAGAGCTCGAGGGCTCCTTCCAGGGTGTCAGAGCTGACCTTTCTCTGTTGGTAGGAGGAGTAACATACAGCCGGCCTCTATCTGCCGTGCCCCCAGCTGTGTTTTTAGCCTCAGAAAGGACCACAGGGGCATACTCTGGTGTTATGTTTGAGTAATAGCTAATGAGGTAGAGTTTGAGTTGCGATGCTCAGCCGGTCACACTGATACTGATGGCAGCTACTTGCCCCATTTATTCCTAGCACTAATCGTTATCTTGTCATTGAAATTTAGAAATATACGCCATTTAAAAGTTCATTGTGAAAAATGACTCACTCCAGCATATAGCCAGCTTTTCATTAAGTTAAAGAACTGTGTAAAGAAGTGATTTCATTGCAGCTTAAGAAAGATTAACCCAGAGACTAAGAGGTGTTCAAATCTCCATCCATCCCCTGTCTTCACTGGTTCACATCTGAAGCTAAGCTTGTTTGTCCCACAAGATCGGGATGAAAGATCTGGGTGGGTTTGACCGTGTTGTTTCTAGTCCCCCAACATGAAATGACCTGATCAAACATCCTCTGCGCTCATGGGCCGACAAACACCACAACAAATCACATTTCCTTCCACTTTACTTCTCTCCTTCTGACTCAAGTGACAGATCTAGCCCAAGTCTGTGATCTGGCTGTCCTCGACTACACGGGGAGATCAAAGAAGGCGAAAACATTTACATAAAAGATTATGTATGACTTGTAATTAGTGCCTGCCTCGACAGCGACAACAGAAAAAATACGTGATTTTTGGCTGCAAGATGAAACGAAGGTGTGGTGAGACTTATAATAACCAGGTCTGAGCCTCAGCTTCACATTTATAATTGAAGAAATCCCCAAAGATTGTCCAGCAGCACCTGACTCAGAAAAAGATAGATTAGGATTAGTCTTATTAATTTTTGTTAATGCATTCATGCACATTCATTTCCTCCAAGATAATTACGCGTTTTACTTTGATGGCTCTTTAATTTCATGTGCCCAAGTGTACTGCTGCAACCCCAGCAGTGCAAATCCCTTAAACACCCCCCCCCCCCTTAAGTCCATCCTATAAAAATTAGGTTATTTCATCCTCCACATTCTATTCCAAATCATGTGTAGTTGTCATATTACATCAAGGTACTACATTATGATTTGGACTGACTGATGCAAGATTATTGCTTTGGGCAAAAATGGATTTTTGCTACACTCTGGTATAGTGGGTTGCCATATTTATTGCATGTGGAGGATTTTTCTGAGGATGTGTCAATTGGCTAAGCTGTAAGAGAAATCTCTTTAATGTGTCTGTGCTACAGCATGTCATTAGAGGCAATTTCCCTGCCACAAAGAGGGTCAGCAGAGGGGGTCACATTGTTTTGTGTGCTCATTGGACTATTATCTCGAATTGTGGAAGAAGACAATTTTTGAAATTTCATTCTAATCGTTATAAGTAGCTTGGAGAGGTGGAAGTTCATCTTGCACACTTGTAAAAGGGTACTATTTTCAGAAATTAAATAGGACGCCCTCGGATGTGCGCACCTTATCTCATACTAATACACTAGCACACACTCCAAGGAGCAGTGACAGTGGCGAGGCATGGAGGCTTATCCTCTTGTGGGAGGAGCTGACATTTACTCTGAAAATTCACCTTTGGTTTCTGCCTCTGGATTTATGATATCACTCTTATCTAGATTCCATCACAATTTTTCATTACTGTTGTGCTCTACCAGTGTGTGACTTGTCTGTCATGGCTTGTAAGATGTGCCCTCAGAGTGTAGAGATTGAGCTGTCGGAACGGTTCGGGCTTGCATTGCTGATGTTTCTTGAAATGTACACCATGTGTGTAATCTTCGCGAGGATATGCATTGACATTTCAGATGTGTGCGTTGGGCCTACGTCGGGGCCTCTTGCGACGACGTTGGACCGGATGCCAGACAATCAGCTGGCTGCAGTGGTGAAACATTCAAACCCTGCGCTTAATTAATGTTTCGCCCGACTTGCTCCAATTCTGTCAATCCCTAATTCCAGGAGGGATATTATCCTTTGCCCGCTAATAAGTTTTTAAACATCTTTTCAATTTACTTGGGAATATGTAGAGATTTGCTTAACATATTTAATATATCTACACTATTCCTCTCACAGGAGAAAGTCAACAGCAGCTGTCTTGCAGGCATGATTTTCCAGGAAAAAAAAAATCTGAAATCTTGTCCTTCATTTGTGTTTGTGAATCAAAGATACTTAAGAGCGCTATCCTTGGATATAAGTGGTCTCTGAAGAAGATTTCTTTAGATAGATAAGAGCTAAAGAGCACGTTTGTTATGAGGCAGAGCCGATCACCTGACCTCTCCCTCTTGAAATGAAAACCATGTAAAATATCACCCACTTTGCATCCAGAGGCAGGCTGAATTCCACCTCAGTGGGCATGCATGATGTTGATGCCCTCTAATATGTGGCAGTCCACACTCTAATACTCAGTATAATGAGAAAAACCCTTGAAATTCAGATAATTTACTCCAAACATGCTCGCTCTATTAGAAAGATCACGTTTTATTGTGGTGAGGTCGGGGCCGAACAATGATTTTGGGTGCCAGCAAAACAATGACAAAGTGACCGGAGATCTCTTAAATGATACCAGGCATGGCAGACAAGCAGCAATAATCATAGATTTTTTTGCACTCGCTGCATGCTGCTTTCACTGGGGAGAGGGTTGTACAGTAATAGTTAGTCAACTCAATCAAAACCAAAGACGCATACGTTATAAAGTGAGCTTTGGTTGCTACACTTGGTTGAAAAAAATGTAATGTTTGTCGAAGCCAAGGCTCCCAATTGTTTAAAAGGCATTTAAATGTCTAAATTTCATTGGGAAACGGGGAAAATAAGCACTGAACTTGAACTCTTTAACCTAAACCTCAGTATCAAGCTTCACTTTAACCTGCATCGTGTAAATTCTCACTGTGAAGCTGCTAGTCCTGTCTGCGATGTCAGCATGGCAGAGGAAACCAGCTGCAGCCCACCCGTGCACCCTGCGTGTTTTCCTCATGCTAACGTTGCCGTAGCCTGAGGACATGGCGTGGGCCTCTGGAGGCAAGGTATCTCCGACGCAGAGACAGATCTGCGGAGACAGGGAGCACTTGGGAAGACGGATACCTCAGCCAGGCGCCTCCTGCCATTTAAGAGTCTCGCCCGGCTCTGAACTGACATTTCTGTTTTACCATCTCTCGTCCGACTCATCGCCCCCGCTCCGCCGCAGCCATTGTAAACTTGTACACTGAATAAACACGGGGATCTGGATGTGATACTGGGGACGAAGAGCTTATTCCCAAGCACAAACAGAACCTGCACCCTCACGGTATATGTGTCTTTGAATTGTCCTTCTTTCGCAGTCAGCCAGGCTCGGGATCCTGTGGAAAGTGCGACACGAGCCCCCGCTCCCGAGGAGGAACGGCGAGCCTGATGAGCTCCCCGCGGCCAGGCCAGGTGCTTCTTTTGGAGTCACGGGGGCAGCGCAGATCTGCGGTACCGCGGGAGGGAGGATTGACATGATAACACAGCATACCAACTCCCGGCGCCGCCCCGGCGGTGCGGCCACACAGCTTAATCCTCTCTCCACAAGGGCAGAGCTGAAACACTCGTTCCCCTCCTCACTCAATCCTCTGTCAAAACAAGGGGGTTTTGTCAGCCATGAGGGGTGTTGCGTCCCCCTCAGTCCCTGCCAACGGAAGCGCTACTACTGCCTGCCAATGCCCCGGGAAAAAAAAGAATACCCAATATGCATATTATTCTAATACCAGCCGTCAGTGCCTGGAATTACTCGGCATGATAGCATAATGAATGCGGTGCCTTGTAGGTTTCTACATAAAGCTGTTTTGCCACTTGGATGAATAATTCATACAAGCCCAGAGGCAATGAATCAACCAGGCAAGAACTAAGAAAATTAGCCACCAATTAGTGTTTATTTATGGGGATAGTGTGTTTTACTCTCAATCTTATTCAGAAAAAAAAACATACACATACACAGAGTAAAGTTTTGGTGACCCCTCTGACCTTGGGGATGCAAATGAGCAGAAGGGAGGAGAAGAAAAGAGGGCTTGACTGTTGCGTGAATCAGATGACTGTCTCTGTTGCAACCCTGTCTCTGTTTCTCAGTCGGGTTATTAGGGCTCTCTGACTCCTGCCTGAGCTGGGCCTCGCAGACATACAGTATCAGAGTCAGCCTCTCAAAGCAGATTGATTCAATCTCTGGCCGCATGATATGTGAGGGACTTTGTTGACTGAGGGGATGTGATGTGAGGTTTTAATGCTGCCACATGTGAGCTAAACCTCTGTCTCTTTGGAGTGTGCAGCAACCCCCCCTCCGCCACCTCCACCATCTCCTCCACCTCCCCCCAACACCCCCCTGGCTGTTCCTAGCCCAGCGTGCTGGCAGCTTGCCCAGATACATTGGTAGTCGTTAGTTGTCACTGGAACGATGTGACACGTCGCTCTGATTCGCAGGGACTGTTGTTGAAAGTGATCGTTCCTGCCAAGGAGAAGCCCTCACCATGGATAAATGGACACTGAACAGCATGTGAACAGAGAGATAAAAATGGCAGAGAGAAAATAAACTAGTCTGCCTCGGAGTCTAGCCTGGCTCCTCAGCACCAGAATCTGGGGCTGGTGAGCTTTGCAGAGAGAGGAACGTGGACAGTTAGTGTGTCTTCATTTTTTTTTTATTAGATTTTCCATTTAATCTTATGAAAAAAAAAAAAGATTTGCCTAAAGTTCATTACTTCACTCTGAAATTTGTGACGACTTGAAAACTCTTCTTAGTTTGTTTCTCAAGGTCAATGAGTGGAGAAGATATCTCCAGCCAATTCAGTGAAAGACAAACAGACATGAGTGAAGGATGGGCTTTATAAGAATCAGACAAGCTGTCGACAGGAGGATAAAGAAAAAAAAAAAACCCTGCCAGATATTCATGAGGATAACTCTCCAGCGTCTGCGCTCTCTTTTTCTTCCTTTGTAAAGCTTTGATTGTGAGGAAATATGCTGCTGTGGTGATGTCTCGTCCTTTTCACGAGCTCCAAATGTGGAGTTTTCAGAGCTGCAGTGAGTCACACGCATTGTGTTGGCCAGAAGATAAGGGGGGCCAGGTGACAGACAGTGCTTCAGCTCCCTCTGACTTGTGGGATAAGCGCTGTCAGACCATTTACTTCAGTTTTTACATGAATGGGCTGAAAAGAAGCGAGACAAATTTAAAGACACCTGGGCTCAGTTAAGATAAAATACAGTGTGTGGAAATGGGCTTTGTTTTCACATATATTCCATCTCCTACAGATTGGTCTTTTGCTTGATGGCTTCACTGACCTTCAGTTGTTGTACATTGATTATAACTTTGAATGGAAATACTGAGGCTCCTGGCCTTTGAATGCCTTGCACTCTGCCTTTGCGCTGTCTTTAAGGTAGTACTGACTCCATGACAGGTGCGTCAGTATGCTCCATTATACCATGTAAGCTAAGTTGTTTGACACTACCCCTCCATACAGAGAACCCAGTTACCTGTAAGTAATCTGGTAAACATTATTTAGCTTCATTACTTGGTTAGAATAACCCAGTCATACGCCAGCTCTAAGAACTAAAAGAAAAGTGCTTGCAAATTATATTATGGTCTTTTTTTCCTCTGTATTAGAGGAGGTTTAATGGACAAAGCAGCCAGAGACAGACGTTTTTATACTTTTTTATATTTTCATTAGTAATAGCTGAGCTAGCAGCGTGGCTCAACGAGTGGCGGCGTTGGTTGGTCGGCCCACCGCTGTGGTCCAGATGGAAATATCTCAACGACTGCAGGGGATTGCCATAAAAATTCTGAACAAACCTCATGTCATGAGGTCGATATTTGTGGTTTTAAATGAAATGTATACACGTAATACAGCATGTAATACATACTTCTCATCATAGTATAGTGTTTAGCAGTTAGCAGACAAACATATCAAACATTACTATTTTATAATAACTAGGGATCATATAATATTGCCAACTTGAGGCTTTTCCTGTTTTTTTTTTCATTAAATCATAAATTTTCATTTTTCTGTTTTTGAATCAAACACGGAAATATAGAAGCTGTCAAAGTATTTGAAACCAACTTATGATTTAGGTTGAATAAACAAAAACTGACTTGACTTGACTTGACTCAACCTTTGTTGCTGGTAAGCTGTTCTATCTGTGGACGGGACTATTTTACGGGAATGTTCTGGAGCCCCGGTGTCAGGCTATCAAAGACTGGCGTGCGAACAGCTTAACTCAAATAAGACCTAGACGGCCCCGTGGCCCACAGCCAGGTTACTCTGTGCGTGTTAGCGTAAGCGCTATGTCTCAGCAGTCGCAACACCGCGACAAATTGCTGTGGATTTCTCGAACGTGGTGATTAAAGTAATTCTAAATTTCGACTTCTTGTAAAACAGGCCTCCCGTTTTAGCTGGTCGCTGTCAGATCCCGTCTTTCAGTCAAGCCGAAGTAAACTTGTCGGCTTATTTCAGCGTCCCTGTGTCATCTCCCGTGCTATGGAGATGATGTGATTCTGTTATGAGTCATGAATCACTGTGCTATCATGTCCTCTCCTGAAACTCCAGGGAGGACAGCTCTTGTCACAAGCCATTGTGGTTTGTTCCATCAGGCGGATTTCTAAGTGCCTGCGTTGTGTTCTCAGCCAGTAATTAGCCACAGCCCTATCACCCCAATAACACAATTATATCTGGGGCTGCTACTTTCCTCCACACCCACAGCAATAATGAATGAACCACAGGTTAATGAAATGTGTGTGTGAAATGGAAGATGCCTCTTGAAAAGTTTCACACATCTAATTCATTAAGAGCCGAAGCCATGGGCACAATCCACAAAAAATGATGCAGTACTAAATTTACCACTTACTTTGCAACTTCTCACCTTAATCATTAGAAAACGAAAGCTTGTGAGCGTCGAAACGAGGCACAGCTTGTTAATTTTATGCACAAGATGGATAATACGTTTATGTGCTCCTATATTTTTTAGAAATACAGCTGAATGTTCACATTTCCTTTTTTCAGGAGCGAACGCTTCCCAGGCGCCAGTTATCATCATATTCAGATTTGTCATGTAGAAGCTTTGGGAAGTTTGCCAGCTCTCAATCTGTTGGATAAGTTTGTGTTTTGTGCATTGTTTGTTTGTGTATGCATATGGTTTATCCCAAGTGCTGGAGTGTTAGTTAAAAGTTTCCAATGTTTGTGCTTCACAGAATCCATGTTTGTATTTGGAATAAGTGCAGATTTAATTGCTTGAGATGCAAATTCAGATGCGCTCAAAGCCAGCAGCTTTTTTTTTTTTTTTTTCCTGCAGTTTTGGGTCAGCGCTGCAGATGGTCATAGGGTAGAATTCCTTGTTGGTTTTTCACTTAAACATCTGGATGTTGAGGAGTTAATACTCGCCGTGACTCTAGCTGACCATATTTTGTGTAATCACACCATCTACTCACTCAGATTCATCTTGCCATATGGGAGTGGGCTGCACAAAAAAAAAAAAGTTTCTGTAGTCACAAGTGAGAAATAACTTCCTGGTTTTCTTCTTCTCTGCATCTGAAGAGTCTAAATCATTGTTAAAATAACATTTCCTCACAGCCATGTGTACAGAGGAATATAAATGTGAAGGTGTTCTCTCTTTCTCGGGCCATCTGATGATTACCGCCTCTACTGCTGTATACCTATGAGAGGTATGCAGCAGTACCATCTGTACTCCACTGCTTTGTGACTTACAAGAAAGGCGAAATGACTTCCAAACTACGCTGAATCGAATAAAAGCAGGGGAGAGATGATGACTGCTGACAAATGAAAGGGAGACCTAACATGAAGTGTTTTTGGAAGGTGTTGGTCCGGGGCCAATTTGTGCCTCTCGTGTATTATCGTTACATTCCAGTTTTATAATTAAGCAACAGATTTACTGAAAAATAATTACCCAGTGACCTTTAAGGAAGAAAAAGGTTGTTTAACAAGACTTGCAGCTGTCTGGAAGGTTTTTCCAGAATCCGTAAAGACGAAAAGAAAATTCTACATATGGCACAAAATAAAGAAAAGAGTTTTAATCCAGGAAATAAAACACAAGGTAAATATGAACACGTTATATCACATGAAAATGTTACATATTGGAAAGAAACCTCAATTTGTACTTCCATATGTCATTAAATTTTAATTTTTGCTCACATTGTACAAATTATCTATTACTATTTTTGTTTCGGACAAAAAAGTGCATCTTGGAAAACAGGTTAATTTTTTTTTGTTATTGTGCAGTGGACTGAATATTTTATCATCCAGATGGCATGTCTATCCATAGATGAGAAAAGTGATGTGCTTTAATTAAGGCCTGTTTTGTGCTCGTATTAGCATCGAGGATGATGCCCTGTGGTCACTTCTCCAGTAGCCCTGAAGCTAGCAGCTTTTGGTAATATTGAGCAACCCCCCACACCACACACACACACACACACACACACACACACACACTCTCTCCGCCCTCCATCCCTCGTCTGTCTCCCGCTCTCTCACTAATCTCACATTGCCTGGAGGTACTTTGGTGTGTTTTGTGGTTTAGTTCAATTTGTTGATCTGTGCCGCAGTGAAATTCCATCAAAGGGATCGTTTCTTTCACTATTCTGGATTAGCAGCTTTGATGTAAACTTGACTGAACCTGGTGTTGGAAGCCTTCAGATAAAGAGGAACATTCAGCTAACTTCATATAAAACGAAACTTTTCTGCCTGTTATTGCTTTTTCCATAAATAAGTCATTAAGACATTTTAATGGTTTCTGTGGTACGAGTGTCATTAAATATTTTATCCTCTCTTATCTTTTAACAGCTTCTGCCTTCTCTTTTTTCGATCTTCTCCTGGTCAAATTCATGACAGCCAGGAGCCCTGCGGCATTTGCATGCTGTCCTTGTTGATGTCTGTGACATTTCTGAGACCACGTCAAAATAGCCTGAACACAGCAGTGAGTGCTGCATTGTTGGGGTGTGAAAGAAGGCTTTGGCAGCTCTCCTTGTTTTATGATTGATTTAGTTCTTCTGGCCAAACCAATATAGGCCGAGAGGCCTGTGGGATGGTCAAGCAGAGCAGACGGCTCAGAGTGATGTTTGACTGGATGAGACATTTTCCTGAAATATAAGAGTATTGTGAGGATCATGACCTTTGTGGTCATTCGGATGATGACACTTTTCAGACAGACCTAGACGCAGATGGACAGATTGACAGATGTCACTGTTTTTAAGAATGACTGGCCTCCAGGTTATTGTAGATAAAAGTTGGTAATAACAACTTTTTTATATATATTTTGGCATATTTCACGATGCTCAGGATTATGGACTGAGTCAGTTACTATTTTCGAAAATAACAGTGCACACAGAATTACATAAGTGGCATTTCAAGTTGAGACAATAAAAAAGTGAGTGACAACTTATTTTGCTTCTTTAATTAAGGGCTGTAGTTGCTTTGCCTGCAGAGGTGTATTAAAGATGGCTATAGTCTTAGAGTGTTTTTATTCAGAGAGAGTCAGTGAGTTCATGATGTGTTGACCAGAATCTCTGTTCACCACGCCACATTAAACTGAGGTAATGTAAATGTCACAGAAATGTCTATTGACCTACACTCATGAGGCAGATACTGCTTTTAATCAGTCACAGAGATGCTAAAGTTCTTTCTTTATGATCTATGTGAGAAAGCTTTAGATAAATGGCAGATCATTCAAAATGCAGGCACACACGCTCTAAACCAAACCAAGAAGAAGAAAACTCACATCATGCCTACTTTTAAGTCTTTTTGTCGCTTGACTGTTACTTGAAGTTGAAATTACTCAGTGAATTAACACTTGAAGGCATGTCACTGGACTATTTTAGGATATGTACCATACAGCGTGTTCATTTTAGACTTTTCAATTTCTCAACACTGGCCTGTTAAGCGTTTCTAAAGGCCTGTGGAGAAGTAAGTTTAGTCATTATAGTACTCAAGGTGTCACACTTGGTATTTTAAAATAAAGTCTTGGCACATAACCATTTTCATAATGTGAGTTTGACTCATTTGACCTTTTTGACATCCTTTTTTAATCTAATTATTTTAATAATTTTTATTCACTTGTTATATTTGCAATCATTACTAGTGGTGGCAGTGGTGTTTTAGGTAACTACTGAAACACAGCTTTGATGACGAGTTAATGTCTTTTGGTGGACGCTTTTATAGATGTTTGACGCTCTATTAAATATGGCTGCAACCAACAATTATCTTCATTATCAGCTAATCTGCCGCACATTTTCTCGTTCAGTCATCATGCACTCATGAAATAATTAGTTCTTTGGTTCATAAAACATCAGAAAAGAATAAAAAAATTTCTGTCACTATTTTCTTTCCTCAGAAGTCTTGTTTTATCTGACAACAACCCAAGACCTAAAGACATGATATGAATTATAAAATATTATTATAAACATAAAATATTTTATTAGCTGGAGACGGGGAATATTTTCATGAAAAGGAGCTAAAACTTTTAAGTACTGAGGATTCAAATAGCACATAATGGATGATAATGATTCAGATTCTGTGTTGTTACATTGAACCGGTCAGATTATTTTTGCTTCAATCTGCACAGTTGCTCCCTTTGCTGGACCCGACTTGTGTTCATTGGCCCTCCTCCATTGCAAACTCTCTCTTCTGTCCAGCCAGAATGTGCTTGCACTATGACTTTACACGGGCGTTTGTCACACTGTTAATGAAAAAACCTGCAGTGTAACGAGAGATCAGAGAAGTGCTGTGCCTCAGAAGTTTGTGTGCTCCGGACTAATACCTGCGATCATTCACCTGGACGGTACGCTAGCTGGATCGTAATACTCTGCAGGGGACGCGACAGAAGGCGGCCGAGATTGGAGGACCAAAGCCTCCCGAAGGAGCAGCCTGCCGGAGCTTGATAACCATCTAACGCTGTAAAGCTTTCACCGCTGTCTGTGATGTGTTAGGATTTGATAGGACACTTAAATCGGAAAATAGGTCACGAGTCGTCATAGAATAATTGGATTTAAAAATTAATAATATTAATGAGACTCGGGGAATTCCTTTGTTTCCTTGACTTATTCATACCACTTTACTGTCAGGATTGATAACAAACCAGCTGAAAAGTCTAATTTGCCTCATGGTATTCTGTCACTCACTGCTTAGAGGTGACCTGTACACGCATTAACATATTAAAAAGTGGGTTAGCTGCACCGAGTCAGAAAGAGTAGATTTTTATTCAAATAGACATAAATAGTTTGGTTGAAAGACAGCAAAAAGCAAAATAAATAAATAAATAAAATGCAAATGTTACTTCATCTACACACCTTATTTACTAAAAAAAGATTTACCAATTTACAGCATTTATGCTTCTCAGCCATAGATTAGGAATAGAAATACACTAATCCAAACATGCCAGATCTATATTAGCGCAGATTTTGACCTCATTCGATCAATAGTTTTGGGACATTTTGGGAAATAAGGCTTAACTATGAGAAGACTGACACCACTCTCAAGATTGTAAATATGAATCTGAATCATAGTTTAGCATAAAGACATGAAAAGGTGTAAACGGCAGACCTGGTTCTTTCCAGAGTTAACAAAATCTGCCTGACCAGTGCCTGAAAAACTCACTGAGTAACACGATTAACCACACAAAAACAGTTTTTTAACACATTTCTTTTGTACACATATAATTAATATACGTTAACTAGTGAGCTTTAGAGGAGTTGATATGTGGACTTTGTTGGCTAGCTGTTTCCCCCTGTTTCAAGTATTTATGCTAAGCTAAGATCTCCAGCAGACAAATATACGAGTGGTATTCTCATCAAAAATATTAGCACCTCATATCTTCTCTCATGTGGACTATGGCAGCTGGACAGCAAGAAAACAATACTGAAGGAGACGATCAGTAGGCTAAGAAATTCGAAATGTCCTATCCCCAGTGGAAATTACACCCTTGTATGTGGCGTAATATACAGTACAATAAAAGTGACACAACAATGGCACCTGGCAGGAATAAAGTGTAAAATAAATGACTTTACTATATTAGAATATTCTTCATTGTGGCACCTGTTTTTTAACACTCGGGCGGATGTATCGTTAAACAGACTGATGGCTAATCAACTGTGATACCGGGCAGCATTTTGACATCGTGGAAATGGACCATAATGTCAGCTGCAGAAATGGCTTTGGGCTACGGAGACACAATCATGTGTATGATGATGATCTTTATTGGTGCAATTATCTGCATTGTATTAAAATGTCATGGCTGTAGGAGCCTGATGCCTTCTACACCGGCTCCCCCCTGACCTGGGAGGATTAAGCCTGGCCACGGGGTTTCTCTTTCAGGTAGCTGATTTATGAGGCTTCAGCAGAGAAACAAAGGGTCTGAATGTGTTTGATGTGTGCAGGTGAAGACCCTAAGACGGCACTTTGAAAAAGCTCCCGCTGGGATTGAAATCTTCTCAGCAACACCTGTCAAGGCAGCGCTCAGATCCGCGCGGTGACCTTCCACCTGCGCCGGGATCCACCTTCCACCTGTGCGCCGTCCGCCCACGTGTTGGTCGGACTTTGCAAGCTCGCCGCGGCTGCGTGTGGCGGGAGGATTAAATGCGTGATTGAAGATATGTCATGACACAAAAGCAAAGTAATGATATTTCATCAAGCTGATAATTCTGCCTCAATGCGCAAGCTTTGCCCTGTGGCCTAGATTTTCTCTCCTTCTCAAGGGGGATTGATTCAACCTTTCTTCTATTCTTCTACATTTTCTAATTAGCTTTAGTGATTTCCTAATTCTTTGACATTCAACCTTGAATCATTCCCTCCTCCACACATAAAAACAAGCATTTGTTCCAGTTCTGGAAACCCAACAAAGCATGTTAATGTTCTTGTTTATTCCATGATCAAACATAATCATTCTCTCCTCTGGAGGAAACCTCCCTTTGGGCTAATTTTCATTGTTACTTGCATGTTTGACAAATTAGACTCTGGGAAACTCTGGAGGAACAGGGGGGAAAGCTACCGATACTGACATTAGCATTTCATCCGTTCTTTGTTGCACTCTTCAGGCAGAATTCAAAGGTTTGTTGACTTAGCAGGTTTTGGAGGGATTGAAGGGGTTCAGTCTGAAGGGTCATCCACTGCCGGAGAGGGATGTTGTTTTCCATTGGAGTGAGCTGGTGTTTTTTTTTTTTTTTTTCTTTAGCACTGAGCACAGGCTGGGCTCCCCGTCCAGTTGTGGATCTATTTTACCACCAGAAACCAGGGGGTCCTCACCTGTCTTACACAGTCTTTCATTGATTTGAAGCAGTTGCCCATCACACCTGGTTCAAATGTGAAACCACGCTGGAGGAAGTTTTAATTTCCAGTCTTATAGTATCAAGCTACTACTGCGTTGTGAATCAATGCGTAGGCTTAAATCCACTTTAAACCATCTTCATGAGTAGATTCTGCAGCGCGGGATGCACATAAACACCAGCAGGGCGTTCACACACAGCAGGACGATTCCCCCTTTTTTTTTTCTTTTTTTTTAACTTGGCATATTTGACAAGCAAAAGTCTTAGCTTTTTTCTCAACTCACTGATCAGAATGCATTTTCTCCTCAGTGTAGTTTTAACTTGTGCAGCAAATAAACAGTGATTTTAATAGAGCGCCTTTTATGCTCAGTCACCATATCATTTCTGGGGGCATGTTGAACACAGGAAAATGGGAAGCCAAACAAGCCTATTTTGCTCTGCCAGTCGGTGTATCAACAGGCATTAAGCTGAATAGGAAACAGCCTTATTTTCTCTCTCTCTCTCTCTCTCTCTCTGGAGGGCAGAGGCACAGAGACAGACAGACTGTGGCTCTCTCTCCCTCTCACTCTCTGGATAGCGAGAAGAATGAGGATGCTGGGAACAATAGCGGGAGAAGCCATTGTTAACCAGCCTTGTTGCTGTCAAGCCAGAGTCGGTGTGCGCCTCAGCCACCTCTCTGCCAGCTAAACACGGAGCACAGCAGGTGGTTGTCCCCGGCCTTTCAGAAACTGATTAAATCTGATCCCCGACACTTGGTCGCTCTCCTGCTTTTTTTTCGTGTAAATGAGCCTCTGAACTGTGCAATTTGACTGTAAACCTCCCCAGAAAGCTCTGGAAAGCCACGATTTCAAAATGGACCTCCGCTAAGAGGAGAAATTAGCATCATGTTCGGTGTTAGCACCACAGGATACTTCCTTGCTGCCAGACCCGAAGTCCTCATTTTTACCGCCGAGAGAGAAATGACAATAAGGATCTCCCGTGTCTCCGAGTTAGATTCCATATTCATCTTAATTGGTGCCTGGCAGGTTATACAGAATGGAGATGGATTTGAAGTCATTTACTGGAAGTTCTTGACAGGCGCAGTGGAAGAGAACATCAAGCCCAGCGCTGGCACACATAGCTTGAAAATCATCTGTCAAAATTTAGCATATCTAAGGAGAAGGCTGCCTGTCATCTTCGATGTACATCTAACCGCGCACAAGGGTGGATTTGATCAGGAACTATGTTGTACTCCTGATGTAAAGTACATTCATCAATTTGATATTTGGTTGACAAGACAAAAAAAAAGCCCTGGAAAGGAAAAGAGGTTTTTTATAATGAGATGGGTTTGAGCTACATATAGTGCCAATGAGGTTTTTTTTTTAATAATGAGTTTGTGCACAGTATTTTTAAATAAAAAATTTCAGAGCTTCATACATCCGTCAGACATATTCCACCGTCTTCACTTACAAATGTGATGTTCTCGTCTTGCCCCTGAATTAGTTCCATCACACTGGATGTGATTTGTCGGTTTTGTTTTGCAAAACATCGCTGACAAGTGCACGGCTCAGCCAGGCAGATTATCAGTGGAAATCTCCACTCCAACTTCTTTATTTCCCCTTGAATCAATGTGGTGAACAGCAAGACGTGATTGATAATGATATTGAGATTGATTGTCTAAATCCCATCCCACAGTTCAAAGTCCCCAAACAGATAGTATATATACATGCAATTCAGGGCAGAGATAGGACTTGGCAGGAGCTGCCAATAGATAAGTGAAATAGGGCCAGAGTGAAAAGGCCTATCAGTCCCTAAGGGGCTTAGCTGCAGGATTCTGGAGCTCTAAACTGGTGGTGGTGGAAGGAGATAGTCGACATTGGTTTTAAATTACCCAAGATTGCCTTGTGGCTTCAGTCTGCGGGGACGCCAGCAGACAAGATGTTTGTTAAAACAAGTGCAGACATTGAGGCAGATTGGGGCAAAGAGCAGACCTGCGATTTCCTAGCCAGACAGAGCAGGTTGGAAGGCTGGTAATTGCAGAATTGGCAGAGGGGCTAAGGAGGTCTTGCAGCAATGATATCTGCCACTGGGACGAAGCAGTGGTGATGCTGGAAATGGGCTCAGTTTCTTCCCTGGGAGGATATTGTATCTGATGCCATACGAGCTACAGTGCACGCCACACTAAAAGCACTGCTGTTCATTTGCTTGCTTTGTAACAGGGCGCATGCAACTCTTTCAAAATAACTGGGAAGGAAATAACCAGTGATTATTCAGTAGCCAGTAATTATTGTACAGGTGCCAATCGTTGTCTCCACCTGCAACGCTCTGAGTTCGTGCTCTGCTTAGAAGCTTTCTAGCTTTATTTTCCTGCATTATATCCTGTCAAACAAAAACAGCACCCACAGAAAATAATCTGTTGAAGGAATATCTAGGAAATATTTTTGTAATATTCTTTTTTGCTCTCTTGCTGAGAGGCAGATGAGTGACTTCCTGGAGCGATGACAAAACTGCAGGAAGGCATCACTTAATTTTTGCAATTTGGTATAAATGACTAGTACAAATTAAATAAACAAGACATTAACACGTTCATTTGTGAGCTTCAGAGGAGCTGGTAGGTGGACTTTGTTTCCTCCTCCATTTTTAGTTTCTATGCTAAGCTAAGCTCACCAGCTGCTGGCTCAAGATTCACATTGAACAGGCATGAGAGTGCTATTGATCTTCTTATTTAACTCCCTACAGGAAAGATGCATGCGTATTTCCAACATGTTAAACTATTACTTTTTTAAAAGTTCTTGGTTCACAAAATCAAGCATCAATGACAACTTCTGGCTTCAGTCAGCCTCCCTGAATTGGAAGCTAAATAACCATATTTTTCTTAAACCTGAGTAATAAAGAAACCAAAAAGTCCGAAAGCTGCAATTGACAAAAGTAAAAGAACTTCACCAGTGTAATCTTGCAAACAGAACAGACCAAAGTCAATTACAACCTCACCAAGGAGATGTTCAACGTGTTAAGAAACACCTTATTTTTCATTAAATGCCTGGCCACTGGCCTGCTTTTTCAATATCCTATTTTCACCCTCACACTTATTCACATAGCACTC
This sequence comes from Scortum barcoo, assembly GCA_023238725.1. NCBI lineage: Eukaryota > Metazoa > Chordata > Actinopteri > Centrarchiformes > Terapontidae > Scortum > Scortum barcoo. The sequence continues at coordinate 9,934,895 of CM041533.1, forward strand.
CACTACAGTAGTTAACTTTCACACACACACACAGCTTTTAATGCTTAAAGTTTACTTTTGTTACAGGTGCAATAACAAAAGGCCTTTTAAGTCTGACTTGAAAATCTTTACGAGAAATTGGCTCCAGCATTGAGGGGTTGAGGTATTGATTCTGGCCTCTGGCTCAGTCCAGGAAAAGATGGATAGATTTCTTTGAAATGCACTCTGCGTGAGAATATAAAGACTATTGTGTGTTCTCGCTCAGGAATAAATTGTTTCATGACATATCTAGGGCCACCTTTTTAGCTTCAAGCTGCCTGCTTCTTCTGAAAGGGGAATGTTGACAGGGTGGAGCACATTCATCTGTAGTCCCAGACTACCCACACCTCGTAGAAGCTTTTATTGAAAGTTAAATCTCCTTCAGAGAGTTGGCAGCCTCTCGTTGGGATATCTATTTCAGCAGCTGTCGAGGCTGATTATATGGGGGTTGTGCCACACACTGGCAGCGATATAAACCTCCTACAGAGAGAAGGACTATTATGATGCTATTGATTGATGCATTCATTTGCATGCATGTGTACAATCTCTTGACTCAGAAGCAGCCCTTTGTATTGATGGCGTGCAACATGTGATCGGTGATACGTTTTGTTTTGGAATCACGGCCCTCATAATGAAGAAGTCACGCATTTAAGAAGTCCTATGATGCCATATAATTTTTGAAGAAGAAGATGCTTTAATGTTTATTTCAGGACTACAGCTCTACAGCCGATCAATAACAAGTCGCAGGCGAAGAGAAGAGAAGAGTATTTCCCAATACTGAAGTCTGATACCATATGTAAGGATCAAAGCAGTGCAAATTGATTTCACTGCTTGTTCACACTCTGTTGTTGTTGTGTTCTAATGGTCAAAATAGTTCAGGCAAAGTAATGGATGTGGTTGGTACCAGAGTACTGTCAATGAAAAAGCAGTAAGGGTTTGTTCCACCCACTCTTTTCATCCATCTATAGTGGATCAATGAGAAAACATAGTTACCGAGAGACTATGTGATGTAATGTGGTTTATAATTGCTACATTCTTATTTAGGATTGGATTTATAATTGGTCTGCTAAAAGGACAGTCTTATATTTGTCATTGTATTTACTTCTAGCATCACAGATAGATTAAAATCTCAAATTACAGCTACAGGTTAAAATGTAAGATACCTGTGGAAGAACATATTGTTGATATAAGTAGTATGTTTTGTTAACCTCCTATGTATGGCCTCATTCTAAAAAATATATGCAATAAAAACTGGAATGTCAACTGAATTATGTTATTTTATACACATATATTGAACTCAAATTAACTGAGCAACAAGAGAATGATTAATAGAAGAGATTTATTAATGATGCCTTTGAAGGGGATGAAGTTTCAAACTGAAAACTTAGCCGCCTCATTTTTCTGATTTATTATTAAACACAGAGTTGACATTTAAGAAAAAAAAAAGAAACCTCTCAAAATTAAACAAGCAATGGGTTCTGCTTAGTGCATATTCTTTTTGATGGCTTTTTTTTTTTTTTCCTCTGTGTGTGAAATTCTCATCACCCACTGACTCGGAATACATTTTGCTCCTCGCCAATGCCATCGATTTGAATATCAAACCCCAATAAAAGCCACCTCTTTGGGTTTGTTTGAGCACCGCCATGCTGTGAGAGGAAGGTGGGTGGCACAGGGCAAAGGATCTTGGATCTATTGAGTCAAAATATTGATGGATCGGAGCCAGTCCCCGTGATGCTGAAGCCAAAGACTCATGTTAATGTTCTCCAAGCCACATCTTGGCAACACAGACATTTTTGTTTATGTGGAGAGAAAGTTGACTGAGCATGAAATACTTGCTCTTTTTTTTTTTTTTTTCTCAGTGCCGCCTTCATTGTATTCCTAGAGTTTCTTTTGCACAGTCACTCCGGGGAGGTGGAGGACAACCACAGCTACTGTTGGCCACAGAACAACTCCAACTGAACCATTGGGGGGTTAAGAGTCTCGCTCGAGGGCATGTTGATGCTGATTCATGGAGGGTTTCTTGTTCAGATTTCCTCTACCAGATCCTCCTGCTTCACATTTGATCAACAAATTAACATCACGGGTTGGTGCAGCATGTTCGCTGCGCTGCTATAGGTGGATCCACTGCTTAACTGCCTCCTCAGAATAATGAACTTACTTGCACCCAATTATACAATAGCATTTAAAAGCTCTTGAAGAATGCTAATGAGGTTAGCACAATAGCTCGGAGGGAAAAATGAGTGTATATGAAAGGAAACCTACATGAGAAATGGTCATTTTGTGTGGTAAATATACAGAGACGGTTGGTTTGGGATTGTCCCGGTTTCAAGCTGGGTGTTCCAACAGATACCCACTAATATATTAAACTCTAATATGTCCCAGGTTTCAATATTTACTAGCAAATTATCCTCGTGCCCAGCATCTATGGTGTTTGCTCGGTAGGTACAGTGTGATAATTGTCCCCCATCCTGATGATAATGCCTACAGTGCATGCATATGTACATGCATGTGTGTGAACATGCGGTATGGATCCCTAACAAGTTGCTATGGTGCTTGCAGTGAATCTGAGGAAAATCCCTACCTAAACCTTTTACCTGGCATACTTTGGCAATCACTCCCTTTTCCACGTCCGCCCCCTCAAAAAACAGACAAAGCAGCAAATATATCATTAGCAGCTGCCCTATGAAGCTGGATATTAATTATCCTGTGTTCTCCTCGTTTGGCCACTCATTTGCACGTGTACTGTAAATGTCACCAGAGAGATAAATGGGAAAACAAAAACCCCAGCTCGTAGCCTTTATGCAGCAGAATGTCAGGGGGAGCTTGTAAGAGATGAGATATTGGTTTTGGCCTGGCATAGATTCCGGCTCAAAAGATATTCCCAGAGGCAATAAAATTTGTATGTCATCCGTGTTTAGAAACTTATTAGCGGTATGCAAGCAAACCTTTTCAGATTCAACATTCGGATCAGGGCGATGTACTGTACACCTGTTGCCAACAAAGAAGCCATGTAATCATGTATCTTAGGCAGCATAATATAATTTAGTCTGGTTCTTCCCTGAGTTATCTGCCTTCTTTGAAAACCACCTCCCACCGTGTAAAAGCCGCCTTTTACATTCTACTTTTTTTTTTTTTTACTCAGTATGAACTCTTTTACAGTCACATATTGTTCTGACATGCTTTTTTTTGGTAGATTTATGAGTGGATTGAAAGGCACTTTGGGTGGGGGGGGGGGGAGCTCAACTCTCACTCTCTCTGCGTGGCCTTTAAGGTGCGAGGAATAAAGGGGTATTTGTATTAATCGATCACACGCCAAGCCCGGTTGAAGCCTGGCCCTAATGGTTGCTTGCTGTCATTTTGCAAGCAGCTTGTAAAAAGGATTAGAGTGGCTCCGTGGAGTAAGGGCGCATGAACAGCAAAGTTCTGTGGCCGGCGAGGAAAATAAATCAATTTATCCCTGATGGTGGTGCAGTTTTGGAACATAATGCCTAACGATGATGGAGTTTGGACACTTCATACTTGTCATTGTGAAATTGGACTGCCGTGTTGCTAATGATGGTAATGTATGTTGTGCCTCGCCTACTACAGTAATCCTTCACTCTGTCTCACTTAAATGCATCTCATTGTCTGGCATATTGCATTATGAATACCGCTGGGGACACCAAAAAAAAAAAAAAAAAAAGAGGCGAATTTAATTTATGTATTCATTCATTTGAGCAGGAAGTTAATGGAAAAACTGTATAACCATATAAATTTCTTCCTTCTGTCACAGGCGATTGTAACTTTGAGAAGCCGCTGGCAGCGTGCGGGTACAGCCAAGGCAGAGACGATGACCTTGACTGGGAGCAGGCCAATACTAGAGAAAAGTCCTCATCAGATCCATGGCTGCCCTCAGGTAAGGACAGTGACTCTGGCTCACACAGAGAATACATCATATCGTAAAAGGCTGCACCTTTGACAGCGTCGTGAAAGGAGCAGTATGCTGCACTGAATAAGATCATTTTTTTAACATAATAATTTAATATTATGTTCTAAATGGGCAGAACCCATGTGTTTAAAAAGGTATTCAGTCAATATGCTGCTCCATGGATGCGCCGTCCTTGCCATCCGCCATGATTAAGAGCACCCTTGAATATAGTAAATACTACTTGGGCAAGCCGTATGATTATAAATATTCCAAACATGCAACTAATCTGACAGAGCATTTACATGACAAATTTTTATACATCGTGTTTTTTTTCCCCACAGAATTAAATTTATCTCCGAATGGCCAGTTTAATCTGATGATTTAGGTGTTTACATGAGGCATTTTTCTGATTAGGTTATAAGTCTGACTATAATTGGAATATACTGTAAGACTGCATGTAAACAACTCCGTGTTGGAGACTAATAAATATTGATTACAGCTCATATGACCATGTACTGCTACTTTATCCAGTAAGCATAAACTTAAAAGAGAAGACGACGCCTCTACGTGCTTCTCTTGAGTTGCGACAGTATTTTCTTTTATTTTTATTTTGACTTTCAGATTAAGTCGTTAAGACTGAGCAAATGCAACTTCTCTCGACAGGATCTTTGGGACAGTCACATGAAGTGAGACAAAAGCGACATTTGATATCAAAATACTCAGATCCATTTTAATTAAAGAAGTCTTTTCGTCAGCAGCATATTGAAATTCATTAAAATGCTCTGCCCGCATTTTGTGTCTGCCGCACACAATTTGTCTCTTTAATGTTCCATTGATCGCTTTTCATTTGATTTGAAATGCAGAGATATCACCGCCACTGAGCAGAAGGCACCTAAGGAATTAGACTAATGGAATGACGTTTTTTTCCCCCGTGTTATAACAAAGGTAGCGTTGCAAACTAATGGATATTGTTTTCCGCCCCTATCTGACGCCTAATCTCACGAAGGCTGCATCACAGATAGATTGCACTGGGCCCCCCCAGTGACAGAGGGGGAATTAATTAGCAGGCCCTCACTAATTTTAAGCAGGCAGTGCCCAGACCTGTTTGTGTGTACATCAGGATGATGTGTGTTGAACCGCCCTTTAGAAATTACTTTCCATGGAGGGGGATGTTTCGACTTTTTCTATCGCAATTGATTAATGTCGGGACACATGGAGGCTGGGCAAAGGTTACGGCGAAATCTGGAAACGCCTTGACCTACAAATTAACACCTCGCGCACAGTCTAAATTTAACATATCTGATTAAAATCCCATGTCTGGTTAAGAGGTGTCCCTGATTGTGCTTCCGAGTCTGAGCACACTTCAGATAGGCTTGTTTTCTACCAATGCATCTTGAATTGTGTGTAATTAACAGGTTGCAGCTCTGCCTTCATTTGTCAGTGTGAGCACTCAACCTGCCGTGCGAAACTGTAATCTCTCCTCTTTGACCGCATTGAAAGGGATGTGAAATGTAGTGTACTCGACGGCTGAAATTGTTTTAGGGAGACTGGAGAGGGGGTTGATGGGTAGAAATGCATTTAGGTGAAAGCCACACTGGTGGAAAAGCTATCTCACCTCTGATTGCTGTCTCGCTCTCAACCTGTACTTATGAATCTTCACAAAACGACCTTATCATACTCACAGAACAGATTGTTCCGAACAGAAGGCATTACTACCTCAAACATTTCTAAAGGTGGCTGTGGACGGTGTCTGTCCAAATAGGGCCGTTCTTAATGCCAAATATATGATTTTAATGATGATGAGTTTTCAGAGCAAATCAAATCATTCCAGAAGTTTAAACATCTTGCTCACATGTAAACTCCACTTTCAGCATCCCTGGGAACCTTTGACCTTATGATATACATCCGGTTTCAATGTCCAATGCCTGCACAGGAAGTAGTCTGCCCTTAATGTTGTATGGTGGAAAGTAAGAGTGTGGAGGTCAGGGTGGTGTAGCATGACTTTTTTAAGGTTGGTGTTCACAAACCTGCAATTAACGTTCAACTTTTTATTAACAGGAACCACAATCTTTCTCTAACTATAATCAAGTGTTCTAGTTGTCAAACCCTAACTATACTGTAACCAGAGTTAATTGCCATGATGATGATTTTTCCTAAAAATAATCTTTTTGTAGCTGCAATGAGCAGATATTGAGAGGAAGAAAAAAGTTGTCAGTATACAAAAAAATGGACTAGGCCTGAGTTCTTTAAAACAAAAATGCCAAGTTCATTATGCAACAATATGATTCTTTTCTTTATTAAAGGTTAACAGCATGCCGACCTGAAATCTGCATAGTATTGATTGTCTGCCCACAAAAAAATTGAATTAGGATGCTGTGTTGAGAACACACTCCCCATGAGAGGCCTTCTGCAGAATTTGATGACAGCCTGCTGAGGACTCTGCTCCGTCCTACGAAGCTCATACTTAAGCCGAAGACCAAACTGGCCAAAATCCATCCCAGCATGTAAATAAAAGAGTACCAAAACGGAAAAGCGAAATGAAGCACGGCCGGGAAAACAAGCCCTCTGGTCACATGAAGAAGAGCCGAGCTTCGCCTGAAACTCGTGGTTGTTTACGACCGTCCGCTCCCTGCCTAATTGCTACGTCTGCATGAAGCGTAGTCTTGTTTATCCCTCTGCGCAGCTCTGATTGCATGCTTTGGCTCCTTTAGGGTGGCTCAGCCCAGTTCTTAGGCTCTGCGTGTCTGCCTGGGCGCTCCCCAGTGTGTTCCCTCTCTCGAGCCAACTGGAGAAACCCCCGGCAGGACTGTCACTGTCTGTCCTGTTATTACCAACAAGCCTCATCTGCCCTGGACAATGATAATAAAATCAGCTCAGCCAAGACGACACTCATTGAGCCGTGGAGAACGGAGCTGGACGCACTTCTGTCAGAGTCAGATGTTGGCTTAGATTGCGTGTTATTTGAAGAGAAAATTACCCCACTTGAATAAAGCACATGTGTAAGATCTATTAAAAAAAAAAAAAACATATTTCTCTTGTTTCCGCCCTCCTTCATAATGCCTGCTCTCCAACATGGTGCACTTGTCTCAGAGAAGAATGGATGAAACTGACTTTGTGAGGAAGTTTGCAGAGCGGTTGCTGTGGGGGGTGTCCAGATGCCATTAAGGAGGAAGCTGTTTTTAGTGAGCCCCAGCTGGTGCAGAGGCTGCCTCCTCTCTGATGGTGTCATGGATGTTGCCAGCAGTAGGCTGCTGCTCCCTGGCTCTCCCCAGAGACTCGTTCTGGGGAATAATGGAAAGAGGAGGAGAAAGAAAGTCCTTTTAACTGAGATTAATTAGGGTTTTTGTATTATGCTAGGCACAATAGCAAATGCAGCTCTGGCTAAATGACATATTGTTGTATTCTTAATGTCTGCTCTAAATATGTTGCGGGACAGAAATTGAATGTTTTTGTCTCTCTGTTGCGCGGGGTCTTTGTTTTCATAGCACGGCCTTGGTCGATAATGACACCTAGACAATGGTGAAGGATTGGCAGAATGGGGTTCTTCATACGGTAATCGTGATCTCTCATTCTGGTTCTTTATTGTCAGGTTCATAATGCCTTCATGCAAATGCAGCTCACTCTTGAACCCAGAAGGGCGCCTTTCTTGGAGTGTGGCTACTGCATATGGATAAGATGGATCATTTTAAAAGGCAAACCGTTCACCTTTTTGACCATTTCAATCAGGAGGTAATGAATTGACAAAGCCCCCCCCGCCTTACCTGGACAACCGGTGTTGTTTGCGGCGCCGCGTTTGCTGTTCAAATGAAAGGGGAGAAGCATAGCCACTTAAAATATGAGAGGAGAGAACACCCACTGACTGAAGGACGTCAGAAATTTAATCAGAATTTAAATCACATCAGCAAAAGATGGGATTTGCTGTTGAGGAGGGAGCCACCCCCCCTCCCTCCAGGCTTGTGAAAATAAGTTAATTGCTTTTGAGCCATTCACAACTTTGTGTGAAAATCACACCTTGCACGGTGTTGGCAAGGTTGTGAGGTTAAGGAGAAACCCCATTATATGATTAGGGGACGAAACAGAACAGCAAATTACAACGTCTGATCAATTCGTGAATTAATTCCTGGAGACGGCGGATCGCAAATTTCAATTTAGCATGTTTTGTGGGGTTAAGAAGTGTAGCGCCATCCCGAGCAAACAGGATTTCACCCATTATAATAAACAGGATTATGATGGCACATTGTACTGTCATGATGGAGGACATATTTGCATACTGTATCTTTTCCCATCAGCGTGCATTGTATGTACAATTAAGGCTAATGATGCAGCTAGGTGACTCACGTGGACACTCTATGTTGTGTAATGGGTTTGTATCAGGCAAATGAGCCATTATATGACCCATTTATTGCAGCGGAGCAGCAAAAGTGCGTAGTGCATATTAAGATGACATATTAAGCCATTAAGAATTGCCGGTGATTGACATGCAGCAACAAAGGATGCCGCGGTGGAACATAATAAGGGTCAGTTGTTCCACCTGACTGAAATGACAGGGCTGAAACGTGTTCCGCATGATGGATGGTTTTGGGTGAATCTGTTTGACACCGTCAAAGAAACCTGGCAGGTCCTTTGCGCGGAGAGCCCAAACTTATTCAGTGTTACTTTATCAGGCCCCTTTCATGTTTCAAAGGACACAGGGAAAGTTCTGGAAAATTGAGTGGAGGCCACGGCTGTTCACATTAACAGCCTAACCCTCACAGCGAGAGCATTTTTGATTGGTGGCAGACAGTGAGAATAGCCTTGTCTTCATTGACATTTCCGCAGCGGCAGCCGTGCTTTTCTGCGGTGGTGACCTCTGTGAATTTTATTAGCAAATGAGACCTGGAGGGTTTGGGTTTAAAGAGCGCCCCTTCATTCTGATTTCCCCCACATAATGATTTTCACAGAGTTCAGGACCTGAATGGAGGAGAAATAATGAGCGCCAGTCATTACTGCAAATTATATCCTCCGCTCAGACCATCACTCAACTCATAATTAATCTAAATACCTTCAACCTATATACTTTGATGATTAGGATTAGACAGTACCCTATTTGTTTGAGCTAAATTATATCGGACTTTATTCCCATTAAGAAGTCTTTCCTACCTTTTTTAAGAAAAGGAACCAAGGGAAAAAAGAAAATGAACAAATGTAGTCACTTAACCAGCTCAGGGTATTTTGCAACGTCACGCGTATTTTACTTTAAAACTGTGTAACTGGTCCTTTTACATATATCTCTAATGTGGAGTGAATTTATTTGGTTACTGCTGTGTTATTTCTACAGTCATATGTCTTTAAGGGAGATCGTATTTACGCACTGGATGCTGGTTAGTCTTTTTGAAGTCTTCAGGGTGCTTTTCAGGCAAACAAGGGAGCATGAATGCAACAGAAAAGGGTTCATAAAATTCATCTGACACTTGAGTTAGGTCACTGTTCTGTTTTTACTGCAGCAGCCCTTAAAGTGCTCCTGCTTTCCACAGTGAATATGAACAAAAAAAGACTCTAAAGACACAAGACTTCATTTGAACCCAAGAAATTAGGATGTGGTCACATTGTTGTAATCCTGAAAAATCTTTGTAAATTGAGTTTGATTGTTTCATAAAAGCAGGAATTTGTACTGTATATCATTTTGTTTGTCTTTCAGTGGATTATGGACATTATCATTTGACTGTTTCCTGTGAATAATGTTAGAGTAGCTAAACTCTTTGATGCACAAGACTGATTCCTCCATCAAAATGCCAGGCCTCCATCGGTTTTATTGTTTTATTGGATGATCGCATGCGAGGAAATCAAAGTATTTTGTTCTTTAGTGGATACGTACCAGTTCTTCACCAGCTTCTGGAGTCCATATGGACTGACACAAGCTGCGACCAACTTCCAACTGCTCTTCCAGTGTGAGCGAGCGAACGGGTAAAAAAAATTAACCTAATGGACGCTTTCCCTTGGTGCGTGTCCATGTTTCTCTCTGCATGGCTCATTATAGGGCTGTTAGTTTGGGCTTCCTTCGTGTCCATCTGAACCTGAACATTTGTGGGTTTGAGCTGTCTGGGAAAGTCTTCATCGTAGTAGATAACATTTGGTCATAGTTTGACTTTCAGAGGAAATACCATATGAATTTAGTGTTTTCTTAAGCAGCCAAGTAGGGACGTTTTGGACGTTGTTTCTTAATGTCTTCTCCACTGATTCAGCATTGCTCTCCTGAAATCTCCTGACAATCAAAGCATCAAAAGCAATGTGGCAGAACTGGAGGTTTGGTCTTATTTACCCCATGTATTCTTTTTTCTGGTGAAAAACATTACCCACAATGCAATTTGACAGCTGACAGTTTGCTCAGAGATTTGTGTGTAATGCAATTTGCTGCTAATGTAGCAGAGATGAGGAGCAGGATAGGTCTGACAAGCACATTTTCTATACTCGTGGTCACAAGTGCATCACTCGAGGCAGTTTATCAGATTTCATGCAGCTTCTTCTGGAGCCAATTTGTACAACTTTTTCCACATACAGCATGTAGCAGTACAGTAAAGAGACTTTGATATATTCTCCTTCAACCAAAATTAAACACTTGACTAATGACAGAAATTCTCCGAAATTGGTCCAAGAGATTGTTCTCTTTTATCTCCTCTGACAATGAATTTTCTGATATTCCGTTTGTTTATTAAAGCCTAATGTATCACAGTATAAGGAAAGTCATGCATTTCTATTTCAGCGACGCACCCCTCATTTCTGAAGAACAGCAACATGAATATTTAGCATCTGCAGGAGGAACACTTCATCTTTTTACTAATTCATTTTTCATACCAGTCTCCATGTTCTCCAATGTTCAGCCATCATTGTGATGGAAGGTGAAGGTGGCCTACATTGGAATAATAATAAATCTGTTCCTCTGAATACCTTAGACAATAGCCGAGCCCTGGCCTTCACAGAGTTGCAGAGACGGGCCTTGAGTGTGCAGAGAGCTCTCTATTTTTAATTGGTCTTGAACACGCCATTGTTAAGGCAAAAAGAGAGAGAAAGAAGAGGGGGGAAAGGGAGAGAAAACACCCCTGTACATCACTAGCACATTAGCACAGCACTAACACAGTGTCATTATAATTTGCTCTTAGTCTCACTGGCTAATTAGCTTGTCATAGTGCAGCAGGTCCTGCCGAGTATGTGGTCATTAGGCTCTCAGAGCACAGAAACTGAATGACAATCAGTGTTTTCCTGTCATCTTCTTCACTTCTGTTAGACTGTGACAATGGCAGCATGACGAGGCGGCGCGCTGTCACTCGAAATAGTGTATTCTTATGTTTTATGGGGGGTCAATAATGAGGAAAGGAAAGGCTTTTTCCCCTTGTTGTGTTCGGGTTCACTGACCCAAATCAAGACGATTTGTAGGCTTCAAATTTGGTGACAGGAATTTCACGGCCTTCTTGCCACAGTTCTTCCTCCTGCCTGATATTGAGGAAGAAATGTTCTAATATTTACATATATTTCTGTCAAGTAATTGCGCTCTAATACTAATGACCACCGCATTAGGCTTCGTTAAGTGATGACGCACAAAGGTACCCATTGTTTTATTAATAACATGGTAGTAAAAAATGTACAAATGCCGCTTGAGGGATCTGATTTTCATCTCTAATTACCAACAAAGAGCACCTCTGTGCATAAATCTCCTGTGCAACACTGTCACAACGTAGCTGTTTAAAATGAAAAGTAAACAGCCCGTTTTAATCATAGAGGAGAGCAGCGATGCCAGTATCTTTGTCTTTGGTAACGCGAGCTACAACTGAACAATTCATCAACTGATTATTAGTGCTGGTTCGCATCACGCCAGGGGTTGCTGATGCCTCAAAGGGAAATAACAAAAAAAAAAAAAAAAAAGAGAGAGAGAGAGAGGTTTTGGGCACCTGAGCAGATGGCTGAATGTTATTAAAGAGACCTCAGAGCCCTCAAAGAGAGGCGTCTGATTGGGGTTGGACAAACGAGTGTCTCAAAGTCGACTCCTCTCCTGCCCTTCTACATGCACCTTACACAACTTCTTGCGTAGCCTCAAAAAATAATTAGCCTCATCATTTGAATCAGATACAAACTGAAAGTAAATAATACATCAAAAAGCTCTGCGAGAACAGCAGTGTGATACTCACAATGGTGAATCATAACAGAGTGATCACGCTGTGCAGGAAAATCCATAACACAGTAAAAGCCACGGTCATAAATAGCTAATCACAACTTGAAAAAGTGGCTTTTATTACAGTAAACACAGAGAAATGTTATGAAAGGCCCGGTATGACCTTTTATTTCAATGCACAGTGAAGCTTACAGTGAATGTACAAGTGAAACCACACAAACGAGCCACTGTAAGCAACACACAAATGATTGAAGTACCAACTTTTTTCAAAATATGTATTTACATGACAGAAAAAAACAAAACTAAACTAAATCAAACTAGCTTTTTTTTTCCTGGGCTTTCAGCTGCATCTCACAGTCTTCCTGGATGACAATTGTTCAGTTGTCGTGGCGATATGTGGAACTGCTCAGTTGTCATGGAGACATTTCCGAACCTCCACACTTAGGTCATTTGGTGACAACTGAGATATCTCCATGACAATGGCGCAAGCTCCACCCACTTAGAAAGACCATGAGATGTTGCTGAAAGTTCAGGAAAAGCCAAAAGCAAATAAGTGACCTTGAGTTTAATTTTTTTTAGTTTTTTTACTTTTTTTTTACTTTCATGGTCAGCTATGTATTAATTGATTTGCATTTCACATTATTATATTATTGAAATATTCTCAGTCAAGTTGTTTCCTCTTGACAGTGACAATCAAACCAAATGTAAGCTTCAGTTGATAATTCATAGACCGCACACACAGACCGCCAACTTATTCTGTATTCCACTTGTGGCCACTTGTGCTCGGCACTCAAATATAGACCATGTAAACTTAACATGCAGTAGAGTTATTATGAGTTCATGTTAAAATACAGCTCCTCATAAGATATGACGCTTACAGGATCCAAACCGTGTTAAGATCCTTTAAAGCAACAACTTGCCACCACCTGACAAACAAAGCCGAGGAGGCCGACTGTGTCATCACAACCCACTGCTCCTCCTCCTCTTCCTCCTCCTCCTCCGCTGCTCCCTCTCCTCCTGTTTCATTGTGTAAACATGACAGAGCCCCCACTCGTTATCTGAAGCTGGAGACAGATGGAATTGGTGAGCGTTACAAGTGCAGCACAACAAGACAAGTGGGCAAGCTCGAGTCATTGATGGAACAAATAGGGTTTTGTGAGAGGCTGTCTGGCTGACACACTCGGGGACCAAGCCTGCTGATTTAGTCGGCGTTGTTCACCCTTTTTAACACCATATCTGAGTGAATCACCAGATGTTAAATTTAATGACAAAGATTTGCGTCCTCTGCGGGTTCAGCTCTGTTTCGCACGCAGGAGAGCAGAGCTTTTTGCTAACAGGTTGTTTTGTCTCACCTCTAAGCAAAATGTTCATTGCGATCATTACCACCCCCCCTCCAAGAAAAAAAATATATATTTCAAGATAAACTGAGTCTTTTTGGCTGTGTCTCAAACGCTGTTACAATTTGTGCCATCTCATTACTGAGCCAAGCTAAATAGGATGATGACAAATAGAATGTGTTCTGCATCTCCTTGAAAGTTTGCCAATATAATAATTCTCACTTGTGTTTTATTGGCAAGAGGGGAGAGAATTAGATTAACCTTTAATATTGAACCAAAGCGATAAAATCTAAATGGGGCTTGGTTGGCAAATAGATTTTAACGTATTGATTTCTCATCATTTCCTTTTTTCTCTGCTGTTGAGGGGGAAAAAACTGTCTCCTCAAATGTCTAGTATTTGTAGGATGAGTCTTTTTTTTTTTTTTTGGTCTTTGTATTTTGATGAATGATAATGGTCAGACAGTTTTTATCAATCCAAAGACTGCACTTTCTCATTAATGCTAGGATTCCTGAGCGCTAATAGGACAGGTGTCACCTGCTTACTGCATAGTCTTATAAGATTAAGCCCTTTATTTAGTTACTGTTAAACCTCAGGACCTGACTGTTAATAATAATTCTTGTCTTAGAGATATTTCTGTTACGTTAATAACCACCTGCCTCTAAACACCAACAGATCCAAATTATGTTGCTATGTTGCCAGGGATAAAACTGGATCAGATACATGACTTACATGCTTGCACCAAATGCACTACAGAGTTGTTGCAGGTCTTATGTAACTTATACAATTATTTTAATGCTCATATAACACCACGTATTACTAAATGTACATTACATGAGCCTGTTATTTACCCCTACCCCACTGTTGACAGCTTGAAACTCAGCGCAGTTCATGGTTAAGTTTCAAAATATAATCACAGAGTTTAGGGGGGGAAAACTCATTTAGGGCTCTTTGAAAATCAGTGGGTGTTAAATGCAATTCAAGCGTCAAATGAGAGTGTCAGACTTGTAGTGATGTGGCGTTTGACAGCCAAAGCAGAGAAACAGGACAGTGGTGAGTCCTTACGCGTCAACTTAGAAAGCATTAAAAATGCTGATGCTTGTTATGCCTCCGGCATATGTCGCCTTTACATTGCATGTAAATTAACAAGAGTAAGAGTACACAAATATACTAGCGGCTCTTTGAGGTACAGAATTTTGAGATAAATGTTAACTGCTGCGTAGTAACATGCTCCAAATGACTACGTGAACATGCTGCAGGTAATGTGTTTAGATAGTTCAACATTTTAGTTTAGCATGTTTACATTTGCGAATTAACACAAATAACAAAGTACACAAAGTACAGCTGAGATCGACGGGAGTGTCGTTAGTTTTGCAGGTATTTAGTCATAAACTTAAAAAGGACCAATGTCACACAAAATGTCACCAGTCATTAGGACACATCATTTAAGAACCATGAGTGGCTGTACAAAACATCATGGCAGTCCATTAGTAGTAGTTGTAGTAGCTGTAGTGGTAGTAGTTGTTGAGATATGGACCAAAGTGGCTGACTAGTAGTGACTAATAGTGTCTCTTCCTCTTCTTGTTATTGACAGATCATCAATATTTTAGTTTGAACTATATTTCCAAACACTTTTTAAAATTTATTTTAGCATGCTGTCATGTAGATGGATTAGCAGTTGAATATAGGATATTATATGGTTATTACTATTGCTGGACTTTTACTACTATGTATATACAGTATGTTTGAACTGCTGGTGTGATTAAAAACCTGCTCAACTCATGATATAAAACTCTCATCTTTGTGTCCACATTGCAGGTTCAGCCTTCATGATGGTGAACACATCGGGACGCTTTGCTGGGCAGAAAGCCTTACTGCTGACGCCGCAGCTGAGGGAGAATGACACCCACTGCGTTACCTTCCACTACTATATAGGAGGCAGAGACAACAGCCACCCAGGTCACCTAAATATCTATATCAAAGAAAATAACAGCCCCATGGGGATGCCTGTTTGGAACGTGTCGGGCCCAGCCACTCGCTCCTGGGGGCAGGTAGAGCTGGCCATCAGCACCTACTGGCCCAACTTCTACCAGGTGAGGAAGTGTCGCCTGAATCCAGCTCTCTTTTGCATAACGTCTCATCCCAAAACTAGGTTGCTCATTGTAAGCAGCCTTTATAGTGAAGCCAAAGCCATTAAAGCCTGTTCACTGGGCGGAGCAAGACAAATTCATTATTTGAGAAACCCCAAACAATCGCACAATAGCCCATTCAAAACACCTAAGATTATTGATTTCTGAGGCTACCTCGGTATCCATGGTAATCTGTTCTCTTTCCTCTCCATCTGAGCCAGTTCTCCTTTTTCCAATTCTGAAAACTCATTTTCACTTACCAATGCACACGACTGCTGGCCGGGGCAAGGTGATTTCACACTTGCCTGGCTATTAGTCTTCACCGGGCTTGTTCCACAAGTCCACCAAATGTTAATTGATGCAGAGAGACCCCTTAACCTCCCAATGGGAGACGGTCCCTTGGTGAATTATTTCATTATGGGCTAGCAGTGCCGGTCCACAGCGGAGCCGAGGGGAGTCCTCCTGCCTGCTCATCATCGCCACCCAGATAACTTAGTTAACAAGGGACACTGCTGAGCTTCTCACTGCCGAATGCAACACAGGAGCCTTAATGAGAGGCACATGGACAAAAAGAAAGAAAGAAAGAAAGAAGAGGGGGAAGGCAACAGTTGACAGGACAAAATGTGCTGCAGCGGCCTCTCACAGTAGTTGCTTGCTTTTGACATGATGGCGACCTTTGTGTGACATAACCATACAAAAGCCTGTCCGGTCAAATGTTTTTAGTTTGGCTCACTTAGGGATTGAAGGAGTGTGTGTGTGTAGCTTGTTGTGTTTGGATTCATCCTGCGTACAGACATTTGTGGCTAAAACCAAACGCACACCACAAGTCTAAGAGCAAACCGTCACCGACTCTGACATTTTGCTCAGCTTTCGCTTGTGAGGTTCAGACGCTTCAATGCGACAAACCAATCTACACCTCTAAACGAAACAGCAGGATGCCTTTGAATTCCAAGTGAAGTTCAGTGGCGGCTTTGACATGTCGCTCGTGGCTTCAGAAAATCTCGGCACGTAGAGCGAGCGTTTAGCCCCAAAATGACATATTATGCTTTCCAGTGTGTTCGGGGGAAATTCCCAGCATCTGTTGCCTTTCAAACCCCAGCGGAAGGACTGTCTCTGTTTGTAATCGCTCCAGACCCAAACTGACAACATGGCTAAGAGCGAGGATACTAATGATCTTATCACCGATCTCAGTCAAGAGAAGAGAGACCAATGCTTGAAATTGTCACTAATTAACAACATGGCACTAATTATAGGTATCTTTAATTGCATAGTAACCTACGCAATTGTCAAAGGAAAGCCACCTGATACTTGGAAATTATTTTTTAATTACCGGTACGGCTTTTAGTCATCATGAGCGTTTCAGCCTTTGATAATTATTCTTCTTTCAGGTCATCCCTAAAACTTTTAATTGAGATTGTCATGCATTTTCAAAACTGCTGAACACTATGAAAAACACTATAATTTTCGAGACAATGCAATGCATGATCTATGTATGTTGAGCACATGCTGTTAAAATATGTGCTCTGTGCATGAGATGAACACCCATCATTTATCCTTGCTATGCGGTGGTGCACCAATGAGAGAGAAAAACCCAAATGTCCTCATCTGTCTTGATTTCGATACAGTAGAACCTATGGCAGAGCTAATCAATCCTGCTGTAATGTAGTACTTAGCCAAGTCCCTTAGGGATAACCAGTGTGGTGATGTAGACATTGAATGCTGGGTTCACTGTCTGTCTCTCTGACAAATGAGAATGGTGAACTTTCCCGTAACATCAACAGCTTTCGTCCCATGTGAATATTTTCACTCTGTGGGTCAGGCCCAATTATGCACTGCACTATCATTGATGTTGGAATCAATTATATCACAGCTATTAGGCAGGCTGACTGATGTCTGTTGCACAAACAAAAGATTTCAATTAGAGAGTGGGGGCTAGTTCATTTGTCTGGTGGCGATATATGGAGTGGTTGGCCTTTTAATTTCCTTTAAATTAGCCTGTAATGAGGCCGTAATTGGCACCCAAGACATTCACTTTCATATTTCATGAGACAAAAAAAGAAATTTATAATTAGACAGCCTTATCTGAAGGCATCCTGCCTCCCAGATGACAATGGTAACTATCTCCGCCTCCACATTCCTAGGCTACAAAAGGAATCTCAGAGATGTAAGTGTGTGCAGCCTAGCTACGACAGCAGCAGGACAAGTTTCTGGATGACACCATATACAGAACATATCCATTTATATATACCATTTGCTGGAAGATATAGGCTTATATTTAGGGAATAATGGCATGCAAAACATGTGTAGTGAGTGTGTGTGGTGTAATGGGTCTCTGCACCACGCCCTGGGTTTGGGAAGGGACCGGCATTCTGTTTCCCTTTTTATCACTCTGCAGACCAGCAAGTACATAACTCTGACATTCTGCTGGGATACGCCCTCTGTCAGGGCTTAGGACCATTTGTTTTGCAGGAGAACTTGGTCCTTAAAATAGGGCCACGTTAGCTCTACACAGCACAGTTGTAGCCAATTTCAGATTTTCTGTCGTCGGAGATAGCAACAAACGTGTCAACCAAGAAACACTAGACACTAGAGCAACTGTGAAATGCAACAGCAGCCCCTTTCCATGTGCCCTTTAAATTTGCACTAAAGGGGTTGGTTCGCGCAAGTCATGGGAAAAGCATGTTCACACCTCAAGTTGCATCCATCCATGCAGATATTTATGGTTGCATTTTTTTGAGGTATTGAGATTTCTCCACTGACAACATTAGCTTGCTAACATTTGACCCTTGATCAAAATTATGTTTGATAATGATGTTAATGATTTACAATGTGTGCATATTACAAAATGTTGTGCCAAGTAACACAGTTTTAGGTTAGCTAAATCTGTTATTCTACCTAAATACTGCTAAATCTGAAACACTCATATCTCTCCAATGATTGAATATGACTAAAACAAAGTCACATGTATATTTACAGGAGATTGCTGGTTAAGTTTAGCATTTGGCCGGCCAAAGCCGCTGGATATGTAAGTTACTGTATGTCACAGCTGCTGAAGCTACAGTGAATTCCTGTTTACATATTTGATTGCTTTAGATTTGACAGCGCAACACATGCTTCCTAGCAACAAATTAACAGATTACTAAATCTGTACCAGCTAAGCCATTTTCCGTCCATCCAGTCCTGGTGACAGATGATACCATTGTTCAATGCACAGGCAAAAATTTGAGTCACCTGCATTGTTTTGAGGTGGGGGCAAAAATTTGAGTCACCTGCATTGTTTTGAGGTGGGGGCAAAAATCTCAGCCCCTGGACGAGTAAATCCACCTGATTCAACAGCAGTAAGTGAAATTTGGGCAAGCTGACCAGCTAAACATCGCCGTGATGTTACTGTGGGTGTCTCACCCTACCATGCGCTATGTGCTCGTCACAGGCTGCACGCTAATTGTCTTAAGGCTCAAACTTAATTTAACACTTGCATGTCATAACACCTATCAGCCGTGACATATTGTGGAAATAATGTCAGTGGCCTGCAGCTGTGTGACCAGCTGCAGCCCAGCCAAGAGTAGATCACATTTGCAGGAGCTGGACTTCACTGTGCACGCGGGCAGCCTCACTCAAGTGCCATTTGGAGACATGTGCCCATTTATCATCAGTGTTATGAGTCTCCTCTCTCCTCCTCAGATTGTGTTTGAAGCCGTAACCTCAGGGCAGCGCGGCTTGCTGGCCATCAAAGACGTCGTGGTCCAGGGCCACCAGTGCAGTAAGTCCTTTTTCCTTTCACCATAAAAGGATACCATCAAAGAGCCATTGTCCTCTCCATGACACCCTCCCAAATACCTGTATCGTTTCATCTATTCAAGGCCTCCCAGTCAAACAAAAGGCCTTCAAACAGTATACTACAGTCAATCCAAAGTGTAAACCTCCCTCCTTCTGGCTCCCTGAAGATTTATGAGCATACAGTTGACATGCTGAAGTGTGCTCAGGATTTAATGTTGGAGTGGCTGTGTTAAATCTCTCCTTTGAGAGCTGTGAGGAATAGCGTGAAGAAAAGGGGCCGAAAAAAACAAATACCACCATACAGTACACTGCCGCTTGTGTTTGGATTCCACTATAATTCCCCTCCCTTAAGAATATCCAGTAAAGCATCTCATCTCTCAGATGCTCAGAGTTCTGCTACCCTTGCTGAATATAAGTACAGACACTTCAGAGCGCGCCGCGGAGCTAATGAACATGTAATCACAAGCATATTTAGATTTTTTTTTTGTTTTTACGCTCCTGCTTTTGGGTTAGGCTGCTGCTGTGGGAGTACAAGGATGAAGGCTCTCCAGGATTCTTCATTGCCGTGCTTTTGAGTGCTGAGTGTCATGTTAGTCCATACGGCACTCCTTAAGTTTATGCTAAGTGGTTTTCACACACTGCATTCTAAGTCTAAATCAATACCACACGGGTACTCATCAATTGATTTATACTTTACTTTACCCCTCATAGCTGAAGTATCAAGCTCTGATTGTTAGGCGCTAATGACCTGGTAACCATTTGAAAGCAGCTGAATTCCTACAAATGTTATGTCAATAAGATGGATTTATATGGCGATAGGTGTTGCATATAAATGTATCTGAGGCTTTGCGACGTGATCAATGTTGAAATGCGTAAAAAGTGCGCACGGATCAATAACCCGCTCAGCTGCAATTGGGCTTCTTTGAGTGATAAGCAAAAGTGATCAGAGCGACTCCTCAGTGGAGCGCAGCCAATTCATTTTCTATTTATACGACCATGTGGAATATCTAGCACAAAGGTGTGATTATGCCACTGGGTGGTCTGCCTCTCCTTCCATCATTAAAGAAGACATTAGCGATGAGAAAAATAGATTTGTCTTTTTTGGCGCTGCATGGATTGACAGGACAAAGTTACGAAGGAGGTGTAGTTCAAAGACGAGCTTGTAAAATATTAAGTAGACGTGAAAGTCTTGATGATGAAAGTGATAGAATTAGCTTTTGCCAAGTCTTTAGAGATTTGGTTATGTTTCGAATCAAGGTCGCTCCGTTGAATTGCCCTATTTTTCTATGCAGAATAGCGGCACTAATCAAAAATGTTCTACATAAGTTACTTTCTGTGGACTATCCCAGTCAGTGTGCATGCTGATAATGAGCACAGAGAATAATGCTTTTGGAAAAATCCCCTCAATCAATGAAAGGATGCTGTTAAAAGACAGCAGAAATTGGGTTTTTGTTAGGTGCAGGACCGTCCTCTCGTGTCTCATTTTAGGGAATTAGGTGGAGTATTCCTCACAAAGTGATGTTGGCCTCTGGCACTGAGGGGTATCAGATGCTGTAATAATGAGCAGCACCCGTTCAAGCCTGCTTCTTTCAGTTTTTCAGTTTTACATACATATCTTTACACAAGAGTTACAAAGTGGGTAAAAGTGGAATTTGTGGATGGATTGATCGGCTACTTTAGCATCCAGTCCTGATGATTAATTCTCATAAAGTATAAGCACACTTCTCCTTTGCAGCTGTCTGAAAAATATTTGCATTTTTTTCCTCAGTGAACACACCTCACTTCCTGACTATAAAGGGAGTGGAGGTCAACGCCGGACAGACCGCATCTTTTCACTGCACCGTCAATGGACGCAAAAGGGACAATTTCCGCCTCTGGCTTCAGGTGAGATCCATTTTTATCCTTCTACTTATAATCTATATCAAGGACACGATCAGAGAGTGGAATCAGCATCAGAAGTGGGCCCTCTGGAA
Source organism: Scortum barcoo (assembly GCA_023238725.1). Classification (NCBI taxonomy): domain Eukaryota; kingdom Metazoa; phylum Chordata; class Actinopteri; order Centrarchiformes; family Terapontidae; genus Scortum; species Scortum barcoo. Next base: position 9,956,177 of record CM041533.1, read on the forward strand.
ATTATCGTGTCTTCCTGAACAGACCCTATTGTCTGAGTGTGTAATCTTCTGATCAGGAGTCAGCAGTGCTATGTACTGTCATATTGCCAAGTATAAGAGTCCTCCTTAAATAGGAAACTAAAAATGGAGTATATGCCATTTAATAAGTCATGCGAAGTACACAAGATCAATGTATGGTTTCAGGAGATAAAAGTATTTGTTGGAATCTTTACTAAATTAACATTTTAACCAAGTAAAAACAGATGATAACAACTATCAGCCATTTTGTGTAATCTTGATACCATTATTAAGAGAAATAAGACAACATTTAGATAATATTATCATCAGTTGACATCATATAACAACCCCTGATACTGTAGATACTGTGACAATTGCACTTGTTCAATAAATTATTTCATTTGGATTCCAATGGTGAGAGAGGGTAGAAAAAAATAAAGAAGACAAGGCAGGAGGACTTGATTATTTTTAAAATGTTTAACCCTAATTACAGAGGGCCGAATGTAAACAGTTACACCACAGCGATGGATGGTGCATCTTCCTGATTGGCTGGCAGATGTCCATTTAAACTGTAAACAGTAAACCTCAAACATAGCCCTGGTTAGCAGTTCAACCAAAACTCTAACTCATAACTTTGCAAAGTATATTAAATTGTGGGTAATTATTGAAACGGTACTTCCTGTGTGTTTCAAAGTATTGTACCACTTAGCTCAAAAGTGAAACCAGTGCCACCCCATTAATGCACTAATGCCTAATATGAGGAAAATAGAAGTGAAGATGAAATACCATGGGGTGTTAAATCATGATATCATGATGATGGCACCTTTTCATGTAACCAAAAGCTGATTCCTGCTTACCTGCCTTTCATTGGCTTTTAAAAGTTAGTTTTAATTTACTTTATAAACTGTTTGACTAATTCAAACCTAGACATTCACAAATTGCTTTATTGTGCCCTTATGTTTGGGATTTCACCTGCTCACCAGATTTCCTGCAGCTTCTGTGTCTGGGAGGCAGGGGATTACAGTTGTTTCAGATCACCGCAGTATGGTCTTAACCTATATAGATGTTGGCTCTGTGGATACTGTGTACTATATCTGGCACGGCTGAGCTGCACAGCAGTCTTGAATTGACCTTGTTCTGAGCAGCGAAGGTAGTGCATCTGGCAGACATAACCCTGCCGGCTCTGCTGCTAAGCACACTGTCACACATGTGATCAGTGGGAGCATGACGCCGGGTAAAGGTCCTCTGCCAGGTACTCCATCATTTTAGCAAACACGTCCTCATTAGCACAGGAGCTGGAAAACAAACATTAAGTGAAGTCCCCCGATGACAGTAATGAAGAAATATTTCTAATGAACAAATGTCCCCCATCTGCCTGCTGTGAGGGGTGACAGCTGGGGAGAGCCCACTGTGTGTTTGCGTGTGTGTGCGCGTGCGTTCCTGTGTGATAAATGTATTCCTACTATCAGCCACCGATGGGAATGATAGGACACAAACAGGCATGCATGAGAAAAGACAACGAGTACACTCAACCAGAGTTTCTGAAACACACAAGGTCGGGCCACTTTGCTTATTAAACCTTTCCATTTTGGAGGCTCACTTGTGTGTTTTGTCTGGCTTCCAAACAGGGCATCGGTGGACGGGAGGCCCCGATGAAAGCCACTAAACCTTGGAACAACCGACGCTTCATAGGCACTTTCGATGTAGAGAACACGACCAAGGGCGACTCGGGCCGCTACCGCTGCATCGTCCACTCAGACAAAGGGGTTGGAGTGTCCAATTACGGGGAACTAACCATAAAACGTGAGTATTGGTCCCACAGCGAAGACAAACACAGACCCAGCCTATCCGAATGAACGCAGCACAGACAGCGGGAATGTTTTCCATCCACATGACCTCTGCGCACACAGCAAAGTCAACAGGAGATAAACAGGAAATACTGCGTGTTCGTAGATGAAAACGTCCTCTAAGGCGATGCTAAAAATACTAGCTTTTTATGTTGATTTGTTATCCAGAGGACTTTAATACTTCCCCTGCAAAGGCTGTCCTTGACTGAGCACAATTCCACCTAAAAGATCACAAAGGCAAGAGGCACCAGGGTTTACAGTAACCTCACTGATATTTCACTCCTGCAGTCATTTGATATGAATTTATGGAGTCGTCTGAAACTAAATCCTGCAAGGCCTCACTTTCCTACAGCCCTATAGCCCGGTAATGGCCTTCTATATTTCTTCACCTCAATTTTCTCCCTGTGTGTCAATTGTCAATTGAATTTACTGCCCGTTCACCCCCCCCTGCCCCCCCTTTTTTTTTTTTTTTTTTTTTTTCTCCAAGCTTTATGTGATTGATAGGTTTAATCCTGGCTGTCCAGATCGAGGTCTGTCAATCATGCGAGAATGGCCGGGCCCAGACACAGCAGAGTGAGGAGGGAGATAAAGTCTCTCTGCCCGAGTGTATCAGTGGGTTTCAGCGGTGTACTCAAAGAAAATTTACTGACACACTGGAGGCACTCAAAACCACACTCGTGCATTAATTCAACAACACAATCACTCGCACTTACACACACTTGCGAAACGGCAATATTTTTGCTGATCGACGCTCTCACTGTGTTACTAGATATATTTTTGCACAAGACAAACCAGTTAAGTGTAAAGTGCCTTTGTCATAAATATTTAAAATACAGTAATTTTCTAGATTTAGGCATTCATCGAATCTTGTAATGCATCCCACTTTAAATTCTGCAGAGATTTCACACCTCGATGGCTCCGGCATAAGCCAGCCCGTCGCAGGAAGAAAAGAGGCGTTTTCATGGTTATAAGTGTCACACATAAAAAAGCTGATATCTCCTCTTATCGTAGCAGTCATAAAACAAGTGCTTAACCCTCCTAGCAATGTGTCTGAGTCGTAAATCCTCCTTAAATGTGTATTCACCGCGTCCGTGACTCGTTTTTTGGAGGAGTGACCACGGAGAGATTCTGTGGATTACGAGGCTGCTACAGTTGGAACACCGGCCCGCTAACCCCCCCCACCGCCCCTCATTACCATACACTGCCTTTTTCTTCAACATGAGGAGAGTGAATGCTTGATTATACCAGATAATCACTTCTGCCTTTCATGCCAGTATTCAGTCAGATTTATGTGCCAATGTGGAAGTGCGCTGCATGTATTTCCAGAGCGCCATACGGATTGGCCCCTTGTAGCACCTTTCCCCGCGGCCCCCCTCGTGATGGGCTCTCCTGTAGTGCAGCCAGTGGTTCTGAAAAGGCGATAATTACTCTCCGTCCAAGTGCTGGCTCCTTTCTTGGCCTGGTTAGAATCACCTGGAGCCTGTGGAGCTTTCGCCGAGCTCCAGCACAGTATTCTGGGCCGTGTCACCAACTCAAGGCTGCCGAGGTGCGGCCGTGTCAGCGCTAATGAGAGTAGCCGCCAAAAATCGAAGGCCAGCCGGCCAAGCTCGTCATTTTCCTGTAGCCACCTCTTCTCCCATCACGAGCAGATCAATTCTTTACTCACAGCAGCCCAATTAGGAGAGTGCACAACGTAATGAGGACCTCTTGCATCTTAGAAAGAGATGCTCAGTGGATGTAACAGAAATGAAAGGGAGGGATTTATAAAAACTCAGGTCTAACTAATCTAACAACAGAACAGAGTGACAGCTCTTATTATTGCTCTCTGTGTGGTGAATGAAAAATGAGTGGTAAAACGTGTGTGTGTGCATTCTCCACTGTATATGTTTGCAATTTATATGTTTTGCACTGCTGAAATGAAAGAGACAAATAAATTGATGATGAAATAGTTAGCTCCATTCCTAGTATGTTGATTCTTAGTATGTTTTTGTTATTCAGCATTTGGTCCATGTGCAAGCCAATGTGTGTGTCTCCCGTTGCATGTGTGTGAATGTGCATGAATGTGCAATTGCGTTCTGGCAGTAAAGGCAGGTGCTGCGGTGGAGGAGGACGCAGCTGTTGCCAGGCCGTTTGCCTGTCTGGTCAACATCATGATAACAGCTGCTTGCTGACCCTCGCGTATGGCTGCCGCTGTCATCTGCACACTGTCACCCATCTCCAGCCAGCGCTGAGCTGAGCACTGAGCCCTTTCCAGGGCCCCACTGCTGTGACGCCGCCTTGTGAGGCTTAAACAGTGGGAATTGAGTTGTTAATATCCCAAAGTGTTCCAGCACTTGAGTGTATTTCACACCGGTAATCCGTTATTTTCAGTGTGTCTGCTATGGCTGTTGAATCGAGGATTACTGCACCTACAGGAATTATTTCATCACCGTAAGCTGCTGTCGCTTTTGTGAAGCAGTAACTTTTCAAAGTTAAATGAAATGCTTATTGCTATAATACATCATGCTGCTTAGTCGCATTGTGAAGGAAATGGTCTCAAGTGATAAGACCAAAAATAGGATTGACTGGCGGCAGTGGACTGTGCATTACATTGCATAAAAAGAGCCTGTTCTCTATAGAAAAGGAAGATTGATTAAATGATTGAAGCTCTCCTGCTCGATACTTTGGACATTTAATTCCACAGCCTGGCGGCGTCACGTGTAATCCTCAAAGATGACACCAGATTAAACCAGATAGTCATAAAATGCAGCATCATAACCTCAGTGGATATTTGTTGGTTGAATTTTGTATTAAGTTGCCAAGTTTCACACCCTGTGAACCAGTCATGCCTGAGTCAGCAGCTTGAAACTTTGTCATATTATTCGGGCCATTTGGTCCTGTGCATCACAAGGTGTTATCGTAGACTGAGTGTGTTGGCAATCGTGTCAATAAAATCTGATACTTCACTCAAAATGACTCTCGGTTTTACTTCTAGTAAGTAAATTTGTTCCTTGATGAATAGTGGTACTTATTATGCAATAAAATAAAATACATTAGGTCTTTTAATCATGCATATCATTTGTTTTTCTCAAGGTAAAACATAAAAGCCAAAAAACTGAACAACCTGAGTTCTCTGTTCTCTGAAAGCAGAATTAGAAAACGCATTTTATAAATTTTATTCTTATTTGATATTTTAAAGTATTATAAATGTCAAACACCATTATAATAGCAGTATTATATAATTTACCACTGTACTAAGAGGGGTTTTATTACAGGGTTAGCCTGTGCTGCTTTCTGTTGCTTAAATTAATCTGATGCATGTTGCCACTTAACTCAGTTACACCCCTTTTAAGACATAAGACCAGACCATAAAAAAACAACATCATCAAAACAAGCTGATGGTTAAAGCCAGATTTTGGATCACCTCGTTCTCCTGTCTTCAGACTAGTGCGCTGCGTGTGAGTCCAGGAGAGGACTCGGCTGGATTAGCTGGTTCGCTTTAGGTGATGTTTCACAGCAACACTGGAAGCTTGGATTAGCGGGAGTTTAGGGACCTGTGACAGAGGTCACCGTGGGGTAGCCATCTGCTGAGGGAGAGCCTCCAGTTCTCCGTAGGACACCTCAGACTGCCCCTAATGTGCCTGCTGACTCGTCCCTCTCCATGACAACTCCATGAGAAGCAGCCAGGCGACTAATGGCATTATTCTGTTACATGTGTGTGCTCATTAGAGCTACTCACCGCCGCCTCTGGGACGTGAAACTATTGCCGTGCATGACAAGAGTAGATTCCTAAGCAGTGCCTTGGCTGTGGGTCGTAGCTCTTTTGTTGACAATGGCAGGTTTTTCAATGGACAAGTGTGTGTGAAGCATGGAAGACGTGACAGTGAGATAGTGAAGATGGACTGGTTTTGTTGTCCCCCTATTAAAATGGTCACCGGAAAAACAACTTTTTGTCAAATGTGACTTAAAAGAAAGTAGAGATAAAAGTAGGGAACTATTCTTATAGATATTGGAAGTTTCCAGTAACGCCTCCCCTCAAATGTGTTACTGCAACGTCCCTTTGCCTGGTTGTATAATAATGCAATCCTGAAAATATCGCAGAGTTGAAATAACTTGTCTGACATTTCGAGAAGCCTCATTAAACGAGAAATGGCACAAGGTTTAAGCAAGATTAGACAAATATTGGTGACATAACAGAGAAAAGGTCATTTCCAATGTTGTCATTGAACACCACATTTGTCTGAAAGAGATAAACTTATATTGAAGAAAGCAAGATTACATTTCCCATAAATCCTAAAAAAAAAAAAAAAAAACACTCAATAGAAGGTACAATGGTTTCAGAAACGGATTCATTTTCAAGTGTTAGACTATTCATTTTAAAGAAAAACGTCCTTAACTTGATGAAATATTTATACAATCAAGTCTGTGGAAATGTTTTCTCTTATTTACCAACCTCTTCCTGTTATTTAAAAATGTGTCATCATTGTATATCCTTAATCATTTTGTGAAGGTCTCTAACTTTGAATGATGTGGACATTTGCACAGTGAGTGTGGTTGACACAAAGGCCTCAACAAAGCCGAAGCTGACCTTACCCTGAGGCCTGATTGAATGTGAAAAAGTTTCATATTGAAATACAATTTCTCAGGTACCACTTGAGTTATATTTTAAAAATATTGTGGAGGGTTAAACATTTAGAAACTGTTTGAATTGAACCTATTATGTTTGAATATTTTTTTCAGATTGGGAGACAGTGACTAACTCTCTTATACTCTTTGTTTTGTCTCACTCTGCTTTTGAACAGCAACACTGGACTGTAAATACCTTTACCCATGTACGCAACTCAACTCTACACTCAGAGGGAAATGTTCTTCCTTTTAGTCCAAATCATACATTTATTCAGCAGCTAAGGTATTGAATAAAAAAAAAAAAGATTTTATAAAATATAGTACATAGTTCTTGATTAAACTACTCAACAAATCCCATTTATATATGCTTCCTTTGTGTCAGATAGAACATTCACATTTGTAAGACCTTCACTGCCAAAAAGATATTAAATTAGTGAGACTATCTTCACATGATAACAAAAACATTTTGAAGGAGGCTGAATGGTGTTGTTAAAGTAAGTCATGGTTAATATACTGTAGGTTGTGTTTTATAGACTTTTCTTTTCAGTTCAGTTTTAAACAGTCAGGAGTTGAGAGATTAAAGCATCTGATGAATCTCACAGGAGAGATGACAACTACAGTGGTTGTCAGTTACCAGAGGCTTTTCCATAGAAGTCCTCTGATTGAAATCAATACATTGTTCAATAGGAGCATTATTTTGTCAAGGTCTTCGTTACTTCAGTCAGTGTAGGACTGATGATGAAATTCCTCACCAGGCTTGAACCACTGATCATTACGCAGCTCCTCTTAAATACCTCGATTATTAGGAAACATTCTTCATGTGCTTCAAGAGGATTTTCATGTGGATGATTGTTTAAAAAGAAATTGATTTTTGAGTGTTTGTTTGGTTGAAGCATTTCTCCACAGTTTTTGTTTTTTGGAATGTCAGTGCTTTTTACACAAATTAAAAATACAAAATCATTTTTTGGATTGTTAACCATAAAGACCATAATGTCTTAACTAGCATTCAACAAAACTTTCCATTTCCCCAGAGCCCCCAGTGCCCATCGCACCACCCCAGCTTACTGCTGTTGGCGCCACCTACCTTTGGATCCAGCTGAACGCCAACTCCATCAACGGGGACGGCCCGATTATCGACAGGGAGGTGGAGTACCGCACTGTGTCCGGCACCATGTACGACCTGCAGCCCGTTGACAAGACCACGCACAAGATCGGCCATCTGGATCCAGACACCGAGTACGAGATCAGCGTTCTGCTGACCAGACCTCTGGAGGGAGGCACCGGAGCTCCCGGACCCCCCCTGAGGGCGAGGACCAAATGTGCCGGTGAGGGCAGAAATATCTTTACTTACAGAGCATCAGTGGGGTTTCAGAAAAATGATATATTATGTTGTTTCACATTAACATGAACAGGATTTTAAAAAAAATCATACATCATACTGCCAATTTACAACCGATTTGGAGAAACTGTCGCCAATGTAAACCACTGCCATGTTCTGCAGTAAACCTTGATTAGTACACCAGCTGGTTTTGTATTCTTTGCTGAAATTGGCAGTGATTTACATTTTTCTTACTCACACTGGACTGCGGCCCTCTGAAGGTTTATTGTAGACAATCTATCCAAATTACTGAACGTTTGAACCAGGAAGCAAAGACAATAGAGTCCAAAAGACCCACAAAGGAGAAGCAATTAGTAGCTACTGATGACATTTCAAAGAACAAACACAATTTTGAATAGCTTCTTAAAATCTAAACCTCAAAACACAGATATAAAGAAAAAAAGCTGCTAAACTTTCCTTCAGGTGGTGCAGCTGTTAAGATTGCAGCACTATCACTGCAGCTGAATTGACACGTGTACAAGTGACCTGACTGAACTCTCCTTGGTGGTGAATCGCCATCCTTCTAAATGTGTTTGCTTTAGTTTGTTACTGAGCTCCATCCCAGTGCCAATAGGTTGCCACTCATCTAAAAATATGGATAGCATCTCTGTTGCAGCTTGCGGTGTGAACAAGTGGGGAAAAAAACACAAGGTTCACTTTCAATGTCAGCACTTTGCACAGCTCCAGCACAACAACAGAGAACAACAGTGCCTCTCTTGGTTAAATAGAGAGAAGATCCTGTGAAAAAGAGTGGTCAAAACAGTTCAAGCTCTCCATTCATTCAGCCTTTTTTAAAATTATTATTTTATCATTGTTGCCTTAGGGTTGTTGTATTTGAGTTTGTGTTTGAGTTCGTATCATCCCTAATTTACTCTCATGGCAAAACATTTTTAAAAAAGACCCTTATTTTTACAAATCACCCCCTGCATGCAATAAATACCTATCAGGGCTCCATTGTTGGTAAAGCTCATTCTGTGTACTCTAAAGCCTCATTGCATTGGAAGCAAATAACCGCAGCTTACAATCGCCCAACATATATCATTGCCATTTTACTTTGGTAATTATTTTTGCATCGCAGACAAAGCCCTCTGTGTTTGCATTGTTTCCACCTATAGATCTTCATTAAGATATTTGGCATATGAACATAAATTGTCTCTTTTCCACAGGTAATGTATTCCACAGTGAGCACCTGGAACAATTAAAGCTGTGCATACTTTTTCAGCATTACATGTGACTGAAAAAGACCTGATGAAACGACGGAATAATAACAAGTTTAGGTGAACTCAACTTTCCTCGCCGTTTCGAGCAGCTGTATGTCACTATAATTGATATGATTTATAGTTGGCTCCCGGCGTGGAGCTGCAAACTGCCCTGCCACATGGTTAGCTTCATAACTACTTGTTTATTCAGCTTAATTCTCGTTCCAAACTCCGCGCGAGCCTCTTAATTCATCAGCAACTCAGATTGATATTGTGCGTGAAGCAGAGTGGCACCTTAAATTTGCATCATTATAGTGCCGCTATACCGTGGGCACTCAGACTCAAACATGTACATAAACACTTTGAGAATGCCTGATGATATTGTACAAATTGCTCTTCTCACAACATTAACCAGCTAAATTCCCATGCTGTAGTAGGATGCCAAGTCGGGGGAACAAAACAAACCCAGCCTCAGCATTTTCCCAGTCTAAGTTTGGTGTCCAGAGAAATGCTGATGAAAATGAGATTTTTCTCCCCTCCCTGCCTAGGGTGGTAACCCCCTCTCCCCACTGTGAAGGTCATGAGCTTATTCATTTTTAGTCTGGCTGATAGGGATGAATGGCCCTACCTGTTCAGCCCTCTGAGTCGGGCCCAGCTTCTGCGGGGGTCCTGCCCCTTGGCCACCCTGCCGGTCACAGTCGGGGAGATTGATGGCCCCGGCTCCTGAAGTGTGTTTGAGGAAGCAGCTCTTGATCTTGTCCGGCTCTCCGCTGGTCTTTCCCGCTGACAGGCTGGGCCTCGGCAGAGCTCCTAATTGAACGGTTAAGACTCACAGGTCTGTGTGATACATCACTGTTGATACAGACAGGCCCGGAGACTCGCTCCCTTTCTCCCTGCACTGCTGTCTAGAGGTGCTAATGAAAATCTGTGGCCACTTTAGAGCACTGTCTCGCACATAATTATTCATAGCCATGCGTTGGTCACTTCGCAAACTGAGCAATGTTTCTGATGACAAAGGATGTTTTAATTCAATCTTCTGTAAAATGGGGAATGTATAATGCAAGGACACCACCAATTTAATTCAGAAGCAGGAGGAAGAAAGCGGTAGCCTTGAAAGGTTTTATTTCCAATGAAGCACTTCTATTACTTTCCTAGTGAACATCAAAAGCATGTGTTATCCAAGGCTCTGTGATTGCTGTAGGGGGTTATTTGCAGGTTTTAAGGGTTTGCAAAAAGATTCAAACAACATTTTGTCAATGTTGAATTTCACAACTTGTTAACATTCGTCATTTTGCCCATTTCCTACTGGCCAAAATTACTAATAACATTTTTTAGGTAAAACAGAGAGGAAAAGTAAAAAAAAACATTTAACTGCAGTAAATGCACTCCCCATCCATGTGAAATTTATGTCTGTTGTGAAGTTGTTTTCCACTTCAGAGTTCTCCACTTTTGGTAAGTGCTACTTGAAGGAAGACACTGTATTATCAGGTGGTGCCCCGAGATCACAGCAGGCTGCCCTGCATTTCAGCAACACTATTGAGAGGCCATCTCACACAGAGAAACCATTTCCAGCCCTCACTAGGAAGGCAGATAAGCAAGTCTTAAACAACTACCCGTCTGCGGTCTGAGCTGCACTTCAGATGTGTGTGGAAAATTGTTTGCCAGAGTTTATCAATCTTCACACCGTAATCTCCTTTGGGTTAAGGTAATCACAGACACACTCTGACTGTGGTCTCACTCCACCTTATAAGCAAACATTTGGAGCCCTTTGTAATTCCGATAAACCACAATCATAGTCTAGACGGGTACTTTTGTCACTTTAACGTATAAATCAATCAACTCTGCTAATAATTTTTAAATCCATTTGAAGCTGATTCTGAGAGATTCTGACTGAGAAGTGCACATTCATGTTTTTTCACACAGCACTTGTTAGTTAATTTTATACTAGTTTCCATGGCAGAGGAACAGTCTGTCCTGTGTGCCTCATCTCCACTCTATAGCCCTCGCTGTCCCGCTGGCTCGCGGGCACTTTCAAAATGGCAGTACATGATGTCCATGCTGGGTCCAAACACCTGCTCAGACTCCAGCCTCTGCCAAGTCCACATCTCCGTCTATAAGTTGTCTCCATCTGCGCTCCGTTACCACGTGGGAGTAGTCTCATCTGTTTGTTTTTACTTTGCCATTCTGTTGCACTGACTGCTATTAAACACAGAGGAATCAGCGTTAATCAGGGATCAGCCCTCGCTTAAATACTCGTTTATAAAAGTGGAGGGTAGGGAGGAGCCGTGCAATTATGTTCACCCACACCAAGGTTGGTTATTTGCATTTAGCCTCCTGGTAAATCTGCGAGAGTACAGGTCTGTTTTGATGCAAATAAGCAATGATGGCAGTGTGTGGCAACCTGAAAGTGATTGTGGTGGCATGAATACTATATTTGCCAAATATGATAATGTCTCAGTGACGTTGATGCAGGGTCACAAAAGTCCGAAGGACAAGTTTGAATGTTGCTTCTGTGAATGTGAAGCTGATTTTCCAGCATGCCCTTGCCCATTGTAAAAAAAAAAAAACAAACAAAAAAACTTTTCAGGAGACATTGTCAATTTTTCAGCATACTTTCTAATATAAGTGTGTTGAGGATATATATTTTTACAAAGTTTTACTATTTTATGTAACGTGACCTTATGTAAAAACATAACCTCTTGTACATGGACAAGACATTATAGCAGAGTCATACTATGAAATACTTATCACCTTATATTGTGGGATAAAGGGGCTTCCAAACATGCCTAGAGAGAAAAATAAAAAGGTAAACAGGATGTTCCTTGCCTCCAAAAAAATACATTCTGAATATTTATTTAAAGCTTCTGAGGCAGACTAACACTAGAGGTGCTTATATGCCACTTGTCACCATGGCCAACATCCTACTCATCTTACCTGTCCAGTATTAAAGGTTACAGCTAAGAAAGAAAATTTTTTCCATCCAAAGTTTCCATGAAATTAATTAAAATAAGGTGCTTAATAAGAAAATGCTTTTTTTCACACAGACACACAAATCACATAGGTCAATTGCCTGGAAAAGTCTAGTTTTATAATGTGGATTGCAACAGTTCAAATAAGTTAAATAGACAGAAACTGTAGAGATATGTTGGCAAAAGGTTAACAGTAAAGGTTAAAAGTAGACAAAAGTTTAAGAGGATAGCTTTGAAAAAAGATGTCTGGAATTATTCTTTAAAATACTCGTCTGTACATTGTGTCACTTGTTAAAATGTATGTGGGTTCAGCTGGAGGAATGATCAGCCTTTGTGCAGTGTACCGCGAGCAAGTCATACTCAATAGGTACATGAATTCAGTTATGAAAGTGCTCCCTGAGTGGATCTGGACTGCATATAGAAATCCTGTCTAAAGAATACCACGACTGCCAGACCTTGGAGTTTGTGAATTGCACACAAACTGTAGAAAAAAATGTTACCCATACATAACTGTGCTGGGCAAGATAAGAATCACAAAAAACATGCGGTTAACCCTCTGTTGATGCTGCTATCTGAAAAATCAGCCCTTTCTTTCATCTCCTCTTTGTAAACCTTACAAAGTAATGAATAATGGTAAGACTTATATATATGTAAGCTAGTGCCTTTTTCTGCCTTTATTCAGCTGTCAGAAAGGGCTTTGAAAAGTGTAATCTACAGTATAAAGGACCTTTTTCCCCACTAATCTGTCAAGGAGCCATTCACTTTGAGAGACGAGACGATTTAATGACCTGACTTACTTGTAAGGACAGTCAGGGTTTGGTACCACTTGCATAAAGTCTTTGTGAATATTCTTTGTCACTTTTAAGAATTTGCGTCCAAAAGAGCGAGACCCTCGAATGTGCAGACATTTCCATCCATTGACGTTTCCATCAGGAAGAATGGATTGCTTACGTCTTTGGTTATACTGAAATGACATAGTTAAAATAATAATAGTAACAGAAAAGGAAGGATGATTCACAGCCATTGCTAAGTCCAAGGACAGAGACACAGCTTGACAACACAGAGCATAAAAAAGTGTATAGTTTTCAAATTGCTGGACGCTATTGTTAGCCATCTTAACAGATTAGCTCTATCAGTTTACATCATTTTCCAGTCACACTTAAGCCAGCGCAGTATTTTTCACCTGCCAATTCTCGCCTAACCAAGCCTCTACATTTTATTAACAAAGGCAGAATGATGATCTGTCACTTGTAAGTGCTATGTTTTTTTTTCCCCCTCTATAACATGTCTACAGGGCAAATTGCCTCGGTGAGGTCTAAGCCTTCATGATGGTTGCTTTCTTTTCTGCCGCTGAGATTGAGCAGATCTGTCTCAGTGGTATTCTAAAAGGAGAGGAAATTGTTTGCGAGATTTGATGTGTCTAATTAATGCTATTGTTGCCTTAAGGCATGAATGGAAAGCTACTTCACCTCGCCATCTCAGATAACGTTGATCTCGTTTGTCCCCCACAATAGCTGGCAGTCATGTGACCTATAGGGTTTATATATTGTCTGGAGCAAGGCGAGTGAAAAGCCTTCGCTTTGGGGGCCCATTGAATTTGTCTTCTTTTGTCAGTCAGAGAAAACGGGGTAGATTGAGTTTGTGGTGTGCAGGAAGGTTATAGGAGGACCACAATAAAAGTCTTTTTTATCACAGGCAGTTGGAAGCCGAATGGCAGAATGGCGAATTGTGTGCTATGATATTGGCTCCTCAAAAGGCAAAATGTGTTCTTCTCAAGGACACGTCTTCAAACAACTGCTGTTGGGAAGGAGAGAGATGGGAAGCGGGAGAGACTTTGCATTTATAGCTGTTTCATTATTATTATTTCCCTCATCTCCATCACTCCATCTATCTATTCCCCAAACACAAAGGAGACTGAGACGCTGAGAACAGATGTGCACAAATAATACTCTGGTGACATCCATGTAAACTTAGTCTCTTCTTACTCTTGAGCTGCCTCTTCAGCTCCTCACAAGCAATTATCATTGAGGTTGTTTGTAACCTCAACTCTTAAGCCTTAAGAGAATGATAAATAGCTGTAGTTTAGTCAGTCTATTTTTTTTCTGCTGTTTTTAAATTTGAACTGAAATGCTTCTCAAGGTCTTTAAATGTTTCTATTCTTCACGTTTAATTATTCATGGTCTATCTGCTGTAATTTTTGTCACAGATTTTCTTCATCCTTTTGCTGAATTATAGATGTCCCATTCCCCTTGCCAGGCGTCCAGGAAGCACTCATTCAGTCTGGTTGTATAACTCTAACTCAAGAACATTTGCGCGTCTCCTCCTCAACCAAAGGACAGGGATGTCAGGAAGGCTGGGATTTATATCCTGTATTCCCCCACCTAGATAGCTGGATGTTTGATCTCATATATCTCCTATGTAGGTGGGTCAGAAAACGCGGCAACCATTTCACAAAGTCAAACGCTTCACTTTGATTTACACTCTGGGTAACACCCTGTGTTGAGTGCGACACATGCAGGTTTTTGGCGACAAATGACAATGCCACGCAGGGCCATCTGGGGAGTGTTGAAGTTGAAGAATCACCTTGGTAACCTCCCACCGCTCCCGTGGAGATTGCGTCCCCGTCTGTAAATGAGAGCTTGTGTTCTTCCCCCTGTTTGTAAGCCCTAACCATGGGCGTTTCCCCCAGGAACCTAAACACAAAAGACAAAGCCTGGTCTGATGGTAGAGATGGATGTGTTTGGGCATGTGTATGTGTTAAGACAGACTGGGGGAGGAGGGGGGGTCAGTCTACCTGTCACTCTGACCCCAATCACCGCACAGCATATTGGTGGAAACGAAATGAAAGATTGATTTAACCAGTTCCACATCCGCTGCCTCTGCTCTTCCCATCAACTGGCTGTCCATTTGTTTTCATCCGGTTGGCGGACTTGCGCTTTCCTTCACCTTTTGCCCCTGAGGCACACTTGCTACATTTGTTCTTTCAATCCCTATAAATAGTCATTAATAGAAAAGACATACTCACAATTTAAACTCTGTTATTTACTGGGTTATATTCCATTTTGAAATAATTTGTTTAGATACTGCTTCTGGCCAGTGCAACTTTTTGCAACTGCAGGTACTTGGTGTTTGAAGAAAAGTGAAAAGAGGTCATTTGCTTCTGGCAGAGAGGTGTTTAGCGATTGCAATATCACCATTACACTTCATTATTATACTCTGCAACACAGTACTTACTTCGTTTCCACCTCACTAAACGCTCCCGTCATGATGAATAAACTTTAGAGCCCCTTTTAGCTCTTGCAGGCTTTAAACTACTGCGTAGCCCAGTATGTTGCAAAAGATTATTAATTCATGAAATTACTGATTCCATGCAAATATTCAGTATATGTAGATTATCAGGCATCCTGGTGGATGCATTCATAATGCAAAGGACATACTACCTATTAAGTGTTTAAACCCAACCCCAGCACCAGATTGGCAAATTCTACATAAAAAAAACTACCCTCCTCCCAGTGTCATACATGAGGTTAACAAACCTTCTCTTTCTAGCAGTGTCCATTGAAGAAGCATACATAAGAAGATGAAGCAAAGAAAGGGACTCATTCTATCTTTAGATCTTGCCTCACAACTATCGATTGTTGTCTGTACACCCATGATAAGGTGAAAATAGGACTGGGTGTAGTTAATGAAACATGACTGTCCTTTCCACAGATTTGCAACCAAATAACCAAGCCATGAAAAAACAACAACAGTTTACATGAAAGATAAGGAAACAGAAGAAGAACAATGAAGAGAGTTAAGTTAAAAAGAGAGAATTAAATTAAACTGAGCAGTGCTTCAGGGAGGGGCTGTGGAGGTGAGCCGTGCAGCACCGCAGAGAGAGCGGGAGAGAAGATGGACTCGTTTAAATTTTCAAGCTGAGTCCAGTCTCCTCTAAATCCTATTGACTGTATCTTTAAAGCTTTCAGTGTGCTTTTTCAGAACTGCGAACACTCAAATAGTCTCTGAAACTCCCCCACATCTGAACAGTATCACACAGCCCCCCGTCACTGTGATGGCCAGGTGCGCCTGTTCAGGACAAATAGAAATACTTTTAATATCTGACGCGGTCGAACAGCAGACGATGTGAACGAGCTCTATTTGGGTACAACTCAACCTCTGAATGTTTTCTAGTCAGAAGATTATACACAATAAAGGAAAATGCCTTTTTCTCAGCTTCTGTATTCACACAGTTGAGCTTGTTGGCTTTTTTTCAGGACAGCGTACAGTAGGGTGGTCGATCGAGAACAAAGACAAGCGCGGACTCGGTTTGACTTGACAGTCTTAAGTCTTGTCATGCATCATCCTCCTGTGATGGTAAGGTGTATCTTACTTTCCCTCTCACGCCTCGGCTCTCCCTTTCTGTTCAGTGCTGTAAAGTGGAAGGCGTTCATCCATTCATCTCCATCCCTACAGCTTCGGGGGGTTCATCAGACAAGGTGGCAGCCTGGCCCGGCCCGGCCCAGCGCCGGGGCTCATTCTGTGGTTTCAATTCGATCCAGCGCGTCGTATTCACCCCGCCCCCCCTTCCCTTCCTCGCCCCTCATCCTCACCCATCATGGCAGTCTCATTTATCATGAGGCCTATAAAGGAGGACTTGATAGAGTGAGGAGCGACCACCACCATTCAATAAATCCTTGTGATTATCCACGCCTCCAAGGTGTATGGGCAAAGTGTCTGTGTCTGTGTGTGTGTGTCCCGAGCATGTGGGCATTTGTCTCTGACTTTGTAATGGGTATAGAGGGCAATGTTAGAACACAAGAGGTCCATGTACAGTGCCTTTTTAAAGTGCTATCAATTATAACATGTGTACACTCGTTGACTCCAAGGCCCAGTTTGACTTGTTGCATTTGATGGCAGCAGAAAGATCCTTGGCACTTCTACCCTCCCCATTGCTCCGTCTTAGCTTTCTTTCTCCAGTCCCCCCACCCACGCATCCACCCACACATCAACTCCCTCCATCTCTCCCTCTTAACCCCCCTCCCTCCTCTCTTTCTCTTCCTCCAGAGGATTGCATAGAGGAGCACTCTAGGAGGGTGATGGAGCTTTGATTGTCGGTTATCAAAAGCTATCATTACGGCTCGCTTCTGCGGGATATGAAAATGATTTCCTAAGTGTAAAACCCATGTCATTACCTCAATGGCCTCAGTGCTAATCACTGCGATGTAATAGAAAGAGGCAAACAAATGTGCTCGCCTCCCAGCTCGCCCAGCTCAAACAGAACAGAGTGAATAACACACAGCAATGGAGAGATAAGTGACGGCAATACCAGGCCTCGCTGCCTGGAATGGAGCACTTTACATGAAAACAGCCCTCCAACCAGGATTTAATCTCCGTCGTTGTCATGTTGTTTTGGTACTGTCTACAACGGAGGCACCCGTGTGTGACAAGCCCCAGCTGACATTCTCCAGCAAGCAACCCGACAGTCTACGCGCCATCCTGTTGAAAGTCGAGACGCTTCTCTCTTTTTTTTTTTCATCTCCAAACATCGAGGCTCCCTCCTCCTCCTCAACCCGAGCGCCGTTTCATCCTGATGAGATAGCAGCCGGGCTCAGGAGCCACATTGACTTGACGGTGGTTTCTAATCATTGGGGAAGTAGTCTTTTTTTTCTCCCCCTGCGCCCCCCAACCACCTCTCCCCCCCCCTTCCTGGTTCTGTTTGCTGAGCAGGGAGATGGAAGTCTATGCCAGCACCAGGCTTTTCTGCTCTTAATCGATGTGGATCTGATAAAGATCCTGCCTTTCTGAATGAGTCGTACGCTGCAAAGCCTGAGGAAGATCTGATAAGTAAATCATTCTTCTGTACATATAGCCAGTGCGATGCTCGGGAACGCATTGTTCCCCTTCTCACAAACACACCACACACACACTTGTCTCGCAGTAAAGTGGCTGTGCTCCGGACATGCCCAATTTGTTTCCTTTCATCCAGGACTAATGTCTTGCTCTACCCGGGGGCTAAGTGCACCATTTGAGTCCCCCCTCTAGGACAGACGGCTGCAACATCCGGTTATTTGTTGTTTTTGTTTCATGTTTTGGGAAATCATGTTATCACCGGAGCCACAGTCGCATGTTCGCAGGGCCCACTCAAATTAACAAGAGGCAATAATGTGCTGATAATTTCAAAAAACATTATTTAAATGTCACACTGTAATGACAAAAAAGCACTAATAGTCCTATGTAAATGTCAAATTCAAATTATTCAATTACATCTGCGGGTGTGGGGCAGGTGATAATTTGTCCACCGCTTGGAATACCAATCTGGCTCTCACTGGAGCTCATTCTGTGCGCCCTGGCAGAAGATAGACCTCAGCAATTTCCTGCTCCAAGGGATGCTTTCATAGCCATTATTATAACTCTATTCCACTAGAAATATCTGCCATACTGGAGAGATATTAGAGTCATATTTTCAGTACTTTCACCCCCAATGTCGCCCTCCGTGTGTGATAGCTTGTGAGAATTGTTAAAAAAAAAAAAAAAAAAAGACGAGGGAAAAAAAACCAGTATGGATTTCATGAGAGCGCCCTGTTATTCCTTGTTGTGATTTGTGCTTGTGCTTTTGATACTGAGCCTCTTACTGCTCGGTCAATAAAACTAAACTAGCAGTCACAGTAGGCCGGGGTGATAGGCTCATCTCATCAGCTGTCATTCACGGGCCTGTGGGCCCATTTGAAAATTGCTGCATAGCCTCCGTCTATGCACGAAGGGATTATAAAGAATATCAGCCATTCAGCGTGACCCGTTCATTTCAGATTAGGTAGGGGGAAGGGGTATGTTTTTCCTGTTGTTTTCTTTTTCTTCTCCTTCAAAGTCAACCATGACCAAGTCTCTGAAATGGATGAGACACCTTGTTGTTCATGAAAACAGATGATGTCATTCTGAGTCACGGGGCGCAAGTTGTGATTGGGCGTCCGCCACAGATCGTCACATTTTACTGCCTCCCTCAGACAGCTGGCATTTGCGCTGCAGGGAGCCAATGGGGCAACAAACAATTAGCCTTTTCTCAACAAAACTCCAGGGAGAGGCTATAGAATAGTCATATGAGCTGTTCACTAAATGGCCAATGTTTCTTTATGTACCTTCACTGTCACTGTTGGTATGCTAGCAAAAGTATCTGCGTAATGTTTTTACCACACAATAAAAAGATTTACATTTATATACGAATAAGTGATTGATTCCTCTTATTGAATTTTACATCTTTATTTGGCTGTTTCACTCCACAATTACACTCTTCACAAGCGATCCCCATTCCTGTTGGCATCGCCCCATTGGCCAGAATTAGGGCGCAGTGGACATTATCTCTGATGCTCCACAAAGATGGGAGTGTGACATTCTCCTTGAACGCACCAGAAATGAGACTTCCTCCCAGCCGCTGCTGCACGTCTGCTTGAGATTCACACTTTGGTGCATTTGTCACTTTGAGGGCATCTGGTTTAATTTGATTTCTGTGCCTGGCCACCCTGCAATTCTCTGTGCTTTTAGTGTAACCGTTGCCTACTGAGTGCGGCCAACAGATAGTTCCGCAAATAAAGGGGTTTAAACTTCTATTTTCTGGATGGCTTTCCCAACATTGCAACCTATTTGAAAAGGCCTGTTTTCCACCACCAATTCTTCCCAGCCTCTGTGTTAGAATCTGTTTTTTTTTTTTTTTTTTTGTCTGATTACATTTGTTTCAAAATGGCAGGTCGCTTTGTGAGTTTTTACATTCATCCCCACAGTGTAGTCTGCTAGTAGAGTGGACTTCACTTACTTATTGTATGTTATGCTCTTATGCTGAGTATTTGACTCTACAGTTTATCCCTTTCAAGGTGGATGTCTCGCACACCAGTCTCCACCAAACATTAAAATTTCTTTTAAAAATGTAATCACTGGAGGTCAGAGATTAAACTCAAAGAAGTACTCCTACACAGCAGTGCAAATAGGTTTCTCAAATAATATTAAGGGCTTTTATGCAAGCTTCAGTCATAAATGTCTACATTTTCCTCGGTCGTTGTTTGAGTTGTTATAAAAGCTGGTGGACATACGTTGCGGTGTAAAGGATTGTAGTGGTTTGTTGCAATCTGCAAACCTATAGTGACAAACCGTCCTTAAATAAAATCCAATAGCCATTTTTATTCCTTTTGAAAAGGTGTTTTTCCATTTTCATTTGTACCACTTTGTGTATGCATCATGTACTGTGTGCTGCACATAGATATCCTTTTCCCCATCTGTCTTCAACAGTTCTTCCTCCGGCTCCTTCGGGCCCTTCTAATGCTATTTCATCCGCTCTATGAAAGCGCAGGAGAGATCACATCCGTTGTTTCTCCTTTGTGAAATCTGAAAGTGTTCCATCTTTCATTCAACTAGCAGGCGCGTTTATTCTCCCTCGCTGTTCTTCTACTCGAATTATCCTTCGTACTTGTACATGTTTCTGCCATGTCACATGTCATGACCTAGTTTTCTGGAAAACATTTCTGCATCTCTGTAGCTACGCTAAACTTTATCTCATTGCTAGTTATGTGCATTTTTAAAGGATCCTCTGCAAGACTTGTCAGTCAGACATGATCTTTTAATATGAACCCACTGGGCCTTGGAGTGAAATTTGTATGCTGCACCCTTAAATGTTAGTGGGCATCGCATTCAAAGGTTGCCAACTGTGTTGTTCGTAGATTCTTGCTTGTTTGTCATGTCCTTTGTAGAGCCTGTGGAAATGAACAGCATGCCGTAGCTCCAGTCCAGTCTCCCCCGTGCACCTCCAGAATGTTAAACATGGCTGCCGTGGCTGCCTCTGAATTGCTGGACTGTGTCTCCTGGGGAACGGGGAAATTGAGCCCTGGCTCTTCCTAATAGGTGGTAAAGTGTTAAGTTCCAGAGAAATGGACTGCGAATTTAACCTGGAATGGAAATTGATCCCATTACCTTGTGCTTAGGCTGCTTTCCTCCCGTAGGTAGGAGAAGGAGGGAGAGAGCAAGAGGAGAAAATAGACGGGGAAAGCAGAGAGAGGAGATGAAGAGAAAGAGAGAGGGAGAGCGGGAAATAGAAACGGGGGAGCCAGAGAAAAGGAGATGGACAGTCAGAAAATGGAGAAGGGGGAATGGATAGAAAGGAGGTAGGGGAGATAGAAAGAAGGGGAGAAGAAAAAATGGAGAAAGTAGAAGAGAAAAGGCAAGGAGACACAGAGAGTATGTGATTAGAGGTGATAGGATGGCAGTCGGGGTTGTGTCCTGCCTGGATTGACGGGCTGGCTGACTCTGTATCAGTGTGGTGCTAATAGCTGACCGCCACTGGGCGAGATGGAAAAGAGAGAGGGAAAAGGCAGAGGACGAGGTAGAAGGAGCCGAGGAGCGGCACGCTCTGAAGGGATGATACACCTCCTGCTGAGGGTTTCCACCAACAGACCTGTGGTGTCTTGGTGTGTGTAGCCGCTGTGCAGACCGAGTTAGCAACGGTGATGGGATGTGGCAATGCTCAGTATCAGGCTGTGGCTTTGAAATTTTAAAATATTTTCTGGAAATATGAATTCCAAACAGAGGAAATAGTATTTCAGTATGGAAAAAAAAAGTATTGACCCGGTCTCAAGTGTTATTATAAAAACTGGGAGTAGCTTTTCTTTGACCGCCTTCTCTGTGCCCCACCATAGACCTCAGTAATTTCCTTGATTTTATTCAAACTATCTTGCACGACCTGCTCTTTCACATGGCCTAATTGATTGTCTTGATGTATGCTCACACTCCTCTCTCTCTCTGTCCATCCCACCAGAGCCCATGCACGGTCCACGAAGGCTAGAAGTGGTGGACATCCAGTCCAAACAGGTGACAGTGCGCTGGGAGCCCCTGGGCTACAACGTGACCCGCTGCCACAGCTACAACCTGACCGTCCAGTACCGCTCCAGGGTGGCCGGCAAGGAGGAGACCCGCGAGGAGGTGTGTTATGACACCCAGAGCCGCGACCCGCAGCACACCATCCACAACTTGACGCCCTTCACCAACCTCAGTGTCAAGCTGGTGCTGCGCAATCCAGAGGGGGTCATGGAGAGCACAGAGCTGGAGGTTCAGACTGATGAGGATGGTAAGTGGGGGGGCAGGGTGACTTCCTGTACAGGTCTGGGAAGTGCGACACAAGATTTTGCTAAACTGATTAGATAAGAATCTTTATTAGTATGAAGAGCAAGTAAATAAAGCTGAAGCACAAACTTCAAAAAGTTAATAATATTTCAGATATAGCATTTTGGAAAAGCAAGTAATTTGTCATGTAAGCTTGATAATACTTTATTTTACCCCCCTTATTTAGCATTTCAGACAGTCTAAATGTAAGGTGGTATATTTGTGAACAACCATGTGTGTTTGTTAAGCACACAAAAAAGTCAGTGTTTGATCATGTGTTAAAACATCAGCTGTAATCACATTTCTGAACAGTTTTATTGCCCCACCCCTGAAAGATTTCTATTTGAATGAACAATAAATGCTTTGCCGTGTGACAAACTGTATTAGAAGGTCTTTATATGTGCAATTATGTTTGATTACAGCTGCAACAAAACATTCACTAATGTGGGACAGTCAAAACAAAAACAACAACAATAATAATTATATTATAAAATAAACACATAAAAATACATAATAATAAGATAATGATTATAAAAAGCAATAGAAATGTCATATTTCCTTACACCTCCATTGTAATATGTAATCAGTAACCAGTTTTAACCTTTAATGTCAAGTGTATCATATTAGATAAATGAGTTTATCAGACCTCTACATCCTCAGTGTGATTTTTTTTTTCCTGAAAAACCTGATGTATACAATCAAAATGTTGGAAAATATGTCATATATTTATGTCATAACTATAAATATATGACATATTTATAGTTATGACATAAATATATGACATATTTTCCAATATGTCATATATTTATAGTAATAACTAAATAATTAATGCAATGGGGCAATATTAAGCCTGTTTCTAAGTGTCTTTTCCATACCTTATTGTAAAAGGCAGTTTACAGTCTGCTCTCCAACAACAGCAGCTAAACAGGTCTTTATTCTTTCCCGATTAGTAATTAGTGCATTTTGACATTTTGATTTTTAGGATGGGTGGATAGTCATCTGATCACAAACAGGTTGCGCTGAGGACAATTTTGGGAATTTACCAAATATTTTTCAGCCGAGCGCAGGAGTCAGACAGCAAGCCTCTGTGTCGTATGGTTGTTTCACCTCCTTCAAAGATGAAAGATCTTCTGTGTTGCCTCAGCAGGCACAGGAAATGAACTCTATAGAAGTCTCAAGGAACCCCGGCCGCCAGATAACAAACAGGCTCAGCTGACGAAAAGAGAGTCTTGTCATGTCTGGCTCAGATATCTGTGGTTGGAAACTTGAAAGTGGCAACTGTTTCTCACTATCTGACTGCTGTGTGTCTGTGGATCTGTGTGTTTAGGGTCCCACGGGAACAAGTGTACAGACGGGGTGTAGCTGTAGTCGCGTTGTTGAAGATAATTCTTGACAAAAAAAGAAAAAAAAAAAAAAGAGGTTTCTCCACATTATTCTGTTTCGCTTACAGAATGAAAGCAATTCACATGAGGGGTTAAAGGACCAGATCTCTCTGGCAGTATCTCAGTACAAGTAAACATTGCAGAAAGCATAGGATTACCATTATTCCCAAGGGGGTTACCAGTTCATCTCTGTTTGCAACACATTTTTTATCCGCGTGACAAGTGTTTGCTGAACAACATGTATCACGCCATGTGTTTTGAGTCACAATGACTTCAAATAATCTCACAAATTGCTATTAAGATGTGGTTGACTTTGGCTCGTGGCCATTTGTGTACCGAAGGTCCTTGAAAAGCTCTTTTATTGATTGCTTTATGCACATCAGCATGAGGTGCTGGGCTGGATAAATCATTATAGAAAGCACTAAAGCTGCTAAGTAGGAAGTGCTTTCATCCAGCTTTTATTGACAACATTTTAACTTCACAAAACTGCGCGCGAGATGGAAGAAAATATCAATAAATATATATCCATGGAAAAAAAAGCTATGTGTGCTTTTTATACATTTATTTCCACCTTGAAAATTACCACTGTGCAGCCAGTTTTGAGAAATGTGTCTCCGATCTTTTCCCCCCACAGTGCCAGGGGCCGTTCCTCTGGAGTCCATTCAGGGCAGCGCCTACGAGGAGAAGATCATCCTGAAGTGGAGGGAACCGGCGCAGACCTACGGGATCATCACTCAGTATGAGGTACAGAAGCACCAGGGTTCGCAAAGTGATAGAGATATTGATCACCCCATGGAGAAGTAAGCAGACTTACTTCCAATATTAAGCTGTTTTTTCTCCACCCCACCTCTCTCTGGAGTTTTGAGTTTCTTTGAGTCATTTTATTTATTTATTTTTTTCACATCTCTGATGGGCAGTGCTGTACGGTACTTCACAGGAATGTTCAAATTGATTTTTTATCATGTGAATCACTTTGTTTTTCTGAGCTTGGGCTTGGGAATTGGGTGCATCTGCTAGTTTGTTGACAGTCCACACAACAAAGGGGATCCAGTATTTCACACGGTAAAGTGAGATTTCCAGTTCAACCAGGAAATCAGGATTTTTCAGAGAAATGTGTTCCTGAAAAGCGGTTTAAATAAGATTGAACTAAGTTGACGTGTTTTTCCAGATCAAACTGGACTTGGTCAGGTTAGTTTTCATGTTTAGATGACCAACAATCTTCATCTTGCTATACAAATAAATAACAAGTTGAGTAGGTTAATTTTCATATTTTCACACTCCAGATAAAAAAAACCCCAAACTTTTAGCTGGACTTGAACTCAGCACACACAATTCAGCAGGATGGGTTTAATCAGTATTTATGCAAGCTAACCTCTTAGTTATTCTCTTAGTATAACTACACTTAGTCATACTATAATCCTCAAGCGAGGGTTTTCACGATATGCTCCACTTCTTTTTATCCTCCCTTTTATGAAGTACCACCCAAGCATCTCCTGTCCTTTGAGACACGCGCGACCTCCAAAGAAAACACAATCTCTGAAACACACCTCGGACACATCACGATTCAGCGCCAAGCAAACGTTGACACAAGGCTCCTCACAGCCCCTGCCAGCTTTGTCCGGGAGCGGCACTGAGTCTTGAATAATAGAAACAGTCTCCACACACACACACACACATTGTATGTACACATTGATCTTAACCAGCTTAAGGTGGAAGTAATCCTCCAGCCTTTCCCACAGATTGATTCTCCTCTGTTGATTCTCCCGCTCTTCACCGTTTGCTCACGCTTGATATTTTGACTAGGTTAGCAATCATTGATGGGGCGGCTTCTCATACGAGGAGAGCAGATTGAAGAGCGAAAGCAACACGATCAGGGTCGCTGTATAAGGTTGCTCAATCCACTGCCGAGCCATCAGGCGACTGAGGCGAACGAAATATGAAATGGATATTCTCTTAGCGGCACCGAGACGTTTCAATCAAAGCAGGAAAGTCCTGAAGAATCACAGCTCGGCCCTGTTTATTCAAGTGTGTGGAGTGCAGTGTTATGTCCTGTGTGCAGCAGCGTGGCGCTACACATAAACGTCAGCTTTGCTGCACGCTTAATCTCTTTTAAGGCAACATGTTTCAGTTTATCTTTTTAAAATTTCATGGCACAAGTAAAAGGATTCAGAGTACATGGCGTGGTTCGCGCTGCCGTTTTGCCAGGTTCGCTCATATTTACATTGGAGCAGTTTCGCTTTATATAACCATAACCCATTACAGGCTATTATATTCTCATGCTGGAGCAATTACCTCTCTCTGTCTCTGCATTAACAGTATAGTAATATACAAATTGATGACAAATTAAAGAAAAAACCTGAATGCTCGACCCCTGCAGTGAGGAGATCTGGCAGCTCTGTAACACTGTGGGGGACATTTTGCTGGCATAGCTTGGGTCCACTTGTCCCCTTTGAGAGAAGAGTCACTGCAGATCAATCCAAAGTTGTTCTGAGTGATCACCTTTATCCTCTGATGAAACATGTCTATCCTGATGGGAGTGGTCTCTTCCAGGAGGCCATCCCTCTATCCATAAAACATCAGGGGTCACAGGCTGGTTTGATGAGGATGAAAATGATGTGTAAATCATGTGTTATGGCCCTCACAATCACCACATCTCAACCCACTTGAACACCTATGGGAGATTTTGGAGCAACACGTGTCAGACAGCGCTCTCCACCGCCATCACATCAAAACGCCAAATGAGGGGATATCTTTTGGAGAACGGTGTTAATCCCTCCTGTCGAGTTCACAGGCTCGGAGAATCGGCGCCAAGGAGCTTTGAAGCTGCTGTCGCACACCTTAAAACTTACAACACCTTACTGCTTTGTCACTCTGTCTGTAGTTAAAACAAACAATAAGTCACAGCCTATCCTGGTGCTTCCTGGTTTTGATGCACAGTAAAACATCATTATGTATTTCCCAACATCACGGAATCACAGATCTTATTTTAGAATGAGAAAGAGTCTTAATATTCATGTATCAACGTGCCTTAAGCAGGGTGACAAATGAGGGGAAAATCCAGTGAGCCAGCAGCGTGCTCGAGGTCTGTCCCCCCTCCTCTTCACCTCTGCAGTCTGACTCTCTGAGTTAAGAAAGTAACCCAGAATGTTTTCTGCTGGTATTCCCCAGAAGTTGCTCCTTACAAGTCAGGACCTTGCTTTGATTTGACAATATCAAAGGACTCAGAGTGAAATACGTCTGACAAGGCCTGGTATCAAAGAGATTTCAGCTCCATTCCTTTTTGACCAAGCTCAGCGAGTGCCATTTTATTGGCAACTTTTCAGACAGACATGAGCCAGCAGCAAAAAGGTGTACAGCAGATTATTCCAATTATTCCTTGTTCATCAGCCATATTTTGAAAGACTGTTTAATTTATTGTGAAATCGGCTTTTGTCTGTCACATCGATGATGCATATTGATTTACCTTTTAGGGAGATAGCCACTATTATGAAAAAAATATACATCATTTTCAGAAAAACACAATTACTATTAAGTAATGCTATTTTCCCTAAAAGCTCCTATTCTTATAAAACATGCAGCTTTTTCAAATCTCTGCAATTTATTGTACGTCTGCCAAAGAAGGTTAAAACAGTCAACAGTTGTTTAGCCTTCTTCATTATTTTATGAATAAAGGTGCTGGATATTATGCAGGTATTTATATTTTATGAATGCTTCATAAATGTAACATTTACCTCACTTGGATAGAAAGACCAAAACTAGTGCAATTTAACAAGTTTAATATATCAGATCGAGTAATAGTTAGCAGGCCCAAATGATTTTAGCTGAAATATTTCTCCATTATTTTCCCTGTCAGTTCCAGTATAATTGTAAAAACCTGTCCACATGCCCAGTGTTGACAAGTCATTTCAAATTCTGCTCCCTGAAATGTTATGATATAGGATTTGGCATCGGAGACTCATTTCACAGACAAAGACTAAATGAGAAGGCTTCGAAGCATTTCAAAACTTGATGGACACAAATTATGCAGCACTCCTAACTCCCTTTGTGTTCTTTAATTGGAATTATAATGGAGGTTTTTTCCTTTACGAGCAGAGGCATTTTCTTAAAGCAGGACTTTACAGTTATTCAAAATGGTTATTAGCAAAAACACTCACCTTAATGCTTCCCTCCAGAGCTCCCTGTGTTTATTAATGGAGAAGGAATACATTAAGAGTATTTCTTCCCTCCTTGAAACCACAAGTCTGCATCAGCTTTGGTTGGAAAAATATTATGTAGCTCCGCTTTTACAGCAGAAGCTAACCACTGTTATGAGAATTGTGGAAATGCCAGCACAAAGCCTTGTTGACATAAAATCTGTGTGTTTCGGATTCTCACAAGTGAGAGCTTGTTTTCCCAACATAAGACTTTTTTTTATAGATTGCTCCGTGGCATTTGGCTTTGGTGAGAAGTACAGAGGAGATGGAGAAACCAATTTAAGAACTTTGTATTGTTGTTTTGGACAACGTTGTACAACGATATTTCCTCAGATAATTCAAAATTATATAGAAATATGATCATATCATGTTATTGCTGTACAAAATTATGTTGTCCAAGTTACTATATTCGAAGTGAATTGTAATGAACAACACTAATCTTCTACAGCATTGATAGTGGTTATGTGAGGCTGTCCTTTAGTATGGGGGTGCTTTGGGCTAAATGCTAATATCAGATTGTTAACATGCTCACAATCACAATTCTGGTGTTTAGTCTTCGTTGTTAATGTAAAACACACAGTACAGCTGAGGCTGGTGGTAATGTCATTAGTTTAGCAGATATTTGGTCATAAACCAAAGTACTAGGCAAATTAAAATTTTGACTGATGATGGTGCCATATTGAAAGTTAAGGGACCACCAGAGTCATTACATTTTATCCTGAGGGGATCATAAATGCTTGTACCAAATTCGATGGCAATCTATCCAAAAATTGTCCAGAATTTTCACCCAAAACCACATGTCAACTTAATGGTGCTGCCATCATTATAATATCTTCACATCCTCATATCTTCGTATTCGTTCAGTCTGGGCTAAAGTGGTAGAACAATACTGATATTGCATGACCACAGCATGGCTTAAAACTAGGGAAAAGATCTGACAGAATTGAAGAGTTATGTCAGAGGAATTGCATCAGTACAACACAGTTCATCACATTAAATTTGAGAATTTTACACATAATCTTGCCAATATTTGCCATATATTCTTATTCTTATAATAAAGTGAACTATATTGTTCACTATTGTACTGAATTCCAACCAGTTGTACAAGTATACCTAATAATGCTGGTTATTCAGAAGCATTCACTTGGAGAAGAACAACAAAAGGCTTTTATAAAAATTGTGGCTACTGGTGTTCCTGAGAAGTGCAGAAAGTAAAAGAAAATCAGCATAAATCTCACCACCAAAAGCGGGATAGAAAACCTCAACACACTCAGTACCTTAAGTGCTTCAGCTTGCCGAGTCACTCGGAGACCTCCAACATAAACTATTTTCATTGAACGAACACACATCTTCCTCAGCTGAAGGGGGATGAGCGCAGAGTACCAGAGGCCACTATCAGAATATTGATTTCCTTCTTTCCTAGATCTCCTACAAGGCGGTGAGCTCCTTTGACCCCGAGCTGGACCTCTCCAACCAGAGTGGGAAGGTAGCGAAGCTGGGCAACGAGACCACCCACATGTTCACAGGCCTCTACCCAGGCTCCACGTACTCCTTCACCCTGCGCGCTAGCACAGCCAAGGGCTACGGCCCCCCGGTCATCACCCAGTTCACCACCAAAATTTCAGGTCAGTGGGGTCAACAGCACGGCCTGTTAGTGTGTGGATGTTATGGAAGTGCACCATTGACCACGACTGGAGGTTTTTTAATGCCCGAATGTGTGAATGGAATGAATGCAAAGTGTTACTTGATTATCACTCGACCAAACTTTTGTCTCTGGCTGGATTTAGTTTCCTGATATTATTTTGTCTCAAATGGTAAATCTTATCCATCTGCTTTATCACCAGCTAGGTGTTTTGGTATCATTAATTTCACTGCCGCTTGGTCTGGCTGTTACATTAGATCGAACAGAATCGCCAGATTGGCCACAGACAGATTGTGCTTTTAATTTTCATAAAATGTGGTTGGTAGTGAAAACTGGGATTGATCGAGATGACGACCATGTGTCTGCGCTTTTCTTCTCCTGATACATGTGCACTACTTTCTTTCAGACAGATTCTCTGAATGCTTTAGCGACAACAGCAAATGTTTCACTCCTCTGTTATTGCTGCACTTAATGATTAAATTATGTCGCTATAATGGCAGGAGGCACTAAGTGCTCAGTGTAAAAGTGAGAAAACTGGCTTTGCTTTTTCCCTATTTACTGCCACGCTGAATGATTCATTACACAAGACGTCTCGGTGTTGACCAAAACTGACCTGTTTTGGACTTTGCCACACAGCGCAGCAAAAAAAATAAAAAAAATACACCTCTCTGTTTGTTTCCCTCCTCAGCTCCCTCCATGCCGGCATATGACCAGGAGACCTCTCTGAACCAGACAGACAGCACAGTCACTGTACTGCTTAAACCCGCTCAAAGCAGAGGTGCACCTGTGAGGTAGGCTTCTGCAGTAAGGACACACACACAGCGCAGAGTAAAAAACAACAAAACAGCATATTAAAACACCAGGAACCACCATCTGAGAAAAACATTATCAAAGAGCGTGTGTTTATCAATACCCCACCGAGAAGGAAAGTTGCCAGGGAATTCACTACCTCACTGTACGTATCTAATTTTCCGAGCTTTATTTGTTTGTGGATTTTGATCCTGTGAAAAAGGAGCGCGGGCTTTGAAGATGAGAACAAAACCGGCGCGGCCCAGGCTGGCTTCGGGATCTCTTCCCTTTGCATGTCTTTCATGTAGCGGGCTGCCCACCCCGAGCCACCACGGGCTTCCAGGGAAAGGCCCGCTTGATGCTGCATTTGTTAGTCATTTATGAGGGAAGCGGTGCAGCTGTTCTCTTTAAATACCAAGTTGTTGGGCAAAAGTCGTCATTTTGGTTCACCCGAGGCTGCTGCAGGCTTCTGGCAGGAGCACTGCTCGCTTGAACATCTAGTCATTAGTTGTTGAGCTTCGCTGCTGTTCAGTTAACGCAGCTTTGACAGCCTACACTGAAAGTATTATTTTCTTCAGGCTTCTTCCTTGTGTATTAAAGTAATGTGATCCTCTCCTTCCTCAAGTATTTCTTTGCATGGTGTTTAAGGTTTTTGTAACATTTTGTAATATACACTACCAACATAAATGACACTTTAAAGCACAACACAGTATTCAGAATAAGGTAAGTGATAACTTTATTTGCTTGACAATTAAAACTAATCTATATTTTAAAAGTCTTAATCTCAGAGTTTGATAAGAGAATTGAAGCCACGATATCTGTCTGTTAAAGATGGGGTGACATCATTTAGCTTAGCCCTGGAAATAGGGGGAATTAGCTAGGCTACCTCTGAAAAAAAATCTCCTTGCTTCATATTTTGCAGACAGATACGAAGGTGGTATCAATCTCCACTTCTCCCTTCAAATAAGCTTATCTTCTAAACTATTCTCTGGACTATTTTTTTAAAAATTTGGTTGAATGGTAAAACACAGCTGACGAGCGATATGGCGAGCATCTGGCATGTCACGGGTGCTCCATCAATTCAAACTGATGCTGGAAAGTCAGTAAGGTATCATGTCCATGGGCACTGATTTTGAGTGGATTCTGTGCATAGAGTAGAGCATATAGAGTAGCTGCTCAGTGGAAGGTAAATATAACTGTCTTGTATGTATTTAATGTCAATCCAAGGATTAGAACTCATTCTATGTATGTCAACAGTGGGAGTGCAAAGTGAATTGTCCAGTCCAGTATTAAAGAAAAGCATTAAAAAATATATATTTTATTATTTGTTTGCTGTTGCTGATGTCCTTGGTCCACGAGAGTGCTTGCCTTCAGGCTCCAGGACCCTGAGAGTGGGTTAACTTCTTCCCATGAGGAGTGATAAACACTTGTGCCCGCTGTAAAACTCAATTTTACACTATCAGCTCATCTGAGTTTTTTAAAGATTACAGCTCGGAGATCTTTAGTCAGGCTTGTCAGCTCATGTTTACCGTTTGCGCAGCTGCCCAGATTAATGCCCTCAGCGCCAAATGGAGAGGCCTGAGCAGGAAAGACAGCGCGATCGCTTTTTAATCTCCTCGCAGGTACAATTCAGACGGCCTTACTCAGGCTGCCATTCTTTCAGTGGGCTAATTACAGCCCCCTAATTATAATTAACAGAGTGTCGTGAATCGGGGCTTCCATTAATTAGCGTGCTGGGCTCCTCTTTTGTTTACCGTTGGAAGGCACGTTCACCTCGCGACCGGATGAAAGAGATTTGAGATAGAAACTTTAGTTTGAGACCCACTTCATTTGGCGTGACCCGGCTGAGACATAACCGCGCATTAATGCAGCTAAACTATGCTGATTGTCATCTCATCCATTACAGATGCACTCAGTGTTGGTGCCTTTTTTATGAGGAGAAAATGACGTGTTTTGACACAGACATCCAGTTTTAAGGATTTCGTACATTTAATGAGTCTTTCAAGATAATCCATTAAAAGAATTCATCACCATTCATCGGTGGAGTTCAGCGCAAGCCACAACTACACCTCCAAACTAATTGAGGCATCCTTTGATCACAGCCGAGCCTCTTCACATGTAAACTTTAAGGGGGGGGTTTCAGGTACACATTTCTTTCCCCACCTCCTCACTTCTCTGAAATCTCACAGGACATAAAGGCCAGTGTGCTGCCTTTATGTGCACGCCCGTGTGTCTCGAAAAACATGAACTGCAAGAGAATAGGGGTGGCGGAGGGCAGCATACAGGAGAGATTATGATGCAGGCCTAAGACGAGATAGTGGCGGGCTTTTGAAGGTGTTTTCCGCCCCCACCTCAAGTGACATGAGATGCCTTTGAGAATTTAAGGTGACTATAAAGTAGCTTCCTTTTCAGGGGAGTTGAGTTAGGCGGTCTGTTGGGATCTGCTGCCTGGCCCATAATGATAAATTTAGTCATATGCATTTTCCCAAGCTCAAAGAATCATAAAATCTCTAATCTCTTTTGGGTTAGAGGGCTGAAATGCATGACTAAGTGACATTCTCAGTTGTGGCACATATAAAGAGATGTTTTCTAAAATGTTCCATGACCTGGAGTACTGGAAAGAGTCCCTGAAGTGAAGAAAAAAAACTTGGAAACATAGCTGATTCAGTCAATCTATTGAAGAGTTAACATTTTGTCAACCACGGACTTCAATTTCACACCATAGTTAGATTTAATTTTGTGCTTACCGCTCATGGTGCAAGAGTAGCCATCACTTTTCTGGAGAGGTCGGTAGCTCATTTTGAAATTGAGCACTTTATGAAATCAGTTTTAAAGCCCCTATGAAATAGGGATTTGACAAGGGAGAAGACTGATCTGCAGCACCACACAGCAGAGCGGCATGAAGCTTGATTTGATAACACAATCTTGCACGCTGATTGGGTTTGGGAGGTAATAGAGCTCCAGATATTTGAGTTTCAAACAGCAGATGTTTTGCTGTAATACGGGAAGCGGAGCGCACCGGAAGATCACACGATAGCGCCGGCTCATAAAAAAATCAAGACGTAACAGACGACAAATGTCCGTTTCACTTCAGCATCCTGCAGTCATGCTGAAGTCAAATCATATTTCAGATAAATCTGGGCAGACGTTGTCACCGCTGAGGGAGGCAGTCGCTTTTTCATATTTGTGTAATTGCTAATCGGTATAACATTTCCAACTTGGATTTGGCTTCTAATCTCTGGGGAGGACGCGCGTAGCCGGGAACAATTTTTACCAGAGGGGACACTGTTCCTTTAAGAGGATTAGTGAACTGTCTATCAGTCATGTCGTGTTAAACTAATGTTTGCAATGGCCCCTCGTCAGGGCCAGAATACGCCTCCTCACTCCGTAGCATCAAAATAAATGTTTACATGCTTCTGCAGAAATAAATAATTTGAGATGCTTTCCTTATCATTCACACCACTAAATCAGCCCTTCTCTCTTTTCCTGCCATAACCTTTGCCTTGAGCGAGCACACACGCCTATACATATAAACAGAAAACGGGTATAAAATACAGCAGTTTCCGGCGATGTGCGGAGCATGTTGAGGAAACCGAGCCACTGTGTAGTTTCTACCCTGTAGCATCAGATTATCTGTGCTCAACCATGGCCTGAAATCAGTTAAGTGATTTTCTGCAGTCCTAAAATAAGCACTAACTTTCTTTGATCACAGCATAGCAAGCGCTAATAGCTGTGCCTAAACGTGACACAACTCAATGCTTTTTATGATTTAATGGCAAATGTGATCTACAGCACCTTCTAATTTGTTTGCTTTATAGCTTTATGGACACCAGGGATATATAAAGAGTAAGAAGACAGACCCGGGGAGGAAGGATGCTGGGTCAGGAGACGTGCGTTACTTACAACCGCCCTTAAATCAGACATATAGGCATACAGAGCCAACCGATTAGCATTAGAGAGGGAGAGACAGTGATTGAAATGCTCCCCATACCCCTTCCCTCATCTGCTCAAACAGCCTGGAGTTCTCCCCCCTATCAGCCCACATGAAAAATAAATCTGAGTTTCAGGTCACAATCCAGTCGATTCCGAGTCAATCCGCCATAATTGGTTGGCGTCACATGGCGGCAGAGCTGAAATCTATCGGGCAGCGAGGCTGGAGGAGGCCTAATTGGTGTCAGCTCAGGTTGCACCACTACTGCAGGAATACAGGTCTGCCCCGCCAGCCCCTCTGGCAGACCACTTTTTAACAGCTTATACCATTCTTCTCGTACCGCTTCTCCCTCAGCTCGCCGTCTCTCTCTCCTTGTCTTTCCATCTCCTGCTCAGGGAGGAGGTTGAGCATTTCAGCAGTTTTGGAATTAAATACAATTACACACGTTTCACAGAGGCATGCGGTGCGAGCTGCGGGTTTCCTTTTTAATCTGAGATCTGGAGGTTTGTGAAGGTTTATTTTGCCGCTACTATGTTAGAATCTAACATTTAGCTCAGCCTGTTCATCACTTGCATTGTGAATTGGCTCAAGAACATTGATGACAGAGCAGATTTTGCTGGACATATTTATGCAACACACAGACATTAAGAGGGGTAGAGAGAAACTACATTTAAAATACATTTACTCAAATACTGTAATGTAAGTAAAAATGTATGGTGCTTGGATTACACCCTTTTTATGCTACTTATTCCTCTACTCCACTACTTTATTTTTTTTTTACTTTGCTATACTCATTTAACAGATATGACTACTAGTTGCTTTTGGGATTAAGAGTTTAAATGATATGATAGGATTGTTATAGATAAAACTACTCAACAGTATTAAGAAGTGATTAAAGTTAGTTCCACCTCCTGCAGTTACAACATTAAAGTACTGTTTACATAATTATGCAACAATAATAATCCAATAATAAAATACTCTAAGACTGACAGGACTCATTCTGCATAATGGAAACATCAACTCATATATATATATATATATATATATATATATATATATATATATATATATATATATATATATATATATTTTTTTTTTTTTTTTTTTTTTTTGTTCTTGCTTATCAAGTGTTTGTGTGACTGTTTGTTGTTTTTGCGTTGCTCATTTATGTCAAACTAAATCAAGAATCTGACTAAATGACTCTAGTCTCTCAAAATGACTCATAATGTAAATTGTGAACTCAGCGTGAGGTGACAAGGTGTCAGCTGCTCAGAGGCACATTAACGTGACAGCAGTAATTATGGGAAAAGAGAGGAATTGTTGCATTTTCAAATCACAGACACTAAATTTGCAATACAGTTTTACATTTTATAAGCAGCTGAGGTGAAAACAGTATCTTTTTCAAATTCCAAGGAAATGTGCTCCCTTAAATATTTCATAGGCAGAAAGCTACCACTGGAAAATGCTTTAAGTGAAACCAGTAAGGTGGGTGTTATTGTCGCTATCACTTACAAAGATGAACAAAACATTTTTATTAAATTGCAAATTTATTGTGAGCTAGTTTTACACTTTCTTGCTGCAGTGAATATTCTGTGGAAGAGAAGCAGCGGTTCAGATTTCCACATTACAAGAGTTCTTACCCTTGGAGCCTCATAGCCTTTGGCACTTGGTATTTTGCCTCAGGAAAGGAAGTCTCATTCACACTGTGTCTATCATTAAGTCATGGCACAGCCACATCATCATATCATAAGGAGCCACCTGGGGGAAGCTGGCTTTTGTTTTTATTTCACTATCTGCAGATTGATTTGGAATATAAAGTGCCGATATGGGTGAGCTGAGTAAGTGTAGGTTGGTGCAGGAAAGCAAAAACAAGGAAGATGTTGTGGCCATCATTTTACTAGATGTAGCTGATTTCTAAAATAAAAATAAAAACGCAGTCTCTCTTAGTATATAGTCTAAAAAACTTGTTTATCCGGTGGTACTGTAATATGATTGACAGCGGATATCATTGGAAGTCATCATCCTATCTCAGCTCATGTCACTCTGACAGTGTTTTGGCCGAGTCCTCTCATCACTCATTTCTCTGCCGCTCTGCAGCTACTTAAGGGGCTCCCATGTACCATCTCCACCTGCCCTTTGACCTCTGCTCTCAATGGGGCACAGTAATTAAAGGCTGATTTCTCCTGCAGCCTCTCAGCAGGATTAGATATTTCATCACCTCCCAACCCAGCACTAAATAGGAGAGCTCTGAGGAATTGGGACACACCCAAGAGCAAAGGGGGATTTTCTAATGACACTGCAAACACCTTATGATAAACTGTAGGGTTAAAGAGCGCATGCTGTACACACGAGGGGACACTTCATTATCCAGTACCAACCGCAGGGAACAATTGATCATCTCTGGGGCTGTTTGTTCTGCGACCATACAACTCAAGAGTACAGCCACTACAGTGTAGATATTTTCTTTTTGACAAAGATATTTTTTTTCTACTTGTTGTTCTAATAACGTGTGCTAAAGGAAAATGTTCAGGGTCATCCAAGCTCTACATCCTCCCATGTCGTCTATTCACTGTTATTTTATATGGCATGGTACAATTAAATGAACAATTACATAGATGTGAATGTTTCTCAGTGATTCTTGAAGTGGTTGTTTGCACGATAGACTTCTAAACTGGCAGTCCACTTTAAGGATGTGAGCTCATGAGCACTGAGCAATGTGTGTATGTAAGCGAAGGGCTTTTTATAATTAGTATTCCAATCTTTCAATCAACCTTATCTGTAATGAGCACAGCTAGAAAACTGAAGTACTGTAAAGATTATTTATATTGTCAAGGTGGGGAGTGGGGAGTTCTACTTTTTACTCACATATGGCATTGCTGAAGGCTCAACCAAACCTGGTTAACGCCGCTTGCAGGAATTTCGAAGAAGAGGGATTCAAAAGTTGCATAATTACTCTGCATTTTGATAAGTGATCAGGATGAGTGAATCATCAACATAAACAGAAATCTTACTGATAACAGGTGTAAACACATGGATTGGATGTCGCTGTCCAGAAACAGGGGCCTCAGCGTTTTGTGTATACTTGAACTTTTTTCTAAACTGTGCAACTTTTACATCCACGTTTGGCTGCTGACACTCTTCTTCACCGCCTTGTTGCCGGTAACTGTCAATTAGCAGAATGAAAATTGTGTATTGCATCACCTGTGTGATCCTGCGTTTATGTGCCACCCTGTGTATGATACAAACAAAACTGGGACCCACCCTCCTTAGCATGTTAAAAATAAAACACCACAGGGTACCTTTGAATAAAAAATGCAGTTCTTTTTTAACATACTATTCCATTTGGGGAAAAAGTGTTAAAATCAGTTATCGAGAATGAGAAAACCAGAGCATGCCACATCATAGTATTCATTCATTCATACATGTTTTTATACATTCATTCATTGAACAGCGTAGCTTTGCTCCGTCGTCTGTAATCATAATTGGTGTTTGCTTGACTCTTTTGGAAATGGGCCGCTAGTCCCCAGTCATGGCTGGTTATTCTCCGTGGCAGCTGTAAACAGACTCTTTGTCACTCAGCGACTCAATAGATTTAACAGGTGGATGCGAGATGCATACTAACGTGAACGTCTATAAGACAGTCAGTCTCCCCCTCAAGCTAAGTGGCCGGCTCAGAGACAATGTCATCTCTGTCAGAGGCACAGAGGGCTGCAGTTTTGATCTAGCTCAACACAAGGCTCGGGAGGAGAGGAAATGGAAAGAGCCGTTAACCTTTTCAGTTGTTGAATAATGAAAATGCAAATAACGTCATGACCTGTCCCGTGTCACGGCTCATTTATCTTGCATTGTATTTTTCAATCTCTCTTGTCACTTAGACAAACAAGTGAACTTCTCATGCTGGTTTTATGTGATCATTTAAGAAAAATAAGCTGTTTTTGACCACAGTTGTTGAAATGTATGTTATTGTGAGGGCACTACATTGACTATTTTCTACTCCTCTACTCTTTAATGCATTTTTTAAACCTTTTAACAGTCTTTTTGGCTATTACTGGTAAAGGTTTTGCACTCTTACTCTTCCTATAACTGCTTTATCACTGCTTAAACTAACAGATTCTCACTTTTACGCTTGCTGCTTGTTTTCTAACTTGTCTATACCAACAGAAATCACAGAAAGGTTTGAAAAAGATCTTTTATAGGCAGTAAATCATCCTCTATGTCCACCTAATGTGCAAAAGACGTTGTGTTGAAAAGGAAACTCTGCCAGGCAAACTAAATATTTACCTACATTCTTAGTCATACACCCCGAAGCGAGCACATATACATAATTATGCTCTATATCATACAGTTGTACTTGTATTTAAAACTTTTAATGAGCAAATCTGAAGTGGCTGGATGAGAATTGCATTATAACTCTTGTATCTCATGTCTAAATAAAGAATAATTTCTAGAGACTCAGTGTACTCTGAGATTTGAACATGCTTTTCTGTGCCATTCATAAAGAGGCCATTTTTGTAATGCTAGCAGGCAAAACGGGAAGTTGCCTGCTTTGCCAACAGTTTGGTGTTGGTGCCTGTTTTGCCCGTTGGAGTCTGTTAATTATGTTTGTGTCGTGTGTTTGCAGTGCGTACCAGGTGGTGGTGGAGGAGGAACGTCCACGCAGAGCACGGGGAACGGCAGAAATCCTGCGCTGCTACCCAGTTCCCATTCACTTCCAGAACGCCACGCTCCTAAACTCCCAGTACTACTTCACTGCTCAGTTCCCCCCATGCCGGCGGCATCCACTCGCCCCAGCCCTTCACCGTGGGCGACAACAAGACCTACAATGGCTACTGGAACGCCCCCCTGCTGCCTCAGAAAAGCTACAGCATCTACTACCAGGCTGTCAGCTTTACATCAGCACAGCCAACGGGGTGGGTGTTTCGGAAGATTTTATTTTCACTCGTGCAATTTCAAGTTAAGTTACTTCAAAACTATGCTGTGTTTTAAAAAAAGCAGTTTTTTAACATATCTTATCAGTCTGTGTTCTCTTTTTAATAAGTGGTGGGCAGTAACTAAGTACCTTTTTCTCAAATACTTATATATGTATTTCCATTTTATGTTATTTTAACTATCCATATTTCAGAGGGAAATATTGTCCTTTACACTCCCTTGCATTTATTTGGAGGTTATTATAGTTACTTTTCATCTTTTTTTATAAGATTTTACATACAAAACATATGATCAATTCATAAAATGTTATATTGTTACAGATCAAATGACCTAACAGTATAAAACAAAGTATTTTAAACTAAAACTAAATAAATTAATATATTTTATATATCAATAACGGTAATCCAGTGCATAATAATGTGCATTAATATACTATCCATGATTAGCATGTTTACCTTTGTTACTGTAATAATGCTGGAGAATCTTAACATTTTGGCATTTGTTTTTTTTTTACTTCACCAAAAGAACTTGCCACTTCTTCGACCACTGCTTAAAAAGCAGAATAACAAAGATGACAAAAAAAAGAACAAACAGTAAAAATTGTGAGTCTCGAGAATAGACGCTGTGTATCGTGTGCCAGGTTGAAATACTGTAATTTGACAGCATGTCTTACAGTGCTAATAAGTATGTCCAGTACACTGTCACAACTCGGCAAAAAGATGATTAGATTAGCGTAGCCGAGAGAACGTCTAATTTGTGTGCTTAATTTAATGAACCACACGCCCTTATATCAGAGAAAACACACGCAACTTCAATCTGAATGTGGGTTGTGAAAGTATTAATAGCACAGTATATACTAGTATAGCTTTTGTACTTTTACTGTACAAACCACGCCTCTCTCTTTAAATCTCTCGCACATCCACCTTCGAGTGTACCTGAAACAATGCTAAATGTTACGGCAGGTTTAACGAGAATGAAAAGTTGCCTGACAGAGTGATGGAGTAGGTGGCTGAAAGGAAGTGAAGCGGCTGAGTGCAGAAGTCCCTGACGCCACACAGTGAGCGCTCACATCGGCAGACACATGCAGCACAATTGCATTTGGCCTCTGCGAGATGTGTCAGTACTCTGGTGG
Source organism: Scortum barcoo (assembly GCA_023238725.1). Taxonomy (NCBI): domain Eukaryota; kingdom Metazoa; phylum Chordata; class Actinopteri; order Centrarchiformes; family Terapontidae; genus Scortum; species Scortum barcoo. The sequence goes on from CM041533.1 coordinate 9,996,289, forward strand.
GGTGCACCAGCAGCACTGTCTGCACTCTTAATAGGCTACAACGGGGTCAAGCGTGGAATACAGAGCTCTGTGCGGTGACGTGCTTTCTCCCTCCATTACTGCTGCCCTGTTCTGCTGCCTTTTCCAATGGAGCTCTATGCCAAATGCCAAACAAGGCTTTGATCAACGGCATTTAAGAGAGGCAGTCGTCCCAGTGGCGGTTAAGTGTGGGAGGCAGGCAACGACAACGGGGTTACCGATCGTACAGGTCGCAGCCTCTGTCATCAAGTGGCACTTGGCGGGGCCCTCCCTCCACGGAGCCGTGGCAGACAGCTCAATGGCGACTTCAAGAGCCCCGTTGATTGTGGTCCTGAATGAGAATCACCATAAACAGCCTCCTTGAGAAACACCGGCACGTCTTTAAGGAGGCAATAGAAACAACACGTGTGGCAGGGCTGAATCCAATTAGCGGGTTTGCTCTTGAGAGTAAAGCGTTGGTGGTCTCTAACTTTCCAGGCCGAAGTCTGTGAGCGCTATGAATTGGCGGATAGTCCTCTTTCTTGAACAAACAAAATGAAAGAGTCCCTTGTTGACACAGCATAAAGCTCTGTCTCCGTGATGGAGACATTTCTGACATTATTTTTATATTCAATGCTTTGATTTACAATGGCCAAATGCACTCTTTCATTAAGCCATCACTGTCAGTAGATAGCACATCAAGCTTTAATTAATGTCTAATGATGTTGGAGCGATTTGTTTGGGCCTCTTAAATGAAATTAGCACTTAGAGAGGGTGAGTGCCATCCATACCTGGAATTTTTTAGCCTTCTATTGAATAAAAAAGCTAATATAACTTCTTGTAATGTTGCCTTTAACAAAAGCACCGTCTGACAGCTTAAAAGCTGCAGAAATGTGAATACACATGCACCCAGGATCACATGGACATTAATGTTTTTTCTCCTTCTCCCTTCTCTTCATTATGCCTCTCGTGGCCTCTAAATGCTGTCTCTCCTATGTGTGCTCATTGCTCATTGGACAGCTTGGACGACACAGCACTCGTGTCTTTTGTGTTGGATTACTCATTGCCTCCCTGTTTCTGTCTGTGTCCTTTTTCCTGTTCACCAGACCATTGTTGACAACAAACTTCTCTGCCAACAGCGAGAGCAGTGGTTTTTTTTTTTCTGTTGTGTTTTTTTTTTTCCTGTGCTGTTGAAGGCTGTTGTCAGAGCTGAAACCTCATTACATATTCAGAAAGCCTCCCTGACGTGTCATTTTGGAGCCCTGCATGCTGAGTTGGTGTCGCTTGTCACAGGGCTCTGCTTTCTCCACAGTGGCTGACCACCTTGAGCCGCAGGCTGCCGACAGATCGCTCTTGGCTGACAAATCAGCAGCTCAACACCGCTAATCTGTGCTGTAGGCCCTCGCGCCTAACTGCGTTTTGTGTCACAGTCATTGAGCTCAACAGATGATAGGGGACGGCGTGGAACTGGCTGAGCTGTTTTGTTGTAACTGTGGGTTCTTAGAAAGGTGTTGTTGCTTCCGTGAGTGTGTGTCTTTGTGTGTCCCTCATGCCTGTGCATGTGTGTCCTAATACTCTCTGACTCTCTTCTTTTTTTTTCTTTCTTCCTCTTCCCCTTTCCCTCTTTTAATTTGTCTGCACAGGAGACCAAAATCGACTGTGTTCGAGTAGCCACCAAAGGTAGGAATTGATCAGAATGTGTGAATGAGGTTTTCTCGCTGTTTGGCCCATGTGAACCTAACAGGTTTTCTCGCTGTTTGGCCCTCCTAACATCACCTGCACACGATTTCTGAGAACTAACTAAATGAACACGTTTTGAAATTAAAGTCACTGATACCGACATAAGCTGGAAAATCACATCTTGACACTCTTCATTAAGTCTGTTAGCTTTAATGTGTTGCCCCTTTGTAAGAGTCCTAAAAGATGAAAATGTGTGATGTCCCCACATCCACACATGTTGTTGTGTGCTGTGTTTTTCCATGACTGGGAGGAAGCCTGTGTGCCCGCTGAGGTCTGTAGGTACTTAGCTATGCTGCCTGTACGTCCTGCTCCACACATTAAAGGTGACGAAGTCTAAGCACCATTGATCCGGGAGCAGAATTGATAAGGCCGGAGGGAGCCCTAGTCACACTCCTTTCTGGGCCGTGGGAGGTCCTGTCACATGCCCCGACAATCTTGTGTACTGTAGAGTTTGCACGCAGCTCTGCTATGGATTTCCCCGTGGAGTCCCAGATATCTCCATCTACATGGCTCAATAGGCTGGAGCAAAATGGCACGAACAGGAAGCAGACGGATCATATGAGCAATTTATCACCTGAAGGGGCACGTTAAAATGCACTACATTGGGCTCGCAAAGTTATGAAGTTGCCTGATACGATGTGCCGTGGCTAACTTTGCTAAACAAATTGTGAAATGTTGTTTAATCCTGTAATGGGTGTCTTTTTCTGCCTTGGTGTTGCATGATGATGGTATGGCTGTTTTCTGCTTCAGTGTGGCCTCTCTGTCTCTCTCTCTGTCACTCTCTCTCTCGACTGCATGCAAACCCGGATCCACTGTCTCTACTCAGCCGCCATACTCGTGACTCAGCTCACAACACCCTACATCCGCATCGCCCCAGCGGCCGGCGACAACCAACTAACAGGTCAGACCCGTAGCTTTCTGCACGATCTTGGACCATCTCAGTTATCCCGTTGGCAAACTTGGTGGTTTCGCCCAGCCACGCTGCCTCGACGGGAAAAAAAAAATATATGAAAATAATGCACGTGTGTGGTTTTTGTTTATTGTCCTGCTATTTGAATCAGTATGATTAAATCAAAGACTCACAGACGTTGTCTTCTCCCTTCATCTTCTCTGCGTTACTGGACATGAAAGATCTGTTTGAGGTGGCATTGTCATTTGATGTGCCAGTGTTGGAGATTTTTTTGGCAGGAGTTAATCCCCTTTCATGAATATTTCTCATTATTTCTGGGAAATTAAGTGCCGGTTTCTGCAGTGGTGACAACTGTAAACGCACAAAAGGACGCCGAAGTGCTCGACGTGAAGATCTGGAGAGTTTTCAAGAGTGCTGCATTTAACTATTAAAATTCTGCCCAGTCTCTGCTCGTTGTGAGCGCATATCAAGATGTCTCAGGCTCAAATGGAAGAATATTGACTTGTGGCAGCAAACATGCAGCCCTCGCAGCTCAAATGGGGATTTGTCACTGGCCGGCATTTCTGTAAGATTAGCCTGTAACAGTATATTGGGGACAAAATCAGCTCCATCAGCCCAGACGTGATTGTTAATATGTCACCAGTCTTGAAATGAAAAAACGTATATCTAAATAAAGGCCCGGCTGTTGAAAGAACAATATGTCAACAAGCAGGCGGGGACGGATATTTACCTTTTTGATAGGGAGCGAAAAACGGCAGCGCTGAGGAGAGAAGGAAGCCCGCTCTAACAGATTTGTCTGACATAACAATTTATCATTCTAAATTTACCCCTGGTGACAAGGAAGAATGGTGTTGTTCAGGTGGACAGTTGTCATTCCAGCGGCGTCGCTTTCCTCAGAGTGCTTCTTATCACTTCCCAGGGAGCAGATGCTGTTAAAACAAGACGCGCCCCCCCCCCCCCTTCTCTCTTTGTGTCTCTCGTTGTGGGCTATCTCCTCCCGAGCTGATATTTAATGTTTTGGTTATTTCAGGCTTTTTTATCTTCTTGGGTATTATCTTTTCCCGTCCTGCATCCTACATTTTTCTACAACCCAGCAACCGTTCGCCCCAAACATGATTAACCAAGGGTAAAGACAGTGCACACTTATCTCTCCTAGTGCAGCTTGATTCACGGAGCGCTGCTGTCCACTAAGGACGGAGCTAAAGGTGGATTCTTCGGGACAATAGGGAGGCACTTACTTTCAAAATAAGTGCGGTTGCAAGTTAAGCCGAGCCAATTAATGCGTATTGATATTTATGGTCCGCAGAATGCCACAGAATATCAGCTTATTGATTAATTAACCTCAGTCTTCCGCACAGTCAAATCAATGAGAGGGAATATTGAGAGTATGGATGTGCTCTCCTCTGTTTTGGTTAATGTAGAACAAAGCAAATGGTCATTAGATTTGATCCACAGTCTGCCCGATTGGTTACACTTTTCTTAGTTTGACCTGTTTTTTTTTTTTCAGGAGCAGCTACTCACAAACCCGACGCGGTGGAGCCGGAGAAACAAACGGACCACACGGTGAAGATCGCCGGGGTCATCGCCGGCATCCTCCTCTTCGTCATCATTTTCCTAGGAGTGGTACTCCTCATGAAAAAAAGGTAAGCTTTTCCTTCTTACTCGTTGAAATACTACTTGAGATTTGTGGAAGAAGTTGAACTTGCTTGCCGAGTGCTCACAAATAAGTAGTTTCTGTTTTATCATTTTGTCTATTTCTCCCTCAAACGGTAGTATTGTCAGCGGCGTGGTAAATAATTAATTTGATTATGTTGATACACCCCATTAAGGCTGTTTACAGCTATGAGATACAGTGTGCCATGAAATATTAATCCGTTTCCTCGGCACCCTCAAACAAATGCGCAGCGCTTCAATGACATTGGAATGGGAATAGGAAAAACATTTTTGAGGCTTGTGGTACGGAGAGAGGCGGGGAGGAGATATGAAAGAAAATATGATGAAAGGCTCAGAAGAAAAGAGGATGGCCACATAGCTGAAGGCTAAGTTTACATTAGCCCTGGACCCCATACTGGAGAAAGGTCCTCTGTACATATCCCAGCAATCAAGGGAGTTAAAGCTCAGCAAATATCAACCCCCCTTTTCTCGACAGTGAGGTTTGAATTAATACAATGGCAGTTTTTTGCCAAATTTTCTTTGGTGGACACAGGTTGGTTTGCTTTAATATCTCAACTGTGAAGCAAGAGGACAGAAAAATATTAGATTAAGCATTAGATGATTTACTGTACTTTCTCTTTTAAAGATAGATGGCCCTCTTGAACTTAACAGTAAATATTAGTACAGTAGATGGAGTAGAGCTGAGTAGGAAGGCATAGTTGTGTACTAATATAATCACTATGTTCCATGTTTATTTTCGACAGTTAAGATTCTTCATTTTCTGTAGCAGGCCGTGTCTGCGTAGCACAGCGATCAGTGGGTGGGTGTGAAAATCAGTACACAGTAATGGAATTGTTTTCAATCAGTCTTAATCAAACCAGAGATGGAGATGACTTCATTGGTTGAATTTTATGCAATTTGCTGTCACCAACAGGGAATGGAAGTTGTGTTTAGACATTCAAACCACTCATTAAGTTTCAGCCTTGGAGGTCAGATATGGTAATTTTTTGTAGGTGTATAAATGTGTTAATAAAAGGGGGTTTTAGCAGCAGAATGGCTGCCTCTGATTTGCCTTCACGTGCTGTAGACCAGCTCTATATCTATTTAATAAGAGAGTCTCGACCGTACTGTACCAAGCCCCTCCCCCTTTTGCAAAGCATGACATGACTCCAAGCGATCACCTTTTGCCCTCATGATCACTAGTTTACCTCCACGTATGCCACCATATCTGGTTTTGTTCATTTCTACTCTTTTTTCAAACATTAATATATTTTTACTTTTTCTTTCCTTTTCATTCCATCCCCTCCCCTCCTCCACTGCTTAAATCCTACCACCACCCCAATCGGCAGAAGAACCTATCACTCCTACACTTACTACCTGTAAGTAACCACTTTGTGTAATGTTAGTGCCATGCTTCTCACCCACACGCTGTTTCTCATGCATGCAAAGAGCCATGTCATCCTCCTCCTGCCCAGAGTTATTACAGAGGCCCAACTGTAATCTCTTCTGGAGGAACGGAGGACGCCACTCTAATGCATCTCCACATGATGAGCACATCATACTGTATGTCACATTGGTACAACTTCTGATGAAAGCGCACAGACAGAGCTACACCCTCGCGAAATGAGACTGCCACCGAGATGTTACTGCGACACATAATTTCTGCTTGACTTTTAAGGAGTTTGTTTATCAAATGATGAACTAAACTGCCTTAATGACTGTACGGCTGCCAAACTCATCTTGTGAAAGGAAAAGCAAAAAAAAAAAGAAAGAAAAATCAATGCAGGAGCTACTGCATTTTTACTGAGTGTGAATTTTTTATTTGCCTCCGATGATTTCATCTCTGTTGACTTGTCAAAGTTAGCTTTTTTGAAGTGCCTATCACAGTGCATCTATACTTTGGCTTTGCTCAGAACCTCAATGAGCTAGTCCAAATATTTCTTTCGCTTATGAATACACCCTGCAAATGCCAGAAACTCGGTCAATAACTCGATGTAGCATTGATCATATTTAGAGCTGCTGAACTGGAAATTTAAGCATGAGCTAACATGTTGACGTTACCAATTTGGCTCCATATGCATGTGATAATTTCTAGTCTTTCTCTACCCCTACTCCATCCTCTCACTGTCATCAAACCATCTCCACTCTCATGCCTTTTCTTTTTTTTCTTTTTTTTTTCCAAGCATGTTTTTTGCGTTCTTGCACGTCCATCCCATTGATTCTATGGTGATGGTGGAGTTGTGTCTTAAGCTGATGAGACGTTGGCATCACTGCGGAGCGAGCCGATGCGATCACAGAATAACCTTGTTTCCATTGAGACGTCTCCGGCGTCATAAAACAATGGCCGCTGTGGCTGCTTTATTCGCTCTTAATATATCAGATGTTTCCAAATCACACCTCTGAATGGTAAAGAGGCTTATTCTGCGGCTCTGCCTTCCTCGCTGTAGCTCACAGGCTCCCTCTGTATAGTCTTTGTGATGGATGCAGACTAATCTGTCTTGAGATGACTGTGATCAGAGGACAGAATGGAGGCTGCCTCGCATCAAAGAACATCTCAGAATACACCTGGAGATAATACTACTCTGCGTGTCACTCATATTAGATCACAGCTGTCTTGAATGGAAAGCCCCAGTGACTCCGAGGAGTGGTGTCATCAAAGCTGAACGCGCACATTGGCCGAGCTAAGCAGGGACGGATGTCAGTGAAACAATCGAAATATCAGTTTTGTGCTTTTTGGTATTTCAAGCGTGACATGAAAATATTACTATTGGATTATTGCCAGCGCGCATAAAGAGGAGATGCTGGCGTCTACAATTACAAGTCGATATTTCCACAAGAAGAAAGAAGTCAGACAGGCTGTAGGTCAGCTAAATTAGATATTCTGTCTCCAAACACATAACAGGATGTGTTGGAGCGGTTAAGCCAAATCGCTGGCTTTGAAAAGTCCCTTCAGAAATCAATGTATTTGTGACGTCAGCAGCAACGCGTCCAAGTTTTCCCACAGTCTCATGTGTCAGAATGAATTGGGGGTTTACTGTTAAGATGTTAAAAGAAGGGGGAGAGTGGGATGCGGATGTTGTGACTCCTCTCCAAAGCTGACAAGATAACAACATAATATACAGTTGGATACTATGAAGGATTAATGATCCCTTTTGGGAAATGTGCAATGACAGCAGCAAATACTAATAGGTAATAAAACATCCTTTGGGAGTGTGGGAATAAATAAGACTAGAGTGTTTCTTGATTTTTTTTTTTTTTTAAATCTTCATTTAAATAGCAGGGATCTCTGTAACAAGATGTATTATCCTCTGGACTAAACTGCATTAGCCCCATTACATCTTTTACATCCAATGTGCCTGTTTAAACAATTTATTTATGACTGCTGGAGGAAAGTAATGCATTATTTAAAGAAGCTAAAGTTCACTCATTCTCACCAAGTCCTCTATATGGATTAATGGCACACTGCAAGCAAATAGTTTTATTTCAGGAGTAATGTGAATGCTGCCATAACTGTTGGAGTAAATTAGAAACAATGAGTGTAATAATAGAAATAAAATAAAAGAGAAATCAAAACAATTCTCTATGAGGCCATTAACAGGCGATACAGCTGTGCAACCTGGGTAACTGATTGATTATGGTGGAGTGGATCAAAATTATGGTGGAGTGAGCATAACACAGCCTCCCGTCTTCTCCTTATATCTGTTTCTTGTGTCATGCATAGTAGCCAGCAGGAAGCAATTCAAGTGAAGGAATCGCAAAGGCGTGTTACCTAATTGGAAAGGCCTCCATTTGCGCCTTGAGGTGTTGAAGTGGAAGCTAAAATGTTGCGTGTCACCTTAGTGGTGCTCTATAGGATGGATGTTCTATAGGTAGGATGTCATCCTACAACCACTGTGGCTCCTTTCGCGGTGTCTAAAGTCAGCTCACAAGCAAATATAACTGATGTGTTGCATATACCCAAAGTTTATATAGTCAAATTAATTATAAACTGCATTCTTAAGATGCTCTCCTCTGGAGCGTTTTCTGTTGCCAGCCTTGAGATTACACCTCTATGATTGATGAACCCCATTAATGCTCTCATGCATTCATCAAAGTCCTTTAAAGGCATGGGAACATCCTGCAGTCTCCAAAATATGCACTTTAGGTATATTGCCAGAGGTGGCTGTGAGGCTAGCATGTAACACAACATCAACCAGTGTGCTGATTAGGGATGCAGTTACATGTGTGATCAAATATATGACTGTCCTTTAATCAGGTGTCCCTATCAGCGCTCTGCCTGCCGCTGCTGATAGGGACAAGAGGAAGATCAATTGGCATAGGGCAAGGGTTATGATTGGATCTAGATTCCCATGAGAGTTTCGTTCATCAATCAAGCAGCAGGCGTGTTAAATGCATAATTTTTAAAAATAATTAGAATAAAAAGGAGACTGAATATTTGACCTGTATTTGTAAGTTGCAAGAAACATATCTCCAGAATAGTGATAATCTTGTTCTGGGACTACCGGATGTGTTAACGTTTGGCATAATAACTTTCTAAACTTAATATACATTGATGTTCTCATTCTCAAAGTTTTTTTTTTTCTGTTGACCCCACCAAAAAAAAAAAAAAGATTTTTATGTTTAGTCAATAAGAAAAAAGGTCCTTATGTATTAGATACCTGTCATATTGAATAGATCCCAAGAATTGATGTCCCATGATGAGTTCTGTTTCACTGTTTTTTTCTACCCTGACATGGATAACACGGCAGATATACTGAAAAAAAATTCTAAACATTTGAAGACGTGTTTGCAAACATATCTACGGATGAATCTAGTCTATAAATATTAGTGTCGCGCTTGATGTTTCAACCTGGCGTCTGTTGTATCAGATCATAATAAAACAGTTACAATCAGTAGTGACACGTTCATTTCCATCTTACAGGTGGTCACTTGTATTATTAATTCCTCATCTTATGATTAAAAGGTACATTTTATGAGTGGTAATGGTAAACAATAATATGTTATTATTGTTATTGTGAGCAGAGTCAGCCGCAGTGAGTATTTTAACATCTAAATAGCTTCCTTTGTACTAAAAACGCACACAGACATATAAATCATCTTCTCCATTCTTTATAAATCTCACTTTTCATAATCACCTGCACCGCACTCAGTGTCAGAATGGGAGGCCTACTAAACGTACAATGTAAAACACAATGTGCTCAGGGCAAACACCTTCATTAAACCTTACAAGCTGAACATGCGGCAAGAATCACATTAATTGGTACAAGCCTTGCAGATTTTTTGCACCTACGAGCTCTGAATGTTGATGAGGAGGGGAGGGGGAGGAAAAGCAGCTTGAGCAGGGTGAGGGGACGTCACGCGTGGAATAATGGAGTTTAAACGAATGCATTTTAAAAAGAAGTGTCATTTGCAAAACGTCTATTTATCTGCATGTGACACACGTTGGCATAATATAGACAGTGGCCTTACCATAGTGGGAAAAAAAAACAACTAAAAGACCATTACTGACCTTAAGAGTTAAGATTTTTCTTTATCAAACAACGTATATTCAGTGAAGAAAAGAGGTAATTATAAATGTTCTACTTTGATACATATTGGTTTTATTACCTGATTTCATTTATTTTAGTGATCAGAAAACTATGATGATGAGAGACCAATAACAGATTCATGTAACTTCTTCTGTAAAACTAAGAATTTAGATGCATAAATAAATTGTATCTGAATAAATGTTGTTTACAGTGTTGCGGTTCAAGGCTTTTTCCTCAACAGCCTTTTTGATAATGTAATCACTCCTGGTATAAAAGCCAAAATAATTAAAACATGCAGCACAGTGTCTACTACTGTGTTATATACAATAAATTTAATGTTCCATTTTCCTAATTTAGCTGGACTGCACGGGGGTCGTTGTGTTGCCGCTGCTTTTTAGTACATTCAATTCCTTTCTTTGGATAGACGAGGAGCTGGAAAAATAAATAAATAAATAAAACAGAAGAGTTACAAAGGACACTTCATTTTATTGTTTGTTTAAAAAAAAAACACGAATCAATAAAGCAATCAAGTTAGCAGATAAACAGCATTGTGCATGACTGAATAGAGCCTCCATTCAGCAATAATTTCTATCAGTGTTTTCTGCTGTTTCTTCTACTAATGTAGATAAACAGAACAAGAAATGGATTGATGGATTTCTGACGGACGGACAAACAACCTGACGGAGGAATGTGTTAAAAACGGTTTGAAATGAAGCACGATGCAAACAACAACTGAAATGGGTTAATCAAAGACGCTTCTGTTGCCCCTCCCAGCTGCGTGTCAGTCATCTAACGCGCACATGCTCACACACACATCCATGCACTGCGGATATGTGTGGATCGTCTAATGAAGCCTCCTTTGTCCCAGTGTCACAAGGTTTAGGCTGCTCCAGCGCCGAAATGAGGCCCACCATGCTGAGCTTGAGGTTTTGAAGCTCTTGTTTTAGAAGTTGCAGCAGCGTCACCTCCCACAGAATAGACATTCTGGCAAACACGCGCAGACATACAATCCGCTCAGCTTCCTTTTTGTTGTAGCTGAACTCATGGAGTTAGGAGCTCTGCTCACTAAGATCCTAGATATGCCAGGCCTGTCATGTACTGAACTGCAGACAATCTCTCTAATGAGAGTTGCCTAATATAGTTACCTCCGGTGTTTGCTCAGTCTTTACTTCTACAAACACCTCCACCATCTGTCTGTGTCATCCCCTGTTCAAAGAAATCTGTGATTTTATTGTCGGGCATGCCTGCAAGAAATCAGTCCGATGTATTTTTTTTTTTTGTTGTTGGGATCATTCCACATGCAGCTTTACACTCACTATCAGCGGATATGATAAACGATCACATTCATCAACATGCACAAACACTCTACTGTACACTTCCTTTGTATTATCTCTGTCAGCACATCAGACACTGTGATATAGTCATCTATCATTAAATTTTCCCTTCTTACAAATGAGGAGAGAATAGCGTGCCAATTAATCTTCATCTAACACCCACGGTGCCTAGCAAACATCCCAGCATTTCTGGTGCTCTCCTCATTTTGGCACTGGTGTCCGTGCAGCCTCGTTTATCTCCAACGCCCGTGCTTCAACAGGCCAGAAAAAGCGGAAATCCAAGTCGTAGCAGATGCAGAAATCAGTACAGTGATACAGTATTAAAAGCTGGATCGCAGTCATTCTTAATAGTCTTCTCCATGAGCGCACACAGTGCCGAATCAGTCTTAATATTGCCTGGGGTACATACAGCTCCCCCTTTCCCCCTCACTCCTCCCTATTACAATATGAAGCTATAACAGAAGAAAAGAGACAAGATTGCCATTTTGTTCCCGGCTCTAATTGCAGATTAAAGACAAAAAGTGAGTCCGGCAGATGAAAATGTCACTACTTTGTCACTTTGCTTTCTGAGGAACGGATCCACTATTAGCCTCACGTCGCGGCCTTCAGAGCAAATGACTGTTTGAAGGCAGCGGGGGCCTGTTGCCATATGGCACGAGACAGCGACAAAATTGAATAAACAGAGGAGATTTGCGAAAACAAAGCAGCAGGAGTGCATCATTAGACAGCAGTTGTCCGTAAGAGAGACTGCAATTCAAACAGGCAGAGGGGTCACACGGAGAGTAACAAAGTGCGAGGATCAGTGTGAGGGCTGCCATAGTTAATTCTTACACCGCTCTCTCCCCTCCGGCTACGGAGCAGCGGCAGGCATCAGACATGGCTATAGCTGCAGTATGTTCCCGCTCAAGCTGTTTGCCATTTTTCTGTAGTGAATCTTCTGTGGCAATATAGGGAGAGTTAAGTCCTCAGAGTGATAATGTGATGCATTGTTTAACGCCATGGGGGCATGTGCAAGTGGCTCCTATCTTTGGGAGGTCAGAGGGCAGCTACACACCGGCAGCCCTTCAGGGATTCACAGCCTTACTCAGGCCAGGTCGGAAGTTGGTGTAAGAGCAGGAAAATGGTTTGGGACCAGCTCAACTTTCCAGATCTTTGAGAACTCTGATTTGTTGCATATTTATTTAGTGAGAAAGCAGAAGTTGAACAAAGCAACTAATGCAACAGTCCTGCAAGGAATCCTACCATGAAGTTGTGAGATTGAGACTGTTTAAGAAAGATGTTGATTCAACCTTATGGTCATTCTGATGTGTAATAGATGTCAATGGGTCAGGAATGGATCCATTGGCCAGGTTGTGGATAAATGAATAGGTGATGTCAGATCTCTTAAAACCAGGCAGCTTGTATGAAGAATCAGTAGAATCAGAATTATGCGTGCACATACATGTGGATCTGAGCGTGTGTGTGTTTACTCCGTACACAATGCTTTTATAGTGTTTGATCAGGAACAGATTGCTCGTAGGCTCCAGCGCATCAACTCAAAGTAGGCCGATAAAAGCAGGTTGACTGTTTCAGTTCACCATTCACAATTCTAATTCTTCCACCCTGCTCCCCCCCAAATACTATAGCTAATTTTAAATCATCAGGGCCACTGATGTATTTGGGTTAGGGTGTCACACCTTTCCACATTCTCAAGGATTTATTTTTCACTGCTTGAAAAAGCATCTGGAGCCTAATAAAACCTAATGTGACCACAGCCCGGGGCACATTAGCTCATCTCATTACATCTCTGAGTCATCGCTGCCAGCATCATATCAGATCAATTCAAGCACAAGTCACTGCTGTTTTTGTCTGATTGTTTGTTTTTATTTCCCCCCCCCCCCCCCAACCTATAAAAAAAAGGAAATTGGCCAAGAAGCGAAAGGAGACACTGACCAGCACCCGCCAGGAGATGACAGTGATGGTCAACTCCATGGACAAGAGCTACACGGAGCAGGGCACCAACTGTGACGAGGCCATGTCCTTCATGGACACCCACAACCACACGCTCAACACCCGCAGCGAAAGTGTGCGCTGACACTCAACGGCCGGAGCGAAGTGTGCGCTCACTCTAAACGGGCGCAGCGGAAAGCAGCGCACAGTCAACGGCGCGCTCACGCTCAACGGCCGCAGCGAGTGCGCGCTCACCCTCAACGGCCGAGGTAAGAAGGACCCTGCGTCGGCCTACCTGCCTTTTCCAGTCACACACACCGAGCATAGTGGGGGCAATTTATGTGGCTCGCTCAGGTGAGAAAGAAATCAGACTGGGCTGCACAGGAAATATTCACACTGGGATGACCTAAAAGTGTGAGGCTTGGTCCTTTATCAAAGTGAACTGTGGATTTAGGAACATATTCATGGATTTCAGTGGTGAAATATCTGTCATATTAAGACTGTAATCTTATTTTTTTGACTCCCCGGACTGAAAATTTCTAATTTTCTGAATTTAAACAGTTAAGATTTGCACTCTGTGTATGACCTTTTTTCTTATTACTGTGACAAAGGTTCTTTCTTATCTCTCCCTTTTTATCATTTACATGTCCAGTTGCATAAATTAGTGTTAAAAATTTTTTTTTTTAGTCCAGAACTGTGTAGTGTCTCTTTGTTTTTCTTTTTTTTTTTGCCTTCTTCTTACCAAGACTTTTTTTTCGGTTCGCACAAATAATTTGACAGTAATTTTGTAGCTTTTGAACCACTACTCGTTGCCAGTGCAAGTGGTAGTCAATAGGGAACCGGCTTCTTCAGAACAGTACAACAGAATTTACTTTCATTTGACGGAAAAGACTTTGATATGATTTTGAGAGAGATTCTTTCATTTTTTCCTGCAACGGGAGATTCATCCTTACTCACAAGCCTCAAGGGTTTGTTCAGCCCTTTTAAAGATTCCCTTTTAAAACGTATTTAGTTTCTCTAATTAATTTTTGTTAAATGAACTATAAGTAAACTTCAGCAATAATTAATGATTCATCATTAGGATTCAGCTGCTGTTACCTTCACTATCCTATAGTTATATAGCTGTGTTAATAGTTGTGTAAACACCAGTTAAGAGCCTGAAGGGAGTCGCATGTTTTGATCAGTAATCAAGGCTGAGAAGTCTGTCATGAGGTCCTAAACTCAGCATTTCTTCTGAGGAAAGACACAACACATCCTGGATAGAACTCTGGTGCGCTAACCTATTAATTTTCTCTGTCCCAGGATAATCTTAATGCTTTGTTGATGGACAGCTTGGCTAAGTCTGCACCCAGGGCTTGACCTGGTATAATCCCAGTCTAAACCATCAGATTAAAACTCCACAGCAGCTTCTGTCTCAACACCCCTGCAGGGGCCGAGCCTAAAGATGCTCTGACCTTGATTAACTGTCTGTTAGTCCGTCTGCCAGCCAGCGCAAATGATTTATATGCATTACATTTTACTCCGCCTATCACCGTGATGCCTTCAGTGCAGTGCCTAAGCCCTCTCATGCTCTTCGTGACCTTATATGACTGTCAATAGTGTCATTTTGGCTCAAAACATTGTGAGTGACAGCTTCAAGTCCTGCACAGCCCAAACCCCATTAGCGTGGCAGTGGGCTCTGTTGGTGTTGCATGAGGAGTCCTTATGCTGGTAAGAGAGAAGATGACAAACTAGAGGGGGGAGCTGACATATACTCTATACGTCTGTATCTATGGGTATTGTTCTCCTCTGGAACATCAATAGTAGAAACAGAGAGTGCATTTAGTTAAGTATTTAGTTTTGATATGTTACTAACACTTTTTTTGCTCTACTGCATTTATACTGCTGTAGTTACTACTTACTTTTCACATTCAATTTGTAGATATAAATCCTACAATAAGTCTTGAAAATTGTGTTGTATCCTCATCAATTAAAAGAGCAAAAAATATACTCTACGGTTTGAAAGTCTAGAATCGCCCGCCATAACAGCTTGCAGAGAACAATGGTTCAACCAGACTGATAACTGAAAGAGCCAAAAGAGACTAAGTTAGACAAAGATAACTCTGCACACTTAAATAAGAGTATAAGAAATCACCAGTCATTGGTAAAAGAAACTGAAAACTTAACATCACAATCTGTGCAGATTTAAGCGAGAACAGGCTCCTGCTGTTTCACTGTCAAGTGAAAAAAAGCTGGAACTAACAGCTGTGTTGCTTTAACAAAGCTTTTATTAAAACTTAAAAATGTATTTGAATACACTGGAATATAAGCGGAACATAGTATGGCTTGAAAAATTAGTTTAAACTTGTGATGGCCCGAAGAAAAAGAAAAAACAGGTTCCAAAAATACTCAAAATAGGTGTGAATTGTTGTTAGAAAAGTTAAATTTATTCTTTTAATTAAGATTAGTTTATTAGTCAATTAGTTTATTAGTCAATTAGTTGATTGACAAGAAACTTATCAGTAAGTATTTTGTTACACGCCAGAAATCAGAATCACAATCAAAATACTTAATTTATCCCAGGGGGAAATTTGGCATAAAGCCAAAAAAAACAGGGGAAAAACCAACGGAGCAACATGCGCACTCATTTGCTCATTAACTCAAATCAGTGGTTCCAGGTGTGAATATTTGCTGGTTTTCTTAATTTTCTGTGATATTAATTTTATATCTTTGAGTTATGGACTGTTAAGAAAATAAAAAAAATGCACTATGCATGTGGCGTAAATGCAATTTAGAAGGCGCCACACAAAATAAAAAATGATTGCATAGAAAGTCAGTAATCAGAAATCAACCTGGACTGAGTCAATTTTACTTCCATCACTTTTGCACTTTTATTTAAAGGATCAATTCGCTGAAAAGACAAAGAAACAC
The DNA here is from genome assembly GCA_023238725.1 of Scortum barcoo. Lineage (NCBI taxonomy): Eukaryota > Metazoa > Chordata > Actinopteri > Centrarchiformes > Terapontidae > Scortum > Scortum barcoo. The sequence goes on from CM041533.1 coordinate 10,012,290, forward strand.
GTTTTCTCACTGCTCTCTGGTGGTATCTGGCCATTGCTACTGTCTCTTCTGCCACCATCAAACTGTATAGTGAAGGTCAATTGAATTTTGCCTATACACTAAGAAATTAGATTTACCATAGGATAAGTGAGAAAACATAATTTCTTGTCATTTGATCTTTTAAATGTCATTTGGAAACAAGGTATTTTTGCATTACGGTGTAAATAGTACTACTTCTTCTACCGCTAAGTGATGTTAGACTATTGATCGCCTCGTGTCTTGTTTTTTTCTCCGTCTCTAGCTGGATCATCACCCTCCTCCTTCACTCTGCCTAAAGCCAACACTCTCAGCACCTCCATCCCCACCAACTCCTACTACCCAGGTAAACATACACTGTATTTCCTCACGCTAATCCTGTATGTCAACAGCGAGGCGTTCGCTATAGAGGCAGCGACGTTGAATGAAACCAGGAGGTGTGAAATTCTGTCTTCATGAAACCTGCCACAGTGTCGGGATGAATTAATAAGACACCGTGTTTTCAAACAAGTATTAATTAGTTTTATGTTCTTGGTAAGAACTCTTTGTATGGAAATTTCAGACTAATGCTGTCATTTGTTGTATGAATTCAGCTAATAAATTTAATATGTGCTTTAAAAATTAGAAAACAATTTCACAAATGAGAAGGTAGATAATTTAACTTTAGATAGGTTTACACTCTGCTGTGTTTTATATCACTTTGCCAAGATGGAATTTAGCTGTTCAATTAGGACTTCAGTTTCTCCAAATAATATGCATAATTGTATGTCTTGTGTAATCAGATTACAGCTCATTGATTAGATGGAGTAAAGGGCAGCTGGGTTTATAATCAACTAAACTTAGTGTATAATTAGCTTTTCCAGAAAATATGATAAGTTTCTTGTTACGCCGCTTGGCAAGATACCAAGAAACTGTTTGTGATTGTTGTTTTCTTCTTTTGTGGATTTATCTCGGCTCCTTTTTATTTACTGCAACTCTCTTTCCTCCTCCAACTTCTGCACTTGTTTTGGGGGTATGAGCAGATCCCTTTGTGCCAACCGCTATCTTAGGTGAGACATATTTTCTTTTTCCCATTGCTGTTGATTATCTATCCTTACTTCTACTTTGAAGAAAAATGACATTAGATTCATAAGAACACTGTTTGAAGACTTAACTGTGAGGACAAAAAAAAAAAAAAGAAAAGCAGTTCAGTTGTTTTTTTTCCCATTTTTGGTTTTTGGTTGGCTCTTTTACTAAAGATGGCTTCCTCACCTTCATACCTGCCTGCTGCTTCTCCTCCCCCCTCCTTCTCTTCCTCTCCTCCTCCTCCTCCCTCCCTCCCCCCCCCCCATTGCAACCCCCATTACCCCTGTCAAATGAGGAGCTCTCCTGGGCTGAGGCTGGCTTCACTCCATCCCATCCGCATTGCGTGTCGTGTCAAGGCGTGTGATGTCACATACATGTTTGACCTCTCATATGCATGGACAGACATGTGGACTGGATGTGGGGAGTATCTAAGGGGGGCAAGCGTGGGGGAAGGGGTGTGTATGTGGGGGGTGGTGGGGGTGGGGGAATAGTGGTGGTGGGGTTGCCAGGCAGTTTGCCCCAGCACCAAGGCTACTACGGCATGCTGGAGCCAAAGCAGCTGCACTGAGACACAAACAGAAAAAATTAAACGCTGCGAGAGGGTTAGATCGAAAAACTCTCTTAGCCCCCCCTCCCCAACCTCACAAAAAATTTTGGATGCGTTCGGTCTTGCATTAGCCGTGCTGCCTCCCCTCCCTCCCCCTCTCTCTCCTCACTACGCATTTAACTCCCCTCCCTCCCTCCCCTCCAAAACAACAACCTTTTCTATTATTCTTTTTAATGTCGCTCCCCCTGCCTTTGGCTAACTGCTAGTGACCTACTTGTTTTTGTTTTGGTTTTTGCCAGTGTTTATTCATCTTGTTCAGCGATAAAATAGAATGATAAAAAAGCATTTTGTTCTCCCGTTAATTATTACAGGCCTTTGTTGAATATGCAGAGCAGCCCAAAGTGCAACATCTTAAACGTGCAGACACTTTTTATACCGGCGGACCACATAATGTAGCTACTAAGTGGAGGCACTAGAACTGTAATAATTTAATACTCAAGGCCAGGAACGGAAAGATGCAATAAGCAGCTCTACTCCAGCTTCACCACGAGCAGCCGTAGCTGTATTTACAAGTACACAACTTACAGTTAGGGCTTATTTTTTCACATTAGTGCAACTGAGAGTGCCGTCTTTCATCATCGCTGTTGTGACAGCTGCTTATGTTAGTTCCACATTTAATGAAGCATGAAACAATTAACATGAATTTACAGCAACCAGAAAAGGTTACATGTTTTCAGTCGTGACACATTCAGTCACAGCATTGTCTCATCAGCTGAGGTTAATGATCAAAACTGATTAGATCATAAAGGACTGGCAATGTTTTTTGATTTTTATGGCGCACTCCTATTAAAAAAAAAAAAAGAGAGAGAAAAAAAGATTAAATACAGGTGTCACCACTAGCAAATGCAAATATAATTACAGCAATTAGAGAAAGAAATTCAAAATGTCAGAATACTCAAAAAAATAATTGGCATCATTAAAATATGCAAGTCACAGATCTGAAACAATTACAGCCAGCTTGTTCCAAAGTCAACCAGTATTTCACCATTATTTTCTCCCTTGAAATCCATGACTTCCTTGTTTTTGTTCTTTTATTTTTGTCTTGCACTGTTGAAATTGCCCCATCCATCCACTCAACATCCCCCCCCTTGACTAGGCTTTCTACCTAGGCAGTCTGGACTGAGAAGGCATGTGATCTTGCCCTGTAGCGTAGCTCTAAAACACTGTAACGGGTTCTCATGCTGTATTGTTGCTTATCCCCTCTCTCCTCTCTCTTCTCCTCTCTTTCTCTTTACATACGTAACCTCTTATGTATCTGCTATCTAAAAAGTGCCCATTAATGGTAAGTTTTCCCAAGTGGGCCCTGGGTTGGGGGAAGGAGGTGGTGTTTACTCAGAGAGCAAGCCGACAGTGAGAGGCTGCTTCTGACATGGACATTACGACATTTATTGCATGGACATGTTAGCATCTCACCACCCTCCGTACCGTGCCACCAAGCCACCATTAGCCTAGCATGGTCAAAGTACGTACAGTGCCCCATTGGCAGCATCACCCCATGCATTCTCCTCCCATCTCCGCTTCCCTCCTGTTCTTTTTTTTTTCTTGTTTTCTTGTTTTCTGTTTTTTTTTTTTTTTTTTTTTTAGGTTTGATTCTTTATTTATTTTTTTTTTTTACATTTTGCGGGGAGGAAGATCGGGTGGCGGGGGTTGAATCCACGCTGTGTCTGTGTGATGCTTCTGACGGTGCCTGCTGCAACATGCTCACTGTGGCCCACTCACACCCCCTCACATCCTCCTCCTTCATGTTTCTGGACACCCTCCATCGTCCGCTGGCTCCCCACAGCATCTGTGCCTCATGTCTGCCACTGACTGGATTACAGTATGAAAGAGCTGGAATGGACTCTGACTCTCAGTATGAGCTGCAGCCCAGACCAGCATACTGTAGTGCCAGTAAAGAAACAAAGAAAAAAAAAAAAAAGAAAGTAAACTTGTTGTTTTACAGCATCTTCATGTGGATTTTTACGATCGCTCTACACTGTTTCTTGCAGTTGAGGGCCACTGACTCCTTTTATACTGACAGTAGCCATATTAAATGCTAATAGTTTAAGTGCTGTACTTACAGGGCCTTGTATTTTAATGGCTCTAGGCTGTCTTACAGTACAGTAGGCCTGTGTTATTAAATATTTTCCAGCCACACACTGAGACAGATGGACCTGAACCTTCCCACCACATGACTCATCCTATTACTCAATGATGTTGTGTTGTTGTGACCATCCATAACAAACAGATTACTAGTTGAGAGTTGTTTGTCAATCTGGAGAGTGGTGACATAATGCTTAACAGTAAATGAGATAATGGGCCATCTGTCAATGGGAACAGTTGTAAGTGAGATGTGACCCGGTGTGGGTGACAACACCTCGCCGACATAACTCGGCTTTATAAGAGGATCAACTCATAAAACACCACCGCCGTTTACTGCTTCAAGCGTTATGTCACCTGTATGTGCCTTTATGACGACGCACTGATAAATCACACACAAACGCCAGCTCCTGCCTGCCTCTCCGCCCTGACCTGACCTGCTCTGGCCTCTCCCTGTCTTTGTGTCCCGCAGATGAGAGCCAGAACATGGGCAGCGACACCAGCAGCCTGGTGCAGTCGCACACCCACTCCCTGAGGAAGCGGGAGCCGGTTGACGTGCCGTACCAGACGGGTCAGCTGCACCCGGCGATCCGCGTGGCCGACCTCCTCCAGCACATCACTCAGATGAAGTGTGCCGAGGGCTACGGCTTCAAGGAGGAGTACGAGGTAGGAACGCGCGACCCAGCTGTCACCCGCCTCCTCCACCCCGCTCCACCCTACCCCGTACGCCAAACCCGCCCACCCACTATCAAGGTTGCGAACGCAAATAAAACCTGGTGACAGACTTGTAACATCTCCACGGAGACTCTTGAGTGGAAATGTCTATCAGTCTAATACAAGGCTTCATCTGTGTCACGGTGTACAGCCCCTTGTCTCTGTTTCTGTCTCCCTCTTTTTGTCTGTCTCTCTCTCTCTCTCACTCTGTTTTGCACCGCACAGCAGAACTGTTTTGTTTCTCCCCAGATGCACTTTTATGATAAATTGTTAATGTACCCCGTCTCTGTGTGTTTACGGTGTGATTCGTTTTGTTGTTCATCTGTTCCTTGTTGTTTGCAGTGACTGTGCATTTGGTGTGCGTGTTTGTGTCAAATGCTGCCGTCCCAGTTCCCCTCGGAGACTCAGCTGTAGACCAACTTGAAATGCAAGACCACCCCACCCCCCTCACCTTCACCTCAACCAAAAAAAAAAAAAGACAAACAGCTATCTGTGTGTTAGCCATGTCCACTCCTTTATCCGAATCAGGTGCGATTATGCTCCGCCGTTGGCAGCCTGCTGCTCTCTTAAGACTGTTGTCACACAACAGCATTTGTAATCTGACACTGTGCCTCTCGCTGTCACCAAAACAAAAGATTTTGCCCCAGAAGAGCATCACTCTCATTTCCTCTCATTAGCGCAGGAGGCTGGCAGGGCTTGGCGGTGCTCCAGGCTCCTCAGCACCACACCAGCCAGCCTCACCCCACGCTGATGCCATGTCCTAACCTGTATGACTACAGTCTCCACAACAGCCCTTTTCACTATTGTTACATCCTCACCTTCTCTTTTTTTATGCATTTTATGTTTAAGCCCTTTTCCTTACTTCATCTCTTTTACTGTAATTTACACCTCCTTAATTCTTTTTCCCCATCTCCCTCACTGCTTAGTTTCTGAAATGTGTTGGCCAGATTTATCAGTAATTAACTCCCCACTTTCCCCCCATGACTGCAGAATTAAATAATGCAGCCTACTATTGCTACCTGCAGCATCAGATCATTGATGGGCTGGAGTGCTCTGGGCTGCCCTCCGGGCCTAATTCATTATGGATAAAGGTGTTTTGGGTTCACGCGTCCGGCATTTGCGTGGATGCATAACAGTCAATCAAAAGGAAGCAACGCCACCGACCAAATATTGGCCCCAGCCTCCGCGCCCCGCTGTCATTTAGCCGTTCACAGCCTTTTGCAAGAAAGCGCCGGGGATGCTTAAAGTGTGTAACGGAGCTCATTCTCACTTGGCTAGAGCGATTCATTTGTATGTTGTGTTCCGCTGCTGTCTTCTCTATATCAATCTGTCTTAAGGTTAATGCCCTTTTTAACCGTTTATTCTTGATGATGAGATTGGAGCCCAGTGCACCTCTAAACCTGTTGACTTACACTGTACTATATCTCTCTCTGACCCATGCTTCTTGTTATTCTGTACGTTAACTTTGGATCAGATAAACGAGGTAAGCCAATACTTTTGGTTATTTGTGAGTTTTTTAAGACTTGTAGATGATATCACAAACCTGACAGATTGATGGTGCTTGTTGGGTGTTTTTGAGGCCCTGTGGGATGACAACATCTCGCATATATGATCTTGTCTGAAAAGGGCATTTACCAACAGAAGCTACGCAAAGTTTGACAGTTCACAGATGATGAAATGTGTGAAACAAGTGACTTTTTTTTTACTTTTGTCATGTCAAGTCTTTACAGTGTCACTGTGAAATGTTTTTTTTTCCCATTATCAAAAAGCGTGAGATCCATAAATACTCCACAACTGAATTCTGATGTTGTATAAAGCTTTTCAAAAGCATACTTCTCTCCATATCAGCGTAACCAAAAGAAAGAGCCAGAATACTTAAAAAAAAAAAAATACAATGGAAAATTTGAATAATTTGGAAGATAACAGTGCCTCAAACCAACTATTTCTGACACTGTGTTAGTTAATTACAAATTGAGGTGTGGGTCAACAAGTCCATTTCTGCGTTTCATTATCACATAACAAACCAAACCAAACACCAAATGTCATTTACAAGTAAAACTTGCAAACAGATGATATGACACTGAAAAAAAAGAACACTGCACACTTTGCAACTCATGCTGTATGCTTTGCAAAAGCTTTACAAAGCCATGTTGAAAAGAAACTGTGACCAAGTATTTGCATGTCCTAAAATCCTCTGCACGTTCACGCACAGTCTGAGTGGACAGAAAACAAGTTTCAGCCACTTTATAAATGTTGTCATTGCATTTCACTTGTTTTCAGCCAGTTTTATGTGGAGGGAAACGTGTTGCGTCTAGCTTACTGTGAGGATCCTGAAATTCTGCTCCGTCCACAAATGAACACTAGTCAACTTGAATGAGTCTCCTTTTTCTCACACAGGGAAGGATTAATTGCTTAAGAAGCAACTCGCTAAATATTCCTGCATCTTTTGTGTTACCATCCTTTATTTATTTATTTATTTATTATGGCCATGGCGTGTGTCAAGTGCTCTGTCGTCACTTTATGTAGGTTGTCCCACGGCAATTGTATGCAGAGAAAGCACCATGCTTTTCACTTACAGTAAGTAAGTGGACAAAGAAATAGCAGAGCAGACAGACTGCTGGGACTGCAGTACAGCGGGTAGCCTGTAATTAAAAAATATACCAAGTTGGATCTGGGCCAATGGGAATAATTTGAGGATGTTGAAAAACTACCTGCAGTTGCTTTAAAGTAAAGCAGAACACCAACCTTTGGTAGAGAATGTTTTTTATAGGTGAAGCCGGCCATTACTTCTTCAATCAGTGTCTGATGAATTTAAGGCAGCCAATGATTCCCTGTGGGGGAATATAGCCTTTGAATTGAAAGCCTTCATATAATCTCCACCTCTTGGGACACTAACTACTTTATCATCTTAATTTGTTTTTCTGAATTCAGGATCTAAATAGCCTGAGGAATGAGACCATTGCATCTGAGACAGGCAGGGTCACTCAGTTTAAGAGAGAACTATCATAAAGTTGCCAGGTAACGCCTCTCGGCTTGAAGATGATTTGTCTTTAGATGCTTGATATGAGACCTGTATCCTTCAGAGTGACAGAGGAAATGACATTGGCCCGCGCATTTCACTCGAGACGTACTGCCACAGGAGGAGAGGCCTATTTAATCCATCTCTGGGACATGCTTCCGTCTTCACTTGGAAGGATGAGGCACATTTTTTAGCATATTAAAGCTGTTTCTCAGTGAAATCACTAATCCTTAGGACTTAATACAGGAATATGTCCTTGTGTCGTGTCTGAAAGACCTTTTATTTGCTAGACAAACGGCCCGCTGCTGGCTGTAGCACAGAGATGAATGAAACCATCAAGTCCTAGAACACTGATGATTGAAGACAATGCGTCCCGCTCTCTCAGACTGGCTAACCGCACTAAAAGGAACTCTCCAAAGAAATCTGTTTAACCGCCGATAAATGCTCTCCAATCTTTACTTGCAGATGGTCTGCATCCTAATGCGTTAGCTGACTTTTCAAATGTGCATTAGCTGACTGTCAAAAACCCAGAACAATAACGTGTTTTTGTCCGGGCTAGTCTGCTTGGAGCCGACCCCACCCGCCCCCGCCGAACAGCGGTGGACTGGCAGTGGAGATGTATTTTCATAATTTGGCTTAATTGTGCCTGGTGTGCCATCAGAATGGAAATCTCCCCAGCGAGAGATGATAAATATTTCATGAGGGTAATCTGAGCGGAGCAGTTTTGATCTGCAGACGATGAGCTGGCTTTATTTTTCCCCGCAACGAGCTGATTGAGTCCTTCAGATGAGGCAGACAGACAGCCGCTGCGGTGGCTCTGCCCGGCAGAGCGGCGCAGGGGGAGAGGTTTGAGCGTGTCACCCGCCGTCTCTGCCCTAATGGCACTCGCTGTTTGACACAGCTCCCCAGGATCCACCATCCTCTCTGTGTTTCATGTCTAATAATGATGTGAATATATCTCTTCCTGTGTCTCCTTTTCTGTTGCCAATGGTTCCCTTCCTTTTTTTTTTTTTTTTTTTTTGTAGAGCTGAAAGAGGAAGACTGTGTTCTTTAGCCTGGTTATCATTTAGAGTGCTCACACATGACACCATATTTCATCTCCCCCCTCTCTTTTCTCTGTTTTCTGTCTTTTCAGAGCTTTTTTGAAGGACAGTCAGCGCCATGGGACTCTGCCAAGAAGGATGAGAACCGCATGAAGAACCGATATGGGAATATTATTGCATGTGTGTACAAAGCACCTCCTGAGCGCTCATGAGTTTTTGTGTGCCGCTCCCATTCTTCAGACTGATTTATTGGCCAGGCTTGTGACTCTGGATAACTATAAGCTGCTCAAACAGAGTTTTATTATCAGCCGACGAGAGCAGCTTTGACCTTTCCAATCTACTTTTATATTCATCTTCCCGCAGTGTCTTTCCAGTTATGAGAAATAAGCCGTGCAGCATATGGCACATAACATGTAACCTCTGCAATGTTTATGAAAATGTTGAATTCAAATCACTTACCCAAACTCGGTCTGAGCCGTGATGCAAATCTGCAGATTAATGCTGACTGGACAGTTTAGTTTAACCCTCTTTAATCACTGCTGTCTTAAATTGACTTTACTATGTTACTTTACTAAAGTTACTTTACTTAAGTTAAGCAGGGAAAAGATGCACATAAAATACCACAAAATATTACAAATTCCATTTCTTTGGATGTGAACATAATCCAGAGTCCAGGCTGCATGACTTTCATCTCACAGACATATCTGACCATTAATGCATGGCCACATTCAAAGTAATTGTATTGTGGTTTAGCCTATTACACAGTGTTGACAATGTGTTCTCCATTCTCACTGCTGACCTTATTAACTATTAATTGAAGGTTTATAAGGTCTTCCAGTTTTATACACCTAATTTCTGATTCATCATTGTGTACACACAGCCTCAGTCGCATCAAAGCAGCCATGTCGCATTTCCACTGCTCAGTTTTCATTCGTGCCTTAGTATGATGCCTGTCTGGTCACCCTTCCACTCCTCCGTCCGTCACCTCTTTTTCTCTCTCTTCATTTCTCTCTCTCCACTCCTCTGTTTTGCTGTCTGTCTCTCGGTCCTTCTTCCCCTTTTCTTCTCCTGATGCCCTCGTTAATATGATTAATTCAACGTTGATTTCTTCCTCTCTGCCTCTCTTCCAGATGATCACTCCCGTGTCAGGCTGCAGGCCCTGGAGGGGGAACAGAGCTCCGATTACATTAATGCAAATTACGTTGATGTAAGTACACACACCAGCCAGCGCCACCAACGCAAAGGTCACTGCGCTTCCTCTCGGGGAGAGAGAGGGCGCTGGTGCCGCTGTCGCGGGGGGCCTGAGGGACAAAACAGCCCCTACTGCCTGCCCATCACATGTGCAAACACACATACAGTCTCACACACACACACACACAGTGCCTTTATATTCAACTTTAGACTGCTGCTGTATCACTCTATTCATTGGATATATTAAGAGGAATGAAGATCAGAGGCTGACAGCGCTGGGAGAGAGAAAAGGCAAACCAGCACACAGGAGAAAGTGACGTTATAGTTTTGGACGTTGCTTTGAACAACTGCATAAGCACATTGTGAGAGCCAAAAATTAAAAGGGAAGGGGGAGAAGGTCGACGGGTGATTGATTTGCGAAGTTCTAACGATGGATAAAACTGATAAAAGGCACAAAGGGAGCACAGTACGCTTTCTTGAACATCACAAATAGGAGCTCAGCAGATCCACAGAAATTTGCATAAAAGAAGAAGACATAATTATTAGTACGGCTATTGTAAGTGAAAGATTCATCAGCCTCTCATATCTGAATGACAAGCAAGTCATACAAAACAGATGATATCACTAACACAAAGAACATCTTCTAATCTGCCTCATCCGTCGTCGAGGTCTGGTTAAGTTGAGGCAACCGTTCACATCGATCCCCCCGAGATGTTTTGTAGCCTCATAACAAAAGTCACACAACTTCCCCCGCTGCCTCTGAGGAGGGGGAAAGTCATTGTCTGCACAGTCCTGTCATTGTCTTGTCTGGTCATCTTAGGCTATTTATGAAGCGACCGATGTTGTCATTTTCTGGTGAGGAGGGTCTAGAAAAATTGCAGAGCTGTTTTTCAGCCTCACTCCGCTTCACATCCACTTCGGGCGGCTGCCTTCTCCTCTATTGTTGCACACCGAAAACCCCTCCCAGACAGACGAGTGAATCAAAGTGGACGCAGCAGTCATCTACAGAGGTTTTCCTACATGTCTTCCTGCAGGAGAGCACTTGCGGCACGGCACTTACATGCTACTCGAGTGCTTTAGCATACCTTTACAGTAAGAAAAAGTCATTAAAAGACGTGAGGCATGTCTCACATCACCTTTTAATGACAAAAACAGATCTAACCCACTTAGCTCACACAATATTGAGCCTCCTGATCTGACCTGATTTGCCGTTGATCACAGCGTTAGTAGCAGGATGTGACCAATCACAGCAGCTCATTGGCCTCTTTGAGCAGATGCTTCCGCTCCATGTGTAATGGCCTGGTGATGTACCTGACTTCCTAAGTGGTTTTCTACTCGGGAGACAACTCTCACTCCGTCTCCCATCTTCTCTCCGCCCGCCCCTCTAATGTGGTAATTTGTAATCTCTTGTTACGCCTTCAAACATAAATTCATAATGCAAGGTGTGCCACGGCAAATGCAGGGGGCTTAAATTATTTACCTTTCCCACTATTCAGTTTATGGCCCATTATGCTGCGAAAAGGGGCGCTGCGGAGAAGACTCTCACAATAGAGAGGGCCCCATTATAAGATAAGAATATACGCATATTAAAGATGGTCCTGATTGAAAAGGATTTCCATTGCTCTGCCAGCTTCATTGAAAAAGTACTTAGCAGAAATGCAGGCAGATGGGTAATGATGTTTTTGCTCTTCAGAAAGCTTTTTAACCCATCTAGAAGCTTGTCCTGCCCAATAAACTCTTATGTGTAGAACATTTCCCACAGTGTTTGTTATTGTACTCTATTATACTGCCGATTATTTCGAGTCATGTACGGGTAAGCAGAGCCAGTTGGGTGTGTTTCTTTTCTCCACAGCTGATTGAGTATTTTCATAAGCATTTAGGAGGAGAGGAAACAGTGTAATAGCCTGTCGTGTTTGTGTGCACAAGGGGCACAAAGAGGTTTGACGAGGTTGTGCAGCATGTACTGAAGTAAGGCAGTGAGATGCTGCAGAGTCTGCACAGAGTGTTTTTGCAGTTTATAACATACAGTGGCTGAAAACCGCAGGATACTCATACTGAGTGTATCTGCAAAATGTTAAAACATTACCACATTTTATTATTTTCTCCCTGATATAGCTGCTCCTCACAGATGCAGCATGATTAATACTTTTATGGAAGTTTAGGGAAGCCAAAACTTTTGGTTAATCTTTGACTTTCTTTTTTTTTTTTTCTTTCTTTTTTTTAATAAAACAAAAACTTTCCCAGTCTTAAGTAAGAGTTTAAGTAGCCTGATACTAGCTTCAAAAGGGACACAGGGTGTATCATTTCAGGTGGCTTGCGAGTTGACATGACGAGCTGTGAGAAGCTTGACCAAAAACTTTTGAGATTTTTGTTTTCTCCTCAGATTGTTTCATTTGAGGCCACGAAGAACTAAAAGTATGGAAATGAGAAAAAAGTAAAAAAAAAAAATAATAATAATAATAAAAAAAACATCATGGTCTTGTATAAGAGGAATAAATATGTTTAATTTCTTATACCTTCAATCAGCTTGTGACCTTTCAGATTTATCTTGCGTTCCCTTGGAGGGTTCCAGCCTGGCAGAATGGGGACTCTACAAGACGGGCATACAAAACTGCTGATAATGCACAGTCTACTTAAATGCTCCTATAGTTTTGGTTTATATGGTGCATTAGTTGTGCGTAATCACACAATTGTGCAGTAAATGAAAAAATGACACCAAAAAAAAAAACTGACACAGTAAATCTGGGGCTTTTGGAGGCTCCTTAGGGTCTCGGGCCTCGGGGCAGTTTCTCTCTCTGTCTTGTTAGTAATTCAGTGCAGCTCTTCCCTGTGACTTTTGCGCAGCATAAGTATGTTACACTCTCTGGATCATGAAAGAAACATCATCAGTGACCATAATAGACTCTGCGTTTACTCTGTTTTCTCCAAAGTGTGTTTGGCAAATGCAAATAAGTAGTATAGAAATTTATTTTGTAGGTAACAGGGTTGCTACCCCAGATTTGCAAAAGTGTGCTATCTAATGATATTCAGACTGAAGATACAAATTCATGTCCTCAGGCAAAAACATTTCATTCTGCATATTCTACATCCCATTGTTACTGGAAAGAATTAATGTAAATGATCATTGTAATAAGCAGTTCAGCAAAATGCAGAAAGCACAACATGCATTTAAATCTTGTTTAGTAATGCACACATCCCTGGAAACACAGCCTGTTCAATTAATAATTTCAACAAGGACGTTGATCATGGAGAAACGCTCTTATGTGCCTAATGTAACACGCGTCTAAAAAGTCCATTTATAGTAAGCTCTACTCACCTGACAGTCACTGTCAGGGCCCTGCTTTCTTCCTCTCTCCCCCTCTCTAATCCGACGACGTACTGGCCTCCACTTTACTTGACAGAACTTACATGAAAGCACAAACAAATCTCCTCCTCGGTCCAGAGATAAAGAAGTCATTAAAAATGGAGGACAGTTGAATAGCTGAAAGAGCCCCGTGGATGAGAGAGAGAGTGAGGAAAATATCCTTTGTGTCTTTTTCCCTTCATTGGAGGAGCGTTAATCACAGTCCAAGTTAAATTGAATATGAGGGAGATAAGCAGAGCAGCAGGGGTGGGTGGAGAGGGTGGTGGGGGGGGAGACAATCAAGAGGAGGCAGGGCCTGGGAAGAGCCTTTAAGTCCTAATGTTTTGTTTCCTGCCTCATATCTCCGGAGAGAAGACAAGGAATTGGACAAATAAAACTTGAAGGGATTAGAGTAATCCGTGAGACTAGGGGCCTATTGTGAAGATCAGTGCTGTTAGTTGTATCTTGGGGATTATCAGCACTTTGGCTGCTTACTCCAGAGGTGTGCTGCATGTAGAGTGTGTGATGGAGGGTGTTCATGCATCTTGCATCCAGCAGCATCCATCACCAGCTTTCAGGCGCGCGTCCTCCTCTTTTCCCTCAGTCAGATGTTGAAACAAAGACGCTGAATTAGGCGTACAGTAGCAAACAGCTGGCAGCCTCCCTATTTCTGGAGAGCGGCGCGCCCATTTCCCAAACAATTCCCGTTGAGGTGGAGTTCATTTCTCCTGCAGAAACATCTGAAAGAGGAACAGCTGCTAACTGGGATTCCTCACAGTTTAAATCTGTTCTGTTCACTGATGTATGTAAAATGTACTGTTTGTAAGTTTGTGATGTAGAAATAAACTGAGCTTGCATGCAAAGGTCAACCCACGCTGTCAGAAAACAGACGAAACATCAGAGATGGCGTGAGCGTTTTCTGAGAGAAATTTCGCTACATCTGGGGCTGTCTTACGAGTAGGAGGAAAGTGAAGTGACTCTCGTATTCTTTTCTCTCACTTTGTTTATTTTCTGTTTTTTTTTTGTTTTTTTCTTCCACAGGGCTACCACAGGCCAAATCACTACATCGCCACTCAAGGTAAGAATGAAATTTACTTTCTAAAAATTGCGGCAGCGGAATGCGTGGGTCGTCGTGTTTGTTTGGAGGGGACGGATGCGTGCAGGTGTTCACGAATATCCCTCTGAACATCCCCGCCGCTGTTTACATACGCTCCTGCAAACTACTCTTTGATGCTCAGTCAAGTGTGTGTTCGGGGAATCTGGTACTGCTCAGTGCGCACACACACACACAGACAAACACACTCGCGGCCCTCTGAGCGAAGCGAGCAGAGCAGCACGTTTCCCCTCTCACTGTCTTTCTCCTCTTTCCTTCCATCGGCGGTAAGGGAGCGATTAATCAGGCAGTCTGGGAGAAAGCTGAATAAATAAATGGATTAGCTAACATGTACAGACACATTTTGTCACTGTGTTAATCTGGCCGGCAGATTCGCAGGGCGAGGAGCACTTACCATGACCCCAGAGGTTAAGTCTGATTGATGGTTAATTGTTATGAATTTTGCGCCGAGAGCATCTTTCCCACACAACGGGGGATGCATGCATGGGGATTTTGCGTACCACTTTAGAGGAGGAGAGAGAGAAAAAAATCAGTGGAGGAAGAAGAAGGAAAAAAAAAAAGAAGAGGCGTTTTTGCGAAGAGGCCTTAATGGATTCACAATCTGCTTTGGCGGAGCTGGGAGTTGCATAATTACCTGTTTATTAGTGCATTGCCTCTCTTCCTCAGTGTCTCAATTAAAACAACCCTCTGTTTGCTCTTACTTTAGGAAGAGATGGCATACCAATCAGGCGGCGGCCGCTCAGCTTATCTGTCTGCCCGCCTGTGCGCGCAGCACCTGGTATTCGCTGACCACCGAGTCAAACACTCAGAGCTGAGCCGTCTGTCAAGTGCCGAAACTCTCCTGCGGGGCCTCAGTTCACAAAAACAAGCCACTTTTACAAGCGCATTCACCTCGGAAAGGATTTCAACTGGATTATTATGACTCGTATAATTGCCCTATAGTCATTAAGAGCATTCCATATTTCATTTAAAAATATGCATATGGAGATCAGCAGTCAAAGAAGTATTGCAAACAGCAGTCCTCTCCAAGATGAAAAGCTCGGGAAGCCAAACGTGTTTCCATTCAAGTTAATTAGCCCCTGTTTTCTCATTGAGTTTGCATAATAAGTCCTCATTTCCCATCGACTGTATCGTGAGCACGATAAGGCTTTTTCCACTGTGTAGAGCCATCCAGTATGAAAGAGAGGAGGTGTGTGTGTGTGTGTGTGGAAACATCTGTATTCTCCAGGAGAGCAGGCCCTTTTATAATTCATCATCAGCTCCGGCAGACTGACAGGAAGGAAGGTTCAGTCTGCTGACACTGAGGCAAAGAGCAGCCCGAGATGATAGGGAAGCCAGACACAGACCTGTCTCTCTCAGTCAGACAAACTGCATACTGTAGCACCTGAAAAGAGCACCTGGGCATTGGCACAGTTGCTGAAAATGAGGCAGTAGTCTCTTCCCCCCCCCCAGTAAAGTTTTTCGGTGAGTGACACTTCCACTCGGGCCCGCTGGGACCAACGGCGGCTCAGAAAATGATGATACTCGGAATAGTGCTGGATAAGCTAAAAAATCTTTGTCATAAATTGGTTGCGGGGGCGGTTGAGGGTGTGCTTAATATGGCAGACGTGTGGGATAACGTTGTCCCCGTTCTCTTTTGCTATAAACTACAATGACACTCATTAGTTTGGGGTTTATTGATGAGTCCCTTTGCTCTGTCAAGGTGACAACGGCAGGTAGAACAGCTGTCACTCCATAAAAGCCTCATCACCCAAGCTCCTCTCCTCATTATGTAGGTCATTCTCTCATCCAGGGCCTTTTTTTTTTTTGCTGCTGCGATACAACAACCGACTCTCAGTAATTCACCACCGCCAACTGCAGCTCACCTACTTAGCAGATTGCGCACACGTGTGCGTCTTGGCCCTCCCAGTCCGCCGCCTCGCCCCTGTCCATTTTTATGCCCTGCAGATCGTTTAAATACCGATCAGACATGAGCTTCTTCCTGGAGGAGACTGCGAATTACGCCGGGGCCCGGGTACAAACGGCTCTGATAAGTCCCTGCATCCTCCTGGTGATGTGAAAAAATATTCATGACTCAGGAAAGGGTTCAATTTCATCAAGCCTTTTCCTCCCCCTCCGGCCTCCCTCCTCCTGCTCCTCCCTCCCCCTCCCGCACGAGCGCCAAATGTCACCAGCAGCGCAAAAGTTTTATTATTTACAGGTTAACATCTCAGAGCCCGGCAGGGGGGGTGTGGGGAGGGAGATAGAAAGAGAGAGAGAGAGCAAATCAATGATAAGTTAGTGTACATTATGCCAAAGCCTTCTGCATGTAATATTAATGGGAAAGAGGGGAACGGAGCCCGCGTGTTTGTCTGCTGGCGTGTATGCGCGCACGTTGATCAGGAGTTTTGCGGCGTACCTGGCTGGGGGATTTCTGCAGCTGTCACACTCGTTGCTTCTGAGGAGGAACAGGCCCGGTCCCAATACGCAGCGTCTGCTTGCAGCAGCGTTTGCCGTCTGACAGCTGGAAGTGAAGCTTCTGCCGGTGCTCTTCTCCTGTGAAGTGCCTCCTGCAAACTTCTCCAACTAGGCTCCGCGCACACCACACTAGAAACACCGGGCTCGCCTTGTAGCTCCTAAAGCGAGCTCTCAGACCAGTTTCTCTTCTGATCTGCACGACCGTAAGCATCCCCTTAGTGAAGCTCTGTATCAAGATGACTCGTTTAAAATTCATTTTTTAGTCCTCTTTTTGCAGGTTTCTAGGACATATTATTGCATTTTCAGTTTTTATATTCTCTTAAAGAAACTGCAGAAACGTATCAGTATTTATTCGGAGTCTTTAAAGGCGAAGGAGGAATATGCTTACTCATGCTTTACTGTCTTTACACTAAATATAGAGCCACAGCTAACAGGCGATTGGCTTAGCTCAGCAGAGGACTAGAAGCAGAAGGAAACAGACAGTCTTGAAGTTCTAAAATCTGCCTGCAAATACGTCCAAAGTTTAAGAACTAACACATTTCATCACGTTTGTTTGATCCAAAAGCTGCTGCAGAAGACAGACGTCAAGAAGTAGCTGCAGCACACAGCTCCCTTTAGAAACAATGTTTGTTACTCTAAATGCATTTTGTTGTTTTTCAATGAAGATTGGTTGAAACACAAGACAATGAGCCTAACACATATCCAACTTCCGTTCAGCGCAGCTCTTGAATCTCTCCACCGCGTCCACACGAAAGCTGTCAAATTGTTCGTTGTTCGAGATCTGTTTGTTCTCACACACCTCTTCGTCAGGAGCCATACTCACTTCCTTATGACTGTCATCAAGTTCAGCGCCGCCCAGCATCTCCACCTCACCTGCTCTTCCGTCTCTACGTGCATATGGAAGCATAAATTGGCTGGCTAAAGCTTGGCAGGAGCCTCCCATTGGATGATTTACCATATAATGCCAAGTGTTATTGTGTTACCGAAGTCCTACACACCAGCTGTCCTCCTTCTCCGTCTCCCTCTCCCAAACTTCTCAGCAGTGTGTATCCTCCCTCGGGGACAAGTGTGGGAGGTAGCGGAGTGGGTGGTTCAATCAGGTTGGGTAGTTATTGGAAAGGCTGGAAGTGACTGGAATTGGAGATTGAGGTCCTGCAGTTTAAAATCAAGACGAACCATCTCATGCAAAGTGGAGGAAATGTGGGAATACACATGGAAGATACTGAGGAGCTTTGTTCCAAATTTGAGAGAAATCCAATCGGGACGGGAAGAAGTCAGCAGGAGTTCAATTTCTCAATTTTACAAAAACACAACCATTATTCTCTGCAAAATGTTCTTGGTGTCCGACGAGAGGCACGTGAGCGGGGCTGGCAGCAGAAACATGATTGTGGTTCATTTTGAATCATTTGTCTTTTTTTTGTTGTTGTTTTTTTTCACAGCAAAAAAAAAAGTCTGAAGCTAAATTTCACTGCAGAGTTTGTGAGCAATTTAGGAGATTTTTAAACTGTGTCGCAGGCGCCTGTGCTTGAGTACAGTGACAGGATAGACAGTCAAGAACTGTTCAGGCAGGCAGCGGCAGAAAGCAAATGAAACATGGCTTGATCAGTCAAGTGATTAAAATGGTGATGACACTCCATTGATGCCCTGAGGGAAATTAGGTTGTTGCAGATGATGGAAGCCAATAAGGAACCCAAACAATTATAGGAAAGGATGCTGGAGAAGCCGCAACTGGTGTCTGATACCTTCTCCTGAAAGCTATCTGACGATTACACACAGTTTACATGCAATGAGAACTTTATTTATTTATTTTTTTTTTTTTTGTTGGCATTTACGCCTTGAGTTGAGGAAAGTAGAGGAAGTGAGGAAGGAAAGGAGAGGGAGGATGACAGCCATAACCTCTCAGTTTTAAGAAGAGTAATACAACAAATAGACTCGGCTCTTATGCGTGACCTGTTTAAGGGTCTGAAGGTTATTTAATTTATTCAACACATGAATGACAAGCAAGAAAAACTAATAGTTGGGTTTGTGTTGGCGCCATGTTGTTGTGCCATTACGCCTCAGCCCGTGTCCCTGTGTGTGTCTGCATAATTTGTCATGTCTCCAGGTAATTTGGGCCAACGCAGGAGAATGCACAACTGCAGAGATTTGCATTCACTAATTAATTTGTCAGGAGTAATTTTTTTTTTCCACTCGGTGCTTGATTAAAACTAATATTAATAATTTTAATTAACCAGAATAATAATTAAATTCCTATCAATCCGCAATTATTGCTCAGTGAAGTTTTAAATATTGGAAGCATTCGGCAGTCCCTCTGCTCATTTATTTTGATGTTCGCCAGACATGTTTGGGTCTGGTTCGGTGGAAAGGTTGGTGTTGAACAGATGAGGTGTAGGGTGGTGGTAATTGCACTTTGAGCTTTGCCACACACACCACACACGCACTTGCACACACACACACACACACACACACACACACAGGCTCCATCCTCATCTCTAAATTTGTGATTTATTTGCGCTCTCTTGTTTCCATTTGTATTTAAGCCCTCCGCTGTAGAGTAAGCACTTTGCAAGGAATCTGTTGTATAGAGCACCATAAATAAATCTGATCTGACGTGTTTCTCAATGCTCAATCCGAGCAGTGGAAATGGAAGAGAAAATGCTCTATAAACTGCATTGTTGCTGTCGGACTCTAATACCTCCCAAATCCCCTGTGTTTATATTGTCTGTACGTTGATCTGCCTCTCTCACGGAGACAGAAAATTCGGTGGTACAGTTTATGAAATTAACCTTTTACCACTCGCGGTTCTGCATGCAGGACGCTGGCGGTGTGTCGATATTTCATAGACTGCTTGTACCATGAAGGGTAACATGAATATGAACAGATGTGCCTGTATGTGGACATCCCTACCTGCATTGTTCAGTGTAGTTCTAGTCTGGGGGATGTTTGACATAATTTGTGCACCCCTTAGTTCCAGATAGTGAAATCATAATAATCCAGCACATAGTGATATTTTAGACTTTGAAGAGGGTTCTTTCCTGTTTTGACATAACAACACCCCCACACACAAAGCCAGGTTCATAAAGAGATGTTTTTTTCTCAGACTGGTGTAGAAAAACTTAACTGGTCTGCACAGAGTGTTGGCCTCAAGCTCCTATCCTGCACTTTTGGGAAGACCTTATCACCCAGCGTCGGTGGCCGACCTCATTAATGCTTTTGTGGCAGAATGGGGGCAAATTCCTGCAGCCAGGTTTCAGACATTTATGGCGAGTCTTCCCAGCAGAGCGGAGGCTCTTGTAGCAGCATATTGATGGATGTGGTTTTGGAATTAGATGTTCTTCCGTGTAATGTTCAGACGACAACACACGTTTGGCCATGTAGTGCATGATAGATTAAGCTCTCTGCGACTCTTTCAGTCATGACGGTCATTTTTAAGAAAGAGGGATATAAATAACTGAGGTACAATACACACAGCAGAGTAGATAATTGGAAACTGGAAGTGATGTTGCCTTGTAGTTTTTTTTTTTTTTTATTTATTTATTTTTTTTTGAGTGATGAGAGGCAAGAATTACTGTACTTCCTCTGGAAAAAAGGAAAATAGCCTCAGTTCCCATCATGAAATGGGATCGGGATCAACAGACAGTACAATGAAGTGACTGCACTGTGTATATAATTTACCAACTCAAACTAGTGGACACACCTTTTAATAAATCACTCTTATTACAAAGTCTTGCCAGTGACAATGTGATAAATCCTCAAAAGTGTTTTGTCAAAATTCATTGCGAGAGTCTAACACTGTACCACTGTTTTTCAAAATTAAAATATGTCAACATGTTTCCCAAAATGGTGGTACTCTATAAACTAAATAAAGAAGGAAAGAAATCAATTTTAATTACAAGCTGTATGTTCTTCCTCATGAACAGTCTCACAATTTTTTACAAGCTTTTCTCTAACCCTAACCCTAACCCACCTGTCTTTTTGTGGTAAATCTGGGTTAAATAGTCCTTTCTTAAGTATTACCCCTCTCTACTCTCTCTCTCTCTCTCTCTCTCTCTCTCTCTCTCTCTCTCTCTCTCTCTCTCTCTCTCTCTCTCTCTCTCTCCAAGGCCCGATGCAGGAGACGGTCTTCGACTTCTGGAGGATGGTGTGGCAGGAGAACACGGCAGCTATCGTCATGGTGACCAACCTGGTGGAAGTGGGCAGGGTTGGTATTAATTATATGTTCACTCTCACCGCAGATCTCAAATAAGATTACCTTGCCGCCGGTCGACTGACAGCCTGATTGTATCTCCAGGCGAAGCGGAGCCATCTTTTTTTTTTTTTTTTTTTGGTGTGCGTCTTTGAACATCAGTGCCCAGATGTTTCTGTGTGTGTGTGTGTGTGCTCGGCTTAGTGAAGCATGGGTCTCGCATGCCGCCATCTATCTGATCAGTGAGAAGTGAGAAGAAACTGATTGATGGCCTTCATTACCAGAGAGGCATCCAGGCAACTGACTACTGTTTCATCTGAGTGGCTCTATAACAGGAGATTATGCTCCGCCGTAGCCGCCAGCTCCTACCAGGCTCCTCCGAGCAGAAACATCTCTTAATGTTCTCCTCATTGGACAAAAGGGGAGTGTTATTACGTGGTTAGGGGGGTTCATAATGTTCAAACTAATGGCGGAGCCTTGACTTTCTTTTTGTTCACTGCAGCATGTGCCGTGCCTTGAAAAAAAAAAAAAAAAAAAAAAGCCCTACTTCAGTCCTAATTTGTTCCACTTAACTCGCACTGTAGTTCCTCCTGGTTAGGTTATAATCAAGAGAAAATGAAGGTCTTAACGTACAGTGTAATGCCTTGACTGCCAGGGGATTTTTTGCAGGAATTTAAACACACTCTTGCTGAAAGCCCCTTAAACACGGGCACACCTTGATTTTGCTGATGTGCATTTTTGGTGGGGCTTAAATGTAGCAGAGCTGATAATGATTCATGGGCCCATCTCTAGGTACCTCATTAGGCCGTTCCTCTACAGTAGCTGAGCCTAGACCGCCCCGCCCCACACCTTCTCCACACCTGCTTAGCTGCGGTGCCGTCCTCGGTGGGCCCGGGCCCTCAAACCGTCTGTTATATGATCCTTGTCCAATGGCAGGCGGTAGGCACAGTTGGTCACAGTGACGGTGGCTCCACAGAGGGCCCCATAAAACCACTCCGCCATATCACAGTGGGCCATCTGCTCAACACAGTTGCTGATGAACTCTGGGAAATCCTGGCACACACACAGAGACGCGCGCACACAGCCTCTGTCCCGCTGGTTTCACACACCGGGGCGGCGCTCGGTGTACTTTGATGTATGAGAGATTTGGTTTGGAAGGTAGCGCGCCGATGTGTGTGTGATGAGGTGATGCTCCTCTTACATACACTTTACTCATATGAGCGCATGAATTCAAGTACACACTCAAAAGTGTGCCCACGCAAAAAGAACATCTGTGTGTACGCTGGCATAATTCAGCCCAAAGGCTAATTCCCCCCCAAACCAGGCGCCTGATTCAGAGTGATCTAATAAGGTAATGGCTTTTGCCTAATTCAATCTGGCTGGAAGCGGACGGTGGATTTGTGATTGTCATCGGGGATTAGTCATCAGGGGTGTCACAGAGAGGGACCTGAAAGTCCCCCTCTGTCTGTGTCACTCCACAAACCAAAATCTCATTTCATTCCTAATCAGCGCATAGACTCCAGAAATGAAAATTGAATCTAGTTGTGGCTGATGTCGCATTTATCCCTCATCAAAAATTATCATTCTCTGATATACCTCCACGATCTCAATCTCTATTACCAGCCTTACTCCCTCAGTATCAACAGTTTAATTGAACGGGGGGAAAAGGAGGAGGGGGAAGGGGGTAATTTTGCACTCTTATGATACCTAATACAAGTAATATTTCCAGTGGGGTGTTTTAGATTTCTGTTGGGAAATCTGTTTTAAACAGTTGAGGGTTTATTATTTCATATCATTATTGGATTGTCATTATATCTCCTTCCCAATTGTAGTACACCATTTTTTTTATGTTTTCTCCTATTTCTCCCACTGCTAGTCAAAAATTTAAGGTGGACAGATCTTACAACCCTGCAGCACTTATTCTGCTCTGTTCCAGACTTCTGCACAGTCTACCTTTAAACCCATTCTCACATTATCGATGTGAGAATGAAAAAGCAATAATGTGAGAATGAGCTCTCTATCGATACATAAGATTCCCATTTGCAGCACATCCTTGACCGGGGGTCGAAACTAATATGAACCGAATCTCATTTTGACTCGAAAGAAATGCTTCAGAAAGTGAAATATCAGGTGGCAAATGTGAAGTGATGTTATGTGACAATTATTTTTATTGGGGAACAAAAAAAAGATGGCGCAGCATTTCAAATAATTAGTATGCGTGTGTGTGCAAATGTAAATGTGTTGCAGTTAGCATGCAGTGCGTGTGTGTGTGTGTGTGTGTGCATGTGCTTATAAAACACTCGCTTTTGTCACTTTCAGGTGAAGTGCTGTAAGTACTGGCCCGATGACACCGAGATCTACAGAGATATCAAGGTGACACTGATAGAGACCGAGCTGCTCTCAGAGTATGTCATCAGGACCTTTGCTGTGGAGAAGGTACGCTTTTTTAAACTCTGTCGATCGCCAAGAGATTTGCAACAACACTCACACTTCTTCGGCAGCAGCCTACTGCGTGCTCGCTGGGAGACGCTCACTACTAGACCTTAACCTTTGGTCGGTGAGCAGTTTGGCAAAAGTTATGGGTTAAGTGCTTTGCTTATAAGCACCCTGAGAGTAGTTGCTAAGTGATCTAGAAGAAGGTCATCTTTAAAAGTTTCTTTGCTGCTGTGACTTGATTGAAAAGGGCTTAGCCATGTTTCAGTACCCTTTATTAAAACGACACATCAAGGACGTGGCTACGGGGCTCGTGCTGCCAAATGCATTGTTTGAATGTTGTTTTAAAATTCCTCTCTTTAGAATTATTTTCAACAACTCACATGACACACACGTGATTGTTTGCTCTGCTTCTTACATAATAAACACACTTCCAGCCATTCTTTGTAGGATTAAAAACGGAAATGGCAATTGGATAGTCTGACAGGCAGAGGTGCATGCAGCTGAGATGAATGGGCATGTAGATTGCACCTTTTTGAAGTTTCCTCCAAATAAAACCAACGCTGCCCACAATAATATGAAAAGATTGTATAATAGTTAAAATTGCACAAATAGTAACTTTTAAAAGTGAGTGATTTTATGTGGATATAAAAAGACATGTAGACCATGTAAGCAGTGTAATCTAATGCATTTCACAGCAGCACATTACCACCAACACTGCTGCTAAGGAAGGATAGTATGTGCTGTTCACTTTATGTAACAAATGTTTTCCCAGTGGAACATTGAAAGCATCTCTCACCATTAGCCACCCGCTGTTTATCTTTAAATATTGGGTAATTAATGTTGAGGAACAAACAGTTTGTAATTTAAGTCATAATCACATTATACCTCTTAAAGCCCAAAGCAACAGGAAAGGAGTCCACCTGTAAAATACACTTAAATTCAAAAGTTAAAACTGCAAAGACTGCTGTTTATATGTTAAATCCACAGTATAACATATAATCCTGTATCATTAGAAACATGAGGCATGACTCACAAGTGCCACAGTGGGTAGAGACATAAGGTGTCAGGAGCCTTGAACATCTAGTTTGCTGTTAGATAATGGAAACTTTGCTCAACCCGTCCTCGAATTTGCCCGTGAAGCGCGTGTTTGTATTCCATCCAGTCCCAGTTTGCTTTAGAAGGACCTCTCACATCATCTGCACACTCTGCCTTCTCGACACGATCCCCGCCGTCCCGCTGCTGTGCTTTGTGTGTTTAACATGATGACTCCGTTCCTCAGAGAGGGGCTCACGAGATCCGGGAGATCCGACAGTTTCATTTCACGGGCTGGCCGGACCACGGCGTGCCCTATCACGCCACGGGCCTGCTGGGGTTTATCAGAAGAGTCAAGTCCAAGACCCTGACCAATGCCGGGCCCATGGTGGTGCACTGCAGGTCGGTGTGCAAACTGACTGCTCTGTTTCATATGTGTGTTGTACTCCATCTAATCAGTCACTGGATACTTGTGTTTACCTGTTCTCTGACCTGCCTGTAGTTCATAGTGTTCTCTGCAGTTTAGTAGCTCTCTGAAAAACAGTATATTTTGGAGCCATACCAGGATGAGACCAAGTAAAGAATATACTGTAAAGAACAATATTATTTACTCCAACATGAGTGGAATTTATTTTTCAGTCATATTGTTAGTAAGTTAAATAAGAGTCACAAAATTACCTCAAAATAAATTAACATATTTTCTCAACCTTATTAACAGTTTTCATTTGAACTTTTTCTTTTTTCTTTTTTCAAGTGCTGCAAATGACATCTGCTAAAACATAATAAAACCTGAATGTATCAGTACAAGCACAAGTAGAGAAGAATTGTAAAGTGTGACGTAGTAATGTCCATTATATAGTAACTCTGAGCTGAAATTTGTATTTTATCCACGCTGATGTGACCATGCTAGTGTGACCAAGTAAGGATGAAGCTGTGAACGTGTTGAATTTCCCATGAATTTTACTTTTCATTTGTGATGTTATTTCATTTTTCAAAAGTTAGATTCCAGTCTTCCAGTCAGAGATCACTGTAAAGTTCTTTAACTCTGTGATTTGGGTGAAGAAAAAGCAAAAATGGCAACAAAAAAATATAAATCACAATCAACTGAATAATCCGAAATACTACCACTACTACTACTACTCTACTACGACTACTACCACTAGTAATAATAATAATAATGATAATGATGATAATAATAACAATAATAAGCTTTAATTATATGGTGCTTTAATAACAGCGTGTGTTTTCCTGCAGTGCTGGGGCGGGGCGGACGGGCTGCTTCATCGTCATCGACATCATGCTGGACATGGCGGAGAGAGAGGGTGTGGTGGACATCTACAACTGTGTCAGGGAGCTGCGCTCACGGAGGGTCAACATGGTGCAGACTGAGGTACGGCAAATCTGGTCCTGCAGTGGCCTCAGCAGAACCAGAACAACCAAAAAAAGAGTGATGATGCAGATTGACAGGCTGTTGCCATAAAATGTGGATTAACTAGTATCTCCGAGTAATTCTTAGCATAAGCCCCCACTTCTCTGATGCACAAATTCTCAGAGTTAATAACAAAGGCAGGAGCTCTTTCAAAAAAATAAAAGAACATGCATTGTTTTTTTGGCAAAATAGATCATTACCTGACATTTATTAGTCAGTAATTCTGCAGGATAAGCGATTCAGTCGGTAAAGGTTTTAAACCATTTTGCCAGTGACTGATGATGCCCATTATCTTTTAAAATGCAGCATAATTAGTTTTAATTTTTTTCTGTCAGTCATTTTCAAGGGCCACTTCAAGTGTTGCATTTTTCAAACTGTCGGAATATATTTCCAATTTATAATTGACCCCTGCCTGTTGGCTGTAGGGTAAGTCCTCCTCAGCGCTTGTTTTAAACTGCTTGAAATATCAGATGGATGGTGTTTATATTCACAGCAGATGACTTTATGGCTACAGCTTTATTTTTAATGATCATTTCTCACAAAAGACATTTATTGAAGTGCACACCCTAACTATTTCCCAGGATGCCTGGCACAAGTGCTTGCCAATACATGATATAATAAAAAAGGTTTAGAGGCTTGTAACTGAGAGCATTTAGCTCATATTGATGGCTGAAAACATCCCAGGCTCATCCTCCAGCTTTATGCCAGTACGGGCTACCGAAGGACTTTGTGCTTTCCTGAACACTGGCCATCTGGAGGTGTCCATAGTCTCGTTGGATGCATCATTTCACCGTAATTCCCTTTAAATCACAAGCGTCATTGGACTTAATGGGCAAATGTTTCATCGTTGACGTCCGAATTGGGATTTGAGTAACTGGAGACCAAATGTTGTTCACCCTGAGTCACTCTCCTCAAGTTCAGTGACCTTCAAAGTGTGTGTATGTGTGTGTTTTCCCTCGCAGGTGTTCAGGCTCGTTGGCACGGCGCCCGAGCCCCGCGGCCAGACACTAAGTCTCTAACGTGGTTTTAATCTGTCCATGGAAATGAAAAAGGCTTGTTGTTGTTTATAGTTTATGAGCTCAGATATCGTGTATCAATCTGCGGGTTCGGGCACGAGCTACGTACTGCCGCCGACCCAACCCGAGCTGCTCAGACTCCCGGGTCAACAGTTCACGCTGCGCACCACACTTAACAAATGGCAACACATGTTTCTCTGTAAATCTGTAAATCACTGACCCCTGCGCGTGTTTGTGCGGATTTTGGTCCAAAGTGACAAGGGAGTGTCAGCTGAAAATGTCACTTCAGAAAAGATTTGCATCAAGCCTCAAGCTGTGTCACCATGTCGACTGCTTGACTGACTGATCTGAGGAGGAGGAGGAGGAGATGTGTCGCGATTTCTAGTATGGCTCTGTGTGACGTTAAGGGCAGCAGGGGTTGTTTTTGTAGTTAGGACGTCGACCGCGTTCGTGCATTGCTCACGCTAATAATGATGATGAAGTCTCAACCTGGCTGAGGTCACCGGGGTTTGATAGGGTCATGAAAAACCTGAAAAGGTCACGGAATTTGAAGAAATACCTTTTTTTCCGGGCCTCTAAATATTTTAAGGTTTTTAAAATGTCATGGAAATCTGGGTTTTATAAGAGAATTAAATGCTAAAATATGTAATGTAACCTTTGAACATAGACAATGACAAATATTAGTCATACAAACTGCCTTAGGGGTACAGAATAATCACGGTAAGGTTGGGTAAAGGTCACTGAATTCTTCTAGCAAAAATGCACTGGCTCATGTGTTTCTGCTGCTGCTTCTGCTGGTAAAAATAAAATGTTGTCCGTTTCCATGAGTGTAAGAAGTCTGATAGATCCGCAATGAGGATGCCGTTTCTTGCAGGAGCAGTATGTCTTCATCCACGATGCCATTCTAGAGGCATGTCTCTGTGGCGACACCACCATCCCTGCCAGTCAGCTGCGCTCCGTGTACTACGACATGAACCGCCTGGACCCGCAGACCAACTCCAGCCCCATCAAAGAGGAGTTCAGGGTGAGGAGGATTGAACATAATGAGGCAAATAAAGCGCTGCGTGTGACTCCCTAATAAAGCATTACCTCAAGTGTGGGATAACTTCAAAACAACGGTAAACATTGTCTCTTGATGAATGGCACAGTCCCCCTCTGGGCCAATCAGTAGCAACTATGTCACCTTGCTTTAATCTGTAATAGTAGCACCCCCTCCTTGGACCAATCAGAGTTATACGAGACGCATCGCCCCCCTAAGTTTCATCACAGTCGCATCAGGGGAGTCAGAGCTATCGCTAATGTAACTGATTAAAGAATTGCATTGTTAATTACCATATTGGGAGATAATTAGCACACTCAGAGCCCGAGTGCCTACCTTCTTTCGTCGTTATGACAGCGTGCATTTCTGCCTCAAACCCTGACAGACTCTGAATATGGTGACTCCCACGCTGCGGGTGGAGGACTGCAGCATCGCCCTGCTGCCCAGAAACCACGAGAAGAACCGCTGCATGGACGTCCTCCCGCCAGACCGCTGCCTTCCCTTCCTGATCACCATCGACGGGGAGAGCTCCAATTACATCAACGCTGCACTGATGGATGTAAGAGTCAAACATTTCATATTCAAGAGGAGTGTCCTCTGGCATTCCTTTACTTTAAAGGACCACTTCAGCATCGCTGGAATTCCTGCTAATTGAATCACTGTCGTTTTAAAGTGGTAAATTGACACTGAGTCACAAGGCAGGAAATTTGCAACATGTTGCTTTTCTTGTCAAATGCTAATCAGCGGTGTCAAAGCAGGGATTTTTCCTCTGACAGTTAATGGAAAACATCATGGTCTATTAAGGCTGCTGAGTGGTGTCTTATATAATGGGCTTTTGTTTTTGTGTGAATACTTAGCACTGTTGATGTTTTAACTGCCTGAAAATTAATAGATAGGAAATAGTTTCCTGTTCTGGAAATCCAGTGTGGCTGTACTGCTGCAAATATCTTGAGGCAGAGCTGTAAACTTGAGACTAGTTCAAAGATTGAAGAATGTTTAGTTCTCGCATGCACACTACCACACTACAGCACTGAGATGTAAAGGGACAAACATCACAAGACTGTGCAAAAGAAAAAAAACAAAAGTGTGTAGTATAAAACAGGCATCCCGCCCCTTCACCACCCACATGCCCACCCACAAAAGAAACAAACAAAGGACGATGTTTATTGAAATGTATTGTGCAGACAAATGCTCAAAGACGTCGTGTTGAATTGTTGATGATGAAATTTCCTTTTTCTTCTGAGCATGCTGAAGACTTCTTGTCCCTGTCGGCTTAAAAGTTTAGGCTCGACGTTCATTTCTGACCATGGAAACAGCAGCTCACAAAACAATCTCAGATAAAATAATGACAATTTCATGACAAATGGCAAACTCCATCTGCAGATGAGGATTGTGTGGCATGATCAAAAGCTCCAGAACATTTTAATTTTAATGTGGACTAGCCCACATACTTGAAACATAAACTAAAAAGCGCCACAGGACAACACAAAATATACCCTAAATCCAATGTAAAGCAATATTCTAGTGTTAGATTTATTCTGGGTGGACTTAAAAAAGAACACCTTGACAAAACAGGGGTCCGGTGATGGACCTTTTTGGCTCCTGCCTGGATTGAGCAGGTGACCTTTCAGGTACGAGATCCTCTCAGTCACCACCGGGCTATCCTTGGGAGCCAGAAACCACATTAAAAGTGCAGCGTCCTCATGTAATCTCCCTTGACATGGAATCTCCATTAGAAAACAACACTGAAAGGTCAAAGAATGGAGGTCATTTTAAAATGGTTATTGGTTTATTCTTGGTAAGTTTTCAGCCACCATATAATAATATAATATGCATGAGGTGTATTTAACAACAGCTTTTCAAACCCTTTTTTTTCTTCTTTTTCTGTTGTCCTCCCTCCCTTACAGAGTTACAAGCAGCCATCTGCATTCATAGTGACCCAGCACCCCTTGCCGAACACGGTGAAGGATTTCTGGAGATTGGTGCTCGACTACCACTGCACGTCCATAGTGATGCTCAATGACGTCGACCCAGCCCAGGTAAACCCGACCTGATACGTGAGCATAGATGCAGGCACACACGCAATACACAAAAATAATCCTTCGAGGGATATTGCAAGAAGTGTTCTCACAGAAAGATGACAGATGAAGCACTTCCTTTCATCAGACGTCTGCGTCTAATAAAGTCACACAAAAGGACAGTGTGGGAACTGGATTCAGGGAAAGATTGCTTTTTTTTTTTGTTTTCTTCCACTGTGAACCAAGGGAAAAAAAACCCAAGGATGTATCTGCGCTGGCAAACACATATATATGCTTATAGAGAATATGTTTGAAATGAGGTAGATGCTGTGGAGTGGAAGAGGACTTGCCTTGAAAGCCCGGGTAGATGGAGAGACAGGCCTGTGGAAGAGACTCTCCAGATTTCTCAGCCCGAGGCTCTGTCATAACACCCGGGGATCAAAGCCTGGAGCCAGGCTGCTCTCCCCATCCAAATCCCCCTTCCCTAGGTGACTGGCTGACTGGCTGGATAGAAAAGGCCTTTCATTCAATATTCTCACTGTAGCCAGCCAGTCGGCCAGCCACGGAAGAAGCACAGGTGGGAAGGGAGGTAGGGGGGCAGGCGTAGATGGAGACGAGGGAGGTGGAGGCTTACCATCTCCTCCATCAGCGTCTTTCTTTTTGCATCTGTTGATTTTGTCAAGTTTTGACAGGCTCTCAAAGGAAGCTAGAAAGTGGTGCTTTCTGCCGCCACACAGACTGTATATGTGTTTGTGCTTTTTTTTGTGTTTGTGTGAAAGTGAGGGTATATTTGTCTGTCCATCTGTATGCGTGTACTCAGGCCTGTTATTTGCATTCTTCTCAGGTAGTCTCTTTCTCCCTTGTTTGTTCATGACTCTGCATGTAGGCATGTCTGTCTGTCAGTGCACAATCTGTCCATCTGTGTGTGTACGCTTCCGCTAGTCTGATTTAGTGCTGTGAGGCCGGTGGTGTGCTCTGCAGGTGCATGTTCTTAACTGGGCTTTCTCTCCTGAGGAGCGGAAATAGGGGAGATTTTGCAGCTCTTATGATGCTGGCCCAGGGGTTTATTTCTCCCTTTGTACTTTTCAACAGTGCTGCCAGAGCAGTCAATAACAATACTACCAATGACTGCTTCTTAATGCTTTTAATTAGGGCCACAACTATGGATTATACTTTTAGTTTACATGAAACTGAATTGAAAAAAATATTCCTCAGGGTTACCAAAGCCCAAGCAGCATCTTAAAAAACTTGTTTTGTCTGTCAAAGACTTCAAAAGCCAAAAGTGTTCAGTTTATACTGAAAAAAACTAAACTAAAACTAAAGAAAAGTCGCCGGTTCTCTCATTTCAAAAGCTGAAATCCAAATTATTGGGTGGCACTTTGACTTGTGATCCTCAACCCAGGGGTATTTTACTTTTACTTCTGTAGCTGCCAGAAGGTAATCAACTATAGAAATTATTATTTCATTAAAAAAAAAAATGTTTTCCTACATACTGAGTCAACTGCAACATGGTCTACAACTGGGAATGTGTGAAAAATAGTTTGTCGGCGACCACAGAAGTTGAAATAGTTACAGTTGCTAAAAGTAATGGATAAATGACTTGTGGGACAAATGGGAAAAGAACATAAAGTGATCAGCTCTGGTATTGAATAAACCATTGGAAATAGTTAGGTATTGGATAAGTAGTAAAACACCTAAAATTAATGGAATTATTATATTATTATTATTAGAATATTTAAGGGTATATGGTTGAAGTAGTTAGCTTAAGTTGGCATAATGTCTAAATAGATGAAACTAAACTAAAAACATGTTAAATAAATAATGCATAAGTGATTGAAATAAGCAGCCGAGGAATAAATGGAGAAGGAGTGTAAAGTAATGGCTGAAATAGATAGAAACAGTTTGAAACAGTTTGGCAAAATTACTGTATAAATGGTGAAATTAAAATAATGGATAAACAATTAGAATATGGTTAAAGTGTTGAAGTAATTAGCTAACAGTAATGGATAAATAGTTTAATTAACTTCAACTAGACTAAAGTGTGAATAAGCTAAAAATCTTTGGCTCCAGAAGTTGAAACAGATCGAATTAAACTATTCAAATAGTTCTCTAAAAGTAACGAATAAAGCTTTTATCTATGAACGTATTTTTTTCCAAAAAATAACAAAAGGAACTTTTAAGTGTGTCTTTCCTGAGCAAGTAAGAACAATTAGCCAAGGTTTCTGATGAATTTCTGTTTCTGCTCCAGCTTTTGCCTCAGTGTTCCCCAGTGAAGAAGCAATTCACCACATTTGAAAAAGAAAGCACTTCACATTGAATTAACATTGAATTCTTTCTCCATGTATTGTTTCCAGTGGTTCATGTCCTCAAACTTTAGCACCAACGAATAAGGAGTTGAAAGTGTCACTGCCTTCAGTTGGATTCCGAAACTAATGAATCATCTCCTGTTTTCTTGTGTTTTTCTTTGTTTTTCTGTGTGTGTGCCGGTGTAACTGCATTTCATGTGTGTGTGTGTGTGTGTGTGTGTGTGTGTGTGTGTGTGTATGCATTTATTTTGTTTAGTTGTGCCCACAGTACTGGCCGGAAAACGGAGTCCACCGCCACGGACCCATTCAGGTGGAGTTTGTCTCCGCGGACTTGGAGGAGGACATCATCAGCAGAATATTTCGGATCTACAATGCGGCGCGGGTATGGTGGCGCAGGAGGGTCATGCCTTCAAAATGAAAATAACAAAAAAAGAACAAACGCTACCCTTACGTGATTAGAGTGCCAGGGAGTTTTTCTGCTCTGCTGCCCATTTTTCGTAACTTTTTTTTGTAACTTGTTTGTCTTCTCCGTGGCGATCACAACAGCCAATTTATTCTGTGACTGCACACCTCACACATCCCACTCATACGCCAGCCTGTTCATTCAAGCTGTGCAGAGGCTAGAGTCGTTCTGTTCTTTAACTATGCCGCTGCCCCAGTGATTGGACCGAGGTGCGATTGACACAGGTCCCTAAGTCTTTTAGACAGCTTGAGAAATTTTCTCACGTTGTTAAAAAACTGAACTCTGACTGTTTCTTCAATTAACACCTTCTGGGTAGAATGTGAATCTACCATGAGGGGTCAGTTCACCTGAATTACAATAAAACACATACTTACTAACTTACAATAAGTGGTAAGTGGTAAGTCATGTAAATACTTTTGGTTTCATTGGTCCAGATTTTAAGATACTGTCTCTGAGATTTCCTTCTTTTAATTGTTTTTTGGGGGGTTTACACCCTTTATTATTATGGATAGGACAGCTGAAGATGGACAGGAAAGGCAGTAAAGGGACCCCAGCCGGGAATCAAACTGGGGTCCACTGCAATTAGGCCCATGTCCTCTTACATGTGTGCGCGCGCTCTACCGACTGAGCCACCCTCGCCATGACAGTCTGTCTTTTTAGAAACAATGTCCTCCATACTCCAGATCAGAGGTTTCCAACTCAAGGGTTTGGACCACTCAGATGCATCTTGTTTGTTTTGGGTGGGGTTAGGGATGGCACAGATGGATTTTTATTGGAAGTACCTTCTAAAGAAGAAGTAGTCCCTACGGAGGCTGTTGACAGTGTGTATTTGCCATCCAGAGTAACAAGGACACTGGTTGAGAAAAGAAAAGCTTTGAAATTTCATATTTAAATTATGTGTGTGTGCAGCGCAAACCAAATTTAACTCACTTTTTATTGGAAATATCAGAGACGTATCGTACAACTTTATATCTGCATGTCTGGACACTACTACAGGCAAGTCAGACAGTGTTTTTTTTTTTTTTTTTTGTTGTGGGTGATCTGACCCTTTAACTTTGAGCTACCAGACATCCCTGCACAGAAAAAGTCCTGACCCGCGTCGCGTCACCTGCAGTCACCGGCGTAAGCTCCTTACCCTGCTGTCTGGTCTCGGTTGTCAATAATCACTCTTCATATCATGTTGTAACCGCCCGTGGCCGGCAGAGGCACCACCGGCATGCTAAGTGTAATACGGTCTAATCACACATGATCACTGTCGAGTGTTATTGATCGGCGTGTCTGAGTGTGATTTAGAGTATCTGTATCTCAGATCTCAACTATCTGTCTCCAGCGGTAACTGTGCTCATCTATCAAGCCATCTGTCCCAGCATTCATCTCTTCCATGACTCCCCGTGCCCTTATCCATCTCCTGTCCTACTTGTCGCCATCAAGCTTAGCTCGGCCCCGCAACTTTACAGTCTGATTCCATCTTTGCACCGCAGCCATTAACACCACCACCCCCTCCTCCCTCATCATCCTCCTCTTCGGTGTGTTAACCTGGGATAACCGGTGTGTCCTTCCCCTCCAGCCTCAGGACGGATACCGGATGGTGCAGCAGTTCCAGTTCCTGGGCTGGCCCATGTACAGAGACACACCCATGTCCAAACGCTCCTTCCTCAAGCTGATTCGACAGGTGGACAAGTGGCAGGAGGAGTACGACGGGGGCGAGGGACGCACCGTGGTCCACTGTCTGTAAGTTATCACGGCGCACTGTGCAGGGGGAAGTTCACTCAGTGCTGCCATTAAAAATGAAACATCTCCACCTACTGCCTGAAAAGTTTTACTGCATCAAAAAAAAACCAAAAAAAAAAACAAAAAAAAAAACAATGAAACTCCTCACCCTTCCATCAGCTGTATTGTCACCCTCCACTTTTCTATATTAAACTGCACTCATCTTATTATGTTTAACTTTCTAATGCTTGGCTTCTTTGTGACATTTCTAGGAACGGAGGCGGCCGCAGCGGGACTTTTTGTGCCATCAGCATTGTGTGTGAGATGCTTCAGCACCAGCGCTCTGTGGATGTTTTCCACGCTGTCAAAACACTAAGGAACAATAAACCCAACATGGTGGACCTACTGGTGAGAGGCACTGCAGCAGCACTTGGATTAAAATCTAGTGTCTAGTCTGTTTAGTCAAATCGATTATATGGAGGGGCCTTGTATTATCACACCAAAGTTAATCTGTTATTTTAACTTCATTTAACTAAGTACAGTATAGAGAGAGGAGAGATCCTTTGTCAAAATGTAGATTTAAAACCTTCATTACTTCAGATGATATGTGTTTACATGGTGCATATTCCCAAATGAATAACTGTCCGATGAGTATTCCAGCATGAGAATATGGCATATGATGTACAGAGGGGGTGCGTATGGGAGAAAGGGGAGGTTAAAGCTGCCAGTATACTGCTTGTCAAAGTGTCAGAGAGAATCAGAAAACCTGTCTCTGGGCCCCCTTGCAGGTTGATCCGACCCTGAGCGTCTCTCTAATTTTTATGTCTGTCTCCTCTTGTCTCCTAGGACCAGTACAAGTTTTGCTACGAAGTGGCACTGGAGTACTTGAACTCTGGGTAACTACCAAGCTACCGAACCTGCCAGAGACTTAAAGTTTGGGACGTTACAGAACACTGCAGCCCACTTGTGTGCATTGTGCTAAGAGTGTGTGCGTGTTATCGATCCAGAACAGGAGCGAGGTGCACGCACACACACAACCATACATGCAGCTCTTTTGACCAGCTCTCTCCCTCCTCCTCTGGTCTGCACTTGGTCTAGATGGGGAAAAGGTAGCAGAGTTGTACAGTGTTAAATAACGCAGCCTATTTCTGTCGGTACCAGGCTAAGGAAGCCAGCAGGAGCACAATGAGGTTTTTCTTTTTTTCCTCTGCAGTGAGTCGCTTCCTCTCTGGATCCCTCTATCGCTCTGCCTCTGTCTCTCTCAGCCCGCCTGTAGTCCCGTGGTTGTTGCCTTGATCCTCATCAGACGACGAGCATTAAATACTCTCCAGTTTTCCGTGGAATGCGATACGCTGTATATAATGTAATGTGTTCATTTTATTCTCTCCAATTTCTGTTTTTTTTTTTTTTTTTTTTTTATTGCTCAGCTCATTATTAAAAGTCATTAAATGCAGGAGCTCCAAGCTTAAATGTTACTAAATGTCCTGTAAATTTTATGACTTCTAGATGATTATTGCTTCATACTGTATGTTGGGGACAGCTGGCTCGGTCTACATCTGCTTACCATATTTCCTCTACAGGGATCCAAAGCTTTATTTGCACTTCCATTGAATTCTTGTTGTGCATATTGTACATATTTCTGTAGATTATTTATTTACGGTATGTACTTTTTTTGTGACTCGCAGTAAGTGACAATCATAGGTTCTATAGGTTTGGTTTATTGACTGTATTGTGTGCTTTATTTGGGTCATCTTGTGTGACAGATCAATTTCATTGTAAAGAAAAAAGATATTATATAAATGTATCTCCAATATAAACGTTGGATTATGTATCTCTGCCTCTTTTCTGAGTGGAGCTGGAAAAGATGACGTTAGGGGGACATCTGTTGGAGAGGTGAGAAATGACACCATCACCGCTGCATCTGCAACTTTTTAAGGTGCCACAGTATCGATCAGTCGTCGTGATTCTGTCCTCAGTTATACTTTGTCGAAGGAGAGGAAAGGTGGCTTTAGCTGCAATTTGTGCATATAGTTTCATTTAAAGAATATTTGTTGAATGATTTTGAGATTCTCACAGGCTTCAAACAGGTAAACCGTACGACTTTGGACTTTGTTCAGTTAAGTTGCAGATTTTTCGTTGTGGGCAGATTTTAGCAGAGGTTCAGCAAGAGGAACAAACGATGCATTGTGACGCATATTTATCCAAAATATGTATTTTTTATTTACCATCTCAAAGTAAAACAAGATTATATTCTGACAATGTTTCCAGTCAACTTCTGAGTGTATGTATATAAGATAATTAATGCTTATTTTAAGGATCCTATAACGGCGTCTTTAAAGCCTCAGTATTTATGCAGGGGTGCCGCTGACAGTCGCACTTCAAGTCAAGTTCTTCTTCATTTTTATCCTGACATAAATTATTATGACAAAAAATTGTAGCATCCTTTTTAAAAAGTAAAATCAAACTGATGTTATTTCATTGAGTTTGTTTTTTGTGTATTTTTTGCATCCTTTGATTGTTTTGGGTTTTTTTTTTTAAAGGACCATCCACGAATAAAGACCTCAGATTAATCACACATAAGAAGGTGGACAAAATAACATGAACACTTGAAATACAGTGGAAACCACTGATAGTGATCGTGTTCACAGTGATCAACCTCTTGTGTGGAAAAGCACTTTTTTACTTTACTCCCATGATACTTTGCCCCATGGTAACTCATTTGCTTCCACTTGAGGCTTGTGGGGCATCCACATTGAAATCATGACAGGGAAAAAAAACAGGTTTTCTCTCACTGACAAACATAGTCTCCTAAAAACTGCCAAAAATGAGCCAACTAGACGCGACAGTGGAACTTGGTGTTCTTCAGGCTTCCTTGTATTGTCTACTCAAACAATGAGAAACAGTCATTGCTGCTGGTGATGGAGACAGTAAAGGCATGTTAACGGGGAAAGTGCCTGTGATTGAAGCCACCCTCATTGAGTGGGTTGATAATACCGGGTCATGAAATGCCCGAGTAAACAGCAAAACTTTCTGCTTCATAATAAATATGCAAATGTTAATTGAATGGTAATCTGCATGGAAAATCAAGAAAAAAATATGAAATACTTAAGTGATAGAAGTCATCTGGATATAGTGATGCACATATTTCCAATATAATGTAATTCAATATCTTGAATCACAAGTTTTAGTTTGAGAATGTAGGAAGTGGTGATGTACTGGTATGCAGTATATTGATTAAAGTTGTAACCTGTATTTTTTAAAATTATATTCACAAGCATTACAACCTTGAAGAAAAATTTAGTTCTCTTCATTTGGCCCATCTGCACACTTTTTTTTTCAAAATGTCTCTATAAAAAGTTTTACATGTTAAATATGCAGTGACTTTGAAAAGTTAGACTCAAAACCAGCACTTAGATTCTTAGAAATGTTTAATATGTGTGTATGTATATCAGTACTTTCTACTCAGTGATCAGCCAGAATAGACCTTCTTGTTTTCAGAGTTAGAACAAAGACTGTTCTCTAAAAAGCTTGTCAAGGACTTTCAGTGCACTAAAAAAAGACTGAAATCATTAACAGATGGTTGCAGCGCAAAGTGGATCCTCAACTTTACCGTTAAATGTAGAGGAAGATGGACTGCCTTTGAAGTGGACAGATAAATACATAATAGATTATGTTTATGCAGTTTTAGGAGAATTTGTATATATGTATGTTATAATTTATAGCGTAATGAGTGTGTAGTGAATTTACACTGAAAAGATGACTAAAATTCACACTGCTCGATTTCTTAGCGTTATATAGGTAAATACTATTTTCCTACAATGATTTGCATGAATTACATTTAGGAGTAAATCAAATTTTAATAGATGGTTAGACATCTCTAGGAGCAGCACATAAAACAAAACAAAATTTTAATTTAATACAAATGGCATCACATATTTGACACTTTTAGCTGTATTATCAAAATCCTTCAGGGTCTGGGGTTAGGGGTTGATTTGATGGATGTCCATCAAGTCTTGGATCATTTTCTGTAAAAAACTAAACATTTTACAGCCAATTTATTCTATTAGACCAAAATGCAATTGGGACCAAGCTGATATCAGTCAAATCTGCCGTGTGTGTTCATTAAGGTTTTACTCCCCCCTAGTGGTGGCCCTGAGTACTTTCTTCTAGAGTAAATTCTGCACAGTGTAAACTGAATTGACGCGATTCATTGTGACATTTAACCTTTAACATTATTCGTCTCAGTTACACTGATACATGTGACCATCTCAAAACCATTTTGTAGTGTTGTGTCCGGAATTGACAAATGTTTTGCAACTGTAAGTAAGAGGCTTGTGATATTAAATACAAATATTTTAATAGCAAAAGTTGGAAAGGTAGGGAAGTGTAGATCAAGATCAAACTTGATTATATGGGAATCCACCAAGGGACAGAGATATAATTATCAACTGCTGAAAAGTAGGCATATTGAATAAAAGTTACAGCATTTTCTGATATAAATAAGAAAGAAAGAAAGAAAGAAAGAAAATAAAGAAAATGTTTAATAATATCTCTATATTTCAATTACTCTTCAAAGAGAGAGAAAATTAGCTCCCAATGTTTTATTCAAACACTAACTAGTCAACCAAGGTTACTCTCCTTGTGTAAGAAAAATGCTAAACGATGGCTCTTAGAAATGTTTATTCAGTCAAGGTTTGGTGTCACAGCATGACCACGTCTGTATCTGTGCATTTCGTTACTTTTTTGTAACCTTGGTATGACACGTAAGTTCAACGCTAATTAGTTGGTTAATTCATCCTGAATGCTAACATCTTATATGATCAAACACAAGATGTGTCCAGTGGGACTTAAACACTAAAGCAATCATCAAAGTATCCACAGTTTTAATAATGCCAAATGAAAATAAGCAACCTGGATCAAGAAAGACAAACATTTACTTTATGTTGGAGTTCATGCAGCAGAACTACAGAGTCTCTGCAGACAGCTGGTGGATCTGGACGAACATGAATCCTTCTCCATATTATTTGCCAGCCGCCAAGCAGCTCTAAGGAGCATTTTGAGGGTCACTTTGGTCGTGAGTAGGGAACAAGCACTACAACACCAGCAGCACTTAAGAGAAAATAATCACCTAACTTCCCAGCTAATTTACCACACATTTTTTCGCTATAGTCCAAAGAAACCAGCAGGCCTTCAGTCACACTGGCACATAAAGTTTAGACTACAGCTGTCTGTCTCTAATATCCCTGTGAGAAGGGCTTAGCTCACATAGAATTATTTGATGGACAGCTCTTTTGCCGCTAGCTGTTAGTAATCACTCCAGCTCAATGGGACTTCATATACCAGGAGTACCGTCCATTGATTGTTTGGTGAATACAGTAAATGAGAACAGTGGGAGCTAATTTGGTGGCTTGAATATGAGCGTGACAAGGAATTTATTTTTTTCCTGGTTGAAAAGTTGCAGTAATGTGGAGGTGAAACACGAAATTGCTGCTACATATTACCTCACCTAACATCACAGCCTGAGGAGCTGCAGCAGAGCACATTTCTGCCCACAAGCTGCAAAAGACCCGACGATTTCAACCACAAGAGGTCAGTCACGAGGTGCTTTTCAGTTAGCCATTATTCTACTCTTGAAAAAATAATCCAAAGAAATTCAGTGTTTTAATTGAGCATATATTATGCAAACAACATGCATCTCTTGGCAATTCTGCTGTTATTAGTGCTGAAAACACAGCCTGACTGGGACGGCTAATTAGCAGCTCGCTGTGTTATGAACCCAGCACCATTCCCATTTCCCACTGCATTGCGTGCTGCAAATTCAAAGAGAGACTCAGTAAACAGCACCCCAATTCTTAATAAATGTGATGTTAGGCTTTCATCGGCCCTTAATGCACTAGTTTCTCTCTGCAGGCTGCAGTGGCGCCTTGAAGGCTCTTTGCTGGACAAGAGGAAGGAATATTTGGCACATCTTCATGGAAGCTGAAGGTCTCATCTCATCTTTTCCCTTTACAGAGTGTTCCAGCTGGTCAGAGCTACAGGCGCTGTGGCACCAGGGATGGTTTCATATTTCATTGCAGGACTGCTGTTGAATTATTTCTCTGTTTCACACGTGGAGGCTGGGGGAGCACGATGAGCTGGAGCGAGCGAGCAAGGGAGGGAGGATGGAGGGAGACTGGTGCTGAGGCTCGATGTGAGTTGAACTGCCGGGAGGCTTCACCCCAGATGTTCCCTGAGCTGAAGTCCAGAAGACTTCAGAGACAACATATGGAAATGCAGCACATGCACGCAGATCTGCACAGTCATTTCAGGCTGATGCCATCAGCAAGAGATCTGTATCAGTCAAAGTCAGAAATAATCAATGGCAAGACAGGCGAATTACATTTTCATTACATTCATTAGCTGATTAGTTTCTGAGTTCTTCTGTCAGTCATCTGGGATTAAGGCATAAACAGAAAATGTAAATTAATTCAATCAGGTAAATAAATTATAGGGGTCATGGGGCTCTGGAGAGACACATTTAGTATAATGTGATTTAGTATTCAGTTTAATGTCTGTGCAAGGGAATGTCAGCAAAACAACCACCAAAGAGATGTAGAAACAGCAACAACCAGAACAAGATTCAAAATTACTACAAAGGCTACAATCACAAAGACACTTGAAATGACCACAAGATTCAAAATGACTACACAGAGAGGCAAAACAGCCAGGCAAAACAACCTCAGTTTTATTCAAATAACAACAACAGAGAGATAAGGAACAACCACAAAGGGATCCAAAACACAAACTCAAAAAGGCCAGAAATTTAAAAGTATAATGAGGAGGAGCAAAACAACCAAGAAGAAAACAAAGAAAACAACCACAAAAAACATCCAAAATGACTGCAAAAACACATAAAATAACTGCAAAGACATGTACAACAACCACTAAAAGAGACAAAACAACTACAAACATATTCAAACAACCACAAAGACACACAAAAAAGCCACAGAGACACAAAACAACTGTGTGACATAAAATGACATAAAGTGACATGAAATTATCATAGAGGCCCAAAATGACCACAAAGACACACAAACCATCAAAATATGAAGATAAGACTCATTGACACTCATAGCCTCATTCCACAGCATTGATTAGAAGTTGACAGTAACTTTCATCCCAGAGATTATTTTGCAAGAATCAGGTTTCACATTTACAAAATGGTAGGCATTACATTTTCGATTAAATGAATTTTTCATGAGCTGCAAATCGAGAAGGGCAAGGTTGCTGCTCCAGACGCATCGACACAGCTTTTTTTTTTTTCCTTTTTGGCCCACGTCCAGGAGATGGCAGTGTGGAGCAGGCAAAGCTCTTAGCCACACAATGTCAGTGAAAGTCGACAACAGCTTGTGGAGAGCACACTGCACTCTGTTTGAGACTGTTTGCCTTGAACATTCACTTGCATGCACATATTCAATACAGGTAATCAACATCCTTTTCCCCAAAGGCAAAATTTCACGAATCCTGGAAATAATTTAGTTTTAAGAAACAAGTTTAATGTGTAAAATGATCTGATGATGAAAAGATATTGCAGGTTCGCTTTCATACAGTTAAGTTATATATTGTTACACCCACCATTCAACACTTCTAAAGGTGTATCGTAGGTAGATAGTTATAGGATTACGTTTGTCTTTTTCTCCAGCCTGCATATGCACATTGAATTCTTGAACCTAATATTTTCTCACACTCGGTCTCCTCGGCGCTGATGTAACAATATAATGAATAAACCAATGAATAATTAATCACTCCGCAATTGTCCAAGAAAGATTAAGTGATGTATTTTCTCATAATCAAGATGCTCGCTGGATTGCAGGCAAACGGCCCACCAGCGCTGTCACATACATCACTGCAGGCCCTCACACACACATGCAACACAAGGCAACCACAGATCCACACACAGGTCAAAGGGGAGCTGAAGCAACTGGAGCTTGTTTCAACAGCTTGTTTCCATCTCCAGGGACTGGATAATTCCCTTTTCTCTCTCTTTCCGCCTTCATCTCTTTAACACAGCCCCCCTCCCTCCTCTTTGTTTTTCTCCCATAAACAATTGCACAGACTGGACTGTAAATCTGTATTAGAGCTGAAGTGGGCATCATCTTCACTTGCCCTCATGTGGCTTTCCATTCTGCATATTTTAATTGCCTACAACGGTGTGGGCTTCATGTGGCCGCAATCAGATTTATCAACTTTAAATGGCTGCTGACGTGATTTGAGTTTGCCCAGACCTCAAAATAGCCCAACAGTTGACACAGTGATTTTCAACATATATAAGCCTCAAATCATCCCCCACATCCCCGTTACTCTTTTTGGAGAATGATGCAGCAGCTGCTTTGAGCTGACTTCCAATAATTCAGCATATTTGCTTTTGGTTGCAGCCCTGCCATCAAGCGATTTTTCCAAGGGGGGAGAGAGCGATCAATCAATGGACCGGGCTCAACATACAAAAAGCGCCCCTGTCGAGCACTCACATCTGAGGTGAATCCATATCTCATATTTCCTCCATTTTCATGCAGATGGAGGGGAGATGAGAGGGAGTAAGATTTTCTCTGCTCTCCTGACATCGTTCCTATCCCCCTGACGGTTTGATGTGATTGCATTGTCAGCCCTTTGGGTCTGCTGGTGCTGTAGTACTCTTGGTTAGAGCCTGGATGTGCGAAGGCTGGAGAAACAGTGTTCCTGGGCACAGAGGTGGCATACATATTTCAGTAGTTTGAGACTACATATTTTAGAAGTTGCAAGCTTAGTGTCAACCCACAAGTGGATAGCCTAGTTTGGTGTATGGCTGGCATACTGCATCACTTTCTCCCTGTTTTTTGTTGGTCCAACAAGCACAAATGTTTGCACGCACACACTAACACACACACATATATGTGAGTTGATGTCGTAACATCAATCTCCATCATTTCTAAAATCCTCCAGATGCAAACCGATATTGGGAATCTGCCTGAGGTCAAGTCCTCATCAAAGTCAATCTAATTCCATGCGACTCGGGGGGGGGGGGACTGACGACTTGGCCCCCATGTTGCCGTGGCAGCCAACAGCCCCTCTCTGCATATGATCAGTCTGTTGCCATAGCAGCCCCGTGGAGCTTTCCTGCCAGTCAGTCTAGCAGAGAAGACGAGTGAACCAGCGGTGCCCCCATCCAGAGAGGACTGCATGTCTTCATCTGTTGCCATGGCACCGTAATAGCATTCTGGATAGATTTGGCATGGCAGGGAGTCAGTCCCTTTATCTTCCAACGCGTTATATTGAACCAAGCTTGCCTGTGTTCAGTGCTCGCAACATGGTGAGCAGACAATAGGAGCCGAGGGGGAAGAAGGTAGACGTCAAGATAGTGTATCTATATTGAGATCTGGAGCCGCGCTGCACTTAGATGTGCGGTGTGCTCATTGGGTGCTAATTAGGAGGTACATAGAGATGGTGGATGTTAGAAAGACGTGCCTGACAAGGTAACCTGGAGTGGACTCTCCAGCTGACTCACTTTGTATTAGGATGAGTGGATGTGTGAAGTTGAATAGAGCATTGCAGTGACGGTGCACTGGGCCAATTCCAATGTGAGCAAGCAACAAGGGAGTCACGGAACAATTCAGAGCTCCACTTTGAAATGGCCAATGAAAGTAAATTGTTTTAAAGGGTCAGCTCACCTGAAAAAGAAAAGCGTGGACTGTTTTCACTGGAATTATTCTCCACTGAGGAAGAAACCTAAAAAATAAAACATGCGTTCTGTGGATTATCCAGAGTAACTGGGGCACTTTTTTTGGAAAGAAATGTAGCTGTTTAATTTTTTATATGTAATTTTCCAGTGCTTTGAGCACCACTAAAGAAATTAAGAATCCCCACCATTGTGCTGGGTTGGAGGCAGATATCTCAGAAATATAACCTGCATGGTTACTACTTGTTAATTAGTGTGAAAAGGGTTGTTTTGCAATAGGTGGCCTTACAGATTACAGAATTTTTTAACCCAAAAGCTGGAAATAACATAGTAAAATAAAAAAATGAGAAATAGCAATGTTCTACTTCAAGGTTTTGGTTTCAGCTAGTGATGATCAAAACATTCAAGGTGCATAACATAACTGTTCACCTTGAGAGACAGGAAGCCGTGTTTTGCAAATCAAGCTCTGTCACTCAGCATCTCATTGCTTTGAAAGTTTATGCCTACGAATCAAGATGACCCTGTGCAACCTTACAGTGACTGCCCCTGTATAAAAAGGCAGCAGTGACATTATCTCATTATTCACCATTCTTCAGCTCAATAGCATGGATACAAAGATATAATTCATAGGTACAACATAGCCAAGAATGATTTTATCCACAGCCTGTCATGGTTCTTTTCTGCTCTGGATGGTCACTGCCACATGCTTTACATGCCAGACTGTGAGGACGGCCAGGTTTTGCCTGCAGAGAGATGATGGCAGCGATGGGACCACAGCCATCGCTCCCACCATTTGATAACCTCACTGTGAGGACAAAGAGGTTTCCCAGATCACTGCTGCTGCTTGCCCAATCAGAGGAGGAGAACTACACGTAGCTCAGTACAACTGGGCAGCATGCAGTTATCTCTCACCACT
This sequence comes from Scortum barcoo, assembly GCA_023238725.1. Taxonomy (NCBI): domain Eukaryota; kingdom Metazoa; phylum Chordata; class Actinopteri; order Centrarchiformes; family Terapontidae; genus Scortum; species Scortum barcoo. Next base: position 10,057,179 of record CM041533.1, read on the forward strand.
AGAGAATATTTTTCTGTATCTTTAAAGGATGACTCCTTTCATTTGCTTCATCGTCTGGGTCTGTTAAAAGAGCCAATGTTCATCATCCCTGTTTTTGTTTGACTGAGGTGGAGCACAGAGGCATTCCTCCAATTGAGACTTGTTCCCCTGCAGACCTAAGTTAAAAGGTATTTTTAAAGAAGTTATTTCTTGTGGCAACTTATTCAAATGCACTGGCCAATGACTTGGCACACTTGAGTGCCCATCTCTTTTTATATTAGGACCTCCCCAGTGAGATTTCCATCCAAATGTAGTGCAGATTTAACCTAAATTTCCAGGTAATCAACAAAAGAAAATGCAAATTGATTTCTATCCACTGCTATTATGTGAATATTGGGAGATGAAAGGCAAAAAACAGCTGGTGACGCTAAGTCTCCCATCAGGTGCCCCAAAACCATCTCAGAGGAATGTTTGTTTTAGTCGATACATCAGCTTCTCCACCTCAGCCAAGTGTAACAACATTTAGACTTTTTATTTCCAGCTTCGATGGACAAATAAAGAGCTTTAACTGGCTTACACCACCTTATAGTGCATCTACCCACAGTCAAGATCTGACATACGTAAGAGCAAACCTCAGCATCTTCCAGGCCCTCAAGAGAGCACCCAAGAGAAGAAAATGACCCAAGATCCTTGTTTCAGCCTACACACATCTTTAGACCCCAGGAGTGGTTCTTTCCATACTGCAGAAAGCTTATCCAAGTATTCCTTGCCTTCCATCTGATCTCCATCCTCATGCACATACATCCATCATTCAGACCTGCTACCAAATGTGTGTGTCAGCGATCTAATGTTATCATGTCAGGCTGTGCAGAGACGTCCTTGGCCACTCTGTCTTAAAGCAATTCTGTCCAGATGTTAGGAGGCAACATCTGGTATTATGTTCATCTGTCGCTCAGTGGGAATTGCCTTCAGGAACTCCTCCTTCTGAGAGGAGGAGCTGCTCAAGCCACTTCAGGCAAATCTGTCACCAGTTGATAAACTGCAGCAGCAGATGTCATCTTCTCTTAAGAACAAGTAGATGAAGCTACACCGGAAATGCCGATCACCAATACTGGACAACTGTTTGCTGAATTGCACTTGAAACCACAAGATGCTGATGGCAGGGTCGGAATTAGCCGTTAACAATATCAATCGATTGATCTATCCTGCCTCTTGTCAAAGGTGGACACTGGTAGCTGTAAAATAATGACACTAAGAGGTTTTTCTTGGCACACGGTGGGCCTCAACTGTGTATTTTTTTAATATGCACAGCTTTTATGAACTTAGTTGTTGACTGAGCGTGCGCCTTCATTAATGGACTCGGGAACATGACAGCGAGTCAGTTTCAGTCACAGCCTGTTTTCAGTGTAGCATCACTGAAGTTGGGTGTAAAAGGGAATTAAATTGCTGCATAAATTTGCAAGTGAAAAATCTGCAGGATGTGATGAGTTAGACTGAACAAAGATCCCTGTCAAACATTTCAGTCTCCATAACCTAAAACAGTTCAAGCTGCTTTGGATCACTCTGTCAGAACCCTCAGTGGTCTTGTGACAATGCTGCAGGAACAATGACATATCAGTGACAAATTTAAACCCACTAAGAATTTAAGAAACTGCACAAACTAAAAGATGAAGATGAAAGTAAGGAGATACATGGCAAAAATTATACAAAGTGCCAAAAAAAATAACATGAAATAGGACACATACCTAATGGCCAGCTAATTTAAGTCCTGTATTAACTCTCTTTTAGCTCAGTTTTTTATCTCAACTCCTGAGGGAAAATATCTGTTTCATTAGCCGCTAAATGCTCTACTATGTTCACCACCTAGCCACTAACTGTGTCTGTCTGCTGTTTGGTGATGAGCAGGTAGTATACAGAGAGTTGCCTACCACGGCCAAAACCAACGCTTGCAGGCTAAATAGGTAAGCAGTGAGCTGAAATTCCTTATACATTTCCATAAAGATAAGGGGAGCTGCAGAATTAGATGATAATGCAGCTCTGCCACTACAAGTGACCCCTGTCATGTTGTCATTTTATACATTGTTATTATGAACATATTGATTTTAGCTGCTTTGCCAGAGATCTGTTGGTCACTTCCTGCTCATTGATTTTTGTACAGAGAAGATCGTTGTTACGGTGAGAAGCTGATGATGCCCTACAGGGATGCTGTGCATTAACATAAAGTGATGTCCGAAAACAAGCAAGCAACGACCTGTGTCAGTAATGTAGTTAAAGCAAAAAGGCCGATCAGTCATTGTCCTGCCACACTCCAGTGCTCTAAGTGTATTTCGGAGGAAAGTGATGAGTAGGCACTCTCCCTGGACAGTTTGATCTCAGGCCAGTGTACACTCTGCTTTGTTGTTATGTTTCCCTCATTTCCACTGACTCTCTCCATTTTTCAGCCTCCTGCTCATGCAGCAGAAGGGAATAATGGTTGATCGTTTGAGTGGTTTTACACAATATGTTCTGCTGCCCGCACTTGTAACGTTAGGAGGCTCTTTGGCAGTGGGGGGGTGTTTACTATAATGACCACTATTGTCAAAGAATGTCTCTTTTTGGCTTGGTTTCCAGGAAATATGATAATGTGATTTACTACAAAGGTCATCTGTTATTGTTGATTCTGACTTTACATGCCAAAGCCACGTCACCAGCATTGCAAAAACAGACTCTCATAATCCAAAACAAGAGTCTGCAGCCTGTTAGCAGGTCTGTAGAGCTGTACTCAGCCACAGCAGTGCTTTGAGCAAAATGCTGTTATGCATAATTACCATAACATTTGCTAATTACAACCAAAGATAAAGTAGAATGGAGACTGATGGGAATGTCATTCATTTTGCAGGTATTTGGTCATAAACCAAAGTATTGGACGCATTGATGTTTTGATCTGATGATGGCACTGGAGTATTAGAGTACTAGATAATGTCATGTCAATCCATCAAGTTGTTGTCATTATATTTCAGTCAGAACCAAAGTGGTAGACTAACAGACAGACTGACATTGCTCCCTCCCCTTGGGCCACACAGTTAGTATAACTTAAAATATATCTAAAATAATGGTGCTTGTCAAAGGTATTGGACCACATCACACTTCCTCTCACATCTCTTCACTGGCTTGTAATTTATTTAATAATTTATTACATAAAATGTCACTTTTCATCTATAAATCTCATACAGTCTTGCTCTACACTACCTCACTGACCTGTGTATCAAATATTAACTCATCAGGCATCTTCAGGTAATTTGTTTGACCTCCTGCCAGTGTGGTACCAGCAGCCAAATCCAAATTTGGCGAAGATTCATTTGTTTTTTTTGTGGTTGAAGATGCTGGAACATTTTACCAGATTGCCTTGGATGTCTAAAATTAAAGCTGCTCCAATTTATATTTTTATATTAAATATTGATGGAATAACTGAGGGTATATGAGAGGATTAGCTCATAGGGATGAACCCACAGAGGTTTTATCACAGTTCACCTCAGCTCTTTTGCTTGTTTCAGCATTGGTCAGCTCATTGTTTTGATTTTAAGACTTCTTTTAAGACTCTCACTGCCCTCATCAGCATTTCCAGGCGAAGGGGGCAGTTGTTGTTAGCAAAAGCCCCAATAAGTCAGCTGAATGTTACAGGCCAGACAGACATAGTTAGCAACTAGCTGGTGAACAAAGTTAAGTGTTTAGCAGCTAAAGAACCAGACATTTCCCAGGAGACCGCTACCAGAGCTGGAGGGAGAATGGACACTGAACTCACAATCATTAAATGATCAGAAACACAATTTCAAATAATGGCTAAGACTATTACACCATATCTGCTGAATGTTGAAATGTTGAAAGCGTTTGCTAAAACGTTCACCATTTCAACTTAAGGTGGTAATATGTCAGCGTTATAGCTCACTGCATTTCCCCTTGTGGCCAAAAAAATCAATGAATGTGGGCAGACTGAAAACATACTTTACCGTGCCCCTGCTTCCCCGTGAAGCACATTTTTATCTCCCCTGGAATTTAATGCCCTATTTAAGTTTGGCCTCCATGCTTTTTGATCAAACTTTACTTATCTCTTCTTTGCGTGTGTCTATACACGTCTATATGCACAATTTTCTTTTCAGTCACCTTTTAATACAAAAACAACAAAAAAACAATAACAGGGCGTGATGTGTATTGATGAGGACTTTGATTGCTCTCTGAGCCTCAGATACAAGAGAATAACACATGATCAATATTTATTTATCGCCATTGTGCTACCAGGGTGGTGAAGTGAGGTCACAATCACAGTTTTTGTAGTTAATTTGTACCATATTATATTGGCCATTTGTGCTTAAAGGTCTGAATGTAGGTTAATAATCCTAGTTGAAGCTGAGACTGATTTTTTTCTCATAATGTTCACTTTGCAAAGGAAAAATTACTATCTTCTGAATACACTTGGACAGTTATGATGTCCAACTATCCCTCCAGCAGTAAAGGTTAATTTGCCTGATAACACAAATGAGTCTGCGCCCTGTAAAGGCTTAATTCACTGAGAAATGTTGATTAAAACATTAGCATATGAAAAGATGAATGACCTCAAAGATGCTCCAGATAAAAGCAGTCAAAAGTGGTTGTGTTAGGTCGACCACCGAGTTGAAACCCTTTTGATTGGAAATATGTTTTCAGGCAGTTGCTACACAACTGGGAATATTGCAATGATGATAACTGATTATTTGCTTAATATATGCATCGAAAAAGACTGTATTGTCAGATGAATAAGCAAATGAGTTTTGGAGAGAATCCATGTAGTCAAATTTACAGCATATTTTACTCTCCAAAGTCAATATAATCAGATCCTTTATCTCAGCAGTCCCATCTATCTATCATTTACTGATTTTTTTCTGTCACTCAGCTTGGTGACTCAATAGAGCCTTTTAATGTGATTAAAGAGCTTACTGAAAGAAGGAACACTCTGGGGAGTTTGCTTTTTGGTCTCTCATCAAACCACCTAGTCTCCAAAATCACCTGACACAAAGTTGAGATAACACCATATGTGTCGCACAACTGAAAATAGAAATAGGAGGGGAGCTGTGAAAAAGACAAACTGGCCACATTAGTCTAAAATCCACTTATAGGATTGGGCTGAAATGATGAACGACTTCTTTTTGCCATAGCCTACATGGTTTTAAGACTCTGTGTTCTTGTTTGTTTCTTTTTTTCCCACAGACTCAGTGTTCTTGCTTTTTCCACAACTTGTCTGGAGAGAACAATGGAAAATATTCGGTTTTGTATTCCTTCATTAATCAAGCGCAATAGCGAACAATGCTTTATCTACAAAGCATCCAAAAATTACAAAATAAAGTCAATAATTCTGCTTCCTCGCTGCAGCCTGTGACTGTTCTGAGAAGCGGTGATGTAACTGAAGGTCACAGAGCCTCGTGCAGCCCATGCCAAGACACCACATTTCCTTCCACTTGGTTTACCTGCTCAGGTAACATTGTGTGACTGCTGCTGTATCCATGGCAATGAACCCCTGCAGATGCCCTCGACCCGGGCTCCTCTGACGGGCTGATTAGCATGCATGAATGGGGCCTGAGCTCTTCCCTGATTGGTCCTGTCAGCTCCTGGCATGGGCTCTGGCTCACCCCTGCAGAAGACCCAGCTGGCTGTATGCTCCCTCCCATCATGCTCACGCCTGCTGTATTCCACATGACTGGACTCGTCCTCCAGGACCCGGAGACCATGCTCCTGTACAGTGAATGTCAGTGCCAGAATGTCACGCTGACTCACATGCAATGATGGTATCTCGCTATGTATTTACCACAAATGTGAAATTTAAAAAGTAAGCATTTGCAGAAGATGAATCTCAAAATCTGCAACCAAAGGAGGTTTTTCTGGACATTTGGCCCTTCTGTGACAAACTGACAGGATCTCTCTGTCATCATTTTTTTTCTGTTGTCTCTCGGGGTGAGCTCTTTTCATTATTTCCCCTACCCGCTGCCTTTTTTTGCAAGTCACACCCTTTGAGGGGGCGACTTGCAAAGACGTCAGCTGCAAAAATATTCTGTGTACAACCCCGTCAGCTGTCACTTTTGCCCTCTCATTTGATTCTCTGCTGCCTCTGTCCCAGCCCTCCAGCCCAGATAAAAAGGAACCTCTTCTAAGGTGTTTCGCGAGGCATTATAAAACGGTTGCCATGGATACCCAGTCTGAACAGGCTCCACATACAGGCGGCAGAATAGGAAATGACAGATGCAATATTTCACATTAAAAAAATTCCTTTTCCTCTCATCGGCAGACAAGCTGACGGACCGCCGTTTTAAAAATGCCAAAGATCAAGACCTTAAATACAGGTCTGTGAGGCTGTCTGTTGTGGTCTGTAAAGCAGCATTTGAGGGACTATTTGCTTCTTGCTCCACGGAGGTGGGTTGAATGGTATTTTCTGCCTCATTTGGTCTTTGTTGTTTCTCCCTGAAGAGATGACCTATATTATCTAAGATGGGAGATCAAAGAAGGCTTCCTCACTGTGATCCCGTGAAGCTTGCATCTCACAAGCCCCGAGAATCAGCTCTGATTGCGCAACTACCTCGCTGCACTGCAAAATGTGGCCGTGGAGCTAAAGAGTGGAAAAACAGCTTCTTTGTAGCTGCTCAGCCTACAGGATTCCTGATCCTGCAGTTTCGGAGGGACAGAGCTTTTGATGCTGAGGATCGTAATTACTGTCCTTTCTCGAGATAATGCACACTCTGCTCATTGCTGTTTATTATCCTCTTCATAAGCATCTTCACAGAAAGTGGTGGAAACAAAGAAATAAGTAGTTTCTGCATTTTCTTCTTTAGCGAACTTTGGCAAAAATCAGTTCAGATTTAAAAGAGGTGTCCAAGTTCTCTATCTGGAGCTGCCCTCCATTACAGGGACATACTCCCTCCATATTTTTCCCATAAATTCCCATTAGTGTTACCAGCTGATGATATGTGGGCTAATGCTGGCCTCTATTCGTGTTTAGGTCCTTGGTTGCCTAGTTGCTGGCAATTTATACTGTGGAAATGGAACAAGGTCACCAGTGGGAACCAGCTACCTGCTGGGAGCAAGTGTTCACCTGCTGCTCTCCACTCGCATCCATCCATGATGTACTGATCTTTTCTCCTTGGTAAGCCAGCTACTGGTACCCGTGCCTGCTACAACTGGGTGTTTCGTTCCATTTCCAGTGCTCCACATGATGTCAGAGACGCATGGCTGCCGAACATAGAAACGGACAGACCAGAAATGCCCATATGTCTCCATGACCTGTATCAGTCGCATCGCTGTCATGCATCTCATTAGCCACAACCAGAAGCTGCGGATGGACCCTAATGGCTATTCATCAAAAGAAAGTTTTCTCCCTGCAGTACCTGAGCAGACAATGGTGCAGTCAATGGTAATGGTGGAAAACTCTGGTGTGATTCATGAGAAGGTCCTCAATCCCACTGTTTGAACAGCAGCTTCAGTCCAAAACTGAAGGTCAACAGATTGATGTCAGTGCATTTAATTGTTATTCATAGCATTTTAGTTTGGTGAAGAAGAATACTATATATGTTTTTTCTTGACCCTGTTTTGTGCACTGGCAGCATCTGTTTGGATTTATTTATATATATATTTATACATGAGGGTGTTGGAGTTCAATAGAGGGATCCTTTGGGGAATTCAGGAAGTTCTAATGGATAATCCACCTTACAAAATATGTCTTGAGATCTACTGAAAAGAACCCATTCATCCAAAGCCTGACATTTCTCTGTGCTACTAGCTAGCTTCATATTTGTCCAGAAATGTTTAAAAACACATCTTGCACAGGGTGCACACGGTGACACGTTCTATCATTACACAGAATACAGGCACTGTAGTTTTTTCAATTTATCGTACATACCATTCTGCAGCTGTAAAACTGTGAATCAATCCGCAGTAGAAAATAGTCCCAAACAAATACAAGATTCCTGTCTCTTTGAGTACCTTTTGGTAAAAACTACAATGTCCAACTGTTTAAGGAAATTACTCAGTCTTCTATAAGAAAGAAACTATAGATTGTGATCTATTTTTAAAGATCAATGGCCTCAGTAGGGACCAATGGGCTGGAGCCACAGACAGGGGTAAAAGATGTAAAGCAGTGAGAGACATACCAACACATTACTGAGTTTTGGTCTGTTCAAAGGATTTATTGGCAATAAGAAAAATATAGAACAACCCCAGCCTCATCCTTTAAGCACTGATTGCACATCTAACCAGACTGGAGGCAGATTCTTCCTTCCTCGACAACTCAGACCAGAGAAGTGATGACCCATCATCTCCCTCAGATCTGTAAAAAGGCCTCAGAAGGGAGCACTGCTTTTATCTCTCCAACCACAAAGCCCTCTGACTCCTGCGGCAGCTAAGACAGTAATGATGACAACGTCTCCTGAAGGGAGTTGATCTCTCGCTGAGCCCGTATTCCACGTTTCCACGTTCCCAATTAGCCGTTACAGCCCAAGCTTAAGAAATGAAATGAACCCCCTGCAGCTCCTAATGCTGCTTCAGATACACGGTATCTTTTAGCTATTAACTAGCATATTGTACATAGAAAGAATCTCTGACAAGTACGAGAAGCTAGAGGAAGTTTAAATGGTTTCAGTGTCTTCTTCTGTGCTCTGGCTGTACAGATACAGAGCAGCAACAAAGCCAGTTAGATTTCAGGAAGGAAGGAAGAGATCCACTGGAACTATTTTTGACACTACAGTATATGTGAGCCCTACTGTGGTGCACCGTCTCCCGGGAAGCCTGGATGTGTGAGGGATGATCTATTTTTTGATAAGCATTAGAAAATGGCATAGGAGCAAATCTCATACGGGCTTGAATAGGGCTGCGTATGGGGGGCGTATCATTCAAGGTGGACAGGGCAGGAGAGTGGTGTCTTAAATAACCGTGACAGACATAATATGATCGCAGAGGAATAAATTCAATAATTGAATTACTGCTGCAGCGTGGATGGGAATTAGGAAGAGTGTGTGACATAACGAAAGCTTGGTGTCTCTCCAGCCGTTCTTCCTCCGTCTTTCACATCCCTCCTTCCTCTGTTCCCTTTCTTTGTCTTTCAGTGGCAGAGAATACCCACATCATCACTATGCTCTAGGTGAGTTTAATTACCTGGGGAAGTCTCGATAAGAAATGATTAAGTGTGTAAGGCTAAAGTCATTAAGGGAAGCTGGAAAGTCTGCAGGAATAATGTACTTTTTTTTTTTTTGCAGCTTCTGCAAGAGTCTGCAATCCAGCACTCTTTTGCACTGTGGGTCATGGAAACTATACTGCCCGTAACAGTGAGATGGAAATGACATTTCTCAATAGCAATATATCATAGCCAATAACCTGAATATTTCTCCATAGTCCTACATTGTGTGAAGACTAATGAATTAGCTTTTCCTCCTCTTTAATATATTTAATTAATTAAGCAGGGCAGGTGCTGACAAGTCAGCAGAGAGAGTTAAGCACAGAGCACATTAGCCACTGTCAACTGAGATCTATCCGAGGCTTTCTGGGAGAAATCAGACTGAAACACAGAGGGTGTAGAAAATATGTCAGATTAAAGTTGTTGTAAATCTAGGGAGTGTGTTCTCAGACTGATTAGTGATTGGACTCAAGAGTTGTTGAGGGAAAGTAATCTCTTGAATATGAGATTTTCTGCTGGGGGATTGGTGAGCAGATGATGTGGAGTAAGGGTGCTGAGGGTTCTGGTTGCATTTTGCAGCTTTCACTGTGGGGGAGGTTATTTCCTAATTTATGTTTCTTTACAAATATACACTAAATGTTGCTTCTCCTCCACAGTTACTTAAAATGAGTGAGATAAGGCCATGAGGACACTTGGACGGGCTGCTGAAGTTTATACCTGTGCAGCTCTCCAACCACTGGGCCTATATTCAGTCAAGTACATTTTGTGGATTTCATATTATTTCTACAGTCTCTGCCAATGATTTTGTAACAGCAGCTGCCTCTTCTCCCTCCTGGATAACTTGGAACAACATATTTTGTAATATTTGTTGCATTTGTTCGCAGAAATAGAGATTTAAGACGTTATAAGCCCCTGTCAGAGGCTCCGAAACATCTGTTGTGAGTCACTGTATCTTGCTATATTGCACACGCTTAGAACTATACTGAAAGCTGTTCCAGACCTCCAGACCTACACACCATGGATTAAAGACAGCTCTTTATAAACCCCTGGATTATTTCCCCTGTCCGTGTGTACTGTGACTCTAATTGTGCACGCTGGAGTTTTTCTGCGTTCCTTCCACTAATTTATGCCATAAACAAAACACATTTCTGGGTCATAAAATTGCAGTCAACTCTCTGGAGCATCAGCACTAAGTGTTGCTGTTCAAGGCCCCCCCTCCACCCTCCCACCCCTCCTGCCTGCCCAGTGTATAGCTGCTGCTCTAGTCTCCAGTTTCACACCACTGAAACACATCTGGACTCTGTCATATTTCATTTAGTTAAACATGAGGACGCAGCATACAGGCAATTATAGCAAGGGAACCCAAGGGGGGAAAGGTAGGGGGGTGGGGAGGGAGGACATGATGCAAGAGATGATGAATTTGGTGTATTTAAATTTGACCTCACCTATGCTGTATGTGTAAACTGAAACCCACAGCGCAGTTATTCGTGCACTGTGTTACAAATAAGTGGCCTGTGCATGCCTTTTGTTGTTGCTGGCATAAAGAAAAAAAATCCCAGACCAATATGGCGCAGCACTATAGTACTATTATGACAGACAAAAGCATCCGAGAACACATCAGTAGCATCAATGCATTATATCTGAGCACATCTTAAATACAGTTCTTAACACACTAAGTGCAATTGGAGCTTTACTGTGCCATCTGGATGTGTGGGATGTGTAGTAAAGTATATACACGGTGGATTAAGATAAATTACTTACTCTATTATTCTATTTTTTTCTTGTTTTGTTTAGTCTATTGGGATGGAGAGATGAAGGGTGGGAATGTGAGGATACTGAGTGTACAAAGTATTATGATACACCCATCAGAAATAGAAAATTTAAATCCCCAGACCATTGTGCAACAACTATAAAGAGTGGCAAAAAACAGGCATCTGCATAATTGATGTTCAAATTTCACCCAGCAGTGTTTTGTTTTGTGTGTGTGTGTGTGTGTGTGTGTCTAGACGTGTAAGAAAGTCTGGTGTGGAGATGGGGAAGCGCACCATACAGTATGATAGATGACCTGAGCAGCCCTCGTTCCTCACGTTGCCCAATAATCACCGCCAGTGGAAACGCAGTCGGCCCGCCCCTGCCGGTTTATTGTGAATCTGCGTTCAACTGGAAACCACTCTTCCAGCCTTGGCACCAAAGTGGCGCACCACGACATGCACAGCCGAGCGACGAGTGCGCCTTGATGGAGACGCTCGATTGTCGAGCCGCAATTTCTGGTAAGAGACTAATTTTTTTTTATCATTCCTTTACCATTAATATTCTTTTTATTGTTTTATGAGCACCATCAGTTCCTCCTCCTGCTGAACATCCGTGCTTTCTTTAACAGTCTAATCCCACATTGGCTGCATCGAGGTAGCGCACGGTTTTAGGAAGTGCTTTGAATGTGAGGGAGAGAGGGTTAGTCACGTTAGTTTTTTATCATTATTCATTTTGGTCCTAAAGAAATCGACGGAGAAGAGTTTTTTTACGGCAGTAGAGGCGTTGGACTTTGAGCAATGCGCACTCGCCTCCGTTTACTTTTCCCCGTCAGATTAAAATGGTGATCTTGTTGCAATTTCGCAGAGATCATCCCCAATTTTTTATTTATTTATTTATTTATTTTTTGCTATTTGAGCTGTATCTGACACATCATCTGCCATGTATGCGAGAGATGTAGAGTAAACGAGGTGGAGGGGGCTGAGGAAATAGCAATCATTTTCTAATTTTTACAGTTAAACTTTTTTATTATTATTACTTTCTTCCCACGGCCGTGTTATTTCCCTTAACCACTGATTTCTAGTAAGTTGGCGGATGAGAGGCTGGCATCGTGCGCTCAAATGGAGTCAGCGGAGGTGTCATTCTTGTGACCACACGGCTAGAGAGTTGTAGGGTTAGTGGTGGAAAGCATGGGCTTCGTCAGGCCGTGGAAGAGGTGTGGATGTTTGTCATCTGTCTGCACCTTGCGACCCCCTCCCCTTAACAAAAAAAAAAAAAAAAAATGACAGTGTTAGTCTTTGTGTTGGAGCGAGGTGCGTCGCCGTGGCTCTGGATATTTTCAGGAGCGCCCTCCAACTCCACAGCCAGCTCGTATTTTCTTTTTTTCTTTTCTTTTTTTTTTTTTTTTGCTCTCTCTCTCTCTTTCTCTCTTCCTCCCTCCAGCAGAAGGGAAACAGATGCGCTGTAATGTCAACAGTCGATTACTCATGCAACATTGCGCGAAAACATGCGCCCCCGCAGCTCGGACGCGTTTAAAATAGACCCCGGCTTCATCCATCTCATCCTCATCTCCCCCTCGACCCAAAAAAAAAAAAAAATCCCGCCAGACGGACGGGCAGAGGGATATAGTGAGAGAGAGAGACGAGCTTCCTGTTCAGCACCGCAGACAGAGGAACAAAATCCCATCTTGCCCACACCCACTCCTGCTCCACGCCACCGCTGCCCTCCTCTGTCCAAACACGGAGAGAGAGAGAGAGAGAGAGAGAGGGAGGGGGTGGTCCCTCCACCCACGCCTTATCAGGTTTAGTTGCAGGTCGACTTGTTCCCTCCCGAGGCATTTGAGCGGTTATTGGGTGTGATACACTGAGAAGAAGTCGCTATAAACAGCAGCTGAGTGCCGGTGTGTTGTTTGCTCAGGCTCAGGTGCGCAGGCTCTGTCCTCCACTTTCCCCCCATCCCCTCCATCACTGCCTGTAATAACTTGGATCATAAAAGGATTTCCACAGGCCTTCATCATCATTATTTGGACTGTTAGGGCTTGCGAGGGAGCGAGACCCCGAGCGGCCTTTGAGAAGGTCTTGTTAACTGCTGCTTTGAAAGGAATTTGTGGAATAAGTTATTCATGAGCCGAAGCCCTAAGTCATACACAATTAGGCGTGATTAGTCAAATTAAATACCCGGCTACCAGCACAATCAGGGAGGGAATGCTGGAGTCTGTCTAAGTAATCAGCCGTATCCTCCGATTGTGATCCCCCACATGTGGCTGAAGCTCATCAGCAGATGTCTGTAATCACAAGGAGTGTTTGGTGGCTTCGTCGCCCTTTTGGACCAGCAGCTTCTGCTATCTTTCTGCACAATCGGTGGAAAAAAAACAATGCAGGCGTCCTGTGTGGCAGAGACTGTGTTGGTGTGCTTGCAAAACGACTAATCGCCCGCATTCACCTTTGCTAACGTGCTGTGTGTGTGAAGGACGCTGTCATGTCGAGGCACAGCTGCGCCGGTTGATGGTGAAGTGGATTTGGGTGGAAAAGCAGGAGGGAGAGTTGTTGGTAGGAGAGATTGGTGCGAGGAAGGACAGGCAGGAAGGGAAGGAGGAGTGGGGAAGCGAGAGTGAGGTGGAGAGAACATGCCTGCTGGCCTCCTGTCTGGACACATTACATTTTCATAGGCTGATATTGCACCGGCACAGCTGAGTATAGATAAATAGCACTCCTTGTTCTCCGCTGTCAACTTGGGTATTTGTCTCTGTTTGGCTTACATCACTGTATTTATAGATCCAGCAGCAGCAGATAGATGTTTTCTGCTGGTAGTGACCATCTGATGACGAATGTTGCATCTGCCCTCTGCGCAAAGAAGCAGGGTAAACTCGACCTGTAGGATAATCTGGGATGCAGGGCTGAATTAACCTACTAGTGGGCCCCCCATCGCTCATAGTAAGAAGCTGACTGAAGAAAAATGTGTCAAGGCCTTTAAGAGTATAAAAATTTGATTATTCCACCTTAACACCATTTCAGCCAGCCTTGTGTGTATAATGGACCAGGATAACAGGTGTAATGCTGCAGTTAAATGAACACATTTACTCTGTTTCTAAATGTCTAAACCCTCTGGTTGTTGTGTGTATCATTAACCTAATGGTCTCTCTTCTCTGTTTTGTGTCCTATCAGGTTGAGTGACAAGCTTGCTGTCCAGTCGCCATCATGATAGCCACAGGTGGCCTGCTGCGCATGAACAGGCGCCAGGATTCCCTTCGCTCTAAAAACCGAGCGGAAAACAAAAGGAAGCGGAAATCCAAGAAAAAGAAGAAGAACGATGTGGTGGTGGTGAAGGGGAAGCTCAACCTGTGCTCCCCGGCCGGTTTGGTGGCTGGCGTTGGAGTTATCGTTCTCATGGTGGGGATCTCCATGGCTATACTGGGCTACTGGCCCAGCCAGAACCAGCAGGAGTACCAGGAGCGCCGCAGAACTGGAGTGTACCACACCAACCGGATGAGCTTCTCCAAAAGTCCGCCTGTTTCCTCTAACTTGACCCATGATAAGCATCCATCCGGCCAGAAAAATGTATCTAACCAGAGCCATTCCAACAGCAGCACCCCCAACCCCTCCCGTCACTGTGGCTTCCTGTGTGACTTCCTGGATAATTACCTGTATTCAGACAATCTAAAAGTCTTTGGACCTTTGGTGATGGGAATCGGCATTTTCCTCTTCATCTGTGCCAATGCAGTCCTCCATGAAAACCGAGACAAGAAGACCAAAATCATCAACCTTAGGGATATCTACTCCACGGTTATAGATCTACACAACATACGGTCGAAGGAGTACTCTCCTCTAAATGGTTTGGTGAACTACACTCAGTCGAGGAATGCTGAGGGCCCGTCAGGCTCATTCCCTGCAAGCGGGATGCTAACTCGCAGCTCTTGGCCCTCCACTGGACTCGGTTTCCAGGGCGAGTTAGGTGGCGATGAGGTGTTCAGACGCCCGTCATTGGCCACCAGGCCTCGTAGCTGGTCCAGAGATGTCCAGACCTTCACAGACACCGTGTACAGCATCTACAAAGACTACAGCAATAGCAGTGAGCAGGCGCCACAGCCTCGACAGTGGGAGACCACCTCCATCGTCACCTCCTCTGTGAACGCCTTCACCCTCCCTGTGATCAAACTGAACAACTGTGAGGTGGAGGAGTCTGAGAGAGCAGAGGCAGAGGGACGCTCAGAGGAAGGGGTCGTCATTGAAGCTGCTGCTGAAACCATTACAGAGGAAGGACATGGCAGCAGCAGCCAGATTGACGAGACGGATGCCAAGGAGAAGGACGCTTCAACAACAGATTCGCCCCCACCCCATCAGAGCCACGAGGAAATAACAGACACAGACACAGCTGACCAACAGGGGGCATCGCAGGCTCAGCCTCAACCACAATGGACCCAGCTGTTTCCTCCATCACCTGTTGCCAGGGCGATGGGGTCACGGCTGTCGCTCAACTCCCTCACGGATCAGCCCAGGTCTGCACGCCGCTGCAGCCTGTCTGTGTCTGTGTGTCGCCAAGGCGACAGAGCCAGGCGCTTCAGCTGCCCTCGCCTGGAGCGCTCCAACAGTAAGGGCTACATCAAACTGACAGACCTGGGGGGCGAGTCCTTCGAAGCCCCCGACACAGACACTTCTTTAGTGGCCAGCCAGCGAACGGGAAGTAGCAACAGACGCAGCAGCAGCCGACGAAGAAGCTCAGGGAGAGGACAACCTGGCGACACCCAGCACCTCTGCAGAATCCTAGACTAATATTTTTGCTGATGAGCCCCTGAAAACTATTTGATGTCTTGTTCTTTGCTTCGAACCTTCTTCTCTGATTGCTGACGTGAAGCTGGCCGTTACAGAGGAAAGGAACCGTGGAGAGTAAGCAGCTAATGACTATTGAAACATAGCCATGAACACTCAAGAGCAAGGCTCTTTATAAATACCACATCCACAGCTCAATATTCAGATGTAATTTTTCTATTTTTTCAATGTAGCAAGAGCAATACTAAAGACTTGTAAGAAGATTTAGTAAAGATTTGTAAAAAAAAAAATCAAAGAAAAAAGAAAGAAAAGAAAATCTGATCTGATGAGTTTTATCTTTTCTTTTGTATAACAGTAGGGCAAAAATTGTAGCTTGTAGAATTGCCAAAACTGTTACTAAGAACTTCTGTCTGACATGTTGTACTGTAGCATTAACATATGCCACAGAAAACTAAATAGTCTAGAATTGTTTTCTCTACATTGTTCTGTGAATACCACGTAAAAAGGTGAATTGAATTGAATCTCAGGTAGATGTTTGGTTTAGGATCGGGACCTTGAGGACAAGGTCTTCCCTCTGTGCACACTTGTTTATATGAAGCATTCATGGTTGAATAAACTCGACTGTAACACCTCCTGTCAGGTCTAACAGGTCCTTGTGTGATATTAGATTAAATGCTGGAAATGGAGATAGTTTTAACAGCATTAAGAAAAATCAAATTGAAAAGATTAAAAACTGTTGGTGGACTACGAGTGATTACGTGTGCCTAAAGATGGTATGGATTTTGTTTTTCTGCACTTTAGCAGCACTTCTCATTACGGGGAAAAGCTGCAGTGGTATTGATGTTACACTATCTGTTTGAAATGAACTGAGACCAGTAACCTATGAGTGACCTTTACAACAGTGTTTTTAATCACTGGCTTCACTGTTAAAAAAAAAAAAAGGGAAATTAGCAAAGGCCTATCTCTGCTGTGTTTGGTCGACATGAGCCACTTGAATAACTTGAGTGTGCTTCGACCTAGATTTGAAAGTGTCTTGAGCTTCCAATATCTCCACCCCACCCCAAAATATTCCCTCATTTGGTGTTTTGATGATGGTGGTGGAGAATGATATCAAACATGTCACTCTGAAATCTCCCTCGGCTTTGAATCGGTTGAGATCTGGTGACTACTGAAGGCACTAGGATATGATTCAGATCATTTTTATACCCTTAATGCTCCGTTTGGAAACAAAAGTTTTCCTTTAATTTGTCATCTGCTGCTTCTGTATATGAAACTACATTCGAGGATATTTGCTATGCACATACTCTGAACATAGCTCTCAGTGGTGAAAAGTACATTTATCAACTAGTGTACTGAAATAGAAATTGAAGATACTTTTCTTGTGTACTTCAATTTTGCACTTTTTTATATTCCCACAAAATGTGTTTCAGGGGAAATATTGTAGTTTTTACTCTATTAAAATTATCTGTAATTTGCAGGTTAAGGTTTTACACAGAAAATATAAGTTATAAATAAAAGTTGAATCAGCACCTCCTTGAAACAGTTTCAACAAAAACAGGACATCATAACTGTCACAACCTTTATTGTAGGACTGTTAAACTGGCAACCTGAGTGTATATAATAATCTTAAAAACATAAAGGATTGTTACTGAGTCAAACTTCCCAGTAGTAAATTAACTCCACCGAGCTACAAAATTAGCTGCCTGGTAAAAATAATGTAGTATTATACTATATAAATAGTAACACTGTCATGGGTTATTCTTCTGCATAAATAGTACCTTTTTTGCTGAAAATACACACTTTTACTTAGGAACACAGTGAAATGAAGACATTTACATACAAAGTGAAATGATATAAATGCAGGACCTTTTCTGGTAATTGCGTCCATTTATATTCTGGCTCCTTGTACTCATGTAAAGCATCTAAGCGCTTCCTCCACCACCGGACTGAAGCAGTTATCCCCCCCCCACCCCCTTTGGTAGCAGATGCAAAGAGCACAGTTAAGTTTTGCATGTGCAGACCCATCGTGTGACGCAGCCCGGCCTAACGACGCCATCTAGCGGCCGTCGGACGAACAGCGGGGGCGCTCCACCTCTCCAGCAGAGGGCGCCGCGACTGTGTGCCGGTCTTGCGCCGCCGCCGTGGGCGTGCCGGTGCGGGTGTACAGCTGGAAGAGGTAGGGGAGGGGTGGGGGGTAGAGAGAGGCAGGGGTTAGCTTGGTCCGTCTCCGGGAAGGTTTGCCCGATCAGGCGCTTACAGGTGTCCGGTCCTTTCTCACCCGGACGAGCCGCGCGTCGGGAGTTCCTGCGCTCCGGTTACGCACGCCGCTGTCAGCCGGTTTCCGACGGAGCTGGTGTCCTCTCCACAAGACTCAGGTGAAACAAAAGAAGAAAAGAAAGAAAAGAAAGAAAGAAAGAAAGAAAGAAAGAAAGTAGTGCTCTGCTGTGCAAACTTCATAAATAACACGAGATTTTTATCAACAGAGCTTTGGATGATTTGGGCAGCACCTTTATTAGAGAGGGGGGGGGGGGTTCAAACATCTGGACAGGGTCACCTTCAACTGTCTCTACGTGTGTCCGCCTCAGTAATGTTTTTCTTTCATTTCTCATGTGTCTCTGCGTCTCCAACACACCGTGGACCTGCTGCCCCCCCTCCACGGTGACGCGGGACGTGAAATGGTGAGTACAAGCTCTCATTCACAAAAGCCATGAAGGCTGAAAGAAAGTTCACACGTAATGCGTGCAGCTCAGACAGCTACCTATCCGACTGGGTGTGTTAAAAGAGACTCGAGTTTGAGTCCCTGGTGTCCAGCAGAAGCCAGAGTGTGAGTTTGAGGGTCAGGGGTGAGCTGCAGAGACCACAGATGTTGCCTCACCTCACTCTTTTTCTAAGTTTAACAACGCAGGGTTTATACAGAAAGTTGTCGAGGTAGTGATTCAAAAGTGAAACCCACAACTCCCCCAGCTTTTCTAGTTTAAAATGACATCAGTCCCTCAGCTCTCTCCCAGTTTCTCTCTCACTTTTGGTCCTGGGGCTCTTTCGACACACTGATTGAGTTCTCATCCGTGTCCGTGAGGTCTATATCAGCATTTTTTTTTCTTCTCTCTTTTCCCTTAGAGACGGTTTCTTGACTCATTTCTCCTAATTACTGCTGAGCATGCCAAATTAGTTTTCCCTGACACACAGACACACAAACACACACCTGATCAGAGGTTTGCTGGGCACACGCAAGCGCTTCGGAAATGGGAAGTCCTCACAGTGTGCGCTTCCGCTCATATCCTCCCCAAAATAGAAATGTGCATGAATCAATGAGGGGAGAGCTCTTTGTTTTAATACTCCCTTTCATGCACTATCAACTGTACGCTTAGATAAAAGAGGTGCTTAAACTTTACTGCATAAGTAAATGATGAAGTCTTATTTGATATTTAGTGTTGTAGACGTATATTTTCAGGATGGACCATTGCTTTTTATAGAGCCACATGGCCGTTCCTACGGTTCAGTGGCTTTAACGGCTTTATGAGTGATGAAGGTGAATGTACAGGGCCAATGAGATAAGGCTGGGCGAAGTCCGTGGGACCAGTCGTGTTCATTGGCTGGTGGCGGCGTGTACGGGCTCGCACGTTTCCCCGAAAGGTGTTCATGAATGGACGATCAGAAGAATATGCTGAGCTGGTGGTTTGGCTGTCAGAGGGAGTTTTCTTGATGAGACTTGATGGCACTGAAAATGCACTCGCTGTCCATCACGCCACATAGGCACATAGGCAGGGGGAGATATCGGTGTTGTTTCCTTCCATACTGATCTTATATAATGTACGGCTGTCTGTCTTGAGATCTGTGACCAAAGGCATTCCTTGAAAGACGACTGTTTGATTGCTCTTTTTATAAAATCAAAACTCATAAAGCCAGAAAACAAAGCTAACATGCTGCACCTTAGAGATATAACAAAGTCAAAAATGGATGGTTTTACCCAACAATGCAACCGACAAGTGGACAGCCTCTTTAAGGCACTGAAAAAGTTACTTTAAGTATTAAACCTGCAATATATAAATTATTTTTGGAGTCATTGGAAACAAGCTGTGAACACAAAATTGACATGACAACCATCTTTAGGTTCAAGTTACTTAGTGACACATCCAGCATTTGGATGGAAGATTTGATTGAGGGTGATTAAACATCCCACCAACGGATTCCGATTTAAGTGTTGCTAAATCCTGGTGCGTGGAGGTATGTGACATCACGCCGCCCAACTGAGTCCCGCCTCCTTCAAAACTTCAGACCCGAAGAACGAAAAAGAAATATAAGAACGTCACATGTGAGACGACCAAGCCTGTTCCAACTTTGTCAGAGAAAAAAGGTATTGATGTATGATCCTATCAGCCGTGGTAAGAAGCTGATTGAAAAAAAAATATTCAGGCCCTTTAAGGTGGAATTCCATGCAGGAAACATAACAGCATTATTTGCCAAACAAGAGGTTTCCAGGATGCTGCTGCTTCACTGCTGGCAGCATACAGTGGAAATGCCACACTAAGAGTTTGAACCTTATAATAACACAATTGTAAATTCAAAATGGAGAGTCGCACTTTCAGATTGGCTGGTAAACACTGTCATATATACTGTAAATTATGTGATTCTAGCTGTAACATGGGAAAGTGTATTTAAATTTTGTGGGTGACCATATTTCTTGCCTGGTTTTTCCAAGCCTGGCCGCTGGAATACAGGAAGGTTGTAATTATGGGCAAGCAGCGGGGAATTTCCAAAATCTGACTTTGACTGGAATCCAGAAGAAACAGTATATTTCATCACATGTAACATCTGAAGATGTTGTTCAGGCATTAGGATCGAAAGGCCAGTTCTGGCAGACAAACATCTTGTGACTTCCAGTGACCTTTGCCCATACTCCCTGCCTTTAAATTCCCTTTTTAAATGCCATACTGCGTTTTTAGGTGCCTCTACACTCCATACAGGATGACACAAGATTAAATCTCTCTGTGGCTCAGGGAAAGAGTCATTCATGTTCGCTTTATTGCTTTTTCTGCTGCAGACATCTTAGGCTCTTACAGGAGAGATTTCCTACTGTGGTTTTGAAGTAACATTGCCAGTGATAAAGGCTATCTCTGGCTATTCATCTTAGGAATTTAAATCAATACCACTGTCAGTTTAGTTCATGATCGATAGCGCTGGCATTGTACTGGAGGAGAAGACATTATTTTGCCTGATTCTCTTTAAAGCTATGAGTCATTGTGCCGGGTCTGACAAAATAAAGGATATGGAAGGGCCGTGTGTGAGTCAGAAATAGGGGCTAAAGGTTAAAAGAAATACTCTGTAAATCTCTGCTATTATCACGATTTAGTGATAAGAAATGCAAAGGTTGGAGTAAAGTCATTTCTGAAGGCATTCTTTGGAATAACAGGACTGAGCTTGTTCTTATAGTATTAGCTACCTTTTAACAATAGATGTAAAGATATTTTCACGTTATTTTCACTTGGAAAGCAATATAACATTTTTCCATACTGTTGTACTCTGAGGCAAAGACAATATTTAAAATCAATCACAGTTGCATCTAACCATTATTTTCATTATCTACAATTACTTTTTTACTGTACGGATCAATAGTTTTGTCTTATTTTATACAACTCACGGAACAAAACCCTGAAACATTCAGTTTATTATCATGTATGATGAAATATCAGACATTTGAGAGGCTACAGTCAGTGAAAACTGTGCATTTTTGCTTCAAAATTACACCATGAAACAGTTAATTTATCAATATAGTTGAGAATTAATTTTATCTTTATTGACCAATTGATTAAAGGCTTAATTGTTTGAGCTCTTAAATCGATAGTGCAATAGATTTCATTCACCCCTTGTAAAACCTCCTGTGACACTTTCAAAAGTGACACAAGATGACGTGTTTTTTCATCTGAATGACTGGAACTAATGTCTTCTGTCTCAAGTGAATGAATTAGGCCTGAGACAGAAAAATAATCAACAACTATTTTGGTAATTGATTAACCTTTTCAGGCATTTTTCAGGCATCTCAAATGAAAGAACTGTCTGCTTTTCTTTGCTGTATATCAGAGTAGGTTTAATATCTTTGACTGTTTGTCGGCCAAAACAAGCAATTTGAAGACGTGGCCTCCAGCTCTAAGAAATTATCTTTTTTTTTCTCCTGTTGTTTGATATTTCCCAGACTAAGCGATTCACTGAAAAACTCATCAGCAGTTTCTTGTTGTTGTTTTTTTTATCACAACATCAAGTGCAGCTTCAGCCCAAAGTGTGAAATGCTAATGAAAGGTGTGCGCTCGCTCCCAGTCAGTTGAAGTGAGCTGAACTCGACACGTGAGTGCACTGCTGCTTATGATCACCCAAAGCCTCCGCGGGCTGGACGAGATAACGCGTATGACTCAATCTTGTTGAGTGGAGAGATAAGCTTGTTGGGAGTCTCGTTATCTCCCGGTGCTGGCTGATCACTTGAGAGCGGTATGGTGATGTCTTTGCCTTATAAAGCTACAGCTCCCTGGATGGCACCTTGACAGTGACGGGGTATTTATAGTGGAGGGTCACGGTTAGCCTCAGACTGGGCTCGTACCGAAGTCCTCCTCAGATGTGCTATTGTAAAGGAAAATTTTGCTTCCTGCCAAAAAGAATCTGTTGCACTGGTACCAATGTGCTATTTTGCTCTGAACACTTAGTGCTCCCTTTTTTCCTGGCTTAAGTTTACCAAAACTAACACGTGTCCTACCTTTTTTTGGTTATTATCTAACCAAACACAGAAAACATACAGATACATTATAGCCTGACAGATACTACTCAATACTGGTATTGATGTTTTGACTTTGAAAGATTTGAATAACATCATCCCAGGCAATGTCCTTTTTTTTTTTTTTTACATAAACAGACAATCCTGACATGTCATTCCTTATGTCTTTTGTGACCAAGATACATACTGAGTGGGACTTTTTAGGTTAAGTGCTTTCTGGCGGACAGACTATGTCGAAGTTACCTCAACTCTAGTTCCTCCTGGCCAATTTATCAGCCCAGTTCTAGTATGGAAATGGTAGATTTAAAGATCACATGGGCCACATTTCATTTTTTGGGATGGCAATGGTCATCGTTGGTCTGTCCATCCACTTCTTTGGTCCAGAAAGCGCTGTTTGATGGATTGCCATGAAACTGACATTCATGCCCCCCTTTAGGATCAAACAGAAGCTGAAACGCTGATATCCGTAGAAAGATCTAAAAACGAGAGTAATTCTAATTACTCCTGCAGATTTTTTTTTTTTTACCCCGACCACACGCTTCACACATGCGGCCCCTCCCTTTCTCTGACAAAAACGCCTCGTCACGCAATCACTTGATAGTCACACTCACCTGTGGCCTTCCAAAGGTTACAAATACAGACCACATTTATGATTCCTCAAGATAAGATGTGCCTCCTACATGCAAAAAATTAAAAGAAGAAGAAAAAAACAAGAAGGGAGTGCTCCTCGCCGTCTTAGTTATAATCCCTTTTCGCAATAATCTGCAGTATGCACCCTTGGCTTTACATGAAAGAGAGCCAAGGTTGAAAAGACCTTTCTAATGGGAGGTGGTGCGGTTGTGCTCAAGACAGGGGGTTGATTTGGGTGCTTTGGCCCAGTTTGGGGTGTCAAAATCAGCCTCTAATTTGGCATGTGTGCTTGCTGACCTTCAGCCCTTTGGGAGTGAAGGCGTTTACAGCTGAGTAGAGCTGGACAGCGGGAGATAATAGCTGTGGTTAGTTAGGGGTGCAGAGCCGGAGCCAATTCACCCAGAGTTCATTCGGTTCAAAGTGTAATTTGAAATGACAATTAATATGATGGCCATAAAGTCTCAATTTCTGTAATGGATTCATATATTGCTCAGTGGAACTTTTTTAGATTGAAACGTCAGACTGAGAGTTCTCTAAATAGAAATGACAACATAGTTTGGGTTAAATGCGGTATGTATCATCTAGTGCACTGAGGGCCCTGTTGTAGTGTCTCTGTTAGCGAAAGCCTGAAGACAAAATGAAAATGTGATTCTGTGTTTGGGCAGAGATCCTTTTTAGACCAGCAATTACTTTTCCCCGAGACCCAGGGGGACGGCAGGGAATGCTGGCCTGGACTTGTTTTTTTTTTTGTTTTTTTTAATTGAATCACATGGGTGATTTGCCATGTATTGTAAGGGACATGCTTTAATATAATTATGTATTGATGAAGTGCCAGCTTGCCTGTTTTGACCGCAGCACGGGAAATTGGATTGTTGTAATGAGGTTCATAAGGTTACTGATGTTGAAGACTGAGTATATACACGTATTTATATTAAAATTTGGAGCTAATGTGTTTTTGTCCCTTAGCTTGACCTTGCAGAATGACCTTTAAATTAGCTACTGACTTTAAATCTTTATATTTTATGTAGTCTAGTCTAATTCAACTTCAACAGTGTCAAATTGGTGTTTGAGCAGTAGAGTAACATTAGTGTAATGCAACTTCCTTCCTGTGTAAACTTTCAGTTCAAGTAAAATAAAATAGGCAGTGGCGGTAGTTAATTTTGTGTGAGAGAGGGAAACATAACCCCGCTGTATGCTCCCCAATTATGTTAATGCTTATTAAAATTCTGAGAAAAGACACTGGATTCAAGGCTAACTGAGTTCAAGGTTAGGAGCAGACGAGCTGCACAGGAACTAAGTGTCTGTACGCAGCAGAAAAAAGTGAAGAGTTAAGCAGCCACATGAGCTAAGTGGAGTTCAGAGATCACATGTTGTCTGTCCTGTGTGGTATTAATCATTCTGCTGACCAAGGGCTGCTGTGGAGGTTTTGAGGAGTCATAGATTTGCACTCACGTTTATCTGCAAGTCATTCTACATACAGAGAGTGAGGACTGAGAGACAGTAGAAACTCAGACTGTCAAATGTCTCTGTAGAGGTTTGCGACTGATGTTTCTGTTATCTATTTCCTTAAAGCGTCAGTTATTTACAGCATAAGAGTCTCTATCTACAGTATAAGACTCGTTGTGTTTTTCCATCTAATCTACATTTCCTATGGATCTTTTATCAGTCAAACACAGGGGGTGACGCTATGATCTAGACACATCTCTTCCTGTGCAGCGGAGCATTTTTTCATAAGAAGGATGTCATCATCAGCATATTACCTTAACTAAAAAGAAGAGGAAAGATTTTGACTGTAAGCGTGTGATGGAAAAGTTCAGTGCCTTTTAACTCAGACTGGAAAACAATAAAACTGATCAACTGTTACTCACTTTCACTGACGATGCACTGTGTGTGCTGCCTGTTTTATATTACACATACATCAAACATAAAAATAAAAACTTTTTTTCTGCTTTGACTGTCATATTTCTGTGCTTCTGCTCACAGAACAGCTAAGTGAATTTGTGTCCATTTACTTTTCCAATCAACACAATTTCTTGGGATTTATTGTGATTTTTCTTTAAAGTATGGAAATGATAATGTCAGCCTAATTTTCATACTGTCTTGGATTTATAAAACTAGTCATTTGATCTGTTAACATTAAATCAAATGTCTTTGCTAGTACAACCGACACCGCTGAAAATCATCATTTTGTGGCTTTTTGTGGATTTCATCCACAATTAGAGAAACGAAAACCAAAATAATGATACTGAATATAAAACTAGAGGTCAAACAAGCTAATTGCCCATTATTACTTTTATTTTGAAGCTAGCTGGGGTACAGCAGATTTGAATTTGTAAAGTACCTTGAAATATGCCTTTAAGAAGAACTTTATATCTGTTGAAGTTTAAAAGAAATACATTTAACTAGAAAAATGAAAACATTAAAGCTCAGCATTGCAATTAGCCATTTTTAACAATGCCAGTAGAGGGGCATTGATATTTCCCTTCGAAGACAAGCGAGTGTAGAGCCCTTTATTTCCAATGTAAGTATGTTGTACTGCATTACAAGCGCTCAGTCACCACCCACTGGCCAGACAGGCTGTGATGATTAAATGTCTCAGACAATCAGTCGGGTCATGACAATACAGTGCCAGACTCCACCTGCTCTAAATGTAGATAACTATTGTTTGGCTGAGCAGAGAACACACATCCGAGTTGTTGCTGCTTCTCGAACGGTACGTATTCTCAGAGACGTATTATGGTGAGTCAAGTCTGTGCTCCAAAAAAACAAGAAATGAAGAAGGA
Organism: Scortum barcoo; assembly: GCA_023238725.1. Classification (NCBI taxonomy): domain Eukaryota; kingdom Metazoa; phylum Chordata; class Actinopteri; order Centrarchiformes; family Terapontidae; genus Scortum; species Scortum barcoo. The sequence goes on from CM041533.1 coordinate 10,083,012, forward strand.
AGTGAAAGAACCAAACTTTGGAGAAATGATAGAAATACACCATTTTAAATTCCAATTAAATGGTCACAACAATCCACGGCCTTTACTGTAATCACTGCTAAACTTGAATGGCTTCTTCTCATAATACTGTCACCGAAGTAAAAATACATTAGCATCAGACTCAGCAATAACACTGCAAGGAGTTATTACAGTGAATCTGTGAGAAAACCATCCTTCTTTAAGTCCTCCTCAGCTATTATGTCTACTCCCAGTATCGAGGGCTGCAGGATTATTTTGTTACATCTATTGTTAAGTTAAGCTGCTGCAGCTTTAAGTCCGCTCCCCTTCCTGGTGGTTTCATGTGAAGTTGGTGTTTTAGGAATTTAAACATGCATGCGAAGTGGCTAAATAACATTGTAGTGTGCATTGCTAAATAGTGTGAATTGCATGTTTTCAATGTAAAACAATCATATTCTTGTTGTCACTGAGCTTGTTTTATGAGCTGCACTACAATTAGCAAGAAGCTGAATGAGGAGCCAGCTGTGTGACTGCTGTACATAAGAGTGGCTGTGTGTGTGTGTGTGTGTGTGTGTGTGTGTTGTTACATCTACCCTCTACTATCTGCAGAGCGTGCCTGCTGTGTCTCTGTCACTATTTAGGGGAATTCATGTAGGACTGCAGCAGAAAGTTCTCTGAAAGCCTTAATGTGCATGACTGTGTGTTTTTTTTTATATTTGTTTTTTATTATAGTGTCCAGTAAGTGTTGGCATGTGGTATACTACTTGAGCATGAAAGCAATTAGATGAAATAAAAGTCAAACGGGTGACTGAGTTGGGTCAGGTTCCCACCGGGAGGCAAAGCCCACAAATCCCGAGAGGGAACAACCCAGACACTAATTAAAAGCCTTTCTGTCTGTATTTGTGCACGTACGCCCACATATATATGTAGAGGAGGGCAGCAGATGTGTGTGTGTGTGTGTGTATTGGTCATGTGCTCACAACTGGCTTGTTTTAATATGTTTTGAATTATTATGTTTTTCATTATGTTTTTATTATAAAGCGTTCCAGACTGGGTGCATACCGTCAGTGCGCCTGTATGAAGTCTGTATGAAGTTCAGTTCTCGTGTTGTACTTTAATCAGCGATGTAAAGATGTTTTCAGGTTCTTCCCTTAAAGCAGCTCTGTGGAACTTTTCAATTTGTGTTGATGTTGGTGGTCCATGTGGAGAAAGGCGGTAGTGTTTCACTTAACGTTAGGCCACATGTTTCCTCTGCTTCACTCCCTGCTCCAAGGACACGACTTCTCTGGGGGGACAGCAGGCAGCAGCTTTGGAGACGGACCTTGAGTTAGCAGCTGAAGCAACCTGAATTCGGCCTTAACAATCCTCAAATTCCTGACCTGGAAGCAGGCAATAAGAATAAGTAGTAGAAATAGCCAGTCTTGTTGCTGCTGATCTCGTTTGCTCATGTAGGTCATATGGAAGCATCAGTATTGAATTGAGACTGTTTCATAACCGATTAAAAACTCCATTTTATCAGTGCATCAAAGCTTTTGTGTACAAAAGTTAATCCGCGAAGTATATTTAGCTGTTAGATAAATGCAGGGAAATAAAAAAAGGAACAATACCCCCAAAATGTGTGGAAGTACAAAAAAGTTGCAAGTGAAGAACTTCCTCCTCATAAATATTCAGGAGGGAAAGATATTTTATAAACTGTATTTTGAAAGAAATGGAGAGTGAGTCCTGTTTTCATGCATTCATACATGATACAGTGATTAAAGATAAACCATCATGACTCAGTGAAACTGAAATATTCTGGGGAACAGATCATCAAAAAGTGGAACGGCTGTTCCACTTTTTTAACTTTGTCTCAAAGCCTGGAAAATAAAGCAAGATGGACTATTCTATTAGTATTTATCAGACTTTTCCAGTGTTATACAGTGTAGGCAATTTCTCAGTTAATGATTTTGTTATGGCAGTCTGAAAATGAGAACATGTGACTGAAAATTATTTAATAGCATAGCAGTGTTGTGTAGTGTTGTTTGAAAATGTACACACAGCACCCAGGATGCAGCTTCCATTAATTTTTTTTACGGGCCCACAGTCACCATCATTTTTATCACCGGTTAATCTGCTGACTACTCTCTCAACTCATCTTTTTAATCACCTGGTCGATAAAATGTGAGAAAATACAGGGTAATTCCCAAGTTGATGGCAAGAAACTGCATCTTTTGTCCAACCTACAGTCCCAAAATCTAAAGATATTCAGTTTATTGTTGCATACGAGAGGAAAGCACAGCAGAGAAGCTGGAACCGGATAATATTTATCCTTTATAAAAATGACTGATGAACTGACAATTAAAACAGGTCGACCGATCCGTAAATGGACTCAGTGTTTCAGCTCTGGTCGGGTCTTGTGAGCTTGTGTGGCCTGGGGCGGGGGGGCGTAGCTGTGTGGGCGAGAAGACTTCATCCGTAGGAAGCAGCGTAAAGTGGAAACACCCAAGTGACGGTGCATCTGAGTGCAGCTTTGGAGTAAATGTGGAGTAATTTTTTTTTTTTTTTGCATTCCACTACTGATTCAGTTTTCATTTAATTGCATTTGCAGTGAATATCCCAGTAAAAGAACAAAACCTCGTGCCATTATTTGTCATCCTCTTTCTGTGTGTGCATGTGAGTGTATGTGTATGTGTGAGTGAGTTTATGTGCATATGTGTGTGTTAGGATGGAGGTGGGGGGGCAGTGTGCTGGTAAAATAAAGCCCCGGCTGTACTGATATCCCACAATTCTACTCTCAGCTGCATAGTGGACTTTGATAGGCTGCTGGAGAGGAGGAGGGAGGATGTACCGGGGTGGGGTGAGGAGAGGAGGGGAGCTGCAGCAGAGTAGCACCGCTGTCAGGAAGCAGAAGCCCCCCTCATATTTATATATATATATATAAAACACACACACACACACACACACTACGAATGCAACTCGCACAGCCGGCTGAACAGAGGACGCCTCACCTGGTAAATAAGCCTTTTTTTTCTCCCTCCTCTTCTTTTATTAGTCCTAAAGAGATGCCTGCTCCGCTCGTCTTCGCGTTATTTCCTCTCTAGCTTGACCACAACAACCCTCCCACCACCTCCACCAGCACCAATACCTTCTCGGGCAGATAATAAAACAGATATTTAACATAAAAAATTCACTCTTAGTATTTTCAGTCAGGCGGAAAAGAAGCCGAGCGGACGTGACTGGAAACATTTGGGTCTTTTTCTTCTTCTTCTTCTCATGCCGCTGTTTTGCATTGTAGCGTCTCAGTGCGTAACACTGTAGCGACATGTTGGTCTCCGTCTCTTTTTTCTTCTTTTTTAAAACTGAATTTAATGTCATTTCGCTGCTTTAAAAAGTCGCAAAAACCTCGGGCAGGATAATTCAGAGGAGGTACAGTAAAGGCTGACGTGCTGCTCCGGTTTGCGAGGCAGAAAGTGGGGAAGCGGGTGAAAAGGAGGCCACAGAGATGCTTTTATTATTATTATTATTATTTTTATCAAACCTTTTTAAATGCGTTTTACATGAACGAAGGGCAGAGCAGACATTAATGGATTAAAACTGTCTCGCTGTTGGAGGTTAGGGCGACATAGTTTGGGTGTTTTTTTATTTGATCTGCAGTGCGGTAGGCGTGGTTAGCTGCGGGATGACACGGCCCGGATCCTCTTTTAGCATCCTCACGTCCTTGGAGGAGTGCGATGGCCTGAGGGGGGTCTGACTTGACAATTTAATTAAGATGCACTGTAAGCTGCTAATGCTGCTGCTGTTGTTGCTGCAGCAGCCTTGAGAGGAGACATCTACACCGGGTGGGTCTTGTTTGCAGGGCCTAAATTTTACTTTAACCTGTTAACGGTGTTTTGGGATGTAGATGGAGATCCTTCTGTCCTACATTTCGTCCATGCTGACGTGATTCAGTAGTCGTGATCAAGGTCTGTCTGCAAAACCCAGACTCTGTTAAAAGTAGGGTCGCTGTAGGATGATAAACTAGTCCGTTCAAATCAGCTTGTTCTTACAGGCCACAATCACACATTTGTCTCAAGGGGGGGTTAAGATTTCTACCACATAAGACATCTTCTATCTTTAGACCCCTGAGAAAGAAGAACTATGTTTAATATGATCACCTTCCCACAGAGCACAACAGAGACACAATGGGGTCAAGAAAGGCAAACAGCAACAGCCTCTTTTCATTTTTTCGATCAACATGGGTGACTGGACTTTTATAGAGCAAAATGCCATATGTATAAATATATAGTTAGTTTTTAAAGCTACAACAATTCCTCAACACTTATTAAAGCGACTATTTTCACAATCAATTAAGTCGTTTTTTTAAGTAAGAAGTCTAACAGTCTCTGGTTCCAGCTCCTCATATGTGAGGACTTTATGCTTTTCTATGTTTTCTTGTATCGTAAACTGAATATTTTTGGGTTGTGGAAGCTTGTTCGACCAAACAGCAAACTTTATTAGTGACCCCACCTTTTTGACTGTTTTCTCACATATTGTAGACCAAACGATTCATTGATGATAAAGATGCTCAATGACATAATGAGCTCATATAAAGGCAAAGAGCAACAGCCTATTTTCCTCCTTCCCTTTGTCTGTAAAAGGTCAACAAGATTATTATATTTTATATTAATATTCAAACTATGAATCGTATGAAACATTATATTCTTTCTGATTCATTTATTAGTAGATTGGCCGTAAATATTTTGATAATCATTGTTTACATAATGTATAAGCAAAAATGTTTGAGATATATCAGTCCCTGCTTCTCAAAAGTGAGTACTTCCTATTTTTGTCTTCTGTTCCAATGACATTGAGCTAAATATATTTGTATTTTGTACTGTTGATTGAAAAAAAAAAACAATTTGAATTTGTCAACGTGTGATAATTAGTCGCAGCTCTATTTCAGGAGTACATATCCCTGTGGATAGGCTGGAGTGTTTCCCCACGAGCATACGCTGTCCTAAATAATTATAGAAGACGAGTGTGGCGTAGACTTGTCCCAGCAGATGTCAACAACCCAAAGGCTCCATTTTAACATTATGCTGTTCTGCAGACGTAATTGGTAATGAAGTTGCAGCTGATTTGCTGATTACTTATGGCTAATCTCATAAAATGCTTAATCCCTATTGGCCCTTCTCAGCCACTGTGTAAGAAGTTATTAACTCTTCATCAAGCCACCAAGATTTGGTTCTAATCTTTTACGTTAACAAAGGATTTTCCATTTGTCAAAACGAGCTGTACAGCTGGATTTACAGCCACTAACTAACGTGTTTTTCAGGATCGTGTTTTCTGTCAGACACACTGGTGATGTTTGTGCTTCGTTTTCAAGGAAACTAACCTCGGCCTTAACCAACAAAGACACACTGATCGTGTCACATAAATGAAGTGCAGTCAAGTTGAGACAACAATAAGTAAGCTGGTCTGTCTGTTGTATCCCTGAATGTCTTACTGCGAGGGACAGTAATGCCAAGAATGTAAACGCAGCAAGCTGACATGATTTATGGCCTCCTCAGCAAAAAAATGCTCTCAGCTTGGAGTCACCTTAATGTTACCAGTCACCCTTCGTCTCATTCAGTTCGCTCTTATAAAGGTTAAGCTGAACAAAAGTTTTGAAAATTTATAGGACTGGAAGGACTGAACAAAAACAAAGCCTTTGAAATGGCTACTGAATTTAAAAAGCTGTTACGTGACAGATGTTGTAAAAAGGATCCTCCATCCTTTAACAGTGGTTGATATTAATGACTCATACAGCATGTGCAAAATGTTTCTTAATCCCTAAACTAATAAAAATCAGAATTTTTGACATGTTGTTGCTTGGTAGGAACTTCTGCAGAGCGTGCTTTTATGGACTGGGCCTCTGTGTTTGTTGGCTCTATAAATTCAACAGCAGTTTCCAGAAGCGTCTCCACTCTTTCGTTGATGCTGCACCAGAGCTGGAGAATGTTCTGGCTGAACCCACCGAGGTAGAAAACAGATCTGGGTTGTTTAAATTTCTTGAATTGTTCGGAGCAGGACTGAACTGTACTAAGCTGTGAAATGTTGCTGAGGAACACTCTGTACATGTCTTCCAGCAGCTGGGTCAGTCACTCGTTGTTACCGCTTCTCTCTGAAAAAGAGTTTAATACAGAGTCAGACTAACAATTAGTTCCTCCTGTTGTTTGTTCCACCAGTTTAGGTTGACTGACAAAAAGGTAAAGAGACCAGAAGCCGGCATCGTATTGTTGACACCTCCTCTGTTGTCCAGTCCAGTCTTTCTTGTTTTAACTCTGAGCTCTTTGATGGGACCATCTTGGAGAGCTTGTTTGGCAAAAGCCTCAAAGGTTTACATAGTCCTAGGACTGCAACTAACTGTTTCAGTATTGATTAAACCTGGGGATTATGTAATGTTATTTTCTTGATTAATCATGTAATCATTTGACCAATCAGGGTTATGAAACAGTGTAAAAAGTCCATCACTTTTTGTTAACGTCCCCAAAGGGCTTTTTTTCTTCAATCAACAATCCAGAGCCCACAGAGATTACATTCATCACAAAGTAAGACCAGAAAAAATGATTTATCAACTAATCATTGCAGATCTACAAATTTTTGCATTTCCTCAAAAGAGTATCACTATGTCTACTTAAAAATAACACTGACTTCTGTTATTGTGACAGTACAGCTTCTCACCAGTGGTTGCCATGAATGTGCACGCACCGCTGAATCTAATGTTGCATCTATTATACGTCATTAAAAGTATGCAGCAAATGCCTCAGGCGTAATGTGATTGTGAAGCGCTGATAAATATTGGTAATGGACATGTTTGGCTACAAATAGAACGCCATATTCGTGGCAAAACACATCAATAACTTTGTTTGTTGTGTGGAAGTTGGGCCAGTTGAAATCACTTGGGGGATCTGTAACCACTCAGCAGAGGTGGCTCATTTGAGTGGCCAGACCAGCTACATGGTATCCTGTTACAGTGGCCGGGTTTGTGTGACAGCTGTCAGCCCTGCAGCCACGTAGAGGGGTCGCATCGTATACGGCAGGCATGCTCGGGATGGGCTTTGACGTGTCAAAAAACGCCAACCATTCCCCTCCACGTAACCTTCATAAGCCCCCAGGGTGGGTTATGAGTGTGGGGGCATGGATTGCAGGGATGGGCCCAGCTGTGGTGTACGCCGGCTAATGGCACTCAGCACAGATGGCAGGCCCTCATCCTCCCGTGAGTGTGTGTGACTCCCATGTGCACAGGCCACTTTCCAACAGTGTGCATTACAATCACAAATGGACCTTCTTAAAATGGGAGTTTGCACGGACGGGGCAGCACCATGACATTTAGTATCAGTGATCAATTATGCAATGTAGGTACACAGTGATAAGCCTCTGCTGAGCTTTTAGCATGGACATGAAAATCTACTGCTACGGGTTGTCTCACCAGTGCGTCTGAATGTGATTTGATTTCAGATTGAATTGATTTGTTTAGTGGCAGACGGCAGGTTTGATTAACTGTGCGTCAGTTTGATTTATATCAGACGGAAGAAATGGGCCTTGAGTATTAATGATGTAATTGTTCTGCTGAAGGTTTGTGTCTGAAAGAAGACAAGTAGATGGATGGTTTCTGCTCGTTCCTCCTTAGAAGTCATTTTAGTCAGAAGTCAGATTAAATGTAAAAGACTTAAGCTGAGTCTTGTATATATGATAAGGCTATGTTGTTGGAATCATCAGCCACTCCTGTATACTAGCAGTAATCCAGGACACTAAATGAGTTGTGAATACAGCTTTCTGAATGCATAATGTATGTGCTAGTCTATGGTGAGGGCCACACACAAGGCTACTGTGTGTGCTGTTGTGTGGCCCTGTGAAGAGTGCCTGTCACCAGTGACTGAACGTATTCTTCCTCCATTTCTATGGTGCTAAGATGTTCCTTTCCTCCCCTCCTACCATAGTTCCTGTTTCTCGGCGGGGTTAAGAGAAGCAAAGGTTAACTGTGCAGCCATCATCTGTCAGTTGATCGCTCAGCCGCTCCTTAGCGCCTGACACAACAAAGTAGGGGAGAGGTTTTGACAGGATTCTGGTTGAATTCGCCACAGTGGTCTTTTTTTAGAATAAGTTTTTATCCTCACTTGAAAAATGTGCTCTTTTAATAGCTAAGTTCTGAATTCGGATGTTAATGTCATGCGCCTTCAGTGTCATTCAAATAGCTGTTTCTCGACCTGCGATCCAGAGTCGGTCGTCATAATCACCCTTTTATGACACCTGAAGTTACTGAAGTTGAACATCAGAATAAGTTTGATCAGCACGTTGTGTTCAGTGACCCTTGACACTCCCGACTTCTGTGAAAGAAAAGGCAAAAATATCATAAAACGCTCAAGTGTTTAGACTCTTTTCCAAGTTCAAATCCACTGCTGTTTTGAGTCAACATCACTCTGATCCATTTAAACATGAACGACTTTCTGTTCTGAAGTGGTTTTTGTTACTTGGCAAAGCTTGATTTGGCTTTACATTGTAATCCTATTTTAAGTAATTCCCCAGGGATTCAAACCCCCTGCTCATTAGCAAAGACGAATTACCCTTTGGTGTTATTTAAGTGTTATTCTGCATTATAATAAGTGGAAACACCAAGTGATAGAAAATCGGGATGTAATACTCATTTTTGTGGTGACTACATACTAATAATCACACCTCTGGGAGGGATTATCTGAGACAGCAAAACATAGTTTCAGTTCAGCTCAAAGTATTTTGAACTAATGTATCTGCCGCAGAGAGCAAGATGAACAAAACAACACTGAGGCATGATGCATGAGGCATGGACTCCAGCTGTTGATAAACCAGCTATGTGCCGACCAATGCTGTTCACAGCAGGCCACGTGGAGTCAGACATGTGGGCCAAATTTAGTCCTTGAAAGCCTTCGGGAACTTAGTTTTCTGACCGAGACGGGTTTCTTATTACAGATTGTAAAATATATCTTAACCCCCAGAAAAGTGAATTCTTGCATGTGGTGTGTCAAAGTAATCAAAACCTTGTGGATTTCTTTTTGTTTGGCAGTGCTTTGTTTTTAGAGCCATAGTTTTCCACTGTAGTTGTTGAAGTTTTTCATTCTACATGTCAGATGTTTTGGGGATCACCTCAGCCCACAGCGTTGCTTCTGTTGATCCAGAGGCTGCTGTCCCCGACCACGGCTGGCAGTCAGAGATCCTCCCCTGAATGCTCCCACCCCGGAGTAAACACGACCCTATAAATAGAGCTGGGGGAGAAGGAGGCCAACAGCAGAATGACAGGCATCCCTACTACAAACCCCAGACTCTCCGCAGCAGAGGCCCAGTGTGCTGTCCCGCACACACGCCCTGAAAAGCCCACATCCCAATGTCAAAGCCTGTGGGTACGGTTAGTGCAGGGGCCCCCAGTGCGATCCGTCCTAACTGTCATCTTCGGTTTGCAAAACTGGCCATTAGATGTTTCCTCTCATTAAAAATCAAATTTCAAAATAAAAAAAATAAAAAATCTAATTTATTTATTTAAAGCCCAAAATCACAAACATCATTGTAGCTCTCTGAGGGCTTTACAGTCTGTACAGTTGTGACACCCTCTGTCCTTAGACCCTTGAACCGAGTCAGGAAAAACTTCAAAAAACCCTTTATGGGAAAAAGAAGAAACCTGAGGAAGATGCCACATGTACAGAGAACATCATCATCAATTATATATGGAGTTAAACATGGGTCGTAATAAACTGTAGCTATACTGAGTCAATGAGTTTAGTCCATGTGTGAAGGTATCACAGGTAATGGAAATTGAGTCCGTGAGTCCAGGTGCATCTCTAAATGTCCTCATATGGAGCTCTGGGCCACTCGACCAGACACAGATCATGTCCCCACCAGGCCAGTGAACCTCAGACAGATGGACCACAACCAGAATCAGTGAGGAACCTGCAAGACTGGAGAGAACAAAGAGGACCGGGGCTCCGGCAGTAACATGCACTTTACAGGACATAAGAGTATTCACATTAACCAATTTAACCACCTTAATCAGTTTAACCATTTTATAAGCTGACTCCAGTTTTAGGCCCTTGGGACTCCATCTGTCGCTGGTATGCTGCTATTCAGAGAAGGTCATGCAATCAAAGATGTGTCCTGGTGCAGTTCAAATACTATGGATGGTTTTGTGTAAATAATCTGCAGAGAAACTGGGACGGCCATGGAAGAAATCATTGGGGGTTGCTCTCCAATGTAAGGATGTGCTGCTGTATGACATTGTAAACTGAATATCTTTAGTTTAGGATTATACATTTTTGACTATCTGACACGTTGGATGATAGAGGAAATATTTGTCAGACTATTTGTTAATAAATAATCTTGGTGAGAGTATTTTGAAGTAGTTTATTAAAAAAGACATATAGTATATTGTAAAAACTGTTGACGTCAGGATACTTGCAGTCTGGACACTTTCCATTATCAGCCACTGACACTCGAAGATTATTGAGTGCGGAGCTTGAGTGTACCTAAGGCACTTACATTAATTTCTCCTTTTATTCTGCTGTCAAACAATATCCACATCTCTGCATCCATATCAGTGCAGGGGCTTATCGTTGCAGAGGGCTGAAAAGCGACAGTACATCAATTCATAACAAGTCAGCTGACTCATCTAGTTTCCCTCTTTACCCTCCTCCACTCCAGCGTGATTTACCATGACAACTGAATCGGGTGCAGACTCGGAGGCCAAGCAGCCGCAGGAGAACAAGGAGAAGGCGAAGGCTAAAGCAGCAGCCGAACCCACCTCGCCTCAGAACCAGCCGGAGCAGCTTCCCGCCGCCGCCGGACACAGCACGCCGGCCAGGAAAGAGCAGGTCAGCCTCTTCAGAACCACAGTCACCCCTTTATTCTTGTGTGAAGTGGGTCTACAAAAGGAGGATCCAACCCCTTAATTCAGTAAAAATCAGTTCATCTTTTAATGTAGTTTTACACAGTTTTGTTTCCTCGTAAAGCACATTTTAGTGATATAATCAAGGTATTTTTGATGTAGTAAACACAGTACATATCCTTCCAGATCAGGCTTGAGAAAACATTACACACCATTCATCCCAGCCCTGAGTGAATTGTGCCTTTGTGTGAAAAATGTAAATGACCAAAAAATACTGACGACATGACCTCAGTGTTCCCACCAAATGCATCTGTCGACAAGTAAACTTGTTTTGCGGTCAGCGCTCCATGCTTTTATTTTGGAAATGGGGCAAAACACAGATTAAAGTACTTCAACAAAGTATCGATGTTTTCATGCCCAGCATTACATCAGCTGATTATTTCAATTAACTCAACTCCACACAGCCGTGGGAAGAATGAGTAAACCAAGCTACTGAAGTAAAATCTCACGGGGTTTAGTGGTTCATGGTTTGGTATCTCTGGGTAGGAAAGTGAAGTGAACACAAATAAATAGGGCCGCAGTGATTCGGTCATGGCACAGAAAATTAAACATTAACAGATCATACAGTCGATTTATCATTAAAGCAATTTATAATAAAAAAATGTAAAATATATATCAAAATATAAAGTTTTGCTACTTCTCTGTTTTAAATCATGTGGTAAATGCCCCCAATTTGGTGTATAAACAACAACTTGATGATTCTTTGCAGTTGAATACAAAATCATGATCCTTCTGCAAGTTTAAATGAGTGAAAAACCTCCAGTTCACTGTGTTTTTAAAACCAGTGATCTCTGTTATGAAGAATAGTATACGGCCCATCCGTTTTATATGAGACAGCCTGAGTAGATACTAATGTTATTTGAACACTAAGTGCTTCTCTGCAGATTTCGGCCCCAGCAACCTCTCGGGCTCACTATTTAATCGATCCACAGATTGAATTTCCAGCACTTTCAAACTGCAGGGGTACTGTCTCTAAGACTAAAACTAAAAGTAGATTCCTGCTTATTCCCCAGTTCACTAGCTGAAAGAAAAATAGTGTGAATAGCTGTATATGCAGACAGATGGTCTTCAATATATGGCTGAAGACCAAATTGTTGCCACTCGAAAGAGTTCAAGGTGCAGTTTTATTCCAAAACCATCACTTACATTTGAAGTTTGAAATGCCAGCAAAAGCTTGAAGCTGCACCACCACTGGCTTTTCCCTAGACAGCAAAAATTATTTTAAGATCCAAAAGAGAAAAGGCTGTAAGAGGTTTGATATTCTGTATAAGAAAGTTCTCAGACTGTGTTAGCCTCAGAATGATCCTGTTGTATTATTTTTTTACATTTGTGACATTTTGGACACATAACCAATGGTCTTAAGTGACTATTTAGAAAAAGATCACATTTACACATTTATCTCATTTACGAACAGCCAGTATTAAGGGGTCAGAAGGTCAAAGTCTCCACAGCTAGATGTGGACATGCAGAAAAAAGCGGGAGATGGTTTTGAAATGTTTTGCTGCCCTATGATCTGCCACGAGCACACACTGAGGCTCACACCGCCACTGAACGAGCAGTGTGACTTTTATCATGATGTGGAAAATGTAAGTAGGGAAGCGGGGTGTTTGATGAGGAGAAGAAATAGAGTCATAATGGGCTATAATGAGAGAGCATCAGAAGCAGAGAGGGGATGGGTACATTCATTATGTCTATTTGTTGTTGTTGTTTTTTTTTTATTACTGAATTAGCCAAAAACATACCATTAAAATTCCACTGGAAAGACTTTTTACCTACCTGTGTCCCTTAAACTTGTTCTACATTAAACAGCCCTGATTGTGTCACACTGAAGATGATGGATGATGCTCTGCCATTGTCGGAGCTGTGCGAATTGACAGGAACAAGGCTGAGAAAAATCACAACACTCTGACACGACGCTGTCAGTCCTTGTTGTGAGACACATGCTCGAGCTGAGAGATTTCTCTGGTTCAGCAGGGTGCACATATGGATGAAGCAGCTTCAGTTTAGAGTTTTACTGCTGTGATTTTATCTATCTGTGATGCTTATTTCTGTCTGTCTCAAATAATCTGTAAATCCTTATTTTTATTTCTTGATATAATAATATTAATTATATACAATAATCTAAAAATAATCAAAACATCAAATCCAAGTTAGAGATTAAGTCACTTCCAAAGGTGAAAGTAAATTTCTTCTATGGTTAATCACTACATCCCAATGGAGAAAACTGGTCTGCATGAGCTACATTAAGTAAGCACAATGTGATATGTATATAGCCTGAAGAACAGGAAAAGAAATTTTCAATACAAAAATGAAAAGGCGCATTAAATTCACTCGGTGTGTGAGTAAGAAGGAAAAATATCTCAAAGCCGAAAGGCCCCTTTTTCATAAAGTCAGTCAGGAAGGGCTTTTTTTTCCAGCGATGTGGAAAATTGGATTTTCTCTGTTTAAGACAAAATGGCATTACACCTCTCACTCTTCCCAGTTGGACCTGATTACATTCACTCAGGGTCCCAGTCTCTATTTTTAGGCTGTGGACATGTGACGGAACTGGTGGTTCTGTCAACAGACGGCTACATTAAGGAACTGACAGTTGGCTGAAGAAACTGTGAGCAGAAGATATTTTTGGGGTTTTTTTGTCTGTAAAAACCTTCAACCTAAAACATCACGTCTCCAATCAGCGTGCCATTCAGTTGCCATACAGTGAAAAAATGTAGAGTCGTGTCAAACTATATTTATACATATATAAATTCATTATTAAGAATATAAATGTTAAGTGACACCTGTTTTCTTCCTCTCAGGAGCAGCAAGAGGAGGACCAGGTATCGCACAGGTCATCTACCAGCCGTCTGTCCAGGTCTCCTTTGAGAGGAGTGAAAAAGGTGAAGATCATGCAGTGTAAAGTCACCCTGCTGGACGGCTCCGACTACACACTCACTGTGGAGGTGAGAGACTGCGGGTGGTGGTGGAAGTGGGTGCTTTGTAATTTCAACAAATTTCCAGTAATTATTTTGTTGTGGCGTAGGGCATTGTTTATAAATGCAAGCTGCATTTTGAGATACAAGCTTTTTCACTACTTGATGAAGAGGTGACCCACATGGCAGTGGTTTTTGACCAAAAGCATTTAGAAAAAAATGTTCTCACTTTTTAAGAGGTGTTTAAAGGGAAAATTACAATAGTGGTTTAGTGTAAAATGTTTTTTTCATTTTAGATAGATGTGTGAAGTTAAAGTGCTGCTGCTGTATTAGTAGGTTTTTTGAGTTTCCTTACAGCAATGCAGCAGCACTAATGATACTCGCATCAGTCTGTAATGACCATAGTTAGACCAAAACTTCATTAGACCATTAATGGCAGGTTACGTGGTTCGATCCCCAGCTCCTCATGTATTTAGCTGAAGCAAAATGTACAGCGCATGTCCCTGGTTATTTTTTTTTTTATTCAGGTTAAAACAGCTTTTAAAGTCTGCAGCTTAATTCAGTTTACACTCAGTTTTGCTCATGTCTCTGGTTTTTATTGCCTTTGTATGCTTATTAAAACCATCAGCACTTGTTTTTGCTGAAAGGTTAGAACAGGTTTCATGGAAAAGTTCAGTTCTTTCTATAAACAAATAATACAACATGTGGCACCATATAAGCCTGGCCTCCAAAACATTAATTATTATGGTTAACAGACAACAGAGACTTTGATCAGTACACTAATATGTAAAAAATAAGTCCCACAAAGACATTGTCATGAGGAGCTGAGTATCTAATTCCTCCTGCTGTACCCTGGATTTCTGTGTATCAGTCTTATGATAATTGGTCTGTTTTATTAAGACAGAAATAAACTGTACTATTTCGACAGCCAAGGAGGGATTTCGTGGATTTCACTGCACAGTTAAATTTGCATCGTGTCAAATTGCTTTGTGGAATTCGTTTTCCCTCCAAAGCTTCTCTATGTGGTCTTGAGAGAAAAAAAAATCATTCACATAACCATTCACATAATCACTCTGAAACGTTTAGTTCTCACTTCAAAGCTCATCCACTATCCAGAAATAAACCCTACGAGGAAAGGAGAGCCAACAGTCAGTGGAAAAACAAGCGTCTTTGTGTTGTAAATGTAAAGCTCGCAACGCTGCTACCCCAGCAGTGGCTCTTATCATAATGTGGGAAAATTAAATATGGAAATTGGATGTTTTGTGCAGAGAATAAATGAAGCATGTGTAGGTTGTTAATGATAATGGGTTAGAATGAGAGAGGACGGCGAGGTGATGGATTCATTATTTTCTAGGCTGGACAATATAGAAAAAGACAGATATCAAAAATGAAATGTTTTAAATTTAATTGACCAAGATAGAGTTGTGGCAGCCAGGATAAAGCTGTGCTAATTTAACAATCGGTCTCGTAAGTCTTGTGAGGTTTTAGTAGATTTCACTGCACATTGGTTTAGTAATTTTTTGTTGTTGTTTTTTATAGAAGCAGCACTGTGTAGCCTTGAGTGGAACAATTCCTCTGATTATCAGTAGTTTTAAGTATCCAGTGTTCAGAAATAACCCCACTCATGCAAGTAAAGCAAGTCAAGGAAAATGTGAGTGTCAGAGCTCCTCGGTATAATAGCTTCTTTCTGCTTAACAATCCTTCTTTCTCCCAGAACATTATGAATTCAGGAATGAATTTGAATAGTGAACTTACTTGACATTTCACTCTTGAGTATTTTTACGCTGAACAACAGAAAGTTGAGCCTTCTGTCAAAGTTATAAAACTTTTGTACATCCCCAAAATTAGCGCAGGCTGAACAGGGGGTACCAGACCCTCCTCCCCAAATCTCCTTTGTGCAGATTCCTCCCCACCGGGGGTTTGGATGGAAGGATTAGCCGACTGTTTTGGTGGCGGTGGTGAGGTGAGGGCTTCTGACTGTGAAATGGGAGCATTTGTTGGAGGGAATCAGTGTCATTGACTCTGTGAGTTGGCATGATTACTCAATGTCCCACTGTGTCCAGGGAAGGATTCTTAAGGACAGTGATCTGGAAATGGGGGGTCAGTGTGGACTTTTTGCCTTTATGAAGGACAGAGGAAAGGTTTCTGCAGTGCTGCTGACTGAGACCTGCTTTCACTTCAAAATGATCTGAGGCATTAAAAAAGGGGGGACTCCATCAATTTAATTTTTACTGTATTTCCATGAAGTTTTGGGCCATTTAAGAGATGGATTTGAAAAATAATTCAACATTAATGCACAAACACACACAAACGCTAACTTGTATTTATGTCTCAGACTCCAAGTTCCCTCAGAGCCACAGAAGTCATTATAACCCTGTTTTCACAGGCTGAGTAGTACTCCTTATGAAGACTAAACCAATTTTGATGCATAAACTTGGTGGATTGCTCATTTTTAATAGATGTGTAACAGTAAACTGCAATGAAATAACTTAATATTGTTCCCTCAGGCATATATTGTCAAATATGATCATTTAAAAAAAACAGAAATTGATATTTTTCATCTAGAAATTGGGTCCTTCAGTTATTATATGAACTTTTTAACTAGTTATGAAGTCTCAATTTAATTATCTCATGCCTCTGTATAAGCTACATAATCAAACAAGACCACCAGCAAGAAGATGGATGGTAAGATATGGCCCCTTGTTGCCACCAGGTTGGATTTTTCCACAATATAAAATGAAAAAGTACTGGGCAACTTGAATTATGCCTGATTTCAAGTTGCTTCAGCCGCGAACTGAAGGTCCCTCTTCAGAGTTGCCGAACTTTCTTCTCCTGGGGAAGTAGTCTCCTTGCACGGGGGGGTGACACAGAGGGAAAGTGAGACCTAAGTTTGAGGTGAAACACTGCCGCCTTTCCCCACAGGGACCGCCAAAAATCAACACAAAATGAAAAGTTCCAGAGAGCTGCTTTAAAATTCATATGAAGAAAAAGTCAAAAATTGGCCTCTTGAGTGCTTCTAATTATTTCAGTTTCATGAAGCACATCTCCTCAGAGAAACAGATGATTCATTATCCTGCAGACATGGAGTGTAGACTGCATTATAAACTAAAGTTCGGCTCTTACTGATTCCTGCTTAATTATCATTTAATCTGTTGGGACCTATTTGAAAGTGAGGTGACTTATCTCAGTGGGTTTATGATTATTTAATAAATTTTACTACTTTCTAATCTCTGTTAGTGTGTGACACTGAAGAAAACATCACTGTTTACAGTATGTTACTAATGGCAAGTGTACAGTATTGAATCACCACGTCCCATCTGTTTACTAGTTTATAATCTCCCAGTCTAACCCCCCCTGCCAGGTCAGCCTGGATCGAGGCTTCCCTGGCACAAATCTCACCCCAACTCACTTTGTCCCGACTCTGACGGCCATTCAGGGAATACTTTGAGCTGACTTGGGATAAGAGTGCATTAGAGGGGACGTGAACGGAAGGAACAAATATTAAAAAGGCATAAAATGCAGACAAAGTAGAATAATTGATTTAACTGTCCAGAAACCCTGAGACATGTCTGAGGAGTGTTTCACATGCAGCTCTGCAAGTTCCCAGTCTCACACATTTTACAATTTGCCCGTTAAGCCGTCGCTGGGGTTCATGGGTTCATCGTCTCGGTAATGCCAAAAGAATGACTCAGCAGAAAATTAGTGGACAACAACAGTCAGTGGGAAAATGTGTTTCCAACATTGTATAGATTTAATGGTTGATGAAATTACACTAATTTATAGCAGTCATGTCCACATCCACACAATCTTAGTGGGATAAAGGCTGTAATCAAATTAATAAAATTGAAATCCAAACAGTATCTTTACACTTTGAATCACAGCTCCATCAAATCAATGGCAGGGTACTAGTACTAGTGTTTTTCTTTTAGCTTGGATATCTTGGCACACATGAATGTGATTGGGTGATTATGTCACTAGCCTTTTTTCTGTCCCTCATTTCTAACCTGTAGTTGGTTGAAACATTGCTTGTAAAATTCAAAGGAGCTGTGATTCCAGTGTGCAGATGTTACAGTGTAATACAAAAATAAGTACAGAAAAGAATTTATAAATAAACGCAGGCCTGCTATGTACACTTGAATAAGCCTTTGTACTATCAGGTCCACAGTTCTGTGTTCTTCCACATGAGGTCTTGATGTGCTTTTTATGAAGCACAATAACACAAAATCAGGCTCTTTGTAATGGTGCAGCGGTGATGCAGGAGGCATGAATCACACCTGGTGATGGTGGCGGTTGGACAATACTCACAATCACACTAACAATATCTTCACTGTCGTCATCACCATCCTTCACCCTGACTGAAAAGTTCCTTTTAAAAGAAATGTTCATTGCATGAAAAAGCACCTGACACCTGACAGCAAAAAGAAGGCTATTTAATTACCTGCTTAGCAAAGGAGTTGTCATAGCGACCAGTTGAAGCGGTTGCCTGAAACTTAAAAAAGTCAGTGGTATGAAAGTGTCCTAACAGCTGAGGGCGAAACACAGCAGACATGAGCTGGGTCAGCTTTTGGTGTTGGACACAGTGATACAATTGAGGTCAGAGGATCCTCAGATAATTGCCAGGGAGTGCGCTTCCTCCTCCCAATCCCATTTGAAACCGGTACAGAATGTCAAGATTTGACATTTTTATCCCCCTGACCTTGTAGGTTTCCAGCTCAACTCAATTTCCTCCTGTGGGAAAAATGTCTTCACTAATCGTTTCTTTTTCTGTGACACAGAACTGCTGAACTTCCTCCATTTTACTTCAGAGGGTTTTATGTCTCAGCAGAAGGGGTTTTGTAAATCCCACATCTTACCGCATGTTTTCATAAGTTCCTTTAGTTTAAATGTAAATCTTTATCCTATTTCTCAAGTCTGTGGCAGTGCATGTTAAATGTTGCCTTTTGATTAGAGCTGTAAAAAATTAGCGAACAGACAGCAAATCAATCAATCAAATCAATAACTATGATAAAGTATTTATAATCAGGCAATCATTCACTCTCCGGTTGCAACTTTTTTAATGTGAGGATTTACTGATTTTCAGACAAAACAAGACACCTCATGAAGTCAACCATGACTCAGAGAGACACTTTTATTCGTTCATTCATTTAGACATTTTATAGAT
Organism: Scortum barcoo; assembly: GCA_023238725.1. Taxonomy (NCBI): domain Eukaryota; kingdom Metazoa; phylum Chordata; class Actinopteri; order Centrarchiformes; family Terapontidae; genus Scortum; species Scortum barcoo. Next base: position 10,101,991 of record CM041533.1, read on the forward strand.
CAAACAATTTATTGATTAGTTTATGAATTAGTCTGCAGATTAATGGATAATGAAATCAATCCTTAGTTGCAGGCTGACTTTTAATACACGTTTTGACAATGTAAGCTCCAGTTCCTTTTAAATAATCACTGTGAATCTCCAAAGCCACTGCAGCTACTGCTGTTGTTTGCTCCCACAAATTAGAGTAGAGTATCTTGAAATTGATCAAGATTGATGTTCCTTTTCTAATTCTAATTTCTAATTTTCCCTCCAATTTCCTTCTGTTTTCTTTCTCCCAAACAACCCCAGGGGAGATAGAATATAAGCCAGATCAGTCAGCTGCATGTGCTGCTTTCCTAACATGTTTGCTTTTTGCCATAGTTTGCCACAGTCTGCCACGACCCTTTTAGAAAGCTATGTGACAAAGTCTAAACAGAGGTTTGCGGATCACCACCTTTTTTCCTGTGTGTGTATATGTGCGTGTGGTTAAGTGTTGCGTTGAGAAGCCACTGTCACAGCAAGGCAGCAATCGTCTGACACGACTCTACTAATTCCCTTAGAGATGTTCTGGCAGGATTAACTCTCAAACCAGCAGCTTTATGGCTCTGTTAAAATCACGCACAGACGCTCAAGACTTCTCATTATAGAAAAAGGATGAGCGTATTCTCGAGGTAACGAGAGGGTGTGGGCGGATTCGCATAGAAATTTACCACGTGTCAAATACTGCTGCTGCTTCTATTACACACCTGCCAGCCAGATATGTGCGTATATTTTCACGCAGACCTTCACATCACGTAATAAGTGTGCACTCCTCTGCCCACGTGTGGATGTGACAGATGTGTAGGTGTATTATGACTCCCGCTGGTATAAGAAGCTGGAGCGCTGGTTTTCTATAAATCCAGACCCGAGGTTTTGGCTTTGAGTCTGTGCAGGAAGCAGGCGTCTGTGTTGTGGCAACCCAGGCCTTTTAAATATCTTATGTGAGCTGGACAAACGAGTCTGTCCAGTCCAGGCTCCTCTGGAGGGGGAGACTCGCAGCTCCAGCCGATGACATCCGGCACTCTGCTAGAGACGTGCAATTGATTGGTTTGATGTTAACCTTGAGCTCGGGAATGTGAAGGTGTGTTTATACTATTGTGCTGTTTATAGAACGAATCGATCCCGAGCGGCCCGGTCGGATCGAACCAGGAGCAGCTCTGTGATGCTGCAGCGTAATGTGCCGCATCATCATGCTGCTTTTGTAATGATTTTGTCATTTTAGTTTCATTTCTCTCTTCTATGTAAATGACTCTTGAGTTGTTTTTCATTTAATTATCTCAAGATAATGAATTGCGTAAAGGGAAATATCACTGAATGCCATTACTGAGCAGCTCTCATTTCTTGTTTTTTCTTTTTCTCTTTTTTGTTTGTCATGTTGTTGTTGCTGCTCATTCTGTTAATTGTTGAAAATGGTGTAGGTTCACACAGGCTCTCTCTTCGATCTCAGCAATCCAATTAAAAGTTGTTGTGATTCAACAATCCTTGATCTTCTTGAGATTAAATCAGCAGAAAAAGCAGCAGCATTGATACACCTCTCATGTTTAATAACACCCTGACTCAGTTTTTGTGGTATAATCCTTTTTAAGTGATGCTCTCGAGATTATAAAATGTGCAAAAGGTGTGATAATGCAGACTATGTCCAGTGTGGTAAATATATTTGTGTTGCTTTTTTTGTCACAGAAACGAGCCAAGGGCCAAGTGCTTTTTGATAAAGTATGTGAACACCTCAATCTACTGGAGAAGGACTACTTTGGGATCACATACAGAGATGTAGAGAATCAGAAGGTAAAGGAAACTAAAGGAAATGATATGCTAAAGATCAGTGTTTATGGAGTTGTCAACCTTTTAAAGTCTGTCTGAGAAAGTGCACGTGAGAAATTTAAAAGATAGCACAGCTAAACATGCTGAACATTGTCACAATGGCGGTGTCTGATTAATCTCTATATTCCATTTCTCATAAAATTGCAAATGATTAATGCTTCTTGTCTGTGGTTATCTGTTGCAGAATTGGCTAGACCCTTCCAAGGAGATGAAGAAGCAGATCAGGAGTAAGTCTTGTAATCTAATAAAGTCACCCAAGGACTGTGTCCCGAACAGCCGTTTGAGGTGTATTTAATTGTAAAGTGGGGCTTTGATAATTTAATGTTCTTTCTACGTCTCAGCTGGTCCCTGGAATTTCGCTTTCAACGTGAAGTTTTACCCTCCAGACCCCTCCCAGCTGACTGAGGATATCACAAGGTGAGTAAGCAGCTGATGTAAAAAGATCGTGATGTGACGATGATCATTTGCTTCTTCAGTGTTTAAAAATGTATCACTGTTCATCAGTCCTGCCCTTATAAAAAGACTTTACTTTGTCACCTTTGTTGATTAAGATGCTTAAAACTGTAGTTCAATACGGACATATAACAAAACCCAGATGGTGGATTGCATTAAGATTTGAAACAAGAACAAAGCAAAATCTCTTCCTCCTCTCTCAGGTACTACCTGTGTCTGCAGCTGAGAGATGATGTGGTTTCAGGCCGTCTTCCCTGCTCCTTCGCCACCCACACGGTGCTCGGCTCCTACACAGCGCAGTCTGAACTGGGAGACTACGACCCCGAGGAATTAGGCAGCGACTACGTCAGCGAACTGCGCTTCGCACCCAGCCAGACCAAAGAGCTCGAGGAGAAGGTCATGGAACTCCACAAGACCTACAAGTTAGTCTCCGCTTCATTTCCTAAACTCTTTTTTTTATGGAGCTCGAACTGTCAAGGACAACTTTTAATACAATTCTGAACCTGACAAGAATGTGCAGTTGAGATAACAATTTTAAATTCTGTGTATTATAAAAAAATTCAAGGTTACTGGTGTAAGAAAAGTAACAATAAATGAGCAGATCAAAATTTTTATGAGCTCGGGGTTTTCTCATATCAGTCTGTTTGGTGAACAGTAAGAAGTAGTAAAAGTGGAAGGGAGTAAAAATGAAATTCTCTTTTGTGAGAGAACATGACGTGCAGATTAAACAGCATCAGCTAAATTATATACAGGTTTTAACATTTAGTTTGTCATGTAGTATTTTATCAGTGGACAAATTGTTAGAAATTTTTACAGTGTTCTTGGTTTGAATATGGAAATAAGAAAATATTTTTCTTTTGCTGGCTTCAAGTGACAGAAGTTATGCACACAGGCAGTACATGCAAAAAGTTCTTTATTTCTCTAGCTGGTAACCAAATTATAGGAATAATCCAAACATTTAAAAGTTTTTTCCAGTGGTACTTTTTATGTTATAGATATACAGCCCTTTTTTTAAAGCCCATCAAAATCTGAATTAAAAATGTAATCACTTATTTGCGTTAAATAATATTTATTCTAAATAAGCAATATTAAACATAGAGAGAGAGTTAAAAAAGAGAAGAGGAAAATACTCCAAAGATCAAGCTATTCTGCTTCAACTGGACTGTGGTTTTATCAAATTAACAATGGGATGCTAAGAAAGTGAACAAAACTAAAATATTATCAGATTTTTATTTGGGTCTTAACACAGATTAAGTGAGTGTTAAACTCAGAATAATAGAAAAGAGGTAGATATAAATCTATCATGTGAAACAATGAAAGTTGTTTATAAATTGTACCTTATTTACTGTTGTTGGAAAATAGGTATTTAGAGTATTTAAGCCCTGAATCTTTCAACTTCAAGCCACTCCGTCAACCTGAGTGAATTTTTAAAGCCTGGAATAATAATCTGCTCTTAAAGGTAGCATGTCTGCAGGCATTGGATTTGTGTTATTCTATAAATGGATGAAGCTGACTGTCCTTTGTGTGAGCCCTTGATTCTCCCCATGTTACAATGATTTGTGTGTAATTCGATGCGGTGCAATGTGGTTAGAACAAGGCAATGACAGTGCAAGGATTAGGGTCTCTCTAAAGACCATCTATGCTAAAAATGGATGCACTCATGGTACTCTGTTGCGCTTCAGTAAAAGCATCCATAAAAACAACAATTTTCCAAAAGCTTTCATGCCATAAAACTGAATTATTCCTGTCTTAGATCTGATTGGAGTCTCAAGTGTTGAATATTCACAGTGCTCAGAAAGCATAAAATCTCTCTCTGCTATACTCGTCCTTGCTGACCTTGTCTGTTCTGCCTTGGTCTGTCATATCAGGGGGATGACTCCCGCCGAAGCAGAGATGCACTTCCTGGAAAATGCCAAGAAGCTGTCCATGTACGGCGTGGACCTCCACCACGCTAAGGTAACAAGTCACTACAGGCTTTAATTTACACAAAATTTTTTATTGTCTATCTCAAGTTAAACTAAACATCTAAGAGGTAATTTGTCATTATATAGCCAATTGGTGATAATTAATTTGAATTTGGAGGCAGCCCATCATGACTGTGGATGTCACGTTTCATGAATTTCCTGTTAAATCATAATTTTTCCACTGAAGTTGTTACTTCCTTTTACAATGGGAAGTGATCAAGTAGTTTAAAGAAATGAAACTAGAATGTCTTTGACGTCTTTGGTAATGTTGGGTGTCTTCAAGATGCATTAAGAAATATGCAGATGTTTAATATACATTTTTGTAGTCTTTTTGGAGGAATAGTTCAACATTTGGGGTATTGCACTGACTCCCTTTCCTGCCAATACTTCAAAACCAGTCTCATACAATGTACAATAAATATGAAGCTACAGGACTACAGGACTGTAGCACAAAGACTTGAAACAGAGGGAAAAGGCTAGCCTGGCTCTGTCCAAAGGTAACAAAATCCACCTGACAGCACCTCTAAAATTAAATAATTAACATGTCACATCTTGTAATTTTATATCCGTACAAAATGTATGTGTATAATGAACATGTTGTGTTTTTAATGGAGGCTTATGAGCCGGACTGTGTCTTGCAATGGAGCAGTTTCTTAGATGTTATTGTAGGATTTTCTTACCTTTGAACCCAGCCAGGCTAGCTGTTTGTGCTTATTTCTAAGTCTTTATGCTAAGCTAACCAAAGTAGCACCTGACTGCTTCATATTTAGCAGACAGACATGAGAGCACTATCATTCTTTGCCTCTAACTCTCTAACAAGAAAACAAAACATTTCCAAAATGTTAAAGTATTCCTCTGAATCAGTGTACTAGAATATCACTCCTGAGCCCCCGTAACAGTGGGTTTCTTCAAGATGCATTAAGTAATAGGCAATTGAAATGTTTCATAAAAGTGTTTTCTTGATGTGCAAGACGAGACTGATGCATTCCACTCACGCAGTCAATAACGACGCTTGCCTCCACAACACCGCTGCTTCAGAAACATCACGGCTGCCACAGTAACGCCTCAGTTTAACATGCTGCTGCTCTATGCTGATTGACTGACATTATGTCACCGCTGCCTCTGTGGATTCGGGGTGGGGGCTGAAGGTTTGGAGGGATAGAGAGGGATGGCGGGGTCTGGAGCCCAGCTTGACATGGATGATTTTTCTCGCCGTTTCTAATCTGCCGGCCAGATGGGATCAAACGCGCCATTAGAACACAGCCGGCGAAGAGAGAGCTGGATTACGGCGGCAGGACCGCTGTCATCATAAAAGAAAATTACAGTCATCAGTCTCGATATGAATCGGTTATCAAAAGCGCTTTGAAAGTCAAAATGGGTCTAGATGTGAGCGATGGAGAGGATATTGCCTTCACAAATTTAGATCAGAACGGGAGAGATGACAGAGATGAGGAAGCGGCCCTGATCAAACCGAGCAGACATCAGTGCTCCGTGTTGGATTTGTGAGTCAGTTTTGATACACAAGAAAAAAATATATATGTCTTCTCTCCTCTCTCATTAAATGCGAAGTTGGTAGGGAGTCTCTATGAATGCTTGGCTCCAGCTGAGGGAGAGGTAAGAGGCTACATCTCATGTGCTTACCTGCGTGTGTGTGTGCGTGGTTTCTACTTATGCATGGTTACACACAGGCTGTCATTTCGACATCCCCACTGTTACTTAAGACTGATTGTTCCTGCTTTGGTCCAGTGCTCCCCTCTTCAAAACGTCACCATTGGTTTCACCTGCTCATCTCATGCTTTGTGCAGTGAAGAGCCTCATTTCTGTGCTTCATCCACCATTTTCCTGAGACTTCACTGTTGCTTTTGCCGACCAGCGCCCCCTTGAGTCTTTATTCAACGTCACCACAGCCTGCATAGAGAAGATAAGAGTATCATGTGCCTGATTTCACTCTCCACCTGCCTGCTTTGCCCTGTTATCATCACAAACTCTGTTAAATTCTACTTTACCCTGCTGTGCACTGGCTCCTGAACCTCCTGTATATCCTGTAGAGTTCATTGAAGTTTATGTTGTGCGAAACTAAAAAAGAAGAGCAACGTTGTGGTCGTTTGCGTCTTCTTTGAGATTGTCAGCGATCGTGTGTTGCCAAAGTGAGGCTTTGTGAAGTAGTGTCATTAAACTCTGTGTCATTTCTCTCGATGTGTGTTATGTTCCCAGGACTCGGAGGGTGTGGAGATCATGTTGGGAGTTTGTGCAAGTGGCCTGCTCATCTACAGAGACAGGTTGCGGATCAACCGGTTCGCTTGGCCCAAAATCCTCAAGATCTCCTACAAGAGGAACAACTTCTACATCAAAATCCGGCCCGGCGAGGTGAGAAGAATGGATATTGATAATGACTATAAATGTTACATTTGTTCTATAAGGATGTTCAGAGTTGATCTGCTGGCTCAGTATCCAGCTTACTCTGTGATCTGTTTGATCAGTATCTACTGTGAAGCCGGATCAATCTGTGATTCTTCATTTGTTTGTGCTCCTGGTGCAGCAGCTGTCAAATCTGCTCGTATTCCAGCAACACTTAACAAATTCTAAACTTTCTGAGGATGAAGAGATGCTGATGTATTCCTGTCTAAATTTCCACACTGACATTTAGTGGAAATATTAAAAAATCTTATTTGAACTGGATTGGCTTTGTTTTATCAAGGAAGGACTGAAACTATAAATACTGGACATGGCATCAGGAGATTGTTAAATCATATTGATCTGGATCTGCATAAAAAAATAATTGCACAATGAGATATCACTATTTATATAAAGCTCAAGTGAAAATAGCTTTTTTAAATATAAATTTGGGTGTAAACATACGTTAATAAAAAAAAAATTATTACAAATGCATGAATAGTGAATTTGACCTCAGTGTTTTGTCCCTGTTGCAGTTTGAGCAGTTTGAAAGCACAATTGGTTTCAAGCTTCCAAATCATCGCGCTGCCAAAAGGCTCTGGAAGGTCTGCGTTGAGCACCACACCTTCTTCAGGTGAGAAACAGAGGAAGCTGCTGTATGTAGGTTACTGTTATTGTTATTCCAAAAAGACAAATCTGATTTAAAGTCGGTGGCAGTAAGTAATGATTGAATAACAGCAAAGAGATAGCTTCATGTTGAGAGTTGCAGTCACCAACACAAGCTATTTTGTTCTCTTTGACCTCCTTTGTTGTTAATTGATCAAAGTCATGCTAGCCTCGTAAACATGAGTTTGCCGATAATCACTTTAGATGATTTCTTTGGAGCGAAATAGAAACAGTGTTCAGACTGTTGCCACTTGGACAACATGCAAAGTTGGTTTATGCTGTTTTAAGCACTCTTTAAGGTCTCATGAGTTCTTTGGAGTAGCGAGCCAAGCCTGAGGGCTCTCTGGAGACTATTCAAATGAGTAGGAGTTCTTATGTTTTACAGTGCATAGCTTAAATCTGTGTTTTATTTCTGCTTTGATTAATGTGAGCGGTTGTTACTTGTGACAGGCTCGTGTCCCCAGAGGCACCCCCGAAGAAGTTCTTGAGCCTCGGATCCAAGTTTCGCTACAGCGGCAGAACACAGGCGCAGACCCGCAGGGCCAGCTCTCAGATCATCAGACCTGCTCCCTTCTTCGAACGCTCATCCAGCAAACGCTACAACATGTCCCGCAGCTTGGATGGAGGTGAGATGCAGTTGAAGGCTTTGATTAAAGACTGGCCACAAACAACCAACTGAAATGTTGTGGATTTATGTTCACTTATTTTGATTTGGCATATTTTGTGTCACCTCTGCGAAAATTTCTAGTTTCACCTGATTGTTTAGTGTGTCTCTTCTGAATTCATGGGTAAAATTTCTCTCATTGAAAGATGCTACAGCTGTGTTTTGGGACAGGAAATGGTGACAGAAACCTTTTTGAAATGAGCTTTTTGTTATTCATTTCTTTGAAAAGGAAGAAAAATGTGTTTTGTGCCTCAAAGCCTGCATTGCGAATAATGTCTGGCTCACTTTTGCCATGCACTGACAAAGCCACAAAGGGCCACAGTCATAACAACAATGTGCAGGAGCAAATGAAACACTTTATTCCTCTGCTCACATTCTTTACAGGGAATTCAAAACGGACTATTGGTGTCCAAAAAGTGTCACTGATTTCAGTCTGTTGCATCTATCTTTGTCCTGCAGCACCCATTATGGAGAACCATGAGACTCTCATGAAGGACAGTGCTGCTGAACCTGAAGCAGCCAAAATCCTCGTCAAAGGAGACATTATCACCACGGTAACAACAGAGAAGAAGGCAGAGGAAGAGAAAGCAAAGCAGGAGGATGCTAAGATGGATGCTGTAGAGATGCCAGAACCGGTCGTCACAACACCACTCAGACAAGACACAAAGGTAACCCGCTGTCTTACAGGTTTAGTGCAGTCAGAGCTGCATTTAATCCAATAAAGGAACTTTTTAGGGGATTTAATTGTTTTTGTATTTTGTGCAAAGCGAGGTAATATGTCACCAGACTGTTAAAGAAACAGAAGATGTTTCTTAGACGCTGCTCCAACTTTGGCATTTTTAAGTCTTTTTGAGACTTTTTAGTTTATTTTCTTTCTTAATGGACTTCTTAATGGCTGATGATAATCTCCCAGTTGCTTTCAGCTTAACCCACTGCAGTAGACTAGGCCTAAGTGCTTCTCATCTTGTGTGCGCTTTACTAATTAGCTTTTCTTTTCTTGTCCTTCCTTTGACCCTACACTATATTCGTGTGTGCTCATGCGTATTCGCCCCCTTCCCCTTCGCTCCTCTCCATTTACACACACGTCATCTTTTCGTTGACATTTCCCTCCATCAGTGCTCCCCTCGTGTATTCACAACCGACCCCCTCCGCTCTGAGCTCTCACTCCCCTCATCTCCTGTTTCATTGACTAAAGTGCGGCGGAGGCGCAGGGAGAACGCGCGTAAACGGGCCTCGTCAGTCAGTCCAGCCAAGAGCAGCGCAGGGTGCCGCCGGCGGCAAGCCCTCGCAGACCGCAAAGCCGCCCTGCTGGACGAGCAGGCGCTGCTGCTCTCGGCCCGCAAGCAGAGGCTGGAGCAGGGCAAGAGGCGCGGCGGCACGCTCTTCTCCTTCTCCCTGCACCTGCCCGACCTGTCCTCCTTCCTGGATGACGACGGCTACATCACCTTCCCCGATCTGTCGGAGATGCGCTTCCTCCCTGAGTGCGCGCAGAACTTCCTGCCCATTAAGTCACCCTCACTCATCCCCTGCTTCCTCTTCATCTTCTTCTTCCTGCTCTCCACCTCCTTCTCCGTCCCTTACGCCCTCACCCTCTCCTTTCCCCTGGCGCTGTGCCTCTGCTACCTGGAGCCCAAGGCAGCCTCCCTGACCGCCTCCATAGCCCAGGGCTACCATGACCATGACAGTTCAGAGGAAGAGGAGGTGTGTGTGCGTACGCCTGTATGTTCCAGCCTCTGGCTTAGAGTGACAGTTCATTATAACAGTTAACCCCTTATCCTGTCCTGTATTTTGCTCTGCTGTTTCACCAGTCCAGAGCCGACCTGGAGACTGTGTCTGTCCCAGTGTCTGTCAGTTCTCCTACTTTCAGAACCTCATCTCTGCCCGGTCACACTCTCATCCTGTAGACCGCATCCTCATCAGCATCACAAGTACACAGAGATGAAGCTGCAAGTCTCACCATTTCATATCTGATCTGGCTTGTACTCACACTGCCTTTTTACGAGAGGGTTAGACACAAATATTCAGCACTGTTGTTTTTTTATTACTCACATCAGCCTGAGGTAGGACTACTTTTTGATGCATTTATCACATTTGTTAAGCTTTATGCAGCATCACTGACAAATGACCATGAAATAGTATCACTGTCATGCTGCGGAATTAAACTGCTCATCGTAAAAATAGTTTAACGTTTGACTAAGCGTGTTTATCAGAGATAATGAGGATTTGAAGAAGCCACCTATCTTCATTTAGTCACTAATCCCTCACCAAACCTCATATGTAAAAAACTAGCTTTGTGCCTAACCCATCTCAGTGTTATCATCCACATTCATGCCTTTCACAGTGTTAGCTACAAGATAAACACCAACAGCATGGAAACACTTCCATATTTATCTTTGCACTCAGTCTCTCTGCATATCTATCTGAGTCACGCAAAGCAGCACAAATTAAAAATGAATCATTTAAATTGAACTTTTGCTGAAAAGAGCTAAAAGCAGCTTGCTTTAGAGGACCAAATGTGATCTTTTTTTTTCTTCCCTCAAGCAACACTCTTCTTAATGTCAAATAATCAGTGTAATGTAATGTAATACACACCGTGATGCAGAGAGACTGTGACAGGTAAATGCATCAGATCACCCCTACAGTCAACATGCATGGAGAGAAGGGGGGAGGGCCTGAAAGTCAGGTTACTGTCAAATGAAATTTTTATTATACAGTGTTGTGTGTTTGACCAGCAACAACACAGAAAATGTTTTACCAGCCTGTAACAAATTGAAATGAGTACATACCAGGATTTATCCCTGTCCAAATCCAAATTTACACTCAAATATCGAAGTGACTGACCGAAGGTTGAAACTTCCTCTGAGTCTGTTTTGCTTGCTTACTTTTCATTTGCTTTTTTTTTTTTTTTTTTTTTGGGCTTTATGTTGTTCTTTTTCTAACCTTATCTGTAGTGTTGTCTGATGTAGCTTACAGAAACAACCAGTGCATATCCATTCGTTCCATTTGTGGTTATGATGAATCCCTGTTGAAGATAAATGCAATTTCACGGGTTTACAAGTTTGGTTCTTGTCGTTTTCTTGCTTGCCGCTCGGAACGGTTTGGGTCTGTTTGTGAAAGCAGACCGACAGCGAACAAACTGACTATGCCTTTGATGGAGAGATGACCGCCACTGAGGTTTGTACATCGAGGAAAGACGTCATTTTTAAGGCATGAAAAAAGTACAGAGAAACAAAGTAAAGCTCAGTCATAGGTGTGACAGCCATTGTAATGTATAAAAGAATGTGTGCACTCCTGCATGTGATGCATGCATTACATCTTGTTTTGCCCTTTTAGCCCTTTTTAATGTATGGTAAACATACTTTATATATCAGTATGTCTTTTCCACTGGTTACACTCCAAAAGAGAGCTGAAGCTGTGACGCCTCATCCAGGCTGTCCTCTGTTCCTCTAAATTCAGCAACATGATGTAATCTCTCATTCAGCATTCGTTCATCTGTCTTTGTGATTATCTGAAATGAAGCATGTTCCTCTGGTTTTCTGTCCATATTCAAGGCAAATCCACGGCATCCACTAAAGTAGTTGCTATAAGATATGAAAAGCTTTGGGATTTTAACGCAGTGAAACAGCAAAAAAAACTCTGTGAGCACCCATAAAACTCACCAGTACTCTCTTTAGTCATTTTCAAAAGTTTGGACCAAGATGGACCAAGAGGTTTAGTTTGCAAACATCTTGGGCTTATGGGAAACAGTGTTTGTTGAAGGCTGCTAAGAAATATATTATTGAATAAAACAAGGTCATTAGTAAACTGCCACCCTAGCACCAAGCATTTTTGTTGCCCCGTTCCAAGGCTGGATCAATAGTTATTACTTATTATTAGTTACAAATGTCAGTGGCATTTTGAGTGAATTTCTCTTACTTCTGGAACAGAGCCTTGAAGTACCAACTTCACTTCGGCTCTCTATTGACCATTTGCTAAACCTCACCCTTTTTTATTAACGTTTCTACGCCTGTTAAGCTTTTCATTCTCACACAGCACAGAATACATTTTCCAATGGCAGACTTACAATTCAGACTTTGTTGTAATTTTTTAAAGCAATTGGTCCTTTACTTTAGACGTAGTTAGACAAAATCAGGCTTCTCATTTCTAGTCGTAATCCTTCAATTTCCTCGTGAGAATCTCGTGAAAATGGTCTTGAATATGCAGTTGATGGTTAATAACATGCCGAGAGACCGAAACCAAAGCTATATGTCCATGGCAATCACCATCTGTGTATTAAAGACAGTAAAAGAAAAATATAAGATCAGACTGCAATTTCATTTGAACATAACTTTGTTTTAAAAGGCTCAGGGGTAAAGGTTTTTTTGTAAACCTAATGTCGTTTCTGGTAACAGCTGCTAGGGTTGCTGGAGTATAATTTTCCCTAATTACTGTTACAATGAATGGCAAGACAAAGCTGCCCCAAGCTCCGGGACTGGCTGAGAAACACTACATGGTGGATGTCTTCAACTGTATTTTAACACATACTAACTGTTGTACAACACAGACAAACACATTGTTTAATCCATTTCTTTTACTTTTGTTTTGGAAAGTTAAAACAACACTATCCTCTGGACTTTAAATGCAGAATATCGCTTTTATTATCCATGTTCACCCCTTCGATATGTGGAGAAAATCGAAGCTTCACAGGCCTAGTTAATTAGACAAATGCTGTTGGGCAGAAGGGTTTAGCAAATGTTGTAATATTTTATACTCTTTGAAACCATCCACCATCCTTGCTCTGTCTTCTTTCTCTGCTTGCTGCCCTCTTTTTTTCTTTCTCCTCTTCAGAAATTTTTGTGTCTCTTTTTAATGTCTCCTTTCCCCATGGTCTCACACTCTCTGTCCTCTCCTCTTTGCTTGCGGTCAGTCGGAAGCAGATGAGGACTCTGAGATGCCGACTCAGGTACACTGGGCTCGCTTTGTGGCCCAGCTCAGTGCATCACACCAACACCACCACCACCACCACCACCAGATGCACTGAGCCGTTCAAACATCAGCCATCAGTCACTTTTGTGCCGTCTCACCACCTTGGCTTGCCTGCTGCCGCTTCTGTTGACACGCTCGCCATCACACCACACACCAGACTGGCCATTCACTCCTGCCTGAATTCACTTCACACCAGACTGCTGCTCCAAAGCTGCCGCTGCTTCTAAACACGCCATTCCAGCTCATTTCTCAAGTGCTTTTCTTTGTAAATGGTGGAGTCATGTTCATCTTTCTTTTTTCCTGCTGCTGCACCTAAGAGTCAGATTTCACAGTTTTCAAGGTTGTTTTTTCTTTCTAAACCATGGCTTTTACCGTGACCTTTCAGTGAGTTGACTTGTGCCATCATGTCATTTACGGCTATACAGTTGAATGCAAAGCTCCCAGTTTCTCCTAACAAGAGTCTAAATTTAACCTGGCACAGCACCTTTAACTAAAGTTCTTCTCCCCTCTCTTGTCTTTATAGCATAGTTTCATAAGACGTATAAAAGGGGAAAACGTTTTTATCAGGCATAGTAATCTGATGCTAGAGGTTGGTAAGAATACAAAGCATGACTGAAATATGCATGCAGGTGCTTTTGGTATGAAGAATCCTCACTGATTAAACACAAAAGGTCTAATCTACCAGTAGCTTTGCCAGTGTAAAATACTGTTTTCTGGAGTTGTAACGTTTGTATCTAACAGATTTCTTGCAGTGAGCATTCAAATAAATTTTTGTGAGAAACAAGCAAACAAAAATTAAACTGAATAAAGCCAGTGTTTGTAGAGGTCTTAACTTCTAACCAGAGTTGGGAGTGTTGTGCTTAACTAAACCTATAAAACTAAATCTGTGAATTTATGCATGAAAAAAAAATGTTTTCATTGAAGCTGGTCCTAAATGCTCCCTTAGCATTTAAGTACAAGCTGCTACTTTTTTTTTAGTTGCAGCTGCCATGTGGGTGGACTTTTTTGCCATTACGTTGCTGTTTGTGTGAGCTGTTGCACAGGTAGCCTGCACAGCCCTCTAAACAGGCCTGTGAACAATAAATATAAGTAAAGAAGTGTAAAATGCAGTTGATTTGGGTCTGTTTTGGTTGATTCCAGACCTTTTCAGAACTGCATTTTATGCTGCCCAATGTTTTGTTGGTAATTCACTGGATATGCAAGCTACCGCTGCGTACATAAAGCATGGCCATCGTTCCCTCCGCGCTGTTCCCGGCCTCATCTACTTATATCACGGTTAACCGGCTACTGTAGGATGCCTCGCCTCCGGAAGAGATGGTCAAGCACCAAACCAACATCAGCGAACTGAAGCGCTCCTTCCTGGAGACGGGCAGCAGCTTGCCGGGCCCGACAGAATGGGAAAAGAGACTCTCCTCGGCCCCCGCGTGCTCACCCAGATCGGATGAGGCTCCAATGATAGAGCCGCTGGATGTAAGCTGCAGCCCACAGCAGACTGAATGCCGGCATGTGTGTGTGAGGCATGACATCACCGAGGAGATTTGTTGCATAAAAACAGACATAAATCTCAAGAGTTTGCGTAATGAGTCTTAATGCAGTAAATTCAATATTGATAATAGGGCTAGAGTCATATTTTTTACCTCAAAATGAGTCTGGCGCATTACATTTTATATTCCAAATGGATAGAGTGCATATTAAAGGAGAATATGGGCACCTTAACAAAGTAAATTATTCTGCAAAGTCATTCAGATTTAGTGTGCTAATAAGTGTCTCTCTCTTCTCCTTCACCTTATGTTTTCATTACATCTCATCAGCAGCTGATTAACATGTTAATTAGTCTCGGTAATGGATGGTGCAGTCATTAATCGCCTATATGATTGTTGTGTTTGACTTAGGAGCAGTTTTATTAACGTTTCTCCTTAACTTGTGTGAAGCATTATCTTGATGAAGTCATGCAGGACAAATGAGCAGCACTAATTGAGGTTTCTGAAGACTAATCCTATCATCGGACTCATCTCCCCGAAATGCAAAAGAAGCTGATTTCTCTGCAAGAGCTTTGGGAGCTCTGGAGCATGTCCATTTGAACATGCAGTCACAATTGGACATGTCCTTTCTTGTGTCCGTCTCAATCCGACTGACCAGTTTCTCATTTCTGTCTTTCTTCCTTAGACCGAAGACGAGGAGCCTGCAGGAAAAGAGACAAAAGAGGAGGTGCAACCTAAAGTCACTGAGGTACACTGCGTCCACTTTATTTTTCATGTAAATGCTCTTGTGTTCTGTGTGTGTGGTGTTGTGTTTTGCCCCTTGTTCTGCCTGACTCCCAACGTATCTGGACACAGGCACTGTTATTTTAGTTTTAACAACTCAACATGTACAGTTTCTTCATTTTATTGCCTTTATCTGCTCTTTCTCTTTTTCTGACTTTGAAATACAGCTTGAGTCAAGTTTTAAAATAATATTCTAGACTTTATAGTTAGTGTCTATTAATTCAGTCCTAATGAAGTTCAGCTTCCTCATACAGGGGTGAAAACAGGACAAAAAGGAAGTAACATTGCAGATTAAAAATAAAATCCGTAACAGGACCTGTACCGAAGAAATCAAGTGCTGATAGAAATTCAAGCATTACTTTTCACTGTAATACTTCTATAAAAGGCAGTACTAACATATGAGTGCAAAGAAACTAAGCTAAAACCATGTACAAACATTGCATCTCTGTCCCTGTACTCATGGAGCTCAGTCTGTGTGTGTCATTTCTTGATAAATAGTCTCTTGAGCTTGTTTTCACCTTCTTGGCTGTGTGATGCCCTCTGTCTATTAACTTGAACAATCCATTTCCAATAAGCCAAGTGTCTCCCCAGGCGGCAGGATATCTGGTGAAATACGTGGTGGATAGTATCGTAACAGATTTGGGCACCTCCTCGGGGCCACATGGAATTAGTCTGTCAACCACCATGGATGACGACGTCTTCGTGGACGGGGCCCTGAGGGAAGTGGAAGAGAAAACTCCTGACTCCCAGGACGAGGTGTCAGAGAGGTCGGTGGGCAAGGTCAGCCCCGGAGCTGTCAGGCAGGAAGTGTCCCAGGCCATCAGTGACAAGAAAGGGATGCTCATTATCTTGAAGGAAGCGGATGATAAAGAAGACTCAGAGGGCAACGAGGCAAGCACTGTGGGTGAAAAAGACGAGCCTGTAGTCCCCGGAGAGGGTGAAGCTGTGGAGAACAAAATGCTGTCCACTTCGAAAGAGAAAGAAACAATCAAAGAAGACACTTCTGTTGTTATAGAAGCCAGTACCACAGTAGTCAAGACACAGAGTCCGAAGATTGAGATCAAAACAGAAGACATGACTCATATTAAAGGTATCGACTCTCCTAAAAAGGCCATGGCATCGTGGATTTCTGAGGAGGTGAAGACCGACGCTTCAGGGGTCGTCAGCGTGTTAACAAAGGAAGTCAAAGAAATGAAGACTTCTGATGCTTCGCAGCAGGAAGCGGGAATCTTCACCTTCGAAGAGGTTCAAATGGAGCAGTCAAAGTCCAGCCTGACTCGGATCACAGTTTCTGACTCTTCGACTACATCCTTAGCAGTGGTACTGTATGAATACTAAAAGCAACAACTCGGTTCTGGCTGCCCTTCCCCTCTCCATATCTCCACCACCACTCACAGCCTACTCCCATTGCCTTCCCTCCAGCGGCAGCCAAACCATTCTAACAGCAGTCTAATCGAGCGCTGTGCATGGCTAACAGTCCCTTAACAAGCAGACTTTACTCTTACACTTGCCAAACCGCCAGTTTCTGTTGCAATCAAGCCCTGCTGCTTCTTTTTTTTTTTTTTTTTTCTTGGATACAACTGTTTTAGGTTTGTGTTTGAGTTTGTTGACAGCTAAAACAGCTCGTCTTGCCTTAGCAGCTGGCTCCCACAGCTGATAAGAAAAAGAAATGGGGGCTCTGGCTGGCTCTTGTTTGTTTTGTAGCCTTTTTTTTTTTTTTGTTCAGCTGCACCATTCCTCTCTTTCAGCTCTGTTATCAGTTCTCTGAAAGCGGTGACTTCATAGCTCTGGCTCAGTGCCACCGCTGCAGCTTTCCCCACCTCATCCTCCAAAATCCCCCCTTTGCCTCCGTAACAAGTCAGGAAAACAATTGTATGGGTCTACCTAGGAAGAGATTTCACTGTTCTTAAGGAACAGTTTTTCAAAAGCAGATTAGTGGAAATTTTGCCGCTGGTGGATTCAGCGATTCCAAAACCGGATTATTGTTTGAGGTTTTAGGATTTGTGGTTGGCATTAGGTTCAGTGGATTTAATGAGCTACATAATGGTATTCCATACAATCTATGCAATATTTCAATATTTTCAGACCTTTCTTTTTTTCCACCCTCTCTCCCTTTGCTCTTTGTGTGGTGTTCACTTTTGACTCTCCTCTCTCTTCTTTCCTCTCTGCTCTTGTGTCCATCCATCCTTCTGTCCCATCAGTCTACGCTGGGATGGGTTTCCTCCACTCAAAAGGTGACCGCTTCTCTCTGGTCCGCACACATTTCAAAATCCAACACTGCGATGATGTTGGTGTTGCTGAAACCTTAATTTTCTTTAGATATTTGTGCCTAATACTGTATGTAATTCTGTCAGTTTTTACACAGTGAAAGTCTGAAAATGTATAACCCACATAACCATCTTTCTTTAGCAGGTGCGTGATGTGAGTCTGCCCTTTTATTGAGTGGATTTTTTATTTTTTGGGTTGTTTTGTCACAGTGAGCCAAAAACATCATCATCTAATGGTACAATTATCATTCACAGACATTGGCTGAACCGGAGGAGAAAGCGGTGGTTGCCACGGAGACGAAGGCAGCGCCTGCCGAGTCGACAGGACCAACGGTGAATATCCAGAGCGCAGAGGCTGCAAAGGCCGAGCCGGTGTGCACTACAGCGGAGCTCATAGTCAAAACTGTGTCAGCAGAGCCTGCAGAGGCGCAGCCAGATTGTGTAGTGTTACGAGAGGATACTATTGGCAAAGGTTCAGGAGCTCCACCGGCTGACTCTGCTAGTTGTGTAAAATCTGATGTTGTAGTCATTGCCCCGTCTTCAGAGGAACTTCAGCTGTGTGCATCTGTGGAGCAGGAAGCAGAAAAACAGGCAGTAGCAACACATTTAGGGTTAGACGACAGTCTTAGTGGCAGCGGTGCTCATCCAGAGTTTGCATTGCTGAGCTCAGCAGTCAAAAAGGAAAATGAGGAAGCAATAGATGAGGAGGGAGAGGATGTCGGTGTGGAGGGGGAGGCTTTGATATCAAAAGACGAAAGTGATAGTTTCAGATTCACCGTCACTCCGGCTTACATCGGAGATCGTGAAGAGGAAGAGAAATGTCCTTCGACAGAGGAGGAACACAGCGAAGGGGAAGCAGCAGAGAGTTGTTCGGAGGCTTTAGCAGGTTTTGAAAATGCGAGGGAGAGAAAGCACACAGAAGTAGATGGCAAGAGAGTCCAGTTCTCCAACGAAGTGCAGTATTTTGAGGAAGAAGAGTTTCCCACGGAGTCAGAAAACGGTATCGAGGAGGTGGATGAAGAGAGAGACGAATGCTCACCAGCAGAGGAAGAAGGACGCAAGGCAGACATCTTGAAACCTTTGCCCTTTGAAAAAGAGAAATACTACTATGTTCAGATGGACAGCTCAGAAGATGAAATGGAGAGAACAGAAGAGGAAGAGGCAGATGGAAGGAAGGAAGAACTGGAGGAGGTATACGATGAGGGAGAACTGAATACGAAACTGGCAGCCGACGAAAAGGCTTCAGCAGCGAGAGAGGGCATTTCGGCATCAGAAGTACCGAAAAAGGGAGAAAAAGAGGAACAAGACCAGAAGCCTGGACCACACGAGGTGACTCTGACTGAACCCTTCATCTCAGACGACCCTCATGCTCATCCAACCGCGTCTCAGTCGGAGGTAACCCTGCATCAGCTCCGGTGGCCTCAGCCTCAGCCCTGTAACCTCACCTCCACCCTCCCCTCCTGCCGACACAATCTGCCACTAATAATCAGGGGCAAAACTCGACCACGAGCATGGACATGAGCCTCAACCTGCTAACTTCACACTGTTTGTCGCTGAGCAGATCAGGGGACCTTTTTAATGTGATGTGGTGCACACACTTGATCGAAACCTTGTGATTTGCGTTCTCCAGTATCCTCTCCTCCACTGGATCAGGGACTTTAATGCATGACTGCATGCTCGTTTAGAGATTTAAACCCTTCAATGACAGCCTTTGGTTTAGTTTATTAGCATGCGGCATTTATTTGTGTCAATTTGATTTTATTTGCAAGGGTGTGGAGCTATTTTAAGAACAAAGACGTACAGTGAACACCTACAGCAATTTGTTTCAGACATGACAGCTAATTGAACTAGAGCACAGATGGTTTTGGTTCTGCTGTACTCCCCCTGCATGCATTTATTTTGCCTTTTTTTTGTCCAACAGAGTCATGATGCCGTCGAGGTGGGTACCAAAGAGATGCCTGTGATCCACACAGAGACGAAAACCATCACCTATGAGTCTGCAGAGGTAAATGAGAACAAATCAGATTATCTCTGTTTTGTCTGCCCTGATGTTGGCAGTAATTAGTTATTTACACATGGAGCAGATTCGGAGCAACATCAGCATTCATTTAGAGCCGTGTTTGGGAGCATCTGATGGATGTTACGTCCAATGTTCGCTCTCCTTTTATCTCTGCTCTCCACTACCTCGCAGGGGAGTGGGGGATTATGCAACCAAATGTTCTGCTGTCATCTGATTCCTGCTGAGCACATAGTATACACTGGATTTTTAGAGCTTTGGTCAAAAAACAACACTGAAAGCAATGAGAACGATCCAAAACGTAAAAGTTGCAGGCCGTAAAAACAAAAAGCTGAACACTACACTATACAGCACAGAGGAAACCTGCCGAATGAGGTAATACAGTAATGTAGTAATGAAGAGACTTCTTCCACATTACACATAAAACATTAGAAATATTGATTATAGCCACTTAAAACTTCCATTAATCAATATTTTTCATATTAACAATAGATCAAATATGCATTGTATTTGTAGTGTGATTTGCGTGTTTCCACTCATTTATACAGAGAATTATCCCCCACCTCTGCGTTTTCCCTAAGCTTTTCAGAGCTTTTTAGCCTATTTTAGCTCATTGTTTTGAATTGCTCTCTACATTCAGCACCTGCAGGCAGCTGCATAAAAAAGAGCTCAGATAAACCCGCTGTACACTACCTGCGCTAAACAAAACTGCAGACACAGTTACCTACAAGCTGGTGAACACAGTGCAGCTTTTAGCAGCTGAAGAGACCTGTAGATATTTATATTTAGTAGTTGGTGAAGATCAAACAAAACACCAGGGTGAATATTGGATGAATGCTCATGGTGCTCCATGTCTACCGTCTGTGCAAATAGACACACAACCATCACCACACCTTTCTAAAGTGTCAATATGTGGGATGTTTTCAGCTGGTTGAGGATTCCTTCTGCCCACAAGTGGCCTAAAAATCAATGAATGCAGCACCAAGGCCTCCACAGAATAGTGCTGAATAGTATATTGATATATGAATAAATCTGTTGTAGTTTGATTTAATAAAAATGGAGGATTATTTTCGCTCATCAACAGGTTGATACTAATGGTGACGTAGACCCCGGGGTGTTGCTGAGTGCTCAGACCATCACCTCGGAAACCACCAGCACCACGACAACCACACACATCACAAAGGTCAGAGTTCATCTATTGTCCCTTTGGTCTCTTTAACACTCAAAGCTTCAAACGTGACCACAGAACTGCTCGTTTGTTTCTGCCTTTCTTTACTGCAGAATATAAGACACAGAAAACAGACGAAGAGTGGGGAAAGGATTTGTGTTTTTCTTTGTAGCATAGAGATGCACATCATTACACACTCCTGGGCTGCGAGAATGGAAACACAGACTTGCTATGAAAATGTCATTTTTCCCTGACAAATCAAATATTTTCCAGAATTAGTGTTCTGGTCCATAAAATGTGGGAAAACACTGAGTTCATGAACTCTTAAAATGTCTTGTTTTGTCATATTTGATCTTTAAACTAGCTGAAAAGATTAATAAATTATCAGAAAGTTCCATATTAATTTTCTGTGAATCAAATTGTTGAGGGTGGAACAGGGTTTACATCAGAATTTGAAGATGTTTGTTGCCAGATGTTTTTATGTTTGCACTGATTTCAAGTCCTCTTTCTGTTCTATGTCGGTCAGACGGTGAAAGGAGGAATATCAGAGACGAGAATCGAGAAAAGGATCGTCATCACAGGAGATGCAGACATCGACCACGATGAGGTCTCTTAGTTTTTCATACTGTATTTTTTTTTATTCACCACTTTTTCTTTGCCTGTACAGTCAATAATTGGATTTTAACAATGACCATGAAGAAGTAAGATGCTAGTGACCTTAGTGACCCCTCAAGACCTTTACTTGTACTTTGCCATCATTTTACAGCCACGTGATGTAGAACGGCTTAGCATGTGACATTTTAAAACCAAACATTATTAACTCATGATGTGACTTTAACAAATTCTGGAAATATGACGAATGTAACTAAAAGTGGCTTCCCTTTTGGCATATTGACTCACAATCCAACATCCCCGCTCCCTCCCCGCCTTCCCCATTTTCTGTCTCCCCCTGGTGATCCCTCCTGGCACTGCACTCCTGTATATAGGCACTGGCTCAGGCCATAAAGGAGGCTAAAGAACAGCATCCTGACATGTCAGTGACCAAAGTAGTGGTACATAAAGAGACAGAGATCACGCCAGAGGAGGGGGAGGACTGACCCAGGTAAGACAATGAGGTCCCAGTCCTGATCCCAGCCCTGTCCGTTTTAGTCTGGTCTGGTTTTGATTTGGTTGGACTGGGCTTTTTCAAGCTGGTCTCTGTTCTTGGGCATGCTGCTTTCCCATCAGCATTTCTTCTCACTGGTACAGACAGTCCCTGCTTCTGTAGCACTTACAGCTAATGCATCATGCTGTTGTCATTCCAGCTCCACTCCGCCTGCAGGGGAAAGGTCGGCTGATGCGTGTGTGCACGCAGATTGGATATTATAGTCTCAACTCGTAATGACAAGGCTTAAAAACCTTTACAGTAATGCTCCTGGCAGTCTCATGCAATCTCTGGTAATTTGACTGCAACACTCCCCACTGCTGGAGAGAAACACAATCCCTTTTTTATTGGCGAGGGCTGCTGTGTGTGCAGAAGCTGTTACACAGACCTCTCTCTGCTTTATACAAATTGGTTTGGCATTTACAAAATTTTAAATCATTTTGTTATTTAAATAACAAAATGATGAGGAAAAGTTGCTGGTACCGTTATTTTTGTTGCAGTAGTTGCACCAGTCGTGCAATATTGTGTAAAACCATCCTCCACACATTGTTTTGTCTACATTGTGGAGCCTCACTGAATGGCACCAGCACTGAGGAGAAAAAGATTAAATACCGGCTGAACCGGCTTCTGCTCCTCAGAGCACTCAGCCTGTGGCTGCAGACGCACCCGTATCGACTGAAATCTGATCTTGAGTGAACACAGACATGCTTTAGTCTATTTTCAAAAGAAAAATCATACGCCAGGCTGACATTAGGCTGAAATATATGTAGCATCACTTTTATACTATTTAACATGCATGCTATTTATACAACAAATCAATCAATATGTGTTAGCATCAGTATCATTATTGACAAGAAATGAAAATAAGAACAGTCATGCAAATGTTCACTCATGGTGAATCCCTGAAATGTTCAAACTGTGTGTATCAAACACTGACATGCCGTTCCTTTCAGTCTGCACACTTCCTTTCTGTTAGCGGGGGAAAAAATAGGTCAGCAGTCCTTCAGCGAGTGTTTGTACAAACTTTCACAAATGTAGCCGTTTGTGTTTCAACTTGTCCGCTGTCGGCGTGGTTGAGGATTATTTCAGGTGTGGAGCTGCGCGAGGGGAACCTCTCATTCCATCGCACCAAAGCATGTGGTTCTAACCTCCACCACCACCTTTTATTTCCCTCTCAAGCATTTTGTCTCCAGAAAACTGGGATTGTCCCATTTTATTCTAATTCACTGCTCTTTTTTTTTTGGCTCAGAAGCTTGTTATTTAACAAGCTTTTTGACTGAAACGATCCCAAGATGCAGGGTTTGGGATGAGTGAGCGTGCATGTGTGTACTTGCGTGACTCACCAGATGGGAATGCTTGGCTTTGTTTCTGCGGCCTTGCCCTCAGTCCTCCGTGTGTTTGTGTGTGTATATGCTGTCTAATATCTGTGTTTCTGAGTAGCGCTGTTAACATGATACTAAATGTTTTCTCCCTGGTCTTTTGGATGCTTGCCTCTTTCCGCTGCAGATGCACACAGAGCGTTGTGGCAAAAATGGTCTCAGGAGAATTTGAAGCAGCATTTTCAAAAGTGTTACAATTAAAAATAAACAATTTCTTACTTTGAGGGCGCACACACAGCGAGGTGCAGTGTGAGCTTCACTGAAAGTTCTTCAAAATTACAGTATCACACAACTCTTCTTCAACACGCCACGCTTTATTCACAGAACGTCTTCAACGTGTGAGGTTTCTTAGGATTTTATTACTGTAAAGAATTAATTGGATAGTCATGTTGCAAATAAATCACCATAGATAGCAGGTCAACAGTCTCAACATCCCTGTCTTAAAAAATACTGTTTATAAAAAATATTCTTACTCTTAGTTTGACATATAAATAAGTAGAATTATAGAATGTGTAATTTAATGCTTAACTTTCCACAATATATTTTAGCAAATACAATATTTCTTCTTCACCTCTTATAGGGAAAAATGTTAGATATCATTTCATAATTCAATATAAGACAAAGAACGTATTCTTTCATAATCCATGTTTCTCCTCTAGCACTTAACATTTATAAATAATCTTAAATAAAAGACCATTCCATTTGAACTCCACACATCCATCCATGAACTAAATTTCCATTTCTTCCAGTTATTTGGGAGCTAATATGATGCAGTAGACTGCATCATATTGGCTTAAAGTCCAATTAATCATTTAGTCCTTTTTGGTTTAAAGGAATGAGGAATGTTTCCCTCTGGATTCTTCTCTTCAAATCTCCTCCTCTCTCTTTGATGAAGGAAGATAGCAGATTTAGTGAATAAAGCCCGCCGTGTGACTCGATTTTTAATTTTGAGGAACTAAAATTGAAATATAAACCACGTCTTTTCTGACTCACTGCTCACAATCACAAAATGTAAAATAGTTGGCATTCATTTTTTTGGGATGCCACTGGGAAGAATTGGTTGTAATTTAATTAACACCAGAAAGTGCCCAAGAAGCTTGTGTGTATCTGCATTGTGTGTGTGTGTTTGCACTTTTGTAACCTTGTAGTCCCTCGGTGCATATATTCATGGGAGCAAACCTGCCGTAACCTTTTTATCTGGCTCATTGTTAGTCTCTAGCAGGGTGCACTGTGGGTTCACACATGATTGAATATGCAGGACGAAGCTGACTGCTGTTTCCTCTCTCCTTCCAGGAGTAACACAGAGGGCTGTTTTCTGTTCAACCTCCCACAATCCAACATCCAATACTCCACATATTACTCCAGGACTCTCAGAAGACCAGAACGGCTCCTACTCTCCAAATGCTGCACCTCGCCGCCAGTCGCAACCATCACCTTGAAAAACAAACGAATGCATTTTGCATGAGAAGGATGCTACGTTGCATTACCAAACAAACGGCAAAGATTATATACTGAAAAACCGTACGATTTTAAAAATGGTCCTCCATCCACCTGCACACCGAATCCCTGTGTGCAGCAAGCAAGCCTTTTGCTTTCACTGCCTTATGACTTTGATGCATTTTTATGATTATCGAGAGTAATTATTGTAGCAACGTTTTATTTATGAAATAAAGCCATCACTCCAGAAACTTAAAATCGCTGTAGGCTTTATATGTTAGGGAGCGTACACTATTTAACCTTGCTGTAGAAGTGCCAACCTCATTTGCCAGCAAGCATTGCCTAACCCACTCCACTCCACCAAGCCGATGATTTTCCGTCATGTATGCCACTATAGGAATCACTACAGCTCAGTACTGTACATATCGAAGCTTTCCTAGGAGAATAGCAAATTATCTTTCAGAGTTGGTTTTTTTTTTTTTTTTTTTTTCATCTACTTGAATTGCATTTTCCTTATAAAGATCATTTCAGTATTTTATTGTTTCTCATCGATCATTTGATTCCGCCTCTACAACACTTCAGAGAAAGTCTATTTGGACTCGAGATTTTTCTGCAGTAAATTGATTTTCATGTGCCTGTGCGGGCTTTGAATGTCGTCCGGGGTAGAAGGTCGGCCGCAGCACAAGTCCCAGGTTTGTGTGACTGTGAGGCAAAGGGCTCAGACTGCCGAGCGCTGCCCAGTTTAGATGCAAAGCCAAGAGAGATCTGTCACCGCCCCACCCACCTCCCCATCAGACGCTCAGTCACACACATTCATGTCACCCGTACGCGTCCCTCATCTGTCCAACTGTATCTGGATAACCGAGTATTGTTTGTGTACAGCCATGTTTTCCCTCCTCAAAATGGTGAAATATAAATGGCAAATGCATTTGTTTTAATTTGCTGTTTTCTTCTGAAATAATAAAATGTTGACCAGAGAACTGAAACTTTTGTCACCGCTGAAACGTTGATTGAGTCTTTTTAACGCTCAGATATCAAGCCAGCGTCGAATACATTTAGAAAGTTGCTGGTTGAGATAAATAAATAAGACACTTATTAATGAATAAACCACATAACCTTTTAGTGGACTGAATCATAAATAAATGTCTAAATGAATAGAAAGGTTACCATGTGAACTTTGTTTCTAAATTGGGATTTATTATATTTATTTGTTCAATCTTAACAAAGGTTTGAAAAGAATCCACCAACAAATAAAGCACCAACCTGAGCAGTAAGAGAACAAACAGATTTCATGTCCTCAGGCACTAAAAAAAAGAACGTTATTATTGAAGTGTCTAATCCTAAATAAAAATAAATATATATAAATGAATGTAGGGGGGTTGAAGCTGTAAACTGTGGTCATCGATTATTCATTATACCGAATGCTACAAATACTTAATTGATGTGTTAAAAAGAAACACCAGGGGTAAATAAGAGGGTTTTTACAGCCTCAGGTAATTCACACGCAGGCTGCTGAAGCACCGTCCTGTGTGTGTGAGTGTGTGTGTGTCAGAAGGAAAAAAAAAAAGGTAAGAGCTCTCTCTCCGTCTGTGTTGCTGGTGTGATACGTTCAACACAAACAATCCACAAACCATCTTCTTTTTTTATCTGAGAGGAAAAATGTGAAAATGAAGGGCCTGAAAGAAGAAATGCTGAACATTTAACAAATAAAAAAATCAAATATATAAAACTGCAGCCTGCAGAGTCGGGGCTGAAACAAATAACTGTAATATGAATCCAGTGTGTGTCTAGATGGTAAATAAGATCAGACAAAGATTGATCAAAGGCTACGGATGAAAACCATTCATTTTACCATTTATTGTACAGTAATTGTCTAATTTTATTTTAAACATTGACCTTTGGGCCTTTAATAACAGTGAAAAAGATGCATGAGCTCTTTTACCAGTTAGGTCTTTGTAATACTTCCAGTGACTCCTCTCAGGGTAATTATCGAATGAGCAATTAAATAAATACATAATGAAATGGGGAGGTTTATATGTAAATATTAACACCATATATTCTGCCCTGATGATAAAAGAGAACAGAGAGGCACCCTAGGGCTAAGTATATATATTTATAAGTTTTTTTTATCAAAATAGCCTCCAAAAATAGGTCGTCCATGCAGGGCACAGTAGGAAGAGCTATGTGACTGTTGTGGTTAGAGCATTATGTTTATGTCACAACACGGGTGAACTGGAGACTCAGTGAGGTGAAACGTCGTTTTCCTTTTGTTCATGTCTCATTCATTCAACATTATGTAATAATATTAGAACATATACTGGTTTCTTCACTGATGTCACTTTACTTCATACTACTATTACTTTCTGTTTACATCTCCATTACCTGTTAATTGTTTATTTAAACCAGGTATAAACCATTTATACCTGCATACATCACAGTGTGTGTACATACACATATCTATATATATATATATATATATATATATATATAGTTACTACATGTTTAACCATCACAGTATGTTGATATTTATTAGCACAATTTCTGCATAAAATCCTGTTCTACAATAGTTTATATCTTACACGTGCATTTCACATTATTGTACACAGAGTTTATAAGTTATCTTATGACGTTATACTTGATTTTTTTAATTTGATAAATCATGTTTTAAATTGTCCTTTATTACTCGTTTGATTTTCTTTTACATATTATTGTTGGAGGGAGCCTTAAAATGAAATATTTCTTTGCTAGTGAAAGCTCTACTGTAAATACTGTGACTTTACCCTCTACTGTCTATATATTTTTACATCTCTTTATAGTGTAACATCTCCATTTACATATATTTTTAGATACTGATTAATACTGTTACTACATTTTACCACTTCAGCACATCAACAGTATTATGTTTCTATTTCTATTCTGCTTTATGTTTTTAAAATGTATTTAAGCGTTATATGTTATTTACTATATTCTATTCCTTTGTCTTGAACTTTAGTAATTTTGTGTGATTTCCTCTCAACATATTTGAGATATATGAGCATTGTTTGAAGGAACTTGTGAGTTTTATTGCCAACCACCACTCCATCTAAGTGTTAAAAGAAAAACAAAAACAGGATACACATGTGCACGCCCAATGAGTGTGAGACATGAAGAGTGAGACATGAAAAATAAGATAGATAGATGTACTTTATTGACCCCCTGAGGGAAATTGTTTAGTTACAGCAGCACAATTGCAGATCTGCAGAATAGCTATCAATAAAACGAATGAAAGAGTATAGATATAAAGATAAAGAGCAGAATTGCAGATCTGCAGCACAAATCCCCAAGTATACTAATGAAAAAGAAAATAAAAGTATTTCCCTAACAGTAACTGATATCAGGTGTGCAAAAATAGCAGTGAATTATATATAGAGTACATGTTTAATGTTTATAACAGTGTGTACAGATGCAGGTGCAACAAGAGTGAGACATCAAGAGCGAGACATGAAAAAGCATTTGGGCTGAACCAGCAGGCTCAGAAACTTCAAGAGTGTAAGACATTAAAAAAAAGACATAAAGATGGAGACATGAAAAGTAAAACACAGAGAGTGAGACATGAGGAGTGAGACATGAAGACTGATAGCTTACATGAAGAGTGAGACATAAATATTCATAGCCGACATGTACGATGAGACACGGGGAGTGTGAGATATCAAAATTGAGACATGAGAAGTGAGACATCAAGTGTGAGACAAGAAGATTGATAACCTACATGAAGAGAGAGAGAGAGAGACAACATCAGAAGTGAGACATGAAGATTGAGACATAAATTGTCAGACATGAAGAGTGAGACATGTAAAGAAAAACATAGGGAGAGTGAGACATGAATTGTGAGACATCAAGTGTGACATATGAATATTGATAGCCGACATGTAGGATGATACACGAAGTGTGTAAGACATGAAAACTGAGACGTAAAGACATGAAAAGTAAAACACTGAGAGAGAGAGACATCAGGTGAGAGACATGAGGACTGATAGCCTTACATGAGGAGTGAGACGTAAAGATTGAGACATGTAAAGTAAAACATGGAGAGAGTGAAACATCTAGAGTGAGACATGAAGATAGATAGCCTACATGTGGAGTGAGACATTCAAGATTCAAGATTCAAGAATTTATTGTCATTACACAACAATTACATCAGCAATCATTGGTAATGAAATTCTTAAGTCCCAGGCTCTCCTAACAATGCTAAAAAGAATATTAACAGCAATAGAGGCTGTCAACAAGAAAAGTAAAAAAAAAAAAAAAAGATAATTTAGAAAATAAAATATAAAATAAAATTAAACATAAATAATAAACTAGAGTAATAAAATAAGTAAAGACCTTAAAATATAAGTTATACAAATAAAATATAAACTGTAAATGTAAAGTAGGTATTATAAGTAACATATATACAATAGATATATATACAATAGAAGAATATACACAACAGAAGTGGTGGAGTTGTTAAATTACATAAATTGTGAGACATGAAGGTTGATAGTCGACATGTACGATGAGACACGAAGAGTGTAAGACATGAAAAGTGAGACATGAAGAGTGAGACATATAAACTGAGTGAGACATGAAGAGTGAGACATATAAACTGTGAGTGAGACATGAAGAGAGTGAGACATATAAACTGTGAGTGAGACATGAAGAGAGAGACATGAAGAGTGAGACATATAAACTGAGAGAGACATGAAGAGTGAGACATATAAACTGTGAGTGAGACATGAAGAGTGAGACATATAAACTGAGTGAGACATGAAGAGAGAGACATGAAGAGTGAGACATATAAACTGAGAGAGACATGAAGAGTGAGACATGAAGAGTGAGACATATAAACTGAGTGAGTGAGACATGAAGAGTGAGACATGAAGAGTGAGACATATAAACTGTGAGAGTGAGACATGAAGAGTGAGACATGAAGAGTGAGACATATAAACTGAGTGAGACATGAAGAGAGAGACATATAAACTGAGTGAGTGAGACATGAGAAGAGTGAGACATGAAGAGTGAGACATATAAACTGAGAGTGAGACATGAAGAGTGAGACATGAAGAGTGAGACATATAGAACTGAGTGAGACATGAAGAGTGAGACATATAAACTGAGTGAGACATGAAGAGTGAGACATGAAGAGTGAGACATATAAACTGACATGAGTGAGACATGAAGAGTGAGACATGAAGAGTGAGACATATAAACTGTGAGTGAGACATGAAAAGTGAGACATCATCAGGAGTGAGACATGAAGAGTGAGACAGATGAGACATGAGAGAGACATGAGAGACATATAAACTGTGAGTGAGACATGAAGAGTGAGACATGAAGACTGAGAGCCTACATGAGGGAGTGAGTGAGTGGGAGTGAGACGTCTTCGCGGACATAGACGATCCCGGTGCAGTACCTGCTCCGGTGCGGTAGGCGGCGGCAGAGCATCGCGACATTTCCTGTGCGGAGCCCGACAGTCACAACAAGAGGAGGAAGAGGAAAAACGACAGCTCTGGATCGTCGTCGACTGCCTTGCGTGACAACACAAGGGGATCGCGTTCGGGCTTCGGGTATTTACCGTCTTCTCCTTTTCTCCCCCTCCGCCGCTCCGGGACGCGGCGGGAGGCGACGCGGCGGCTCCCGGTGCCGCTCCGCTCCGCCCGCCGCCGCGCTCCTCCGCCGCCTGCGAGCTGCCTTTAAAAAGACACCAGAAACATGCCAATGGAGGCTTGCTGAGCAAAATGGCTGGGCGCAGTGAAATGTGAAATATTCCTGCTCAGGTTGTCCCCTCTGCACGCGACGCGGCTGTCACGCGAACCGAGCGGCTAAAACGCGCTCGAGAAGTTGAGAAAAGTGCGCGTGTGTGTTTTCCGGGAGCGTTTGTGTTTTTTATTTATTGGCATTACTGCGGCTTTTATTGCTATCGGGCCTGCCGTGTGTTTTTTTCCTTGAAGGGTTTCTGCATGGTTGATTTTGGCTACTTTAGTTTATTCTGCATTTTTCACCTTCTCCTTTGAATAAATCCCGGGTGCATGTTGCTGCTGGAGTTTAATAAGGGCTGTTTGTTTATCTGTATTTATTCTCCCAGCAAGCGTGCACACAGAGCTCCACCCCTCAGCTGTGCAGGTTGCATGCGTGCCTGTTTGTGAAGATGCAAAGGTCTGACTGTCTGCTGCTCTCCCTGTTTTCTTTGTTTTTCTTTGCAGGTTGCTCCACTTTGACCTGCAACATGTCAGATTTACTGAGATATATCGACTACGACCACAAAGCCACCTTCCTGAAGATGCTCAACCAGCAGAGGATGGAGGGCGAGCACTGCGACGTGGTGGTGGTGGTGGAGAACATCGAGTTCAGGGCTCACCGCTGCGTCCTGGCCGCCTGCAGCAACTACTTCAAGAAGCTCTTCAAGAAGCAGAGCGACGAGGACAACTCCATCGTGGAGCTGGACTTCATCCGCTCCGACATCTTCGAGGAGGTGCTCAACTACATGTACACGGCCCGGCTCGCCGTGAGGAAGAAGGACATCAATATGATGATGTCGTCCGGCCAGATCCTGGGGATCAACTTCCTGGACAACCTGTGCACCCAGAAGCGCGAGCTGACCAACATGAAGACCCGGGAGAACCAGGCGCCGGGCGACCACGGGATGCGAGCTCAGGACGCCATCCTGAAGGAGCTGGCCATGGAGGAGGTGAGGAAGAACAGCTTCTACGATCAGGGCATGGATAGCATGGGGCCGGGGGGCTCTCACGTGACTCAGCCGCACAACTACAACACCAACATGAGCAAAGATCCTCACAGCCACGGGTGGGGCTCGTCGTCCTCCAGCGACATGAAGCTGGAGTACCTGCTGTACGGCCACCGCGACCACGGCTCCTGCCAGAGCACGGGCGCCAAGCCCATGGACCACAACGCCAAAAAGGAGCGCCTGCTCACCGCCAACCGCCCGTACGGCTGCGAGCACTGCCCCAAAGCCTTCACCACCGCCGCCCACCTCAAGGAGCACCTGAAGATCCACTCCGGCTTCAAGCCTCACCGCTGCGTGGTGTGCGGCAAGGCCTTCATCCGGGGGCCCGACCTGAAGAGGCACGAGAGGGTCCACAGCAACGAGAGGCCCTTCGCGTGCCAAATGTGCGAAAAGGCCTTCAAGCACACAAGTCCCACCTGAAAGACCACGAACGGCAGCACCGAGGCGAGCGGCCGTTCAACTGCGGCTCCTGCGACAAAGCCTTCATCAAAGCGTGCCGGATCTGAAGCGCCACTGGAACACCATGCACAGCGGCAACCCCCCGCAGACAGATGTCGCTGTCGCCCGCCGCCTCCCAGCACGGCCAGGCAGAGGCCACCGACCAGAGAGACTGGAAAATGGAGACCGGGCCACATTCGCACAACTCGGGGGACTGTTGAGCCTGCGGACGCGCACACCACAACCACACACTCTCGACACACAAGACACACACTCATCCACGGCAGACACTCAGAAACATGAACACACACACACACAACTGACACAACCACAACCCTGTGACGGGCGTGTGGCCTGACGTCACACGGACAATGAGCGGAGTGAGTAACGAGAGATCTTAGCATGTTCATAAGACTGTGGGGGCTGTATTATTATTCTAAAGAATTATGTCAAAATGTTTTCTTTCCACCTGTAAAATCATGTAAATGTTTAGTTCACTCTACTATACATATATTTTTCACAAAAGCATCATTGCTATCTAGACTGGGGGGTTCTCATAACATTATTCTCTTTTACTTTTATGGGATATGTAACATTTAAATGTTTGTTTAACCTTTACTGGATTTTATGGAGATAAAAGAGAGAAACAGAGTAAGTGGGACGGGGAGGGAGATTTTTCTGCATAACATTTGTTGAGTATATTCATGTGGATGTTTTTAATGGATGTGTTTAGTTGTATTGATTGATATTACACTGTAAGAGTAACAGTCACCATTTTGCATTTGATGCAGATGATACCAAAGTCTTGGGCCTCTGACGGATCGCCTTTAAAGGCCGTCCTGCCCAAGCAACCGGCCAACTAGATTTACTGTTATACAGTATAACTGTCATCCAGCTATCAACAGTTAATGATAGATGTCTGTATATACTGTAGCTTAGTTTGTTGCACAATTAGAGTACACAATAATGAATTATGCACATATAACATTGTCCTACTCCTACACTTTGACAATAAACACCATTTGCTGTGTTTTATTGTTTTTCGCAAAGTTTGGTTTTTGTTGGAGAGACTTTTTACGGCGACTCGTCTGAATCAGGTTTCAGATCTTAAAGGTTTGTGTTTAAAAATGTGGGGCAATACCAGCAGCAGGTGATTTTGTGGATTCAGACAGTGAGATCCAAAGCTGCTGATTATACTGGTCAAATGTTGAGACGTTTGGTTTGTTGTGGTTGTAAAAAAAAAAAAAAAAAAAGATTGTGGTCCTTTTATTGGCCATCGTTTTCAATATAAAATGATCTACCTGTGATGTGTGTGTGCATTTGGGTAAGACAATTACAATACTTGAATGCACAACAGTCTCTTTAAAAATTAAAAATGAAACTGTGACTCCTCCAACATTCATAGAAATCTGTTGACAGTCAGGCCAGAGAGGGGGTACAGTGAGCAGCAGGGAAAAGTGACAATTTGACACACAACAAGTGTTTGAAAAGTTTGTTGAAAAAGACATCAGGGCGACGTCTTCAAACCCGAAGACTTTCAGCACGCAGGGAAATAAAAACGGAGAAAAGCTGAAAAATCCTGACATTTGAGAAGCTGACGCTGAAAAGTTCTTCACATTTCTGCTTGAAAAAAGTTCTTATACGATTAATGGATTATTACAACAGTTGCAGATTAATTTTTGGTCTGTTGCCTAATCTATAATCCACTCGTGTTTGTAGTTCTGATTAAAAAGGGGGGATACATAACTGATCAAGTTGTTTTCAGAACAGCCAAAAAAAGCCAAATATTCTCAAGTTCCAGCTTGTGTGCCGTGATGATTTACTGCTTTTTGTTTGTCTCGTGACAACACACTGAGTATCTTTCAGCTTCGGACTCTTAGTTTGGATAAAATAAGCAAGTTGAGGACTTTTTCAGAATCTGTGAGGGGCATTTTTCAGCTTTTTTCTCCAGCAGTGAACACGACAGTGGTGATAAATCGAGGAAGCGATCGATAATGTGAATGACTGCTTAGAATAACAAGCTTTTGGTTCATGTCGAAACTTTCCAGAAATGCAGCAGGGCCTCAGGATTTGGTTTGTTTATAGGCCCGGACTGTGCAAACAATCACATCTGCTGCCCAGCACACCCCCACACCCCCACCCACCCACAAACAAACCCTGAAGTCCACTGCACCTTTGGCTTCCTTCGGTTCTGGTTACTCTTTAGTTCGTGACAGCAACCCCTCTGAGACTAAAGTTAATGAAGCCACTTTGCACGGTGACTCTCAGCAGCCAAGCAGACACACGCCCAACATGGCTCTTGTCCCATGCTGAGGAGAAGCCTCTCAGCAGCTCTCCCATACTCTGCATGCAACACTAGATGGTGCCCTGTTCATAGGGATTGACCTGTTGATGCCCGGCGTTGACCTGCCGCTGTTGACCGTCCGGGCCCCGACAGGACGCGGCAGACACCGAGGAGTGATAGTCACCGGGGGTTTATTAAAGGAAACCCAAGCTCGCTGAAAAGCACATATGGTGACTGTGTGGAAATGTATGCGCTCTCACACCTCAGTGTTTTCCATATATTTACATACATCTGACTCGAGTGGTTGGAGAGGGGCCAGCACAGTATCAGGGTTTCATAGTCTGTGCTCTGTTTGCTCTGACAGTCAGGCGGAGATACTCTGTACCTATTTCTGACCGTCTGGAGGAAGGAGGGCTCCTGCTGCATGTATCTCAGACTGATCTATTCTTAACTGTCAACAGAGGAAGGGTTTGATCGCCTGTAATTTGGGGTGAAACAGTTTTGTGGAAAACTGACGTCAGTGTCTAATGGAAAAGGCGGGTCTTGCCTCACTGATGTCAGTAGATGCCCGAGATCTGTTTTCTGCATTTCCTGGCCCTGCTGTATGTGTGTGTGTGTGAGTGCTTTAAAGCCAGTTAAGTGATGCAGGATATGGTTTGGTATCACATTGTTTGGCTGATTGGGGCTGTGTGTGTGTGTGTTTGTAGGGAGTGTTCGAAATATAATGTGTCCACGCATTATATTGGTGTGTGTGCGTGCCAAGGGATTTGAGTGATGTGGGCTTATTGTGCGTTCGCATGTGTGTGCTCAAGCATGTGCCTAAGCGCATTTGTATGTGTGTGCACGCATGTGTGTGTGCATACGCATATGTAATGACTGAGGAGGGCTGGAGAAGGGAGGTGGGGGGTGGGGGGATACATTCATGCTTGCGTGCGTGCGTGCATAAGGGAGTGTTTATATGTTTGTGTGCACTATATGCATCTAGAATGAGTTCTTTCTGTGTGTGTGTATGTATGTATATGTGCACACACATCCGTGAGTGAATGACAGGCAGTGAGTGAGTGTGCATTCATGCGTGTGCATCCCTGCATGTACTCATCCGTGCCTGTGCGTGAGTATTGTGCATCAGTATGGAGGAGGGAGGCTGTGTGTGTGTGTGTGTGTGTGAGAATGACCATATTTGTTTTTATGTATGCAGAGCTTGCATGCATGTATGTGCATGCAAATGCACACATCATCACTATTTAGAGAATTTACGTGTCAGCAGGCTGATTTCTATAATGTAGGTAGTCGCGTGAATGAATTTCTGTATTTGAATATGTGCGTGTGTGTGCTTCAGTTTTAGTTTATATATGTGTGTGTGTGTGTGTGTGTGGGCGCGAGTGCATGCTGTATACGCTGAGTGTGTGTTTGCATGTATGTGTATATGTGTACAGTGAACACCCGGTTTCCATTACCCCGGCCGGCGTGGCTCCCTCAGCCAGACCACAAACCTCCTGTCTCTACTCTGGCTCCACCCAGCGTTGCCACAGGCTTCCCAGAAAAGAACAGCGTCTAATTAAAAAAAACTTTAATTACGTTCATCTCATCTCTCTCTCTCTCTCACACTCTCACACACACACACACATACATACAGAGAATATAACAACTGTATACAAACAATCTCGTGATAAATGGGCATGAAAGGCAAAGCCAGCAGGTTTTTTTTTCTCCTGAGCAGAATGGCTTTTAATCAGAGTTGCTGACAT
The DNA here is from genome assembly GCA_023238725.1 of Scortum barcoo. Classification (NCBI taxonomy): domain Eukaryota; kingdom Metazoa; phylum Chordata; class Actinopteri; order Centrarchiformes; family Terapontidae; genus Scortum; species Scortum barcoo. The sequence goes on from CM041533.1 coordinate 10,137,845, forward strand.
TCATGAGCCGTGCAGCCTCCTGTGATGTCGCCCTCCACTTGAGCACCATCTGGAACTTCTTCAGTTTTTAAGGACCTCGTGATGATGGTGTCTCTCTGTCCTCCGATGTCTTTTCATGAGACAATTTTATGTCCTTGATCTGATCTCTGAGGCATCTTAAAGCTAAAAAGAAGAAGAAGAAAAGTACACATAAATCATCTTACAGCTGAGTGTTTCCAGTTACTGTACAAACACACACTCAGGCCATTAAACTGATTTGCAGGGCAGCACTTAAGAGCCTGACACCACTGTAAAATAACGCTCGATTAACAGCTCATCTTCAGGGTGAGTGTCACATCGATGCAAGGAGGATCTTGGAGGAATGTTACCCCTGGGGGGTGGTGTTGGGGGGGTCACTCATCATCACCTTGAACACAGGAGCTCCTATCCAACCAGCTTCCTCCTCTTCCCACCAGGCCACAGAGGAGCTTAGTTTATTAACTGTGACCCGGCTCGACAAGGTCCGTCTTTGTTGATGGGCAGGCCCGCAGAGACGGAGCCATGCAGGGTGGATGGGTGGGTGAGGGGTGGGGGGGTTATCAGGCCATCATCTCCGGGGGACCGAGAGAGAGAGAGCCGGCCGGATCACTGCGATCTGCCTGCAGGAGCCATTGTTCGGGGGGCCGGGCCAGATGTTCCAGCTGAGAGATTACCATCGCATCATTCCTCAGCGTGGAGTCCACCAGGCCTCCTCCAATCCCCTCCGCCTCCACCTGCCCTGTACACCTTCGTCCCTCTCTCGTTTCCTTCTCCCTCATCTCTTCTCCCTTTTCCTCTTCACCTCCTGTCCCTCCATCCTTCTCTCCTCAGTCCACTCTTCTCCAATCCGTCTTTACTCCCCTCCTCCTCCCTTCCCCGGTTTGCCTTTCCTCCTCCTTCATTTCTTCTTCTCCCCTCCTCTTGCTTCATCTACCATCCTCCCTCATATCTCCCCCCTCCCCTTTCCTTTTTTCTCCACTCCTTTAGTCTCCTCCTCTCCTCCACTTTTCTTTACCTTCTTTTTTTTATCCTCCTCATAATTCCTACTTTCATCTACGACTATCACCTCCTCTTCTTACCATCTTCCGGTCACCCCCTCTCCCTCTCTTGTCCTTTTCTCTCTTCTTCTCGCATCCCCTCTCTTTTATTTCTCATTTTCATTTTCCTTCCTCTCCCCTTTATCCTTCTCTGTACCTGTAATTTCTCTCCACTCCTTTATCTCCTCCTCCTCCCTCACCATCCTCCCTCATCTCCCCTCCCTTCTGATCATATCCCTTCTCTCCCCTTCTCTGTCCCTCACTACTCTCCCTTTCCTCTCCTCCTTACCTCATCTCCATCTTTCTCATCTCATCTTCCCATGCAGCCTCCTTCTATCTCTCTCTCTCTCCCCTCTCCTCCTCGCTCCACCCCAGCACAGATAACAACTGAGGGCTGTCTTTGGTCAAACACAGCCCATGCTGTTCTCCTCCCTCCCCTCTTTCCCTCCTCCCGCCTCTCCTCTGCTGTTATCAGCCTCAGTCATGGAGGTCTCACTCTAATGAAATTCCCTCAGTGATCACGCTGACAGATCTAAAGGGAGCGTTTGTTCGGAGACCACATCTGGGGAGTAGCTGAGGGCATGAAAAGGAAAAAGCAGCTGTAATCTGATTAGAAAAAATGTCACCTGTAATCAATCTGGAAGCTGTTACTCAGACACACACGTTTAACAGATTGCAAAACATTAGATTAAAATGACCTTGTACTTGAATATTTGATTAGAGGACACATTCATTTTTCCAGTTAACTGGTGTTTACAGTTAAAATGTATTTTAAGATACTTTATATTTTAATAGGAAATACAATAGTGGGATGTTGGATTTATGACCTTCTTTTTTCTAATTATCTACTTATCCTGGGTACAAGGTGTATGTAATCTAATCTCATGCCTCTATATCACAGTGTTTATAGAGGCATGAGTAAAATTATTATGTAGTAAGTAAGTGTAATTATTTAGCACATTGAATTAAAACTAAATCTCATTTTATGGATTTAACGTTGAATGCAAAGTGCCGTGTTGTTGGGTTTTAATTATTGCAATGGTGTATGTTCAGGAATTATATACACCAATTGAACACGTAACATTTAGTCTGTAATGTCCATTCAATTTGTATCAATCTGAAAGAAGAAACACAGATTATTGATTGAGACATCAGGTCAAATGATCCCCAAATCATTTTTATGTTGTTATAATATGTAGGTGTACAGTTTGAGCAAATGTTAAATACAATTTTTATATCAATATTTATCTTCAAATTTTTGTTAACAGAAAAGGACAAAAGGAACTATTTTTCTGTTTAGTTTTCCTTTAGTTAACCAGATCTTGACCCCAGTCTTGTTGACATTAAAGTTTTTTTCAGGAGAGTCCTTGGCCAAGAGTTACACCTGCCTGCCTGTACCTGTATATTTTCCCAGCTAAACCCTCCAACATGAACACGGCAGGTCTTAACTGATGTAATCAGACTGTGTTGTCAAAAAATTGTGTTGCAACCAGGATGTTATATCAAGATTAGTGTCAGTTTCACATTCAGTCCAATTCAAACAGGAATTAGATTTCCTTCTAAACAAAAAACTAATAACTGATTAAAATCCATCCAAGAAGGAATATAGTTTTATTTGGAGTTGAATTTAGATCGAAGTTGATCTGATTCACATCCCGTTCACATTTTCATACATCTTACTCCATGTTTGAAAAGACTTCTTAGACCAGGTGGCACACATCTTTGAAATAAACATTTATTTCTCTCAGCTTTAAGAAGTTTTTCTTATTTTCAAAGAAGTTTAAGCTGTCAGAAGTACTTCAGCTGAAATTTAAGACGAATCAATGATGAATCTCCAGTGGAGCGTTTAACCCGACACATAAACACAGTGAGTTTAACCAATGATACGATTTGAGTGTTTGCCCCTTTGACCTCACATTGAAGTGGGTTGTGAGAGATTCTCATACTGCGTGTAGACAACCTTGATTTACTTGGATGACATAAGAAATCATACAAATTACTTTCACTTAAAGCTTCTTGGAAGAGTCAGATCCGTTTCCACACCGGCTTTATAATCGTCTCCAGACGTAACTCGGAGGGGGAGAAGACGGCCCACTTTCTTGTCTTCTCCCACCTCCCGGATCATGACTCCGCCATCATGAGTTACTCTGCGCTTTCTCTCCCTGAGAGGAAGAGAGCGCCAGTCTTTAAAGAGAAGTCAACCTCTGCTTGTGATTCAGATGTGTGTCACGCCATTTTGGAGGGGCACGTCAACCTGAACGACATTATCATAAAGGCCTGTCAGAGCGTGAGCGTGTGATGGAGAAGAAGCAAATGTCTCATTCAGCTGAATATTAAGTGAACGGAGAACAATGGCTGTGTTTAAACTCGCAGTCTGCTCCTTTTTCCTCAGCAGGTGTCCAGATATCAATTATCAGCGGTTGTTTCTTCAGTCCGTGTTTCCACGAGCACTTTTTATTTTGGTGTTTAATCTGAGGACGCCCCCGCTGAGGGAAAATTATTGATAGAAGGTATCATTTCGATTTCTGCCCGCCTGGCCTCCCCTTGTCTCGTCTGCGTCTGAGCGAGGAGGGGAACTTTGATGTCAGCCAGACACTCAGACCGCAGGACACTCGCTGGGCAACACACGAGGTTAGAGGGAGTCCCTGAAAATATTGATCTATCACTAGAGCCACTCGTCTGAAAACATACGGGTACATACATGTTTTTATATATACATACATACATACATACATATATATATATATATATATATATATATATATATATATATATATATATATACACACAGTTTTAAAATGACAATTAGAACAATCAAATAAAATGAAAACACAACAGTATAATTTCTGACCAAATCCTTCAAAAGCATGCAACACTGGCCTACATTAAAGGGCAGCCGCAGCCTAATAATACCAGGAGGAATCTGAGGTCCTCTGATCGGGGATTGTTGGTTGTTCTCGCTCCAGGCCCAAGACAAAAGGACTGTGCTTTTGAGGGTGTAGCTCCTAAACTTTGGAAAGCTCTCCCTTTGGACTTAAAGGACCAGTGTTGAGGATTTAGCGGCATCTAGCAGTGAGGTTGCAGATTGCATCCAACTGAACACCCCTCCCCTTTCCGAGTGTTTAAGAGAAACTACAATGGCTGCCAAATTTTACGTAAACACATAAAAGGCCATCTCTAGAGTGTCTGGTTTGTCTGTTCTAGGGACCCTTTCACAAGTAGATTTGAAGCGGAACAAATGCACAATGATTTTACTTGATTATATGTATATAATATATAAACATAACCATGAGTATTATATTCAATTTCTGGCAATATTTCCACCCAGATCCTACACGATGCTGCTTTAAGATATGTGCAGGCAGAGGATGCTTTTTTTGTGGCAATTTTAAACAATTTAACAGCAACGCCTCAAAAACTTAAAAAGTGAAAACTGACTCAAACTGAGTCCAGCTTGACTTGAGAAGTGTTAAATATATTTGTGGCCTCTTTGAGCAGCAAGTTAAGCTGAAAACAACACAGCTTACATGTTACAAAGCTGTTATGGTGAATGTGTTAGATGTTACTTTTATCAGCAGCAGTAGTATTCACGTAGTAGTAGTAGTAGTTTTTATATCCACCTGATGGATGTACGTCTAATATTCACGAGTCTTTTAGCTCTGTTTTAGTCTCCACCAACACCCGAGGAAAAAAAACGGGCTCTTTATCTACTAAACACTCCACTGTATGGTAAAACACATCTAAAAGAGTTTAAATAGCTTTGTAGAGCTAAAGGGAACTGGCCAGGTGATAACTCTCACTATGAGCAACATCTTTCACGTTAGAAACAGTCATTTTAGCTATTGTTAATATGAAAAACATTGCAGCTTTACAGGGTGATTTTTTGACTGTACATCTGGTTTTACATCGCACCTGTTGCTCAAAGGTGACATCTACAGTCCATTGCAATGTTTTGCAACCACAGGAAATAAAGTCTGTGTCTGATAAACGATTGCTGGGAAAGTGTGGTGAAAAAAACGCCACAGTGATAACCTTCAGCGCCACACAGATGTCACCAAAATGGAAACAACATGAATCCGGAAATGACTGCTTTTAACTTCACCCTCCATGCGTCTGCTTTCATCCTGTCACACATGACTCAAATCAGTCCAGAGCCGGCGTTATCAGCAGCTGTAGTGTCCTCAGTCTCCCCTCGTCCACAGTCCAACAGTGGAGGCCTTGTCTCAAAACCATCACAAGTGGTCAACAACACCGCAGCCAAAGGTTTTAAACTCCCTATCTGGCAGCAACCGACTCACATCATGTAATGTGGCTGTTCAACCGGACCAGTGTTGAGGCTGACATTTCCAAAGGAAATCTCTTAATTTTCCAGGTAGTGGCTGCCGGTCCGCTGAATGATTGAAATAGAACAAAAGAGAGTAGTGGAAAGATATGAGCAGTCTGCAGTTGTTACAAGCACATTCTTCTTGGGAAATCATCCGAAGCCACGTTTATCACAATCAGACCAGAAATGCCTTTGAGTTCTTTACACTTGAAGACTCACAAAACGGGGATGAAAGGTGGGCATTTCTCTGCCATATTCCCACAATCTAAGATTTCAAACCGTGGCTTAGCGATGGTCGGGGCTCCGTCTGTGGAATGAAGGGACTGTTTTTGTGTGGGATCGGGGGGCGGGGGGGTCACATAGCTCAAGTGCCTAAAATCCAACCTGCTGCCATAAACACCTCATAGGGAGAAGGTTGGCGGGCCGCTTTCAGAGGGATTTCAGCCCCCTCCGGCTCCAGCAGTTGCTGTTTCGGCACAAAATGGACGCACTGTGCTGGGAACAGGTGGAGCGGCGATGACGATATCATTACGAGAGGCTAAAATGGGGTGCCATGTGCTCGAGAGTGTTGAACTATTTCCCAACACATCTGCGAGACACTAAAGCTAAAGATAATGCTGCTCAAGAGCAACAAAAGACAGGGACATTAGCTTGATTTGTACCCGACTACGAACCGGTAACAGCTTATGGGAGTGGAGCGTGTGAATGTAAACAGGATACGGCACTGGCTCTAATTCTATACACACACTCACTTAGCGCATGCCTTTCCCCGTAGTGTACACACACCTATGACACGGCCCTGTTGGCTGCTGGGTAGGCTCTCTGAAAGGTTAAATAAACTCGGATGATTAAATAGTCCCCGCGGTGAATGATTCACTAGCTCGATAAAGGTGATTGGAGTTGGAGGGCTCAAAACTCAAGACAGGTGGTGAAAAAAAATAAGTGGATCTACGTTGTGCGCGGACTTCCTCCTCACCCATCACCACCGCCTTCCACACACAAAGACATGCTCGCATCAGTTAAACGTGTGCGTAGGTGTTGGGCAACCCAACTAATATTTGAGGCACTTTAAACACAAACACGTGAGCTCGAGTGTTTCCTATCCATCATGTCATGGACACAGAGGAATGAAGAGGACGGGGGAAGGGATGTGATTTATAACTTTATGACTCTACACCTTTACTTGATCAGATGCGAGACTTTTTTTTCTCCCCCCCCCCCAACGTAAAGTAAAATGTCAGTCCAGGGATTAATGTATGTTATCTTTTTAACTTCCACAGTTTGACAAATGTTTTCCTGTCACATGGAGAGGCTTGTCATTACAACTAAAGTGAACCAGTTAATCATTAATTATGTTATTAATTATTATATTACTTCTTTTATCAGCCCTTTCTAATTTATCTGTTCATTATCGCTGCTCTGTCACCAGCAATTTGTTTCATGATGCAAATGATAAGCTGAAGGTTTTTTTTATACTATATCTTATTAGAGGTTTTTTAAAGAATCAGTTCATGCAATTTACAAAAAAATCTAACCCTGGTCTCACCATGCGGATGCTTTTGGTTTTGTCTGCTGATTTTTTGAGATATCCATTTTATTTTCAATGTGGAAAGACCCTAACCCTTATTCCAAAGAAATAGTCCCTATAAAAACTGACAGCAATTTCGCTGGTTCATTGCATGTCACACAGTGCAAGATGGGTCTAATAAAACCTTGGTCCCAATCTTTGTCAGCCTGCATGAGATCAATTTTGGGGTGTCAGATTGTGTAATGAATGTCTGGTGAATCGTAGCCTTCTGAAAAAAAAAAAAAAAAAAAAGGAGACGTGCTGTCAACGTGTGTCATCTATCTGCGGCGCGCTCTTATTTTGAAAACGTTGAAAAACAGAAATATAGCTTTGGCCTTTAAACCTTATATTTTGCATTCTGTTTCATTTTATGTTGCTCTCCAGTCATTTGGTTTGTAAATGTGGAGTCTCGACATTGTGAAAATTATATGCAAAGTTCTACATTTTGTAATTTTGGAATATTATTCTGGTTTGACGATCAAAGATTTCATTACCAAGTTTCTCATGACTGTCAACTTTTGTCTGGGACACTCAACAACGCTCAACATGATGACCTTAACTTGCACATTGTTTCTGTAAAGACACATTATTATTCACCTCCGTTATATTTGATTGGCTGCAGACATTTCAGAGATGTCAACAAATAAAACCTTCTGCATGGCTAGAAATCACCTGTGTGAATTTAGAATATATGTTTTTGGGTGAACTAACCCTTTAATGGATTGATTTCATTTATTTGCAGCTTGCCCTCACTGTGTAATCTGCTTTAAATCCTGCAACACATCCTGTTACAATCAGAAAATCCATTCAGACACAATGAAAGCATTAAGAGTTTGAACCCTTTGTTTTGGGGAGGGGGTTTCGTTTTTCTGAAGACCCTTCGAGAAGCGAACGCCCACTCCAATCTGCATCTGCGGGTTGTACTGGTTCACATCGAGGCAGCCGTCTAATGAGAAGCATTCCTGCCTGAGAGAGGAAAAGATGGCCGGTCTGCAAGTCCTTTAATTTTCAAGACTTGCTCCTTTGATTTTGGCTTCCCCCCCTAATCACCTGACTCCAACAACACCAGGTTGCCTGTGCATGCGTGTGTGTGTGTATGTGTGTGTGAGGGGATGGGCGGGGGATTCACACATGTGGCTTTAGGTAGTCTTCAAGGGCAGGCCACATGTTACTGGAGTTGCTATCTGCTTGGCAAAGGTGGTGCTGAGGATGAAATGTGATAGGCAGTGTTTTTTTTGTTTTTTTTCTGCCTGCCGCTGTCCCACAGCGAGGAATGCAGACGGTTTGGTTGGGGGTCTGTCATTACTCCCAAATTGAGAGAAATCTAATGTAGCTGTTACTCATGTCAGTGACATCTGGCTCCTGTGTGTCATCCAGTGCAGAGCTTGAGAACTGGTGACGTTGACAGGACTTACACACCTTTTCTGAGGGAAAAAGAAACCATAGACTAAATTTGCCATGGTGATATCCGTATGGAGACATATGAATTAAGCTGAAGGACATTTCCATGTTGTTAATGGCATACAAGGCAAAGGATCCTGTAGTCAAAATGCAAAGGAATCATGTTTAATATGCATTAACCTCTTAATCCCTAATACCCCCCCCTCTTAAATTTTCCCTGAAGTAGTTCAGAGTGAGTCTGGTTGTTCCAGCACTTAATCGAAATGTTTTCATGGCTGCACCAGATGTCTCGTGCATCATTTTACATGCATATCCTGTAATTAAGTCTGACATATTTGGTATCTTTGGAAACTTTGAGATCGTCGCTAGTATATGAACTTCATTTCTGAGGGTTTGAACAATACTTGGCCACACAATATGAGTTTGTAGCAATTCAAGGGTTCAAGAAGTTTAAGTTGAAAGAGTCCAACTGAGTTGAACAGAATTTATACTTGTAAAATATATATAAATCACCTTCAGTGTTAATAATGCAACTATGAGGGTTAGAAATACACTGAATATATAGCCTCTATATATATAATAATAATCTAAAAAGTCGAGAGAAGCTCACAGAATAAAGTACTTCGCTCAGACCTGCAGCATTCATCTGTGGCCTGCAGGTGTTTTGAGGGGTTTTCCAATCAAGTCATGCTAGAGGAACTCAAAACATACCATGCCTTGCGGCTACATTGCTTTCAGGTAAAATTGGTCTTCTACAGTTGGTTTCTCCCTGTGCAGATGCTGAATTACAAAATAGGAACTGATACCAAAATCTGCTGACCGATGTGGACTTTTCAGAAAGATTAAACACTTTCAATCTTTTTTTTTTTTTTTACATCAGATGGAGTTTACTCTGTTGATATGAAAGTGTAGATGTGCAAATGTGTTGTTCTTCTGTTCATATCATGTGAAGTGTGACTCAGAAAGCTCCCGAACAGCTACTAAATGGGCCTTTAAACGAGACTTTGTCCAGCTTTGTTTTATTGGAAAAAAGTCATAAAGGCAGTTTGTTTTATTTTAGTATTTAATTATTTAAGCGTGTTTTGGACGGACACCATATTACAATTTATCATAACAATTATCTGAGCTCGCTCGTTTAGCATCTGCCTGCAGGGAAAGCATTATCGGGAGGAACCTCGTCACTCCTAGAAACTGAACCAGATCTGGAATATTTGGCAGCCAAAGACATTGTTTGCGGCCTGGCTTCATGCAAACTTTTGACTCTGTCTCTGTTTTGTTTGCCAAGATTAAAGTAGTAAGAACTGAAGAACTCTGGGCCTGAACTTGTTTTTTAATTTTGCGTGTGTGATTGTTGTTTAAACTAATGCACTGAACTTGTCACCTTCAATTTGGACTCTGCAGTATGAACTCCATAAATACAGTAAAACTCAAAGCAGTATTAATCAAATTTTTGGGAGCCCCTTGCGGTCACGGGAACGAGCTGTAAAACCCTCACTGAACTATTGGCACAAGTTGATATGATACATAAAGTGCTTTCTATTGAATATGAATAAGATTGGAGTTGTGCCAATATTCACTCATTTTTTAGCTCCTGGAGAAAATTTCTGTCTCTTTAGTAGCTAGGTGCTACAAGTGTTATATACGCTAAACTTGTCTGTGTGTTGTTTGGTGATGGGCCCATAATGTACAGTGGATTAATAGACAGCGGTGTAGTGCAGAGTACATTCAGGTATACACGCTATACCTACTTATTTTTCAGTCAGCATTGCATATAGCCATTTCTAAATCTCCTCTGTTGTGTATCATTCTGTAGTGCCTTATTATTTGAGATAAACCAACAGGGCAGGTAGGACCTGCAGGCAATAGAGAATAGCTTGAATAGAGAAGGCATGACCAGCCCTACTCTGCCTCTGATTGGCTAGAAGCTGTTGCCATCATTGGTAGGTTTGGTTCGGTTTAGGGCATGATGGAGGAGTGATGATTGGTTTGGATTAAGGTAAGAATATCAATCTGTGGCAGTTAAGGGCGGGTCATGCCTATAATATCTGTTGTATCAGCTGTTCCAAGACATAGTTCACAAAAGAAACTAATGTCCTACAGAAAGTTGCAAGATGAGAGAATATTTATCCAGTTTTCATGAGTGGATGCAATAAGGATGGCTAATGTCGATTTCATAACTTACTCCCCGAAGTTGAGCAGCAGAACTTAAGTGACAAAGTGCAAATACTACTGGCCCATTTTGGGGTGAACTAAATATGCAATTCTTCCTGCTGAATAGGGTGTTTTAAAAAAAACGGGGCATTAGAAATATAGTCTCTTCTCCAGTTGCCACTACACCAGTTTTTAGTGCTTTTCTGATAAAAACAACTGCCTGCTACATCTGGAAACGACACCTAGGAGAATATAACCACAACAATGACTTTAGAGATGCTAAAATGTCCGTAAAGCTGAGGAGGACTACAGAGTCAGGTGATAATTTTCTGTGTGTTTATCAGAATGAGTGATCTCTCTCACGCTGTCATGTGATTTGATCTACTATTACTATAAAAATATTACTATTGCAGCTTTAATATGAACATTTTGGTTTGTGTCCAATTCAGAGCAATAGTTTGAAACACATAAAAGAATAAGACCTTTGATTTTTGTTTGATTTTCCTCCTTGACAACTGTTTTTTTTTTTTTTAAATGGATCACTTATGTTGGTTAAAATGAAATACTCCACTGGGGTCATGACTTTAGCTTCCGCAGTCTCATAAAATGAGCGACCTCCAAATGACAGTCCATCTCCCCATGTGGCTTTGTCAACAGAATTTACCAAAGAGCTTCTTTGTCCAAACACCGAGTAGCGATAATTTTAACAACCTTTGGGTTAGTGTTGGAGGTTTGCTGCATGGCGAGGCAGCCAGCAGAGCGAGACTCCTGCGGGTCAGAAGCCTCGGAGCTGTGGAACAGATGCACACGATTAACTCCGGCTACTTCAGATTAGTCATCTTTTGAAGTTCAAGTTCCTTTTTTGTGACATTTTCTTTTGGAGACCAGCGATGCCTTGTAACCCGAGACAGAGGGGAGGGTTGGCTGAGGTGGGAGTGAGCAGGGGGAGGCGGCGTGGGGGTCTGTTTGGGTGGTCTGCCCCAGAATGAGGAATGCTGAAAGTTTGCCTTTGAGCTCATACAGATTGTTCTGTCGCTCAGTATCTGATTTGGCCTTCAAAACTCAAACCTCACCACCTTCGGACACACATGTTGGGCCTTCAAGCTGTACGAAAGTGCATCTGCGTATTAACCAGGACAACACTACATGTTTTATTAGAGAAAATAGATACCAGACACTGTCCTAATTCTACAATCCTCTTAACTACTTTCAGCATTGTTTGCATGAAGAAGACCAAAGAGAAGAATCTGGGCAGCCAAAGGGGAAAATGACCTTCTAAAAAACACATTTTTAAAAGATTGAATTGACTTTTGTTTATTTTTTAAAACTAACTGTGATGAACATATGTTCCAAAAAAGCACAATTCTGTTATTATTTTATTGAATCATCATTTTTAATGCTTTAGAAAATCTGTTTTCTGTCACAGAATTTAGAACAGTACGAGCCTTATCTAGGCCATATCTGTTAATAATATACGGTATGTCCTGGTAAAGTGTGTCTGTTTGTATTTGTTTGTGTTCATGTGATGGCATTATGAGTGTCAAAGATGTTTAAACAGCCTAAAGTGAGGCATTTATACTTTGTTTTGGATCTCCTGTGAAGCTGCCACGTCCACATACTGTACAGACTTTTGTTCACATATCAACACTATTGTAGGGAGAAAAAGGTTAATTAGGGATTTACAGGTGGACATTGGTTGTATTGTGCATTTTTAAATATAAACTTTTCAAATGGTCTTTGGCCTTGGTGAACCCAGACCTTTACATGCCTTTTGGCCCAGATTCATTGTTTGCCTTGACTCTTCTTTTACGAAGGAACACGACATACAAACACTTCTAACCCGTCAGGGTGTGTTTCCAGAGTGCAACCTGTGGAAAAAAGAGAGGCCTTTAATAGAGTATATAAAGGACTGATTAGGAAGTTTACAGCCTCGTTGATGGTCAAGGAGCACTCTGCATAATATTTCTTGGATAAAATCCAGCACAGCTGAGGGGAGGCTGGATGTGAAGAGGTTCTTATCAATAACGTCTAAATATACCTCTCCTCGAGCTCTATTATTTGAACAGACTGGAGATGACTTTAATGTGAAGCTATGTCAGCCCAGTTTTTGCGATCCATTAATTTGTACACAATATGTCTGTAGTAAGCAACAGCAAGACATGGCTGGAGGGTTTTTTCTTTTTTCTTTTTTTCTTTCTTTCAAGATTGTTAATTATTATTTATATTCAACTAAAATACCCAATTAGATTGATGCCCCAAAAAACAGAGTATGTCTGTGGGTTGTGGGAATGAGACTTAAAAAACTTTGGCCCTTCATAGTCTTTAGAATATCCATAAATCTCAAAATATACTGTCTGTGAATGTAAACAAGGTTTTTACAGCCTCAAGATATAAAATATGCTTGGCCTTCACCTCCTTCCACTGCCTCGTTAATCAGCTAAAAATAAAGACTTTACTTTACCTGTGATCTACACAGCTGATGAGATTAAGATGAATGTGACACCCCCGGAGCAGGAGGTTCAGGTGCATTGATCACTGAGGCAGCACACAGAGGACACAAACAGTGTCTGATAAACAGGTGAAGATCCCTGACCTGCGAGGAACCTTTTTAAAACAGATTTTTTGCTCATTTTAATCATGTGGTCTAGCAAAGTGTTCAATGTGATAAAATGGGGAAAATGGCTTTGTCAACTTGTGCCATCGTCAACTGATCCTATTGTAGTGGAGGAGCATCTCTTTAACTTAATTCACATCCACACAATAGTGTTTGTGCTCATTTGAGGAAATTCTTTCTCTATATGAATTTTACTGTCCCAGTGAATAATGTTTGTGTGGGACAGTAGAGTGCACAAAGGGCAAGTCTTACGAATACAGCTCTGCAGATAAATATGATATACAGACTATTGGGAGCCAGTGTTGCATTGTGTTGTTAATTCAAAAAGCATGCATGAAAAAAAATTAGCTTGGAGGAACTGTTCACAAATGCCGGGGACTCACTTGTCCTTAGCATAAATCTGACATGCATTTATAAAATGGAAACCAAATGCTTATAAATGATGAATTACTTGGCGTAATCCGTGATCATAACGTGTCACAGAATGTGTTTCTTTTTCATGGGCTGTGCAACAAACTGCACGCAACACGAAAAAAGAAAAAACAACACAAAGCACTAAGCGGTTACGTCTTTATCTGCGTGGTGCTAGATAGACCCCGAAATTAAAGGGCAAAAAAAGTGGGGGATAATTATGGAACACCACATGAAAATAATAACACCAGTTCTCCATAGAACCTGATGAAAACATTGCTGAGTCCATCCAAAGCAGCCAGAAGGAAATTTGTGCTGTTGCCCTCTACTTTTTAGGAGCCCACAATTAATAGTGATAACTAGAAACATTTTGAGAGGATTGTTTTTGCTTCATATTTATAATCATGAGGGTTAATGGAGCTGAAGAAGCAGTCATCTCTATAAACATTGTTATTTTAAACCAGAACACAATTTTTTCTTCCAAAATTGTAATTTAATCATTTACAGAAATGAGGCATGACTGCATTAAGATAAAAAGGATACACAGTTTACTAAAATCTTCAGCCTCACAGTTGGTTTCTTCCCAAGCTAAAGATCGCAGGCACTCTGACAGATCATGAGGCAAGTGTTTGAGATAGTTTAGATATTGTCCAACGTTTTCCTCGGTCACTCCTCCCATCTGTTTCCAACCTGCTGGAGGGACCAGACAAAAAAAAAAAGAACGGCCTGCCAAGAGATGGAGTCAGTGAAATGTTTGAAAATCCATTGCCTCGCAACTCATCAGTAATGAAGTGTTTGAAACAGTGAGGGCTGGAGAGGACGAGCGGGGGAAGGAGACGGTTTCAGGGCCTGTGACAAATGCCCTGCAGGTTTCTAATGGCTGAAAGAGTCATACAACACTCTGCCTTGGACATTTATAAACTCGAGTCCGAGGCACTGAGACACTTTTCTTAATCAGTTTCCTCTCAAGTGATGTTCACACTTTACTCAATAAATCACGTTGGATGGTGACGGTGAGGGAATCACATCTGGACTCTCTGAGGGGCGGACCATGTTAGGCTGCTGAAGTAAACCCAAAGATGTCGTGCAGTGGAAATTAAATCATTCCGAGAAGGAATCACAGATATATTTGCATGTCCAAAGAAAGGAAATGGTAAAATTGGACAGATCAGTCGAGATCAGTTCATCCGACAGCTGTAAGTCTGCACTGTTGTGATTGGCAAGACTGGTACCACTTTCTAACTGGGCGTACTTGATATTATTTTATCTTAGCACGATTTGAATGACAAAATAGGTTAAAAAAACTAAAATTCAACTGCACCTCACAGTCTTCATCAATGAATGGAGAGAACCTTATATATGTTGATGAGCATGACCGTGATTCTGGCGTTGGACGTGAACGTCCTCCTTGATCTTTCCCCCGACTGTGCACCGACTTCTGGCCGTTGACCTTCGAACCTTCTCGGTCGATGCCATGACTTGCACTGTCTGTTTCTGTTGTCCGTTCAGTTTCTCGCCAACTGTCTCACTGAATCAGCCCACAGGTGTCAGAGGAGGCTAAATGACTTGTTGTGGTGTCTGTGGAGATTTAATTATTTGATAAACCTTTTTGCAGCTACTAACAGGCCATACATTCCCACAGTATGTCAAAGTAAGTCATTAGTGTCATGTTATAATTAGCAGTCAAGTTTGTAGCTAACTCAATGAGTCAATAGTAAAGGATCTTCACTCACTTATATGTGATCAAGATAAATGAATGTGCTAGATAAAAGGATAGTCCTGATTATGACAACGGGGTATATATGAGCCAAAGGGATTTTATTACGACCTTGCAATCCAAATGTTGTTTTTATTAATGGCTTCTGGCGACCTGTAAAGAATAATTAACCATTTTCAAAGGCGTTGCTACCCACTTATAAAGCTTTTATAAACCTTTTACAAAGTATGACTAAAAGTGGTACAGCAAATCAAAACCACCATGTACTTAGAAAAAGCTCAAACAACAAGCCATAAAAAAACTATTTGTGAATCCAGCTCGCAAATGGGACTCATATTTCATGTCCCCTGCACACACCCCGCTGCTTCTTCTTCACATTCAGTGTTCAACGCACACAGCGCCACATACCCCACAGTAACACATAAAAGAATGGGGATTATCTTTTCAATTTACCCAGCCCTTGATGTTATGCAAACAAGATGGAGTGGAAAAAGAAAAAAAAAATCCGGTTAGTTGGACACCATGGAATTTATTTCTTGAACCCAGAATAGCTAGATCTGTCAGGCTTCAAGTCCTAATGTAGTGCAGCTGATCCCCCCAGCTTTCACAGCCTCATTCCATCTTTCAATCATAAGATTATAACAGATTCTTAATGGGACGCAGACTCCACATTCCCAAAGTCTGTAAAGGCCTACAGGCATCCAAATCATATTGTTCACATTCAGCTTGAAACAATCTGAAGATGACAAAAGGTCTGTGACACACACACACACACACACTGTTCTCATCATGCAATGGCCGGGAGGAGAGGGAGGTGATGATCTGCACATTGTGCTCACGGCTCGGTGGGTAACTGTGAGCCTTAAGGAGCACAGAGGAGCTTGGAGAGGAAATTTGTTTGTGTTCCTTGGTTGGATACCAACCCCGAGAGAATAAGGTTAGATGTTTGGAAACTTTTGGGCAGATAACTCCAGAAGCTTTCCATCAAGTTTAATTTAATTTTCTTACCGGCCAAATCCAGTTACACATGGAGATTGTCGGCGTGGGTATCTTCCAAAGTTCTTTCTAGTATGACAGTCGTTATTTGTGTTTGCCCAGACAGTGTTTCCTCGCTGACCTGTGAAAAAGTCCCGGTAGTCCCATAGCTGAGAAACCAGAAATAAACCATCTTCCAGGACAAAGACACCCACTTGATCTGACTGCCTCAAAACTCTCATATTGGCTTTCCTTAAACTTTTTGAGGCACAAACAAGGACTGTGGATTACAATGTGGTTGCTGCACAAGAATATCTCTTCACGGCCAGTATGATTATGGTAACTCTCTCGGTGTATGGCTTGTGAGTTATTGTATTAAGACAGAAAAGAAGAAAACATCCTTATCCTTTAAATTGTTAGTATACTTGAAACAAACTGCTTGTCAGATTGTTGAATAGGGTCTGTAACCTCCTCCTCCCATGGCTTTCCAAGATCACAACTGAAGGATGTAATTTGGACAGTTTTCCCAACTTTCCAAAATCTACAATCAGTAGTCACATGAAATGATGATCTGAGCTTAGATTGAAAGCTGTGTTTTACCTATTTTTTCTTTTGGTTTTTGATAAGTTTGGCTTCTTATAATAGAGAGCCTTTTGTCTGCCTTGGAGCGTTCAGATCAGGTATTAAAACTTTGTTTGAAGCGCACTGAACACTTTACATTGGTGTGATTATTGTTCTTGCAACATAAAACTATAAATGCACACAGAGTATGTATGAAAAATAGTTGTCAGAAAGCAACCCATCATACAAACAACTTGATTTTTTTTTTCGTGAATATAATGTGGTAATGCTTTGTGCCTTCTCTGAGTCAAAGAAAAAAGCTTAGTCTTAGTTTCTAATCATGTGTTGGGCAAACACAGGGGGCTCCTTAGTGACCTAAGAGCAGCATTTAAAGATGTTTTCTGGGTCACTGAAGCAGAACTCAGCACTCTCTCATTTATATCACACACACACCCACATGACATACCTGAAGATAAAAAGAAGGGTAGCAGAGATTGTGTATCACTCCAAAGCGAACATATTTCTGCAAACATACCTTCATGCACAAACACACACACTGGACGAAAAATGAGAACGGTTTTCTTGTTTTCTGGAGTCGCCTTACACCAGGATACACCCAGAAATGCAAACAGGCATGCGAGCACATACACAGTGACTTATGGGAGAGTCAGACACTGCTGAGTGGTTGCATTGTTGATGACAAGGGCCCGTGAAGGAAGAGCACGCTTCCTGTCTGTGATCTTGTTGTCGTGGAGACAGCAGGCCCCAGTCAAATAGATTATCCCGGATCCTTTGATCTTTAAGAGGGAAACCAAAGAGGATCCTTAAATTGGCACCACTTTTCCACATAAAATAAACCACTGGCATAGTTTCGGTTTTTCTGTCAACAGCTTTCATCTGACTCAGTGCACTCCGGAAAAATCTGCAGTTTAAAACTCTCACACCAGCATCTTGTTGGTTTGTCTGAGGCAGGAAACACTTTATTTGACAAAGTAAAGACCAACTGTTTATAAGGACTTGTTCGCTACCTGGCAATGTGGCAAATTGTCACAGATGGAGAGCCAGCAGTGGTCAAACTCTAAATAATAAAATGAACTTTTCCTTCAGTTTCTTCATATTTTAGAATAAGCAATTAACTCAAACTCTCCAATTTTGTTGTCAGAGACAATGACAGTAAATCTGTTTGAACACGACTAACATAAGTGACTTTTGACTGAAAAACACCTCTCTGGGGTGCACAAAGGCAAATGAGCAAGGGAGTCGTTCACTTGGCTGCTTCTTTTATACTTGTACATCTTGTGATTATACATATGCATGCTTATTCCTTCACCATTTCAAACCCAGCTCTTGATGATGATGATGATGATGATGACGACTTGCTTGATGTGCAAGTCTGCCCGACCTAGAGTGACCCACAGCACCCTTTTTTGCAAAGATCCAAGAGAAGTTTTATTGTTGAACACTCCACTCAAATTGGTTCAGTTTACCAGTTTTTAGGCACATTTTTAATTGGCACATTACAAAAACGTCAGTAAAAATGCCAGAAACTCAAAAGAGAAGTTCAAAGTTTGTACGCTTGACGAAAATGGAAAAGTTTACATATCATCTATCACACATCAAGCCTCACGGAAACACTTGTTAAAAACATATTATAATGCCTGCGTCTGATCTTGCACTGTAGACAGAAGTCATGCCATGATGGCACTCACTCTAACCTGCCAAGATTAGATGCCTAAATTTCCAAAAATTACAGAATAAAAACTGTAACATCCCGGGTTCAAGTTCATATAGAGGGGGCTTGTTATGTGTCATTCCTTTCTTCCATAACTGCAAATAAACACTGTACATGTGTAAGGAAACAAATCAAAAATCATTAAAAATATATACACCTGTAATGTCCTCTTGAATATATTGACATTAATGTACCTGATGGACACCTGCTTCAATTTCAAATCTCTTATAGCCCCAGTAAGTCTCCAACTGGACTCAATGAATCATTTGGTCTTTGTACCAGTAAGTCAGGTTGCATTGTAAATGTCCAAGATGTCAAAACGCCTCTGCACTAATGTCAACGTGCAAACTCTGCCATGTTTATTGTACGAGGCGATTAAAGTGATTCGGATCCTGCAGCTCATTTGAAACCTCTTGATATTCCCCCAGCAACAGACTCAAAGGCTGTCACTCACCAAGCTGCTCTCTGTATTTATCTCCATCTCTAATAAACAAAATCAGCTCTTAGTTGTTTCTGTTTATTCTCTGCCGGGTTCGATTGCCCTCCAATCAAAACAGCCGGGTCATTCCATTGTACTTAGCATCTAGCATCCGTTTACCCCGACGCTGCACGGCCCTGCTTTGGTTTGCTGCATAAACAGTTATCTGACATGTAAGGTAAACACTTCATGTCATGTCTGTCTCACAGAGAGAGAGGGAAAGAGAGAAAAAAGGAGAGACGATGTGAACGCAGTGAAAGACAGTGGAAAGACTGACTTTATTTTTGTCATAATCCTTCCTTCCTCTTCAAGCAGACAGAGATGGGAAAGCATCGTTTTAAAGAGGTCAGATTAATCTCACTGTCTGTGGCTTTTGTTTCCTTTCAAGTCTTCTCAGCTGCATTAACGTCCCCGGTGACCGGCGACCCGAGGGAAACTCTCAGCACGCCTTTATGTTTCTTGTGGTCGAAGCCGAAGACGGAGCTGCGTAGGCTTCCTGCCAAACTCTGCAGTATCACATGAGGGTCATAAATCAAAACTATTATGAGGTTTGTGTAATAGTACAGTACGAGCGGTTATGGAGAGTCGTGGGGGAGACAGATTTGATTCAGCTTGTGTTCTGTCATCCTGCTGATGCTGGTGTGGTTGTTGGTGGCCCGGTGATCAGACAGACCTTTAAACACGGGAACCGGGGTCTAAACCTGCTGTGTCAGCAAATATCCAGCCTGCTGAAGTGTCCTTAAAGGAAAAGTCAACCTGGAACAACATTTTTAACAACCTTTGGGAGAAGTACAGTTGGTTCTGGTAACTTTAAAATGTAAAGATGTGAATAATAGTTAAAACTCTGAATGATTTTCAACACAGACATATAGCAGTCTGTTGTCGCAGTATGGCAACAACAAACAACAAAACACGCGTTTTGTGTAACAGCCACAATGCTTTTTTTTCCCACCAGTTTTTGGGACCCAGAATAACTCTTGCAGTCTTGCTTTTACTGCTGCCATCACTCCCTCCACCTACACAAGACAGCCCACAGCTGAAAGGAGCAAGTTCAGGCATGTTCTTTGGTCATCACAAGTCATGCTGGGAAATGTAGGAACTGAAGTAGAAGAGCACGAGACACATTAATAGAAAGAAAGTCATTTAAATGTGATACAAATGTTTCAGTGACAGTGCAAATGTCTTTTCCGAATCTGGATTTTACCTTCCTCATTAAATCGCAACTCAGAATTTTAAATAAAACAGGTTTCCTTAATAAAAAAGCCTTCTTTTGTTTATGAGTCTTTAAGAATCTGACTCATCACTAATGTAAATCTGATTCACATGTCTGTGTAGTGATGTCTGCTTTTTCTTGTTGTCATATCCTCAATATCCAGCCACTTCTTGAAAAAAGTCATGTTTTTATTACTCAGTAGCTTTTTTTCTTGGCTCTGCTAAATTTCCCTCCAGCTGTTCAGTTATATTTTTATTTCCTTTTTCATCATCAGTCTTTTCTTTTGTGATGGCTTTGTAAGGGGGTATAAGTGTCTTTCTGGGCCTAAATACATCGTGTGAAATGAAGTTTCAATTCTGGTCACGATGGTCTCAGCCCAATGCTGTTCTTTGGGTCTTGAACCCAAATATAATTCCCATGTATGCAGATGACTTGATGTTTTCCTGCCATAAAACCCGTTTTGTTGCCTGCATTAGCCACAATTGAGACAACATTCTTAGTTCATCTCTGCTCTTTTTCTGTAGACTGTTTCCCCACCAGGACACCCGGCTCTGTCTGCTCTGGTGAAGGAAACTTTACAGTAAACTCGACTGGCATGGAGGCACCACCCCCCTCTTTGTAGCCTTGCATCCATCTTCTCTCTCTCTCTCTTTTTAATTTATATATATGCCTCTCCACCACAAGCCAGTCCAAAGAGCATCTGGTTCCTCTTGGGGCTGCGGTCACAACACTGACAGAGTGCCACATCAAAGCTCCCTCCATCCAGCCTGCAGAGAAAAGAGGAGAGCAAAGAGGGAGGAAGAAGAAGAGAGAAAATCTGGGACAAATTCTGTTTCACACACACCGCAAATCTGTCTTTGCTCATGGAAAAATTGCAGCGCACATCTGTGGTGTTGCGACGAGAATCCATCAATCTCCGTTCCCTGACCGCTTCACTGACACAGATAGTCTGACTTTGGCTCCCACGCTCATCTTTTTACTGCTTTGGAGGCTTTGGCAAGGCATTTCCAGGCTCTAACGTCTGTTGTCGCTTTCTATTGTATTAGTGTTACATCATATTTATGCAATTATGTCGATGAATTTGTGACGGCGTGGCTTAACTTCAACCTCTGTGTCTCCTAAGTGTGCTTGGAATTCCCTGAAGAAACAAATCTCCACCGTGAAAAAGATCAGTGGTGACCAAAAATCCTCTTAATGCCTTTCCTGTCTTCAGGCTAGGGCACGTATGCACACAAACTTACCCACACACAGGAGGAAGATCAAATGTTAAGGGCTTGTGATGGTAGGTTTTTTGAAATGTGACCCTCTAGCAATTTCACTGTCACTCAAAGGCACCAAAAACACAAACATGAGCGTACCTGCTGCTTCCCGCCGCTCTTTGTGTTCAACAGCTGAAAAGAATAATTTTCGCTCTGCACGGGCAAGTTTTGACAATTGACGTGCACGGTAATGAATTACCATTAAATTACATTTTGTCTCTGCTCTAAAAGCATATAAATTAGTCACAGATGAGAGTGATGTGGGCCAGGAGGGTGGAGCGTTGGTGAGCGAGGCTGGGTGCAGTGGTCGAAAGGTTATCGGTTCAAACCCACCAGCATGCTGCTAAACAATGAACACCTACACATTTTCCACTCACCGACATGGATAAGCATTTCAACCTCTTAACAAGCGCTCCCTTCTTTGTGCAAAAGCTCAACAATGACTAAACAAAATGGACCTTGATTTTGAATACTTCTGTTTACACCAAATAAACAAACCATAATGTTCAACTAAGTTTACAGAAGAAGAAAGATGGTAAAAATATGGGTTTCTTTCTGTCATTTATATATTTATTATACTTTAAGTAACTGCACTGATGTTGGATTTTGATATTGCTTCCAAACAATCATCCCATCTGGGGGAGGATTTATTTTGAAATCTTTTTTTTTCCTCCAAAAATATCATTAAATTATTCTTGTTTCTCATTGTTTTTTTTGTTTGTTTGTTTTAACTTGCCTGGTCTTTTTCTACATCTTTAGTGATTTCCTTCCTGCCTTCTGGAAACCTCCAGAGAAGAGACCCAACCTTGTGGATGAGAGGTTAAAGACCAGTAACGTAGTAATGCAATGTGATAAAACCAAAGCCTGTCTTGCAGCTGCAGTGCTGTTCACACCAAAATAAATCAACAGGCCTCGCAACATCAGTGCAGAGCCAACACCGTTGACCTCATGTCTCCAGAAATCCAATGAAGGGTCCCTCCTGCTCCAGGATAGCAAGACAAACTGTGGGCGCAGAGGTCGGATCCACCTGTCAGTCCACAGAGGGACTGAGAGGAACCTGACAAAGAAATTTTTCTAAAGCCAACAAAAAAACCCATAAATACCAAAGAAAACTATAGAAACTATATATAGAAATAGATGTAGTTATTGTGAATGTTTTACATAAATGTGCACACCTGAAAAACATTTGAATCAATGATTGAAAGGAAAGTGGATTACCAACAAAGAAGTGTAATTCTGTATGATCATAGGACACATTTTGGTGAACATTGGCTTTACAATCACGCAGCAGCTACTTTTAGCATGATGTACAACATTGCTGTGGTTGCTCTGTCAATAAAGAGCCTCCAGTCAGTGATCACTATGAGACATCAACTACTAATAATAACAGTCACTTGATATTCCTAGTAAAGTATTAGTAATTAAGTTATTTTTATTTGCTTCCTTAATAGTCCAGGTCCTTAGTTTAATCACACTGTAATTATAATATGTTAAGCTACCTCAGTGTCAAGTCATTACCGATGCCTCTGTTGCATTCGTGAATGTAAAATGACTTCTTGTTTGTCTTTGACTCGTGAACCGAAGTTTGAAAGTTCAGTGTTTGCTTTATACAAACCACAGTTTCAAAAATGGATTTTCAATCTCAACTTTTAAGCAAACATGGACAACAAGTCCTAACAGTGTTTATTTGAGCATCTACAATCCAGTGACCACTCCATCTGCTGAGGAAGATCAGTTGATACAATTCAAAGCTCCACAACAGCCTCTAAACTTTTATTTCTATATTTTAACGACACTGTGTAAGCTGTGGCCTCTCGTATCCACATATGACAAAAAAAGGCATCACTTCATATGTAGCATAAGATGTTCCCCATTTAAGAGGGACTCAGCATGCAAATCTTTATAGATCTTTATAGTTTTTCTTCTTACTTTAAACTCCCATCCTTCAAAAGTCGTGACCATATAAGACTGTCATCAACTTGTCTGCTTAAAAACAACAAGGTCTAAAAAAAGTTTGAGTCATTTAAAAGTGATGGCATGACTTTTAATAGCGGTGATAAATTCATTCCTTGCTCTCTCGGAGCACTACATCTCCCGGCGACATCAGAGTCCTCAGTGAGACGTCTGATTTGCGAGGCTGCTCTCCAGTCATCCTCCAGCTACCTGCAAGCAGCTGGATGGTCGCGAAGCGTTTCACAGCTTTCTGTTCCTCCTCCTCAGACTCATGCCAGAGCCTTTGATGCATGCAGCTGCCTGTCACACCCAGGGGAAAACCACTTGGACAGGAATAAAATGAAATCTCTATATCTGACTTCATTGCAACTGCTTCAACAGAACTGGTTTTTATAGTTGATTCCTTTGTGCATATTTTGTTTACAAGTTGCCAATTGGTACAATGCTGCCTGTGAACATTATTATATCGAACAAATGTCATTAACACGTGTTGTTATGTGGCACCAAAAAGTAAACTGCTGTCTTTATCTTTTGTTGAAATAAGGACTTGGTTGGAAAGATGTCTTACCATAAACACTGTGCATTATGACCATCAAATCTTTAGACAGAAAACTGACATCAGATCAGTGGACTCCATTGGGATTGGCTTTCCATGACTTAAAGTAGCAATCCAACATACAGATCTCTGCACAAATCACGAAAAGCTATCAAAAACAATAAATGCTACAAAGCTGGTACACAAGCTTTCATATAATTCATATAGTTTTGCTTTGTGCCTATTAAAATAGCACCAGTTTGGGGTTTTTGACTATTAACTCATGAGCTTTGAAGACAAAGTCTTGCACTTGGTTGATCACATGAACTGTGATAGATATAGTCATGTAAAAATTAAAAAAAGAGAGCAGGAGGGAGGAGTTCAGACCAATCTCACTCTGCACAGCGGCGTGAAGTGGGTGTGAATGTCAGATCGTGGGTTTCAGAAAGTCACAGAAACTGTCGGACACCCATTCTGATGTCAAAAAGCTGCTGGGGGGGGGTGTCTGAAGATATTCGACCATCCAACATGCAGTTCTGAAGAAGCATCACCTCTTTTAAAGCACTTCCTCTGGCCACTGTCTGGTTATGGTGGTGCTGCTGCTTCAGTCGGCTGAAGACCTCCGCTCTCTCCGCATGCTTCATGCAGAGCAGGCCGGTGTGGAGTCAGCCTGTATGTTCACCGAGCAGCTGGCACCACCCAGGACAAACAGGAGCCTGTCGGGAGAAGTCCAGAGGCTGCTGGATGAGCCAGAGGCCACAAAAACCACAAGAATCCTGACTCTGGCATGGCAGAGCAACAGCAGCATAGGCCTCTCCTGGGTTGGTGAAGGAGAAGGAGATGGGTCATGCTGCATCATACATTTCTATGAATTTAAAGGATTTTTTCTCTTTTTTTGGCTTGCTCCAGTAATTAAGCTTCTCCCATCATTTGCATTTTAATAATTTTGCTGTTTTTCTTCCTTCAGGAGGAGCCCGTTTGCTGTAGCTCATTCTTGTCCACTGTGGAAAAACAACCGCCGCAGCCCTGAAAATTGCTTAAGGTAAATAATCCATCACTGAAAACATGACAGCTTATGGGTTCCATCAGTGTTTCAGTTTTATCATTATTCCTCTGAGCTGAGCAGAGCGGCCTCATATCAGCGCTGCACTACGTTGTGCTCTGCTCACTGTCAATCACCCCACACCCGCAGGAAGACCCGGAGGTCTCCTGAAGGAAGTAATCACTCAAAAGCTTGTTGCCTTTCAAACGTTTCTGTAACATCTGGGCCCTCCTGCGGGGACAGCAGTCATTTTCAAGCTACTGTAAGTTGGACATGAAAATTTACTAAATGACTGAGTTTTCCCTCAAAATAATATGAAGACAGCAGTAACTATATTTCTTCCTCCCTGTGCTTCATTATTGTCTCGTCATTTTCTGCTTTCTTTCCCGGATTTTCTTTTTTCAGGGACAGTTCCTCCTTGACCCCACGGGCCCCTTTTGTTCCAGAGAAGTTCAACACAATGGGATCTCTCATTGCACACTAGAATATTTAGCAATGCAACGCAGATGAAAAGGCCTCCCTCCCCTCCTCTCCTACATCTCCTCTCTGCTTTTTCTCCCCCTCTCTCTGTGTCTCTGTTTCCCGCTCGTAGTCTGGATTGACTTAACTGTACTGTTTCAATTGTCTCTGCAGCACCAGATGTCGTCCATAATGAAGCTGAACTTGGAGCCGGGCCTTCCTGACTGGGATCAGGGCTACCTCACGTTTGACTCAAGTTTTTCCAAGTGTCACAGGCGTCACTTTTCAGTTGGGGCAAACGTGGGTCAAGTACAGTAGAGTTTGCAGAGATATTTTATACGTTTTATCTCACTTAAAGGGGGACATCTCTGATTGTATGCATGAAGATCAGTTTGCTCCTCATAAAAAAAGTATTACTCAGCCTGTGAAAGCAGGTTTCAGGAGCTTTCCAAAGTTTTGGATTTGAAAGATGTGTCTGTTTTCCAGGACTTTAGGGTCCAAGAAAGGAGGCTATTGACTTGCATTAGGGGAATAGTTGGATGTAGTGTTTTTCTAGCTTGGCCCGTACTAGTGACTAAAAGCTGGGGTATCTCTGCTTCTGCTGCACAGATTTTACCCACTGCTTTGTCAGTCCTTTACTTATTTCCCAAACTCTAAAGTTATAATCTGGAAGATTTCCATTTAAATAAATGTTTTCAATGGATGGATTAACACAAAGGTGAATTGAGTCTATGTCCCACTGATGAAAGCCCTTGTATTTGCAATATTTTGACCCAGGTGTCTGTGGTGACTTTCCTGAAAAAAACTTGTGATGCACAAGTAGTGTTTTAATGCAACAGACCCGCGCTTAAACTCACCTGTGTGTAAAGTTGTGCATCGTTTTTTCCAACCTGTGCCAGTGCTTCAAGAAAACAGTTCCTATGATCAAACAAAGAAATGTTCAACGACTCCATGAATGTGCAGTAGAAAAATGTATGTATTGCACTGTTATGTGCTGTATTCATTATAACAGACGTCAATAGATTGCACAACAGTGACTTACTGATTTGGATGTGATTTAATTCATCATCTACCAACGTTTTAGCTTCTTTTAGCTCATTGTTTTAATTTTTTGTAACTGTTTTGGTTGACTTTCACCACTCTTTCAAGTCATGCAGGCAACTAATTAAACTTACTAACTGACTAAACAGGCAACTAACAAGATTGCCATATAAGCTTAACAGATGACATGTCAGTGTTTGAAATGTTTGAGTGTCACATCCAAGTGACCAAACTATGTGTTAATGCAGGTTTAGGTAGCTTTAAGGCTGTTAAAATCAGCTATACACAGCCTTACATTATTATATACATTCTGTATCAGCTTGTTCCAGCTTATTATCAAACCTGCAATATGAGATAGTTTCACAGTATTAAAATCTCCATGTTTAATATGGCAGTGCAATTCAACAAATACTCTAGATATGATGTGCATCATTTTATACACAATTCATTACAGTTCAGCCTGACATATTTGGTATATTTAGAAACACTGGAATCTCCACTTGCCTGTATGATAAAACCTTTTGGCGTTTGAGCGAAGTTTGGCTGTACAGCACAAGTTTGACTGACCCACCCGTAAGTCAGACGGGTTGAAGAGGTTAAACTCGAGACAACAGCTAACACGTCTCTGAAAACACGTTGCCGTTGCTGTCAGTAATCTAAGGCAGTAACAAATAATAAACAGTTAAACAATTAACATCCCATAACTCAGTGTGAGTTTTATGCTCATTGTGCGCCACTCCCTTCTCATTCCGCCTTTTACAGCACCCTCCAGAAATGACACAAACGTCTACGGGGAGACATGAAAAAGGAGGCAAACAGAAAACAGCGCAGTCATCCAGTTCGTCGGTACACGGCCTTAATCAGAACCAGAGAGACAGCAACTTTGAAATGTCCCCACTCCCATTCATCTGCTCTGACATGTTTAGGGACACTGATGATAAAGGCCTAATGCAAAAAACATGTTGGTAAGATCCCCAAAAGCTTAAAAAAGGGAATAACAAATTTCAGCATTTATCGGCAAAATCATAATCACGTTGCACCATTACAGTTTTATTAGAGTTTTATTAGATAATATCAACACTCTTTATATGAACTCGGAGGGAAAAATTGTGTTTTTCACTGGTTTTACTGTCCCACTGAGTCCTTTGACAATCAAAGCAGTCTTATTACCACCTCTCATGGATCGCATTCCTGCAGCGACACAAAGAGGGTGCAGCGATGCTTTGATTAGCCACACAGGACAACGCAGGGGTCAACACACCAGAACAAGCCTCCCAGTTTCACCTCTCTGCCTCCAGCCTCTCCTCTATACAGCCCTCTTATTAATACCCCTTCCGGGCTTCTTGCAAATCCCATCAGTCTGTTTGTCCGGATCTCGTTCGGCGGCTTTTCCGGATTCTAAGAAAAGAAGGAATTGAGAGGGAGAGAGAGAGAAAGGAGGGCTGGAGTCACTCTCCCAGAGCGTGGATCCAGGATTAGAGGAAAAAAAGCAAATACCATGGAGTGTATAGAGGGAGGCAGCCGCGAGGGTTAAGACTCCAGACAATAGAAATTAATTAGAACTCCCTCGGTGGAGGTGGTGGCTCTACTGATTAAGGATTGGAGGATTATTGGATAAGCACATGAAATGCTGTTTTTGTATACGACGGGGGGCTCCTTCACTATCTTCTCTCTCCATATCTGAAAGCATGGACGCAAACTTTACACTGGAAAAAATATTTTGGCACTGTTTGCTTGGCACCTTAAAATGTTTTAAATTGATAGTAACAAAAATTTATATATAAGAGTTTATCACCCATTTTAACCCAATTTCCCACTTTATGTTGTCCCTGAAGTACCTTTAAGGTCAGAAAATGCCGTCTGACAGTATCATACAAATTCTGAGCTGGCATGATTAGTTGACTGACAAAAAACGTTTTTATTCTTAAATCTGATTAATCATCACTTGTTCCAGGTCTTCATTAAAGCTGTATGACCCTTACACTGAGTAAAATATTCAAACATAATACTCCATGCCTTTGTGTCTCTGCTTGTGCATAAATTTCTACATGTTTCCTCACAACTCAGCACAACTAAGTCCTCTGAATTTAAACCATGTTTGACTGCCCAGCATGAGTTTTTGCTGACTGAACTTACAGCTGGGTCAGTGAGTTTTAAAGGGGAGCTCCACTGATTTTACACATCAAAGTCTGTTTAAAGGTTTTGGGGAGCTCTGCTGCTAATGTGAACAAAGTTGTATTAGTCTCTACTAGCATAACTAGCACGAATCTCCATCCAAAATGTTATCAGTCAAGTTATATTGTGGGTAATGTGGTCCCTTGGTTTGGAGGGTGGAAGAAGAATGACAGTATATGTGGTTGTGATGTATCGATTTTGATCCTTTTTAAAATGTCCATTGAGTCTCACAATGTTGAAGGACTGTAATGGAACCAATCTTTGGCGTACTCCTTTAAGAGGTACTAATAGTAAAACTTACACAGATCATATTGATGAATGTTTCTTTGTCTGTCTATTCTATCTGTTTTTGTTTTGTTTTTTTTTCCTATGGGAGATTTGCAGAGTAAAGACAGAGATCAAACAGGATCTTATTCTCTATCTTCTATATTCATCAGAACAGGAGGATTAATGTTTTTGTGCAATGCAAACAATACATGCTATTTTGTGTTTTTTTTGTGCTATGTTGTTCCAAGATGGTCTTTTAACTCACAAACTTCAAACTGATTCACTCATAAAGTCACCAAGTCGTGATGCTGATCATCATTAACTGGAAGCTGAAATTGAAAAAATAAAGTATCATGAAATACTAAATAGGTTTGATGCTTTTGTGAAGATAAACTCAGTGTTTAAAGGTAGAACACAGTTGGCTCAGTGTCAGAGTGACTGAGTGGATGAATGAAGAGGAGCTGGAGACTCTCGCCTCGGGGTCAAAAGATCAGAGAGACAACAGCAAAGAACCACAAGTTGAAAAGAGACAGTCGGAAACTCAAGGCCAAGGTCTCTCTCTCTCTCTCTCTCTCTCTCTCTCTCTCTCTCTCTCTCTCATACACACACACTCACAACAGGTGTGGGGAGGAAAAGGCTCTGTGAACCTTTGTTGTAGTTTTCCCCTCCAGGCAGGCAGGCCATGATGAGAAGAAAATTTGAGAGCCACGGTCAAGAAAAATGTGCAGCATCCATCATGAAGGATAACAAGGAGGACGACGGACACAAATGAAACCTCAACAGTGACTCCACTCAGTGTGGTCCTGGGACAACTTGACCACATGATTTTTTTTATTCTAATTTGATCACTCCTTTACTGTTCAATCTGTTCATCCGTTCATTTTAACACCCAAAGATCACTGTGACAACAGCCCCTTATTTTGCAGCAAGAGTGAATAAACCCTACTAAACTAATTCAGGCTTTTTGATTGTGCACTCCAAAGAGTTGCCTTTCACAAGCTTGGGTGTACAAAAAGGTGTATTGTTGCATTTTTTTTAGAAACTTTCTCACATTTGAAGGGTAAGTTTGTCTTTCTGTTCTAGTAATCATGCTTAGATCCCAACAACTCTTTTGTCATTTTTTTAGAAACTTTCTCACATTTGAAGGGTAAGTTTGTCTTTCTGTTCTAGTAATCATGCTTAGATCCCAACAACTCTTTTGTCATTTTTTTAGAAACTTTCTCACATTTGAAGGGTAAGTTTGTCTTTCTGTTCTAGTAATCATGCTTAGATCCCAACAACTCTTTTGGTGTGGGATTCTGGTTTTACAGGTTATTTGTGTTTGGAAATTTATTTGGACATAACCCAAAGTTTGAGCCAAAGTAAAACATGAAAAAGTAAAATGTCTCCACTGCAAAAAATGTCACTGTCCAAAAGTCAGCCTGGAGTTAAAATCTGGTTTTCTTTACATTTCTTCTTTCAGTTCTTCCAGTTGGAGAAAGTTATGCCCTTTGACAGAAGTTTAATTTCTGTTTTTAATTCAGACTTTGCTTTTTAAGGAGGTTACTGAAAAATAATGTCCACAGTATATACAGATTTATCACTGTGATGATGTAAAGTTGATGCTGCTTTGCGAGAATAGAGAATAGTTTAAGATATTGTTTTTTTATTTTAAGATATTGTAAAACATCTCCGGGTTGGCCAACACACCTTGTGCACATTTTTTTGCAGTGTGCGCCTGACGGGAGAAAAACTCCAACACACACTCCACGCCCATAAAATCTGAACAGAGGCGATGGGAGGTGGGAGGTGGATGGTGGGAGACTTGGGGGGGCAGTCCAATCTCTGAACACACTCACAAACACTCCTCCAGGACGCAGGGCGCACGGAGGGGACGTGCGTAAAAACCAACCGAGCCGCTTCACCTCAGCAGTGAACGACAACACCGGACTCCCGAAACAAAGTCTGAGCCCCCCCCCCCTCTTTTTTTCCTCTTCCAGCTGCTTTTCTTTGTGTTGAAGTGCAAGTTTTTATTCTCTCCATCGAGCCGGAGGTGCGTTTTCTGATGATGCTCGGATATCGCAGCGGTGTTTGCGCCACGCTTTGGATCCATAATGCGCGGATCGGTGTCGGAATAAACCAGGGCGCTGCGTAAAGGACAGCCTGAGCTCCGACAGTGCGTCCAAGAGAGGCTCGTTTGGGTCCCAACACGTGCGGAATGGGGCCGTCATCTGCTCTGCTGCTCTTTGCTTTTCTGGGTAAGAAACTTGTACATGCATTGACTTTGCTCCATGCACTGCAGAGGAACTTTTGTGCTTCCAAAATGGGCGAAAAACATGTTTGTGCGCGTAAAACCAAACGTTCATACAGCCTAAGAAAGAGGGTTTGTTGTGCAAAATGTTTCCCCAACATAAAATGGATGAGATTATCTGAAGTCTATGTATTTTTAGACGTTTCTACATCTTCTGTGGAGCCCATATGTCAGATGGGAGACCTGTCACGCCTCTCCTCACCTCTGCACACCTGTTTACCATCAGGGCTGTGTGTTTGTGTCTGTCTGTCCAACAGGTCTAAAAATAATATGAACATTTCCCCCGCTAAGTTCTCCCTGATGCCACGGTGATGAACGCGTTTGAAGGCTAAAAGGCAATAAAAAAGAGCTTCCCAGGGGGCTGCTGGGCAGATGAAAGCACACTGAGAAGTTAAGAGCCACTTAAAACATCCATTCCTGATGAAAACCCTGTCTGAGCAGCAGAGGATTATGGGACTGCAGTTGACCCAATCCATCTGCTGCCAGTGACAGTGGAGGGAAACATTTTAGCTGCAACTTCAAATGACCGGGTTGAGATAAAACGATATTTTGGAGTCCACTTATCCTTAAGTGTGTTTAAGTGAATCTAACGTTCAATTAGGTGGTGTGTTATTGCAGCCTTTCCTAGTGGCACTGAAAATGCACTGTCAGCCTAGATTAGTGTGTGCTGTAAATTTACTGGGGGAGAAAACCTCACCGAGCCTTCGGAGAGTTAAACAGCAAAGTTTTTTTTATATTAAAAAAAAAAAAAGACCCACTCATGCACAGAAAGAAGCAGCAGCAGCTGCTCGAGCTTCACCTTCTTACTGATACAAGTGTAATAAGACCTCTGCCGGGCCTTGATGGGCTCTTTAAGTTTTATTGCATCTGTAAAGATTCAGCAAATCACTCAACTGTTTGTTCAAGTAATAGCCCACAACTTTTTGAGGAGATCGTGATGTTGGGGTTGGGAAAGTTGGACTGCGAGGAAGTGAAGATTTGAGTGAGTCTCTCTCAAACTTTGGTTATTGCCTGTACACAAGGAAGTAGAGAAACGGCAAACTCTAACAATGATAAAGGAAATGCCATTTAACCATTTTAATCGCAAGTCTCTGAGGTACATGCCCATATTTATGTTTAATTAAAAAAAAAGGAAAAAGTGTGAAAATTTAACATTGGCTTTCATTTTAGTCAATCATCAAACATAAACAAACATTTTTAGCAATGCACACTCAAATGTAGTTATACAGGAGGCACGATATCCGTGTTAAATAGTTAAACATTACTATCAAAGGTAACTGTCAATACAAGATCACAGTAAATTATTAAAAGTAAAGTTAGGTGGAAATTGAATGTATCCCCATAATTAATGTTGATATCGGTGACACAGATGGAGGAGAATATTTCAGTGTAGAAAAATAAGTGTCAAAAAGACATAAAAATGCACGTCATAAAGCACTGATATATGTTTTCTTTTGGTTCATTAATTTGCATACATACTGTACATGCATATATGCAAGTATATGTTTATATGCTGCATACACATAGCTAACAATACACAAAATATAATATATGAATGCATATTAGAAAAGGAGTGTACTAGTGTGATTAAAAACAAACAAATAAAAGGACATGTGAGGACAGCTCAATGAAAATTAAAAGAATACAAACAAAATATAAGAGAGGTGAGAAATTTGCTAATGTATCAGTCTGTCTCTGTTACAAATGGTGCGACAGTCTTTGGTCCTTTCAGGCTGAATCACAGTTTTTAGAGCAACATGAGACATTTAACAGAGATCTAAAGATGCCAAGTAATTAGTTCTGTAACTGCAGAAGCATCAGTGAGAAAATTAGCAAACTCATTTCATATGAGGGGAAACAGTCTTAGAAACTATGTCAGCGCAAGTTTGACAAACTACAGCAACAGAAGGAAAAGGCGGCCACGAGTTCGCACAAACAAGCAGAGGGGAGAGAGACAAATGATGCTAATTGTTGTGCAGCCCAGACTGTCCCACCTCCGTATCCACAGAGTTTCAGCGGTGATTCATTCATCGGCAGAGGAAGACATCAAGGTTTTCTGGAAAATTGGAAATAAACAGTGGGAGAACTTTCTTTATTCCTGCAGGAAAAACAATCTGATAGTGTAAAGGTCCATTTAGTAGCTGCTCTAGAACTTTTAGTCGTATCACTCGGTCTTCATCAACAGATGGTTTTTCATGTTTCCATTTTTTTCCGGATCACTTGAGGGACTGCTGAGCTTCAAAAGTTACTGTTGACCCTCAAAAAAGCATCAGAAAAGCTGCTAAATGGACTCTGAGTTGAGACTGTAATGTGAAATGACTTTTCCACTAATATACAGTTCATGTCAGTGTACGCGACATATTTCAGATCATGAAGCTTAAGGAGTCATTTATTTTCTGAACATGTTAGAGGTTCAGCTGTTTTGGACAGTCAGACCAAAGTATTTCGACTGCTGAATTTGTTGGATTTCCGTTCAATTTCGTACAGATATTCATGGTGTAATTTTTTTGGTGATGACTTTTCCTTGAGCACCACCAGCAGGTCAGACGGTTTATTTATCCTGTAAAAATATCCCAGCATCGATTGGACGAATTAACCCAACATGGTATAGAGCCATTCGTGGTTCCCAGAGGATGACTTCAGTGATCCCCTCATGTTTCCTGTAGCACCACCACGAGGTCGACACGGCTTTTATTGAAATGTCTTGACAACAGTGGAGTGGATTGCCATAAAATGTGGTAAATACATTCATACCCCCACATGAATTTAATAACTTTTAGATTTTCAAAAACTTTTTCAAAGTTTTTGGTTAGTATACTTTCAAAACTAATGAGAAACTAACACACTAAACTAAGATGATGATAATGGTAGGTGGTAATCTGCTAAACATCCACATGTTGGTATTGTCACTTTGAGTACGTTAGTGTACTGATGTTGTCCTAAATGCTAAATACTACAGCCTCACAGGAAGTCCTTTGTTTCTTCATACTGAGCTGCCAGAACGACCGTAATCTCCTGTTGCCCAACAAGAACAATGTTTTTTTTTTAACCTTACTTAAAGCTGCATGTGAAATCCAAATCTGTGCAAGCTAAC
This sequence comes from Scortum barcoo, assembly GCA_023238725.1. Taxonomy (NCBI): domain Eukaryota; kingdom Metazoa; phylum Chordata; class Actinopteri; order Centrarchiformes; family Terapontidae; genus Scortum; species Scortum barcoo. The sequence continues at coordinate 10,172,159 of CM041533.1, forward strand.
TCATATCTACAGCTGTCAGATAAATGTGTATTAGGTTACAAAAGTGCAATATTTCTCTCTGAAATCCAGTGAAGTAGAAAGTCCTTCAAAATTAAGTATTCGAGGACCAGTACGTCTTTAAAGCTGTACCGCTGTACTCAGTTACCTCCCGCCTCTGGATTCAGCCCTTAAGTGTTATTTCTCTTCCCCCTTTAAGTCCTGCATGGTCACTGCCAAATGCTAAGATAACACAAAGAACAGTCCTTTGTCTGATCTCTCCGCTCTGGCACTTTGGGATTTTTTTTTTCTCTTCCCATAAACGACGTGGAGTCTCTCCGCTTGTCAGGGGTCCCAGCGGTGTTACCTCACCGGTGGGATCAGGCCAACTGGAAATGTTCTCTGTGGTTTGGGGCTCTGGGAGTTTTGTGGGCTCTTTGATTCAGATAGAGAGCAGCAGTTTGGGAAAGCGGCACCAGCAGCGGCAGCGGCGGCGGCAGCACGAGGGAGGGTTCGAGTCCAGCCGCTCTGATTATTGCCGTAATGAGGGGAGAGTTTTCCTTTTAGAGAAAGCTAGTGGACGAAACTCCCACCGCTCGCACATTCGGCACTCTTTAAATGCGAAGGAGTCGTGTGATGCTGCCTCTTAAAAAGTAATTTTTACAAACAGGCTACACAAAACTTCTTTTTAATAATGTCCTCATTTATTACTTTATAAGCCTGTTTTCTATTTTCCATTTCTTGTTTGCCGTTTGCTGTGGATAAAAAAAAAAAGACTGTTTCATTATAATTATAATATTTTCACAAAGCCGCAAATTAGTTTGAAACAAGTCCTGTTGTTACGCAGCTGACTCTGGATCAGGTGTGTCTCTGCTGCATGGTTTAATGTGGGGAAGATACTTTTAATGTAAAACTGGAGAGGTTTTACATTTTAAGGTTTCATTGCTTCATTCAGCGGCACGAAAATTTGTAGACAAGATGTCCAAAAATGCTTACTATGCATCCAACATATTCCTGGAGATATCGAGGGCATGCGTTGCCCAGAATCTCTAGAGAGCTGCAGCAGAGCTTCAGGAGATAATTCACCATCTTATCATCAGCTTGTTTCCTGTGGCTTAATATAACATTTCCATGATAACTGCTGCAGAGCTGAACTCAAGTGGTGCTTTAATCCAACATGGCCGACTCTTTCTGGAGTTCTGTCTCGCCTCAACTTGACATCCATCTCAGTCTCTCCTCTTTGTTGTGTGAATCCAAACCAAAATCCTTGAAGTCATTCCACACCCATGTTTTATACTTCATGTGATTTATTATGTTTTCAGCCGCTAGGAATCAAAACCAAAAACATAAAAAACATAAAAAAATAATCATCAAAATCACACAAAAGAATCAGATTTATACTTTTTATTGACTGTTCAGTTTTAGTGTTGTGTGTGTGTAAGGCTGATATGACCTTTTAAAACAGGCAACATATTAATGACAATCATCAAATTAACCTAAAAAATCATACATGTTACTGGGACCCTTTTTTCATAATAAAGATCAAGAAAATCAAGCGCTCCAGAACAGATTAATACACATTATGATGAGATTGTTTTCTCAACTTATAATTACCCCTGCACTTAAGATAAATGCAACAATTTAAAAATAAGTCCACTTACTAGCTTCATTACTAGGTGAAATGTGGTTGATGCCTTTTTAAACAACCACCTATAATCACATGACCAGTGTCACATGATGAATGAAAAGTTTATAAGAAAAAGCCACTGAAGAGGACAGTGAGATATTGTTAACAGCTGCAGAAAAATCTAGTACAGTTGTTGGATTTTTTTATTTATTTTTTTTTTTTAAGGGGGGGAGGTCAAACAGTTAGCAAATCTATTTTTCATCTTCATGTTGGCTCACGTCTGATGTGCTACAGTCGACTGGTTAAAGACAGCTGATTGTTTGGTTGAATGTTTAAGCGTCAGTGGTTGTTGTTGCTGTAAAGAACAATTATTTCATGATAAATCAACCATTGTAAGCTATAAAATGCCAGAAAATAATAGAAATTGATCAAGAAATGGTGCAAAGTGTGAAATATCTACATTTTAGAAGCTGGAACTGTTGAGTTTTTTTGTATTTTTCCCTTAAAAATGCTCAATGATGACTAATTTATATTGGTAAGAGGTATTTAATGGCAGTAATTATGTAAGTTTGGTTTATTTTCTAGCCCTAGTTGTGCTTTTAATACTTTGCCTTGGAAAAATATACCACTGTGTGCTCATCCTGCCCTGAAATTCACCTCACACGTCTGTGAGGTCAAAAGTGTGTTTGCATTACACATCTCACCAGGTTTCCCTATAAATTCACACGCTCACTGGTAGTTTCTGCTCTTGTCGTTGTGAAAACAAGCTGTTTTGCGGGGTCTTTCTCCTGGTCCAGGTGCAAAAAAAAGGCCTCACACACAACATGCAGCAAACTGTGAAGCCCTTTCTTTGATTTTTAGCACAGCTCCTGCCAGCAGAGCAGCGTCACTAATGCCACCAGCTGAGTCAAGGGGATCAAACCCCCCCACTGTCCAGTGTTTCCACCGGGCAGCGCTGTGATGTGGTGATTTACACATGCCTCGGCTAGTTGCTGCCCCGATGGGTGTAAAACAACTGGACAGAGCGTTGTTCTTCACAGAGCTTTTGGCTTCTTTTTAATCAGCTGTTTTCGTTCCCCTCTCTGTGTTATTAGGCTCAAATTAAAAGCACAGAGGCGACCGCAGCGGCATTCCAAGGCGTTAAATGATATTGCCAGGCAAGTCTGGTCCAATCGAAAGAATTTAAGGCAAAGTCTTCCGATTTCGTGGAAGATTTCGATGATATTTAGAGTATTATATGGAATAAATCCTCGCTGGAATGTGAGCTGTGAGGCTTTTCTTTGGCTGCAGGCTTTGAAAATGCTTTCATTTCCGATATTTTATCCCCTTAAGCTCGGCCCATTGTTGAAGATATTGTTATTTCATGTGGTGTATCAAGGGTACGCAGACTTGGTGGGAGCTGAGTTTTTCAAATGTCAACGCTGCACTTGTCCTTTTTAGGTTTGTAGCTTGATGTCAGAATTTCTTTTAGCATTTGTTCAGATCTTTCTGAGGCAGCTGAAAGATGTTCAGCTAGGACGTCTAAGCTTTGCCTTTTCATCACATGTTCAGCTAACATTAACCCATAAAGACTCTCACTCAATACCAGGTGTTGCAGGTCACTGATAAAGCCTTGTAATCCGAGTGATGACATGAGTTAAAATGACAAAATAAAGCCCTGCAAACACTTCAAAGAGACCTGACTAATTGAATAAGCAGAGGGAAAGCATGAGAGCAAAACTTCAAACTAACAAGACAACTTCTTTTTCTATTTGATCCAAGTGTAATTAACTTACCTTATTGGTGCCTTAAGCGGTTGTGCCTTATTTATTAAGATGTAAAGATCTGAAAGAAAAAAGCTCTGCCAAATTAAACTCTCTTTAGTTATTTATTCAACATTTCAAACTCAATAAGGCATCAATGAATTGCAATTCACAGCATCAGTTGCTCTACATCTAACATCCTCCAAATGTTACATCTCGAAAAACAAAATCATTTGAAACCTGAGATGTAACAAACATCTCGGAGATAAAACCTCTTTCTTCTCCTCGTCTCCCCAAAACAATCATGCTGAAGAGAAGAGTGAGTAAATGAATAACATTGAAATCTCACCTGAATCTCTGTTGTCTTTGTTGTTCCCGCAGGCTGGGCTGAAGGCTCCTCTGTTCACTTCTCAGACGGTCGGTCCACCCGTCTCTCTCTGGAGAAAACCTTCGGCCGGCTGGTCAAAGACTCCCAGTGCCAGCACATGTTGAAGCACCTTCACAATGGAGCCCGAATCACTGTGCAGATGCCCCCCAACGTAGAGGGTCACTGGGTGTCGACCAGGTAAACAGATATATGGACTTCTGGCCTCCAATTCAACTGTCCTATCCTATGTTTAAAAAAGGGTTGTGAAAAATGACATGCAGCCAACTTTATGATGATGTTTTTGTGGCGCTTTAAATGTTTAAAAGGCTGTACTGGTGTTTTCACATGTTTTAGCCCAGAAGCTACAGGATGAGTTTATAGAGCGATTTCTTACTTTTCATTGAGTGATTACTGTTATTTCATGCCTGAACAGAAGGTAATATAATATATAATATATATAATAATATATAGATAAACTTTCAGAGCTTTCTGTCCTGTTTTTTGTATGTTTTACTTTTGTCAGAGGTTTATTATCATCTTTTTGTGAGAAGGGACTGTGTTGAAAGTCCACATTTACATTATTCTTTTCACAGGATTCGTGTTAGCTTTTCGTCCTCCGGGTTTTCTTTAAATCCATCGCTTGTGACAACAACGCTTTGTGTCAGCTTAGCTTCTTAGATTCTGCATCAGTTCACCTTGAATGCAACAAAGAGAGTTTACACTACTTGCTGGCATCTGCATTATCACACAAACATAACTTTAAAGTGCATTTGATGTGCATTAAAAAGTCGTCTCAAGCAAGTCTGTGACTGATTTTCCTACTACACTGAAATGAACTAAAACTAGTGAGCATGAAAAGCACCACTTAGCCTTGTTGCTACATAAGGTCAGAGGTTTAAAGTAGACTCAGCAGATTCAGACATCTCTCTGTTCTGTAATTCAGTTTATAATTTCACACCAAATTCAGATTTCTAGAAAACAGTGTTTTCTGTATCGTAGAGTAGATCCCATACTTGTTGTGGAAGAACATGCACTTGTGATAAGAAAGTCAAACAGCTTTCTGTGGACTCTCATGGTGTTTTTCTAAAACCTCCTGCATTTTCTGTTGCAGCTGTGAGGTGAGACCGGGCCCAGAGTTCCTGACGCGCTCCTCCTACCGCTTCTTCCCCAACAACACCTTCCAGGCTCACCAGTTCTACTATGAGGACAACCACTGCACCAAGCCCACCTACACTCTGGTGATCCGGGGTCGTCTGCGCTTGCGTCAGGCCTCATGGATCATTCGCGGCGGCACCGAGGCGGAGTACCACCTCCACCGGGTCGAGATGGTTTGTCACACAGCCACCGTGGCCAAAGAGCTCAGCCAGAGGCTTAACCGCAGCTGCAGAGGGGCCGTGAAGGGCCCCTGGGAGCCCAACGTGATCCACGAGCTGTGGAACGAGGAGGGTGGCTACGACTGCTCCAGGGAGCTCAACTTTGCCATGCATGAGCTGCAGCTGCTGAGGGTAGAGAAGCAGTACCTGCACCACAACCTGGATCACCTGGTGGAGGAGCTGTTTCTGGGAGACATCCACACCGAGCCGTCCCAGAGGCTTTACTACAAGCCGTCGAGCTACCAGACCGCCCTGCAAAACGCCAAGGTAAGTCCCTAATCATCATCACATCGTAAGAAATTAGAGTTTAGAGGGGTGAGGGGGGCATGTAGCTTACTAGTTCCCCCTCCGGAGGGATCAGAAGATCATTTTAAAGGGTCAAGAGTACGATGACCAGATTTGGAAAAACAAAATTGTATTCATTTTTTTTCTTTTTTTCGGGTCTTTTTACTTTTTTTGCCACATTACCGGTTTGGCCCCAAGAATGCCAATGTCTGGATGTCTGTTGGTCAGTCCACCACTTTGGTTCAGACTAAAATATCTCAACAACTACTGGATGGATTGTCATTAGATTTTTGTACATTCATAGTTCTCAGACAATTTGTCCTACTGACTTTGATTTTTTTTCCTCTTGTACCATCATGAGTTTTGAGGGAAATGTCTCACATTAATGCTTTCCTTAGGGTGGATTTTTGTAACTTTTGTGATTAGCTGAATTTGGTGTTTTGTGCTAATGTTGGCATGCTGAACAAAGATGGTAAACATGGTAAACATTATACCTGCTTAACATCAGTCATGGTTAATGTGGGCATGTTAACATCTTGATTTAGCTCACAGAGCTGCTCACGTGGCTGTAGAATCATCTGTCTTGCTTTTGTTAAATGCTTTTATATTTTAAATCTTCAAGCCTGAAAAAAAAAATTCAAATAAAACCGTCTGTGAAGCGAAACTCAGTCTTTGAGTTAAGCTTCTCACAGGCCACAGACATTATGCTACTTGTGATAAGGAGGCATAGGTGAATGTTTCTTTCAGCCATTAATTAATGTTAATTAATGAGAACATCTTAATCAGTGGGATTTTCTGTTGCAGAGTTTGTTTTCTAGTATTCATAATCTAAAAGTCCTTGTCACTATTAACCTGAGGAGGGCTGCAGGTCAGACTCACCAGTTTGAGCTGCTGGTGCATCACTCAGGATGAGGACTCTTCTCATCCACGAACAGCGTGTTTTGTGTTTGTTGGAATCGATGGCCAAGCCCGAGGTAGAGTTTTGTTTTCTGTCCCGAGCATGCAGAACCTCTGCTGAGCCCAGCTCCCACTGTGTCGACCCTCCACACCGCAAAGACCACACACACCAGAAACAGCATGAACTGACCTTAGGAGCCGTGTTCTCGCATGAGAGTTTAACCGAAGCGCAACCTACGCGCCGCTCTGATGAGACCTGGGTGAGATGGTATTTGAAAGCAAGCCTTCACGTTTTGTTTATGAAGTTTTGGAGCAAGTGCAGAATGCTGAACTGTCAAGTTATTGTAATTTCTAATATGAGTTGTTCTGAGGCAGCAAACTCCACCTGTCTCAAGCAATGAAAAGCCACCCAAGACTACGTCAAATAGTGTTTAATCCTAATCAGATTTAGGATCAGTGCATATGTCAACAATCTTGCTATTACACACTAACGATCTGCACTGCTAGAAACCAGAAACTATGTACATACTGATTTCATCTCCCAAATCTAGCGTTAAGAAAGAGCCCTTTCTTTCCTCCACTGTGCGTACAGGATGTAATTTCTCTATTTACACTGCTGAACAGCAGTTTCCCCCGCTGGATGTAACCCTAGAGTGATGTTTTCACTGTCACCCTCTACAGAGATTACAATGAAATCCTGTTCGGGTCCGCTATCTAAATAAACATCCATTTGTACAGGGATGATGGGGCTTGGTGTTGCTGATCAGAATGTAAACAGAGTGTGAAAAGAGAAGCTGTGATCAGACAAGGTCCTCCGTGGCGCTGTAATGACCAGAGCTGCCCTCCTTAAGCCCTTCTGGCCTGCAGAGGCGCAATGTGAGACCCAGCCTATCTCTGGGAGCGATCAACATGTGGTATTCCTAGAATTTGGAATCATGCGGCCATATGAATTATTCCGGCGAGCACATACCAGGTCTGATTTCATGCATGCCTGAGGCTCGAATCAAAGCGTTGCATGTGCTCTGATTCTTTTCCTCCATTTTTTTTTTCTGAATAGAAAGGAAGACGGGGTGTTGCTCGAGCTATGATTCCCTTTTAGGTGCAATTCCAAAGTTGTCCATTAGAGTGAAACTTAATCACAGCATCGCCTTAAAGGGTCAGTTCACCACAAACACATTTTCTCATTTACCCATAGCACTATGAAGGTATGTAGATTCTTCTGGTTTTCCCTGCCAAGGTTTTAAGAGATTCATTTGTCTGCTGCCACCCTAATATAACTGAGGTAAATGGAATTTGGATTGTGTTGTTTACAGCACTTTAACATCAAATTTACATCATTTATAAGCAACAAATCTTTCTAGAAACTTTTTAATTCAGTCTCATTGCTCTCATCAATCTTGTTTCCAGCTGCAGCGAACAGCTGTTTCTTTCTGCTGCACCAACAAATGGCAACAGACAAAGGTTGAAATTAGGAAGTTAGTGGAGAATTTAGCAGCTGAAGAATCAGATATTTCCCTCCCTTTTGGTTGAGACCAAAAGAAGAGTTGAAAGGAGAATGAATATATGTGTAAAAGTGGTTTCCAGTTCCTTTTTTAAATTCATCAGCTGGCCAGGAACCCAATTGTAACTAAACTTGAACTGAATGCTAATTCATGTCTGCTAGATGTATATGAATAGGCAATGTGATCATAATATGTCAGTGTTGCATTCACCGCTTGTTACATTGCCACGTTTTGGAGAAAAACTGGGTTGATGCTGCTTTAAATCTTTGTTTTAAAAAACGTTTTTGAAGGCGAAGGTGGAGGCAGAAATCTCAAAAGCAAATCCTCAGCATGCGGTTCCAAAACTATCCGCTGGTTAGATTCCTGTGGAGATAAGTGAGGAAATATTTGATTTCATAATTTGGGTGAACTGACCCTTTTAAGTGCTGTAATTTGCTCCTGTAATAATGCAAGCCTGCATCATAGGCATTTCTAACATCTTAAGTGTTGACTAATTTTATAGCTTTGGTCAATTTCAATAACTACTATGCACATACAGTAAATTAGGTTTTAATAAAAATCTTTTTTTGGTGAAACGGTGGTAGAAAATACCTCACTCCCTCCTACACAATAAGGGCTGAATCCAACCATCCTTTTGGGCTTGTAATAGTTTCTTTTTGGGGATTTTTTTATTGCCATGGTGACTATCCAGTCCATTAATCTTAAGCGGTGTACCCAGAGCTGGTCCCAGTCCAGAACATACGCTGGTGCCAGCATGTTCATTTGTGGTTATTGGGTGGATCTCAGTAGTGATGCAAGAGGAAGGCAGCAGACTTTGTTTTAGAGTTTGTTTCTCCTGTTTTCTGTCGCCTGGTTCGCTGCTGCGTCACCGAGGCACGTTAATGACCACTTGGTAATTATTCTTGTTAAGCGGTGATCTGTTTTTATATATATATAGATATATTGTTGTTGTTTCTGTGGTTATTGGGGTTTTTACGCATGCAGAGACTCATTTGTGATGTGTGATGTTTTCCGACTTTAGTTTTAGATGTATTATGAGGACGTATAAGCGATAACACAACACAAACTAGTCAGCCCAAGATAAGACTCATTATAAGACTTATTATGGATTCTGAGAAGTCATCTTATAGGATAGATGCATGTCTATGTCGAAGGATACCAACATAGAAAACATGGGTGTAGTGATATAACCAAAATATTTCTAAAGAAGAAAAAAAAAAATCTGACGTAGTTTCTGTTCCTCATAAAATGTTTGCTTCTGGACACCATCTTTCCCCGAGCGAGGTTGGTAATCCCCAAAATAGCCAAATGAAAGATGGCTGCCAAACAAAGTGAAATTCAGTTCTTCTCCTTGATCTGCTGCGGCTTGGACTGTGCCTCATTTGTACGTCGGTTTCAGACAAAAGTTTCCTAGCCAAATGCAGCAGTAAAATATGAAATGAATAAATTTATATGATGCGAGCGCAGTAATATCCTCCCTCATTTCCTCAAACATGATGGCCAAGAGTTTAAGTCTGAAGGAGCTGTTAACCAAAGCAAACATGCACCCAAACGCACCCCTGTGAAACCCCCGTGTGTGAGTCAGATGAGACGAGAACACACTTGCATGTAAATATAAAACAAAATACAACGTGGAAAAACAACAGTCAATTTGTGTTTTTATTGTGTTAAATTACAACAAGACAAGTGACTCTAAACAGTCACCACATGAAATAATATTCATTATTTCACTTTATTCTTATAAACCTAGGTTATAAGTTTTTAATAGTGAGGCTTGGAGGTGTTGGTATACAGATTTGTCGTTACCTAGAGCCAGGCTAGCAGTTTCCCCCTGTTATCAGTCTTTATACTAAGCTAAGCTAAGAGCTGCTGGCTGTTGTTCCAGCTTTATTTTTTGAGACATGACGGTGGTATCGACCTTCTCGTGCAATTGTCTGCAAGAAAGTGAATAAGCATTGCTTTTGTAGAGAAGGTGTTTCAAGTCAATGCCGTCCAGTATACATTATGAATTTCAATCATTATTTGAGTTGAGTGCGGTGTCACAACAACAATAAAACTTTAATTTCCAACCTGCAAATAACTGTTCAAATATTTGTGGCTGTGTGAAGCTGGTCTAAGGCACTTTCAAATCGGCTCTAACATTCAGCTGTGATTATTACTGCTTGATTACAAACTAGAATATTAACCTTTTTTCATATGCTGCACTCAAGGTCTAATTTCCACTGTTGACTGGGTTGGGGGTGGGCTTGTTGCCCCTTCACTTTTATTGTTTCAGGTTAATTCTCTGAACACTGTTCATGTAATGTCCAGCTACAAAGTCCAGTTGAGAGAAGACAGCGGATAAAAAATGCTGACATGCTCATCTGAGTCACCTTCAGTTATTACCTTGCACTCAGAGCAATGGGCTTTACGAGCAACAGGGAGCACTTCCCAGACTCTCTCTGCCCGGGGAGTTCACCTCTTTTACTGCTGAAGCTTGTCAGGGTACCTCGAAGATGCTACTCAGATAACGACAGATAAAGAACTGTTGTTTTAATGTTGCTTTTTGGATTAGAAATTATTTGTTTTCATTTCCAGTTAGTATTCTCTTAAAAATACGCTAGAATTGACCTTAAGCCAAAGATAAGACAGTGAAGCACAGTGCTCTTTTTAGTGAAGACTCAAATATCCATCCAAAAGTATCTGGTGTCTTTTAAAATAAAAAATAATTTTAAAAAGGATTCGAATGCAGAGTTATATATAGCGTTTGTATTTTGTTTGTTACACTATGACTATTGTGGAGTGCAACAATAACCAGTTTTATCATAATTTGTTATTTGCCGTATAAATAAATCAGATATTTCCAACCAAATCCCACTCCCCTGCTTGCACTATTTACTGCCTTAGATGAGCAGTGATGCCATGGAAAAAGGTGAGAGATGAGTAACTGTCTGTGTTTTATGGGCTCCTGCAGATCTGGAACATGTTTTGCACACATGCAACATAAACTCTCCCACCGTCTGATCCATATATAAATATAGGGTATGTACTGTATATGCTGAAATTTACCTAAAATCTTTGCTTTTTTTCCTCCCACAAGACATATTTCTAACTTATACGCACAAGAGAATGAGGGGAAAAAAAAAAACACAATGCTCTCACACACACGGCTGGATTCATAGGAGGCCTCGCTTCCAGCCGTCCCATTAACCTCTCACTCTTAGGCGGTTATGGAGCTGCACTGGGATTATCTCATCTGTACGCTGTAGTGATACTTTTTTTTTTTTTAATCCTTCTTCCAGCATTCTCTCATTTTTTTAACTCCCCATAAATCTCATGCAGACGCAGTGTTGTCTGGGAAAAGAGTGATTGGGTTAGGGAGGTTAGGCCATAAATTTTGACCACCCTCAAATAACAAAAACTCCACCGCCTCCCTGGAGTTCGGTCTTTTGGAAGAGATTTTGTGGAAGACAGCATGAAGCCTTCCAGCTCCGAATCCGTCAGGCCCTCCAAAGTCTTTTCTCCAGCCAGAGACCCACAGCTGTCCTGTCTGTGGATACGATGATCACAGCTCCTGGGCTCCACTCAAGCAGACATGACATGAACTGGATATGATTAATGGCCATTTATAGACTTTCAAATCTTTTTTTTTTTTGGTCAGTATGAGGGTGAAAACAAGACATCCCACTGTTGTTTGTAAGTAGCATGAAGGTCCAGCTCGCGGTTCGCTGTGTGACTTCCTGTTGTCACGGCTATAGTTCGATCAGACATCTGTCTTTTATGGTAAAACGATGTGATCACCCTGAGAAAATGCTGGAACCTTGTCCAGCTTCCAACACCCGAGAGGGTTCAGACTGAAGGAAATAGCTTTTCCTCCTTCACCTCTGAACAGACGCCAGAGGTCCTTTATGTGGATTTCATGATGCAATATACCGATGATGGATTAAAAAAGCTTTCAGCACTGACACGTTTCTTGGTACAGGGTTTTCAATCAGTGATGTTTAGTGGGAACTTCAGCTCGACTGACGGTGTCATATGAAAGATACATTGATAAAATTTTTGTGACCTCACCTGTAGAAATTAGCTTATTAGCTGATTGAAGATGTGCCAATGAGCTTTAATAAGTGTTGCAGTAAGTGTTAATGTGACACTGATAAGTTCATTTTGAACTTTTAAATCTTGTTTAGATATCTAGTCATGGTAAATTTTAGGGTTTCTGTATGATGCTTATTAATGGCAAAAAAATCTGCAGTTGTAAATCTCACATTTCAGAATCAGTATCTGTAAGTGTTGGTCTTGCTCACTGATTTGCATAGAGAAAAATCACCCAGCAAATGATTTATCAGGCTCTTAGTGTTCTATCAAAAATCTGCTGATGATTTCAACAAGATTAAATCATTAGCTGTAAAACCACCATGTGTAAAGTTTTGTGATTTTAGCATCTTTGATTAAACCATTGGGAGGCTTTAGTTTCCTGCTTGCTAGTCACATTTTACCGTTTGTTTCTATGACCTGACTCCACAGTTATCTTCAGCTATAGTATGTAGTGTTTTTCAGTTTTGGTTTTAGGCAACTTTACAGCTTTGAAGCTACAGTCAGTAGGATTGAGAAGACAGTGGACTTTACAACATCCAGTTTCCTTTCCTTCTTTCTATTGTGCGCTCCGACTCGCCTCCAAAGCCCGTCCCTGCACAGTCGTTCAGCGTAATTCTTCCTTTAGTGCTTGTTTTTCTTTATTGCTCTTGTTCTGTTTACTTGTCTTTGTCATGTTAGCTGTTACTTGCAAAGGAGGGATGGGCAGTTTCCTCACTGATTCGTTTTGTTGGTGGTTGTTTATCCACTTCTGCTTCCACTCACTGAAGATACGGTGCTCAACGGAGTTGAGGAAAAGGGAGCTGCCCATAGCGTGTGCCAATATATTCTGCTCTGATTGGTTGTTTTGGTTCATAGACATAGTGAGTTTTAGCAAATATGACTAAAGCTTATTCTAAAAAAAAGGAACTACTTTCATTTACTACAGGGTGCTCTATTTCTTTTTCACACCTTTCTCTCCCTTTTTTTCCAGAACCATGATCATGGCTGCATAGCCTGCCGTGCCAGATTATCTACCGCTCAGATGAGTTCCACCCTCCCATCCTGCCGCCGCGGGCCGACCTGACCGTGGGCCTGTACGGTCAGTGGGTGAGTCAGCGCTGCGAAGTTCGCGCCCCGAGGTCCTCTTCCTCACCCGTCACTTCATCTTCCACGACAACAACCACACCTGGGAGGGCCACTACTACCACTACTCTGACCCCGTCTGCAAACACCCCACCTTCACCATCTACGCCCGCGGACGCTACAGCCGAGGGCTTCACTCCACCCGCGTCATGGGCGGGACTGAATTTGTCTTCAAAGGTAACTGGTTGAGACTTGTCTTGTCTTGCAGCTCTGGTTTTCTTCAAGTGTTAAATAACAAGACCACATTTCAAGTGGCAGGAAAATCCAATCTTCCTCTTTCTGAACAATTTTCTGCCCGGACTCTAATTCAGTGGATGCAAATGATTCCTTGATTTCAGACTTCAAGCTGTGTTCGCACTTTTTGATTGACAATTTGATTTGCAGCATTTTCAACAGAACCGTTCAAAGACCAACACAAAACAGTGCAACCGCAAGAATATCTTACATCAATTGATAAATGAACATCTGCATTTAGAAGCCAAACAATACGAATTTACCTCATTCTTCTGTTGATGATGAAAACCATTGTCCTTATTACAGCAGAGGGCACCTTGTGTCCTTAATGTTTCTCCTTGCATTATTATAGTCGAGGCAAGTATTTCTGCTTGACTCTGTCAATCAGAAGTTAAATAATGGCTCAACAATTTGAGAAACTTTCTTTCATTTCAAACTTTCTTGCCGAGATTTTGTCCTCACAGTAAATATGTTGCATATTAACATGTTATATCCTGTTTGTTTAAACTGAACAAAAAGCTGCGTTAAGTGTAAAAACATCCATTCAGGATGCAAGGGTTTATGTGCAGTTTCTTCCTGGAGTCTTGTCTTCACCATTACGATGCCAACCAGTGGAGACTCCAGGAAGTTACTGCCAAGAGACAATCACATCACCACAAAACCACAACAAGCTCTTTGCTATATAGCATATGACTTTAAAGGCATTGCTTGGCAGATTTGTGAGCTTCAGCCTTATTTCCCCCCCTTTTTCTGTCATTTTTTTTTTTACTCATCAAGGTAATTGCTGAGATCTTGGTGCGTGGAGACGTTACTAAAAATAAGTCGGATAGGGCAAGAAGGATGAGCAGACATCCTAGTTTAATATTTGACTTATTCTACTTACTGCAGTTGTGCACAGTTTACTGGTGCTATAAGGCCTCATGAGCAACATTTCAGGTGCTTTTACATAATTTGGCTTATCTGTCAGCTTATTCACTTGTTACCTGACTGTATGTCTGCTTGTGTTTCTTACCCCAATCATCGTTTTCTCAGATCTTTTGTAATTATATTGGCGAGAACAGTGTTTTTATAACCAACAGAAATGAGGGCCAAAAACAAGAGTTAACAAAAAGCAGAAAAACATTGTTTCAATGACTCATCCACAAAGTTTGGAGTCTGATTTACCACACCCTGAGCATTACATCACTTCTCTGGAGGTCATCAAAAACAGGAAGTTCACGTCTTCGAGCGATTGACACTAACGAGTCTCCTTGTGTCTTTCCTCTTCCAGTGAACCACATGAGAGTAACTCCCATGGACTTGGCCACCACCTCCCTCCTCAACGTCTTCAATGGTAACGAGTGTGGAGTGCAGGGGTCCTGGCAGGTCGGCGTGGAACAGGACGTCACCATAACCAATGGCTGCGTGGCGCTGGGCATCCGGCTCCCCCACACAGAGTACGAGCTTTTCCGCATGGAGCAGGACGGCCACGGCCGCTACCTGCTCTACAACGGCCAGCGTCCCAGTGACGGCTCTAGCCCCGACCGGCCGGAGAAGCGGGCCACCTCCTCCTACCAGAGATGCCCCTGGTGCAGTGCTCGGCCAGCAGCCAGCCGTCCGACCACAGCAGAGCGGACGGCAGCGACAAGACTCTGCTGCACCACAATGACTGCACGGGGTGGCACAGAGGCGGCCGGAACCACGTCACGGCGGCTCTCATCGCATTCATCACGTCTCTGATTCTCTGCTGGCAAAGTTAGAGAGCCTTTTGTTTTTCTACATAAAGACACAACAAGAGTGGGGATTACAAGAGCGGGCAGGGACACTGCTTGTTAAAAGTTATCCGATGTGAAAGAGGATGAAAACTGGTGCCTCTGATCCTCTGAACTCCTTCCCAGCAACCAAAGACTCGACACTGCTGCACCACAGAAACTGCACTTTAGAGTGGAACCAGAGTGGACCAGCCCGTCTGTGTTTCCTCAAATATACAAAGATGTCTATATATCCACACGGACCTGAGAGTATGTTTTATACAGTGTATTTACCTACAACTACCAAGTCATTTCTTGGTACTGCAAAAAGACACAAGTTGCCTGTGTTAAAATGTCTATCTACAACGAATCCCCGACAAGAAGCTCCCTGACTCAAGGAGATGTGCTTCTGGAAAGTCAGAGTTTACAGTAAAAGGGAACTATATTTCTTTAAATATTGCCTCACAGTATCATCATCTTTTCCACATTATGTTCATGTTTTTATACAATAAAACTCTTCATCTGCAGGCAATTATCTTCCATACATTTCTAAGAGACATTTTTATTCCCTCACCGATCAGAGAGCTGCATCTTCACTTGACTTTGTTCCCATTGGGGATATTTTAAAATTATGTCTTACTCAGATTGGGAACCTGCACCTGGATAACTAGCATCGTCTCAACAATTGAAGACTTGAGATATACTGTGAAATTTGCATCAGGACTAGGCAGTATGGTTAAATTCAGTTGAATGATATGAGAATATTTTCTCATAAATAAATATTATAAATTAAATTAAATTAAAGCTCTCAACTGTTCACACCATTTTTTGATCACAGCTTGTGATCAATAAATATACAAAAAAAAACATTTTTGCAGAACATAATATATAGTATAATAATATTCTTCACAATATGGTTTCAAAACATACATATAAATGAGAATATTAAATTGTTGCCCAGTGTTACTTGCAATTCATTGCTGTAATAATTTGTTTTTATAAAAGGAGGTTGTATTTATCTAAATACGGCACCTTGTGGGTGTTGACTGCCTCAGTTTGGTCAGTAAATGGAACATAAAGGGACCCACACTCATATCCTGTGGACATTACATCAAACTGCTGCCAGTCTCAAACAGGAAAGTTATTTGTTTTTGTTGCCTGAAAATGTTCAGTTTTACAAGAGTTACTGCATTACCATCTGCCTTTTTATTACATTTTCTGCCAGACATAATTAGGCCCTCATTTTCTGTTACATGTTGTGTTTTAAACATTTTTTTAACCATAAAATACGGTGTCTACAAGTTAGTGCTTCAAAGTCAGGTTTGCTGTTACAACACATACAGAGGACTGAGGTCTAATCAGGAATTTAAGTATTAAATATTCACGTTTACATTTTTTTTACAACAGCAGTTTAACATGAACAACTGGACCATTTGTGTAATTGTCACAATGCATATATTCTGGTTACAAAGCGCTGTAGGTCACACATTACCTGACCAAACTGTTTAGGTCCTTGAGAAACTCTTCCAGTGAGCATCCTGTAAAATAACAAAAATAGATGAGTGCTATTTGCCCTCCAAGGTCGTTTCTAAGCTTGAGAGTGTAATAAATTCAAAATACTTTCCATGAGACTCAGGTCACCCTTCAGTTCCACACTTGAATCTCGGTAATCATAACGAAGATCACTGCAATGTCACCAGATGTCATCGCTGTGGTCACCCTCACCGTGGGCCAGTACCTGTTTGTTTGGGAGTCACCACTACGCTTCTACCAAACTGCATCCGACAGAGAAACTATCACAGCAAACTAAATGACTGTAATTTCTCACAGCCAGTTTATCATCACTGATGGTGCAGAATCCGACTAAAGAACCTGTATTATGCTCCAAGAAATGCCTTTGTAACTGGATACATGTATAAGATTAAAGGTTTGATACTCTTCATTGCTGATCTAGGTGTGCATTTTTTTTGTTGGGATGCTACACATACTGTACATGCAACAGAGAACGTATTTTTGAGGAGTTTACTTAAATAGAATTTTGAGGTACTTTTACTTTGAGTATTTTTATTTTATGCTACTTTATACTTTTATATCACTACATGTCTGCAGGAAAATATTGCACTTTATACTCCACTACTTTTATGTAAGCGCTGTAGTTATTCGGCAGATTATTAAAATGAAATATAATTCACAAATGAATTAGGATGACTATGTTTAAGGATTATATTAAATAGAATTGTAATTAATGAGTACTTTTGGTACTTTAAATATTCAAGTAAGCATGTTAAGTAAAAGTACAAAAATATTAGAATTAAGTGAAGTCTTGAATGCCAAACTTTTATTTTTAAGTTTAAGACTAAGAGTTTTTCTACACTATTTTACTGCTACTTTTACTTTCACCTCTGCATGCTACATAGAATAGATGTGAATGTTTTCCTGTGTGAGCGGCGACTGACACTACTGACAGTAGATAATTGAAATCTGTCTCCTGTAGTATGGATTTCTCCCCATGTGATTATGAAACCCTAAAATAAGCAGCTGTGCGGGAGAAGACAGAAAACCAGGTGGACATGTGAAAATACTCCTCCAAAGGCAAATCACAAACAGATAACCCAAGCTGAATTTAATAAATAGATGGAAATAAATGCATTTTGAAACAGCAAACTGTGAGGAGAGGTTATCGAAAGGCTCATACCAGAATATTTTTCTTATAGTAAGTGCATATATCTACTGCTCTACAGCAATTACCGTAAAATGACATATGACAATGACAATGACATAATCAAAGGGTGCAACCCTAATCTGTGTCACAAATAAATTCTAATCAGGTGTGATGTAGTGTGTAATATTCTTTAAAAGCTAAAGATGGATGTTTTTGTGAAGTATGCTGATTTTGTTTGTATACTTTATTCTACAATAGTGTAAGAGATAACTATGTGTGGATTCTGGCCAGTTGTTCACAGGTTGTTCACAGGTCACAGTTGTTTTCTCTTTTACAATATTTCACACTTAAATATTGGCGCATAGTTTCTTTAACATGCCTACATAGTAAATTATTTGTACTAGAGCCTGCCCAGTGCTGGGTCTTGAAACCGAAATTAAAAAAGTATAATTATAATGATATTTAATGATTATTTACCAACAATAATGTTGTAGTAATAAACAAAAACATTGATAAATATCTTTTAAATTCACATGTGAATAATCTATAATGTCTAATTATACTGAGTGAGACATTTTACAATTAAAAAATTAACTGTTTTGTGTGTGTTTTGTTGTTAACAGGAAGTACTGTAATGATATATACACATACAGTCACAGTAAAGTTTGTTCTGTGTTATTCTCTCTCTCTCTAATGTCAAGTTAAGCAAAACAGAAAAGTCCAGTGGTCTTTTCCCACGGTACCCAGTCCTCCAGGAGTCAGTATGAATCATGACTTCACGCTTTAATAAAATGATTGCAGGTTTCGCTTTTAGGGGGAAAAAAGCACCATGTAAGGAAGGTTCTGTATTTTAGCCATCGTGCTGAAATGAAGGAAGTTTGGGGCCAATTGCCAAATGTAGATTTTGCTGTCCAGAATGCCATAATGTACCAAAAAAGTACCAAATTAGTAAACCTCAAAAATGTTAAGCAACAGCCTCTATTTTGTCCAAGATGAAACCATTAAAATGTAAAAGAACCTCCTTCAGGACTCAATTTAAAAGCAGTTGAATCCAAAAAAGATCCAAACTTCCACCTTGATTAAGCCATTCAGTAAATAAAGAATGTAAAATAACTTTCAAATACAGTTTCTTCATTTCAAGCTCATAATAGAGCAGATGTCTGCAGTCAATAAGCATTTTCCAGTTTTCTAGTGATTTTTGGCAACTAATAACTGAGGTCGTGGTGGGTGGTGGTGCTGTTGTACTGGAGTGCATTATATTTCAAGGTGCTTTTAATATTCTCCCTCTCTCGTGTATGTAAATGGGGTGAATCAAATATTTTTTTTAAAAAACACCTTTCAGAACAATGCACTGCAGTACAACCAGCTCCACCGCCCAGTATAATAAAAGTAAATTGGGATTATTTCCTTTCTGACAGAGAAAATACAGTTAATGAAAGAGCTGTTGGATCACAGGTGTAGTTAATGTTGGAGCTGATGGGACGCAGAAATGAACCAAATAGTTTAGAACAAATTTCTAATGAATTCCAACAAGCTATAGCAGACTATCAGTAAATTATGAGTAAAAATGTATTATGTAATGTAATTATGATCATGTTATGTAAATGTATTATTGATTCATGCATAAAAGTATATTCAATTCTCCAGATATTTTAGATATTTTAGATATCAATGAGAGCTTAATCACCTGCTGGCAAGGCGGTAACCAGAGGCTGCTCTCTTATTGGTTGCTCAAGATTTGTAGACACGCCCATTTGAATTGTCAGCAAATAGGAATTGAGTTTACGTTTTTTGGTCCACTGTGATTGGACAATTCTCGAGTCTGTCTCCAAGCGCGACGTCTCCCGCTGCTTAAATAGCTGGCTGACCGTTACTTAAAAAAAAAGATGGCGGCTTCGAGAGAAACCACGGAGCTGAAACTAAATATTTATTCACTAAAGAAAGAAAACACCATCTTATAAGGAGTTAATTTGAAGGAAAAAAATGTATAAAAGACCTCTCAAATTCAGCAGATGAAAGACGAGCTCTTTCCCGCTCTTGTTTGGACAAAGTCGGCTAGCTGGATGTGTTGTATTTTTTTTTTTAATTGATTCCGGTTTTATTGTGAACAACAACAAAAAACAATAAGACCTTAAAACATCTGTCTGAAAAATCATCTCACGTTTATTAAGCCATGTAGACAGTGATGTGAAGCTACACTTTAAGCATGGCGGAACAGCTAGATGAAAGCTACAACATTTAGCACAACAAAGAGGGAGGAAGTGACCAAAAAAATGAACACATCAAAATAAAATCACTGTTGAATGTTGTGAAGCTTTGGAGTTGACTTTCAGTGGCTGTGATGAGTGTATTAGTACATTATTAGTCCCTGGGTTGGTGGATTTTAATTTGATCTGATTTAAAAAGGTGTTTTTTGGGAACAGGCCTGTTTTTAAGGGAACTTCAGAAACTGAGCTTCTGGAGTTTGATGTTGTGGGGGAACACAAAAATATTTTATTAACATTCAAGGCTTTACATGACCAGGGCCCTAATTTTATTAAAGAACTATTGATTGTAAAAGCCATTTAACTTTCTGATCATCATCATCAGTTATTTTGCTTATCGCTGGTAAACTTGTGCCAGGCTACATTAATGGTAAAAACAAACTTACTGAGCAGTTTCTGAAGTACATAAGTTAAGTTATACAATAATCACTGTACTGTGACTAATATGTTTATGGAGGTGTTTTTTTTTTAAACTGAAAAAAAATATTTAATTAAAGTTTCATACTGTTTCACGTCATACTGTACCCTGGTAATCACTGTGTACACACTGCTGCATGCTCCCACGGTAGCTCTGCATCTTCCCAAAAAATGCTTCCTACTTCAGTGGACTCTGGAGGTCACTTCTCACAAATGTAGCTGTAAAGACAAATGTAAAAAATGTTGAGAGCTTGTTCATAATTACTGAGCTAGCATTATGTCACAGAGACCGTTTTTACCTGAATTAACTTCCAGGAAAATCTGCAACCTTTGTGGCTGATGTTCACTTTTCCAAGAGTTTGGATCAGATTCCCACTCAGACATGTTTGGTTGTGAAGCGGTTTGGAAGGGGCTCCTTAAAAACCACATTTCCCCCAAATATGTCCATATCGTAGAATTTATAGTACCTTTTCCCTTAGATTTGTTTTCCATTTTGAGTTTCCGTCAGTGTGTAAATTATTTAAATCACTGTGCCACTTGAAAGGCTACACCAGCAACTTCAAAAAGGAGGGGTGGGTTTTTTTTTTTTTTTGCATGACTGAGTTGCGCGCATGAGTAGACGTGAATCAGTTAACACACCTTAAATGTCAATGTGACCATTTCATTTGTCTTTGTTGGCTCTCATATGTAAAACATGAGAATTTTAAATCAGATTATGCAAACTGGGAATATATTCTGTTTTCTCACTTGGTGGCTGAGAGTTGTTTTTGTGGTCTGGCAGCACTTCACCTGTTCATAGAAGTAACAAACTGAACTGGACTGTTTGGTGGAAACAGGACTAAGGAGATGAGGCACTAAAACACAGCGGTTTTTTTTTTTTACACCGAAACGTGAAGATACTTTCTAACAGGCACTCAAAATAAAGAATGAACCTTAAATGAGCAAAAAGATGTGACCTTTAAGCAATGATCTTTCACATGTTCACATTTTGTCCAGCAGATGGAAGCAGAAGGGTCTATAGATGACCTTGTAGTTAGATTATATTTCTCCTTTTTATGACTTAATAGAAAAAGTGGAAATAAAATGCCATAATTCCATATTCCGGCAGGAACGTGTCATTAATTTTAGGTGATGTAGGTGAAACAGACATTTAGTCTTTTTTTTTCCGCCTCTGTAGGTCTATATACCATATGGCGACACTCCAGGGAACACTTCTTCTCAAACCAACTTGTCAGTGCAAACATGCTGCAGGATGATGGTTTAACAGAACAAGGTTGCTTTTCCTGAAGAAGCACGGAGCAACATGTTGAAGGCCAACAAATGGAAGAAAACTGAAGACAGAGCTCAGTCTGACCTACAGCAAGGAAGAATCACATTGCTGTGGAGCCATTCCCATTTATTTAAAGGAATAAAATCGTTACGATATCGTCACTCTCCACACACGATCACGCCAGAAGCTGAGGGATTTTTCGCAGAAACACCATGACCCAGGCAAGGCTGCAAACATTAGCCATGCTGTCAACGGAAAAGAGACAGTTGAGAAATTCATTCAGTTTTAGGCTGGAAGGAAGGAAGGGTCAAATTTATGCTTAAGTGCTATTTGGCACCATTAGTGTGTTATGTTGGGTTTAGATTTTGTTTGTTTTTTTGTTTGTTTGTTTTCCACTGAGCTATGAAGTGCTGCTTTAGTTTGTTTGTCCCCCCAAAAATTGCAACCCTTTATTTTTTATTTTTTTTGATCAACCGTCACTTTATGCTGTATTTTGTCCTCTTGCTCATAAAGAAAAAAAATCCAATACAAAATGCTGGCGGAAAATAAGGATGGAAAACTTCACACTGCACACAAACGCAGTAAACTTAGTTTATGGCATCAAATAATGAATATTTGAAAGTGAATCACTGAAGGGGGAGACACAGGAAAAGACGGCTATCAAAACCACATTTTTTCATTTTTATTTTTTCAATGCGTAATACCATGGGACAGGATTTTAAGAATGGAGACCTTAATTCAGTCAATATTTGCCTCAGAAGGAATATATGATCTGTATTATAATAATAATAATAATAATAATAATAAAGTCTGCATTGGTGTTGTGAGGAAAAGGAAAGGACAGAAATGTACAAGGAGGCACCTACATCCCCAGCTGGATCTGAACATTCCAAGACAAGTAGAAATTACAAACTGAACAAATTTACTTCAGAGGCAATCCAGCAACAGGTATCAAGGTCTTTTTGATGGAAGTTCTTTCCTTTTTTGTTTAAAAGGATTTAAAACAACATTTACAAGACACCTAACATTCCATTCAATTCCTATTAAAAACAACAGAGAGAGAGAGAGAGAAAAATCTAATCTTTTGACTGTCTCTTGCCCATGGTTCGCTCTAGGTGCATCTTCCATGTTGACTGATAGTATACAACTTTCATTGTCCCGGCACATTACCTGTATAATCCAGCCATCAAAAAAAAAACAAAAAAAACCAAAACAAAAAAAAGGAGCAATCACTTTGTCGCCTTTCTTTTCTCAACTCTGTGTGTACTAACCGTGTGAGGTTGTAAAAAGGCGACGCCTTCGTATGATGCTGTACAGATGTGTACACTGTAGGCCACACTACCAATGATATGGCAAAGTCAACAGAAAGACTTCTCGGTTATTCCAGGCCTGTTTTTATTTCCGGGGCGGGGGACACGGCTGGCATGCATCTCCCAGTCTACAAGATGAACTTCCCTAGGAAGAATCCAATGAAGATGGCTGCTATGACGACGAGGAGGGAGGGCAGGGAAGCGGCGCTGGATTCTCGGCCGAGGAGGCTGGTCGAGTTTGATGTCATGTGGTCTGAGCGGGGTGCCTTTCTCATTCTGAGACCCTCGTCCTGTAATGGAGGAAGAGGAGGAATAAGGGACAAGTTCATTACACAGCATGGAAAAAACGATCAACAGGTCTCTTCTTGACGACTAACAGCACCCATCTATCCGCCACAAATTTTAACATTTGAACCTGTCTTCCTTTCAAAATGTCTCTGGGCGACATAAGCCATCGTCCCAGGTCATCACGCCACCCTGTCGACTGGCGTTCGCCTGTCTCTTAGGACACACTGACCCATGTTCAACTGCTGTTCTTAGAGAGCAGCATGACATCAGCTCTCTAAACACTGTAATTCAGAGTGGACCCACTCCAAATCTATTTTCTCTTTTTCGTTGTGCTCGACAACAAGGTCACTGATACACATTTGGGTTTAGTTTGATCCTTTGTGGTTTCATTGTAAAAGGCATTAAAATGAGAAGCACAATGTTTCATCATGTTATAAATATAATTTCAGCACATCTCACCTTTAATTGTCGGTTCTCCTCAGCCAGCTTGTTCATCTCAGTTTGCAGCCTCTTGCACTTCTCCAGCACCTTCTTCATCTCTGTGTCGTCCACTGAGGCAGAGACAGGCACCGAGGCAGCTGATGAGTCGGCCTTCGCAGAGTTCATCACCGGGGCTGCTTTGGTCGCCTCCACGTCATTCTGCACGACAAAGCAGAGAGAGAGCACCACTGAAGTGAAATCCGGCGTGCCCCGAGCTAAGTAAAGAGGTTAGTCTCTGGACGGGAGCCTGTGCCAAAGAAAGGCAGCCTTGTCCGAGGCCCAGAAGCTCACAATGCCAGATCAAAGAGACCAAGGAGGAAACGCGTCCCTCCAGAAGTCTTGTTTGATGTGGCTTTGTTTTGTGGGACAGACAACATGACGACAGCATGAGGGAAATAAAGGGCTTTGTAATGGAAATACAACTACTGCGTTGTAGTTGAAAGTTGACAATCAGCACACAGACGTGGTATGATGTTGTTATCCTTTACAGTACAAAAACCCAAATGATACCCAGTAAGTTGCAGCAACATCAGGATGTCCCAACATAAAATCAGCAGGAACAAAAACCTCAGCAGCCATACAAGAACCTTGCGTAAATAAAACAATCTAAAGCTGGTAAATGTTAATTATACAGATCTAAGAAGAAGTAAAACAAGATTAGAAACCTGATTTGATGCAATTTCAGTACTTCCACAAAAAAAAAACCCTGCACACTATCCATCACTTTGTTTTCCTCACATAATGTACTTTCAGAAAAAGATGTGGTTGGAAGTGTGGGGAATTTTTGGTTACTGACTTGACGTACCTATTGGAACAAGATTTTCTGGTGTGCAAGAACTTTGCCAAGTACACAAAGGTGCCTACAGTTTTTATTCCTGGTGCTACACACGCTCATGCATTATGTTGGTTAAAAGAAAAGTTGATACCCAGTTTTTCTGCCACACCACAAATCTGGTCAACCATTTTACAATGTTCTATACTTATATCCAAAAACTGTACAGTTGTCATATTGTTCATATTCTCTCTTCATTATGCATTTTTTTATTATATATTTAATTTGTTACTTCAAGTACTGACTTTGACTTTTATATTTTTCTACTTACTATGTTTTTTAACATTGTAATGCACCAACATACCAAGACAAATTCTCTGCATATGTTAACCGATGTTGCACATTACTTACCTGCTGCACCTGCCAAAGCAGAAAGCAGATGCCGTACTGACTCAGCACTGTAGCTTCTTAGCCTAAGCTAAATCTGACTGGCCTCTCTGGCATTGTTACCTGAACTGTGAGGGCCTGCTGAGCTGTACAGCAGCACTGCTTTTCTAAATCCTGATTACACAGAGCTCATTAATACAGGCTCCCAGTGTTCAGTCACCAGTTTACTAAGTACAAACTAATACAATCCATCACAATAGCTCTGTAATAAATCTTATTTTTGTACAGCTTATAATGTTCACTTTTCTGCCTGCACTCTCAGAGTTAGTCATTTTTTTTATGCTGAGTTAGTTAAACTGGTGTCTTCTTTACTTAAAAACACGTTTAATGAAATGCAGTTCAACACAACACCATCACGAGAGCCATGTTTAGATCTGCAGTCTAAACTCAAGTGTCAGCTAGTCTTCGCTATTTCAATGTCAGAACGCTACAATGTTAAATACTTGACTGAACTAGTGGTTGGAGCAACAAACTCAGTAAACAGCCGCATCATTTAAACTGGTCGTCTCTCACCTTGAAATGGTTTCACAGCAGCTGCACTTGTTCACACCAGAGCAGTCGGGTTTGATGTAGGCGGGACATGTAACGTTGCCCACTAAAGTGCAAAATGCAGCGGAAAAGGCTTGCGCTTGTTGTTGTTCTATGCAACAATCAGTTCAGGCGGAAAATTCTCACATTGGTGGAGCTGTCATCTTCCCCGTTTTTAATATTAGCTGCTGCTAACTCACTTTGTTGACATGGGAAGTGTTTAGACTGACATGTGCAGCCTCTAACACACCTGGAGCTGCCAGATGATTCGATCAACTAACAGGAAGATGACAACGATAAACTTCATGAACTGACAAAATGGCAAAATGAAATTTTCATAATTTGAAAAAAAAAAAAGACATTTAACATGACAATTAAATATTTAAGGTGAGGCTTCAGAAGAAAACAACTGATGATTTACTGGGTGTAGCGAGCAGGCAAGAGAAATGCAGATTAGAGGGGAAAAGAAAAACTTAGGAAACAGTGGGTTTTTTTTTGTTTTTTAAACATATATATACTTTTACACCTAGGACGGTGTGCTTTACCAGTTTTTCCACTGCAGCAGCACTTTTTACTTATTTGACATTATAGTGGTGGATGTATTTTTTTCCAATGTTTTTGTCTCTGTGGAAAGCTGTGGTATTCTGAAAATGTTCAAAGCTGTGCATTCATCCTTCAGCGACAAAAATCGTACTTCAGGCTGTGATTTAAATTTGGTGGAAATAAGCTGGTTTTAATGTGCAGCAGCGACTCTTACCACTTTATCATTTTCAGAAGGCAGCTCGAAGACGCATCGCAGCTTGGAATCCATGAGATCATCGGGTTTTGCATCTTTCCACTGGTGGAGATGAAAAATGGGAATGTTATTCATCAACTCAAACGGCTCGCAGCTGGATTTTGTCCACACACACAGTTCAGTTTACTTCATACTATTCACATGCAACGCAGCCTTGAATCATTGGACATTAACATAAAACATGTAGAGTTTCATTTAAAAACAGTAATAACCCCGTCTCATTTTCCTACATAAAGAAGGCACAAACAAACAGTTACCAATTAACATTTTTCCACTGGTTTTAAATTTGTATAAATAAAATAAAAAAGTCATGTCCTTAACTTACATTTGTTCTGTGAATTTATACAGCCAAAGTCAAAGGTGCTTGTACCCAAATGTGCTCATGAAGCACAGAATAGCTTTAAAGGTTATACAAAAGAAATAATAATAATGACAGGTAAAGGGGCCGAGTACTGCCATGGATCTACTTTATCTGATAAAACAGTAATCTTCGATTCCAGTTAACTTATCAGAAGCTGTCAGACCTTTGTTCCCCTACACTTCCTGGATTTTGCTTCTCATTCAAGACAAGCCAGTTCATGAACATGAATCCAGGGAATGTGCATGTTTCACTGACTGACTGAGTCTTTGCTGTCCTCTGGTGGACAGCTGGAGATTTGTTTAAGATCATAACGGAAAAATATCAGACAACTTGCATAGAAAGCAACTCAGAATGTCAATAACGCTGCTATATTCGATGACCGAATTCATTTTTATGTAAATTGGTAGAAATTTGAGTATACTTAGTGGCGGACTATTTGAGTTCTATAGAACTTATATGGTTAGGGTTGTCAATAAATTAACAGAGAGGTCAGCGTAATCTGTTCATCTTAAATATTTATAAGGTGACAAAGATTCATTTTTTATAATTTGCCGTTATTTGACTCTTCTGCACAAAATGCCACCAATTTTAATTAAGAGTATATGTTGTTATAGTGGAGAGCTCTGAAAAATATTAAAACCTTTTATGGTAAAAGGCAACAATTAAGGCGGAAAATTGTCAGTTGTGTATATTTGTAAGTTAATGCAATTATTTTACCACTCAATACATACAGGTAGGGAAATAATCGATTGTACGATGCATCGCGATGCTTCGTGGAATGATTCTGAATCGATGCAGTAAATTCAATAATCGATTATCAGAGCAACTTAATGGATTGAACTTCTATGTACAATGTGTGCGTCTTGTTTACATTCCAGGCCGAGTTGAGCCGGTAGAGCAGCGAGATCCACACTCCAGACCAGCTGGTGGTGATAATGGGGCAAACTGCTGGTTGCCAACAACCAATAGAAGAAGAAGAATCGCTTTTTTGTAGTTCACATAGGTGGGGAAAAATAAAACACTTACATAAAATCCAAACTCACATGCATTGCAATGTTTAATCAAGACCCTCTCAATCAAAGTTGAAACATTGTGAGGTGACTGATGATTCCCACCCTTAATACTTTGATATGTAATTTTGTTTAACTTTTTACATGACAACTGCTTCTTGTAAAACTACAGAACTTTAAATTTCATACAGCATATTTAAACATATTTAAACAAAGGGCAGCACAGTGGTGTAGTGGTTAGCACTGTTGCCTCACAGCAAGAGGGTTGACACGGGCCCTTCTGTGTGGAGTTTGCATGTTGTCCCTGTGTCTGCGTGCGGTCTCTCTGGGTACTCCAGCTTCCTCCCGCAATCCAAAAGACATGCAGGTTAACTGGCAACTCTAAATTGTGAGTGTAAGTGGTTGTCTGTGTCTATCTATGTCAGCCCTGTGACTGACTGTCCAGTCCAGGGTGTTCCCGCCTCTACCTTAAGATAGCTGAGATAGGCTCCTGCGACCCTGTGTGTCAGGATAAAGCGGGAACAGAAAATGGATGGATGGATATTTAAACAAAGAACTGCATTCAGGTCTGACGTCGGCCCATACTGGAAATCACTTCAGTTTTTGGTCAAATCAAAGTGTATTGACTTTTAATGACTGATTATTATCTCTGATAAATACTAATAGATGGCAGACACAAGGCTGCCTAGAAATTTTAGGGGCTCTGTTTCTACATGGATTTATTTTTTGATATTCTAAAAAGGTGAAAATAAAATTTGATTAGTTAGACAAACCTATCAAGCAGGTTAGGTGTACACCATCAGTTACCATGGTGATCTAGCCAGGTTATGAGAGAGCTATCTTTGTGGCATTGAAAACTCTGGCTTTAGGCTCAACATATCTTGCTAACCCATTAATCTCACTGAATAGTACACCCCTCTGACAGAACAGAGTCAAGAGCTTATGTGTGCTCTCCTTCCCGTTGCTTTATACTTTCTTTTTACTTTCGTTTTACTTTACTTTCTATTTAGCATATTCAGAGTGGTCCTAGTTAAAAGAGGACGTAGTTTACCACAAACTGTGGTGAACAGTGACTTCCTGAAAACATCTTTTGGTTACAAGGGGCTTTTAATGTGCTCTTAAATAATCTGATAAAAGTCTATGGAATGAAAATTTATTAACCTTTAGTTCTGAGTTGTTTTTTGCCCTGCTTTTTATGGGCCAAGTTGAGCTACACTGAAAATCCTGTGGGGACGCACACAGAAAATCCAAAAGAAACTGGTTTCTTACAAAAGAAAAAGTACAAGTATCTTTTATACAGCGTAACACAAGAATTGATGCAAATATTTGTGCTCAATGTATCCGTATTTCTGTGACAGTGTGTGGATTTCCAAACATTAAAAATGGCTGGTGACTTAACAACTAACAGCTTTGAAAGGAAAAGTTGGTACTAAAATGTGTTTTTGCATACACATTTTAAAAACAACATCTCTGCTAAAAGTCCTAAAAATAAATAAAAATGACTTACCAATGAATCCATGTCAGAAACATTTGGCGGGGCAAAAATCGTCTGCACCATGAATTTGTGTTTACTTTTCTCGTTGGGGTCATAGTCAAAGGGCTGTAGCATGACTGCAAATGGAAAATTAACAATGTTAAAACATCTGAGGACATTTACAGAGAAAAAAAAAAAAAGAAATTCAACATAACTCCAAGAAATCTATTACCAAATAAAATTTGCCTAAATTTGATGTTCGTTATGTAATGCAGCAATCTCAAGTTCGTACATTTAATATTTGATCACCGCCATGTTGTCCTTTTCTTTCACTGGTTAATTCTACTTTCTCCCTTCCAATTTGAAAAGAATGTAGTTCTTCTCTAAATTTAATTCAGAGAAGATGAATTGCCAGTGAATTTGTCCACTTAAAGTGATGCTCCATCCAAAATTTCCCTAATCTGTCCTCTGTAGCCTTGAAAGGTGGCTGTTTGTACACAGAACAGCTGCTGAAGTCGTCATAGAAGAGGTAGTGGATCATGCTGCATTAGTGGTTTTAGGGACATTTTGATACTTTTTCCTCCACTATTTCCTCTTTCCTCTTTTTCCTCCACACTATTGTTGAATTATGTTCCAAATAACGTGAATTTAAGATATCTACAATCGCTGGAGGAGACTTGACATTTAACAGTCACCATTTTAAAAACAATTTAGTAACCTGAAACATTGCTACAGACAATCTGAGCGAGACAACTGTCCTTAAGACTTCATGTAGAACAACAAACTGAGTTAATTTTGTCAGCAGCACAAATTAAGAGGTTTAGACAGGTTGCTTTCACAAACTCTCTATAATTTTTCCTGTTTTCATGCTATAGTTCACATGCAACAGTTATATATCACCTAAAATTAGGGATGGGAACGACACAGGATTTTGAGTCTTGATTGTCGAGGCCCACGTGTCAAATTTTGTTGAAATGTCTGGCTTTTTTTTTTTTTTTTAAAAACAGCAGCAGCA
Source organism: Scortum barcoo (assembly GCA_023238725.1). Lineage (NCBI taxonomy): Eukaryota > Metazoa > Chordata > Actinopteri > Centrarchiformes > Terapontidae > Scortum > Scortum barcoo. The sequence continues at coordinate 10,202,182 of CM041533.1, forward strand.
GCAATGCAGAGGGTGGAAAATATTCTACACTGTACTACTTCATTTTAGGCTAAAAAACATGGCTGTAATGTCAGGTGTTTTTTGTCGAGATGAACCTGCATCCCTGACGTGGATGTGTGAAAAGCATACTCCTCGCCACATAATTTGCACCGCACTCTTTCTTATTCACTATGATAAAACTATCCCACGCCTTCCTCCTGTCATTCATAGCCTCTGCCTCCACCATGTCGACTCTCTGTCGCTTGTCTTCAAGCATGCGTGCACGCTCCAGTCACGTGTGAACTTGTATGAGGGTCAAGTATCCCATTTAGAAAAAAGTGGATTTGTTTTATTTAAAATATTTTATCTTTTTTCATTAGAGAAAAAGCAGCACTTTATGATGTTTATCTGAATAGGCAATGTAATAACTTGAAAGACAAAATGCAATTCACAAATATACATGAAAATCCCACAAGCCCTGCCCCCCGACATTTCAACTCTCTATTTTTTTTTTGTCGAGGTGAGCATGTGTCGATTGTAGGTCGTTTTGTCGAAAAAAGTCCCATCCCTAACTAAAACTAAATATTTCCCTACTCATACTGCTGTGTAAGGCCCTTGAGGTAAACACTGTATAACCACTGTAATAAAACTGGTTTAATCTTTTCTTTTCAAGGCCTCAACACACCAAGCTGCCAGCTGTAGGACACACTAACTTGTTTTAGCTGAACCGTTGATTCTGACCGAACCTTATCAGTGGTCAAATCAGCTGAATCAACATGGTGACATTTGGATTCAGGTATTAACATAGTTAAAGCTTCCTTCAATAATACAAATAAAAATTGGAGTAATCTGACTGTTGTGATTGTAATTAAATTCTAAATAACCACAGTAAATTAGTCAGACGACAGTGTTTACCTGTTTACCCTCCAGTGATAAGGGTTTCATCTGTTTTGCTAAAGCAGAAAGATATTCAAACTTAACTGAAGACTTTAAGATATAGTCCTCTGCAGTATCTCCCTTTTGGAAATGAGCCTCGTCTCTTTGCAAGATGCATTATGCAGCATATGCTTCCTTAGCCTCGGGTTACAGAAATTAAAATTTGTTAATGATAAAATACGGGATTCTGTTACCCACTTGCGACATTTAACCAACCAAGCAGATATGTTGTGCAATTTTAAAAAGAAAAAGTTGTTTTTAAGTTACTAAATTTGGCTACTGAAGTGTCCACTGATGCTGTCGTGCTTACAGACCTGCAGGTCAGTTTCTGTCCACATTCAGCATGTACATTAACGCCACATGGACCACAAGTGGAATGTGAAGCGTGTGGACTTGGTTTGGATGAAAACTGCTGCCACAAATCGCAGCTCGGAGCTTTGACACCTCAGCTTCAACCTCGCATGTGGCTTTGTTGATCTACGACCACATGGAGCTGCATCTCCCTGACCTAGTTTCCCCTCTCAGGTTTCCCCACTGTCTCTCTCAATTAGAAACAACATTTTGTGGGCCAAAGGAAAGTCTGTTTGCTAAAAACTCTGAAGAACTTACCAGAAATAATGACACTTGACCCAGCATCGATGACGCCGCTGTTTGGCCGTACACAGTACCTGCGTGGTGCAGTCGTCTTCACTTTGAAACACACTCTTCTGTCAGAAGGGTTCTTCAGTTTGAGGTTGGTGGTGACTACATCTGTGAAAGGACCTGATGGAGACAGAATAACAAAACACAAGTGCATTATTATTTCTGTATTTTGGAGTACACTCTCCTGTCGGTGGACCACCACAGCACAACTGTAAATCAAATCAGAAAGAAAAATACTCTCTCTAAATATATATAAATAGTTATGTAAATACAGTCATGCTTTTGCTATGATTAACAGCTGAAAGAGCATTTTTTTCTGGCAGCACATCCTGCATTAGTTGCACCGAAACAGAGCTGAAGGAGAAACCAGAATTTAGCTGCTTTATAAAACTGCAACAGAGATGCAGTTTTCCAGTGAATTGGCTGAATTTATAACAGCAGACAATGGAAGGTAAATATGCCGCATGTTTACAGCTCAGCTGAAACTGCAGAACTGGAGGAAATTCAATCATTCAAGTTACACCTCATCCGTGGAAGACAGACAGGGCTGCAGTGTTTTGGTACCAAGGTTCAAAAAGACCTTTAAAAAGATTAGTTGAAAAATACTGTCGGGATACAACTGCATTAGGCCTACATGATTAAGACCACTAATTGAATAGCGACTTCCCTGGCATGAAGCTGGACTGCAGGATAGTTTAACCATAAATATTCTGAATAAAATAGGAGATTAAGAAACAGTAGGCAATGAAAACAACTAATTTAATTTATATATCAAATAAAGCGTGCACTAAAACCCATATTTTGCTTCGCTGGTATTTCAACAATTCAAGATTTATTTGTAAGACAGAGCATAAAAGTACCTTATTTAAGGAGAAGCTTGTCGTCCTTAGAAAGTGTAGCCTTTTGAAATATTTAAACTGCATCATAAAATATTTAATCAACTACACATCCTCAAAGGATGTGTATTACTACCTACAAATGCAAAGCTTAACATGACATTCATCCAAGATCTGGATCTCCAAAAATGTCCTCTACATGTCTCCAGAAGAGACGGGCCAGACCACCTGAATCAATTAGGTTTTTCCCAGACAGCTAATTTCATATAAATTACTCGTTGATATTGGAAATTGAAGTACTGCCCTACCCAGGTCATATATCAGGAGATCAATAGTTAGCCCTCCATCTTGTGACAGAACGCGCTTCGAATTAGGTCCCTAACCATGGTCAGCACCGTTCAACTTTGATGCACCATGTCATGTCGAAAACACAAGTTAGTAGGTACCCAAAACTCGATCAGCTCAATTAGCGTGGAAAAAAAATACATCCCATGATTCATGGCTAGCTGAAATCACGACATGGGTGAAGTCATCAGATCTCCACACTATTTGCCAGTTGTCCATTCCACAAATTCTGATGTTCAATTCAGTGAAATTATTCGTACATTTTTAACAGTTTTTATTGGGTAAACACATACTGTTGTCCATGCTGGCCTTGAACTGGCCACCTTCCGGTCCCCAAGCCTAGACGTCTCCCATTACCATTAGTCTGTATTTATATATGAAGGCAAGATCCCAACAATAAACTAGAAAATTTAGGAGGCACACAAATGCCAAATTAGTTTTGTGGCTAGACTATCTCATTTTGGAGAGGAAGTTCAGGTTCAGCTTCTTCATCAGGTCCTTTGATGACCCAATCATTGATGGGACGCGTCCTACAGAGGACTCAAACTTCATTTTCTTCTAAACCCCATTGAGACAATGAAACTTATGATATTGCGCTAGATAAATAAAACACTTTTTTTTTTTTTTTAGTTTTAGTCACCTGGTCACACGTGAAACAGTGTCATGCAGGACAAAAACAAAACTGTCGGGTCACTTACAATATGTGAGACAAAAGTTTGGACTACTTTTCATACATGAAAACATGGAAAAAGATCCAAGAAATAAAACATTGGATTCTTTGGCCTACTTCGCAGACTATTTTAGCTGTTAGGTTGTAGCTCTACAGTCCACAAAGCCTACATTCAGCCTTCCTTCACACCCAGTACTCGGGGAGATAAGAAGCAAAGCATGAGCAGATTGGAGTGGCTCCACCCAGCTAAAGCTAACATGTAGAGTAATGGTGAAGACTGGGGCGTTGTTTTCAACGCAGGTGCGTCACAAAAGGCATTCCTACAAACCTGAAAAAACCCCATCACTGTTGTCCTTAAGCCTGTTATGCGAGTCAGTTTCTTATGTTGGAATGATGACTTTTCAGGTGTTTTGAATTAGTGAGAAATAAAAGTAAGTGAATATGATTTGGTTTAAAGAGCACATGGCGGTGCGGCAACGCCTTGTCAACCACTCATCCTGATTCTGGACATGTCTGAAGCCTTTTTGATGTCCTGTACCTGCCGGCAGGACAAACAGGACACAGACACTTGTGGCAAACCCACCATACATATAAAATTATCGAGAGCTGCACCTGGTCTTTAAATGAGAAAGACCAACTGTTCAATTTATCCATCAGACCCTCCTCTGTCACATGGACTCGATAAAAACATGCAGACCTCAGACAATTGAGTAATTGCTTCTGCAAAAGGGAATTTGAGGTTGACTGGGATACATTTCTGCACTGTGTGTGCTTCATAAACTGCGAGCGATACTAAAACTGAAGACTGTACTGGATGAAAAGGACTGGAAAGCAGTTGTGCGCATCAGATTTACACCCACATAGCCTGCATCCATTGCCTGAGATGCCACCTTTGCTCAAGCAGCGTTCGCACCGACTCTCTCATCTCGTTGCATGTATGCTGAGTTAGGGTCCCCCAGGCCAGTCCTAGTCTAAATATACCAGCCAAGGAAAGGAGGGCTGCCCCCTCTAGCTTGCTGGAGGAATCCCAGCAGAGGCTCTAAAACAGACCAGCTCTCAGATACACGCAGACCGATTTAGCTCGGCCTCTGTGACAGTAAAGGAGCCATGGTCATCTTCCTCCTCATGTTGCTTCTTAAATACAGGACAGGAGCTGCTTCGTTTTCCTCTTAAAAACACACAAAATCTTTCAAACTGAGTGATCTTTTCTCTTCCAGTTGAGCGTTTTGGATTATATTTAATCAACATAACATTTAATTTTATGCTTGTTCATACCGGGGGGTTAATAAATAGTCTGGGCTCAGTCAAAAACCCAAAGTCTTTGCATAACACTTAGTAGTCAGCCTCTAGCGAGCACACACAAGAGGTTAAATATCAGGACTATTCAAATTGTACCACAGTAGAAGCTGCACTGGTTGAATGTTCAAGTCAGCTTGCTAGTTATCCTCCTACTAAAGCAGAAACACCAATACATTTGCAACTGTTTTGCATTTTCATTTACATTTCTTCCTCATGCCTTAGATTACTCGTTTTGTCACAACTTTGCAATTTCACCTTGCGTCCATTCCAGTGCACAGAGGGTGAAAGTTTAATCTGATGACAGAAAATGTAAACCGTGTGACTGATTCATAACCAGAATAAGTCTAATTACAGCAGAATTTTTTAATCAGATTAAATGAGGAGGTGATCAGATTATGATGGCTCATGTCTCTGCCATACTAATTTTAAAAGGTTCGGCTGCAGGACAAATATCTGTTTATGTTTTTGTGTTTAACTCTTGACCCTTTTTTTTTTTTTTAAAAATGTGTCCTACATGAACCTGTCTGACGTGACCAGAGCAGATGACATGTACTCTTTAAATTATTTGTCTGAAGAAGTTATTAAAAGCACCACTAACTCTCAAACTAAACACAAGCATGATGAGAAGATCAAAAGTTAATACTACTACTACTACATATTACAGTTTAACTAGATTGTTTTAAACTAAACTGCACATCTTGCAGGAAGGCTATATTCAGCACCACAGGTTGTGCACCTGATGATGCAGTCATAGGCCTGATAGTAGCAGAGGAAAACACATTTCCTGATTTGAAAAACAAAAGTTGACAGGTTAAATTAAGCTCAGAGACTGATTAAGGGGTTTGGGGGGTCGATATGAGACTTCTTTTCAGCCTGTTGTGTCATCAGACTGAGACTCAAGCTGTGTACCGGCGGACACTATACCTCACCCCAAGCTATGCTGTGGGTCTGGTATTTGAACCAGTGACCTTCCCGAAGATCAGGTCAAGCCCAGACTACAATCAGTACCCACCTCATACCTCGCACCCTGACTACCTTCCTAACAAACAATCAGCCTCTGGGGATCAGCAAGACAACAGGCTGAAAGACTCTTGGTTGTCTGACAGTGGCACATTCAGCAACAAAAAAACAGTGGCTCATTGACAAAATAAGGCCTGCGGCAGAGGCAGGGACCAGCAACTGGGGCAATAACATGAAAATGCAAGGGATGGAGGATTCTGGGTCAAAATGATGAACAGTTTTCCTAAATACAATGGCACATCGGCTGAACAGAAAGTTGTACCTGCATAAGCAAAAAACAGTGTCCCCTGTCACCTGCTAACTCAAAAACCACTTGTAATGATATGGTAATAACAAACAAGAGTTGAAATCATACAGACAAGCTTAAACTACAGCTGGGAGTTTCTGGAGGCTAATGGAAAAATAAGAGATTAAAAATAAAGGCAGTTTGCAGCTAGTTGGATATCAACTTTTGCACTGGGGAGCTAGCCTAGCCAACGCTTGACTGACACATCATTGAACCTTATCACTGCCAGCAAAGCAAGCAAATCAGTGGCAACACAGTGTGTGGATAGATTTGGGGTTTTTCTGTATGAGTGGAGGACAATGTTTTATTGAGCAAACAGGTTCATGGGAGTTAACGGTGCAACGAAGGTGAAGCTATTAAAAAAGAAAAAGACTGGGTTGTTTCCCAGTTCAGTTATGCAAGTTTGTCACTCCAACTCTCAGTGATTTGACAAAGTGTCTGCCAGATGTGTCACTGCATTTGTGGCTTAATTAACAACTTAATTTTCTTCCATATTCTGTCCGGGCTGTGGTGATTTCAGGTAATAGCCTGAGCCCCGCGGAGACAACAGTTTGCTGCAGCTGCTAACACTGGTAGTTAGCTAACAAACATGGTGCTCTTTTCTTTTTTTTTTTTTATTTATTAAATCCGCCTCACAAACACCGGCACGTCCTTCCACCTCTCTCCCGAGTGTTGTCAGGCGGCTGCCGAAGAGTGGAGGCCGGCGGAGGGGCACGTCACGCCGGCCGTCCACGTCACCAGAGCTCGAGGATGCAGCCGCGGCCCGCCCGGTGCCTGGCTAACTTAAAATGGCGGTGAGTGCTAACTAGCTCACTAGCAGCGAAATTCGCTTGAGGGAGTGTGAAATATTCCCGGGCAGGTAACTCTCCGCCGGGCATTTCGCACCGCAGCCGATTCGTGATTCACCCACCTTTAAATCTGAGGTCGTAGGGAGGGTCGAGGATGAGGATCTGGTCCAACTTTGACATTTTTCTAGCCGAGGTGATGCACTTGATTTCGGTTTCTGACTAGTGGAGATCCCGGATCTCCTGCCGCCGCTGAGTCAACTGCTGACTGAGCGCGGAGAGCGAGCGTGGGGGTGTAAGTCCGGGCAGGCGCGCCCTCGTGGCCCAGCAGCTGATGTGATTATCGTGCAGTGAAGTACTTCTGCCTCAGGTATCCGCAGGAAAAACACTTTATAGAAAGAGGCCTGACGGGACCCTCAGTTTCAAAAAAGGGAAAAGTGACTGGGTGTGTGCTTGAGGTTGAAATACCAGAGGTGGGAGGAGAACTCACATCCTCTGCTTAAGTAAAATTAGTAATACCACAGTGTAGAAAAAAAGTATTAGCATCAACATATACTCAAAGTACTAAATGTAAAAGTAGTCATAATACAGAATGGTTCATTTCAGAATGAGGAATATTATGTTACTCATAATATTTAGTAATAATCATACTCATTGTTGCACTAACATGTTGAATAATAATAATAATAATAATAATAATAATAATAATAATAATAATAATAAATCAGCCTGCGAATTTAACAGGCTATATTGTAATTTTTTTGAGTCAAAATTAACAAAACATTTTCTTAAAGCAAACTACAAATAGTATGTAAATAAGTAAGTGTACAGTACAGATGTGATTTAATATTCATTTACCAAAAAAGACCTAAATAGGTTTTCTTTTCCCACTTCTTTTTCTCTCTTCCACAGGTAACTATAATTAACTTACCTTGCCATAAGAGCAAGAAACCTGCTGTAAATTTCAAACTGTACATTATCAACATATGTTTGAGATTTAGATACTGGTGGTGAAAGGATTACACAGATTGTGTACTTAAGTAAAAGTAGTAATAACACAGTATAGAAATACTCTAAATGTTACCAAAATAAAAGTACAAAAGTATTAGCATCAACATATGCATAAAGTACCCAATGTAAAAGTACTCATAGCAGAATAATAAGTATTACTCAGTTATAATGATTGTTGCACTAAAGTGTTGAGCAAATATCAGCCAGCCAACTTACTGGTCAGGTTTCATGATCAAGATTAACTAAATCTTTTCTGAAAATAAACTACAAAACTTCAGCATAAAATACAGATCCATCCATCCATCCATTGTCTGTACTACTTATCCTGTCTCACAGGGTCACTGGGTGAAAGGCAGTAAAATACAGATGTGATTTTATATTCATTTACCAAAAATTATCACAGACCTCCCTTAAATTTAAATGAAAATATTCAATAGCTAATACAGTGGTGCCACTGCAGGCTCAGTTATTACATTTCATGTGATTATGTGAAATAATCTGCTCTCACAGTTGTGCTTTTCTGAAATGACACATTTCTTACTGATACCAGCCAATATCAGTATTTCAGAGTTTCAAAAGATCAGATGTTTGCCTCTGTCAATTTTTGTATAATTAAAAGTGAACATTTTTATAAAGAACCCTTAAATTTCTTTTTAAAGAATTGTGATCAAGATATATATTGAGTGGGATACTCTTCTCATTGTTCTGTTGTGAATAACTACATACATTAACACTGTTACTAAAGTGTCTTTAACATATCTGTGATATTTCTGTGCTGCAATTTCTTGTAACATATCAACTAACATCTACACCAACATTAATATATCTGTGAAGTGTGAATATCAGCCTTCCAATTTATACTCAGGATGAACTAAAACTTTTCTGAGAGTAAACTACAAAACCTAAGTAGTATAAACATAAAACACTTCATTTGTGAAACAAGTAAATACAGATGCAATTTTTATATTCATTTACAAAGAATGATTTATTGTGTGTCTGTCTAGTGTGTCTTGGTCATTAAGATATGTGCTTAGTTAATAAGGTTTTCTTTTCCCATATCTTTCTCTCTCCCACACATAACTATGATTAATTCACCTCCCTGTAAGACCAAGAAACCTGCTGTCAATTTCAAACAGCACGTTATCAACACATTAACACACATAACACTGTTATTATTTTCATGTTCTTCAGATGACACACAGTGGGGCAGTTTTCCTAAAAAGATGTCTTTTTTTCAGAGGTAATTAAATGTAGATGTTGGCTTGGATAGAGCCAGATAGATAAATAGTATTAAAAAAATTGCAAACTTTATTTGTGTGACTTTGAGGTCATTAGAGTTAAAACCAAGCAGTGTGTTGTTAAGCAGGTCAAACTGCAGGGTCACCTTCAGTCCAATCATAAACAATCAAACATGTTTATGTAGGGAGATTCAGACGTTTCATACAGTGCGTTTGCTCAGTTTGAACTATTAATATCTAACTTCGCTCTTTTAGAACCACTGACAACCGTGGCTGCGGTTAAATCGATCGAAGTGTAGACCTCCCCCCTGTAAGCTGCCAAAGCAGTAATCCTCTGCAGCGTACTGAATGGGACTCTGGAATGCTTCACCCTGCATGTAATTTGTGCCGTCTACAGCTTTTTAAAATGTCATGTGAACCATATATGTGCAAAAATAAGCCATGACTAATTTGTTAAGTGTTTCCTATTTTGGGGTTAAATCACAGGTTGACGGAGAGCCATACCACATGTCCAAAGTTTAATTAAAGTAAAAGCTTCATCTATACTGTGCAACGAAACAGCGTCATTTTCACCCAGAATTCAGGCTTCTGAGATGTCAGGGTGACTCAGCTGAGATGCAAACTATGTTCTCATGATGTCAGGAGGTTAATCCAAGTCATGATCTTCTGTTTGTCTCCTCGTCTCTTGCTCATCTCTCTGAACTTTAAACATAAACTCAGTTAGGCTAATCTGTAATCCTTGAAGGGTGACATCTCAGAAAACATATTTTATCCTTGTAGTGCGTAAAAATGATGTAACTAAAACGGAAATATAAAATAATCAAATTGTCACTATCTCTTGTTTGGAGGTAACATCAGTCCAAACTACAGTGAAAAACCAATGTTTGTCTACTGGTAAAATTGATATACTGTACATCTGGCCAATGAAAGTGCTCCTAATTCAGTTTCAACTTTCAATTTCAGCTAATCTGTGTGTTATATTTTTGCAGACTGTTGTTACATGTCTGGCATTTGCTTGAAGTAAATCATTCTTGGTGACTGTAAGTGACACATATTTGTTTATGGAAACTCTGGAAGTAAAGTCACATCACTCTCTGTGAGGTTTGGACTGTATGCTTTTTGCCAGTAAGCCACATTAAAAGGCCGAATTTTGTTTTGGTGTAGCCTTCCATGAAAGAGGCCATATCTAAATCGTCTTTCACGTTGATTTCAATGTTTTATCAAAAATGCTGTTAAGGAGTACTATAACTCTTTCAACACTCCAAATACTGTGCTAATGCAAAAGTGCTGTTATAAATTTCTCAAGTGGTCAAATCCAAGGACACTACTGTCAAACAAACAGCAGCCAACAATATATAACCTTAGTTTACACAACAGAGCTGAGGACAACCTTCATTGTTAACCTTTTCACTTTTTTACAAGCTACAATTGATTATTTGGGGCCCTTTGTTTTTTAGAGTTTGGTTAGTATAAAGAGCACATCTCTTTAACAGCTTTTGACATGTTTAGAGTTAAATACATGCAGGTCTTTTCTCTTCTTAACAGTATAAATGTGACCCCCTCTCTGTAAAAAACACATGGAAAACTCACGTTTGACAGTCGTAGACAGTCATTCCTTGTAATGAAATCTCAGAAAACACATCTCAGCATGTAGAAAACATCTTTAACAAATCACCATGTAAACAATTCTAGTATTGGTCACAGTGTTTCAACAGGGGGTGTCATAATGTAATTACGCTTTAGGCCTCTAAGCTGGTCACTCTGCAGCATTAAAGTTAAACTCTTATACAGCAAATGTGTGTGAAAACACATGACGAAGTGGAATGTAAAGCCGCTGCGTTTGAGCTACAGGACCGAATGCTCGCCTAACATTTGATCTCGACAACCTCTTCTTCAAATATTCTAATACGAGTCAACACAAGACTGTGATACGTACATGTACATAAACGCTCCATGAGAAGAAAAGTGTAGCTTTGATAAAAACTAAAATCGAAACATCTACAGAGCAGGTGACGCTTGAAATGAAAATGGAGTTGCATCATCAGCCAAAACCTTTAAAAAGAACATCGGTGAGACAATTTTTTATTAATTTGTGCTGAATTTTAAAGTTACTCTGGAAAATGGGATAAAACTGCCTCTTTGTTATGAGCTACGTATGTACACACCACACACAGAAATCTTCATGTAATTCAGGCCGAACACCAGCTGAGGGGGACAAACTGAAGGTTCTCTGTTTCCTGAACCTCTTCAGAGCTGAAACTGCTACAACTAAATGAAATAAATGTGCAATGACACATCAAATACTCTTGGTAGGTTTTTCTCTTTCCTGTTTTTCTGTTTGTGACCTCGCGTGCAAGCTGACCTCTGTCTGTCCACCGTCTCGTCTCTTCCAGGAGTGAGACACTGTGTGCGCTGTGGACTGTGTGCTGTGCTGGTGGCGTCCGTGGAGCTGAAGGAAGTCGTCTCATCAGCCTCTGTTGGTACTAGCAGCATCTCCTGGAGGACGGAGGAGGCTGCCGGGTGAGTTTAAAGGAGTCGTTGCTCTCCACCTCAGTTATTTAGATGAAAAAGATGTTTCTAAAATGTTGCTGATTAAAATTGTCACATTAAGACAAAAAATATTTTTAAAAATTTACAATGTTAAAGAAAGGAAACCAGAATAAGACACATTCAGAAAAATGTCAAAAGTCCCCAGAGACATGAACAGTAAACGTGTCATATTTAGTTTGTATTTAAAAGAATTAACGTCTTTTTTATCATCATCATCATTATCATCATCATTAAAATATGTGATACTACATACCACATAATAAAATGGCATAAATATAAGCTTTAAGTGTTATTGAAAGGCTTCTCTTCTCTACAATATATACAACCAACCATGACACAGGAAACCTACAGATTTTCTGAAAGAGCTCCTCAACATTGACGGCATTTCAAGTACTCGTCTCGATGAAAATAGCTGTGATCGATTCAGCAAACTCCTTCGCTTCCTTCATAGGAACTTCCCTGTAAAAAGAGAAGGGCACTAAAGTAAGTGTGGAAAAAGGGTCACAGTTAATGTGGATCCTGATGCAAATCAACATTTTCATCAACGACTTTCACCCACTCCATATTCAGCTGGTTTGCTCTGTACAGACTGCTGGAGAAGATGGTATATGGAGTAGGAGTTATATGGCACTGTACCAAAACATTATTGACACAAACTCTTAAGTTTCCCTCATCTTATATTGGTGTGAGGAAGAAACTGAAATAAATTTGCTGTTTTTGATTCAATTCACAGATGGTAAAGAAACTCTTGAGACTGTTGTCTCAAAATAATACAGGAAAGTGTCTTGGGCCACCTTTATCAATGCTCTGGAGGTGTTTCTTTTGCTATGGTGCAGTCAATAGTCGAACAAAGAGCAATATATGTTTTATTATATATGTTTATTATATGTATTATATATATATATTTGTTTTAATTGACTGAGAACAAACTGTATCTGATGGTAGTGAAGTGATCAAGTTGACGATCACAATAATAATACTGAAAATACTACTAAATAATACTGAAATAATACTAAAAATATACTGCGTCCATGTCCAGGCTGTCCTGTCACCTTGAAATGGTTGACATTATAGTGGTGGATGGATTTTTTTCCAGTGTTTTTGTCTCTGTGGAAAGCTGTGGTATTCTGGAAATGTTCAAAGCTGTGCATTCATCCTTCAGCGACAAAAATCGTACTTCAGGCTGTGATTTAAATTTGGTGGAAATAAGCTGGTTTTAATGTGCAGCAGCGACTCTTACCACTTTATTGTTTTCAGAAGGCAGCTCGAAGACGCATCGCAGCTTGGAATCCATGAGATCATCGGGTTTTGCATCTTTCCACTGGTGGAGATGAAAAATGGGCTCGCAAACGGCTCGCAGCTGGATTTTGTCCACACACACAGTTCAGTTTACTTCATACTATTCACATGCAACGCAGCCTTGAATCATTGGACATTAACATAAAACATGTAGAGCTTCATTTAAAAACAGTGATAACCCCCGTCTCATTTTCCTACATAAAGAAGCCACAAACAGTCACAAGTGAACATTTTTCCATTGGTTTTAAGTTTAAGTTTAAGTTTATACAGCCAAAGTCAAAGGTGCTTGTACCCAAATGTGCTCATGAAGCACAGAATAGCTTTAAAGGTTATACAAAAGAAATAATAATAATGACAGGTAAAGGGGCCGAGTACTGTAATGGATCTACTTTATCTGATAAAACAGTAATCTTCGATTCCAGTTAACTTATCAGAGGCTGTCAGACCTTTGTTCCCCTACACTTCCTGGATTTTGCTTCTCATTCAAGACAAGCCAGTTCATGAACATGAATCCAGGGAATGTGCATGTTTCACTGACTGACTGAGTCTTTGCTGTCCTCTGGTGGACAGCTGGAGATTTGTTTCCTCTTGTTTCCTCTAGATCATAATGGAAAAATATCAGACAACTTACTATAGAAATGTCAATAATGCTGCTATATTTTGTTTCCAGTGAGTTCTGTAGAATACTTAACATGATTTGGTTTTCATTATCATTCATTATCATGTATGGCTCTCATTATCAGTAACATGAATTATCAAAAACATGAATTGAATGTATTTTTATTTTATTTTATTTTTATACACATTTCACATACATTTTATTTTTATACACATTTCGAACAACATCTTTGTTAAAAGTCCTAAAAATAAATAGAAATCACTCCCCAATTAATCTATGTCAGAAACATTTGGAGGCGAAAAAATCGTCTGAACCATGAATGTTTACCTCTGTGTGGTCATTGTCAAAGGGCCGCAGCATGACTGTAAATTAAAGATGAACAATGTTTAACATCTAAATGAGGACATCTATACAGAAAAAAATATTACCTAACTATTTAGCATAATAAACCCAAGAAAACTATTACCAAATGAAAATTTTCCCAAATTTGATATTGTTCTTTATGGAACGTGGTAATCTTAAGTTTGTACATTTGACCCACACTGAAGGCCAAAGGCTAATCAAGTTTCAAGTTAAGTTTATTTGTGACATGTCGTCATATCATAATCATTGTAAATTGTATGTCTGTAAGCTCCTTCATTTTGTAAAAAGTGCAGGCCCCTGTACTAACCTGAAGTTATGTAAACTGCTGTGATGATGACTGATGTCAGTTCTCTTGGTACGCAGTGCAATCTGCATTTGATTGTTTGTAGCAATCAGGTCAGGTGAGGTGAGCAGGAATAAGAGAGCATTTTATAATCCCACTGTCACACGAGTCCTCAGTCAACATAAAGCACATTCCTGTGATTCAGGAATTTCATTTCCAATGACTGCTCCATGTTCTTGTTGTGCACATGACAAATAAAAATCTTAACTCTTGAAATCTCTTCGCTTTATTCTTGCCTGAGTCATTTGTTCTGTCACTTTGTTGAGGGTGCCATCTGGTATGCCAGGATTTAGCCAGAATTTGGTAAATTATAGGACATTACAGTTCCTGATATCTTGTTGGAAACTGATGCAGGTACAGAGGCCATCCAGTTTATTATCCACAGCCTGTACATATTCTAGCAGGATGCTGGGAAGTGAAGATCGCTGTGGCCTGGACCTTAGCCTGTATTTAATCCCTTCATGTTTGCCTCTGTGTTGAGGTGGACACAGAGATGATCTTGTGGTCAGTGGTCATAGCTGCCCTCCACATTTTCCTCGATATTAACTCCAGTGTTTACATTTGAAATTTCAACCATCCAGGCTGCAGAGTCGGCAGGATGAGAGTTCACAATGCTGTGAGCTGACTGTTTCTCTTTGCTGATGCGTGTCTTGTAGTCATATGATATCATTTGGATATTGTGGAAGAAAAAAATCCTTAAGGCCCAATTCTGTGGCTGGTTCAGATGAGTTTTATTCACTTCTCAGTGGAGACATACGTGAGATGGTGTGGACTGGGCCAAGTGGATTCTCTGAAGATGAAGGAAAAGGACATTGACTCTATCAGCAGTGAGTCGGCCTCAGGGTGGCATCAACTTCAAAAGACGGTTCACATTAGCTTTTTGAGACTCTGCTGGGAAACATTGTACCTTAGTTAATACTAAACTGCAAGGAAGCTAACAATCTGTTCTGTGTAGCCTTGATAGCAGCAGTTGTAGTTGGTCTGATTTAGCCGTATTCTGAATGAAATGAGAGTAGTTGGAACATAAAGAAGAAGTGGATCATGCTTGGCCAACATTTTGGTTTTTGATACATCTAAGGTGCATTTAAGGCCAATATACACAGGCATGATTTTGTGAAATCACAATTAGCTTGAAAGCCAATAGTGATTCAACATGCAACATACACAAATGTAAACTTGAAGCATTTAAATATTCAGCCTTCAATGGTTGGGTTGGCTGTGGCTCAGGATATAGAGCGGGTCGTCCACCATAGCTATCGGCATATGTTTGTGCGCAAATGAATGATTAGATTACATTCTGATGAGCAGAATGGCATGGAAGCCTGTGGATACTTTTGATTTTGGCTGTAAAAATGTTTACCATGCCAATGCTTGGTGTCTTTTTTTTTCAGAACAACATGACCTGTATTACCGAATGACTGTATATAAAGATGGATGACGCACCTCCACTTCTTCCCACTGTACAAAAGTGAAGCCAAAACATCCAGGGGAAAGCAAAATATACAGAAGATGTCATGTCATGATCCAGATGTTTTGGCTTCACATTTGCGGAGCTGTCATGCTGTCCATCTTTATACACAGTGTATAATATGACCTGATCTGTGTGTGGTGATAGATAGATCCATCTAAAGAGCAGTGGAAGTCCAATAGACAATCAAAACACATAAGAATATGAGATAAAGAACAACATTTTCTGTCCATTTCTGTCCATTTCTGTGTGTGCAACACATGCACACACAGAAATGGACACTTTTCTTTTCCTCTGGTGCAATAACCTCATTATATAGTGTAATAACCTCATTCTCATCTATAGTGAAATAATTTTAACTTATAATTTTAACTCATTCCATACAAAGCCATATTCAGCTCTTTATATTTACTTATATTATTTTATTCTCATTCTTTTATATTTTGTATTTTAAGTGTTTACTGTTTATTTTTCATCTGTGTGCTTCTTCTATCTGTATGTGCTGCTGGAAACTTAAATTTCCCTGAGGGAGTCATCCCTAAGGGATCAATAAAGTCTAGTCTAAGAATCAGGAATCTGAAGGTCCTGGGAGGGTTAACAAGGTCATTATATGGAGAAAAAAAACTATATCACAAACCGATTACTAAACACCAATCAGACTATTTTATAGACGTCTACTAACAACGACAGGAGAGGATGAACAATATGGATGCTGATAGTGTTATTTTGAAAGGCAGCACCGGAAGCAGTGTCATGTTCGCGGCTTGACTTCAGCTCGGGGAGATGGCCGGCCTGTCTGTGTCGTCTCAGGGGCTGGGTTTCTCTTTTATCCAAGAAGAAGGAGAAGAAGGGGGTGAAAAATCAGAGTTTAAAGCATGACGAGACAACTGAGTGAACACTGAACAAATAATGATTTAAAAAAAAACAAACAAAAAAAAAAAAAACTCACGACCTACCATGGCCATAAGGGAGCTCAAAGTTTGCCTTCTAGGGGTAAGTGGAGATGTTTTTGTTGATCCACTTTTAGGGAGGTGGGGGTAAGAAATTCCTGCCGTCTGTTGTGAGTGTAAGTGAGCTAACTTGGAGCTTTTTAAGCAGCCGTCGGCGGTGTCGGTTGTTTTCCAGTCGGTCGTGACTTTCACCGTCGCTGCTCCTCGACAGAAAAACTTTAAAATATAACGTTGTTAGCCGGCTGACTTTTACATAAAAACAGCAGGAGACGGGGCCGGTGGGCGCAGCAGTCGTCTCTTATTACCCTCCTCGTCGTTTTTTTAATGTTTTCATCGATTAAATTGTAAGTTTTATTGATTTTTTTTTTTTTATCCTTTAACGGCTGTCAGTTTTAGCATCCATTACGTCATCGCGAGACCAACCGCTGCCAGCGAGCCGTTAGATTTCCTGCTGCGTTAGCGAAACACCGCAAGTCCACATTTATGTTTATTATTATTTATTCATTTACTTTATTTCACAGAAGAAGCCTTCAAGCTGCGAAATAATCAAGCCGAAGGTAAACTAGACACTTGTCAGAGCCTGCGTGAACGTTTGCCAGGCCTGTGAATGCCGCCACAGGCCGCTGACATGCCCGCTGAGCAAAGTTAACCACGGCTTACCTTTACTTAGCTTGGAGATTTTATTCGCATTAAAACCAGGATAAGTAGAGTTATTATGTCTGGATCAGCTGTGGAGTGTGAGTGACACGCAGGTAAAAAGGCCCTTTAAGTTGTCGTGTTCATTTAGAGTCAGCTTTATTGATCAGGTATGTGGACACATGCAAAGGATTTGACATGGAAACAGCTGACATGGTAAACATTCAACTACTGTTTACAGATATTAATATGTCTATACAGAGAAAATAACATGTAGACAATAAGACAACGATGCAAAGGATGCTGAAATAAATATGATGGCTGCAACAGGTAGATTTACATAGATGAGGTTGACAGATATGACATTATATACAGTGTGCATAGATTTGACAGTAGTGATATTTACATATTTATGTGTGTATTTAAACAATGAGGACAGTATTTACTTGTTGTTTAGGAGATAATTTTTATTTATATAGTCCAGTATCATAAATCAGAGTTTGCTTTAAAGGGCTTTATAGTCAATGGCATAACAATAACATCACAGTTTATGTTTATTTAGATTTATGATATCAAGTGATTTGGGAGACATGACTATAAATTCAAAGCTAGTTGTACTACCGTGCACGGCCGCCTGACGGGGTGGACATGTGACCACTCTAATCAATAGGGATCAATAGTGACAGTGTGTGTGTTTGTGCGTGTCCAGAGTGGTGTGACTGACGTGTGACCGTCTGTTTTCAGGACACTGGAGTTGGGAAATCTAGTATTGTTTGCCGGTTCGTCCAGGATCATTTTGACCACAACATAAGTCCCACAATAGGGTAAGAGTCACAAAACGCAGCGTAAACAGCAGGAAACAAACAAACGAGAAACACTGTGCTTTTATGCTTTTTTTGCTCTAGTCCCTAATGAAGTCAAAGTTTGATATCAAGTTAAGTCCAAATCACTAACGTTCAGTTTTGACCATGTAAGGTGACAAGTCAGGGTTTTATTGTTTGTTTTTTTACAATAAACAGACATTCACAGTCAAATCTGTGCCTACTCATGGCAAAGTCAGCTGATATATTTATACTAGTACATATGGATCATAGGGGTCAGAAAGATAACTGAGTACTTAAACAATGCTTATACCTAAACAGTTTGATCTACAGAGGGAACGATACCAAGTTTGATATCATATAAATGGATTACACCAGCTAACAAAAGACAAAAGTAGAATATGCTTTAATCCATTTGGCCCATTTAGCACAAAATGAATGAATAAATTAGTTGTTCAGGTCACTGTTAACAGATGTTTAACGTACCGGGGTTATGTTCAAATTACAGATACAGATGGATACACTGTACACTAGAGAATGCCAAGCATAAACATACTAAGGAAATGACTACAGTTTATAAAGCATGAGGCAGGTGAGATCTGGGATCAGCTCATCCAGGAGGTGACATTAGGCTGAGATAAGCCGTGATGGATTTTGCCCTATCTAAACAAACTGTGTTGGCTTGTTCTTGTTTGGTTTTCTGTTCCTCAGACCCAACACTGCGTCAGTGCTTTCATGTAACACGGGTTCACAGTCCAACATATTTATTGTTAGTGTCATTTGTTTCCTGCTGACTTGTACTGTTTTGTTTCCTGTCTTTTTAATGAATGCGCTCAGAAGCATTATTGTGAAACGCTCTTTATCCTCCCTAGAGCATCATTCCTGACCAAAACAGTGCCATGTGGAAATGAACTGCACAAATTTTTGATCTGGGATACAGCCGGACAGGAAAGGGTGAGTACACCCACGATGGGCAGCCCTCATCAATGTACTATTAGCTTTAAGTTAGCACACTATGAATCACGGTTTTAAAAGAAGTTAATTTTCAGTTACATTTCCTCCAGGAGGCTGGTGGTGACAGTCATTTCACTGTCAGTTGTTCTCATGACATAAAGTTATTAATAGGCGTGAAATTAGATGTTTCACTGAGGGGTTAAAGGTCCCAAGACCGGCATCATCAGAGTGATTCATTTTATGGAGGGAGGGTGCAGTCGAAGCTGGACAGACATGCTTACAGCATGGAAAAACTAGAGCAAGTATTTCCTACTTGGGTGCGAAAATGAACCTCTGTCACCAGCTTCTCCTTATCTTTGGCTAGAATATACAGTTATCACACGTGTGATCTAGATAGGCATCCCCTCAAAATTAAAATACGTCGCACAACTATTCTCCAGTACTGCACACTTTGTTCATCAAACATTTTCGACTGTTTCGTCTTCATCATGGTGGTGCCTGAGTCTCTTTCTGTGCATAAAACAAGCTGATATGTCTTGTGATTGATATATCACCGTAGATACCATGTAAACAAACAGAAGAACACATTTCTGCTGACTGCAGTCGCTGGTGGTATAATACATATTAGCAGCTGGTGGTGGTGATGGAAAGGTGGCAGTGCAATATTAGAAAAGAGAAGAAGACTGCAAAGCGATGTAATCGACTCATTTTTTTTTGCCTCATTTTTGTACCCAGTCATTTGGCAGAAACATGTCAGCACTCAAATGTGTGTAGGTGTGCTCTTGAGTGTGTGTAGATTCAGTTCTTACTGAAGAACAAATCCCAAATAAGAAAACATTGATGAACATCAGAATTTTCATGAAAACAGCAGAAGTGTACATTTCTGGTGGTGAATGAAGCCCATTCTTCTAAACGCTGGAGTGACCTTCATAGTGAGTTAAGAGGAGTTGAAACGTGTAAGGAAGTAAATTTTTCCATCGTCCACTCATCACTGAAGAATGTATGTGCATATTTTACTCAGAGTACAGCGAACTGTGTCAGCCTTTTATGCGTTAACACATTTTTAATGCTACGATCCAGATTGTATTCAGTTTAAATGACCATAGACTGTTTGAAGTCTTCTTTATGAAGCACTTTGGGGGACATTTCTATATGAATACTAAACAAATAAGATGTTATTGATCATGCTGACATCTGTAAATTTGTTGTCTTTTTTAGTTTCACTCATTAGCTCCGATGTACTACAGAGGATCAGCTGCTGCTGTCATCGTCTATGACATCACTAAACTGGTAAGAAAAACACGACACTCGTCATCTTTGAATCAAAGAGGTGACAGTAAATGAAACCTGGGTTGGATGGGGACATGGTTAATAGTCTCAAAGATGATCGGATGACAAAATCTCTAACAAAAATCAACAAGTAACGCACCTTTTTGCCTCGCTTAGCAACTGCTGATTGCCTTGACCAACGCTCTTCAGCTAACTCTACCAAGGGAGCTGCCGTTGTGTTCAGGAGCTCCCTGGGTTTCACACTATTAGCCCGATGTAAAAATTCAATGACTTTTCCATCACTCTGGGATGCCTCACTGCAGTGACCTACAAATGTCATTCTTTCCTGGTCTGTTAATGGAAACTCGTATGAAAAACGCCGTCTAACGCGATGAATGTGTGACACAAGCGGTAGAAAATGTTGGCCGTGCTCTCAGAGAGAACCCATCCCAGCGCTGACCACGATTCTCGTTGTTCAGGACTCTTTCCAGACACTGAAGAAGTGGGTGAAGGAGCTGAAGGAGCACGGCCCGGATGACATAGTTGTAGCCATAGCAGGGAACAAGAACGATTTAGGAGACATCAGGTGAGCAAAAGGCTTTTTTTCTTATGCTGTCTCGGCTGTAAAGAAAGTGCTTCATGTGTGTGTCATCGTGTAAACGTTCAAATTAAAATGACACTACAGAAATGACTAACAACTAAATACTGGCAGGCTAATGGCCAAAGACATCTTTATTATAAAACATTAGCTTCTCTCCTGTTCAGCACCTTTCACAGGCTTGCAGGTTTGTTGTGAACTAAACAAAGTAATCTTCTTGTTAAACCAGTTATGTAGCTCATGTAAAGTCCACCGTGTCTTGGTCACGTATCTCAATTATTATCACTGATCGTCAACTTGATCACTTCACTACCATCAGATACAATTTATTCTCAATTAGTTAAAACAAATAATTAACATAAGACATATATTGCTCTTTGTTTGAATTGACTGCATCATAGCTAAAGAATCAACCATTTTTAAGTATTGTCCCTGCTGGTCACCATAAATTCTCTATCTGTGAGTTGAATCAAAAACAGCAAATTTATTTCAGTTTCCTCCTCACACCAATATAAGATGAGGGAAACGTAAGAGTTTGTGTCAGTAACATTTTGGTACAGTGCCATATAACTCCTACTCCATATATCGTCTTCTCCAGCAGTCTGTACAGAGCAAACCAGCTGAATATGGAGTGGGTGAAAGTCGTTGATGAAAATGTTGATTTGCATCAGGATCCACGTTAACTGTGACCCTTTTTCCACACTTACTCTAGTGCCCTTCTCTTTTTACAGGGAAGTTCCTATGAAGGAAGCGAAGGAGTTTGCTGAATCGATCGCAGCTATTTTCATCGAGACGAGTGCCCGAAATGCCGTCAACGTTGAGGAGCTCTTTCAGAAAATCAGTAGGTTTTAATGTCTTTGCTGTGAGTTGTGCCTGTGTCACATTTCTTTATACTGTGTTATTTTTAAGATTTATTGTGTGGCATGTAATGCCACATATTTTAATGACGATGATGATGATGATATATTAAAAAGATAAAGATGAAAAAGACTATGCTATTTTAATTCTGGAAAACCCAAACTAAATATGACTGATTTCCTGTCAACGTCAAATTGACAGGAAATCAGTCATATTTAGCAGTTCATAAATATGTTTGTGCCACAATGTGGCATGGACAAATTTTGTTGTATTATTTTTGTTCATGTCTAATAAATGTCTGATTTTAATTTGTAAGTATATAATATATATATAATATAATATATATAATATAATAATAATTGTAATAATATAATATATAATATCATACATTTACTGTTCATGTTTCTGGAGACTTCTGATGTTTTTGTCAATGTGTTTGTTTTTCTTTGTGGTTTAATTTCTTCAACATTATAATTCATCAGTACGTTTCTGCCATAATGTGACAGAATTATTGTAATCAGCAACATTTTAGAAACATCTTTTTCATCTAAATAACCTTTTTAAGTTTGTGTTTTACAGTAATAATACACTAGTATAGTTCAGTCTCTGTAAATGACTCTGTGCTGTGCATTTAGGTAAACAGATTCCACCTCTGGAAAACACTGAGGTGGAGAGCAACGACTCCTTTAAACTCACCCGGCAGCCTCCTCCGTCCTCCAGGAGATGCTGCTAGTACCAACAAAGGCTGATGAGACGACTTCCTTCAGCTCCACGGACGCCACCAGCACAGCACACAGTCCACAGCGCACACAGTGTCTCACTCCTGGAAGAGACGAGACGGTGGACAGACAGAGGTCAGCTTGCACGCGAGGTCACAAACAGAAAAACAGGAAAGAGAAAAACCTACCAAGAGTATTTGATGTGTCATTGCACATTTATTTCATTTAGTTGTAGCAGTTTCAGCTCTGAAGAGGTTCAGGAAACAGAGAACCTTCAGTTTGTCCCCCTCAGCTGGTGTTCGGCCTGAATTACATGAAGATTTCTGTGTGTGGTGTGTACATACGTAGCTCATAACAAAGAGGCAGTTTTATCCCATTTTCCAGAGTAACTTTAAAATTCAGCACAAATTAATAAAAAATTGTCTCACCTGATGTTCTTTTTAAAGGTTTTGGCTGATGATGCAACTCCATTTTCATTTCAAGCGTCACCTGCTCTGTAGATGTTTCGATTTTAGTTTTTATCAAAGCTACACTTTTCTTCTCATGGAGCGTTTATGTACATGTACGTATCACAGTCTTGTGTTGACTCGTATTAGAATATTTGAAGAAGAGGTTGTCGAGATCAAATGTTAGGCGAGCATTCGGTCCTGTAGCTCAAACGCAGCGGCTTTACATTCCACTTCGTCATGTGTTTTCACACACATTTGCTGTATAAGAGTTTAACTTTAATGCTGCAGAGTGACCAGCTTAGAGGCCTAAAGCGTAATTACATTATGACACCCCCTGTTGAAACACTGTGACCAATACTAGAATTGTTTACATGGTGATTTGTTAAAGATGTTTTCTACATGCTGAGATGTGTTTTTTTGAGATTTCATTACAGGGAATGACTGTGTACGACTGCCAAACATGAGTTTTCCATGTGTTTTTTACAGAGAGGGGGTCACATTTATACTGTTAAGAAAAGACCTGCATGTATTTAACTCTAAACACTTCAAAAGCTGTTAAAGAGATGTGCTCTTTATACTAACCAAACTCTAAAAAACAAAGGGCCCCAAATAATCAATTGTAGCTTGTAAAAAAGTGAAAAGGTTAACAATGAAGGTTGTCCTCAGCTCTGTTGTGTAAACTAAGGTTATATATTGTTGGCTGCTGTTTGTTTGACAGTAGTGTCCTTGGATTTGACCACTTGAGAAATTTATAACTGGACTTCTGCATTAACACAGTATTAATTTGGTTTTTGTAAGTGTTGAAACTGTTATAGTACTCCTTAACAGCATTTTTGATAAAACATTGAAATGGACGTGAAGATTGATTCCTATGTAACATTATTTCTGGTTCTACATTTCCATAGTTTAAAAAAATGTTTACATTGGTACTTATGTTAGTACAAATTAAAAAGCCATTTGAAAATGTACCATTGTTATCAACATGTATGGCAGATAATGGAGTTAAATTTGTAGTTTTTAATGCAATTATAGCCTCTTTTTTATGTTCTCTTTAATGGAAGGTTACCCCAAAGTCCTTTGGAAAAACTGAATGGGTCTTCTTATCCAAAACCACACAGTCCATACACAGAAAGCGATGTTTTCATAAATGAATGTGTGTCACATATAGTCACCAGATAATTGACTCAAGCAAAGAGACAGATTTTTCAGTGTAGTTTGGTCTGATGTTACCTCCTTAAAAGAGACAATTAGAGGCTACATTTCCAACAAGTATTCTATTTATCGCCACACAAGTGCCTTTTTTATGTATTTTTAAACAAATGTATGACATGACTAAAAAGTGCATACTGCTAGAATAATGCATGAATTAGTCGGTACTGACTAATTGTACACGTAACAGTCAACTCTAACTATCTGCAGCATCCTTATACTGTATGCCTTCGTCGTGCTTCCCTGTATCCTGTCCGTATTAACTTTTGTATATTAATCAGTGTAATAAAATAGTGATTATTCTATATTTGTTTTTTGTGTCACTTTTATGTTTTTTTTTAGATGTCAAAGAACCCGGAGCTCTCTTGAAGCATCGCAGTTGAGCCTCGCTAAGTTTGTGTTTAAAGTTTTGTCAATAGAGGCCAGAAAGACGTCATAAGAATGTGGTTTGTTTTCTCCAAGTTTTCTATTTACACACTTTTGGTAGGACGAGTTTACTGTACAATGATCACCAGGGCGAACAAAAGGGTTTGCTGTGTTTTCAACATCTAACTTAAGTGCTCGATTCTGCGTCAAAACACAATTACATGCTTCACTTCCTCAAAATGGATGCAAAGGTTTTGCTTACAACCCTCAATAGGCCAAGAGAGGAAAAAGCATTCAGAGAATGTGTAACGGAAAATATGAAGCACCAAATACTTACCCAACCTCAGGCTAAGAGTTGAGTAAAAAGGTAAACAGCGCCGGCTGTATGCGTCAGAAAAAGACAAGAGAGTCACATAAATGATTCGGATTGACACTTTATTCTTCACAGCATTACTCTGCCTGCAACGATAAGCTACAAAAGCTTGGAACAATATGAAAATAACCTCACGAGAAGCTTCTGAGCCCAACCAAGCATGTGTCTGTTTCAGTCAGAGGATTAATAACACGTTGAATCATGAGTCCAGATGAGATTGCTTCGATTTTTTTTTCTCCCATTACCAAAGCAGAGGGCGGTCACACTGGCATACCTCATACAGGTCATTAATAATAATAATAAAAAAAAAAAAAAGAACAGGACGAAACATAAGAGCTGAAAATACATGAACGGTAAGTGAGGCCATACCTTTGCTTTAAATATCACTGAACAATGACAGTACTTTGTAGACGTCATGGATCAGTTGGAGAAATGAAATGATTGATTTTTATTTATTTTATTTTTTTACTCACTTCCAACTGATGCCACAAACAATAACTCCCTAGCTAAAAAGAGAAAAATCCACAATCAAATACACAACAAAACTACAAAAGCCTCCTTCTTGTGTCTCTGCTTACACATTTTGGCGTCATGAATCATCACTACAGATTTGTAACTGTAAAAAAAAAAAAAAAACTGGGGAAACTTCACTTTCCGCATTTTCCTTGTTTGTGTTGGACAGCGCGGAGATAGCAGAGAAGATGATGATTGCACTACAGAGCAGAGAGTTGTTTTGCAGAGTGACTTGCAGCCACGCCGCCTCCAGCTTGTTTGTCTACATTTCGCAGTGATGAACATGCTTTTTGTTGCGTACTTGCCGCCCGGGTCATGTTTTTTTATCCACTGGTCTGTCAGCAGAGGTACGACGCCACTGTGTGTTTATGTGCTGTTCAAAGAAAGGGAAGCATCTGTAATATATTTCTACATATATTCATATATTACTAAAAAGCGGCAATTTAAAAATCAATGTAGTTCTTGAATAGTCGACCGTATTCTTCAGAATACTTCTTAAATATATAATATATAGATAGACCAATCATAAATTCTTCATTATTCAAAGAGCTTTTGTATTAGTGGTTCTTTAGGGGGAAATGTGTCCAGTCTGGCATCTTCAGGTATGGCACAGTGGTCTCTATCCTAACATGTCAAATTTGCATCCAGGTAAGATACAGGGACTGAGATAAACTCTGGTCTATGCTCATTTCTTGAGCCTTTACCAGCGAAAATAAACTTTGTCATATATTGGAGAGGCGCCTACCTCTTACTCACTCTCTCACTTGCTTTATAACTCCCTTCACCTCACCTCTCCCTCCTTCTTCCTTCATACAGGCTTGGCACTGTGGGTTTGATAATATTGTCCAGCTAGTCTCTAGCCGGTTGTCTGCTGCAGCTGCTACTCTATTTCTATTTTATGTGTTTGTGTTTGCATGAGAAAAATGGGAGAAAGGTATTTGATTTCTATTAGAAGAGTAAAGACAGAGACAGTGTAACAGATTTTTTCCTGGCTGCCACTTTGTTGGACACGATCACTAATGAGCTCATGGATTCAGTAAAGTTGAACCTCCCGTGGATAATAAGTGACACAACAGGACAACTGACCAGCAGTGGAGATGTACGGCGGCTTGGAGCTGCCAGATACATAACAGACTACATCTCACATGTTGGTGTCTCTCCTGTCTTTGCTCGGCGAGGGCTTTGAGGGATCCTTAGCTGCTTTGCCGTTGGCAGAGGCAGTGGCATCTGCTCCGGCGGCCGCGGCGACAACGGAGCGCGCTTGGTTTGCTCCTCGCTGCGGGGCTCCGGGCTCGGCTGCGTGGGCGGGGCCTGATCGGCCGGCGGCTGGACGGTCAGTTCCTGCTGCAGTTTGTGGCTCTGCAGCAGGCGAAGCTGGACGCGGAGCTCCAAGATGGCTTCCTGCTCCTCATGGATGGCCTGGTTCAGGTGGGTGTTTTTGTTCTGGTGGAGGATGATAAAACACAGATAGCATTTGAGAAAATTAACCTCTGAAAATATTTGTTCTATATTTCTCACATCCATAATGTCAAAGCATCTTCAGAGAGAAAACCCCTCCTGGTAAAGTATAAAAAAACCTTCAGACTTTATTATCAGAACTCAACTTGTTTGAACTTTAAGGTAAATAACAACAATGTTTGTGAGTATTTTTCAAACCTCCAGTTCCACGTTTTGCTTCTGCAGGTCTTCAAGAATCATCTGCAGCTCTTCCTCATCCTCGCTCTCACTTTCACTGTCTGATGAATATTCCTCCGTCTCACTGCGACCCTGCTGCCGACTGAGGAGCACAATGTGGAGTCACAACTGAGACCTTTAGTACATGTGGTGACAGCTGTGCGTCATATTCCAACATATTTACCACCTAAAAAGGTGGTTTTCTTACCTCTGTATGTCTGCAATCTCTGCTCGCAGTCTCTCAATTTCTTCCTTCTCAGTAGCAATCTGCCGACGAAGCACCTGCTCGAGAGAGATCAGCTCCTCCTGCTCTGTCAGGATCTCATTTTCCTGATTGTGGAGAGGAAGTTTGGAAATCACTAAATTATTCCGCTGTCATTTTGACACATATAAAGCTCAGCACAAGTGAAACGTAAGCAGAGCATTTACAAAACTATTTCACATTTTTAGACAAATATATTGTTGCGTGTGTGTGTTTAAATGACTCACCTGTGCTAAAAGGAGGTTAATGACTTCCTCTTCGTTCTCTGTCATTTCCTCTTTTGACACGTCTTCTTTTGAGAGGCTTGCTATCTCCTGGGCTATCTTACTCTCACACTCCTAAAAGTAAAATATACAGAAATAAAGCACAAAGCAGCAGTTCCAGTTTTCCAATTGAACCTTATAATGTGAGTTTTCATCTGACCTCAGTAAATAAAGAAAAAACACACACATACACACACATATTATCCAGACACGGCGTACCTGACGTTTGGCCTCCCTCAGTTTGCGTTTCAGAGCAGTCAGGATTCTCTGGACCTCCCAGAGTCGCTCCTCTTTAGATAAGTCCTTCACCCCCGCCTGCAGGTCCCTGTGCAGGCAGTTCAGCAGGAACTCCTGAAACACAAACACATTTTTTATTACATGACAAAGTTTAATTTACACTCCACAACAACTTCAACTGAAAGCAACAGTAAGTAAGCAAACTTCAGAGACGTCCTTCAATTTTCATTTCCCATGAATTATTTCTTAGGAAAGTTAGAGGAGACAGAATCTTTTTTTACTGATGACGTTTAAGAGGCTTGTGATGTTAAACAAGTCTGCAGCAGGTCAAGTGTCTCCAGGTTTTTGTTTATTTTGCAGTGTGATGCATGCACTGACATGTCAGATAAACGACAGGAACTTTTAATGCTCAAAATACAAAGCTCTGACAATCAAGGATTAAGATGTGCACAGCTGACAAGACAATGTGATATAAACAGAAGCAGCTTACTTAGCCAAATTCCTGCTGTGTTAATATGCATCTTCTGTGTAACACTTTAATCCTACTTAAAGTGATCATTCATAATCTGCTTGTCTATAAAATGTATAAAAAAAACCCCCAAAAAGTCAAAGAAAATGCTCATAGTAATTTCTCAGAGCCCAGAGTCATGTGCAGTTTTTTTTAATCCCTAAAACATTTTAATACCAAAATATTCAATTTACGATGATAAAAAACAGGAAACGCAGGAAACAGCTAGTCGAGCTCTATTCAAATGTAGAAAAAAAAATCTGCCCTCCAGCATCACTAAACCTCACAAATTAATGTTATATCTGTTTTGTTAAATCAATACAAAGACAACAGTGTAAAGACAACAAAACGTGGTTTTATGGTGGGTTATGTGCAGGACTATTTCCTGTCTTGTCTCTGGCTCCAGCTTCATATTAAACAGACAGATATAAGAGTCGCATCTCTCTCTGCAAGACTTTAAGAAAATGTATTTTTCCCCTGAAGTTTAAACTATTCCTTTAACTTTCTGTTGATCAATTCTGTCAGTAAGTTATCGGACTAAAATTAAAAACAGACTGCAGCAGATGTGAACACACCTGCCGTCGGATCTCCTCTTTCACGCTGTCCTGGGTCTCGGGCAGCGCTGGCATCGTCGCCATGTTGGACCAGCGGAGCGGCCGCACCACGGGCTTTAGGAGCACGTCTCCAAACAGCTCCCGCACGTGTGTGAAGAACATGTAAAGAACGCGGTTCCCAATCTGAACACAAGGCAAATGAATCAATGAAAACAAAGCATGCAGACTTTAAGCTCTGCTTATCGTGGGGTTATGTTTGTAAAATGTTACGGACTGTAGTATGATAAATTGTCTCTGCTCCACCTTCTCCTTAACACGAATTCCTGCATATTTATTCAGCCTGATTAAACTGACCCCGGACTCCCCTCATTAATCGGAAGATGTGTTTATATAACAGTGTTGTGGCTACTGCTGCTGTTGGCTCAGAATAAGTGGAGCAGCCACAGAAATGGCCCCTATGGGAACAAATTAGCTTCTCTAAACTGGGCCAGGGTTTCAGGGATGAACTGACTGTTTGATCCAATAAAAACTCGGTTGGTTTGTTGCTAAGGGGAGGGTTCTTATCTTTGAGGTACGCTTGAGCCCAAGCACAAGACCCATTTTTCTATTTGATGTTTAGTTTCCCTGTTGCTGTTTAACTGGTGCAACATTTCTATTTTTTATGTGATCTTTTTGCCCATTTATTTCCATTCATCAGCTTCATCACTCCTTCCTCTCTCACCTGTATGGTTGGGTTGAGGACGATGGAGATGTTCTGAATATTCATCTTGGTGTCCGCCTCCCTGGCGATGACGTGGTCCATGTGCGTGATGAGCCAGGAGAGAATAAGTCGGGTCTCTGACGGCACCTCGGCCAGCAGCCTCTGAAACTCCACCACCTTCTCGGCCTCCACCTGCCGACCGCAGGCGTCCTCGAAGCGCTGGGCCAGGTCCCGGCCAAGCAGGTTGTCTGGCAGCTCGCGTAGGTACTGCTTCAGTAGACTAGCGACGGTGTGGGGGTCATACTCCTCCAGGCAGGGGCACTCCTCACGGTCATATGCCGCTTTCAGTTCATCCACCTTGGACTTCATACCTGAGAGGAAGAGAAATGAATCAATCAAATAAATATTGTGACACATTCACGTACCACTTTTTTGTTGTTCTTTTTTCACATGATGATGTAAACAAAGCAGCCTCCCAAAGTTTCTGTACCTGAGACCCTGTAGATGCCCTCACACTTCATGCCATAGTTTTCAATGTAGTCCACACATTCTCTGAAGACGGCTGGCAGCTGGATGCCATCATACAGCGCTGTCCTCTTCACAGCTTCAGACAGAGGAGCTCCAAAGATGGGCCTAAAAGTGGGAACCTCCACTGGGACCGGTTCTGCCTCCGTTGTCGGTTTCTTCTTCTTCTTCTTCTCCTTCCACTGTTTAACCACGTCTGCAGCCGTCAGGTCCTTCGATTTCTTATCCTTGGCCTTGTCCTCTTTGGGGCCCTTCTCCTTCACCTTGAAGTCCTTCTCCTTCTTCTTGGAGAAGCTGGGCTTCTTGAACACATGGATCCCTTTGGAGCGCTTCATCTTGGATGGGCTCTCCGCTTCGTCTGCTGAACTGTCCTCCTGGAAGGCGGCGTAGCCTTCCGCTGTGAAAGTAAAGAAAGAGTAGGAAGAAAAAAAAACACAAAAGGGGGTTAGACGTGATGAAAGAAACACCCCTGTTCTCTTATCCTCTTCCTACGACAGAACTATAATAGCAGTGAAACAGAAACAGGAAGAGAGATGGGTGAGAGAGAGAAGATAGCAACGGAGGGGGAGAGTGGGGACTTGGAAAAGAGGTCAGCCACTGATTTAGCATAGCTCCCACTGCACCTTACGCCTCTCCTCTCTAGAACAGGCTCAGCTAAAATATTTTTCCTCAGAGCAAACAGCTAAAACATGGTGTCAAAGACAGTTAAGTGGCCTCTTCGCAGTTTTTGTCTCCTCTAATTATCTCTTCCCTGGGTTTCCCCCAGAACAGACCCTGTTTATCACACGGCTGCCTGAGACACACCTTCGCAGCGCTCCCTGGGTGTGCTCTGAAAATGTCCATCTCTTCCTCTCTCCGACCACCATACCCTGGTGTAGGAGCTAAATACAGACATGGAAAATCCCTGATACGGAGTGGACAAAGAGCCTGACAACCACTCAGTGAAAAACATTCTCAGTAAAAGGAACATTTTTCACTGCTACAGGCAGCAACAGCCAACAGGATGGAAAAGTGGGAAGCTCTCTCTCTTTACTCAGCAAATTACTACTGAGGAGAGATTCAGCAGCATTACGACGACATCCAGTAATCAACTGTTCTGAAGCTCAGAGGCTTTAAATAAATGACCTGTCTTTAGATGGAGATGTTAAAAAGCAAGAAATGTGAAATTTTACATTGTTCGCATTACAATCTCATGGAAATAGTATTACCTGTTTAGCCCCTAAAAATTGACTAAAAACAGCTGAAAGATCTGAAAAATATCTAATAAGTGAGTTTGTGCTAAAAATCTTTTCCAAGTGCAATAATCAACCTTCACAGTCAAATTAAAAGATAAGTTCTTACTCCTTTTCTCCTTCTTCTTGAACTTGTTCTTCTTTTTGCTGTGCTCTTTGTCGTCGTCTGAGACGTAGGCGTCTGGTGCCTCGTGGTGGTGGCCATCGTGAGGCGGCGATGGTTCCCCGGTGCGATACAAGCCGGGGAACTTGGTGGGACTGATCTCCTCAGAGCTGGGGGTGCGGGCCACACCGCCGGGGTGCTCAGCCCTGCGCTGCTCTGCAGGGCTGCTGCTGGGGGGCAGGAAGCACTCGGTCATGGCTGCTCAGGCCTTATCACTCCTCCGACTGGCACATCACCTCTCCATCACACCTGCAGCGGACAGAAATCCAGACACTGACACATTAAAAACCTTTAATACACTTCTCAGATCATCTCAGAGTGTGGTCCAGCCCAGTGTTATCCCCCTATCTATGTGAAAGGACAGATCTGTGAGTTTTTCAAGGGTTTTAATTTTATATGTATATTTATTTTTGTGTTGATTGCAGTAATACAGCTCTTATTTGTGTTAAAAATTAAACACTGAACTGAACTTAAAAAACATAAGATCTAATTAATTACTTAATAATTTTAATATTCCATACTTTCAACTTGAACATATCTAAAGATGTTTGCAATTGCACATTACAATTGTATGTGAACTGGTCTATGTTTGCTGCACTTTTTCTGCAGTCTCTGTATCCAAAAAATACCAAAACATGACACAGTGGGGTTATTTTATTAAATAAAGGATAAAATATATTTTACAATTGCCCTGGCTCTATTAAGAACTGCTCAGCATCACAGCTAACAGATTATAACTATGTAAGAACCATTATAGCAACATAAATATAAATTAGCAGCAAGAACAAAACAAATCTAAACAAAATCCACTTAATGTCTCAGCTATATGTACACCAGGAAATGGAATCTAGACAGTAATTCACAGTTTATTTTAGACCAAGCAGACAAAGTGCAACACAATTTAAACAATTAACCATTAAAAACTTAACTTTTTAAAGCCACAATACCATTAACACATATTATCCGTTCATCCAGGCTGTGATTTTAAAAAAAGAAAGCAAAATTTAATTTTCCATCTACATCTATCAGATTTATTGATTTGTAAACCAAACTCAAGCATCTTGTGCACAGAAAGTTAAAAGCCCAATAAAACAAGCTGCAGCTCTCTTCTTTGTTTCCTGCATGTTTTAATGAGGTCTGCATGAACAGAACAACTGCAACAGTGACGTCCACCCACCAGATGGGGCTCCGCCATACGAACAAACACACTCTCCATCTGTCTTACTTCTAACGTGCCAATTCTGACATCCACAGTCAACAAAACAAAAACTGCAGCGCACTTTGTCGACTGTAAAAACAGAAACATCCTCCCGGTGGCTGCAGATAATCAGATATTTGTTCATGCGAAACAACAGTGTGGCCATCTGTATTGTTCGTGTGAAATTAAGCACAAAACAGAAGTGACTAACATACACTTTTTAGGAAGTTGGTTAATGCACGCTGTATAATAAGCAGCAAGCAGAAGTGGAAGAAGTACTCAGATCTTGTACTTAAAAAATTATCACAGTGCAGAAATACTCCATTACAAGTAAAAGTCCTATATTTAAAAAGCATTAGCATCAACAAATATTTAAAGTACCAAAAATAAATGTACTCATAATGCAGAATGGCTTATTTCAGAATAATAAACATTAAATTACTGAATTATAATAATTGTTGCACTAACACCACTTTATTGCTGCAGCTTGTTGTTACTTTTTTTTCTCCGTGGTTTAAGAAAG
Organism: Scortum barcoo; assembly: GCA_023238725.1. NCBI lineage: Eukaryota > Metazoa > Chordata > Actinopteri > Centrarchiformes > Terapontidae > Scortum > Scortum barcoo. The sequence goes on from CM041533.1 coordinate 10,235,425, forward strand.
TTTGCTCTTAATCTATAATATTACATCATAATTTATCTGTTGATCAATGTATTTGTGTTGTTAATCAGAACTTACAAAGCAACTACAGTTATCAAAGAAATGTAGTGGAGTATAAACTACAATATTTACCTCTGAAATGTAGTTGAGTAGAAATATTAAGTAGCAGAAAAAGGAAATAATTAAGCAAAGTACAGGTACCTCAAAATTGTACTTCAGTGCAGTACTTGTTATTTATTATAAGTCTGTTGTGTGTTTAAAAAGAATAATAAATACTGATAGATGTACTATTTATCAGATGTTTCTTAAACAGTCAGCAGGTTGAAGAACACCTGTTTTATATTTATACTACACACAAGTTAGTAGATTAGTAGGTAAAAATACTCGTAACAGGAAGACACGTGTGATAAATAATGTGACACAGAAGCTACAGACTCAATAATCAATCTTAATAAACTATAATTAAAGCCTGTCTGACAGATTATCAGATTATCTCTCTCTTTTCACGTCCTGTCCTGTTTCCAGATGAAAAATAATAAAACCATAGACACTCACATATGAGCACAGAGCTGTTACAACGCTCATGTTAGTGTCTGCAAAGGTGAATTTGACCTTATTTACATTAAAAACAGTCAGAAAGTCTCTGAATGGAGAGGCCCGCATGCTAACATCAGTTCAGCTAAGCTACCTGATTAACCAGCCTGTCCGTCACAATTAAAAGCTGCCGTTTCGTTAAACATGAACAACCGTGACACGTAAAGTCAGCCACACGCTCTAAACTCTGTTTTCACGGCAGCTGTTCTGTCTCTGAACACGCAAAACACAAAAGACGAGAAACTTTACCAAGTGCTGTCCCGTTTCAGAGCGCAGCTTCCGGATGTCTGGATGCCAAATAAACACTTCTGCGCTTGCGCTTGCGCGGTGGCCCAAGTGCACGACGGGAAATGTAGTTCAAAGTCGGATTCCTCCCACTGCTTGGAGATTTCACCACAAATGTATAGTCTGTGTAGGTTTTCTTGGTCGAGAGGGATCTGGAGTTAATGGGGATGTTTAGGCTGTGGTGTTATTTTGTTCCCGACCACACACTTGCTGTCATACAAAGCCCATGCACTAGAGAAACTGTCAAACAATGTTTCAAAAAGCAGCTATCATCTAAATTTGTTGAAAACCACTCGCTATTCTGAACCATGTGTACTTTCCCAAAGCTCTGCGGTCGGACCGAGAGGACTGGTGGTGGTCATCCTGACATATGAAACACATTAGTCCTCTCATCTCTGTTGGCACCGACTGCTCCAAACCCACAGCTGCAAAGGCGAAATGAGGTCGTGATTCAATATCATAAAAAAAAAGGACAAACAAGGTCTCATTGTGCGTCTGGTACATTAGTCTGTGCAAACTGCTGCTGCATGCCAATTGGGAACAGAATCAGTGATAGGGCACCCTGCTGCCTTTTGAAAATGCACTGGCATTACAAAGAGCATTTGTGTGCGGCGGTGAGAGATTGGCATCAGTAAACGTTCCCTTTATTCCCCTCCGCTTGCATGAGACGGTCAGTGAGCACTGGAACACCTGTGGACCAGAATGGTATAATAACAACTTTGTTTCCCCAGGAAATGATGCGTTTCCTGACGTGGGCAACACTAGGCTAAGATTAGAGCAGGAGACAGGCGACTGGGAGGACAAACATTTACTGTTCCACTCATGCTGTGCACTTTTTCTTTTACCACATCTTTTTTTTAAGAAAATACAGGAAATGAAGAAAAGATGCTTTGTAATCAGACACTTTTCTGCAACACAAAACAGTCCAATGTCACCAAACTTCTTTATTTGGCATGAGACTGGGATTTAGCAGACCATAAACTGTAAAAATACATTATTCATATACACCTCTAGTAAAAAACACTATTGAAAACATATCTAAAAATATACAGTGAAACATAACAGCAGAATAAAAACAATTTGCAGGGGTAGGAGGAGGGTTGTGGGGGGCATTTTACAAGGTAACTGAGGAATGCTAACACATAACAGTCAGTTTCCTCTGCCCTCAGTCCTCTGGTATGGCCCAGACATTTGGTACCAATATGTGCCCACTTCAGAAGAGACAGTTCATGCACTTCACAGCCTTGCTGCCGTAGTCCACACACTCCGGTCCGATGCACTGGCAGCAGGCGTTGTGAAACCAGCGGTATTTGGATCCTCCCATTGACTCACAGTATATTTTACACTGACGGATAGACACGCAGTCATCTATGTAGACCACCGTGCACATGTTTTCTGAAAAAAACGACAGGCAAAGATAAGTGAGTCACAGATCCAGTAAACTGGTTTATAAAGTAATTACCTTTAACCCTCAGTGTTCCTTCTTTTACTTCAGGAGTGAAATTAATTTGCTGCAGCTAAGTACGACCATATGTGTTGGTGAGCTTAATGAGTACGCTATTCGGCTCTGTGGGAACACTCTTATTATGAGTGCGTCTTTATTGCAAATAGCATTAGCTTAGAAGTAGATAGCCAAAACAGCCGCAAATGAAAAAAAAAAAGGCAGCGGAACAACACTTTCCCTAAACTAGAAGAACTTTTGGCATTTGAAAGTATAAAAACCTGACCCAACCCGAACTGGTCTCGGTTCAAGACTTTGTAGTCTACTTCAGCTCTGGGTTGGGCCTGATTTTATTACCACGGGTCTCAGTGAGAGTGCATAAATGCAAATGAAAATTTTGACTGGACCTGACAGGACCAGAAAACGGTGTAATAATTAAGCATGTCAGCAAAGAATGCTTTTTCTCATGTAGTGGAACTCATCCAGAAACTTTATCAGTGATTTATTAGAGGATGTGACGCAACCTCTCTGCTGGGATTTAACACCAAAGTGAAGTCACGCTCTTTATTAGGTTCTATCAGAAGAACTGAAGAGCTGCAATGATTAGTTGATTAACTATCGGCAACTATTTGGATAATCGATTAATTGTTTTGATTAATTACAAATAAATATCTGTGGGTTGTGGACAAAACAAGACATTTGAGGGCGTTACCATGGGCTTTGCAAAATGATGATCAACATTGTTCACCCTTTTCTGAAATTTTATGGACCAAACAACTAATTGATTGATCGAGAAAATGACTGACAGATTCCTCAATGATGAAGATGAACTTAGTTGCAGCCCTACAGCACTGGTTGGTTTCTCGCCAACATGCCCACAACTAGCAAGTAAAAAACACCTGTTGATCAGTGTTGTTTTATTGTTAAATAATCTTTCAAAAATGACAGGGTGACAAATAATCTGACCAATAATCTAAAACTCAAAAGACACTTACTTTGTCACACTGAGAAAAGCAACAAATTCACACCTTTGAGAAGCTGGAACAAGCCAGTCTTTGGCCTTTTGCTTGATAAATGACTGAAACGATTAACTGATTTCTTAAAACTTCAAAGGCTGAATTTTGTTTTTGTTTGTTTTAAATAGATGGACACTGGTTCATGTAAAAGTGAACAAACTCTTTCATATACAAGTAGCTGAGGTGACCATTATGCAGCAGTATGGCTCCTGTGAGTATTACATAAATATTTATATAAAATCATCAATCTGGTCCATGTGTAGCGAATTTAACTATTGTGTATACTGTGGGATAGTTTCTTTGATAATGCTTTGCACAATGCTTCATATTTCATGAGATCATTAAAATATTTTATATGCCATATTACAATAATATATTTCCTTCTGAAATTTAGAAAAATAAAAGTACAGTACTTGCATTATTAAATTACATTTATTACACAATATTTTACGTCATGTTTATATATTTGGGGAGAATTCACAACAACTTATTTTACACCGAATAACTGAATTTCAAACTTTCTGATAAGAAGGATTTTCAGTCCATTGATTAATATAAAAAAATGTTTGTGTTTCAGCATCACCTTGAGTGTCGTAGCTGGCGTGGATGCTGTTTCCAGGCACGGAGACGTTCTGGGGCTGACTGTCGAGTGACTCCAGAAAGGACACCAGGTTCTCGTGGTGGGAGAGCTCCTCGGCGACGGGGAAGGAAACCACCATCATGTTGGTCGGCGCGTCGCCCTCTGTGAGGGCGCGGAACAGCGAGGGGATCGGATGGTCCAGCTCCTCCACGGTGCTCTTTGATGTGGCCGGAGAGTCGCTGTAGTTTTTGGGGTTACACATCCCTGAAACAAATTAATAATTATTTGAAAGGGTAATTGTCACTTTTTTCCCACCCTTCAATATAATAGATGTGAAGTATGAATGTAATTTAGATTGTAGTGTTCACAGCACTGAAAAATTACATTTAAAAAATTATCACAGATAATGTCCCAGTTTCTTTGGATAAACTTGGCTTGGTGGTCAGATTTTATAGTAGTTTCTCTAAAAACAATAACTGCAGTGTACTTCATAGATCATCCAAAGCCACTATTAAACCTTTATTCAGTCCAATACAATACAATACAAGTTCATATATTAAAACAAATGCACACATTTTTTGCATTTTATTTGCTCATGTAACGGTTTGGTTGTATTTTCTATATTTTTGTATCTCCTTACACCATCGTGGTGGAGGCTGTATCCACATCTTACAACCTGGGCAAATAAAACCAAAACTATCAACATGTCTACATACCACTAAAAGGTTTTTGTTTTTTCTTTTGTGATTTGGGTGAACTGACCCTTTAAGCACACCGTAAAGGCTGCAAGATTACTTTTTACTTTTACCCAAAATACACACGTTTAACAGTTGTGAAATGCTTTCACACATGATTTCAAATCACAAGGGCAGTTTTGTAAAACCACACCGCTGTCAAGAGTATCTCGTCTCAATTAAGGCCCTTTTAACACTTCATTTAATTTCCAAATACAGTAGTAATCACTCGACAAAGTCCCCACATCCTCAGATATGATCTTCCTAACCCTTTAAATGAGTCAAAGTGAATTATGGCTAATGGGTAAATCATTTAATGGGGAACGGAGTTTGACAGAGGAATTGGATTACAAACCAATGCTAAAAGCAGAGCCAGAGCAGCTGTTTTAGATAAAGCGTACACATGGGTCCTCCCTCCATGTCCTCCCTCCCTCTCCTCCCTTCCTCTAAAATACAAACTGTCCTCTCCCCACCGCTCCTCCGCTGGGCCGCCCTAACCACTCGCAGATACACACTTCAAAGTAGCCAGCGTTGGGCACAGAAAACATGTTTGGAGTGGAAACTTACTTAAAGTGGTCATAGGCAAGGCTAGCGCTGTGTGAAAAAAAAAAAAAAAAACACAGAAATGAGAAATATATACTTTCTCGAAGCTACGGGCTCGGTGTGTTGCGAAAACGACCGTCCGGGAGGAAAACTGCACCACAACAACATCTGTGCAGCAGCGGCGAGTTCAGTGCTCAGTGACAGATACTTGTGTTCCACATGAAAGCGCTTTAATAAAGCCTCCTTGTCAGCATGTACAGCAATATTTGTCTGTCAAAGCTGATCTGAGAGCCTACTGCTTTACAGGGGCGGGGCCACCCGGGGAGCGAGGGTGCCCCGGGCCCCTGCCTTGGTGCCCCTCACTGCCAGAGCCACAGGATGGGAGGTTAGCGTGTTAGCATCATGAACAGAAGCGACTGCAGTCATTTCTTGTTGGAAAGTCAATGAAACGACACAAAAGAACTAAAAAGAAAGTTACCTCAGTGAGATGCAAAATGAGACACAAAACAACTAAAAGGTAAAAGAATCACAATAAAAAAACATGCAAAATATGATCTAAACCAACAGTTTCTGCTCCTGTATAGAAGAAATTGTGAGCTCTTTTCAGGGGCCCCTCTTCTAATCCAACACGTTTTTACTAATTGTAGAAGTGTGGCCTCGTTCTTTGAGTCTGCGCCTGCTGGTTCAGAGTGAGTACCCCCCCTCATCTCACCTCGGCAGGAGGCTGAAAGTCAAAGTTCATCTGAGCAGATCGACCTCCACCTCTGCTCGCTTTTCCAGCCTCTTTGTCCTTTTGATCTTCTGGAAACCCTTCGACGCTTCCTGTCCACATGTGTAGGTGCTACTTAGCGGTGACAATACTCCTTTAATTCCCCCGCGCTCTGATGAACAGCACTCCTCTCGGCTCTGCCTCGTGTTAACCTCCGCGCTGTCAACGTTTTCAGGGGCACCTTCGGTATCTGGCTTCACTCGCCTCACACTCATCTTGTATCGGGGCGGCGACACTCTGAACAAACGGGTTTCTTTTTAAACCTGCGACCTCCTCAGCTGTCGAGGGCGTTACGGCCTTTCTTCACAGGCTTTTTAAAAAGGGCGAAAGTGCTCGACTGAGGGGCGACTGGGAGATTAACGAGGCCGACACGCAACTGAAGTGTCACGTGTGGCAGGAGATTAGTGCCAGAATAATTTTTTATGTCACAGTCACAGTGTGATTAATCATGGGGACCACTGCCTGCCGTATATTCACATAACTTTATATGTATGAACCATCCTTACATGACCATACTTCACAGCTGCATTGACTCATACATTTTGAATGATGCTTTTATGTACATTTTCACATGTGGTTACACTTAACTTTACTGAAAGTACCTATTTAGCATTTATTAGCCATGTTTAAACACTTAATAAATGCTTTCTAACACATTACAATGTAGTTGTAAGCAGATATAAGAGTGTATTTTTGTATTTTCTAATCAATTATAACCGCCCCCTGAGGGAAACTGTAGGTGGGGGCTGGTGTATAAACAGATCACAAATGACATTGTTGTACAAAAACAGGTGTAATAATGAAAAATATGTCCTCACAGGAGATGTTATAATTGTTACCAGGCTCTGTACAATGTTAAACACTTAAAATGCCCTTAAATCTGCTTACAACTACATCTTAGGGTGTTACAAACCATAAGGGATTAATTGGTGGCGCGAAGAGGTACAGTTCATTTTTATATGAATCCACACGCACAGTGACACTGAACTAATTTTACCAGCTCTGACATGAGAAGAAAACTTCACACATGAATCTTACACTTATTACTGAAATAAGATGACTTCAAATTTTGTTTATGAAACCAAATCCAGGGAGTCCAAAGAGTTTAATACTTGTTTCAGTGTTTTATCGTCACCAGCTGTCACTGATGGAAACAAATTTGTCCCGATGTGGCCAACAGCAGCAGATGATGAAGTCTTAAATGCAGGATGAACGGAAGAAAACTAAATCTGGAGTCTTGTGCGGTAACTGAACCTCAAGGTCAATTTCACTCCGGTGGTTTCACTTTAAACTGTACCTTACAATAAGTCCAATAAAAACCTGACTAATTTGTATGACTCAAATGCAAATCTCTGCTGGCTTGATCTCTTTTCCAGATGTCCGGCCGACACCAGCGGCCACGTGTCTGAGCCTGCCTGGTCTTTGCGAGCCCGTTTAACATTTACAGAGCGTCAGGCCAAAATAATATGCTGACTAACTTGCTGTCAGTTTGAAAATATGCCTCCAACTCACCCACGCAGTCGCAGCACTCTTCCCAAAGGTTCCCCAGACACAGCATGCACTCTTTACAGCACGAACAGTTTCCATCGGACGGACGACACTGGCACAGCTCCTGCAGGACACACACACACACAGAAAAACACACATCAGCAAAACAGAACGGACTGATGAAACCGAAGATCACCGTCACTGATCCTCGGCACTCCTGTTTCCAAAATATTGTGGATAATTCTGCGTGGCAGCAAGATAATTAGACCGAATTCACATTTTGATTCACGTCATCACTGTTTGAAGTGCTGATAAAACAGATTTGAGTAGCAATTAAGAAGTCTGGAAAAAGGCTGATAATGTGGAGGTGCGGAGCAGAGACAGGATGTGATTCACGGCAACATGATACTTTCTTTGGATAACCCTAATTTAGAGCCTAAACAGGCTAAAATATACTTTCGTGTTTAGCTGACAATGGCTTCATTTCTTCTTTGTTTAAGGTCCCTACAGATTCCACTAGTGTAAATGTAAAGATAATCACAATGACATTTTTTTTGTTTTAAATGTTCTTTTCTTTACAGTTTCTGAAACCCCAAATAAACACAATTTGTCAGTCTTTGTAGCAGACAAAAACAATTCAATTAGTTAAAAATCATATTAACAATCCATTTTCATTTTCAAGTGTTGATGCGATAAAACAATATTAAGAGCAGCAAGATGCATCCTTCATATTTTGTTAAAATTCAAAACAGTAGTGTCATATTTATGGATTTATAATTTTTACATATTGACCACTGGCCTTTTAATTTGTAAACAGGTCCAATCGATTGGTTTGTTTTTGTTTGTTTTTTTATTTTTTACATAATTCTGTTTCTCGTAATGTTCATCGATCCAACTTTGGTCAAAACTATAGCAAAAATTTTTGTTTCCACCGAGTTAATCAGTGTCATATGAGCGAAACAGCGGAATGCAACAGACATTAACGCTAACTGAGTAATAACTTTCAAAATAAAAGATCGAGGTGTGATGGGTGCAGTCGCAGCATCCGAGTTAAACATCACCCAGCAGACAGAAAACAACATGCAGACACGCTGTGCAAACAGGAGACGTACCATTAAAACATCAGCTGAAAGAAAAAAAAGCAGGTTTGCTTTATGTACAGCAACTATTATTGGACACAAGCTGTCACAAGACGACTGTACGCCGCACGTGGCATGTTTGGTATCTATCGAAGTATGATGGCCAGTCTACACAACACCGTGATAACTGAACGAGAACCTCTGCAGCATCTGCCTCCATGAACAGGTTCGGACACGTCAAAAGGTCACAGCATTCAAATCATTTCCCTGAATGGCTTCAGACTGCAGACTGACACAAGTGCCGTACTTAAATACAAATCTGAGGTACATGTGCTTTACTTGAGTATTAGCATTTATAGCTAATTTATACTTCTACTCCACCACATTTATCTGACAACTGGAGTTAGTGGTGACTTTTAAGATCAAGATTTTATATGTTTAAGTCATTTTTCCATAATAAGTCATTTTAATTTCCAAATATTAAGTACAAATTACTATTAATATATGTATTTTGAATGCAGGACTTTCACTTCCAACAGGATTTTTTATTTAATTGTGGAATTGCTACTTTTCCTTTAGTGAAATAATCTGAGTACTTCTTCCACCACTGCTGACTGTGAGCTCAGTGTAACACACTTTGAGGATGTCTCATTTATCTTCATTTATCTATCTATCTCGTTTGAGGATTTTACCAGGTTAAGTTTTGAGAGAATCGAGTGTCAACTAAGTCTTGATTATTGAGACTTAATGAACAATTGTGGTTTATTACAACTTGGGTCAGATTTCTGGTCATCAATTATATCTTAAATAATAAAAGTAATGTTGTACTACAGGTACTCTGGAGCAAGAAACAACCAGATACGTGTTAAACAAACCTCCTGGTTACTGCAAACTTATCAGGAAGAGAAAACAAAGACAAATTGTCTTATAATTCTTCCAAAATGACTGCTGCAGACGTAACATAAGGATTTTATGAGCAGCAGTTCAGTTTTACCTCTGAATACTGTGGTTTAGATAATCGAGCTTCACTGTCTAAGCTCCTCGTAGCGATGCAGCTGTGTTTCCAGATGTTAGCGTTTACTTGGATGACTACACTGCTACATAGCTGGTGGCAGAACTACAAAATAAGACCCGAGTTATTATAAACCAGGATCATCCTTCAGGTCAGGGATGCACTGAGCAAACACGCTGCAACAGTATCTACAACAAATACTGGGCTTATTAAACAAATCAGCTATCATCAACGATCCATTATGAAATTCAATGTTTACGCCATCAGTTGCATTCACTTTAGTCATTTGCAATCAACAGAAATCCCTGTTACTTTACATAAAAGGTATTGCAAGAGTTTGATGTGCAAATCTTAAATTTGAGGAGAAGAGAAAACTGGTATGAAATCAGAACTTGGTATCAGAGTCGCTCAGCTTTGAGTGTTATTCAAGTTCAAGTCTTACAGCTCATATCTATTTAGTGTAGTATTCAACTTATACTTGTACAAAACAAAAGAAGAAAACAGGAAGTCATCCGCAACTGTTCGAAATATCTAAAACACACAACTCCCCTCCAAAAAAAAATCACAAATGATCATTTTTACAGGTGTGTTGGTGCATGCATTAAACAAATAAGATATAGCATGTTTATATAGTGGGTTTAAGATGTGTTGTAAGGCAGATATTTTAAACCTCAGACGAAGCCAGGCTAACGGTTTCCCCCTGCTTCCAGTATCTATGCTAAGCTAAGCTAATCACCTCCTTAGTTCCAGCTTCAAAACAAAGACATAAATGATGTCGAGCTTCTCATACGGAAATGTTTGCATGAAATTATTTCAGTTTATTTCCCAAAATGTTTTTAACTATTTATTTAAAAGACAAAGATGCTTTTATGCCTTTAAAAAAAAAAAAAAAACTTTGAACAGATCAAGCTAGCAAAAAAAGGCAGCTAAAACGAGGATATTTCAACAAACAGCTTGATTTGTTAAGAAAAGACGTGAGTAGAAATGTTTGAGCATTTGCATCTACAGAGGTCTTTTATACTGAAATCATTTCAGCTCATAAATATAGATTTGGTTCATTGGGTTTATTTTTGTAAACAGGCTTCATACGTGAGCAGAGGGGGGAAAAAAAGCGGAGATGTTTTCATGTTGCTTTTTATAGACGGACATCACAAGAGCTTCTGCAAACATCCAAAAACACGAAACCTCAGCCGATGCCGTAACTCTTCCACGAACACTTAAACCCCTCGAAAAAAGGAAAAAAAAAAAAAACTCTGGTTCGTCTCTCGGGGGAAAGCAGAGACAGCGAGGGAAAGTAAAACATGTAGGTGGGATTGAAAAGTGGGTGAGACTGCCAGGAGTTCCTCTTTCTCTCTTTCTTTCTTTCTTTCTTTCTTTCTCCTCCGCCCCCCCAAAGTCTGCTCCCTCCTGACACAGAACAGGGAGCACATTCCTCCAAGTCAAGGTCACCGTGATGAGGGAGGGAGGGGGAGAAACAGGGGGAGGGAGAAGAAAACACCTGGAGAACAGAAAATGGCCGCCCCCCCCCAAACAACACACTTTCCCCCTCCTTTCCTCCCTTTTTTCCTCTCCTCCCTCCTTCATATACTCCCCTTTTGCTTCCTTTTTATTTTATTTCTCTCTACTAGCCCCCCCCCACACTTGCTCGGCCTTCATATGTATATTCGCAGAAGCCATCGCCTACACGTAAACAGTCTCGGCGATGATAAAAGACTCTCCGATGACTCAACGCTGAGGGATTGCAAAACCACACACAGCTCGCTTAATCACCGGCCTCTCGATCCCCAAACCTCTGATCGGGATCTGATCCCGCGAGTAATTATGACTCTCAAAAGGTAGAATTAGAAAAAAACTAAAGAGCCGCCCGAAGGGAGAAAACACGCATCTCACATTTCACAAATTAAAAAAGTTTTTGTAACCCATTCATGGTTAGAAAAGAGGCTCTAAGAGACACAGGGGCAGGTTAGCTTAGCTTAGCATAACAACTGGAGGCAGGGAGAAACAGCTAGCTTGGATCGGTTCAAAGTTTAAAAAACAAACAAACAAAAAAAAAGGACATAAAAGCATCTTTGTCTTTTAAATAAATAGCTCGAATATTTTGGGAAATAAATGAAATAATTTCATGCAAACATTTCCGTATGAGAAGCTCGACATCATTTATGTCTTTGTTTTGAAGCTGGACTAAGGAGGTGATTAGCTTAGCTTAGCATAGATACTGGAAGCAGGGGGAAACCGTTAGCCTGGCTTTGTCTGAGGTTTAAAATATCTGTCTTACAACACATCTTAAACCCACTATATAAACATGCTATATCTTATTTGTTTAATGCATGCACCAACACACCTGTAAAAATGATCATTTGTGATTTTTTGGGAAGTTGTGTGTTTTAGCCATTTCAAACAGCCTGGGCAGTGACTTCCTGTTTTCTTTGGATAAACTATTTTTTTTACAATTCAGTTTGAGTATGGGTTAAAAAAGTATATATGGTGTAAATAACGTGTTAATAACAGAGCTTTAGAGGTATACTGTTGAATTTTTCAGCAGAGCCATGCTAACCGTTTCCCCCTGCTGCCAGTTTATGCTAGCTAAGCTAATTTTAAGCTAATCTTCTGGCCCCAGCTTCATTAAATAAGTGAATTAGCACAATTTCCCCAAAAATCAAATGATTCTTTTGGTTGTGGGTGTACTTTGTGTTTGTGAGTTATAAGGATTTTTGTTCCTGGCTGGTGGCACTATAAAGAAGATTTACACAAAAATAAAAGAATAAATAAAAAGAAGATAAAAGAAGGAGTGAGGAGACGTCACCTTTCTGACATTTTGCAGAAGAAGCGATCGTAAAAACTAATGGGCAGATTAATCCTAACAGGCAGAAATTGCAGCCCTGCAAACAGTGACTTCCTGGACGAGGTTATCTCGACGTCGTCCCTGAGAGCTCGTTAGGCCTCTGTAGGGGCGGAAACGGCCGCGATCAGTCAAAACTCGGCTGCAGCGAGACAAAAGGGCCGCGGAGAGAAAGTGAACATGTGCTGCCTCGTCCTGCCGAGCGACCGCTGCTGTGTGTTCGCTTTGAAATCCTGCGGCCCCACCCTGCTGCTCAACGGCCCGGCCTGCACAGAGAAAATCTCTCCCCACTGTATATTTGACTCAACCAACCCCCCCCACACACACACACACACACCTCCTCCTGACCTTCGCCTCCCCTCCCTCAACTCATGTTCTCCCACCCTCGGGGGGTTTTGGGGAATTCAGACAAATGACTTGAGATGGCAGCAGAGCGTAAAGAGCGAGCGGCGGACAGCAGATCCCACTAATCACCGGCAACACGGAGCTTCGGCAGAGCGGCCGGAAAAAAAAAAGTTTCTCCTTCACGGCACACGCACCACCACAACTCTGACAGCTAGCGAGTTGATGTCGGCGGGGTCGCCCGGAGCCGCAGAGCTTTGTTGTCCCGGGCGGCGATTCATCAGGCGAAATGAGCCACCTGGAAATAAAAAGAGGAGCGAGCAGAGCCGCAAATGTTCTGCTGATTACACGAGGGCCGAGTTTCTTTGGCCGAAATTGAACCCAGGAGGAACAAAAGTTTGTGGTTTGGGAGCGATAAGTTTGTGCCAAAAGATCCTCAAAAACACAGACTGTGGTGCTTCAGAAAAGGCTGCTAGAGACTTTATTTTGTCTACAGAGTGACTTTGTTTAGTAGACCGGAAGAAAAAAGTATATTTTTTAAGCAGGCAGGATGCACAGTTTGAAAACATGCATGTAAGACAGAGTGATAATATCAAACCATTTATTGATTAGTCTATTGAATTATTTAAATTAATAAATACTACATTGTTTTTTTAATTGGTTAATAGTCTAAAGTCATTTATCAAGAAAAAAAAACGAAACAGATTTGCTGGTTTTAGCTTCCCAAAGTGAGGATCTGCTGGTTTCATTGCTGGTTCATTGATCTTTGAAAAATGAATCATGAGTTGCCCCTCTCGTCTTTTTTAATGTCGTCTTTGAGCAACATGTGCTACGTATTATGGAGAATTTAGAAATCACATTTTGAAGGAAGAATTTTATCACTGAGCTGAAGGTAACAAAACATCCTTTGTAACTCAAACAACTGATTTAATTTCTCTCATATTTGGTCTCACGCCTGTAGATCTTTTTTGTGGTTGCTGCTTTAAAGATGTTTTAAAGATGTTTAACTGAATCTCTCTCATCATTAATGTACTGCAAAGCTTCGGGTGTATTTGTAAAAGTTGCTGCAAGGCGAGTTTTCCTTAAAAGGGACATCAAAGTTTAGTAAAAAGGTCACATTAGTTCACTTTGTTCAAATGAGACAGGAACAAGGTTGGATTACCAACCAGGCACAGTGGGCAGCTACCTGATCATAAACCTGCAGTTTTAGCAAATTTTGTGGCATTGTGCTCAAATGGTACATGTTCCTTATCCTTAACAAACCAAAATACCATAAAAGGGAAACAAAAGAAAATTTTTGAGCCTCCATAACAAGCAGGCCGTGGACAGCACTGACATATCATCAATAAACATAAATCCTTTAATTTGGTTAAAATTAAGGATGCAACTACTGATTATTTAACGGATTAAATAATTGATTAATGTTTAAAATGCTTGTTTTGTCTGACAAAACCCAAAGAGAAAAAGAAAAGGCATGAAATCCTGACATCTGGAAACAGTAAATGTTTGACATTTTTGCTTGATATATAAGCAATAAATCAATAATCAGAATAGCTGCAGATAAATTTCCTGTGCGGCCTCGTGGTAATCGCACCAACTTCGAGACAGAGACCTCGACAAATGATCAAACGCCAAAAGAAATGATCCACCCCATGTGACTCTTTTCCAGATCTCACGTCCAAACAGAAGACCTTTTTTTTTGCATTCAGAGCTCAACTTCCTGCGCCAAGAACCCGCTTCACCTGCAAAACATACGTGCAGCTCGCTCACACGCCGACTGAGGTCACACAGGTGAAACGGCCACTGAGGTTAAACACAGTCCTTTAAAGAGATGTTAATGAGTGAGGCGGGGCCACTACACACACGGCAGCTCAAACAAACACACACACACACAAACACACCGAGGACAGACGACGAGCAGCAGCTCAAATTTGACCTGACAGGTGTTGGAACGACGGGGCTGAGGCTTTTTCCCTCCTAATGACAAAACTGCGTGACGGAGTGTGTTTGAGTCGCGAGGGGAAAAAGTGACACCAAAGTGACGCCAGAAAGTCAACAAGTTTTTTTTTTAAAGGGGAGAAAACTTCACATAAATCAAAGAACTCACAGAGCCATTTCCCCCATGATGCACTGCTCTCAAACAGCGTGACCTGCAGGAGTCTGACAGGTGAGAGAGAGAGCAGGTGAGCACGTTAACTCCACATCTTTGCTCCTCTCGTCTCACTCAGGGGAAAAAAAATAAAAAGAAAACCTTCTTACTTCGCTCGGCTTACTGGAGGAATGCATCTGCGTTCTTCTCCACAGATTCCATCTTTGTTCTCCGGTCCAATATCTCCATCTCGGCCCGGGACAGATTTGGACCTGACTTTGTTTGCTTTCGACCTGAAGTATTTTCTCCGCCACCGTGTAAAAGTTTTGAGTTTGTCCCGCCTTTTTTATTCTGAACCGCGCTCCGGCTGCAGCAGACGACATTTAATTTGTGACGTCGTCAAGAGAAGTGACGAGTCTGTGTGTTTTGTCTGTGTTTCGTGAAAAAGCTCAGCAGCGATGCGGAAAATAAAAACACACCGTCTGGGTAGATAATGAAAGCTGTAAAGTGAGATTTTAAAATGGCACAAACCGCATTTTGTTTGCTGGGATTGGGTTAGTTTCTTAGACCGAGAGTCAGAAAATCAGTGCAGCCGAGCTTCAGGAGGAGAAGAAGCTCTCAGAGAAAGCTCGTTTCAGGGTGGTGGTGGTGGTGGGGGGGGGCCTTTACCTGGATGAGACACTTGCTGACGTCGCTGGCGCAGAGGGCCTTGTTGCAGCCAGAGGTCACGGACAGCCCCGACAGGAGGAGGAGGACGGCGGCGGCGGTGGGGAGGAGGATCAGCTGACCGGGCCTCATCCTGACGGCTCACCAGCACGGCAACTGGAAACACCTACATCAACACGAGACACGGGACAGGACCTCAGTGACCGTGAGGGGGCGGGTGGGAAGGGGGTGTGAGGCGAAGACAAACAAACAAAAGTTCATCACCGACATTCCACAGGAGGAAACGTGAAGAGCTGCAGTCGGTGGAGCACGGATAACAGGACAGAAAAGACGCGTTTCAAACTACTTTAATACTGACGTGAACGTGAAAACAAAGGAGGAGGTTTTCTCAGGAGGATGGAGCCACTTCTTATTTTTAGCTCAGCTTTAAAATGTTTCAGCTCCTGCTGACGATGAGCAGATTTCAAACGTGACAGCAATGATAGATAGTTTTTTTTATTTTTTTATCTGGATTTCACTTATTTGTGCACTTCGCCCATTACACGATCATTTGTACCCAAACTGCGATTTCTACTATTTACATTTTAGTGCTAAAACTCACACTTGGGCTGCTTAATTCCCCTCCAAGGATCAATAAAGTCATCTATCTATCTATCTATCTATCTATCTATCTATCTAAGAAATGCAAAAAGTAGATGGAGGTGTGTTAAAAAAGAGCAAAGGTCACAGCTCTCTCATTCACATCAGCTCAGACTTCAAACATGTCAGCATCACATTTTTCTAACAGGCCGTGTGTCACGTTTCATTCAAAGCCACACACGTTACTGTGGAGCAACACACACACACACACACACACACACATCTGGTAACATCAGCCTCCTTCACCTTATTTCTCCCCCCTCTCTCTCCTCTCTCTCCTCCTCCGGGTGCTGCGCGCTCAACACGCCGCCTCACCTCCTCTCTGTCTCCGCCGCTCTCCGCACATTGTTCCGCTCCTCAGGACGGACGAGGAAAACATGTGAGCAACATTAGCTCCCCTGAATCCTCAGCGCCCTTCCTCACCTCTCTCTTTCCTTTTCTCTCTCCTCGCTCTCCCTCTGTGTGTGCTCATCGCCAAAAAAAAAAGAAAAAGAAAAAGAAAAAACTTTCCTTCCCCTCTCACGCAGCTCGGAGCGGATCGAGCTGCGGTCAAATAACGCAAAAAGACTCAAACTTACCACAACGCTGTGAACGAGATCTGTCCTTTCCTTTCCTTCTTTCTTTCTCTTTTTTTAAGTCCAGGAGGGAGTGTGTCTGCTCTCTCTTTGAACTCCTCCAGGATGGTGTTCAGCCGCCGCTCCAGTGTCCACTGTGTCCAGAGGGCGTCAGTCTCTCCGCAGCCAAACGCGACAGGCAGTCGGGCGCCTTAAAGGCACACACTCCATTTTCTACCCAACCTCTGCGGAGGAAAACACCGGGCCTCAGGTCACACACACACCGGCAGAGTGTGCTCGGGCTGTCGGGCGTGCACCACCCGCTTTAAGGCACAGAAAAAAGACGTTTGCCGCCGCGCAACGCCCGGAGTTTGCGTGCGTAAAATAAAGCCTTGTGCGTAAAAATCTCCAAAGACTCGGTGGCCGCCCGTCCAGGTAGCTCTCTCTTTCTCTCTCTCTCTTTGGTTTCCTTTTTGCACAAGCACCCCTCCCCTTTCCCCATCACACTCAGGCCTTTGTCTCCGGGCTTATCAGCGGACTCATTAGGTGAGAAAAAGGCCGATTCGGAAGCCGTGACTTCCCGCAGAGACGCTCGTTTGTAGCCGCGCAGCTCCACAGGTGATTACACGTGTTGGCCTCATCAGAGACACCACAACCCCCCCACCCCTTTCAAACACACACACACACACACCTCCAGTCTGCAGGGGAGGAAGGTCAGTGATGAGCAGACACACCTTCAAAGCAAAGAAAGGTCATTCTAATCTCATGCAGATGTAGGAAGACTTATTTTGAATTTAAGACAAGACAAAAAAAAAAGTCAGATTATTTAAGCATGATTCTTGTATCTTAAGTATCTCAACGTAAAAACTCGAGTTTGAGTCTAGAGAGAAGAGCTCAAATGAGTTAAGGTTAAGGCTGATATCATCTGAACTTAATCACAAATTCACATGATATTCTCTCTGAAAATGAGCAAAATGTCAAGTAACGAGATTAAAAACACCATCAAGTGTTCAGATAAAATACTCTAATGCAAGTAAATGTCCTGCACTCAAAATGCTGCTTGATTAAAGGTATTTAAGTATATTCAGGTAAACATTAAGTATTAAAACTAAATAAGAGATATAAAACTTAATATTTTGCATGTTTTATCGTTGGATTATTATCATTTGGACATCTGCTGATATTTTCTCAATTAATTCATTGATTGTTTTTGGTTTTTAAAAACTCTGGAAATGTCACAATTATTATACTTTTTTATTACTTATTTATTTTTATTATTATTGCTTTTTTTTTTACCAATAGCACTTAATTCAAAATTATTCAAGATAAATTGAAATTATTAAGATAATCTAAAAGAAAAGCAGCAAATCTTCTATTCTAAGAGGTTGGAGTGATGAAATGTTTTTGCATGAAAAATTATTAACGATTATCAAAATAGTTGCTATTTTCTGTCAGTTGATTTAGCTGTAAAAATATTCAGGAAGAAAACTGATGATGTGATTTTGGGTCCCATTTTCTGTTGTACTATTGTGATGATTTAAGAGATAATGTTTCGTGAAATGGCTCAAATAAACCTGAAGTACTCTGTTCAGATGAGCAAAGATCCCCTGAAAGGTTGTTTAATTTTAATGTGATTAAGTTTGTTAAATTTGTCTCAAAGGTGACATTGGTAATTTAATTAGCATTTATTCAGATTCCTCACAATAATTAATAATTAATTAATACGTTTCTGCCAGTGATTTATAAAAGGTAAATTCAAAGGACCAAACAAACAAAAAATAAAGGCTTTATATTGTTAAACTTGAATCAGATATTGAAAATATTTGACCTGCATGAATGCAGCCTGAAGTGTTTCTAACATTTACAGTGACAGTTCAAGATCTTATTTTATATTATCAGCACCATAAAAATATCTACTATTACTTTATCTGCATCATGTCAACTAAACAAATGAACAACAGTCACCAACTCTCCAGATTTACATTTATGTTTGATATTATCTACACCCATCTTATCACAGCTCCATCAGCTCCATCTGCAGCATGTTGATGTGGTGTTGAGTACAGCGACATCTACTGGCCGATGATACAAATAATGAAAATCAGTCATAAGTTATTGTAGGCAGAAAGTTATTTCCATTAACAATTATTCTAATGATCAGTCGATAAAATGAGATTCTGAAGAATGCCGTTTAAAATTTCTGGCCTTTAAAAGCCTCATTTTGTCTGACAAACACTAAAAAAGCCAAAATATTCAACATACATTAACAAAAAACTGAGCATCAAACTCAAATTTGAGAAGCTGAAACCAGTGAAGGTGTTGCTGCTTGATAAACAGATTGATAATGAACCATCTTTCGACTGACTAATTAATTAAATGTTTCAGATCTAATTTCTTGTGTATCATTAAGATTAATGACACCAAAAG
The DNA here is from genome assembly GCA_023238725.1 of Scortum barcoo. NCBI lineage: Eukaryota > Metazoa > Chordata > Actinopteri > Centrarchiformes > Terapontidae > Scortum > Scortum barcoo. The sequence continues at coordinate 10,254,519 of CM041533.1, forward strand.
TAGCGCTTTTAATTTCACAACAAATAAAATTTATTCAATTATATATTACAAATATGTACAAGTCATGTAACAAGTAAATATTAAAATAGACATTTTTTTAGAACTATCGTTCAAAAGGCATTATGTTGAAAAAATAGGTTTTGTTGTGATCTCACATTGAAACTGTAAAAGTAAGTTGTCTTTTTTTTTTCCTTGGAAGCCACAACAGACTTTAATGTGCGCGAGACACAATGGACAACACATGAGGAATGAGGCTGCAAAAGGACATAACACAATTGCGAAAAAAAAAAAAAAAGAAAAGGGAAAAAAAAAAAAAAAAAGCTGGAACACTTCAGTAAACCTCACGATTAAGTCCACAGTACAGCTTTTTAGGAAAAAGTACAAACAACGCAATGCATGCACAGCATTTAATTGCCAAAGTCAAAAAACATCAGCTGTGGTGTGGAACTCCAGATGGGAAGGAAGAAGAAACGGTAAAAACAAAAAACACAACAAAAGCCAACACATGCTTAAGAGTTTAAGCCAACAACAACAAGAACATCACGGACAAAGAGGACTCGATATAAAAACCAACTTTGGTCCATTAAAACATGAGACTGAACGAGTTTACAATGAAAATATCTATTATTTTTTGTTTTTACAAGTTTAAAACAATAATTACATGACTATTTACAAATGCACAATTGTTTATGTATAAAATAAGTTAAAAAATTAAGAGCACAGTCTGTACACAATGTATGAACACGCACTTTGAAAACAGTTGAAATCTTTCAGTTGTGTGTGACCCTGCTCGATGAGGAGCAGCAGCAGGTGGTCGTCGTCCACGCTTCGCCTCTCGCTGCTCCGCCCCGGTCCAGCTTTTGGTCTCTGCTCCTTGGGCTTCATATGCGGCCTGGACCCTCCTCTTCTTCCTTCCCCCGTGTTTTCTTCTGCAGCGGGACCAGCCAGTCCTCGTTCCCCGTCGTCGCGGTGGGCATGCGCCTGTTTGGACTGTAAGAGCTCAGGAGTAAAACCGTCTCTTTTTCTAAGTGCTCTTCTGCGTTGCCGCCACATTCTAAGTGCTTCACATTTCTCCCCGTTCCTTTTTTCCCCTCGAGAATGTGCGCGCCGCCTCTCGTGGCGCGCGATATGGCTGCCGCTGTGGCAAAGCACATCTGTCCTACGGCTCATATCGGGGTGAGGTCAAAGTCGTCGTTGACCTCCACGAGCGGGATGTAGAACTCGGGGATCTCGAAGAAACTGGTGGACTTGTAGGTGGCCGGGTCCAGCTCCTGAAGTTTGAGCTGCCACTCCAGACGCTGCACGGCGTTCAGGGCCGCCGCCTCGTGCTGCTGCCTCATCAGAAGACACGTCTGCGGGGGGAGAAGGTACCTCGTTAATTTATCCCACCAGAGGTTCTTATTCAGATCAAGAACGGCCATTTTTCTTCAGAAAGAGCACAAAGACAAACATTAAAATTTAGAAAAGCAAACTGTGCTGTGGCCTTCTTTGCTGGTCCTTATCCTGGACAGTGTTGAGTTACAGTGAAGGGATTACAACAAAATGAGGGAATTTCACACTAAAAAGACTGTTTGTCCACCACTGAAGCGTCAAATTAACATCTGATACAGCCTGTTTTTAGTGTTTATATGACAACCTGACAAATGCTTAAAGACCTGAAACAATGAGAAGTGATCCGTATCTGTAAAATCCTACTGCCTACCTACAAAAACTCAAAGCTCGTATAAAAAAGGAAGCTCCCAGTTGTAAACAGAGAGGGAGACATGATGGAGGTTTCCTTTCCCAGAAAATGGGAATAATATATAACTTTCACTGCAAACAACGAGGACGCTGTCCTTTGTGGATCTGGATAAGTCCAAGGACCACGTGTACAACAGTATATATTATTTGCTTTTTCTTCCCTTTATTTTATAAAATCAGTTGCAAACTATTGCAAATAAAAAGTGACAAAAAATCTCCAAGTTTGATTTTTTTTAAAAAGGAAAACAATTTGCTGCTTGAATTTATGTCAATTTGTCTGTCTTTAAGAGGGGAACTCGAAAACAAGTCAGCATCAAAGGCTAGAGAGACGAGAGAATTAACTGAGGTTTGGTTCACATCTAAGATCATAGATTATCGACATTTCTGATAAAACCTGCTGAAAGAAACCTCAAATATAAACGATAATGTGACTGAATTAAAAACATAATAGTATCACTCTAATCTGCTGGATTTGAAGAACACTCAGTAAACATGCAGTTAATAATTGTTAGTTATAACTGTACTTTCATTATAACAGACTGAGTTGAGATGTCCGTCTAACTCCTTTATTTAACGAGCTGCTGCTGCATGTAAACATTTGGATATTACTGTCTGAAGTCTGAAACCTTCCTCAGCCAACAGTCCTGATTTCAAAACTTTCCGTCCACAAATGTTTCCTGCAGCAGAGTTAATTTAAAGAGCCGCACTTTCCTGACTTGTATGATTCCTGTTTGCATGAAGGAAAATAAAATAGAAAGGTGATTACTGCTGGAATTATATTTCTGTGGAGGCACCTCTTCCTACTTTTTATCCAGCTATGAGACACCACACCCAACTATCAAAAGTAAAACAACTGGGGTGCAGCTTTTGGAAGATTTAACATTTTAGATGCTTTGAGGGCAAAAATGAATTGAGTTTGCAACTTTTTGTGGAAAAAAAAAAGAAAAAAAAGACATCTTTGCTGGAGAGTTGATCTAGAAACATTTCTAGTGTTGATTGGTGAATGTTTGGTGAACTCCTCACTGCATATGTGCCTCCTGTTAAATGGAGGTGGGCGGTCACGGCGATCTTACCTTCAGTTTATCAAACTTGTCATCAACATCTTGTAACCAGGACATAAACTGCCTGGCGTTAAATCGGTCTCTCACTGACGTTTTGCCGTCATCGCTCTGTGAACCGAACACAGGACAACTTATCAAACAAACAGCAGTTCTACTCTTGATCATGACGACGAAAACGTGGGACTGTTGAAACACCATGCATAGGACGTTGCTTACCTGGACGTCTTGGGGCATGTTGTACACTTCAGCATCCAATAAAACTGTACAGGCACTGAAAGGCAGAGTCTGATTGGCCAGTGTTCTCGCTGCCCGGTAATGGACTCGCAAGACTTCCTGTTCATTTGAAACAATCAGCTTTTCCTAAATAGGAGCGAGAGAAAAAAGAAGTCCAATTAATACTGAAAATCCAAACTTAACATGGAATTTAAACATCAGTAGAAAGTATCCTGATGCGCTGTTCAAGTCTTTGAGGTATTTTTACAGTCTTTTCCATTTCAGCTGCTTCAAGTGTCTCTAGGAACCAAACCAAAACAAAAAGTTCAGAGTAAAAGCTACGCACCCTTTCAATGCTGTGTTGTAGTCGCAGTTTCATCCGGACGACCTCTTGTTGTTTGAACATCTCTTTCAGCTGCTCAGGTAACGAAGGAGGTGGAGTTATCTGTTCAAACACACAACGGTACAGAGGGAGATGATTAAAAAACACTTTTCATCACAGTCTATACAGTGTCAAGTAAATAATCAGTTAAAGTAAAGAAAAGGAAACTGAACAAACTGCTAATGATATCTGAACAGCTTGAGGTGGAGATTATGAATAGGCAGGAGCAGACAAAATGTTACTATGGTTACCAAGTGATTGTTTTGGTACATCACTTGTACTGACTTGACAGCTCATAAGCAGCAGATGGATTCAACAGCAGTTTCGGTTTTAAGGTCATGGTAAAAATTACAAATCGACAATCACTAAATCCTGCATAAAAAAGTTCAAAATAAGAAAATTAACTTCATAATTGTGTTATTTTATTTTGAATCTAACATGCTGGAGTAAACAACACACAAAGGGTTTTGGTTTTACAAAGATCTGAGAGGAAATGAAGATGAACTCACTGTCGGTATACAGAGTTTGCTGAGTGGGTTCCCATCTAAGAGGTAGGATCCGTTGAAGGTCACATATTCATCATAATACTGTGGTGGCTGGGGGGTGACGCTGCACAGCACTTTGCGCTTCTCCTCGATCTTCTTCCGGATGTGCAGGAACTCGTAGTAAGGGTTGGCCCTCTCCGTCTGGTAGGGCTGGATCTCCTCCAGCTTCACAGAGTCCACGATGGCTGCCAGAGACTGCTGACCCCTCTCCTTCTCCTGCTGAGTCGTGGAGCAGGGCTGGGCGGTCGATACTTTAGGCATCTTTCTCTTGCGTGGATGGGGCACGTGGACGTCGACGTCCTCATCTGCGGAACGTACCTTGACCTTAGCCCCTGACGAATCGGAGTCACGGTCTCCAGACTGTGGGGAGGAGCTTCCAGAGGCGCTGCTACTGCTGCTGCTGCTGCTGCTGAAGTCACTCTGAGCTCCAGACTGAATGGTGCTTTGACTTTGCTCTTCTCCAGACGAAGACGACTCTGGTTTCTCATCGGAAGGCGTCACCTCCATCAGCTCTGAGCCGGACTCTTTAGATTCAGGCGAGCCCTCCGTAGCCAGGCCGCCCTCAGCTGACAGACTCTCTGTCGTAACAGAAACAGCAGCGCCGCCATTGTTCTCTGAGTTCTGCGGGATGTCGGCCATCTCCTCAGTCTTGTGTTCTGGGCTCACACTAGAGGAGGACGCTGAGGACATACTGTCCTTTTTCTCCATCTGAACATCTAGGCATGAACCTGCAGCGTCACTGGAAGGTCTCGATTTCTTACAGTCTTGGTTATTTACATCTGAATCCTCTTGAGGACATTCAGACTCCAAGCTTGTTTTGCTAAAGCCTGGTAAGGACTCCCCTGCAGTGGAGCTGGGAATGTGTGAACTGGTGGACGGTACAGGACTTCCTATGCTCTCAGATCTGAGGCTTTCAGAGGCAGTTTCCATACCCTCTTGTTCTGCTCCATCAGCACTCTCCAAAGGTTTGTCTTTATAGTCGGAAACATGTGTGGTACCCAGTTCTGCCTGCTGTGAGCTCTCCGATCCAGAAACTGGTTCCTTTTGCTGGAAGGTTTTTGTGCTTGTGAGCACTGACGGCTCAGCAGATAGACCAGCTGTGGGCATCGATGGTTGATCGGAGTCCTTGTCACCACATTCAGCCTGTGAAGTCTCTGTCAGACTCTGGACATCCCTCGGGACAAGAGGGTCAGAAGAGGAAAGTGTTTTCTGCTCCACTGACCCTGTTTGAGAGCTACTACACTCCGGAAGTGCTAAGATTTTACTCTCAGGGTCTTTGTTCACCATTTGTGGTGTTAAAGCACCAGGAGTGCTCCCTTCTCTCTCTTCGACTGAATCGGCAACTGAATTCACATGTTGCTGACTATCAAGGCTCTCCTCAGTTTCTGCCGGTGTCTCCCTTGTTCTCAGCTCCTCAGTTGGTTGGCTGGGTTTTGGCTGATGTTCAGCACCTTTGCCTTCGGTCGATGAGTTGGCGTCCTCGTCCAAAATAGCCCTGAGGTACGGAGATTCGTGTCTGCCGGACAGCAGCGTCCGATTACTTTGCGGCACATCTGGAAGACTGTTGCAATCTTTATCATGAACAGACGGCGATCTGGTGGCTTGAATGACAAGGGAAGACTGGAGGAAAGCAGGCTGCGAGTCTGAGGCTTCCATGTTCATGTCGGAGTCATATTCCATATGTCTGGGCGTTAATGTTGTTGCCTGACACGAATCCTCCGAGCTAGCCACAGAAACCAAGGACACGGACCTGGACATGAGGCCACAGCGGTCACTCTCTGGTCTGGGTGACCTGGTCAGGCAGTTTTCCACAGCTGACATGACCTTTGCGCTGATAGAGGGCAGGCTCTTCCCATCGAGCGACACTGTTCTGGGGCTGGTGCCGTCCTTCAGGGTTTTGTCTCTGCTGTGCACGTCGGAGGCCTCAGAGCTTTTCGAGCGCACCAGCTCTTTACTCAAGCACGGCTCGTTCTTTGTTCTGTCTTTAGGCTTGGACTTTCCTGGATCTGCCAGAGGCCGCTGTTTAAGCCTTTCTCGCTCCTTTTGTTTGATTTTCTCCAGGTGTTTGCGGTGCCACTGCTCAATCTCCTGGTCCTTCAGGCTTAGCATGCGCTCAAAGCTGGTCTGCATCAAGTCGTCATTCACAAGCCTTTTCTCTTTGGGCTTTGTGTCTCGTGTTGCCGGTGAGGCTTTTGATTTGGCCTTGTCTGCATCCGTCTCGTTGGGTTTTCCCTTGTTGATTTTGGCCTGCTGGGAACGGTCTTTGTGCCGGTCCTTATCCTTGTCCTTGTGCTTATCGGAGTCTCTGTCTCGGTCTCTCCTGTCGCGATCCTTCTCTGGTGTTCTCACAACTTCCTCCTTTGATTTTGTCGATAAGGACTTGCCACTCTCGGACAGATAGCTCTTCTTCTCTTCTAAAAGCAGCTTCAGATTGGAGCTCGAGGAAGTACTATCTTTTATTTTGTCTCTCTTTTTCCTGTCACAGTCCTTTTCTTTTGAGCGATCAGATTTACTGTGATCTGTGGTCTTCTCCAGAGGCTTTCCTTTCTTATCAGAGTTTGTGCGTTCCTTTTCTCTGTGATCCCCAACACTATAATCTCTGTCCTGCCTCTCCCTATCAGACCGTTTTTCAAACTTATCTTTATTTTTTCTGCCGTCCTCATGCTTTTTCATTGTGGATAAAGATTTAAGTTTCTCATTCTCTTTGTAGTTTTTATCTCCAGGCGAGTGGGAAGAAATGGCTCCAGTTCTTTCTTTTTCCTTCCAACGATCCACTGAATTCTGTGGTTCAGCTTTGTCAGGGTGCTCTGTTTTCACTTTTTTTTCCTTGTCAGGATGCCTTTTCTCCATTTTTTCTGAATCCTTCTCTTTTCCTGTGAGCCTCTTGTCAGTTTTCTCGCGCGAACCTTTTTCAGATGGCTCCAGCTGTTCTTGATCAGCTGTGATCCCACTTATGGGTTTCTCTTCTGTCTCCTCTTTCATGCTGTTGCTCTGCAGCGTCTCCTCAGGAATCCGCCCTGAGCCGTGGCAGTCCACCTTCTCGTCACGCTCACTCAGCTTTGAATCCTTCGCCTTCTCCTCCTTACCAGCAGCCTCCTTCCGCTCTTTTTTCACAGCCTTGTCTTTTTCTCGCTCCTCTCTCGGCCTCTTTTCCTTGCTGCTGGAGTGCTTCTCCTTCGCATTTCTCTCATCTTTGACAGGTGAGGAATCAGAGGTCTTCTGAAGTGAGCTATTGTCTTCACCTTCCTTTTTCACTGGCAGAGATTCATCGGTCTCATCACTTTTGAAAAAATTCTCTTTCCAGAACTCTCTGTCAAACTCCAAATTCCTGTGGCCATCTTTCCTGGCCTCCTTCTGCCTGTGGCGGCTCCGTTCTGCCTCGTAATCCCTCCTGTGTTTGTCTTTCTCCTTGTGTTTAAGCTTATGCTTCTTTACTACTTTGCCGTCTAGGTCGGTCTTCCGTATAGCACCCTCAGTGCTGTCTATGCTGTTTCCTATGCTGCTGTCTTTGTAAGGACTTGAACGACCATCATCCCCATCTACACTGGAGTCTTTCTGTTGATGTTTGCTCTTCTCCTTGTGCTTACAGCCCTTGGTGCTGGAGCCTTCAGTGCAGTAGTCTGCGTCTGTGTAGTGGTTGTATTTGACACCGTCCACCGGACATGAGCTGTCACTGATGGAAATGCACATCTTAGTATTTTCCTGTTTGAGTGGAGTTTGTTTATCTGTCAGGCTGTGGTTCAGTTTTGGAGATTTTATGGATGACAAATGAAAGAGATGGACGGATGAGTCATCTTTAGGGCTAAAAGACATCTTGAAGGAGTCTTCCTCCCGACCCTTTTCTGTGCTCTCAGACACGGTTGCGAGAGAGAGGACCAAGGTCTTGCTGTTCTCTTTCCCGTCCTCTTGGTTTTCCTTGTTTTTATTCTGACTTTTGCTCTTCCTCTTCACTTTGCCCTTGTCCTTTTGCTCAGCAGTCTCCTTTTTAGACCTTGTGTCCGTCTTAAGGTTGTCCGAGCTCTGCGAGCAGGTGGGGGAATTCCTTTTGTCTGAAAGGCTCTCCATTTCATCGCTGGAGGTATCTGAGCTGCAGTGGACACGGGAAGCCTTTTGCTTTTTAGACTTGGAGGAGGAATCTCCTTTACCACTCTGCTTTCCTGCCACGTGATTCCTATCTTTTTCCTCCTTCTCCCGCTGCCGTAGCTCCCTCCGGAGGATGTGTCTGTCATTCAGGGCTTTACTCAGATCCTCCTCCTCTTCCTCATCCTTAAACTCGTACTCATCCAGCCCGGGCACGGACGATGACGCTTTGGTGGCTGGTTTGCCATCTGAATCCTTCTCAGTGTCAGAGTCCTCCATGTTGTCGTCCACACTAGATGGATTGACAGACGGTGGATCTTCAGACTCTGCAGAGAAGAGAAGATCAACTTTAAAAACAATACCACGAAGGTCAATAAAAACACTCTATACTTTCACATAAATACAACTAGCTTTTGAAGATTACATGGTGCATCAAACACAGTAACTTAGTTCTTTTCCCTTAATGGAAAAAAAAAAAAAAAAACAGACAGTAAATGTAAAATGTTTGGTAGTGCGTATAAAAATGCCACAACTGGAACTACATAAATATAGGTGAAGTGAAGTCCTAAAAACACTGTTAACATTTGATCTTTAAGCCCCATCTGGCCCATCTATAGTGAAAACACATATACATGTTGTGCAAGGAGGAGCAGCGGATAAGAATATACAGCAATATCTAAGTTAGCATGTCAAAATGTGACTTTAAACTGGAAGTCAGCCAAACACCACAGCAGTCTCTGCATACCTGAAGAGCTGTCGTCTTGGTCCGACAGTGGCACCTCTCCCTTCAATAGCTGTTCTAGCTCCTGAGAGTCTGCCACGTCCACCGGGCGCTCCCCTCGCTTGTTGGCCTGGAAGGCGTTACCACCGTGGCGTAGCAGCAGTTTCACAATCTGCAGAAAACACAACATGAACTGAAAATCCAAGTCTCAAGACAAACATCTAGGTTGTAGATCACTATTATGCGATTATCAGGAGCTGGTTCATCAAGATAAACAGTAGATGACTTTATCTAATTCTCCAGTTGGTGCAATTAAACCATTGCAGAAGAAGAGGGCGCAACAAGACAATGTAATTGTCATGAGTGTCAGTCAAACCTCAAACAGTGAAAAACAATGCAGACGTGATGAAAATAATGCATTTATAATGTGGCATGTTTGTTTCATGTATTATTCTGAGGATCATAATCTGTTGTCTGTTGCTATTGCAATTTGTCACATTTGCTTTTTAATTGACACACCGGCTTTTCCCACCACAAATCCTCACCATTTCCCCTGACATCTGTAACGTGCAAATTAAAAAAATGTATAAATGTATAAATACAGGAGGATGGAAATCCATTTACAGATCGTCAGCAGTGGAAACAACAACAAAACAACAAAAGTTAAGTGTTTTTTTTTTTGTTTTTTTGTTTTAAATAAATACAATGTGATGCTCAATATTTTTTAACACTACTTAAGATCACTGATTGTCTGCAGCAAAGTTTTTTGATCTTATTCACTTTATAGGCAAGTTAGGAGACCATCTACTGTGGCGGGAAATCTATTTAACAATTTAGAAAATGATGAATGTAATATTTTGCAGATTGATGACTCTTCCATCCACTATTTTAACCAGCTGGTGTACAGACAGAAAACATAATAAAAAGGAAAAGGTTTTGTTGTTCTTATTTATTTTGTGATGTTTTATTTTGAATCAGGCAACAGCTAAAGACAGTTTCTGTTTCCAAACTTCTCAAGTACAACTGGTTTATATGATACAAAGCGCTGACTGCTGACGGGTATGACCAAACTACATCATACTATATCTAAATTATTAATTATTTTTTAATAATGTCAGATCTGTGCAATGATTTTAATCATAGTTTTTAAATGTGTTTACTTTCAAGTTGTTCATTAGTGTGGCAGGACAGACTTCAAGTAAAGCTCTTACGTCTTTATGCCCGCTGCTCGAGGCATCGTGGAGTGGTGTGTCGTCATCCAGACCCTGCGTGTTCACCTCTGCACCAGCTGCTATTAAGACCTTGGCCACATCGTAGTAACCAAGATTACAGGCTTCATGAAGAGGAGTCCAACCTGGAGAAGACAGAAACAGCAACACATGACTTTTTCATCAGTAGGTCAAGCGGTTGCAGTTGATTTTCCCTTTTAAAAAAAAAAAAAAAAAAGCCATTTTCTCACTTTTACACAAGAGGCCACGTTTCATAGATTTCTGGGAGATCAGACAGGTGGAGATAAAATGAAAAACATAGCAGGTAGTAACACACACACACACACACACACACACACAGGTGTCTGTTTTTGTCATCTCATCATGAGACATCACCTTTGAATAAGCACCTGTTAGTCAGCTTCTTGTTATTAATAGCTACCTCACAGACATGATAAAAGCTGTTAAATGGTCACCTCCAGTGGTGTCGTACCTGCAAAGTCTTTGACATTCACATCCGCTCCCAGGCTAATGAGCTCTTTAACTTGCTTGGCGTCACCCCGAATGGCAGCCATGTGAAGGGGTGTCTCCCCGCGTTCGTTCCTCTTGTTGACCTTGTCCTTCTGTCGAGACGAGGCACTGCTGGGGACTTTCTTCTGCACAGGGGTTGTTTGCGAGGGGTGACTGGGAGTAGAGTCTGGACACAGGCGGAGAGTGGGAGGAGTTAATTGATGCAACCTGTGATAGTTTTTTGCAATAGTATTTGCAAGGTACTGGATAGAGCAACCACAGTGAAACTGGTTTTACTGGGAGGACGGTACTTAAATGCATCTGTGTTTTAGTAGGTATTTAATAACAGAATAGTTCAACATTTTGGGGAAATATGCTTATTTGCTAACTACATATCTTTATGGTGAATTTGAAGCTATAGCAAACAGCTGGTTAGCTGAGCTTGCCATTAAAAAAAAAAAAGAAAAAAGGGGAAGAGCTGACCTAGCTCTGTCCAAAAGGTAGCAAAACAGAAATAATCCTCATAAAATCATTTTTATTTTCTCCTGTGAAACTTTTGTATGGATTGAACAAACAAGATATAATGTTTTGGAGGTGCTAGTGTGCAGCTTCTGTCAGAGCCAGGCTAGCTGCTCCCCCCCCGGCTCCAGCATTGTATTGAACTGACGCCAGCGTGGTATCAGTCTTCTCATCTAACTCACATATGCAAATGAGGTTATTACCAAAAATGTCAAACTGTTGGTTACTCTTTTGATTGAGCAACCAGTGACACTAGTTTTTACAGAAACCTGTGCAAACTTGTGTTAAGTGTCTGTAGTCTCAGCAGGTATGCACTAATTGATAATGTCCAACTATTAGGAACATATTTATAAAAATGATCTCAGTCAGCTCACAATATCTCTGAGGAAAACACACAACATCTTCCAGTTGAGCAGCTCCATTAAATATTACACACTGCCATGTTCTCAAACAACCTTGAAATATAATATTATAGGCATGTTTGTCAAAACACTCAGAAGCATGACTCATCCAATGGCAAACATACACCAAGCCATCTTGAGGATGTGGTTAAGGTGAGAGGACAGGAATACAAACCTGGACTGTTGGCAGTCATCTGCATTAGGAGAGCCATCTGTTTGCGCTCCGACAGAGGATACCCAAACAAAAGGTTGGCCTGGGACTTCTTGCCCCCAGCCTCCTTTTTCACCTTCTTCTTGTCCGGTCCATCTTTATCTGCAACAAAACAAAGAAAGATATTAGACAGCAGTTCCCGCCCTCTCTAAAGAAGCCCAGTTTCATTTCAAGCAGCAATTTTGTCACAGTGACACCGTTTTCCTCCTTCCCTTGTATCTGTTGAGCACGCGGAGAAACAGATGACAAGCATGAGGTTTTGAAAAAAGGGGACAAAAAAAGACAGCATTCTCTTAAGCCAGCCAAGTGCAGAAGGCACTCCCCCATCTCCGTCGGTGGGTTGGTACTAAACACAGACATGCGAGAGCTGTAACGGGGGCAGATGCAGGGCAAAAAACACACACACGTGCAGGTGTGTATGTGTGTTTACAGAAGCAGAGTAGCGCAAAGTGGGTGAAGTGACTTATAGAGGACAAGGGGGCTTAGGATCGGGCTGCAGCGATTACCTGCGTATATCCTGCAGGGAGGCACTAATCTCTCTCCCCAGGTCTCACTCGACTGGCCTGGGTCTGAGTCATCTACAGTGCAAAGCAGAGAGGATGAGGAGGGGAGGGGGAAGGGAGGCAAGGGAAAGGGAGGGGTGTGGAAGGGTGGGAAAGCACTGCATTAACACACACTCTCTCCCTCTCTCTCACACTCCTCATCTTGCACATACTCAGATACAGACAGACACAAAGGCAGACTCGCGCTCCACACACAGATTATGAGTCATGGCAACACAGGAGACAGGAGAGGAGATCCAATCCGAGGCGGTCAGCGGCGTCTCTTATTCCTACAGCTGCTCAGCACAGGAGCCGAGAGGCTGCTGGAAGGAAAAAGTGGCCCTCCACACTAGTTTAGCTTTATAACCTGTGCAACATAAATTATACTCAAAATTGAGGGTTTGTCGTCTGTTGGAGTGACGCAGGACCACACAGTGAAAATCATTACACTGAGCTTTGCTCTACAGAGGAGATCAAGGCAAACCCACCGGACCTCAAACAGTCTGCAGAATGCATTACTGTATTTCATTTTCTGTAATTATGGCTGTATCGTACACCAACCTATTTTTAGTTCTCAAATCTGACGTAAACATACAGTTAAACATCTTATTAAATGAGTAGAAGCAGAATGGTCTATTTACACAAGAAGAAGACGTAAGATTAAGACTTCAAGTTTGCAATGTGAATCTGAGCATTTTATCCTCAGTATGATGAAAGGCACTCAAATAGAACTATTATCGTCGCACGTCATCTTCTTACAGCTGCACGGGTCTTAAAGAGGACTGCACAGTTTTTTGCTCATGTTAGTTAAACAAATGTAAATCTGCGTTTATTGGAGACTATTTTCACCTGCATCTAAAACATATCTGGTGCACTGCTGTGGGTATTCAGGGCAGTGAGACAGTGTGTATGAGACTCAAAATAAACTACAGTCCCAGTGCTCGTCGTCATAAAGGAAGATGTCACCAAGTGCAATAGTCTGATTGGTAGGTTTAAAATTTTTTTTCCCCTCTTTTTCTGGGAATTGTTGAAACTAGAAAATCTAGTAGCTATGTGACAGAAGGTTCAGGCCTTTAGTTTTAATTTCATAAGAAAGTTATCACTAAAACATAAAAACATTTAGATTCTACTCTTCACATTCCCATTTGCTTTATTCCTCAAGTCTCATAATCTTGTCATTTGACAAGAGTAGGCCACAACTTCCTCAGCATGGTCAGATTTGAATTCTGTTGCCTAAAAAGGTCAAAACCCTTTGACCTACAGTCTCTAAAGAAAATGTTCCACAGCAGGCCACCGGGGGGCAGTGTGAGGACATGGCAGCCAGCCAGCAGCATGGCTGATAAAAGGGGAGCAGGGAGGAACAGCAACAGCTCTTACCGGTGTCAGAGTCTCGCTCCTCAGTCCGGAGCGGACTGGTAGTGAAGGAGAGCTTGCGCTTCATAGAAGACTTGGCTTTCCCTTCCTTCCCCAGCAACTCACTCCGGTCCAGCTTCGGAGTTTTGGTGAAAGGGGACAACTTTTCTTTGCTCTGTGAGAGGTGAAGAGGACATTAAAAAAAATTAGAGAAATGATGCGGCATGATGAACATAGCAAAGGTGTGGCCACAACTGTGACGTGCACGTGTGTGTGAGAGAGAGAGTTATACACAGTCATGGCAGTAAATAAACTGAGACAGCCCTATTTGAATAGCTCTGTCAAACATCTTGACAACAAAAAGGCTTGGAGCTTAGCGTGCAGGTGGTATTTCAGATGACACTAAAGCTTCCTGAAACATGACACCGACATAACGAAGTGCAGATGATTGTATTACAGGCTGTGTTGTGTCTCTGCAACATATTGTTTAGGTCACAGGTCGCAGTCGGTTTGCCTGCATGACTCACTAAAATCTTATTTCTAAGGCAAAGTCTCTGCCAAGTGAAGAGCAAAAGATCATGTTATTTTTTGTTTACACAGAAATAAAAAAAAGGAAGAGAAAGGAGTCTATTCTAATGGTTGCAGAGTGAGAAGTTTCACACTTGTGTAAATTGAACTCCCAGAACAGTGTTAAATACTAGTAGTCTTTTTAAATTAATACACTGCTTAAATCAGCTTGACTTTTAGATTCCGCTGTTCGTGATCACGTTTTAATGTTTTGTGCGAAAGCAAACAGAAAGTCAGCAACAAGGTTAAGAGAGGGTGAGCATGTCTTACAAAATCAAGTAATTGAGAGATGCTATAGGTCTAATTTAATGAAGGAGAGGACTCACAATAAACTGCATGCCCAAGAAGCACGCTCATAGCTGAAACACAAGTACTGCCACAGTGAAGCTACTTCCATTTTTTTTGGTGACCAAAGTCTGGGACATAATTAAGCTAAAAAACACAACAACTCCCACATCACAAGACAGAAAATGTTTCATTTGATCCCTCCCACTTGCAGCTGCTATTTGTTTTTTAATGAATATAACTTTGGCTTTCGCTGCATCAGTTACATATTGTTTTGCATGTGCATGGAGAGGAGAGATATGTGGCCTCATCAAAAAATATTAAACCTATTGATAGAGTAAAAATACTCTAGTTGATCATATGCTGCCAGTGACAGCACGCACTGCATCAACCCTTAAAAATCAGTGATATCTGTGTGATCATAATGTCTTACAGTTCCAGTTACTGGGCTCCTGCACTCTGATCTGCAGACAAAGCTTTTTCAGTACCAGTACTTTAGTGAGCTGCACTTTTGGTGCAGTAAAATACATTTCTGGCAGGGGGAAAAATGTCTGCAGTGTGGTGTTTCTTTGATCTCAGAGAAGCAATGTGCCAGCTGTGCAAAGCTCAAGTGTCTGGCAGTGTTAAAAGTAGAAGACAGTTAGCGTGAGAAGCACTTAAAAATGCCTTAAAAACAAAAGCTGACATAAACTGTCTTTCATTTATGGAGAAAATAATGTTACTAGTGTTGACGTGAGGGAATGGATTTTGCAATTTCTCCTTCACTTACATATTACATTTTCTTTCCAAGTCCCCTGTACTTGAATGCACGTGCATCAGTTGTTTTATGATAGGAAAGCGTTAAGAGCATTAGTGAAACTCTGGTCCACTTGCATCAAAATTCATATTGTTAGAGCTTTGGTGAATTATACCTGATCAAATCACATTATCAGCGTCAATGTCAACAGGTATGGCAGCCGGGTCGCAGTGAACTTTATGATGTGTGATGTGTGTGTGTATCTGAAGTGCATGTTTTTCTTTTTCTTCAGCGAGTGGGTAAGAGGTGACCAGGTGCAAAAAGACCTAAAGACGCAAACTGTCACAGATATTTCAACACTGAGGGACGTTCTGACTGGGGCTGCAGTCAGTGATGTGTTAAGTCCATTAAGAGCTGCAGCCAGGAGAACAAATGGAAATTTGTATTCTGCAGTGCTCAGGGAGAAAGAGTGAAACAAGAAAGTCATTTCTCTTTCTACGGTCTCGGGAATTGCGTCAATTTGAGACACGTGCCGTACCTGGCCACCGTGTTAAAGTACCTACTGTGGGAATGATGAGTGAATATATCAGTGGTTGTTAGGCTGAAGATGGCCAGTTTGGAAATTTTAACATATCATCCCAAACCCTAACACTTGTTCTGACGAAACAGAAGCATCTTGGTAAGAAGTCAAGCTGCTTGGCATTTTTGCATCTTAGCCCTCTAAGCTCAGCCAATCTACTAACATTAGACTAGCGTTTCAGGTAAACAACGCAATATTTACTTATTAATGTTGGTGAAAAATCCCATCTTAAGTGCTCAAACACTTGCAGCTGGTAATTTCTTTCTTTCTTTTGCTGTTTCCAAGAGTGAAGAGTTAGGAGTGAACTCCGAACCTCATTTGTATATGCCAACATGGACAAGAAGTCACTAAATTGCTCTAAAAACAATTTAGAAATTTGAACACCTACAATTCCATGATAACTGATACAGATTATGTTTCATGATCTCCATCTGCTAAATGGACTGAGGCAAGATTTTTTAAGTGCTGGTTTCAAGAATAAATTCTGAGACTTGACTGAGTCTAATTTTGGACTACATATATGTATGGTTTGGATCAAAATGAAAAGAAAAATAAGAGAACAACCACTTGTTCACGTCTTGCTCAAGAGTTGCGGTGTGCGCTCACTTACCTTCTTCCCCGCCTGCTTTTCCACCATGGCTCCATCTCTGTCGCTCCCAGGTTTGGCCATGGTGCGGCACCTGACTAGCTATGACAGCTACAGCACAGTAGGTTCATCATGCACCTGGAGACAGACGAGAGCCGCAGTGAGAAGCATTTCAACGCTGCCACATCACAGTCTGAGTGGGTGACCAGCCTGCTGTTACTTGGTATAAACAGTCAGCGTTTGCACCAGATGCTGGAAAGAAAGGGAGGCATGTTTAAATACAGGTACAGTTAAATTCTTCACAGACGCTGTTTACAGGCAAATGTCTGCATCATGGAGGAAAGTAAAGAAAGGTCACTTAACCCCAGAGAGTAGCGTGAGTGAAACAGCGCCACAATGAAGTGTAACTCAGCTGTGTTTCAGGATGTAGGTTGAGCGGATCTGCAATCTGGGATTTTTATTGAAATTTCCATTTCACTTCTTGACACTGACCTTAAAAACCAGGCAGGAAACAGCGACACCAGGCTGCATGAATCACAGCTTTAGGGACTCTTTAAATGTTCTGAGAAGACAACGTCGTTGCCCCCCCCCCTCCCTCCCTCCCTCCTGCATGTTGTCACTATGGCCTACTCATCAGTATAACCAAGTTCCTCTCTGATGTGGTTTGTCACACACATAGACACACACACACCCCAGAGTGAATGGGGGCACTGTGGGTGCCTACAGTGTGGAGACAGTTTAAAAAAAAAAAAAAAAAAAAAACACGCTCAGCTGAACATGAAGCCACAGACGTGGCATGTGTCAGTCAACTTGTCACATATGAAGACTGTCATTTTCAGTCACAAGACCCTCCTCTCATTCTTTCAATGAACTTTCCTTGCCCCTTTTTCGCTTTTTTTTTTTTTTTTTTTTAAATAAACATGCTCCCACAAACAGCATTGCATCAGATTTTTTATAGAAATAGCATCTCTTGGCTCTAAGAAAGTACCAGACAGGGCAATCTATATTAGGAAACCTGAGAATCACTGATAAAAGTTGAGAACAGCTTCCAAAAAAGACTGGGACAGCCCCATTACTCAATATGCACCACGTTACAAGTACACTACAATCTATATAGTAAGAAATGTCATTTACCAAGAAAATGAGCTCACGGTTGACTTTGTAAGCACTGCACAGCACACACACACAGCAAACTGGGTTTATACTCAGGGTTGACCCACCTTGCTAAAGAAGAGTACAAATTTTCACAGCTGTTCTGAGGTTTTCTTCCATCATCAATTTGTTCAATAAAATGGTATAAAATGAGGGAAAATAATGAACATAGTTTTCCGGATCCCAAGGTGACGTCCTCAAATATTCAGTTTACCATCACAGAGGACCAAAGAAACCAGAAAATATTCACATTTGAGAGGCAGAGAATTTGGACATTTTATATAAAAATAAATATAAAAATTAAAACAAGACTCAAAATCATGAATCAATTATCAAACTAGTTTCACATTAATTTAATAGTTGACAACTAATCAAATGATCATTACAGCTCTAGTCCTATGCTTGTCCTAATTGTAATTTGTGTATCTGATCTGTGGATTGGACAAAACAAGCAATTTCATGAGGTAACATCGACTCTGGTATGCAAAATGTGACTGGACAATTAACCAATAATGAAAATATCTGTTTACTGCCCATGTAACTCTTAAAACATTCAGTGTTTTTATTTTTTAAATTCTTATCTTGTAGCCAAAATGGGGGTGTTCATGAGTGCCTGTAAAATTAAAAATCACAATTTGATAAACGTACACATAGTTCAGCCCTGTCATCTGCAGTTTAAATTTTTACCATGGACCAGAAAACAAATAAGGGGTCAAAACAGACGGGACAAGGATAGCCACAGTCTCCAAATGAGACAGCCTTGCTGCTAAACAAACACTTGCGAGGGGTCTTTCATTAGTAAACCTGAAACTACTAATCATTTTCGATAATGCAAAGATATTTAATTTAATATAATTTTAGACACCATTTCTTTGCTATATTTTCTAAAAAGTAAATCAATATCACAAAACTTTTTAAGCTGCCAGTTTCAAGAAACAGCCAGTGTACATTTACCGTTTATATCTAGGCCGGTTAGCCATCCTGTCATTTGGGTCTTTGTGGCCACGGCAGGGTTTGTGAAACAATTATCCTGTGAGGCTACGCTGCACACCACATTTCCTTTATACAGCACGTGTAAGGTTATGGCTATGCTAACCAACCTGAGATGTAAACAATGCTTTGGAAATGGAAAGGAGCTCAAATCTAAGTGGTTGCTTTTCATTTACAACAACGGCAGAGAGGTACAAAAAAGGACAGAAGTAATGGTGCAAGCAGCCACTGGATTCAAATGTTATGACTAGAGAGTGCCTGTCCCGTGAGCGGCCCCATCTACAATGACACAAAACAACAACAACATGACGGTACAATCAACCCAAGCCTACCTATGAAACAAAAATCAACATGAACGCACAACCACCGTTGCTAAATGGATCATAATAGACTGCAGGCCTTCAATTATGAGACGTCATCAGGATAACAAGCACGTTCTGGCATTTCATACACATCACCTTCACGTGGGACAATTTATTTAAGTGAGAGCCACAAGTCTTACAAGTTTAAGCAGCTGAATCACTCCAAGACAGAGGCATTAACAAGGAGACTGTTTGGCCGCATATTAAGAAAAGAGCGGAGGAAACTGCTGCTGTTGGAACTTGTTTGGTGATTGACATTTTTTAAAATGTATGTACTGTCAAGTAGTAATTTAACTGTGATTTTCAGAATAAGGCCTTCCTTGTGATCTTTGTAATGCATAGGTTTTGGAGACTGTGCATGTGACCTGACCCCTAGTTTTTTAAATGCAATTTTATTTTGTGACTAAATTCAAATTCAATTAATCATTATTAAACAAGCCTTTTTATGCTACAACACATTCAAAACAATGTAATGTTTTATCTATTAGACAGCAGGGCACATTTAAGAAGGTACACAGGCCATTTGGCTTTGCAGACAGAATCCAGTTGGATATCTTTTCAGCACTAAATCACCATGAAAAAGACAACTAGACTTCTCAAAAGGAATCCAACATTTTGTTTCTTCGGATACCTTTACAAGCTTTGCTGATCCTGAGTAATAGCACGGTGTTGACAGGTGTCGTTTTCCCGACACACAGCCACCGCCGCTCAGCCGAGGCCAGTGAGAGGTCCATCATTAGTCAGCAGATAGGCAGTATGCAGCAGCACCATCATTCAGGCAGCTGAAAGGGAGAATTGAGCGGCCCACAGTGAACACGTCGGTGCAAAGAGGCTAGTGTATCAGGGGTATTAAAGTGGTATGGACAGCCCGGGACCAGACCAGAAAACAAACGCTGACAGGACTCCAATCTGGCCCAGAGACGAGGCGAGGAGGGTGTGACTATAATTACAGAGGTATTTGGGCACTCGCCAGTTTGGCATTCGCATTCACTGCTGCATTCAGAGCTGCATAAGCCCCTGCAAGCTCTGCCATTAACCTTGGGCTGTTTCAAGTCGAGATCAAACCCTGCCTTGATGACTACTATATTTCAGAGACTGAAGCAGAGATTATTTATTTTAACATTGAATCCCATGCGGTAAAGAGTAAAAAGAAAACAGTGATAGCAGCAAACTAGCTGACCTAACCTGCTCAACTGCAATGAAAATAGAATATGAAACTGCAGAATCACGACTGCAAAAAACGTGAGAGGTGTACTACAGAGAAATGTGACACCAGACACGCTCGGGATGGCTGCTTCCTTCGGCCTAGACATCAGCGATGTGGTAAATAATTCAGCAGCCAAGGAGAAGACACTATGGAGGCACAACAAAATATAACAGGGCTGCAACTAATGATTTCATTATAGATCCATCCAACAATTATTTTCTCAACTCACAGAGTAAACATTTTGGCTACAATATGTGAGAAAATAGTGAAAAATACACATTTTCCAGAGCCTAAGGTGACAGTCCAAACATATTTAGTTTACAATAAACATTAAAATGAAGGAAGAGCAGCATGCTGGAGATTCTGCAACAACAGAATGGTTGGCGTTTTGCCTTAAAAATTTAATCAAACAATTCATCCTCATCATCAAAATAATTTGCTGAATATTATGTTAATGGTCTAATTGATTTATAGTAAACAATCAACAAATACTTGAATACTTGATACTAATATAGTTTTTCAAGCAAAAATGGCTTTAGTTCGATTCAAATTGTATTTGTTTTATGTGACAGTTAAATTAATGTTTTTTTAAAAGTCTTTTTACTGTTGATCAAACAAAACAAAAAAATGTCTTACGTTGTGCTTTAGGAAAGTGAGATGGGCAATATTTAATATTTTGTAACATTTCAGACAGCAAATAGATAAATGAGAAAATGATTGAGATTAAATTAATATGACATAATGATTACTTCTATCAGTGAAATCATGCACTAGGCTCTGTTTGCCGTGTAACCACATTACTGTTACAGTGTTAGTGATGACCAAAACATGGTGACAATCAGGGCTGGAGGTCAATTTACTTTCCACATTATGTTAATTATAAATATGAACTTTTTCTACTTGATCCACCTCAAGCTTGGACATGACAACCTGACTTTGATGGAAAACCCGGGTCTGAATGTTTCTAGTCCTAAATATCCACCTGCACAGACTGAGCTAAGCGAGTAAAATCCCAAGTGTGCTGGCTGTAGTGCTGGTCCTTTTGAGAAGCAGATGTCTCTGTATTTATTTATAACCTGGTGTTCCTGTACTTTAACTCCACTGGTTCCTGACTAACAACAATAACACCCATTTCCCTGTAGTGCTGGAGCATGTTGGCCCTGACAGCGGAGTGGCTGCTTCAGTGCATGTCCTTGCGTGAGTGCAGCAGGTTTTGGGGGGGTTTGAGTCGAGTTGGTGTGGAGATGTGCAGTGGTGGTGGTGTAGCTGGCGTAGATGGAGAGCACATACAGTACGGTAACCCGATCCACAGACTGCAGGATGGGACGGGGAGGGAAGAGGGCTAAGAATAGCACTGAGCCTGACACACAGAGCGCAGAGTACGTACACCACCGGCACCAGCAGCAGCAGCAGCAGCGTTACTCCACTACAGCTTCCAGAGTGCTGCCTGCTGTGAGCTCTCACACACGCCATGTGGAAAATACATGTGATTTTCTCCTGGCCTCCCATGAGGCAGAACACACAAAGGGAACCTACTGGAACACTCCAAATGTATTACCGTGTGTAAAATGTTAAAATCCAGTAGAAATTAAAAATCAGGTGGATTTTTTGGAAGGCTAATAAATAAATCTACATTAAATCTACATTTTTTTCCTACAGTAGGAGGCGAGCGACTCGTTCAAGGAGACGCACTACGCTTGCTGCGACAGTAAACAGCCGGTCATGTGGTTGTGGTGCTGTATGGCGTCAGGCTAAATAATGGGGGAGGTCTCTATTTCTCTCTCAGCTGCATCCACTCCTAGCCCTCGTCTCCTCCTCTTCCTCCGACTCCCTAATGAGAAGCAGGACAAAGCCAGGCGCAAAAGGCCCGATTACTGAGACTACAGCAGAGGGGCAGGGAAGGCAACAATACCTAGCAGAGAGCCAGCCATCTTCAACATGATCACACACACGGGATAACAGCATACATGCATACATTACTGACCAATTCATGTGCCTGCAATGTATGAATACCTCCCGCTGTGTACAGCAAATCTGTTATGTGCCCTAGAAATGTCCAGTCCAATTATTTTCTTGTTGACAAAACAAAAAGAAAATCCTATTCTTCAACATTTAACTAATCCAAATTACGGTTAAAATAAAATTGATCATTTGCGTGTGATGAATTATTAATTGAATTTACTCACAGTGTAAGAATACCAAGTATGTGATGGTTTACTTCATTTTTAAATGAATTTATAAATTGAACATTGGGTATGTGGCTGTTAGATTAAGTAGGCAATTCAAAAATATTAAAATGATAGTCTGGTTAAAAAAAAGTGTTTTATTGTTGCATTTAATGCAGCAATAGAAGAATACTGGATTAATTAAATAGCAATAGTCCTGCAATAATATGTAAAACAGGCCAGTTGTTGTGGCGTTAAAACTGTATATAGCCCCAATTCTCATGCAGATTTCTATAAAAAAAACAAACAAACACACATGCCTTATTTATTCGTGTCAACTAAATGTAAAAGCATAACGTTTCATGCACAAAGTAAGTCCAGCTCTCTCCCATCACCGGGCTGTCTGAACTGAAGGCACATTTCAACACGGACAAACAAACAGCGAGTGACACTGGATGCCTCGAGGCGTCTGTTCACCTCTCACTACCCTAACCCCAGACAGACGAAACACGCCTCCTACAACCAGGGCGTCTGGCCTTCGTTCCAGTAGTTGTTCGCTTGCATAAAATGAGCCAAACGTGTTCCTGGGAAGAGGTGCAAAGCTCTCTCCCACAGGATGAAAAGCTTCATATGAACAGGCACAGGTTGACTGCTGCCAAAATTTCACAGAAGCTGATACATTTTTATCAAGGTGCCAATTATTCTTTCATAAAGTCATTCAGCAGTGAAAAATTAACCAACTGGAAAAACTGTCAAAATGTTCACTTTGATGGGAACCTGTTGTTGCGCAAGTTGACCAAATGGTTCATTCTCTAGTCTCCAGTATGTCAAGCATATTCTTTTTATTTAGTTATCATGTAATCATGTTAGTTTGGCAAAAATACTTTCAGGACACCAAATTTTCTGGCTTACTTCATAATAATCCAAGCATTAAGCTGTTGTAAGACCCAGACATAATGTACTTTATGTGCCCTAAATGTGTATTCTTATGTAAGATTGAGTGCTGAACTGTTTCACAGCCTTATCCATCACTTAAAAGCTTCCATAAAAAAAACAGGAATAGCCCTAAATTTACAAGGGAGAGGCTCCGGGTATGGCTCACACACAAATCAAAAGCCTCATAAAATAGCCTAATGTTTGTGCGCGAGAGGCGTAAATAGGGTTAACTTCACTGGCAGGAAAATAAGGCTCCGCCCGCTGAAACACGCCCATTAAATTGGTCCGAGTGAACCCGAGAGTCTTAAGAAGCCTACCGCCGCCGCTCTGAATGTAGGTTAATGATCGGATACCCAAGAAACGGACAAGAACAATGGAGCCTTTACTGCTGATTATGGGTTAAAAAGGAGGGGAGAGGGAATGGGGGAGGGATTAGAGCAAAGGTTAGGACCTAGGCGTCGTGCTCACATGACTGAACCAAACACTCGGGAACTGTTGCAGTTCAACTTTCAAGGAAACTTCAGTATCAGCAGCAGGAGTGGAGAAAAACGCTTTGCTGTTCAAAAACCTCGTTCAAATATTCATATGTGGAAATAAATATCACATGTATGTAAGCTTAATTTCTTAAAGAGTGGTCACTTATCAATGGACACGAGCAAAAAATAAACATGATCACTGAAAACTGATTTTAGATCTTTCAAACAACAAATTAATAAAGTTGCTTTGTCATCTTTGCTGCTATATGACTATAAAATAATAATTAAAAAAACATTGCTAACAAGGTGTCACAACCACAGGGGAATCCCCACCTTCTGAACCCCAGATGAGCATCTAGCAGGCCTTAGTCTGAAAAACAAACTGTGAGGGAAATGTTCTGTCGGTTTTCATTATGACATTCAAGACATGACTCCATCTACACCTGTCACATCCTATTAAGCTTGATGGGACGTCAATCCAATCACGGGCTCGACACACGGCCGCATGAGCTGTGCCAAACCCACAGCTTTGCAGTGCCAGACTAACCCTTGGCGAAGCCCAGCATGTGAAAGGTTGACACAGCATCTCCATCTTCAGACTGGGCAGACAGAGCTCATGATCAACGGTCGTGCAGCATGGAGATTAAAAAGCAGTTTCATTTCAGCATATTCACCGTTGGGCTTTTGAGACGGTGCAGATAAACCTGTTGTAATCGTTTACAGAACACACTCGAGAAGCTTAACTACTATTACTTTATCATGCGCATTAATAATTAAATAAAGTAAACTTCCCCTGTGTTCTTGTTACACAATGGCACTCTGATTAAAAAGGTTATTTGCTGATAAAGGTGTGTGCTCACTGATGGGGAAGAAAACAAAAAGGAAACCCATTTTAAGTTGGTAAAGGCATAGAACCAGCACAGCTTTGGTTTGGCAAGATGTCATATGGGCTGTATTTTTGACTCCATAACCTAGGCAGTTCAGTGAAATTAAAGGGACAATATGGAACAATATACATGTTATGTGTTTTTAATCACTTTTATTGCCAATATTTGAACAGACTGTAATGTAACTTATGACATGGGATCTTCTGACTTTTGCATTTGACTGTAATAACCTGTAACACTAGCTAGTTAGCTCTGTGATATATTTATACTGAATTTAAATGACATTATTTTTAGTGTTGATGAAGCAGCTACAATGTTAGCACAGCCCTCATCGATCCAAGCTCTATTCAGACAACAAGCACTTTAAAGTTATTTGTCATCTTGGGGACAAACCTGACAAAGCAAATGATAAAGCTGGCTTACAAGCTATCATCATGACGCCTGTTAATCACTTTCAGTCTTGTGTGCATCAGCGTCTCCAATGCTGGCTTGCACATACCAAATCAGGTGACTTGCTGGCCACGGGTGTCATTGTTGACATGCATTTTTGGATTTTACATACAGATTGATATTTTCTTTATTCATTGATCTGAAGATTATTTTCTTGATTAACATATTGCCCAACTGATATATAAAAACAGCAAGAAAAGGGTGAAAAATACAGAAGACAGAACAGAATAACCTTTCCCTGAGGTAACAAATCAGTGACAGCAACTATTTCCAACCACTTGCATTTTGTTGATTTATTTCTATACTGAGCTTTGCATTAGAACCAGACTATTCATTTCAATATCTCTAAACTGATTTGAATTAAAAAAAAATGTATTCAAAAGTGGGATTGTTCCTGGGTACTATCAAAGAGCTTCTATGTCAAAGAGGCTAATTTAACACTTGATTCTATGAACATTTGCTCTATCAGGAATTTGAGCCTTTGACCATTTTACAGTACCTGAATTTTACACCAGACCTTGGGCATCATTTATTCCAAGTGTTACAGTATATGGACACCTGGTCTGACTGCATCACATTTTAACACTCAAGTGCAGTGAGTGAGTGGAGACCAAACATTTAGAGATACATAAGCAACCTCCGACTTCACTGGGATTTCAGATTAGCGTTGTTGAGGTGACTGATACTAGCAAAATTGAACATATAATATAAACATATAGCTAAAAAAATATTTTGAAATGTTATCAGCCAACAAATAAATACGTGACATGGTAACTATTGGCAGCACTGGAGGGCTTTAACAGTGAAGCAGCTGTAGCCACGAGACGCAAATCAAATTGTTAAGAAAGCATAGCTACAAGCAGCTAACTGCGTTTTAACTTAAGTTGCTCTGGATCTACATTTGGACATTTTGCCAATGTATATTTATCAGAAGGGCAAGAAGCAAAAGTATGTTCTCATCTGTAAAGGGGAAAATGTAAAAGTGGGAAATAATTTCTCCTGACATTATGCAGCAACTACACTGGGCTGATGAAATTTTTCCCCCCCATTTTTCACCATCACGTTATTACTATTATCACATAAATATCACCATAAGGGTTGTCATTATTTTCAACCACTCTTATATTCAATATTTCTAATGTTGTGCAAATTTGAACCTCACACACGTGGAATAGTCTAAATTTCATTTCCCTAAAGCATATAGTAATATGACCAACAAACACGTTTCATTTACTCAATCTACGGTTGTAATTCAGAATTAAAGTTTAAATGTATTTACAGCACTTTGTGTATGAATTGTTATAAAAAAAGAAATTAGTAATATTAAATGTTTATATTTATTGGTCTAAATGATGGTTACAGGAGCCCACTTTAAATCTGATCTTAAAAACAACGTGAAAAGCAGTAAACTAGATGTCGGTTTCCTACAAATACATGCAACACATCTGAAAATGAAGTATTCATAGAAGTGGCCATGCTGTTTTTAGCTCAGATTTAAACATGTAAAACAGCAACAGCAGAGACACGCTTAGTGTTGAAGCGGCATGAATAAAACCACAGCACTGCCAATGATTAACCAAAATGACCATATTTTCAAAATAAAGGTCAAGGTCAGAGAAATACTATGTTTAATTCCCAACACACAGGGCGACGCAACAAATCCAATCAAAAGACACAGAAATCGTCCTGTGAATTAAATCCTCGTTTAAAGCAGGAGGGTCACTGGCCCTGAGAAAGCATGGTCACTGTAAGAGCCAGAGTAAACAGGATATGACTGCTTTCTTAGGCATCAGTAAAGTGAAAGCAGCCCAGCAATGAAGAGTGCGCACCACACACACCCACTATCGAATTGTCTTGTTCCCCTCCTAAACCTTTAACACACACTCTTATCTCTCAGCTCATTCATAAAAAGGGAACTTTGAGGACTCATTAATTATTAAAAACCTGGAACATTTTATTATTACAATCCAGCTTTTCCTTCTTTCTGCATTGTCATGCTATACTCTCCCGCAGGAAGGTCACAAGCTCTCAAATTGTTTTTAAAAAAGAAAAAAGCACATGGTGGATTATCGAGACAACATCAGCAGTTACACACTGAGATACTGCACTCAACGTACCAAACAAAAACAACACTCTGCACACATTCAGCTGCTGGCAAAGGCTAGCACATGTTGTGTAATCAAGAGGCTCCACCCTCCACACACACACGCACGCACACACACACGGCCTCTTGAAGACGCAGATACTCGGCTGACGGAGCCAACTGCAGATAGGCTGAGGCCTGGCTAGAGGCGCTTCATATCATAACGGCACTGGTGCTTTCGCAGTCTTGTTTGAACTGCAACACAATAAATGTGGTCTACAGCTTGAAGTGAAAGTGACACCGAGCAGAATTCAAAGCTGCCTGAAATAGAGGAAACAGATGATTTCTGCCTTTGACTCTCTGTCTTTGGGATTCTGTTTTCCCCGTTTATTAAAACCTCTCTGAATGTTACTCTACCTTTAACACAACCAAGTTAATAGAATTCCTAAACAAACACCTGACCAGCAATAGCCACAATAATGACTGGCAGCTATTTTTTTAAAACACTGAAGCGGTACGGTTCTTCACTTTGCTGAGTGGGAATGAGAGTAAAACTAAAACTCTGACCGTTAAGGGGGGTTTCCCTGAAGATATGGCCCTGGTGTGATCATTCAAAACAAAAAAAGAGGAACTGCAAGACTGTATTATCTGGTATATTGTTTAAAATGTCAGTACTTCCATTGCTTTATTAGGATTCACAATATCTGTGTAGATGAACAGGGATTAGACACAGAAGACAACATATAAGTCTAAACATCTCATAGTGAGCTACACTACGCCTTTCATGAGAAACGTTTTCAGCACAAAAGCCATCACTTATAGGATTCATGTTTCAGATTCAACATTCAGAGAAAACACTGGAGGTCCTTCTTTGTATACCATTATATACCTTAATCTGTGCATTTCTATCTTTCCATGAAGAATAATAACTGCTATATTTCTGAACACTTTCTTTTCCATTTCATAGACCTGCATTTAAATCCCACCACCTCTACCTCGTGGTGAAACCTACTTAATACATTGTCCGATGTTGCACAAACCTTTTGACATGTGCATCAATTGTAAACTACAAACTGTAAAAATCTAATGCAAAGTTGGACACAAAAGAAAATTAATAAAAATAAAAGATATAGCAAAGTTGCCTTATCTATCCTGATAACCAAAAAAAGAAACCTGCTGTGATGGAGAGTAAATCCATACTGATGAAAACGACGCACCACCTAAAGTGGCACACTGGCGACTACTGTATGTCCTTACATAATTGTTCCTGCTCCACAGCACCTTGGTCAATACCCTATTCTCTAACTAAGAGGCTATAGTGGATGTGATATGGTTTCCCAGTTACACATACAGTAGGCCCTTTCTGTGCCGGCGTTTACCAAGAGAGGAATTCTTGAAAAGGTTGAAAATGTGTTACGCAAATTAGTCATATCTGTGTGACTGGACAGTGGTTTATAAAGAGGTTGTGTTAATGGTGCGCACTTCAAATCAAACCATTACGCACCTCTTGAGGTCGTACTGCATTGCCTCTTCACATACCCCCACCCTCCTTTGCTCGTATGAACATTTCCCCGGATTGCACGTTTAAAATTGATGTGGCTAAAGACCCTCCTTCATCCGATTTTCATGATCTGGCAGAAATTAAAGGAAAGTCTGATTTTTGTCGCTCAATGCATCCGGGCGGGATCACAGGATGAATGTTGGCGCTGAATGCTGCCAAGATAGATGGAGAAAATAATATTTCAAAACTGACAACATCTACTTCTCTGACTAAATGTCATCAAGTTCGTCAGACTAGCACCACGGAGATCTGCAACCTACAATTTTTCATCAGTATTTATTCATAATTTCATTTATCCAGTATCTTGATTCAACTTAAGTTAATAATTTTACTACTATATAAAATACAATTATGTCAAGGCAACAAAATGCTCTCAAAATGACTTAGTCTAACTAGCAGCTGAAAACGAAACTATCCACACTGAATTGCAAACAAATCTTAATCTTTGTGAAGCTGTTTCCTGCAGATGTTTTCCCATTTCTATTCAGATATTATACTACATCACAGCACAAAGAAACATTAATAGTGTAGATAGCAAGCATAAGCCTAAAACCAAATATGTATGTACAGACAGACATTCTAAAATATCGAGTTTGATTTTAAGCTCTCTCACTCTCTCTCTCTCTCATCAATAAATGACAAGACTCTGTTCCACCATTTGACAAAATGTGCAAATGTGTGTGGGGAAGCAATAAAAACACATCCAACGTCTGAGAGAAAAGGGGACAAGTATAAAGAAGACCCTCTGGAGGTGCAACGAGAAGATCAAAATGAGTCAGTCAAGGAAACGCTGATAGAAATAATGAGGAAGAGGAAATTAAAATATCCAACGGCAGTTCAACAGAAATACTTGTCTCTGAATGAACAGGTCGTATTCTGTGGTAGCAATCTGTTGGACTTCAAAGATTATACTTGCCAAGAAGCTTGTGAAATTGACAGTCATCAGTCAAGGTCAACCAATGTTTGGCCATTGGCTGTTGTTCAGTTCGCCCTCAATGTGTGGTGTGCGATTTAATGGTCAAATTAGTCAGCTGGCCTTTACGGTCAAAGGCACACACTTTAAAAGCAATGTTTAGCGGTAGCTGTAGCACCAAATGGTACCGCTTGTTGAAATATCACTTTTTAAAATACAATATGATTGATCAAGTTATCAAGGCCATTAAAATGGCCAGAAAAATCCCTGCCACACAGAAGGTCTTGAATGTTTGGGGGCAAAAAAAAAAAACAAACAGACAGTGACAGCCGCTCAGATAAACTGACCATGGCTTCAATGTTTTCAACATAGCCTCCATCTGGACTTAGGTGAGCAGTGTATTCTAAATGATCCATTTCCAGTGTGTGCCAAAAAGATAAGAAACACATGTTCAGTATGTAATTACAAATGACTTATGATTTAGAGATAAATGTGCATCAATGTGTTGAGACGTTATAAAAGGAAACAGGGCAGTGGTGGATCCTAATGCGTTGACATGCAACATGTCTACCTAGTGATGTAACGCACCATAGTTTATCCATGTGAACCAGTGAAGTTTAACCAGTGTGAGGTATAGTTTTACTGCCGCTACGTTTTCCCACCCAGTGTTGTTAATTTGCTCAGATTTTGTTGATTTGGTCATTTACCCTTGATTTTTGTGTGTCTTCTGGCCTTGCGTCACCGGTTATGTGGTAATGTTAGTGTAGTGATGTATTATACTATTGGTATTGGTCTGCGTTTTTCTATGCTATTCCTGTGTCCAACTTCGTGCCCAGCTCACCTGATCTGTGCAGCTCGACATTTTTTTCGACAAAAGCACATATTTTGAGCGACGCAGAGCAAAGAGTTGCGTCTGGGACGTTTGAGTGGCAGCAAGTACGAACAAGAAGATTTATTTTTACAGCTATTTACTCCTTTTGTTTTCTTGTCATTTACATATTATAATTTTTGTGATCCAAAATCAGACACCATAATACAATTCAAACCGTGTGTTTTGTGATCAGTTGCACCCATGTGTCTAAGACTAAACAACCAAACTGGACAGTTTCAACAAAAGTAAGATGTTTTAAAAAGGTAGCACTTATTGCACTGCCTTTGTGCAGCACTGCAATGTACCTTTTGTGCTACACAAATTCATTCAAATCTCATACATACATATGTACATAGGTGTACAATGTGCGTCTGATGTCCAATATTAGCAGGACTAAAGACTATAATGTACCCCTAAAATGATAAATTAAGTAGAAATGAATGCCATACTGCAGTCTGAGGAGCTTTCAGTTCCAGAGGTTTGTTTATACAGACCTTTCAACACACAAGGCAACAGAAACACCTGTGTCATCATTACAATGTTAAATACTTCTAACCTGGCAGAAAGTCGAACATTTCAGAGTGACTGCAGTAAATAAAAGGGCACAGCTCAGCCTCAATGACGCAACAAAAAGGTGCTGCGGTACTGGAGAGTACCCAGAGCGCATTACCAAAAAAAAAAAAAAAAAAAAGTATGGTAACATACTGCAACATCAAATATTTTCCTTGAGCCTATTCTCACACTTCAACCTTTCGCACTGTGGGACTTCATTCATTCTCAGTCAAATCACCATCTAACATGTCCGTGATTTCCAGTATAGTCGCAGGACCTCCATCCATTCCTCAATGTGGATACTAAAATAATACCTACAAAAGAACATGTTTGGCAAAGTGGCTGGATCTGATTACACTGGCAAAAGCTGATTAATCCTACCACATACAATCAACTACACACTGGCTGTGCAGACCATCAACCCTGGCACTGATATGCGATGGTAATTGGAGAAGAATAAGATTTATTTATAAAAAACAGTCTACCGGCTCTGCAATGCCAGGGCAATGACTTGCAATATTGTAGTTAATTGTAGTACTTATGTAAAAATGTATTAAAACATAAAATTTAGCAAGCCAGTGAAGAATGGATTAAGTATCAACTACATTAAATTAAAACTAACATGTTTTATGTATTACTATGCCATAAGCTGTAATTTACAGCCTGACAACTATGCACTATAGAGTGATGAGAGCACAACGACTGTCTCAACTGACGATTAGTTGCAAGCAATAATAAACATCAAATTAATTATATTATTTTTAAAGCACTTGTACCATGTAATTATAATGACCACTGCTTTACATGATCATCAAGGACAACATTTTACAGATAGTAAGTCCTGTGTGTTAGATTAGTAATGTCAAAATGTGGTGAGTCACGGAGGACTGAAGGTATGCATGCTGTCATTCAACCCTAAGCATATTACCACAGGCAATTTTTTATCAATTAGTACCTTCTCTCTGGTTTAAGGTGTGATAATTAGAGATGCAGACGTACTGTCCCTCAGTCTTACATGGTAATCTGTTTGACTTACAGCTTATTAAAATGAGTTACTGTGAAACTGTGTGAGACTATGTGGTGACCAATTTCACAAAAACTGACTGATGCCACCACACGACGCACAGGGTGAATTCAACTACAGCAAACAGCCAAATATCAGTAGGCTTTGGCTGTACATTTTCACAAGGCAACGTGCAAATTCTCTTTTAGAGGAAGATCAGCTGTATTCAAACACCCCACTTAAGGCTGATAATGCCTTTAGTGACTGATATTAATTTTATATAAATTCTAATACAGGACGCAAGAGGAGCATGGATTAAGGTTTCCTTTGTATTGTTAACATGAGCTTTTTCTTCTTGTGTGTAATTATTTCATGATCACAAGAAGTGATCAGCAAGAGAGAGACAAACTGTTCTCTTGTGATAACAAAACTGAAATAAATCTCATAATGCTGAGATAACAATTATTTTGTAAATAAATCACATTAAAAATACTAACCCTCACCATTTTTAGGTGTCCTCTGAAGATGAAATATATTTCACATTTATTATATTGCTAAAATAATCCACCTCTTCTGTTTTCCTTTTAACTATTGTATTGTTCATGTATTCATGTTTATGTGTAATATATCCTAACTCCCTGGCAAAATATTTCTCCCCCCTCTCAACAGGAATACTACACAATTGATTATGTATGTATGAGATGAAAAGCATTTAAAAATCCTGGCAATTTTTGCACGATACAATGCTGCTTGTGGCTTATGGGTGTTTTTATAAAGCTTCATTTAAGCGTTTATGAATACTGCCCCTTCATAAAAGAGCCCTTTAAGCTCTTTAACTCCACGTATTTTAAATTTAACGTTGACGTTTTGCTGGCTCGGAGCGGTCTCTGCACGGACAGCCATGTAAAAAACAGGCAGCTTTTGTATCAGGCAACACACCCCCAAGATGTCACAGTCACGGAGGCTGAGGAGGCGCAAGCTCCTGTTTATTCGAGCCATGCTAGCTCGTTGTCTGGATTAGCAAATCATAGCAGTATTTGGCTACGTATTATTTGTGGCCATTATTCCCACACCACCGTGCTTGGGTGTAAATAGACGTTTTGGCGTTGGCTGGCTCGGTGCAGACAAAAACACCACCCACCTCACGGCAACGTCGCTCCGCGTTTTTTGCCTTCAATGCACACAGCCAGCGGTATGAAGCTCAAAATGTTCAACTTGGCTCTGGTTGGTAAACACGCCGAGGATCGTCAACGCCACGATCTTATAATGTGTCTCACGAGTAAATAAATACGTAGCGTGTTGTCGCTCCGGAGAGGTGGGAACGAAACAGAGCGCATTTAACTTCGTGTTTAAATGATAATATTCAACACGAGAGCACAGCCCGAGACAAAAGCCCACTGCAGCCCCCTTTGCTGCCCTCACATCGTCTCCCCCCTCCTCCCTACCTACCTCCCTCCCTCCCTCCCCAGCGCTTAATCTGGCTAGCTAGCTCGCTTCTTCTACCAGCCGTAACACTCCGACATTTTCCCATCGCCTCTCTCTTACACTCGCTTCTGTTTTAAGAAAATAAAGAGCAGGCGAGTTATTATAGGCTGATTTTTTCCAAGTGGGGGGGTGAAGAGAAAGTAGTCAATGTGTGTAAAGCACGTGGCACAGTAACTATACCCACACAGCAGCAGTCACACGCAGTTTACTTCACGTTAGCTCGACGTTAGCCTGCGCGCTAACTAGGATTTTTTTTAACCTCCCCCCTCCCACCACCATTCCCCCCCTCCTTTTTATGATCCGCAGCAATGAAACAGCAAAAAAAACACGCTCTCTCCTCCGCTTACCTTCCCGCCGGGCTGCTCGCTCCCACCGACTGATTCAGGTCCGGCTCCGGTGTGAATATTGCGCAGTGTAAACTGTTATTTCCTAAATATCGGACGTTAACCGTCGCCTACGGCCGCGTGACGTTCATCGCTCGGTTTGAAAACATCGCAGCCGTTCGTCGCTCGTCCTCGCGCAGAAAAGCCCAGCGAAAACATGCAAGCGTCGCTCTGATTGGCCGAGCCGGAGACACGTGACCCCCCTCCCCTCCCCCCTCCGCACCGAGCTTATAAGGCCTCCCGTCTGGCTGCGTTAGAGCCGATTCCCGGTGTGTGTATGTGAGGCGATTTAACGCTTATTTATTTTCACGGATGCTGTAAGTAAATCCGCCGTTTTTATTTAAAAAGAAAAATAAAGGTACTTTAACGAGGCGCTTATAACGTCTGCGGCTCGTAACGGCTGTGAGCGCGTGAGCTGGTGAGAGGAGACGGAGCACGGTAACGGCTGGGCTTGACGTCATCTTTTCCGCTGCCGTGTTGCGGTCAGCGGGAACTTTCTCGAAAAATCACAGCCGAGGTTAATGTTAAATAATGGCGGCTCCCGTTTTTCTCTCCCACTCTCTCTCTCCCTTTTTTTATGTGAGCGCTGCTTCACGGTCGTTTAAAAAACCGAGCGCCACTTCGTCGTAGCGACCAGCTGCGACTCGGTTGCGCAGTGACATTTGCATCATGGCGTGTTGCTGTTGTGCGCATGCGTCGTGATGCACAATGTTGTATGTTGCAGAGCAGGCTTGAAAGTCGCAAGAGGAAACCGGAGTGGGGGAGGTGCACCGGCTAGACACGAAAACACCACCGGGGCGCGATGGAAATGACAGGAGCAGTTGTAGGAAGGTGTGTGTGTGGAGGGCATTAAGTTTAGAGATAACCTGGAATTCATGCACGAGTCAAAATATTTATTAAAGGTGGCTATAATGACATTTTGACTTGTAAAAGATACCTGGAATCACGTACTTTCTTGCCATTAGTATGTGGCCTGTTATTTATTTACATCAAGACTGATTGAATCACAAAATGCAAGATATCTCCAATTTAATTCTGGTGATAATGATAATTAATGATACTTTACAGTACAAACCTCTAATTGCGATTTTTTTATTTTCATTTTGACTTGTAAAGTTAAATTACACTGATTAACAAGTCCTATTTATTTAGTCTTCTTGTGCCACATTATTGTTTGCTTAAATCAGGACTAGTTATTTCAGGCTAGGGATAATTTAATTGGAAAAACATCTAATTATTTACAATATGTTGCACATGTATATTTAAGATCATATTAAAAATGGCATTGTGTAACTTTAAATGAACTGCAAAAAACCCATCAGTATTGTGAATTAAGTCAAGCTAATATGAGATAAAATGACCTAATTACATCAGGAATTGTGACAACAAATATTTAATTGGATATGTTTCCCTTTTGTGACAGTTTGTATTAAGTAATTACTGTTTTGGGGGGACCAGTTTGCCAACATGTATTGTGCCACAGTTGCACATTATAAATGACTCGTTACAATGCATTTGTATGCATGTACTGAATGATTGATATATTTTATAAGCTTGTCAGAGAAGGCTGTCACTTAAGTAGCACTGACAATGGAAACTGACATAAGCCTCTTTTAAAGCACGACATCATGTGATATAGATGGGTGATACTTAACTAAATAAAGTTGTATTTTCCTCCAACATTACAGTAGGTCACAGGATCGTATGTGCCAGGAAAAGAAAATACTAGATTATTATTGATTCTAGAAATTACCTCTAAGATACAAAGTGTCAGGCCAAATAATATATACAGTACATAACCTAACCTGACCTGAACCATCAGATTTATTTTCAGTTACATTCCTTTCTCAGAATCCTTTAAGTGACACACTGACACCTGAGTACAGGTACATGAACAGTTTATTTACATAATGTTTGAGTTCAACATATCAGCATCAGGGGCAAGACGTTTTTGAAGATGGAGGCTGACTGTCTCCAAAAATGTCTACAGGTCCGCCCTCACACCGAAGCCTGGTCCTTTAGGAGGCTCTGTCAGAGAAGTCAGTCCACCTGCAGGCTCACAGGAGAAACGCCCGCTCCTGTAGAAAAATGAAAAGAAAATGTCTTAATGTGTAATCAGTGTATGTACCGTGTTTAGTACATCCCACAAACAAACCTCATTGATTCACTGGTAAATATGGTAGTTAATTCATGATGGTATTTTGTATGTACCTGGGCCCAGGTGGTGGGACTCTGCCTGCTTTAAGTTCATCAATAATATCCTCCATGTCCTTCGGTGTGAGGTCCTCCTGGAAATGTCAAGAAAAAAGTATAGATGAGAAGAAAGCAGAATAGTGTGCTGCTCTTCATGTTTAGTGTCATGTTGGATTATTAATGTCTTTACAGTTTGTCAACCTGTAAGAGTACCTTCTATTACCCTATTAAAAAAGCTGTAACTTTCCAAACAGCAGGTTTGGAAGTTAAAATGATCAATAACCATTTTAAAATGGCAAAATAATTCTGTTGTCAGGGATTAAACGACACACAGAACAAACCTGCACTGTGATTCTTTTTGTTTCCAAAACTAAATATGTTAATAGTCAGTATGTAGCCCAATTTTTCAATGTTATGTCTGGAAAACCAGTTTTATCCAGAATAATGACAAATGTTCTAAAAGAAATAATGAACTATCAGTTAAAATCCACGGCATTAAATAAAATTACTGTTTCCCTAAAGTCGATGCTAAAAGAGGCGTGTCATCTGTGGTAATTTGTTTTTGATCAAATCAAAAAAAGGTAGTGTTTGGCAACTATTGATGAATAGATAGCCTTATCCAACACTGCTTAAAAAGGCTCAGTCACTGTATAACTTTGGATTTTCATAATCAACTGTTGATGTGCATAAAGACTGAATGAGGCATTTAATTACTGTTTGTCCAACACATTCTATCTTAAAGAAAACTAAATGCGTGTAATTGATGACTGAATTAATATAATAGACTGCATGTATTTCTCTGCGCTAATTATTCACATAAATGCTGAACTCCAGACTGCTTCATTCTTGGTGTTAACACAGAGCATCTTTTCTGCCTCTAATGATCACACCTCAGCAGTTTGAGGTGGTTCTAAAAATTCCACCTTTTCTCAGTCGTATTTAATTGGGTCATTCACTTGTGCTCAGCTTGCAATATCTAAATTCCCTGTGGCGCTTAGGAGCAGAATAAGTTTCAGATAATGTTTGACCACAAATCCAAACAGCAAGCTGTTCATATCACATCTGGCTCATAAAGTTATTCTTTTTTTCCAGACTGAGGTCACGGAAGACAGCAATGCCATTACAGCCATATTATTACTAATTTAAGACTTAATATATTTTTCTGTCACAGTCTTCATTTGTTTTGAGTCTTACGGGTGCAGACTATACCACACCTGCATTGGCTTCAAAGAAAAAGAAAAAAGTAGCACTCCTGAAACAGGGCTGAGAGATGTATTCTCTTAGGACATTCCTTTAAAAACTCATTTTAGGTTTTAACCTAATTTTGTTAATTGAGTTATGATGTTCAGTAAGGAAACCATCTGCACCGAGTACTCAGGCACTCACATAATAGTTGTCATTGATCTGGACCATTGGAGCATTCACACAGGCACCCAGGCATTCCACCTCTATTAGCGTGAACATCTTGTCTGGAGTAGTCTCTCCAACCTTGATACCTGTGGAAAAACCAATGAAGACATGCTTTATGTTCAGCTAATCTCCTCTGGGAAGCTGCAGATGATGTTTCTGAAACAGCAGTACAACCTGACATTACACAGCTGTAACACTTTGTGTGAGTTATACCAAAAAGTACAACCTCACTATTTGGCTGCTTGAAAGAAACAAACAAATATGAAGGAGCTCTGTTAAATGCCACACAGGCTGAGTTAAGTTAGCAGTTGTCTAGCTTGATTTCAGTCTTGTATGTCTTGTTTGCTGCTACATCTCACTATTGTTTGAATTGCAGAGACAATTGTATATTTACATGTTTGTTCCCCCAATCTCTGTTTATCTCAAATATACACAATAAAAAAAGACTGTTTTCATCTGAGTTTTTATCTCTTCTCTTTAAAATGGAAAATGACTCTCTTACCCAGTTTGTTTTGGATTGTCTCCAGGATGCTGTCTGAGTTGCAGAGCATGCAGGGTGTTGTTGTGCAGATCTGAATAAAGTATTTTCCCACAGGCTGACGCAGGAACATCGTGTAGAATGTCGCTACTTCGTACACTCTCATTGGAGCGATTTCTAGCACCTCAGCGACCTGAAAGAAAACAATTACAAATGTTCAATTAGGTCCTCTCACGTGACACATTATACACTGTGCTTCATGAAAATGTTATCCAACAGTACACAGCTGTAAGAGGAATCACTGTGCCTTGTTCATGGCAGAGATGGGGAGCCATCCATGTTGCCTCTGGGCTATATCCAACACTGGGATGGTGGCTGCTTGCTTGTGTCCAACAGGGTACATTGAAATGACTGCCTCAATCCTCTGCAGGGGGAAGGAAGAAAAATACATTTTATTATGAATGTGGAGTTGCTCAGAATAGGAATGATTGTGTTTCTCAACAATTAGACAAATTAAAAAGACCAGCCCATTATCTGCACAGGTATTTACAAGAGATGCACTGGATTAACATCAGATTTTAAAAAAAATAAACATCTGAAGTTGAGTGAAACAAAAATAATCCTTGTTTTATCTCAGTGATAATGATCAGGTGATCATATTTTACAGTCCATTACAGTGGCAAATACCCATTTAACAAAATAGAGATGGAAATCCCGAGTCACATTTCAGCTTTCTAAATAAAACATTGATTTAAAAACACAAATTATAAAGAACACAATGGGGAAATAGTCTGACTAAAGCTACACTATTATGATTATGAAAAAAATAATTAAAGGTATAACGAGTAAGACTTTATTAAGACTAAATTAAGAAAAAAAAAAAGACATCACAGTTAAATGTACTGCTGAACACAGACATCATTACCTTTTTGTTCTCCTCGGTGAACTCAAAAGGAGTATCAGCGTTGTTGTCAGGAGTATCTCTGTGCTGAAACACAGACGACAGTGTTAAAGGACAGTTCACATTGTTTACGTCAAAGGTAGAATTATCCTTAGTCGTCTTCAAATAATATTTAACAGCCAATTTATATCAAATCCCATCATATCAAAAATGTGAATTATGGATACAATTTTATTCCACAGCTGCCACTTTCATGTGGTAAGAGGCTTATGAGCAGTTTGGTTTCTAATAGTATCTGATAAAATATGAATAACCTATCATGTAAGCCCAGAAGGGGAAACAGGTGCTGCTATCAAACCACAGAAAAGACTCAACACAGATAACAATTATTTCAGCTTCTGCACACACTGCCCCCTTGTGAGCAGCAAACATCACTTGTGCAATTACGAAAAAGAACAACTTTCAATTTAATGGAGTTTGAAGATTAAGATGTAAAAAAAACAACATTCCTAATCGAAGAGGAGTGGTTCAAAGACAATTCAGCCAAACTGAATTTTCCTTAATCACAGACTAAAAACACCTTTACTATCCAGGGACGCTGAAACCATGGCATGTTTCCATTACGTGAGAAAATCACCTGTGATGTTTTTGCTACAGAACATGGCTCTAATAGGCTCTACAGGCAGCTCCAGGGATGAATTAAGAGCATTTGGAAAACTGATACCTTTGGGATTATTTCAGCAAAAAGGGAAGCACAAACATATTGCAGAGTTATGCACTGATCACAT
Source organism: Scortum barcoo (assembly GCA_023238725.1). Taxonomy (NCBI): domain Eukaryota; kingdom Metazoa; phylum Chordata; class Actinopteri; order Centrarchiformes; family Terapontidae; genus Scortum; species Scortum barcoo. Next base: position 10,294,005 of record CM041533.1, read on the forward strand.
TTACGCAACAGTATTACTGCCAGTACATTTCAAAACAAATATAAATAATATAATTACCTGTTAATATGAGGTAACTCATAAAGATTTGGTTTCTACTAGTATGTAAACACCTTTGTTAAAAAAAATGCCAATTTAAAAAAGACTCTTTATGTTAGATGATTTATCTCCTAAATGTTGAACACATAACAAAGGAAAGAAAGATGATTTTGATGTATTTCTTTCATTTACTTCTGTTTCATGAGATCCCAGTGCCACATCTGTTTCATTTAGCCATTAACCCATATATATGAATGTGTCCCAAACTGTAAGGTGACAAAAATAAGGATATAATGGACTAATGCTTTGAAATAATACAACAGATTGGCGTACATTATCATGTGCATGGTCTGTATTACAGCTGGAGTCACCTTAGTTATACAAGAGGTCAGTAATAGCACAATTAACAGTGATGCAGATTGAGTTAATTATGCATATTATTCTGAATGTTTTGATAACTGAGCATCTATTTCAGTGGTCCTTCATTGTTGTTTGTTCTTCCTGGTTGCTCGGTGTATTCACTGATTTTCTGTGTAAAAATAGTCTAGACTGAAATTTGTGTGACTGAATTTAAGAGTACTAATATAATAATAGAATTCGCAAATACCCCATAAACTGCTGATTCATTGAAACCCACTATGTCCTCTTCAACCCCTAAAGCTAACTGTCAGATGTTCAACAGACAAACATTTAAACCTGACAACAAATTGTACAACTCTGGTGGCTTCTCCGTATCTTTGCCAGAAAAACTCACCACAAAGATGCCACCAGCTCCAGCACGGGCAGCAGATTGATGCAGACTCCTGACCTGTCTAGCCTGCAAATACAGAGAGAAAGAAGAGAGTTAAAATACCTAGTAAAATGTGAAGTGATACTTCCTGAGAGAGAGAGAGGGATGGCAGATATTTCCCATCTCAGAGAATGACTGGTGTAATGAAAAGTCAGATGGAAGAGAAGTTAAAATAGAGATAAAAATTTGATAAGAACAATTACAAGGTCTAGTAAAAACTAAAGATCTGAGTGTTCTCATCATGGTATCAACAACCATGACCGTAAACAATTTCACTGTTAGAAGCTTAAACCATCGCAACATGGGATACCCTCACACAGACATAGCTTGAGCACTAGTTTATTTTGGCTTTTAAACATACAGACAGGAGACAAATCAAAGAAGCTGAACAGACATGGTTGCACTAAAGCACTGATGGTGTTTTGGAGGCTTTTTTCATGTTTGTTTTTCCTTTAATTTGTCACCATTCTGTATGTATGCTAAAAATAAATCACAAATATGTCAATTTTCATGACCATTTCCACATTTGAGGAGTAGAAATACAGCACATACATTAGCAGTAGTTAGATAAATCCTTGATGTAGTGTTTTGCTCTTTTATATGGCTCTCTGCACCACTGCATTCTTACTGTTTCATTGTTTTACTGTCTACATATTGCTGTTATTATTCATCCTTACAGTGTGTGTGTGTGTGAGTGAGAGAGAAAGAGAGAGAGAGAGAATATATGTATATATATAGAGAGAGAGAATATACACAGACAAACAAAATATTGTAGTTTAGTGATTCTGATCATTTGCTATAAATCTAGAAACTCTGATCATTTACTACAGCTATTAAGAATAATGAAATAATAACACACACTGTATGGACGAATAATAACAGTAACAGTAATGTGTAGACAGTAAAACAATAAAACAGTAAGAATGCAATGGTGCAAAGAGCCAAACACACACAACTAAATAACGCGTTTTGAACAAAGCTCACACTTTCAGTCGTTTTGTGTAAAATCAAAGTGCCAGTCAAAGAGCTTCATATAGTTAATTCTGACGGGTTGTTGCTCGTGTGCAGAATAAATGTTCCATTAGATTTTTTGTTTTGTCCAAAAATCACATTGTGAACGTTTGACAGCAGAGAGCTAAGTTAGCCACACGCTAACATTATCCAACGTTAGCATGCTAGCTTAGCCACTTGCCCTTGTGAGGAGTCACGGCTTCTTCTCTGCAATTTATCGTAAGGGGCGCTTAACATTTTACCCAGAAACACAAATAACACCACGGCCTTACCGTCTGCGACACGGCAGAGCGAAACGCAGCGGACAAAAACATGTTTTTCTTGCGGTTTCGTCCCGGTGTGATAGCTAACGGACGGGACACCAGACATCAACACCGTTCACGCTCGATTGAGAGGGTCTTGACGTCAGACGCAACTACGTCGGTGAAGCCGCGGCGCACCTTAATCGATCCCAGATTGAAATTTGAGATCGAAAACAAATGATGAAACATTTGGACATTTCCTCTCTGTGCCATGTTACGTAACCTGGATGGTTGTTCACGTTGCATGTTTACCAGCGGGGACAAATACTCCAAATTGCATTTTATAATAACTGAATACAACAATTAATATGAAATATTAATAACAAAAGTAACAATACAGAAATAATAACAACAACTTTTATTTGACACTTTCAAAAAAAGTGCCACAAACTGCTTCTTAGTATAAAATTGACCCATCTATCTATCTGTCTATATATCTATTTATCTATAACCTATGAAATAGAAATGAAATAAAGCTCCAAGAGCATTTAGTGACAATGCTTTGAGGATCAGGGATTTTATTTCTTGTGTGTCAGAGAACAAAATGTGTATTCTCCCATCACCCTCCCTGTCAAATCAAACCTCCATGTGCCTGCCTGGATCACACAACATTCATCCCATACACCTCCTCCTCCTTTTCCTCCTCCTTCTTGCTGGGAAAAATAACGCCATCAACAGGCCAGGGAGGGCTTGTCCAATGAAAAAGTGGGAGTGCTGCACCATGTGACTTGATTGGCTGCACTGGCCCTAAGCAGACTAGGAGAGAGCCTGCAGATCTGGGATTAAAGGTGGGACCTATGCATGCTGAATTAAGTTGCTTCAGCACTGAGGCCTTGTAGTGTTCTTACCTCTCCCAGGAGGATCCAGACAGATCAACGGTGACTGCAGATTAACCCATATTCTGATTCTCAGATGATATAGGCCTGCCGACACCTGTCCTTCCACAATGGTTGTTCCTAAATCTCAGGACAAAATGTACTACCCTCCTGATGAAATGAAGAGGGATGCTCACGTGCCCGATTTCAACTCCTATCTGGCACTGTACAGGAAGTCTCTTGAGAATCCAGAAGGTAGGTCAAATACATCTGTATTTTTAGTCCAGAGCTTGCAGGGTTTCCTTGCATTTCACCTCCCTCTGAACCTGTTTGCATGTAGTGTTTCTCTGTGTTTATCTGCTCTGCCTGCATCCTGTAATACTGACGTTACATATCACTTTGTTTCAGCATTCTGGAAAGAGATTGTTGATGAGTTCTTTTGGAAGAAGCCAGCAATGGGACCAATGATGCAGTACAACTTTGATGTGACAAAAGGGGGCATTTATATCAAATGCATGGAAGGGGCCAAAACCAACATGTGCTATAATGTCCTGGACAGACTTGTGAGGGAGAGGAATCTTGGTGAAAAGGTTGCCTATTACTGGTAAGCAACAGTGTCTCTCTGGGATATAGCTTTGATGGGAAACACTGCCTGCAGTTATGTCAGGTATTCCAGTCAATAGCAACTGTTGCAACTGTTGCCCCGTGTGCCGACCCCAGTGCACCAATGTAAACCTGAGCAACACAGTGTCAGTGCCTCAGTGTTTCAGTCCTCTGAATCAAGAGAGAACATTTAGCAGGATATGTTGCAACATTTTTCAAGATTTCATTTGATTTAGATAAAACACATTTTACAATCCAGCATTACAGCTGCTCATAAGACTCCTGTTAGACTCATAAAAACATTTTTTGGTGATTTATTGCAGCACAAAAGCCTACTTCTATTTGAATCTTGCCAGAATCTTACAATAACAAAAACCCAATAAGAGTCTCATGGATTGTTTCTCACAATGCAACTGATTTCATTTGCTGTATTTTGCTTGTAAACTCTAAGCTTTTGACATCCACTAAACTCTTTCAGTTGCTTTTTATTTTACAGTAGCTTGCGTCTTACAGGAAAGCTTCATGCCAAGGCACCATTTTATGTTGTGTCATGGCACATATTTGCTCTGTCAATGGAAGAATCTTAGCAAATAGTGGTGCCAACTCAGCAGAAATAGGGATTTAATGGAACTGGGCACAGTGGAGACCAGACATCACCCACACGGATATTGTAACAGTGTTTGCACTGCATCAAAGCACTTATATAATATGTCTGCTTGAATGTTTATCATACCATTTTCAGCACATCATAAGATGCGGATATAGATAGCTGTCTATTACCATCTATATATTTATTTTATCAGTGACCAGATGGTGTGAGTTAAACACTTACATTACTTTAGCCACACCATGGCCAAATAGCATTTGTAAAACTATCTCAGATTGTAGCATAGAGTAAAAATCATAGTATTTAAAGTCAATTGCGTGTCCATTTATTTGACTTGTAATTGCTTCTGTTATTTGCAGCTTCTAGAGTCTAGTAGATAACATGGGCTGATACCATCAGATCAATACATGCTGGCATTTGGAAAAAAAAAGTAAAATTGCCAGCCACAAATAGAAATTGGAGTACTCAGCTGCAAGGGCTTTCTTAAGGAAATTCATTGTTTTTACAACATTGTGTGACTCAAGTTGAGGGATTATGCCTACCGTATTTATTAGATTAAAACATCATTTAAAAGCCATCAACATGAAAGTAATCCCTTCCACAATGTTTGTGTAATCAACTTTGGCTTGATAAAGTGAGCCATGCTTTGAGTTTAAATAGTCATTATTGATGTTACGTGGGTGATTGAAAAGAGTCTCAATGCTCTGTGGTGACAGGTGTCCAGTGGCTTAAGTGTCATCCTTTGAACAAACATGGTTTTTAACAAAGGGGGATTTAAACCCAAGCTTCTTAACCCTTTCATGTGCTTGTAAGAAATGGTTTCAGCCTCAGAAAAACTCAACAGTATAATAAAATGACATAAAATGAACAAAATCCAAACTAAAACAAAAATACTCAAATCTGGTGCATATGTAAAAATATCTTGTAATGAACATACAGGGTATTCTAAGCTTTGATTCCAGAGTATTACGTGTGTCCAATCTGAGATTTACTGGAATTTGCACAAGATATCTGCAGCACAGCAGCTAAAAGCAGCTTCACCATATTTGGATTTTATGGCTGGCGACCTCGGAGGATTGGTAGGTTAATATTGTCACAGAACTGTTTTATAAATCTGGTGATTTATGAATGAGTAGTATTAGTTGAAACATGTGTAATGTGTTCAGCTTTTTTGGTCTTTGTTGGATCTTAAGCAGCAGCACTCTGAATGAGTAACAGCTGTCAAAGAGGTTTTTGGGGAAACCGGAGAAAATCCTATTACAGCAGTCCAGCCTACCAGAGATAAAGGCATGGATTAATTTCCCTGAATCTTGTTTGTAAGTGAATGGTCTAATTCATTATATATTTTAAAGTGGTAATAGGCTTTTTTGTTATTGTCCCAAGATTTCCACTATGGTCTGAATCTACAACAAGATTTCTCACTTGGGACTTTTCAACATTGCACAATAATGATGAACATGATTTTCAGTCATCCTTCATATGAAAAACATGTTATATATGTAACACACATTTAATTCAGTTTTAACCTTATTTAAATGTTGGAATTTTTGGCACATCCAATCCTCTCTTGAATGCACATTCAGAACTAACAGAAGCATCTAGTGGCTGATTTAAAGAGTTCCAAGAATTGACCCATGTGGAACTCCACATCCAATCTGGTTTGCTCTGATACACATTTGCCAATAAACACAAAGTGGTAAGATCTTTCAGGAAAATAGCATTAGTCAATCCACTGCATGACATGATGCATTTATGATTGCACAGTTTTCATTGATCATTTATTTCCCCATCATTGGCCTGGAGATAAGATTGATGCCAGGTTGTTGCAGCGTTTTGGCTTCTGTCCTGCACCAGAGGCCTGCTACCATACTGTCTGCTGGCCTGTGAAACATTGTGCCACATAGTTTTCACAAACAACTGTCCTGACAACCATCCAAACCCAATATAGACCTGGCAGGAACAGGTTGTCTCCTCTTTGAACTCATAGAAGTCACACAGAGGATACTTCTGGAGGAGAATCTGGAGTTTCTTTGTTCATCATGAAAGTATTTAACAAAGACAAATGGCAAGTTAGCCCTATGTGATGAACACACGCCGTCATACAATCTAAGACATGTTTTGCATCACAGTAACATATTTGAATATATTATATTCAGGGAAGGGAACTCACCTGACCAACATATGGCCATCACCTACCGCCAGCTGCTGAACCAAGTCTGCCGTTGTGCCAATGTCCTCAAGCAAATGGGTGAGAACGGAAATATTATGTCTGAAAGAAAATATACTGTGTCAAACCACCTCTCAGCCATGGAGTCCATTTCTTTTGCACTGGAAATCACACTAAACAACATTATAATGTGGAGTTTTATTTTCAGCAATAGTCTAAAGCAACAAAAAAGTTATAAAGTATATATATATATATATATATATATATATATATATAAAAGGACTATCTTAAGACTTGTCAAATGTCAAACACTGGCATTGTCATTTGGCCCATGACCAGCATGTTGTAATTCACCAGACATGGCTCTGTGCTGCTTGCCCAATGCACGTGTTGCATATCAGACATACTATACAGCATTTGGACCGTATCCAGCGGGCTGAAACTCACCCTAAGCTATATTTTTTTTCACTTGTTTCTTTGTTCAAGGTGTAAAAAAGGGAGACAGGGTGTCCATCTACCTTCCCATGATCCCAGAGCTGGTCTACACTATGTTGGCCTGTGCTAGAATAGGTGCTGTTCATTCGATTGTGGTAAGTAATATGATAAACAGCCCGTTTAATAAAATTTAATAATGAAGCTTATGTTTGGCCTTTGTTTCACCCATTTTAGAGAAGCAGATGAGAAGGGTTTGCTACATGAAGATGCAGCATCATTTAATGTTGGCATTTTAACAAAGTATAGTCAATTTTATTACTTGACTTTCTGACATTTGTTGTCATTTGTGAGATTTTTGGAGACAGTAAACATCTAGCTTAGTTTTCTCTGCTGCTTTGACCCCATTCTCAGGAGAAAACACAGAGCTCTTGCCTCTGTTAGTCCAGACTGCCCTGCTCCTGTAGTTATCAGCTGTTTACTGTGTGAACGCAGCACTGGCAGCACCTGCACTCAATATATGGGTCAGACATTTAATGAATGTATCCAGCCTGGGAGGGGATCAGAATCAGTGTCAATAACCATGCCAGCGCTATTTTGGCTTTTCACTATCCCCATGCGTGCAAAGGTTAGCAACCCTGTTAAAAATATCTCCAGGCTGCTCCAAGGTGGGTCTGTTTCATGACTTGCAAAGGCCTGTTTTTGGCAGAGCTAAGTATGGGCGACCTTGTCTGTGCTTGGTCATTGTTGTAAAATTTCCAACTCTGTTTTTATCGTATTTGCTGCAAACATCACTTAGCAACTTAAGTGTCTCTGGGAGAGCGCCAGCCTCTTGGATTCTCATGTGACTGTTAATGTTAATCATAAATTAACTTGGCATGAAATTAAATTATGGATGGAGCCAGACAGGACAGCCAACGCCACTCATACAGTGACATTTTGCTGAGTCCAGAGTCATCAGTGACCTGATTCATAATGCTGTCATCAACACTGAAAATTTGTACTCGGTGAACTCTTGACCTTGGGCACAACACGAGTGTTTGACGGGGGACCTGGCGAATGACAACCACATAAAAAATTCTTGATAAATCTCTGGCTCATTGTGTAACACTGAACAAGGTGACTCCTCCATACACGGCAACAAGAGGGAACAGCATGCATCAGAGCGTCTACTGTTTGCTCTATGACTACATAACTTTTGAACTTAAATGGCACAAGTAACAATTAAGGAATAATAGTGAAAGCTTAAAAATAGTATAACAGTACCACAATTAGAGAGGATATAGTTAGTGTCGCATGAATATCAGTTATACAGCAAAATCTATCTGAAGTTTGATAAAATTAGCTGCCATAAGCTACTAATAACCAAGCAAGACAAAAATAAGAGAAAGGATGTTATTTTTCTTCTTTTAGTAGTTATATAGTTGTATTTATGCTGCTTTAAATTTATATTTAGAAACTAATAAGAGACACAGTTGGGTTTTATCTTCATTTTCATTTTAGATTGCAGTGGTTACAGTAGTTATATTTATGGGAAAACTGAACAGATCAGGTTTCGTTCTGTGATGGAAGGTGTGAAGGGTTTGTTGAAGGGGAATAGATGTGATTCTGCTCAGTGCTCTGTTGCCAAAGCAACGTCAGGTTCTGCTTTAATCAAATGTGAAAATGTAAAACCAAAAAAATTACCAGCTTATTAAAAGTTGGGGCTCTTTTTTTGTAGTTCTGGCCACCATTTCTATTGGTAATAAATAATACAACACTGGACTGACAAAGCTGCTGAGATTGAGAAATGCAAAGACACAAACGTATTTGATCCAGCAGGTCTAGTGAAATTGTTTATAACCTGTTATGTTTCTTGCCCTCTTGGAGATTCTTTTCTGTCGACCATGTTGCTGTGTTTCTGGATCTCAGCAAATACAATGTCAGTATATCTGATGGAAACGATGGACATGCTATGATTATGATTATAAGAACCCAAGTAGTAATAAACCAGAATTAGCCTTAAAATGCCATAACTACTACAATACTTTTACCTTCAGCTTTTCTCCAATTTTGTCTTGTCTTTATCTCTGCATGTTCAGTTTGCAGGTTTCTCCTCAGAGTCTCTGTGTGAGAGGATTATGGATGCCCAGAGCAGCATCCTAGTGACAGCAGGTAGGTCCGGCAGACCAGCTAAGAGCCACGTGGGCCAACACAGCAGCACCAGGATGTGATGCTTTACAGAGCTCAGGGGCTGTAAAGATGGTTTTCAAGTTGTAAAGTGACTCAGTGTTTAAATACCTCCTCCCTGCAGGTTCACACACCTCATTATCTGTCTCTCCATCTCTCTGCCCCCCCCTCTCTCTCACCCCTTCCACCCTTTTGTAATATACAGATGGTGTTTACAGAGGAGAGAAATTGATCAACCTGAAACAGATTACGGACGAGGCTCTGGAGAAGTGCAAAGAACAGTAGGTCCTGCTGACACGGCCGACACTTTCTCTGTTCTCAGTCAGTTCGACGCCCTTATTTACACTAGCTGCTGTAATGTAACTCAACCAGTGGCATATGAGTCACTGGACACACAGAGACACACACGGCAATGTCCCATCAACTGTTATCAGGGATGTTGAGGAAACACACCGCCCGGTTTCCACTTTATTGGGTTGCCGGGCAACATGGGGTGCTCAGATTCATCAGGGAAGACCAGGCTGCTGTTTGTACCCCCCGTGGCAACACGAGCTTGTGAAGGATGTGAGCTGAACACAGCAACCAGGGAATGGTCATCTGGGGGTGGAGGGGCTGAGTATCAGGGGTGTTCAGAGGTATCATTTCAAAATAAATCATACAGTCATATTGTCTGTTATACCAAACATGTGCCAAAGCTATTTTTATGCAAAAAAATAGAGTTCACCTTAAACACTTTAACCTTTATTATATTTGCTGTTAATGTAATATGCCATGTACTTTTTTAACTTAATATCATGACTAATTTTCTCTATATTGCTCTTCTGCTACTTTTGTCTGTTTTTAAGAGGAGTCCATCCTTTTTTTCTATGTTAAAGGGTTTTTCCTCATATGATTCAAGAGTCAAAGCATAAAGAGTTTTGTATTTTGTGGTGTATTTTGTTCAGATTGTAAAACGCTTAGAGACAAATATTTAATCTGTACAGTGATATTGAAAGGTAAAGTTAAGTAAGAGCTAAAAAAAACCTGGTAAATAGAATTTTTCACATGACAAAACAGTTGCATGAGATGTCAGATAAAATGTTGGGTCCCATGTGAAAATTAAGACACGTCCCAAAGGCTTACATGATCCTGATATTTTTTAAATGAATGGAGAGCTGGGCAACACAAGCACTCACTGGCCATAATAAGAGCTTTTTTTTATTTCTTCACAGAGGGTCATCTAGCGTCACTAAATGCCTTGTCGTTAAGCACCACGCACTGAGGACAAAAAGTGGAGCTTCATGCAACAAACTACAGGTAAGATACCTTTTGAAGGTCATGACCTAATATTTTAGTTGGCAAAAGTGTCTGTATCTGTAACAAGTAGTGTGATGTAATGTTAGGATGTAAAAACTAAATAACCTAAAGACTACTGAAGAGTTCAGGTTAACTGTGAAGCAATCATGTTATTAAAAAATCTGTAAAAGCACGGCATCAACAATAAAATGGAAAGCAGCTGACAACATTCAACAACACAAGACAGTTCACTAGCAGTGTTTCCGAGCGGTATCATATTGTATTTAATGTGGCTAGTAAGTTAAAATTATAATACTAATCTTGCTGCATTCAGTTTGAGTAACAGCCACTGAATACTTAAAAATCTGTAATATTTTGAACAAATCACACGGTAAAGAAGGCTGAACTATGCTAAATTCATTTTAAAATGCTTAATCAAACAATTCATCACAGCACGCTTGTGTTCACTTGTTGATTCAGTGATCTGTACAGATGTGACAAAGTCCACAACCCACAGAGGATAATGTAATCTTTCACCTGAGGTTAAAACAACAAAAAATATCACAAAAAAAAAAAAACAACAAAAAAACCCTAACCCTAACCCATGTTCTCCTCCACTGCAGGATTCAGAATATGCCTCCAAGGGGCTCTGTAAATTACAGTCAGCTCTAAATTGTCACGGTGTGTTGCTGCCTGTGCTTTTGGAGCTCAATTTGAGAAGTGTAATGAGGAGTTTTATGTGCTGCATTTGTTCCCTGGTGCGTTCAGACTCCCTGGGACTCGGAGTGTGACGTGTGGTGGGATGACGTGATGAGGGACTCGCCTGAGGAGTGTGAACCCGAGTGGCTGGACGCTGAGGACCCGCTGTTTATCCTCTACACCAGCGGCTCCACCGGCAAACCCAAGGTGAGACGCCGGTGTATACAGAGACCAGGTTTATAGTACACAAAGTAATTGAGGAAATGTGGAGGAAAAGAACACAACGCTCATTTTCTGCTTGTAAATTTCCAGGGAAACCGTATCTTTTAAAACACAGAATCTATTTTCCTCTCTGATAAGCCTGTGATTGTGTTAATTATGCTGTTTTTTTTACACAATCTGCTGTGAAATAGTGAGAATTGAGGGTTTTCTGATGCTGAGAGGCATAAATGGCATCACTAGAAAGCACCACAGCTGCAGTTATGTTTTGTATTCTGTGGGACTCAGAGCATCAGATGGTCTGAAATCATCTCTCTGTCTTTGTCTCTCTACACACACACACACACACACACACACCTGCACACGCGTCTCCTCTGCCAGCATTGAGAGCCCATCTCATTTTTGCCGTCTGCCGTCTTTGTGTCGGCCAATTATCCCCTCATTCATGTTTCTGTTCCTGTGCGCGGTACAGGGTGTCCTCCACACTGTTGCCGGGTATCTGCTCTACACGTCGCTGACCTTCAAGTACGTTTTCGACTATCACCATGACGACGTGTACTGGTGCACCGCCGACATCGGCTGGATCACCGGCCACTCCTACATCACCTACGGCCCCCTTGCAAACGGCGCCACGAGGCGTCCTGGTGAGTCTGACAGAGACTTGGCTCACTCTCGAGAATCACCCCACTTCAGCCCCTCGTAGGAGCACGATGGTGTGTGTGTCACTCCGCTCAAAGATGCACGTGTGTATGTTTTTCCCCCCCAGTTTGAAGGTATTCCAGTCCACCCTCATGTGGGCCGCTTCTGGGAGATCATCGAGAAGTACAAGGTGACCAAGTTCTACACGGCTCCTACGGCCATCCGCCTGCTGATGAAGTACGGACGCGAACCGCTGCAGAAGTAAGAGCCCGTGACCTCAGTGTGTCACAGAGTCTGACCTTCAAAACACAGCTTGACCTGATAGGTGGTCCGCATGTTTTTTCCACCACAGGGTTTTTCCCCACCTTTAATGTTGAAAGAGCTCCTTCTCTCTTCTCATTTCTCATGCAACAGACTCCTCAGCGGTGAGGTGGAGAAAGCAAACTGTAAATTGAATATAGCTTTACTGTTATAAAAGATTTTTTTTTTTAGTCTGTCAACACTCATCCCACATCCAGGAAGCAAAAACAATCTGAACCTCATCTTGTAAGCTTCACGTTGGAAGTAGAGGACACTACCTGTTGACTGATGGTGCAAAACTACAGCTGAGCATAAAAAACACTTCTATCCTCTGACCATTAACCAGATATTCATACTGATGCAGCTCTGAAAGAGTCTTACACCAGAAAATTTAAAGCAAATGTTTGACATTTCGGGACATGTGCCCACTCTCTTCTTGTTGAGTTATTTGTGAGCAGACTGACACCAGCCTCAGGTCTTTGTGCTACATACGAACCTGAAGCCAGCTTAGCATACAAATTTGAAACAGGGGGAAGCAGCTAGCCTCTTTCTGTCCAGGAGTTTCCAACAAGACTCCAGGAGGTCACTGAAGAAGAAGTAGTTCTGGCACATAATCCTTAGTAAAACCACAACTTGTTGTTTTTCCATATGAGATTAAACAAAGTCAGTGAGCTTTAGAGGTGCTGGGGGACAGATTTTGTTCCCTTTGGGCGAAAAGTTAAAGAAAAGCACCTGCAAGTAGTTCCCAAAATATAAAACTATTGCTTTAATTTAAAACATCAACACTTAACATGTCAAACGTCTCTGGTGGCGTTTCCATCACCACATGATAATTGAACATGAGATATCTGAGGGACATTTTCTCACTTGCCTCTGCCAGGTATGACCTCTCCAGCCTGAGGATCCTGGGTACCGTTGGCGAGCCGATCAACCCGGAGGCGTGGCAGTGCAGTACCACGAGGTCGTCGGTCAGGGCAGGTGTCCTGTGGTCGACACTTTCTGGCAGACGGAGACTGTAAGCGTCAGAAATTAACACACACTTCAGAAAACAAAGCACAAACTTAAGCTGGTATTAAGTTATTTTTCAGAGTCCTGTTTGGAGGGTCAGAATACATTTACTTCACTGTATGTGCTGTTTAATTCGGATAGGTTACTTTAAAGTTACAGGAAACTTGATTTAGAGTCATGTGTCTTTAATTTCTTGTCATGTTACTGAAGATCAATTCAAAAAACAAATAATAACCAAATATTTATGATTTTTCTCACAGTGTGGTATGGACATTCAAATTAGGTGCAAATAAAATCAACCAGAGAAACAAGAAAGAGCCTCGTGTTGTAGGCTGCAGAACAAATACATGAAAACATGACACACGGAGCAACAAACAAATGAACAAATGAAATCTCACAGCCAGGAACTGTGTTCAGCTGAGACAGCCTGAACTGCTTCACTATAGAGCGGCTCTGTCAAGTTCAACCAAACAAGAAACTGAAAGAAAATTATCAATACACAAATCAACTCCACGACCCCCCAAAATGGCAAAACAAGCTCCACGTTGCCCTCTGTTAAACGTTACATGTGCCCTCCAACAGCTGTGACCACTGCACTTAAACATTTACAGCTCAGGTTACTTTGTCCTGTTCTTTGTGAAATCCCACAAATCTGCCTTTTCTGTCTCACTCAGAATAAGCTCTGTGGAAGTTTCATGGTGAGAGAAATCCTCCAAAAATGTACAGGTTTCACCTCTTGATGGTCCTGCACAGTCCTGACACTTCACAGTGGACTACTGCACTAGCAATTTGTGACATTTCTGAGAGTTGCCGGCCAGACAATGCATCTAACCAGCACATATGAAGCTACAAATTCACATTCATTTTGAGTTTCCTCTTCTTTTAAATGCCTCTTTTTGTTTCTCCACAGGGAGGTCATGTTTTGACCCCTCTGCCCGCCGCCGTGCCGCTGAAACCAGGCTCTGCTGTAAGTGACAACATCTCCTTCAACACCAGTTATAACACACCCGTATCCCCTCCGACGAGTCTCATCAATACAGATCACGCTGGTGAGAAAGGGTCGGCCCTCTGTATGTGAGAGCAGACCCATCAGTATTTTTAACCGAACCGACGCATGGGCGAGATTTCATATAAATTTCATACTTGGCTTTTCCGTGTGCAGATGAACAATCTGGGTTACGAAGCGAGAGAGCCGGCCATGCAGGGAGCAGCCGTTTAATGAAAGAAGTTATCTCACATTAAATCCACATCTCATATTTCAGACCTTCCCTTTCTTTGGGGTAGAGCCCACAATCCTCAACGAACACGGGGAGGAGCTGAAAGGCGAGGCGGAAGGTTATCTCGTAAGTTTTACATTTTATTCCACTCAGCTTCCCTCAATCCTGTGAGGTCAGTCGAATGCAGCAGCTCGCCACCCAGATCATCAGAAACATCATCATTCATTCATATCACACTCCATTATCATTATCAGATGTTATGTTTTGTATGTGTTTTGTCACAGGTATTCAGGAGGCCCTGGCCTGGAATAATGCGCTCTGTGTACAGAAACCACGAGCGCTTCGAGAACACCTACTTCAAGAAATTCCCTGGCTTTTATGTGACTGGTGACGGTGAGCAACAAAAAATGTATTACACCTTACCTGCTGTCTCTCACAAAACGGAGAAGTTCACCCTGCTGCCTGAGTCTAAACACCAAAGAGATAAAAAAAAGATGCTGACTCTTTAAGGTGTTATACAACTTCTTTCTTCCTCTCTCAGGCTGCAAGCGGGATAAAGACGGCTATTACTGGATCACAGGAAGAATAGACGACATGCTGAATGTGTCAGGTACCAAGAACATGGCTGCTTCTCAAAACCTCCAAAAACGGAGTTATCTTTACTCTGTTATGTAATATTACAGCATAACTTAATAACAAAATGCCATTGATATAAAATCTTAACATTGGGGAGCAGGAGCTGTATTTGTTCGTCTCTTATGTGTTAATGTTCTGTCACTTGATGACCTTGTACTCGCGGCCGCCTCCTCTCGTGTCTCTCAGGCCACCTGATGAGCACAGCGGAGGTGGAGGCGGCCCTGACGGAGCACCCGGCCGTGGCGGAGTCCGCCGTGGTGAGCCGGCCCCACAAGGTGAAGGGCGAGTGTCTCTACTGCTTCGTCACCCTCAAAGACAGCCGGGAGTTTAACCACACCCTGGTGGAGGAGCTCAGGAGACAGGGTGAGGCTCCCACACAGGGCCGAGAGTTAAAGGAAAGATTTAAGCTCTTTTTTGTGTGTTTTTGTGGTTCATATCACATTTTCTTAAATGTTGAATGGTTTTAAACAATAGTTGTTATATAATGTTACATATGAAATCTATAGTACATTCATATGAATTTATTTATGTGAATGACTTGCATTGAAACGTGTAACTGTATACTATAATGCACAATTAGAAAATTGAAAAAAATAGTCCACAAAAAGACCTTTGAAGGAAAGCAAGTCAGTTTTTGTTTTCTTGACTTTAGGAAATATGTATATATATATATATATATATATATATATATATATATATATATATATATATATATATATATATATATCTATATGTGTGTGTGTTTAAGTCCACAAAGCCATCTAAAGAAATTATCTTTTAATTCCAGCCCTGCTTTTTTTCAGCACTACAATGACTCCTTCTCTGTGCTCTGTTGACAGTGAGAGAGAAAATTGGACCAATCGCCACGCCAGACTTCATTCAAAATGCTCCAGCGCTCCCAAAGACTCGCTCGGGTAACAGCTTGACACCGCCTCAGGCCAACATCCTCCACCTCCTCCTCCTCTGCTCTCCTCCTCAGTAACACGTGTCTCCTCTTCTTCTAGGTAAGATCATGAGGCGAATCCTCCGGCAGATCGCCCGCAACGAGAAGGACCTGGGCGACCTTTCGACCCTGGCCGACCCCAGGGTGGTTGAGGAGCTGTTCAGCCAGAGATGTGAAGCTGCAGCCTGAGCAGACACCTCACCCTCTCTTTGTCTGTCTGTCTGTCTGTCTGTCTCTCTTCATGCTATGCAACGGTACAGATGATGATGACTATCACAAAGTGCTGGCTGTGGATCAGCGTCAGAGTGTTTGTGTGTGCTCTTTGGGACTGAATGAAGGAGCTGGGATCAGGAAAATACGCCTCTGACATTGAGATGTTTAAAGTTGATGTTTTATGTGGAGGAAAGAACAAAGAAAACAATTTGAAAAAGTCAACTCAAATGTTGCCGGTGCATTCATGTGGATAGTCAATCTGTGCAAGCTCCACACAGAGTGACTATCTTTTATGTTTTGTTGAATGTCTTTCAGGTTTGTGTCTCGTATCGCTGGAGGAGGAAATGAATCCTCTCTTTTTGAATCTTGAATTAGCTTTGCACAGATTGTTTTTTTGACTGACGACTGATGTATATTTTCAACTTGTAATCCATCGTTGTGACTTGAGAATAAAGTGTATAATCTGCGTGTCGCCCTTTGTCCTTACCTGCAGCTGATCGACGCCCCCATGTGGCAGGAATCGCCCCTTGCAGCTGCTATCTGATGGTTTACTATAAAAGCCTTTTCTACTCTGCTGCCAAGGCTCTCTGCCTTTTGTCTTTTAATGATGCGCACACATGGCTTTGATGATGTGAAGTGCAGCTGGGAAGGAGCGATTATGAAGGGGGGGTAGAATGATTGAGGGATGCAGAGGAGAAGAAAAGAGAGGGCTGTTTTTTATCTTAAATGCAGTGGATTCTTTTTAAATTACAACGATCAGTGGACAGGGAAAAAGAGGAACAATAATGTGTTTTTTAAGAGATCAGATAGCAGCAGGTTGGTATGAAAGTAAGTCAGAGGGCCTGCTCTCTTATCTTTCTGTTAATGTCGGGAAATGTACAGTCTGTCCTTTGTTGTCTCATCTACACACCACACCATGTCACATCCATGCTGTGGTGTGTGTGTGTGTTGTGTAGGTGGGGAGGACGAGGAGGGAAAAAAAAAGAGCCCAGAAACACAGCGATGGGCGATGTTACATCATCGCCCCCAGCAGCAGAGGAGTGGTTACCATGACAACCTGCTTCCTCCCCCTCCAACTTCTTCAGCTCCCCCAAGCCTCCTTCTTCTTCTTCCTCCTTCTCCTCTGGACACAGCAGCAGCCAGCAGATGTTTTGTAACCGGACCAGGCGAAGGAGCAGATCAGCTCCTGGTCTCACACACACACACACAAGCGTGCACGCAAATAAAGTTTTCAACACTTTCTGCATCTCTTGACCTTCTTAATGTCATTGGAAATTGATTTCAGTGACACGGTATCAATATTTATGAAAAAGTAGTCATGATAATGTCTCTGCCGTTTTCAGAGAGATATTGATTCAACTTTAGGAGGGTGTGTTGTGTAATTCTGTTTGAGTTGTAGTGCATTATGTGGAGAGGTGTAGTCTTTTATAGACATTTTCATCACCACGTGTCAAATTTCACCCTCCGTATATCAAGAGATATGAAACCAACACATACTCTAACAGCCACAGAAAAAGTTCCCATCTGAATCTATACCGTTGACCCACTGTCCACAAAAATAAAATGCATTCAGAATAACAACAATAAAGCAAGAAACATATAAGGAAAAAAAGACCTCAGCTTTCCAGTCTGAGACACTAGCAAACATTTAGCCAATATTTCCTCAATATGTTCACAACACTCGTGTAAAATTCTTTAAAATATGAAGGACAAAGGAAGTGGTATCAAAATTGATTAAAAAAATAAATCAAGGAAAGAAATCAATAGAAACTGAATAATAGATATCACAAAAAGAACAAAACCAACCATGAGAGAACAACATTTAAAGCAGAACAAAATCTGCCTCATAATTCAGCATCACATCCAGTTCTTAGTCCTCACAACTAAAAATGATTTTCCAAATGTGGAAGAAAATACACATGAAAATCTTTAAACACAAACCCCCAGGTAAGCTTCTCCAAAGATAATTTCACAAATAGTATAATAATACGATCAGGGATGAACTGAAACGTCTGAGCTACTGTTCTCCTTCCATGACATCAAAACACTCATCTTTGTAAAGTAAGTAATCACAGTACTCTACTTTAGATGACTACCTGAGATAAGCTAGATGGATGGATAAGATAGATTGATTCTTATGGTGCTGGAGCAGTTTATTAATAATTCATTGTGTACCATAATGTCATCATCCTCTGCTGTTTGGGGTCTGATCTGCTGCTTGCTCGTCGATATCCGGCTGACTGTCACTTTGTCAGGACTGCCCTGTCAGCAGTGAGACTTTGTGAAATTCAATCTCTTATCTCTTTAATTCAGTTACAAACACGAAGCCACTGTGTGTGTGCGTGTCTGTCAGCCTACATACATGTGATCTGGGTGTTACAGTTCTATTAATTAGACTGTTACTTAACAACATCAGCCTTTAATCTGAAAGGACGTTAAAATATCCATCATGATTATTTTTATTTTCGATCAGATTGTTTTTATTTCTCTCTCTTTTCTTTTCTGCTTGGTAGTGTTCATAGAGTTTATCGACAGCACTGATTCTGATCATGTCCCAACCCATTTAGATTAATGGACTGTATAGAAATCAATGTGGTGGGGAGGGGAGGAGGGACTGAACATTATACTGTTTATCCATCTGTCCATCTATAGATAATGGATGGATGGATTATCAGGATATTATCAGGATTACAGAATTATCATAGTGTACTCCAATTTGAACCAGAACATGTTAACAGAAGAAAAATCTTCACATAGACTAAAGTCGAATCAGCGTTACCAGAATAATAAAAAAATATCAAAATGAGTCAAGAAGTCTTTGTTTTTTAAGTTTATGGAAAAAACAAACAAAAAGTGGATCCTATGAACGAATAAATGAATTTGAAAGAATGTGAATGATGACAGTAATCGTACTGATATGACCAGTATTGACTTTTGTTAGCAGATCAGAAAGCTAAATCCACATGTGCTTCAGTTGACAGGGGACTGATAATAATGACTAATAACACAGCTTCAAAAATCAGACCAGTGTGCAACCTATAGAGCCTGAGATAACACTGCTACATACTATTTTAGCATAAAGTGTAAAATATTCTATACAGAACACAAAAGTATATAATGAAACGTGGAGAGTGTTTGCAAATGCACTTTAACAAGGGGAAAAAAAGGGAGAGCATTATTGTGTGTGAAGCGTTGTAACTCCTCTCCAACCTTTCCTCAACCCCGTGCCGCTTGAGGATTTCAGCCCAGAATTCCTCCTCATTGTTTTTGATGTTGAATCTCAGAGAGAGAGAAAGATTCAGCCTCAGACGTTGCGGGACCCGGAGGTTTCATCACTTTACATCCCGGACTGTGCAGAGGCAGAGGCAAAGCCCCACTGAGAGCAGCACAAAGACGTGGGCTGTGTGTGTGTGTGTGTGTGAGAGAGACTGGGCAGAGACTGGGCACATCCAAAGCAAATTACACAGACAAAAAAGGAATCAAGGAGGCACCAAATGAATGGCGTCTTTCTGTTTTTACTCCTCTAAAGAAAGACAGATGGTCTAACTGAACTTGGAGCCTGCTGGACATTTGTTATTTTAAAATGGTACTATATGTCGAAGAGGATTTCAGATAATCTGGTGGAGGTCAATCACAGGTCAAAGATCAGCCAGAAAATGATTTTGAGCTGCTTAAAGTGTGAGTTTTAATACTAAACTGAAGGCAAAAAATCTGGTGCATTTCTTGTATATTTTGAGTATTCCCGGAAAACCTTCGTGTTACTCTACACTTCACTAAATTTTAAAAGGAAATATTACACTTCTTAATCCACTACGTTTATTTGGCAGCCCTGGTCACAAGCTACTGTAGAGATTCAGATTTTACATCAAAATATAATTCAGTGTTGAAGATCAGACCTGGTTGTGTCTGGTTGGGGCTTTTTGTCATAATTAAGATGTCTGAGCAGGCATAGCAGTTCTACCAAATTTACATTTTCTCACCAACTGCACAAATCACAGCCTGTTTTTAGGTCTTGGGGAGGACTACTGCATATGTTTAAAAAGTTGTAAGAAGCCCTTTGTGGCTCCAGAGGGAGCTGTGCCAAGTCTGACAAAAAATGCCTCAAATGATGTCACTTGTGTCAGCGTCGGTAAGAGCTGAAAAGTACAAATTTCAAAGTGACTAAATATCATAACACACCTGAATCTCTATGAGAAGTGATATATGGAATAAAAAAATCTCTGGTTCTGCTGTAACGATTTCGACTTTCACACTCTTTTAAATGTCGATTGTGAGTCTGAATTTTAATGTTATAAGAGAAGAAAAAATGAAAGGAGCTGTCTTTTCTGATGTTTTTTGTTCAAACACAACGAGTTAAACGTGTCTGATGTTTCACAAATAGCAAAAAGGTCAAGAAAAGTTTGTGTGGCTTCTTTCCTGCGTCACTGATCATCACACAGCCCCTCACATTTATCACATTTAGCCGACACAAGGCTGCAAACCACTGGATCACCAAACTGTATGAAAAGATGCTCCATCCTTAAAATAGTATACACTGATGCATCAGTATTAATTATCTAATAATCATCTGGGGCATTTTTCTGCAGAGTGAGTAATGTCAATTTTGATACTTAAAAGGATGCTCATTTAGCGTTGCTCTGCTTTCACATTGTTGGACTCATGATGAACATTTTTTTTTTTGAAGGGTCAAAATTGATGCAGTAGAACTAAAGATATTGTCTTCCTTATTCCATGCATTCATAACTTGGACCCTCCATTTCTAACAGGAAATTAGTCTTCAGCCACAAAAGTCTACATCCAACTTTTTTTCATGTAGGTTTTCTCCTTGAAGTACATTTCTGTACTTTTGCAGAGACTAGAACACTAAATACAGGACTTTAAGTCGTGAGTGTATTCTGCCATGTTTCTCATGCTTTCATGTTTTCTGAAAATGTTTTGCTTGCGGGACGTATTGTCTTTGATTCCACGCCAGCCTGAGCGACGGTCCTGCTGGTTTAGTTCAGGGTTCAAACGGCCGTCACACTCTTCAGCACAAAGGGGCTGTCTGTTCTCTCATACAATAGCCCATTTCTTGTGGAGCTAAATTCGCCCCCACCCCTCCAAAAAAAACTTGACACCCAGCCTCTGCCACGCTGTTTCCCCAGCTTGAACGCACAGTAGCTGCCACCACTCTGGTCTGCGGGCCTCGACGGGAGCTTTTGGAAGAGGACAGGCTTTTTTTTGTGTCTTACATGAATAATGATGTAACAGAAAGTGAGGAGAAGTGAATGGCCTCCAGGCAAAGCTCGCGCTCAATATGAATTCTCCTCAGGGCCAAACCTTTTGCCTGCGTCGAGCGTGGGGCTTTTTTGTATCGTTGGCATGACAACCTCTCTGCTAATGGCACAGCCAGGACCATTGTGCCGCTCATTGTCTATCTGAGGCCTTTGCACACAGCTGCAGGCATGTTCAATTTGGGCTCCAATTTCTGACAGATTGCACGCTGAACAGAGCGGCGTCGAGGCTCAGAAAGGTTAATTCTGTCAGCAGAACACACGGAGAACGAGGGCCGTTTAGTCAAATTTATGTCAGACTGTACATGCTGTACAAAAGGTTACTTAATATTTAATACATTTAAACAGTGAACAAAGGTACTGATTTAGACACTGTTCAGAGAGGATTAATGCAGTCTTGATATTCTGGTTAAGTTTTCTTGTTAAGTATACTTTATGAAAAGGTGTACAAGTTGTTACCTGTGGTTTATAAACATTAATAGACATTTATCAGGTTTATAACTTGGCAATAAGCCATTAATAAGGATTATGCCCTGAAAATCCATTTGAGTGCTGTCTCGTCCCGATGAATTCAAGAGCAAGATAAAAGACAGTTTTCACAACCTGACAACCACAAACCCTCCTTACAACAGTTACTGATGAATAAAAGCATGACAACAATAAAACACAATAGATTACAGATAAATTAATAAATTAACCAAATTAACTTTACTTGAAGCTATGGCTTAAAACACGTATAATCAATATCTTTTAATTAAAAAGTATTTTATCAACGTTACTGTTTGGTTCACTCTCACGGTTCTAATAATGTCATTTTCAGATGCAGTTTGTTAGATGCAGAGCAATATAGTTCCCTCAGGAGATGGTGGAGACAAAAACAGATCTAAAAGAAAAAAAATCATCTTACATTCATCAGGTGGACATAAACACGCCTCTAAATTAATGTGTGATGTGTAAATAAGCAACTGTTGCCAACAAGTTTGCAACATCACCTTAAAATGTAATATGTTGTCAATGCTGCGTTTACAACTGCAATATTGCAGCTTTATAGTCACATTACACTTCTGTCCTGCAATTATTTGCTCCACCTCCCATTCACTTTAATTGCACTTGTATGATTCATGATTTAGTTTATTTTAAGAGGATCTGTGTTAGCTCATAACTAATGGCATCAGGTAGTCTTCCTACTATAACTTTCCAGTTTTCCAACATGAGGACGTTCCAAAGAGACAAACACCATTGATAAACCTCTTCTTTTTGTGACTTTAAAGGTGTAGTCTGTCAAATTCAGTACATGTTTTGTCAAATTCAGGGAATATCTCCTCAAATCAGTTCATATGATCTGGCTCTGTAAATGGGAAACAAATAGAGTGTATCGGACAGAGACATGTATTTTGCTTTCAAACACAACCTGTGAATATTGAGTGAGTGGGAGCTTCATAACTGGTGTGTCAAAATCAGTGTGTTCACAGCATGCAAACTAAAAAACAGATCGCGGTGCCAACCTGAATTCCTGCTTTGTCAGGTCTGTCCGGAAGACAACAAGCAAACTACTTTTAAAATGCTTTGTTTCTGAACGGAGCTCGGATCGATCGGGGCTCTACAGAATCGCAGACTCCACGTTTAATGTTCCTTTAATGGTTGGTGTGAAGATAGGGTGTTTGGTGTGGTGGTATTTTGCTCTGAACTTTCAGGACAGATATTTTGGTGTCAGAGCCTGAAGAAGACTTGATGGGACTCTTCTCGGCTGCAGTCTCGCTTTTCTACTTTTTCCTTCTTTTAAACAAATCAATCTATCTGCAGTAGAATCACATCTGTCTACCTTTACATTGTTGTTGTACCCACTGGACCTCAGCCCTGCACGCTGGACCTCCAGTGTTGAGATTCAGCCATCAGCTGAGTCCTCAGTCAGCAGCTGCAAAGCCCACAAATTGAGGCGAAAGAGGAAACGATAGGCTGGTCTCATCTGTTTAGTCAAACACCCAAAGATCTGGGAACACGAGGGGAAACTGCTCCAAAAAATCTGACAGAGGCGACCCAGACAGCCGCCGCTGCATTATTCATCACAGCCGGAGAGGAAAACATTGCTCTTTTTATCTTTTTCAATCACAGTCAGACGTCAGGGCAAATATTCAAAAGCAGCTTCATTTAAAGAGCTGGTTTAAAGCCACCGAAGGTTACACACTCACGGGTGAACTCGGCATACTTCAAAAGCTCACCTGAGCCGTTTGTCAGCTGTGTTGTGGCCGCAAAAAACAAATTCATATTGATTATTCTGTTTCTTATTCTGAGTTTTTCTTGCCAGTGAAATCACACCTTGCCTTTCCGGTTTTGATTTATTCACAGATCAGCATTTTTGGATTTCAAACTGTTGGCTTCAAAACATTGAAGACAATGACACCCAGTTAAAGTTTTCACAGGTTTGAAACCATTTTATGAACTATGTGACTTTAATGTTTTTAGAAAACATCTTTGTCTCGTCAAAGACACCTTAATAAATTTTAGATCAGCGGCTATTTGTCACTGGACGCTGTGACAAACACCCAGCAGCCTTTCTGATGCATCATTTGTTTTTCTTATCAGTTAATTGGATTAGTTTCAGGTGACTTTGTAAAGTGGCGTGTGATTTCAGAGTTGGGAAAAAACTGAGAGGGGATGTCTCGCGTAAATCACAAACATAATCCAAAGTTTAAGCCGCTGTGCAATATTGAACTGTACTCTGATGCATTTTCAATCCAGAGACGTGATGAATAATGCAGAGGAGGTGATGGCATTACACATCAACCAGTAGTTGTTGTTAAATTTCAAATACCTTGGAGATAATAACCAAATCTGGTGGTGTATGATCAGATTTAGAAACACATACAGAAGATGAAGATAATCATAAAAATTATTTTTTTAATTCCAAAAAAGCTGATTTTGGTACCACTGAGGAAACATGAAGCTGATAACAGACTAACTCTATTGATGTCGAGCTTATGTACGTTTCACATCTGTGGTTCCAAACATTTCAGAGCTTTTCAAAGTGACACGAGCTACAGAAACTGGTCAGAACGGCTGAAACGTGACGGCTGAGATGTCACCAAAGATGGTCTGGCAGGCTAAAGGGATGGTTTATACACCGGGGAGCTGATGAGAACAGACACCCATCCAACACACCTGTTCCCAATCCCCTCATGAGATGGTGATGAGGGATGGGACACACACACACACACACAAAGATCTACTGCAGGATAGGGAGAGAATGGCAGGAGGGTGTCAAAAAGGTGACGCCATGACATGTTAGTGCGCCTGGGTAAAGTCAAAGTACTTTACAGATAAATAGTAGAAACACCTGCAGTATGAAGGAGTTAGCTGTGAGACCATTCAGCTGTAGAATCATACACAGTAAAACAGAAGATAAACTATACAAACATTAGAGCAGAAGTAAATTACCAATAACACATTAGAAAATGTGAAACCACTGAATCTCAATGACGACAAAGTACCATCTGTGTGTCCAAAGCCTGATACATCTTATTCCTCCGTGCCAATGAGCTCCATTGTCATCCAAAAACTATTGAAAACACATCAATGAGCCACGCTGCTCCTTCATTACCATAAACACACACACTGTGGTTCATTCTGAGTCAATCCCACATTCACCGTCCTGCTGCTGGAAATACTCACCAGAGCACCAAACACACCATTTACTCCTGTTTGAGTGATGTTTTCTAAAAAAAAAAACAGTCACCAGCTGTTTCTGGAAACCACTGAGCCTTATAAAAATAGAGGAAGAAAAGATTTACGTCTTCAGTAGAAACGAACAGAGTGCCACAGACGAACATATAACAAACGTCGACAGAGGCGAAAGGACTGACTCATTGTTTTGATCATTTTGAAAATATAGAAAAATGCCAATTTGATCTTTGAAACCGAAGAAAACCAACAAGAGACAAAAATGGCCACAAAACACAGGAGTAATTTTAAAAATATAAACACTTTAAGCTCCCCGCAGGCTGTTTCCACACCTCAGAGGCTGAGAGCTAAAAATCTTTTGCACCAAAGGTTTTAGTTCGTAAACAGCAGCAGAGGCTTGTTGGTAATGAGCTGAGTGCCACCTACAGAAACTTTACTTTCTGAAAGCGTCACACATTAAATTTAAAGTGGACTCATCCTCCTCCAGGGTCTCTACTGTATTTACTTCTATCTCACAGAGGTCGCACCCTCCTGCAGCTGACATCAGGCATTAAAGCAGAGTCCAGTGTTTCGAGAGCAGAGCAGTGTGTGTGTGTGTGTGTGCAGGGACTTCAGGCCTGGTGTAAATTATTCAGCAGCGGTGGTGCGTTTCTCTCAGGGCGGATGGAAGTAAAAGCAGAGCGTCTTCTTCTTCTCCTCTCCGCTGACCCGCTCAGTGCCATCAGCAGCTCCCGGTGTGCAGCTGGGCTGCATTAATTATTCATCATTATAACTCTGTGAAAGGTATACGGAGGGTTTCAGCTCTCTCCCTGCCTCTCCCCTTCTTATCGCCTCCTTCCTTCAATCAGACTCTCTCCCTCAGAGCCAATAAAAGCTGCGAGCTCTCCACTGAAAGGCAAACGTTTTAAATTTACAGATTTAATTCCGTATTTTCTGCTCAGATGTGAAAAGCTGAAAATGAGCAGTGTAAAAAAAGATATGCGGGATATCTGTCTCTAATAGCTGACGGCGACATCACACTCAAGAGGCTGCTGCACCTTAAATATACACTTTTCATACTTTTCTTTTTATTTAAGGATTTCAATGTATTTTCTTATCTATCTCTAGTCAGTTGTGGGATATAACTAAGTACATTTACTCAAGTATTGTATGTAATACCTGATGTTTTTGGATTAATATCATATAAATATATCTTATATTATTGCTGTGTTAATGTGTATGTTACATTTTAATGCTGTACATGTTTCAGGTTGAACTCATTTGAACTACTTAGACTACATAATATGGGGTGGTTTAATCTATAGCAATGCATGATGGTCTATAAGATCATCCTGTCTGTGTTCATCTTCATGATTATGCATTTTCCAGATAATCCAAGGGAGATTTAAATCGTTTATTTAGTTTAAGAGAAGGGAAAATTTTCCACAAGTTATTTTTTGCAATCAGCTTTGTTTGCATGGTCCTTTCTCACAGAAGACATTTTGACACATCACAGTAGGAAAAAAGACGGATAAAAATACAAATAAATAAATAATAATAATAATGCATAAGATGGCTGAATTCCATTTAGCTGCTTCAGTTTCAGGGTCCTGATATTGTGCACGCTGGCTCACTGCGACACTGACTTACTGGGACACTTTAACAGAATGAATGCATCATAAATGTTGTTAATAACAGTTTTAAAGGCATAAAAATAATCATATAGAGTACGCTTATTCATCAGATTAAAGAAATTGCAGAAATCTGGTTTCTGTTAGCAGTCTGTATCTTGCGTGACAAGCTGAGTAACATGAGTAAGGTGGCACATGTATGACCGTGATGCAAGAGGATTTGATTTCTGGGAGGACACAATCTTCTGTGTGTGTGTGTCTGTCCCCCCTGACCCACTGTAATCCTGTGGTCTGCAACTGTAATCCACACACACACACACAGTTTTGGGATCAGTCTCTGAGCACAAACTCAGGTCTAATGAAAGAGCGAATAATCTATCATGAGCTGTATGTAACCTTTATCGTGGAAAGACAGACAGGAAACACAACCAGCAGAGAAGGAGGTCTTGTAAATACACATTCATGTTTATTACCATTAATTATTTACATAAGACTATAGATCGTTAGACTTCTTGACATAGACTTTTCATTTAAAACATTCATTTTTTTTTCCACAATCCCTTTTTCCCGACAAAAGAAAAAGTAGTTCATATTCAATAGTAACAACTGTACAAAGACAGCCTGGTAGGTACAATAATTTACTTAAAAATTCTTCTTATTTAAGTCAATGCAAATCATGTGACAACAAAAACAACAGCTCAAGAGTTCCCATCACGACAATTTTTTTTTTCTTTTTCCCCACAGCGGAGCCGAGTGATCACAAATGACTAGAGCTCGTATGTACATGCACTAAAGTGCTAGTGTTCAAAAGGCATGCAAATATTTGACTGATATTTGTACAACTGCCTTCCAAATATGCATAAGTTTATTCAGTTTGTCGTCACCCATCTTCTACACGTTTACGGAGTCAAACATTCGTCCCGACGTAAAAATAAATACGTACAAGAAATGACATCATGTGTCTCCGCTTCAGACCCGATGAAGCAGAGGTTGTTTTTTTTTTTTTTTGTTTGTTTGCTTGTGTTGTCTTTCCTCTTCCTCGAAACTGAACAGAGGAGTAGAGCTTTGAAAAGGTAGGCAACACAAAAACGAAGGTATGCTTGCGCGTGCTGAAAGGTCGTTTGAACGTGACTCGATGCAACGAAAGAGACATTTTATGCAGAAAAACAG
Organism: Scortum barcoo; assembly: GCA_023238725.1. Lineage (NCBI taxonomy): Eukaryota > Metazoa > Chordata > Actinopteri > Centrarchiformes > Terapontidae > Scortum > Scortum barcoo. The sequence continues at coordinate 10,321,817 of CM041533.1, forward strand.
AAAAGTGTAAACTGATGAGAGAAGAACGGTGTAAACTTCATACAAATGCAACAGCTGACCTACAGTTTTCACCTGAAAAAAGGTTCAGAATTGTGACTAAAATATACAAATATGTATTAAATATATATATACACATGTGGGGTGATGAGTAACTCAAGTGTGTGCAGGCACCTCTTATGGAAATGCAGTTTTTTGTCTTTTTTTGATGATATTACAGTACATTCCAGGTCCCTCTATAAAGAAGTTCTGGTTCCTCGATGGTCAGCTGGTGCTACTGGGTGGATCGCAACCCCCCACCTCCCCCCTTCAGGCTCCATCTCTTGGGAGTCTCTAGATTTTGGGGGGCTGGTGGAGGGGGCTCTGAGGTACTGGGTCTTTTTAGGCTGAGGTGGAGGAGGGTGAGAGGAGGTAGACAACGGCCTCACGCTGGCTCCTCGCCCTCCAGGATGGTCTTGCGGTGTCCCGGCGGCGGGAAGGTGAACCTCCTCTTCGAGCCCTCGCTCCACTTGGGGGAGGAGGAGGGGGAGCGGGCGGCCCAGCGTGACGGGGGTCGGCGGTTGGCCGGGCGGGCCGGTCTCAGGAAGCAGGAGTCCAGGGGCGGAGCAACCGGAGAGCGAGGCAGGTCCTGCCAATGACAAGGAGCTGTCAGAGAAGGGGGGGGGGGGCAACGAGGTGTCCACGACTGGTTGGCAACAAAAGAAACAGGAAGCAAACAGATTTAAACTGAGAAACATAAATGAAAGAAAGCGAGAGGAGGAAAATGTAAAAGGACTGAAAAATGTGTCAAAAAGAAAAATAACGTCACTTTATTCTGAGCTTTTATTTTTTTTCAGGCGATCAAATGATATTGTTTGTTTGTTACCTGTTCTTTCTTCAGGCATCATTTTAAACTGGTGGAGACAATTTATTGGGTTCATCTGTACAATCTACAGACCGGTGACAAATTAAAGGAAAATCCTGATTAACCCCTACAGTGAGGGGACCAGGTAGCTCTGTAACACTATGGGGGGCATTTTGCTGGCATGGTTTGGATCCACTTGTCCCCTTAAGAGGGAAAGAGTCACTGCAAATCAATCCAAAGTTTTTCTGATTACCGTTATCCTGTGATGAAACGTTTCTATCCTGATGTGAATCATACGCTATGACCTTCACAGTCACCAGATCAGAACTACTATGGGAGACTTTGGAGCGACGTGTTAGACAGAGCTCTCCACCACCATCATCAAAACACCAAATGAGGGAATATCTTTTGGAAAAATGGCGTTCATCACTGCAGGAAAGTTTAGAGACTTAGAGAAGGAGAACTGAAGCTCTTCTGGCAGCATGTTGTGTCCAAACACCTTAATAAGACACTTTATGTTGGTTTTCTTTTAATTTGTCACCTGTGTGTAATCCTGCAGCTGATCCTGATGACCCGAAAAGCTCCAGAGACAAATGAGTAGAGAGTTGAGATTTTTTGATCAGCTGCTGAAGGCGGGAACTTCTAGACCAGGTTATGGTGATTTGGATCAATAATTTAAAGGATTTTAGACATCTAGGTTACATATATAACCACTTTACAATCTCATACATTATTTCACTGGTAAGGACCTGCTACAAGATTCAGTATGAAACCTAGATCTAAAAACCTTTCACCTTCCAAACTCATTCAGCCCAGTTTCATCATATTTCTTATATTTAAAGTTACATCTTTAGACCCTCAAACTGTCAAATTAAAACAAACTCGTATGTAAATGAGGGACAAAAGATGAGAGAAACAGAAGAGGTGCCGACAGCCCATATGAAGGGATGATGAGCAATGGAAGAAACAAACCTCCAAAAGTTGAACAAAACCAATTTAAAGCTGAAGTGAAATGAACCAATGAAGCCCACAGCCTCACAGTCACCTAACAGGAACTTACCATCTGCTCAGGTAAGCACCGGGTCAGATAGACGGGGCGCAGGCGTGCAAATAATAAACAAACAAAACAGTCTTTTAGGGTCGCCTAGTTACTGATGACACGCACATTTACCTCAACAAGTGTTCCCAAACTTTCATGGGACATCATTTACTGACCCTCACACCTTCAGTCACTCACTGATTAGAGGACACCTGAAGATTTGCCCCAAAATCAGAACATAAAAATCATTAAAAATAAAAAAAAAGCCCACATTTTTAAAAGATCAAAATCTTGTGGAGCCCAAATAAAACACCTTCAACAAGCTTGTGTTCTTTTGTTTGTGTAACCTGAACAACACAAAACTATCCTGATTATGGTGGAGAACGAGGCTTATGTTCATTTCATACAGCCTCTTTGACTTCATTTAAGTCTGGGAAATTCTGACCTTTCAGAAACCAAATATTATATCCGACTCATCCTGATGCAAAAAAGTGAGCAAATCAAACAAAGTCCCTTGAATTACACCTGAATCTAGTTGATATAGTTTTGTCTCAAACAACAAACTCTGCAGTCGACCACCTTGAGTTGGGCCGTAAAAATGCAACCATTCCCCATCACTGTCACCCTCTCCACATGACGTTAGAGAAATGTGAAGGTAGCAGCCTCTTAACATAAAAAATAAAACACCACCGCGAACGTCAGCCTCAGAAACAGCTGAATCGACACTCCTCCGTCGCCGTGCTGCCACATACAGGCATCCTGATGACACACGAGCCGTTAAAGGACGCTTCCGGAGTCAAGCGAACGAGAAGACCGACCTGGAAAACGTCCAAAGACGGATGTCGCGTGCTCACATCTATTTATGTTTATGTCGTGCAGGCACACACAGGAGTTTGTAAATCTGGTTCAACGCTGTGTTTGCATATAGCCGCTGTGGTATATATAGAGATGAATGGAGCAGAAAGACTCCCGTGGATGACATAGAAAAAGTGAGGGAAAGAGGGCGATAAGGAGAGAAAAAAAAGTGCCTGTTGGTGAGTATTTTTCCCCTTCAGAATGATGTCAGAGCGTGATTGGGTGAACGATCACACCGGGACATCACACCACTGGCCTGATTTATATATAGCTCATCTCCAGGCGTTAAGATTTCGACTGAAGGGTGGCGGGACATCGAGCCCGCAAAGCAACAATCTAGTTCTGCTAAAAATACACAGCGGTGAGGCTGCAGCGGTGGCGTGAGAGGATGAACTGAGGGAAAAATGGATGAAAAAGAAAGATCCACCAGAGAGCGACGCGTCACACAACCTGCAGGCAGGGAAACAACAAGTCACAGAGACGGGCGTGCGGCGTCTCCATCAATAAATTATTTGTTTGTGAGTACACTGATGGATCGTGTGCACACCGGAAATACAGACAAGTCGTATTTTAATGGGCGGCTTGTGGGTTAATACAAGATTTCCTACATGAAGCTAATCAATCAGATCACACAAAGCCACAGATCATGCAGCAGTTATGTGTACAGGAAGTCAGCGGACAGGTGTGGCTACTGAAAAACAGCAACGTGAACAACTTCAACCCTGACTTCTCAGAAGATGCTTCGACCTTAAAGGAGAAATCCACCTTAAAACACTCAAAGACACTGCTGAAACAGATAATGTGACTGCAATTGTGGGCCCATTTAGTTTTTATATTAGAGGCAAGATTTCAGTGTACCCACAGCAGAAAATGTTCCAACTTTCTAAAATATCAAGAATTATGTCATTTAAGACCATTTGATTGCATGCATGTTTCCTTTTATCTCTTTTATTAAATCGTTATTGCTGATTTTATTTGGATGTCATCTTTATCATATCTATTCTATTTTATCTATTCCATCATTGCTCGTGTTTCTGCTGTTAACACTGTTTTGTCAAAGATTTCAAGAAAGAGTTCAAGATTAAGTTTGTTGAATCTGAAATGAAGAGCTACGTGTTTTAATTATCAATTATCCATTAACTGTTACCAATAATATAGGATCTATTTAAACTACATATCTGAATGCACATCATGGCTACCTGCGTTCCCTCAGAGCACTGGATTGTGTGCGTCCTCAGAAATTAATCCTACGTGTCCATTAAATGCCAATTAAATTAAATTGTTGGGGCAGTAAATCAGGATGCGAAGTGAAATAAAGAGTCTGCAACATTTTGAATGCAAGAAATTACCAAATTCACATCATCATATTGTTTGTCTTTGAAGTGTCCTTCAAAGCAACCCACAAACTATAAATGCGAAAAGTTTATGCATTTTTTTCCATCTTATTTTGTATTTCAAAGCCTCTTTTAGTGATGTAGGAAGTCACTAACTAAATAACAAGCAGGTGTGGTGGGGTTGGGGAAAACCAGAAAACTGAATTTCAGCACTCGTCATAAAAATGGACATGCTGATAACATACTGTATAACAGCGTGAGAGCATCTGAGGGTGGATTTTCCCTTTAAGCATGCAAAATGGACCAAAGTAACCAGTTAATATCCACCGGGCATCAAACACAACCCAGACAGGTGACAGAGTACAGAAAGTGATGAGTGTTAGCAGCTCTCTTCTTCAGTTAGTCTTTAGAGGACTTGTTAGTGTGAGAGGAAATGTCTGGGTGGGGGGGTGGGACTGTAAGAGGGAAGAAAACACTGTGTGGACAAAAAGGGTAAAAACATCACAGTCCATCCAGTTGCACACATGGTGACACAAAGAGGAGGACCTGGTAGAAACACATTGTTAGAATAATCCAGAAAAAGCCGTACGGGGTCCCAAAAGACAACAATCAACCTGCGCTGAGGAATGTGTGAAACGTCCAAAAGAGTCGTCTTTTTTTTTTTTCTTTTTTTTTTTTTTTTGGGGTGTCATGTTTACTGGTTCACACTTTGGTGTGAAATTGACAAACTTGGACGTGACCAGTAATCAAGACACAATCTGATGACCCTGTAAGTCACATGAACTGAGTCTGTGAGTTTTCTTTAAAGGACCATACCGGCGCTTTGGCAGGATTCATCCCATTAATGGAAAATAAGACATATTTTACATTACCAGCACACTGGTTAAAATTTCTTTTCTGTGCGGTATGACAATCAAGTTGCTGAAACTGCTTTAAGTGAATACTCCCTACCAATTAGGTTTATGATATATATTATATTGCATCTTTAATGTAAACTTTTTAAACTTTAATATAGCTGTTATTTATTACCTTTCTCAAGCAAGTTTCCTAAAGTTGATTTTCATACCGTGCAGGTGGAAAATTTGATCGCAATCTAATAACCTAAAAAATGTATGATATGGAATTTGGAAAACAGTAGATGTGATTTATGGTTAATGGACTAAAACATGCAAAAACACCATTATAGTCCTTTAAAATAAAACTGATGATCTATACCAAAGAAACTGAGCATGCGTGCATTAACACGAAGAAACAGATGGATGGCCGTCGCACAACTTTTGACACCACTCCGACGGCTTCACACACTGTCACTCTGCTGTCCTGTGAAGCATGCATTTAATGAAGAGGGTGAGGAGGGGGAGGTCTGCAGGGCGTGAGGTGAGAGGTCCGTGTGGCCGGTGAAACCCACCGCCAAAAGGTTGTAGAAGGAGGAGGAGGAGGAGGAAGAGGAACTTACATCACGGAGACAAGCAGAGTTAGAGTCCCCAAGGAGTTGTTAGTATGACAGTGTGGTTCTGGATCAGAGCACAGTGGACAGGGAGGAGGAGGGAGAGATAGAGCCCAGAGAGGGAGGAGAGAGGGGGAGGAGGAAGAAGGAAGATAGAGCGGGAAATGTTAATTGGTAAAATTGGGCACAGAGGAAGAGGAGATACATGATAAGTCTGGCATATCAAAGCTAAAGAGATTTGACCGGGAGAAATAAAAAGTCTGATTTCAGCCTGCAGGCCACACAGAAAGCAGTAAACACACACCCATTCACTTTAGACCTGGAAAAAAACACAAGGGGGACTTGATGTAGATACAACCGGTAAGTCAATATGAATGGCTACAAATAAAGTAGGGTTGGTTGATGTGACAAGGATTAAGGATTTTCTTCCCTTTTAGTGATGATGTACCTATATGACAGGTTTTTCATTCACTGTATTGCTAAAAGGTTTGGTTAATTCCTCAGTCAGCTGATGGATAGAAAATTAATCAACAATTATCATCAATTATTTTGATCTAAAAAAAACTGCTGCAGCCTTCATCCATGTCTAAATGTCTAAATGTTATTTGATTTTCATTCCAGAAATCTGCTGTATCACAACACATATCCAATCGAAATTTGAAATGGTTTGAATCTCTTTTATAGCTGAAACTATTTAATGTGAAACTATTTAATTTTGCTAACTGATCACTTCATTTTAAACAAAAGTTACAGATATTACTGTCTCTGTTTTATGTCACTGAATATCTTTCCGTTCTTAAATCTTTGTCTAATCAGACAAAACAAGCACTTTGAAGGTGTCATGGTGAGTTCTGCAAGATTTATATGACCCTTTACAGATAAAAAGTTAACTGAAAATAATCATTACTTGAATTTCCAATTCACTGGATTAGCTAAAGACAGACATCTCAAAATAGTACTAAGTTATCCAGTAAATAGCTGACTTAATATTAAATTATATGTACCATGGACTGAAAACAACATTTGGTCCGTACTCACACACTGATGTTTTGATTTGTTTTACTATTTTAAATGGTTTGAATGTGGATCTTTGTTGATGATACTTTCCTGTGTATGTGTGAAGCACACACAGATACTTTGCATATCAAGGTCTATATTACATTATTAGCATATGGAGTGCTTAAGTACTGCGTTATTCTGTTATTTTGTTATTTTGTTCTGTTCAAGCTGTCATTCACAGAAGTCACGGCATCACTTAGCGAACGACTGCAGCAAACACACCGGCATCATCCATAATCCATAAATTACAGACTCTAATCTTACTCTGGGTGAACAGCAGCCAGTGAAGCATTGATGTTAGTGGACATATTTATCACCATACGTGGGATTATGTTGCTGACTGTTCATGTCATGGTCTCATATATTCTGTTTGTGATTAGTACATTGTTTGAATGTGCAGCTTTAATACAGAATGACCTATTTCTCTGAAGATTTAATCCGTCTATGTAGAGCCAAATAAGAGACGTGCCAGTGCATACAGTCTGCATTTTTCTTTCTGTTTCATTATTTAAACATGACCAGAAAAATGGTTTTCTGTCTGTTATTTATTTTTCCCACAGGTCAGATGAATGGGTGGTGAAAAGGGCCCGACCGACGTGTCCGAGTTCACTGAGTACAATCTGTGCTTTTCTTGGTTTATTTTGGTGTGGGGAAGATCAAATCGCTTCAAAAACTGAACTTGAACATTTAATTGGAGAGCGCAGATAATGAGGAATTACATAACTTTGCAAGTAAGATCCCACTTAGATCATAACTGTGAGATCTTCTCCCAGTGATCAGACACATACATCAGGTTTCGGTCGGGCCTCTGTGATAGTTAAAGCACAGAAATAAAAGCCACACTACAAGAAAGTCACTACAGTGAAGAAGAAAGTACAGAAGAAGAAGAAACCTTAAAGAGTGTCTACATACAGTAGTGAAGGAAAGCTCAGTATTATTGAAGAGGGTCAAATATTTTGACATTACCATTTCATCAGTCAGTGCTTTCGATCTGAGAAAAAAGCATTAACATTTTAGTGATATTGTAATGTACTCGATTAGCTTTTTCTCTGATTAACCACAGATGCCTTAAAGTTTGTCTTCAACCATTACAAGGAAAATCCCAGGCAAAGTCATGAATATCACTGCGTCATAAAACATGGGCCCCAGATCAAATGAATGATGAAGCGATGAATCCAGTGCGTCTGCATATTTACCTCCATACATCCAGACTGTCCTCTGTCTGAGTCAGCCTGCCTGCTGCTGTCTCTGCTGTGGCCACTCTGTCCTCCAGCCTGCAGCCTCCTCTCATCTCTAAAGCTCTGCTCCTGCAGCTTCTTATTAAGGATGCGGGCTGTGTTTTCAGCCAGCGTGTAGCCCGGCGGGGGCCGACAGGTCCTGCCGTATGGTCACCACCTCTGGGTTTTTGTCCCCCTGCGTCTCCACAATCAGCTGCACGGGGCTGGGCGAGCGCCCGCGAGCAGTCCGCAAGCACTCCTGTGTGTTCCTTGTCTCGTCTGTAGTGGAGGGAGGGGTGGGGCGAGAGCGACTGGGGGACTTGTTGAACTTCTGCATGGTGTCATAGACCACTGGGGTGTGGTCGATGATGTTGAAGAGGCTGGAGAGTCCGTCGTTGATGGTGGTATGGACGGGGCTGTCACGGGTGGTGGTGGAGCGGGCCCACGCCGACTCATTGTTGCCCTTCTGCGGTGTGGTGGGGGTGGGAGCGCGGCTCGTATTGGGCAGCTCAGCCTTGTTGGATGTGGACAGTTTGCGCTGAAGTTTGGGGGAACCGTGCAGCACTTTGGCGAGCAGCAGGGTCGCTCAAACTTGCTCTGGACGACAGGCGAGTACTGCATCTTCCTCAGGCTGCGTGATGGGGAAGATATGGGTGTGCCGCCACCTTTCGGGGTGAGGCAGCGGTGGGGGCTGCTGGTCAGGTTCCTCAGCAGGTCCGTCTGTAGACCCACACTGATGGTCTGGGTGGTCTGAGTGCCTCGTGTGGTGAATCCGTTGGTCTGGCAGGCGGAGTCCCGGAGAACGGGCCCTGGTGGAGAGCGGATGGCGTTTCTCACAGAGATGGCCACCTCCTTCATGTCGTCACTCATGTTTCTGGAGAGCTGAAGCTCCAGAGACGAGGTGTAGCCCACTGTGGGGCAGATAGGAGACTGGTTCGAAGGAGTCCTCAACCCCCCACCCTCCAGAAGCCCACATGGCCACCTCCCACTGCTGAACACCTCATCTGGCCCACTGGCTCCCACCCCAGCCTCTCCTCCGCCTCTGGCTTTGGTCCCTTTGGCGTACAGGAAGTCCGGGTCTTGGGCAGTAGGGCGCTCAGCTACCCCAGATCTAGTGGGGCTGTGGAGCAAGTGAACCCCACAGTGCTCCACTCCCACCCCGGCGGCCCCGGCGGCCCCTGCTCCGTTGCCCCTCAGCGGGGACTTGTGGCAGTGCTCAGGGCTGCTCAGGGTGCTGGTAGTCAGGGTGGCGCTGGTGGTGAGGAACCAGGAGGCTGGCTGGAATGGATCAAGAACGGGTTCCCCTCCCCGGGCCTCAGGGGGTTTGTCAGTCCAAACTTCCCGAGCAGGACCCGGGCCGGGGACGGATGATGGGAAGTCCCAGCCCTTATTGTTGAACTCCTCAATGTACTTGAGGTCGTCCGGGGACAGAGGCGGGGTGACGTCGTCTTGGCCCTGATCACCGTGGCGTGACTTGTCGGGGAGGAACGGCGAGCTGTCCATTAACCGCTGGAAGTCGCTCATGGAGCACACGGACTTGGCTCTGGACAACACACACACACACACACACACACACATACACACACAGGTCATTAACATTAACTGAAACCAAATATCTCAACCCAATCATGATCTCATTTCCTTTATATTCCCACTGCAGGAAAAAAAAATGTTTTTTTTGTTTTTTTTGAAAAGCAACTTTATGCTTTCAAACTGTCTGAATTATTTAACAGCATAGTGAGTTGGATCACTTCTTCGCCACGAGAGAAACTTTCACAGACAAACCGGGACTCACTGTCACTTTCAGTAACAGTTAATAGAATCAACAGCCGATCTCCGGAGGGATTGATGTGTATGTATGAGCAACGGAAATGCAGCAGGAGGCCGAATAATCTGCAGCCACTCAGACCAGTTGTTGGTGATGTATTTACTGTTGACATCTATGAAAATGCATAAGCTTTTAAAGAATGGTTTGCCTTTTAAAACACTCTTTGAACTCAGTTTGTCTTTGAAGCTTTTTCACGAGATTACCTGAGCAGACTCCCGCCGCCCATCTCCTCCTCTGGGTACTCGGGATCACCTTCTCTCTCCGAAATCTCATTTAGAGCCTGAAACGCAGCAGATACAGCAATGAAGTCACGTGGGAAAAGGGTTCAGGGTGACAAGATTTATAGACAGCAGCTTCTGGAAAGACATGATGGTCTTAAACAAGGGACTACCTGTCATCTAAGAACAGGGAATGAAACAACAGCTAAAACAAAATAAAACAATAAGGTGGCTCATTTTAGCACTACAGTTTAGAGAGGTAGCCAATTAACATACAAATTGATAAATATACATTTTTTGATGGATGCTAACAGCATACAGACACTGAATAATTCATTATTTAATGTGCCCCAGTTTTTAATGTATTTTCTAATATAACTCTTTAAAAACTCTTTAAAAACTCTTTAAATAAATGTTTTAGGATTTAAACAGATTCTAAGTTACTCTATTTTATTTTGGTAAAGCAGGTGCAATAAAATGAACTGAAAATAAATGAGAACAAATTAACCAGTATACATACACATTATTCATTACAAATGAAGATACTCCTCTCAGCTAGAATTAAAAACAATATATGGGGTCTGTTCCAAAGATGAACTGGATTAATTTTTATTAAGAAGAAGAGTCTTCCAGCTGAGCACCTAATAACTGGTTTTGTCCACAGTGGAATTGTCTGGATACAAAACACTTGGTTAAGCTTTTTCAGAGACATTTTGCAGACATTTTATGCTCATGTGGAGCTGTGAAGTCCTTTAGTGACAATTAGGGATGCTGAGATAGAAGGTCAGAGAATAACACACTGTGAGTTCAGTTTCCTTCCAACTTTAAACACAGGACACGAGTATCAGGATGGATTAGGGTTAATAACACAATATGTTTTTATTAATTAGCCTTTGACTGTGTTTGACCTTTTTTATTGACTGATTTGACCTACGGCTGCCATTGATGTAATTGTTATTACTTGTTAACTAATCATTAAAAATGGCTGTTACATAATGGCCGACAAGCAATACTTCCCAGAGCCCAAGGTGATGTACTCAAACTGTTCGTTTATCTGCCCAATAGTCCAAACCTCAAACATCTTAACTTTACTTTCATGTATGACAAAAAAGAGTTGGAACCAGAAAATGGTTTTGCTTTTTTTTTTTATTATTTTTTTTTTTTACCAAGACTAAGAGTCTACAGACATGCTGCACAGTAGTGCTTTGAGGTAATGCTAACATCAGCATGCTGACATTATCACAGTGATAATAGTGCGATTGTTAATGTTTAATATAAGTATGATGTTTACCACATTCACCATCTTATATTAGACCTGCACTGCACTGAACACAAAGTACAGCTCAGGCTGATGGGATTACTTCTGAAGGTATTTGGTCATAAACCAAAGTCCTAGTCACCCTAAAGTCTAAGAAAAGAAAATCTAAGGGATGAGAAAAATGACTACAATTCATTTGTATGTCTGTACCAAATTCAATGGAGATCAATCCAGTAACTGTTGAGATATTTTAGTGTCATAGCGGCACTAGAGGATCACCAAAGTCTTACCTAACCCTAACCCAAACCATGAATGTCCAAGGTTTTATGGTGAGCAATTTCATCATATTAGTTGAAACATTTCAGCTGTACTTAAACTCTTATTTCTGTCAAAACTAAAATGTGGGTGTTGTGTTAAAAGCTCTGCCTTCTTCCTGCTGAAGCACCACATTACTAAGTCTTGACTTTGTTGTCATGACGTTACCTCCTTCATGCAGGGGAACTTCTTCTCACTGTCCAGTCTGGAGGGCGGCGGGACCTCCAGGCCACTGAGGGGGTCCAGAGACAGCGCGTCCAGGAACAGGTTCTCCGTTGGGCCTTTGAGCCTCATCGCAGCCCCCTGCTCCTCCAGCATGGCCTCAGAGTCTGAGTGGGAGCGCGTGGGGAGGGGAGGGACCGGCGTGGACGTGCACAGGGAGCGCTGGGAGCGAGGAGAGCGAGGTGACCGGGGGGCGTTGCAGGGACTGTCCTGAGGGGAAAATACGCCTCTGTGGCCGGAGCTGCCATCTTTGATGTCTATGCCCTCCCCCCGCCGGCTGTTCAGCTCCCTCTGCATCTGTACAAAGAACGACAAATAAATATGAGGTTTTCTGTAAAAAAATTAGCTTCTGAGAGACACTGTGTGTTTTGAAATATTAAAACACGGTAAAACACTTATCAGTCCAATTCTGATCAAATTTGGGCGCATGATGCATCGCAAGATCTTCTGAGGCTGGCAAAGGTTTAAGAAATCTCTTTTTATGTTGTTTATTGATTTTAGATTGGTCATATTTATTTAAAATGTGATGACTGTAGTCTTAAAGGAACCACTTTCTCTTACTTTTAAAAGTCTTGAGTTGAATTTTGTTTAATTCTGAACGTGTGAGATATTTTGCATCATCTGTTCATCAGATGACCGATTGTCAGTGCTTTCTGGTATCGATTTTTTTTAAAACAGTTTCTAAATTATCTAAAAGACATCCTTTGGCTTCTCCTTAGTTACATTTCTTGTCACACCAGTGTAAACATATTGACAATACGGAAATACTGCCTGATATAATGGTCTGGGTAATTTATAATTCTATAAAACCTGCAAAATCTTTCATGTTTACAGTATGTTATTGTTCATATCGTGCAGGAGAGGCCTTCGTCACACATGAACATCTTGCTTTCTTTTAACACAACAAACTGTTCTTCAACTGTACTTCTCGACTGCGAGTCACTAACTAATCCAACTGCAACATTTGGGGGTTAGGTGATTTACTTCAGGCTCCAGGTTAAAGGAGAACAGCCACATCACTCATTCACGTTCACCCTGCCAATCTGAGCAGCCCAGATGGTGACCTGCGCTTTATCGTTTGCTGCAACATCGCTGAATAATGCATCTCCGCTTCCTGCTCGGTGTCTCCGTTCAGCGGGCGCATCAGCACTTTCTGAGCTGGTAAAAGTGAGCAGTGTGCAGAGTGTGTTCCTGTTGTTATTATTCCAGTCCCTGCTTTATATGTTAATACTCTCACACGCACATTTCTACCCCCTCTCCCTGAACATCACACACACACACGAGGTGAGACGCTGCAGTTCGTTTAATTAAATCTCACAGAGGACATCAATTATTCAGGAAACCTCAGTATTTCTGCCCTGACTTTTATAAAGTAGCAAACAACGGAGAAGATAACCACCTTGGGGGCGTTGTCACTGATTCTCTCTCGTATCTACTCGAACAAACACCCACATACATTCCTTAACAAGGCTTCATATCTTTCAGTTGTGTTGTTGTTTTCCTAGTTTGATCTGTAAAGTTTGTGAAAAAGCAGTTCAGTTTAAAGTGGTTTTATGTACTTTATGCAGATTCTTTTTATGATCCATTATTCTGTTGATCATTCTTCAGTTTCACTTTTGATTTTAAGAAAAGCCCATTAACAAGTTCTAGTGGTCTTTAAATTATTTGTTTTGTCTAATTAACCTCCCAAAAGAGTTACATTTCTTATGCTATTACACACAAAAAAAGCAGCAAATCCAGTTGAAAAGTAATTATATTCTGTACGTCTTACCAAGCAAAAAAGCCAAACATTTGCTTGTTTCAGCTCCCAGAATGTGACGATTTACTTTTCTCTGTTGGATGTGATTGTAAAATTATTATCTCTGACTGTTAATCAGACGTAACAAGTGCAAGTTGTCATCTGTAGCTGAGAAACTGGGATGACCATCGTTTTAATTATCTCCTGATATTTTACAGACTAAACCAATTAACATATGTACCATCGACAGATTTTTTGTAATTGAAATAACTGTTAGTAGTAGCTCTGCACAGATACTCGCATGTGAGAGGATGAAAACTGTGAACCACAAAGCCCATTTGGTTGCTGCTCTGGAGGGTCCCGTAATTCACACATCTGTTTCCAAAGAACATGGAAATACTTTATGTACAGATTCATGTTATATAAAGGTTCAAATTAAAAGTTCTTTCTTGACTTTGGAAACAGATGTGTGATGTGGTAGCACAGAACAGCTACTAAATGGACCTTGTGGTGTAACTAATTTGTTTTCAAAGGTCAAGAATGAACTTTCAAACTCACTGTTTGAAGCTAACACGAACAGGAAGTAAAAAAAGGTGCTCAGAAAAATATAAATTTGAACTTTTACAACTCATCAGGCTCAAGAACAGCTACTAAATGAACCCTACTTATCTACATATTAAATACTTATTGCATGAGCGTAACTTGACTTTGACCTCATTCCTTATCCTCCTTTCTCTTTCTCCCCCTCTTCATCTTTTCCTCTTCTTCTCTCCCCTCTGTCTCTCACCCTCTCCATCTTGCGGTGGAGCTCCCTCATGCTGCCGTCCCACTCCTGCCGCTCCCGGTCGAAGCGCTCCAGCAGCTCGGCCCTCTCGCGTCCCCACCTCTTCTCTCCGTGCTGCAGCTTCCAGCGGAGGTCCAGGGAGGTGCTGTGGCTCTCGGCCAGCAGACGCCGGTGCTCCTCGCGCTCCAGCTTCAGGGCCCACTCTGGGTCTCCGGACGGCTCCCCTTCCCCTCCCTGAGCTTCGCCGCGCACCTTCCCTTGCACCTGCTCCTCCAACTGGTCGCAGAGCAAAGACACAGGGATGTTGGGTTGATTAGTCGTATGAGGTCATTATTATGGTGTTCAGAATATATACAAAGAAATAATGAAGGCAAAGAAATCCAGAGTTATTAGGAAATATCACAAAAACAATAATCTGGACAAGTATGGTGTTGGTTTGTTTATTAGATGTACTCTGTGACTAGAAAAGAGATGCCGCTGTTGAATATTTTTAATGTTTTTTTTTTCCCCTTTGCTTTCAATTTATCCTTTTTGCTGTTGTTGAGGTATAATTCCCAAAACTTATCTGCAAAACGCCGGAGGCACATAAGAAAATTCTTTTTTTGGATGAACCTCTGCTTTAATCTGAAGGCACAAAAAATACGACAGTTTGCAAAATGCCCACAACAACACAACACATTCTTGCAGACGATAAAAAGGAAGCTCTCACAAAATTGCTTTGATCTGTTTTTGTTGCCCCCATCTCTGGATCAATACCTTTTTAAAGTAGCAAGATGCATTATTTCTTAAAGTTTTGTAAAACCTCAAACAGTCGAGACTGAGATATCGCACACGACATACGGATGAACAAGCTTTCGCTTTTTTGAACTTTACTTTTTGATCTTTAAATCTGATCTTTTGGTCTTTAAGTTTAATAGAAAAAGAAAACAATGATGGGAAATACCTGAAAACAGAAGTGAGGTTCTTGCACAGCTACAAAGTTATAAATCAGCAAATCAACATTAATTTATGAATACGCTACTGGTGAAATGACTCACTGGGCCTGTTTATTTAGACAAACAGCACAACACAAAAGGAAATGCCACAGCTACATTCTCGAAAATTACGGCTCCTTTGTTCATTTCAATGAGACCAGACCGGCGATGCAGCGGGCAAAAAGGTTCAACCAGCATCATCCGTCATGGTGCCATGTTGTTCGGTCAAATACTGGTAGATTTAATTGTAACACGTATGATGCACTTCTACTGTTTACAAAGCACAAAATATAGGACAGAACTTTCTTGATAATAAAAGACTATCAGTAAGGTGCAAAATGTAAACAGATTAACGGTAAATGACATGTAGCTTTACATATGGTACCATTTCTCAAGGACAGGTAAATGTATATTATTATGTTCTTGATATTTCATGGATAAAATAATTGTTCCAAAAATTTTCCAGAAATGTAAAATCTGTCTTTAAATATATAAATATGTTTTAGGGTTGGATAAGCTGTCAAATATACAGATCTGTCACTCAAACTGGACTTCCTGGATTGTATTTCACTGTCAACACACCCAGACAAAAACAGAAAAACAAACCCCTGCGTTGGTTTTAGTCTCAATTCATAAAGAAAGAATAAGATGTCACAAAATACAGCTGATTTTTTGCAGCCCAAAGGGACACAGAGTTCAAACTTGAGTAAGGCCTGCCCTCCCAAATTTATATTTCAAACCACTCGTTGGGGGGGTGTTGGACCAAGGACACAGATGTACTGCAGAAATCTTCAAAGCTGCACAGCGACAGAGTAAAGTCACTCTGGAAGCTTCTCTTCTCCGGGCAGAGGAGAGCTTTGTAATCTTCAGACAGGCTTTCATCCCCCCCAACATAACAGTACAAACCACAGTCTGCAGCGCTGGAGCCGTGTGAAGAGCGAGTCAAGGCCGCCTTCAAACGTCGGCTTACATAACTCCCATTCACAAATGTTGGTCTTGTAAACTTTCATACTGGGGTTTTAAAACTGTCTGTATCCTGGACAGGGTAACGTGCACAGTAATAGCCGCTGACTGAATGCTAAGATGTAAACATTACATTATAAATATAGACAGTTATTTAGGAGGCGGCGTGCTTTGCCAGTGACCAAACCAGAGTATGACACATGAGCCATCCTGAACCACGATATTAATATATAGTAACAGTGACTCAAAAATCTTTACTTATATCCACGTGAGGATAATTTTCAATCCTGCTCTGCTCTGCTGGGCTGTGTAATAATGTTAAATAGAAAAAAACCCCAAAACAGCAGGTTAGGGGCATATTTCTGAAGTCTTAATCAGAACGATGCACAGTGGAGCCGGAAAAGGACTCGACGCGGCGTTATCAGAGGAAACTAAGTAAATGAGTTCTCGTCAAGGCCCCCAGCGACCTCCACTCTGTGGTAGGAAATGAGCCATATAAGAGCTGTACAGATTAAGTGCATAAGAGTTAAAAAGATAATCTTCCTCCCTCTAACTCAAACTGCTTAAATTGGACCCCAAAAGCTGCAGTTTCCTTTTTATCAGATAAAACGGAGAGGAGAGGCTGCGGATTTCAGGTGTTATCTTCCAACACGGTGGTCAAGAAACAACATATTCAATATCCTCAGATTGATCACATTGTTGGCTGCTGCTCTGCTCTGCCGTACTCTGCTGTACAGCAAACACGCTCTTCAAAACAGCGAGGATTCAGTGTCCCTCTGTGTCACAGTCCCCTACAAAAGCTGTTCCTCTCGCTGCAAACTCATCTTTTCTTCTGCCACGGAACTGAAATGCAGTCTACACAGCATATGTTAGGGTTAATTGGGGTGTCAGGATACAGATATTGTCTGGTCACGATGTCCACTGCCGATAAATTAAGGTTGGTCCTGTTGACAACTGCATAGAAACAGCCAATAATTTTGATGCTTTTAAATCTAAAGCCAGTCTGTATGTTTTCCTACTTCGGCGCCCCACGAAAGGGGAATATTAAAAAATAGATCATGGCAGATGGCAAGGCACACTGCTAACACTCCCATTTCACCTATAACAGTGATATTAACGGGCTGAAACCAACACAAACCTGCTCGTTTTTCTGACAAATTACTTTGTAACGTGAACGGGGTTATTCGGCCATTTACCCTGCAGCAGTTGCAACCAAGGATAAAACAATCATCAACGTGACAGCTTTCCAGAAATCCTGTCTCATAATATTACAAAATTTCTTTGTAGTGTTTTGGCATCTATTGTATGTTCAAACTCATTTGGTTTGTAAAGATATTTCTTCATCTCTGCCCCTAATTTTTGGTCGTTTGATCTGAACACCCAGAAACTCTTTTTTTTCCTTGGTGTCAGTGAAGAGTTGACCCACAATGTTGTTAATCCTGTTTAATAAGAACTATTAGCAAGAATCAAAGAGTAACTACAATATAAGAAGCCTTTAATTTGATTTCAATTGTAAATATTTTTTTTATATTGACATCGATATCATCTCTCAGCAGCCTCTGTACAAAATGACTGGTATCAGCCTTCATGTTCTTGCATCAGTTGAGATGATCATAGTCTGTTCCTAATCTACAAAGTATTTACACCCCAGTTAGGTGTATAAGTGAGCGCTTTAAAAGCTGTTTTGAGTTCTGTAAGAAATGCTTCGAGGCACATCGAGCCATTAAGCACAAAGCTGAATTAATTAGTTTGCACAATGACAGAATATATCCATTACTAAGTGCCAAGCAAGTGATTCATCATTTTCTTTGTTGTTTTACTGGAAGCTGTCCTTCCTATTTTAATTTAATTGTTGAATAGTGATTATAAATTGGATTCTGCCCATTTGTTTGTCATTTGCGATACGGAATAAGACACAACATTTATTTATTTAATTGCCGTGCTTTCATGAAATCAAAAGAGACTGATTGGCACAGAGGGGGGTCAGCTGAAATGACAGGTGAGAGAATATAAAGATTTGTTTTTCTGGACTTGTTACCGGTTTGCCCTGAGAGGGATTTCATGCGTGGGAAAGTCAACATGTTTACTGTCGCCTTGCTGGTTACTGAATGCACTGCTAATTTTCCACACCAGATTGTGTCCTGTCCCTTTAAGGTGGGCGCTGAGACGCCATCTGTACCTGGGCGACCTGGCACTTCATCTCTGCCCACTTGACCTCCCAGGCGGCTTTGTCATTGGCGTAGGACTGCTGCAGCTGGCATCGCCGCGTCTCCTCCTCCTGCAGCTCCTCTCGAAACTCCTCCAGCAGCGTCCGCAGGGCCTGCAGCACTTGTCGGTTCTCGCCAAACTGCACAGAGGGAATCCAGACGAGACAATCAGCAAAAAACACAAAATTTTCAAAAAGGTGAAACTCAAAACACACATGCACATGGCCATTTTTTCCCTTATCTTGGTAGTCCTGTTTCTTGTTTTTTCATCTGAGCCTGTGTCCTCTTTATAAGTTTGCTTTGCTTTATAAATTAGTTTACTAGAATTTCTCCATCCCCTTCCCCATCTGTCTTCATGTCCTGTTTTTTTAAAAAATCTTTATATTTCCCATGAATCCTTTTCTTCCTTCCCACCATTAAAGAACTACATTATGCACACATAGAGGCTGTAAATATAAAGTTGCACTCAAAATCCTACTAACTGATCTACTGAGATCAAGTTAAATTCCCGTTGGAAGCTTTTAATAGTACAGTAATTAAAGCTGCAACAAAAACCTGTTAGTTAACTACAATGCTGATTTATTTTAGTCTAATTATGATGCACGGGGTGTGAGAAAGTTTAGACAATCACATTTAATATCTGCATTTGGGTTTATAATGGCTTCAGGCGAGGAGAGAACAGCATGTGATTCGTGAAGTGTCTGCTCAGAGAGGTGTGTAGAGGGCTGTTTTCCTCTGGTGGTCCTGCTACAGAGAGGCTTCAGGTTCTTGGCAGGAAGCAGTGAAGCAAAAAGAAGTGTGCGAGTAAAACATCACCTCGAGGTATCGCCACGGCGTCGCCAGCTCTGCTGAGAACACGATATGAGCTCGGGTGCCAAAAGGCAAGTGCACTTTAATACAGAAGAAGCAGAGCCAGGAAAAAAAAGTGGTTTCTATTTTTGTGATTGTAGATTCAAGCTGAATAGACTTTATGCTCATTGTTCTCCTGTTGTGTATGTAAAGATGGATCATACGAGCAGAAGAAAAATATTTTCATTCAGTGAATTCCCTGATGAAATACTTAAGAAAAGATCTAAAAACGTTCCTAAGACACTTTTAAAAGTAATATAAGTAGAAGCTGCCAGATATCTGCAGTTTAGCCTTAGTTTTTAGTTCCCTTTGGAGTTTTCCTGCAAATAAACAATTATGTTCTCCTCTGCTGTGTGTACTATTTTAGACCTAACAAACATGTTGAATGCTTTTTCGTCCTCCTCATAAATCATTTGCAAAGTAGTTGTTTTGATAGATTTTGTTTTGAGGCATTTAACCTTCATTTGACAATACACAACAGAGAGGAGACTGAAAATGAGGAGAGAAAGAAGTGAATTAATTTACATCGTGGTTCCAGCAAAATTCCAGCAAAGAAAAAAAGCTATCGTGTGCAGAATTTTAAAATTTCCAACTTTGGCACCATGTTGGATAAAAGTTACACATGTTGTACTAATTTTATGTTTTACTTATTATTTTCTTTCACAAACAAAGACAAATGCAATCAGAGGACGGTTATCAGTACAACTGTTTTTTATATCCTTCACCAGCTAGAAATCCATCCCTTATGTTTTGGACCATTTTTGGAGCAGTGGTCAGCATGATGCAGTAAGATGCAGTAAAATGAGTATTTTTAAGAATTCATGTGCACGTCTTTTGATTTGGGAGTAAACTACAGGGAGGAAACCCAGCGTGTGTTAGTGCAATCAGATCCAAACTCAGCATCCTCTTGCAGGGAGGTGACAGTGCTAACTAGAGCGCCCCCAGCTAAATAAATCCTGGTGAAATTCAATCATAGAAAGTGTTCAAGATATTTCAAGCCTATTTGAGAACTGTTATGTAAATTTACATTCTGAAGTCCTTGTTAACAGTCCTTGCCTTACAAATATTAAAATGTACCAAGTAGAGTTTCCTACACTAAGTGTGATGAAAAGTAAGAACTGCTGTGGGAAAAATCTCATCATCTCATCTACAGTATTTACAGTATTTATTTATATGTAAGCACTCAGTATCCGACGTTGGCAGTACCATGGGGGATGAATGAATCAGGATTTTTCCCTCACCAAGCTGCCAAACTGCTGAAATTATATCCAAGTCTTCAGTGAAAACTTTCAAAGACCTCTTTACGGCTTAACATACTATTATCTCGCTCTGGCTGCAGGAATTATCGTCGTTGCTCGGTCTGCTCTGCCGTAGTAGCCACGTGTGCTAATGCTTACTAAAGCAAGTCTGCATTTCTGCTCTCATGCATAAAGCTTAATATAGTCTACTGGGCACGCTTGTTAAAACAGGAGAACTGCTCATGGAGTAGAGCAGCAATGTCAGATCACTGTACAAACCATTTTTATGATGTTGTGGAAAAATCAAAACATAAGACCAAGCAGAGCACTTAGGCCTGCTTAATAATGCACCCAACCCAAAATGCCTATGTACTTTCTTTACTTTCACAGAGGGGCACAGTGGTTGACAGACGAACTGAAAGCAGATCTCAACACACGCCATGTCCGGTAAAACTTCCTCCTCTGAATCATCCGGCAGCCCGAAGAACACAGCTCCTTTTGTCTCCTTCGAATGTAAACTGAGAGTCCTTGTTTTTGTTTGAACAGTATGCCCAAAACTGGGTGTACTCAAAATAATTACTGCCTCTAACGGGTTATCTAGGCCAAAATTCTCATTTGCATAGGATGCCAAACAGCTCTAATGAACGGCTGCCAAACATTCATTTGAACGCAATTAAAATGAATGAGAGAAATAATAAAAGGCTTCGATGAATGTCCAAACGCTCTCTGTGCACCAATTTACTGAGAAAATGTAAGTTCCTTCCAGTTCATTCCCCTGCACTGCAACTTTATTATGTGTGTGTTTGTCTGTGCATGCATGCATGTGTGTATGTAATTGTGTATCTTGTTGGTTGCTACTGTTACTGCGTAGGTTTCTATTGTATTATAGTTCAATAATTACAGTATATTTAAAGTTTGTGTTTTATTTATATATTTTCTATGTGTGTAGCATGGAGGGGCTGACAGCTGCACTAAATTGTGCAATCCTGTGACAATAAAGCTTGTTAACTACCATTATAATGTTTACAATTATAAATACTTTACAATACTTCAAAATTCTTTGACTGAGTTTGATGCTTTTACTATTATTTAAATACCCGTTAAAACATCACAGGTCTGGGATGTCTGAGACTCCATAAATTACGTGTCTGCTCCA
The DNA here is from genome assembly GCA_023238725.1 of Scortum barcoo. NCBI lineage: Eukaryota > Metazoa > Chordata > Actinopteri > Centrarchiformes > Terapontidae > Scortum > Scortum barcoo. The sequence continues at coordinate 10,343,359 of CM041533.1, forward strand.
TCAAACATATTACAAATGTGAAGACCTTTAAAGGGATATTTCTTGAGGAATGGCAACACTCACGGGGAGCAGGCCGGACTATAAATTGATGACTTCTGGAAACTACTGGTATAATTTTAATTCAGACATATGATGGCTGCCAGATGCTTCATCGTACAGCAATATAAAACAAAGATCATATCATTTTCAAAGCACAATAAAACTTCAATTGTTTAACAGATCAGTGTAATAAAAATAATGAGTTGGTTTCAAGCTATTAGGTGTGTGCACATCTTTCAAAATAAATTAGACACTCGTATCTCCACTGTGTTTTATTTCTCACCAGACTGTAGGCTTAATCAGGGTTTATCTGCCTGAAGGATTCTGGTTCACAAAAAAATCCTCAAACAAAAATAGACAGTGGAGCCACTGGAGCTGAAGGTTTTTCCATCTAATTTTATCACTACAACATTCGGCTAAAAACCAGAGGAGGAGAGGTGATTACCTGTCTTTGATGCTGCAGGTGTCGATCAGGTGACGGCAGAGGGATGATGGGCGTGGTGTCGGGGACGTCCCCCGGAGTTCGTGGTAAACACAGTCTGTCATCTCGATCTGACTCGCCCTCCGCCTGCTCCATTATCACTCCCAGCTCTGGGACGCCCTCCAACTTCTCAAACTGGAACAGATGACACATCCATGAAAAGCCTGTGTTTTAATTCATGTACTTCTTTGCTTTTCTGCCCCAACATGCTCTGTTTCAGGATCGCAGTCACTGTGCCTTTCCCATCATGCAAAAGGTAGGAGGCGGTGAGTATCTTTACCCATGGACACTTACAGTCACGCCATGTAATAGACAAAGCAGTTACGTTTTGATGCGTACATTGTTTTAGTTTTTGTAACTGAATTTGCCCCATAAAGATATACTATTATTCACACCTATTTGACAAGGTAAGGGTCTGCAGGGAAAGGAATTATGGGAAAAGTCTCACTGTCCTTCCTGAACCTAAATCACTAAACTTTAACACATTTAAACAAACTGAAGTGATGAACACGATCATGCCTTTATAAAATAAAGAGTAAATATAATATAGTGCCTACTGCAGTGGTATGTGCTGTATATTTGGTGGTTTGATGCCCCTTTTTTATCTTTATTTAAACTTTAATGTCAACTAATGGTGGGATTTTTACTATGACTTTTTTACTATTTGTCCCGCGTACAAAGAGCAAAAGACAGAGCTCCATGCAAAAGACAGTGAAGCGCTCTCACTAGACCACCTTTTACAAATAAAGGCTGAATTAACGAGCGTTACCTTGTTCTTGGCAGCGTTTCCATTTTCTTGTGTGTGTGTGTTTTTATGATTTTGGATCTCCTCTGTCATCATATTTAATATCAGGCCATTATGTTAATCCCTCCATCAAAGTCAGCAGAATTACAGACAGTGTGCAGAAAAGTTTCAAAACCTCTATCCTACTCATGTGCCATCCAGGGGGAAGGGCACAGGAGGAACTTTAAAACTCGAGAGGCAAATGAGAGCCCAGTTGTTGAATGTCACAATATACAATCCAATGAGGCTGATGATTTGCTGTGACACTCAGTCTAACCTCCAGTAGGGAAAAAAAACCCTCTATGAGAGCATCCATTACACAGATGGCTGTAAACCATCTGTTTTGTAATATATTTTACTCTCTTGTGGTGATTGTGGGCTTTAGAAATCGACTGGCTTGAGAAAATGCTCTGTTAGGATTGAATGTCAAGTCAAGGATGTGCTGTAACATCCAGTGAAGTACACCTGCTGCACCATCTGAAGGCGCACATGACTCAAGAGAAAATTCATTTAATATTCAGTAAATAAACAATGGAATATCTCACAACAAAGCAGTGATGTGAGTTGATGATGCAAAATTTGTTGGAGCTGGGTGGACGATGTAAGCAGTGACACCCGGACACAGCTGAGAAAAGATCAGTAATTGCAGAAAGTCAAACTCCATCAGCAGAAATTTTGGGGAAAAAGACTTCACAGTCCTGCCCAAACTGTGATCTCTGGGGAAGTGCAGCGCAGAGCTATGAATGCTTAACATTCACAAAAACGCCAAACAAAACAAGCAGAACACGAATCTCACAAATTACGAGTTTAATCAACCAGGAGCTCGAGAAGATAACAAGAAAAAGTGAAGCATCGACCGCCGAATCAACACGCTGAACAACAAATGGAGTCGCTCATCCAGCTGAGGAACCAATTAACCAGACTATCAATCAATCCTGAGGAAGAACCTGCTTCCTAGTGGGAAGTACACGCCTTAAAGTGGCACTGGACTCAAAGTAATTCAGTCTGCTGACATTTCCGCCATCTTGTTCCTAAAAATCGACCGAAACTACAACCTGATACGCTTCAGTGCTTCGTGACAACTTTATCAGACTCCTGACTCACCTCCGGATGAACCGTCTCCTCTCCGGAGTCGTCCTTGTGGCCAAGCCTCCAGTGCATGAGGATCCACCTGAGCTTCATGTAGAAGATGATGCTGTTGCGTCTGAAGAGACGGACCTCCTGCTGCAGCATGGCTCTCTCCTGAGTCCACGGCACCTCGTGGCTGAGTCCCTGCAGCTCCAGACCTCCACGCTGGGCCTCCAGATGCAAACACTCGTCTTCCTGCTGTAGAAGACATCAAGCGATTCATATAGTCAATAGAGGGTTTAAATGTCAGATACTTTATGAAGATAAGTAAGTCACATGTGACTAATATACCATGTCATTGTTCTCTATAGTTCCACATATGTGGTGTCTTGCAATGTTTGAGTGGGTCTATTTATTTGAGAGGAACTTTAACTGAAATGTATCATGTATCATGTGTCATTTAAAAAAAAAAAATTATATCTCATTATAATCTGGTCCATGACTATTTCTCAAAGCCCAAGTTAAGGTATTTATATAGCTTTTTTGGTCCAACCTGCTGTACAAAACCCTAAAGATATTTAGTTTAATTCCAAAAGATTAAGAAAACTTTGAACATATTTACATGTTGCAAACAAGATCCGGAGAACATGATATATACTACATATTTTTGTGTACTTGATGAAAATGATAAAAAATCTTCATCTTCATCTTCATTAAAAGCATCATTTTGTAAGAATACATGTGGTGTTGACCATATGTTTAGGTGAATGAAGTCATGTTGGCATGTTGCAGTCGCTCTGAAGTCAGCTTAAACATCAGTCTTAGTCTAAAACTAACTGCAGCTTTCGGATATTGAAGCTGACACTCAAAACTTTCTTCCCTCTCCAGTGGTGACACTTAATTAAAATTATGTTCAAACTTCAGCAAAGATAGCAGAGCAAGTGAAGTGTGATACCGGTGTTCTTATGTTCATAATCGAAAGGCATTCAAACATGCCGTGACTGTGTGCATCGTTGTACCTGAGGCAGAGAAACGACAGGTTCCCGTTCCTCCGTCACAGCTCTCAGCCTTCGTTCGTGATCCAGACGAAACTGGATGTCAGAAGCAGGCGTGTCCCGGAGCTGAACCCACAACAGCACAGCACACAGTCACTACCAACACTTTGGATAAACCACTTCATGTATTGATAACTCTCTATCATTCGCGTGTGATCCTTCTGTAAAGCTGTATTTGATCGTCAAACAAAACCACAAGGATTTGAGCACCAGATAGTTAGACTTGATCTTATTTGTTATCTTCAGTCTCCAAATTGAGCAGCACTGAAAAACCTCAGATGAGACTGACTTTCACACAAATGGTAATGAATTATAACTTATTCTGCAACATCTCCAGAAATTTAATCTTATGCTGCAGTTTTTTTTTCACTCAGAGAAATCAAAGCTTCATGATCAAACAAACTCTTGCAGGAATAGCTCAGACAGTGTGGGAAATAAGCTTATTCACTCATTCAGTTCGATGAAAGGACTGACAGCGCTCTCATTAGCATAGCTTAGCATAGAGACTGGAAACAGATGGAAACAGCTAGCCTGGCTCTGTCCAACACTAAAAAAATATCCTCCTACCAACACCTCTAAAAACTGAAGAGTGTGAAGAGTGAAAATGACTTCCAGGAATCTTGACATCACTGCGAGGTTGCTGGGCAACCAGTGGAGAGATATACAGAGAAACAGTCGAGCACACAAACTCTTTCAAGATAACAACTTATTTTTTTCACTTTGATATTTGTACAGATTAAAGCAAGCAAAGCAGTTAAACAAGATGTGTTAATTAGTGAGCTTCAGAGGTGCTGGGAGGAAGATTTTCTCTTTACTTTGGTATTGAGCTAAGCTGTTTCATGCTAAGCTAGCTGTTTCCCCTCTTGGTTTCACATTTACCGTACAGATATCAGAGTGATATAAATCTTCTCATCTGACTCCTGGCAAAGAAGCGAACATTTCCCACAATGCTGAACTCTTGTTGGCTATGTGTTTTTTAATGATCTCAAGGTCACTGTGATGGCTAATATGATATTGTCGCTGGATAAATACTGTACATTAAGAAACTCTACCTGAGCTGCATGACACTGACAAAACAGCGTCATCTAAATAATTTCTTTCTCACTACAGGTGAAAAAATGTTCATAGGGAAATGAGATGCTTATGTTTATGGTTTTGGATGTAATGGTTCTTCCTCGACTCGTTTTCATCCCTGTCTGTCCTTGTGCAAACACTCAAAGTGCAGACTCTGACAATTTGGATAATGCAGCGGTCTATAATGCGATTTCTTTCTGCAAGCGCTGTGTGCGGGCGTTCGCTGCAGCCTCCAACAGTAAGTTGAGCTGTTCAGTGTGTACTGACCCTGGATCACCTCCCTGTCAGCCCAATGTCAAATGCAAATCACACAGGCCTAAAGTGCAGCGCTAATCCTGCCATATCCAAGCTGCTTTCCCATTCATTCATTTCACCTCACAGATTACACTGCAGCAGAGAGCACAGGGACACAAAGACATCCACACGAATGTGCTGTAACTGTAACTGTAATAGTAATGTGTCACATCGCCGCTGCCACTGCTCTGCATTACATAACAGCGGGCAGTTTCTCTATGAGCACAAGCATGAGGCAGCGATTATGAATCAGAGTCCTACGATTACACAGCCGGTTTATTAAACAGCCGAGTCACTGAAGGATTTAACAGATCTGAGCTGATGTGTGCTGCAGAGACATTACCGCTCGCCCTCTTTGATTGTGCTTTTTGATTTAGTCAGTGTGTGTGTATAAAGTGCACTGTGACACTTTTAACATGCGTCTGATATGCTGACTCGAGTCGTGACAGCGCAGCCAGTGATGAATTGGTGCCAGAGGACATCACTACAGAGTGCCCTGTGTGCAGACTCGGTGCATACAAGTCTTTATATAGTGTAGCTGAACTCCTCTTAACACAAAATGTCCAGGGCCACATGGTAGAAATTTATAAATCAATAAGAAAATGTTGAACCAAAAGAGTTAAATAAAAACAAAGAGAAAACAAAGATCGGTGGCTGTAGGAGTGGATATTTAGTGTGAAAGTAGAGCGAGTGGATGAAGTGAAATCGTGTTCAGCATCAAAAAGTGACTGTGGCTGGAGTGTCACTATACATGCTGGACTGAGGGGCCTTCTGCTCATAACAAACCCTGTGAAAATTTGACCCCGTTATTTAAAATCAGCCGTATTTAAGATATATTGTGCTCTGAAACACTTGGAATATTTGGGGTGAGATGTGAGAAAGAATTTCAGAATTGACTTTCGATGGATAAATATGGAAGTACAGCAGATACACTTGTTTCAGATCATATTTAGAGATTGTTTATCTTTTGTTCTTTTCATTTTTTTCTTTGTTTCCAGTTAATAAAATTTACAGTCAAACTACTGAGAATTGACCTGTACCTGTAAATGTTAAGAACTGGTAAAAACAAATCCCAGAAGTGCCCAAAACATTTTCTTTTTCAGTATAATTCTTCAGCAACACTTAATCAACATTTAATTATTTAATTTTAGGTTTGTCCATTGTGATAATTTTCATGACTACACTTGTCTGTTTCTTATACTGACTATGAAAAATGTTAAATTTGAACTAAATTGAAAATGACATGCCTTTGGAGCATCGACCTGCCCTGCAGAGCTGTTTCACAATAGAGAGAAAGGACTAATCGCTCTTTAGAGAAGAAAACAAACCAGATTTGTCTTTGAATCAATTTAAATGATTATAAAATAGAGTCCAGGTCGACAGAAGGCCCGTGTGGGGCTCACGGTGGAGCCAGTGTCAACTCAGTCCCACAGGTGGAAGGGAGATGGAGGAGGGAGGAGGCACTGACCTCTGCTCTTAAAGCCAGGGGCCTGTGGTACCTAGTGAGTCCCGTGGCTCCCCTGCTCTGGGCCTGGCCCCCACCCTGGCTCTGGCTCTGGGGCTCCACGCCTCGCTCCTGTCCTAGACGCCACTCCAGCTCATCCCTCTGACCGGACTGTGAGTGACGTGGTGGGGTGGGGAAGGGAGGGGAGGAGGGGGGAGTGAGGACGGCAGTGGGTGTAAAGGGGTTAGGGGGATGGGTGACAGGTGCAGGATACAGGGGTGCAGGTAGTGGTGGTGGTGGTGGCATTGGGGGAGATGTGTGAGGTGGATTGTGGACAAAACAGACAAGAGACAACAAACGGAGTGAGGAAAGAAAGCGGGGGGAAATGGGGGGAAACAAACAAAAATAAAAAAAGAGAAAATGGGTAAAGAATATAAGCGGGGGGGGGGATTAACTAACAGACTACACGGTGTGGAGAAGAACAAACGGACTAGAGTACGAAGAAAAGCGCAAAGAGAAAGACCAACTTAAAGATGACGGCGTATGAGAGAGATGAGAAGAGAACGAGAATGAGGATGAACAAAATCATGGGCTGAAACATCTGGCGGGAACACAAAGAGGAACAAAGAGAGGGAGTCGGGGGGGAAAAGAATGCAAAACACTTGTTATGAAGCGCATGCAATGAGGGATACATGAGTCCAAACCAACAGCTGAGAGATACCACGGCAAACTGCAGAGCGAGAGCTAGCACGCTAAAGGTTTTCAACACATGCCGGTGCACAGCCGAGTGTGTTGGAGAAGCAGTCAGCTAAGGAAAGTTGCGTACAATGCACATTCTTTCTTTTTGATTTTTTTCAGACATTACAGCATTTAAAATACACTGGAGGCATTTAAGGCTTCAGTCGGGCTTTAAAGACAGCGCCATGCTAGTTTGCCCCCTTTGTAGCAGTGCCCACATTTTATTTTTGTAAGTGAGGATTCTTCAGCTAGCAGGAACTTTGTGTTGCTGTACTAAATACAATTTCAATCCCTTGCAATTATGAACCAGCATCTCAAAAAATTAGAATCCATTATCTCATATTTGCACCACTTTCATCTCGTCTTTTACCTGATGGTCTGAGGACTGAATTGCTGTATAGTTTAGTAGTATAATAATAATAATACAATGATTAAAACGTTTGACAGGTTGATGAATCTGAGTTTTGTTAAAATCAGATATACAGATGTCCTAAACACTAGATAATTACAAAAAAATACATATATATATTGAATTTGTGTACAAGACTCTTTGGTACCTCCATGATCAGTATCTTGTAATTATAAGATGCGTTTGTGGGATTTGTTTTTATGGGTAAGTCATAATTGGAAGATAAACATCTTGCATATTTAGACTTTTATCTCATAATTATGTTGTAAAGATCTCATAATTACAAGATCTGAATTTTACTTGATGGTCTGAAGGTCTTTGCACTGAAATGTCATTAAAGCGACTACAAGTGATGCTTTGTTGTGTCAGGCGCATCTTATTATTACGAGATAACAAAGCCATACTTAAAAACATTACAGGGTAAAGATAAGATTAAAATCTTAGAGTTACAGATCTCTTTACTCTAAAATAAACATATTCTGGAAGTAATAACTGTGAGAAAACATTTCTTTTTTTTTCGACGTGACTGCGCTTCGAGTCAGATCTTAATTTACAAAATCTATTATATTTACATTTGCTCTCTCTCTCTTTGCTGCTGCAGTGACATTTTTTTGCTCTGTAGTCTAACACATTTCACACAGCTTTGATAATCTTCCAGAACTCTCAATGGATGGAGGCCTTATTGCTTTGTGCAGGTGTGAGTTGTTAGTACAGTGGTTAGCTTTGACTAATCCACCCAGCTTCACCCAGACTAACCAGCAAGTCCTACAGGCATAGGAGCAAAGCAGAAAACAAAAAGTCATTGGATAGAATGAGTATGGAGGCAGCTTCAGTCTATTATCTCTACAAAGCAGATTGGGTTCTTGCAGTGAGAAATATGTTCGAGGAGCTGTTTGTTTTATTCCATACGACAGTCGGGCAGATTAGAAAAGACATCCAAGATGTCCGCCTGATCATGCAGCACAGAGATAATGAACCTGCTTTGGAAGGGTAAACAGCATGTTGACATGTTGACTGAGCTGCAGTAAAAACAGGAACAGAAAGCGGGATGCCAGCCAGCGAGGTTCTTCCACAGGCAACTCACACAACGCCATGCAACTCTGGTTGAGACTCTTTTTTTTTGAACGGAGGTTATTTTAGACAGTGCACACATTTTTATGGTTTGTCTCCTTGGCAACACTGTGGAGTAACTAATCCCACGTGTGTCTGCGTGTGTGTGTGATGATATGTTGTGCAAACATAATAGCTACACCATTTATTTGTCATAATGAGTCATACAAGTCATGACAGCATGGTGTAGCAAAGCTGTAAAGAGAGGAAATATTTACTGAATTTCATCATGCAACAGTTCACTATGTCAGGAAAAGCTTTGAACTGAGCCAAATGGAAGAAGCTGCCATAACACCTTTGGTACTTACTCCATTCATACCAAGCACCCTTTCAAGCACCCTCCTAAGCACCCTCCCTCGGCCCTGGCTGACTGGGAGCAGGGCAGCTGCAGACAGTGAGTGCAGGGAGAAGGAGGCAGGCAGGGCTGCTGGCTATGAGGATGTGCATGGAGATGCAGATGTGGATGTGGCAGCAGCGGGAAGCGATGGTGGTGGGTCAGGGGAGGGTAGGCGGTGGCGGTGGTGCCAGTGTGGTAGAGCTGGGTGGCTTATGTTGGAGCGGGGCCGGCTATATCACCCTGTGCTGGCACCGGAGGTCTCGGGAAGGGGGTCTCTCAACATCTATTTCCTCTTGAGATTTTAAATGATAGGTTCGGATTTTTTCAGATCTCTCAAACATGTCTCATGATGGTCTAATCTCAGCTTTTATAAGTGGGTGACCAATCCAACGCCTGGCGCACAAATGCCCCGCCCTGGTCAAACCGTGACTCCACTGAATGAAACTGGGGACAAAATCCACTGTCCTCGCTTTATACAAAAACACATTCTTAGTGAAAGTTCATTTGTGGCCTCAGTAGTCTGTGTTATCTTAATTAAGCTGGAAACTTAAGACAGATCCACCACAACTCAGTGAGGAAACACTGTCCAGCAAAACACAAACAGGGAGTTTCATACAAAAAAACGTAGCTTTTGTTAGAAACCAGCTCAATTTCACTAACTTAGACTACTGATGCCTCACATTAGCTCAGCTGGTTTAGCACTGCATTGCCGGACTCTTGATGGAGAGTTTTTTTTAAAAACATTGACATCATCTGAGGCAATTTAATATTAATGCAGTTCAAAAGTTTTTTTTTAAACAAATGTAAACAAACTGGTGTGTAAAATCAGCACACTCCCCCTTTGAGTATACATTTGCACACATAACAAGGACTGTGGATTTTCTTTTTCCTATTTCTTACATCGCAGTTGCACCACTACCTTTATGGAGGTACCAACGCACAAATGGGCAGGGGAATATTTTATTAAGATAGACTTGAAAAAAATCCGAACCTATCCTTAAAGCAGTGTTGTCCCACAACTTAATGAGATTTCCACTGGCAGGCGAGGCTGCGGATAGTGTGTGTTCTGTTAAAGATGTAAGGTGCTGCCACTGTCTTTAATTAGAGCTGATTTCTCTACACACAGTGCTGACTTAGGATTTCATTTAGCTTATTTTAGCCTTAAATTGTCCCCTAATGACTGCTGCACTCAGGGACGTTAAATCAAAACCTAAATGAATTCTCACTTTTATAAATATATCAATGACTTTTTTCACGGTTAGCTCTATATCTGGATTCTGCCAGCTACTCAACATGATTTTAAAAACTAAATACTTTTATCTACTCCTTTTTTAAGACAATGAAGCCATCTGGTGTGATGTGGTCTTTTTTCCTGGGACATGATATCATCTGGACATCAAGGTGGGATGCTTTTGATCAATCTTCAAACATATGAGTCAATCTTCTTATGCAAGATTTTAAAAGAACATCTTTTTTGCAGTGCTCTTAAGAAAATCCAAATTATTGACTTTTTTTTCCCTTCATGACTAACTGCCATATTGGCTGACAGACCTTCTGCCTTATTATTGATATCCTGCTGTTTGTAAAAGAAAAAAGCAGCCACAGAAAGAAAATGTCTAAATGTACTGAAAGATGTCCCCTTAACAAAAGGTCACAGGGAGTCTATCCATTGAACTTACCTGGAAGTCAGTCACCAGGTCTCTTCCAAAGGTGCCGATGGGAGAGTCACGGGACATGGAGGTGACAGTGGACAGGAAGCTGCTGGACTCTGTGAGGTTTGGCATGGGTGACAGATCATCTGTCCTTTCTCTGAGCCCCTCCCCTACATGGTCCAGCTTCTCCATGAAGATGTGGAGCTCGGTGCGGAAAGCCTTCATGCGAGTGTTGATGGTGTCCAGGACCTGGGTGTCTGGTTTGCTTCCAGACGCCGCCCCTCCTTCTAGGCTCTCTCCTGTCGTCACCAGCAGCCTGCCCTCAAAGATCAGACTGTCAGTGTCTGTGATCAGACGGTCCACCGTCTTCCCGAGCCTTTCCGCCTCCCGTTTCACGTTGGTGAATGACTCCCGCTCCTCCCTCCTGCGGTTGGCCAGTTCAGCGGCACTGAGCTCGCTGCCATCTGAGGGCTTCATGCTTCCGAACCCTGAGGTGGTTGCTGTTTTCTCAAACAGGTCTTCAGAGTCACTCTCGCCCCCAATAGGGCCCTCTCTCTTGGGGTGGAGGAGAAGAAGTCGCCCTGCTTCCTCGTCCTCGGCAGCTTCTCGCCGGCCTGCGTCGCTCTCTGCATCGCTGTCTCGAGGGCTGCCGGTGCGCAGCCCCAGGTGTGCAGCCAGGTCGCAGCGCTGGACGTTGGACATGAGGACTCGGTTCTCGTACTGCAGCTTCATCACCTTTCCACTTAGCTCGTTGATCTGCATCCTGGCTGATTTAAGCTCTTCCATCATCATCCCGCTGCTGGAGCCATTGCCGTTCCCCCCGTTACCAGGTTTGAATAATCCTCCCTCAGTGCCCTCCTCGCCAACAGGCCCAGAGCTGCTGCTGGGGCCAAACTTGAAGCGATTGAGTTCAGATGTCAGCTGCCTGTTGTGGTCCTCAATCTCTGAGATGGAGCGACGCAGCAGCTCAGCCTCCTCCTCCACAAATTGCAGGTGGCGCCGTAGCTCACTTGCCGACTCCAATGCATCGCCACCGTATGGCGACGAGGGCATGCTGGAGAAGGGTTCCCGCCCAAAGCAGTCTCTTTCATACTGACAGCGGATGTCTTCGTTTTCTGCCCGCAGGCTACGATTCTCCACTTCCAGCTCCACGATCTTTCTGCCCAGGATGTTCGCCTCCTCCTCCACCAGCTTGAGCCGCAATCGCAGCTCAGCCTCTCGAGTGGTGTGAGGACCACCACCTGAGCACTCGGCCAGGGGGAGCGGACTGTCCACGTCCCCGTAAACTGACTTGTACTTCTGCAGCTCCTGCTCCAGTTCGTCCTTCTCCCGGCCAAGCTTCGCCATCTTTTTTCTCATCAGGCTGGACTCCTCCTTGCAAAACTGGAGCTGGCACCTGAGGTCTGCGCTGTCCTCCTAGCATGGTGATACGGACAAGGATGGCACAATTAAAAACTTGGGATTAAGCTTGTGATATATACTTTTGTTTTTGTAAACAAATCCCCTGAAAAGACCAAAACCAATCATATGTTAGATTTCAATACTGCCCTTATTGCCCTTGCAATACTGTCCTGTCTGTGGCACTCAGTCCCCAAGCCCATTCATTCTTACTGAAGATGTGCATCTTCAAGATATAAACAGATATACAAATGTAAAATAAAAAAAAAAAAAAACATAATTTCCTATTTGGGCACTATGGTTTTAAGCTAATATTCTGCAAACACAAGTAAACAGCGCATTTGATAAGGACTATTTTCAGGTGAGTATTTACAGCAGCGGGACAGTGTATGCCGACCTGAGTCATAATAAACCGTGTTCATGGTAATAAAGGTAATTATCAGCTTGGTGCAATGGTGTGGAAACAATGATGCCTTATTGCACAGAGGAATAAGATATAAAGGCTTTGGCAAAACAGACAGCACTTGTTAGTGGGATGAGTTCATTGTTGGTTTTGGTCTTTTCGTTGTATCTGCTGACAAAATATAGAATATAATACAGTAAACAATAACAAACATACAGTATTTCTGAATTTTGAATTCAGGGTAAAAGTAGAGTAATTCATTCTTACCTGACTTGTGGATTTCTTGTCTTTGAATGTTTCTCTGCTGCCTCGTCTCCTCAGTGCAGTCTGTAAAGAGAAGCATGTAAAACATGTAATCACATCCTCCACACTGATTTTAAATTATTCTTCCAACTTTCAGTGCTGCTATACGAGGGAAACAGAAAATGGTAAAAACCAACACACAGTACAGCGATGAAAGTAATAAAAGGGGCTTTGTGAATCCAATAGTGAGGATCTCTGCAGTTTATGCTATCGATATTTGCATATAGCCAGTGTTTATACAGACTTGGGCAATAACCTTCAATTAGAGTAATGACGATGGTACTGCAAACACTGATGCAGTGGAACAAATGTGTTTAACATGTACACCAGCTCCCCTAATGTGAAGCAGACTCTGCCGAAGACCAGAAGAACATTAATCTATGTGGATTTCTTACATAACATTTCCACCATCAGGTCAAAGCCAAGTCTAACAAGGAAGTATTTACTCTAATGCAGATCACATGACATAATTACTATCTGATTCATGCACATAGTAATGGTAATAGCCTGTATCAAATGCCAACATCTGGTTAGCCTGTCGGTTGTACTGCGAGTGAGTGCAGAAGCAAAGTCAAAGGACCCGAACGTGACGGCTACGCTCAGTATTAAGTTCAGAAAAACTTCAGATTATAATGTTATGTTGTGCCTTTTGATATGTGATGTGCCAGGATGCTTTAGCTCCCATACAGAGCTCAGTGTGACAGACGTCTTATCCCGGCTCAGATTCAGTGACACATGGCGCTTCCAAAACACTCTGGGGGTGAAGCATCTGTCTGTCCGGTGGGGGAATCTGTCCTGTAGCTAATACTAAGCATCGCACGCAAAGCCAGGATAAAACAGGGCCTTCTGCACGCCAGCTTAGTCTTACCCGACTAATAAAATCATTCAGTTTTATCCATGCACTTTCTTTCGTCATTGGTTGCGGCTCCATAAGATGGTAAGATGGTAACAAGATCGGTTCGACAAGTGCCGAAAGAAAGCAAAGGAGGGAAGACATGAAGACGAGAGAGAGAGAGAGAGAGAGGGGGGAGAGAGAGAGAGGAAGAAATCCCCCTCTATAAATGCAGAGTGCAGAGCTTTCCTGTGTGAACCTTTTTTCCAGGAACAGATTGCTGCCCTGGCAGAGTTATTTAAAGGTTCTGATGATCAGTTGAACCGAGCTCCTTTCTAGGAAGCATAACTTGACATTAATATTTCTGATCTCAGGGCCACAATCAATGCTTTCAATGCTCTCCTACATCAAAAGGCAGGACATCCACATTTTACTGAGGATTATTTTTGACAGAATTTGGATTCACTGTCGGGTATAAAATACCAAAAAAAGGGAAAAATGTCCAATTTTCAAGAGCCTAAGGTGACTCCTTCAAATCTTATTTTGTCTGACCAATGGTCCAAAACACAGATATATTATAAAATATACAATTTATTACAATATAAAACAGAGAAAATCAGCAAATCGTCACTTTTGAGGAGCCAGAAAAAAGTGAATGTTTGCATTTTTTTTTCATTGTTTCAGCAAATTCTTCTTTGGAGTAGATTGGAGAATACAGACATGTTTTACTTCTCTATGTATTTGCATTTTTTCATTTATTTGCTGGTTTACATCTCTTTGTGAAGAAGGAAAAAAAGAGATACATGGAATTACTGGAATAAGACAGAGATTCTTTCAACAGATTGATATCAAACAAGTCCTCAATTGGATCATATGATTATCATTATGTCATGAGTGGTTTGCATACTACACAACAAAAGATGCTATGTGATGATCTGTGAATGTGAACATTCAATTCAGGCTTGTGTTGTATTTAAAATGTTACAGAAATGTCACTGATCTGACCTTGTTCCTGTCACGACCTTTACAGAAAAGGAACTCAGAGTTCAGACCAACATGTTAAATTACCGTCAGATTACTGTAAAAGGTTTTGTGTATGAAAGGAGAAGGTTGGTTTGACTTGTGGTACAAGAGACGGCCTGTTTACTTGTGTATAGTTGAATGTGCTTAAACATTTGACATAATGCGCCTTTGTGGTGTTAGATACTGTTCCTCGACTTTCTCTTCCACATGATCATAGCTTGTGTTTAAGGACCAAGTTTGATTGTTTTTATGTGTGAATGAATTGTTTGCTTGCCTCAAATTGCCACTTGACGGATGAATAAAGCGTTTTGAACAGAAGATCATTTTCCCCCAGTTAAGACCCGAGCCAGTGAACAAAACATTATTCATCAGTGTTTCAGCTGCTGCTGTTTAAGGATACAATGGTCCTGTTCTGCTTCGCTCTCATTTTAGGTCTGTATAAAGCAAACTCCTCACTGTACGAGCTCTGGTTTCAGCCAAAATAGTCCAGTAGGACAGTGTGAATCATTCATGGCCAGACGGACGGAAAGTGTGAGGGTGAACCTGGTTCTCCCGGAGCAGGGATGGACCTTGACTCAGTCGCTGGCTCTGCGACAAGAAGGCAGCGCCCACTTAGAGACGGCACCAAAACATGAAGATAAACTGTGGGCAGTCATAGTTACAGGCAGAGTTTTGCTCCTCCTATGAAAACTGAATATTGTGCCTGCTTATGTGATGTATTTGAGTATGATGTACTCAAGTGATGTATTTATTTTTATGATTTTTTTAATGATAAATTCTCTGAATCATTGAATCAAATGCGCAGGTCACATGAAATTGAATTAAGACAGGCTGAAAGCTTTGCTGCTCAAAAGACCTCATTGTTGTCCTGCTGAGGAATCAATGTTTTCTAATTTGTCTTTCATCAAGATGTTACTGAAGAAAAGTTTCAAGCTTCTCTGTTTGCACTCTTGTTGCACTTCACAGTCTCTTATTAAGTTTCTGTGTCTGATCTCCCTCAAAGGGAGCGATCCGCTATGAGCTGAAGGCAGAAAGGTTAATAGCAAGTTGAATATTTGGGGCGACCCTGTGCCTGGCATCAGTAACACAATGTGTTAGGACATGTTGTTTGATCTCGTCACGGCACAAACTGTCTGGTTTTCCCTTCAAAGGAAGGTATAACAGAGTTGTTGATTTCTATATTTAACTTTTCAAATGCAATTTCCTAGGCGTCCTAAATTGTTACATGTCAAAATGAGAGAGAGTGAAGACATATTGCAAGTGTTTAGCTCAACTGGTAAATCCAGACTGGTAACCCAGTCCAGCCTCAGGTTACCTCTTCAACACTATAATTGTTTTTTATTTGATGATGACAGCCTGTAATTCATGGTTTACTCTAGTTATTTATTTACCAGCTGTACAGACGTGTGAATCCCAGCTCCCCGCCCCCCCACTGGTCCAGTCTCAGTTTTGTGTCTGAGTCAGTATCTCCAACACCAGTCGTGGTTTAATTCCCAGCCCTAGTGACAGAGCTAATCTCTCTGGGGAGACAGCGGATTAGCGGCATCTTCTGCAAAGCTCCCTGGGACCCCAGACTGCCACAACCAGGGATCCCTGTTTGCTGAGGAGGAGTGTGATCAGAGAGCAAACAGCACTGATCAATTACCTGTCAAAGCATATCTGTTTGGTATTCTTATGATGCTGGATATATCACTTGAATTAAATTTTTATGAATTTAGACAAACTATAGTGGCATGTTGTGCGCATTTTACTGAAAGGTATCACTCTTTTTTAAAAGTCCAGCTTCACCTTCAAGTCCACCTTCAAGTGGGTCGTGTCTATAAGAGAAGTTTAGTTTTTAAAATTGACAAAGCTCACAGAAGATAAATTTTACTGATGTATATCAATAACATCTCTTGTGTTGCTTTTTGTGTTTTTTAGGAATTTAACCTATTTTATTTGTCATGTAGCAACAGGTTTTTCATTACTTAAAGCCAATCATTTCATGTAGTCTCTTAATGAATTTAAGCATCAGCTAAAGCTACACATAAAGACTTTGACTGGAAAGGTTATTACTTTATTAGTTGTTGAAAGCAAGCTGCTATAATTGTCAGAAATACTACTAGGATCATGTTTCCAAAGGTCCTTCGGTGGAGTTGCCACTGATTGTAAATGTGCACAAGGGAGAGTGAACTTGAGGAACCTCACTCATACACAGACACTCACTTATCACGCTGTGCAGGATCAATACGATCAGTGAGGCGAAGTCACATAAACAGAGCTATAGGAGATACAGAAGTGCAACAGAGAGATCACGTTTGATCCCTGTAACAGCTGGTGTGTGTGTCCATACTGAGATAGATAAACCTCCTCCTGAGTCACCGCAACACCTTTGACATCAAATCAGCAGTGAGGAACAAACAGCTCATATGACTGTTAGTTCTCTTTTTATCTTCTCCTTCTTTTTCCACTATTGCACTTTAAAGAGATTAAGAGATCGATTCACCACCAGATGCACGAGGATGGTTAAACAAAAGTTAAACAAAAGATCAAAATTACTGAAGCGGAACCAGAGGTATCATCTTTTTTTTTTATTCCACACATTCCTCTTCCTCACCAAAACCTGATGCCGACTCGACCTCTGAGAGTTTAGGTGGAGATTCTGACGTTTTGTGCAGCTAACGTGGCATAAAGTCGGGAGCCTCAAACAGAGAAGAGGAGCAGCTTTCTGAGGTCTGCTAAACACGCACACCACAAGAGTTTTTTTCCTTCATTTTTAAACCTGTAGTCTTGTCACTTGAGGCAGTTTGTCAGCCTTCACACAGCTCCCTCTCAAGCAGAAACTCCAAACTGGTTTCCAGCTTTTCAAATGTGAAGCAGCTGCTTTTCTTTCTATTTTGTATATTTGAAAACTGATTATCTTTTAAATTTGGGGCTGGCAAAAGAAGCAATTTAATGGTGTCACTCTTGGTTCTGGGAAAATTGTGACGAGGATTTTTTATTATTTTCTGACATTTTATAGACCAAGTGAAGAAAAAAAAATAATATTCACATTCGCAGTGGTTGCAGCAACAATTGCACAAGGCTACCAGATACCGTGCATGACTACTGCTACGACATATTGAAATTTGGCTCGGCAACCGAGATTATTTTTGCCTCCTGAGCAGCTCTGCCTCTGAGTGCTTGTAGCAAAACTAAAACCCCCCCCGATCTGCCGTGCACACACACACACACACACACACACATTTTGCGGGTCTTTGTGTGCCTTTCTTTCCACTTTAACACACAATTGCACTCATGCACACACACATCCCCCAAAAAAAGCACACAGGCACGAGCGCACAAACATCCCTCTTCATCATCATCTGAATGCTCTGCTCTCACAGGCCTGTTAGCATGGGTTAGTGGCAGTCAGTCATGCAGTCATGCAGGCTGGCAGGCAGCTCCAGCTGGTGTGGGAGCTGGCTGTAGTACTGGTGTGGCTGGTTCTTCTCCCCTGGGCCACTGCCAGGCTGCAGGATTAGCAGATTGTAGTTACACAGTCGTTACCCTGCAGGGACCGAATGAAGCAGGCGTTGTGGGGCCTGACAGACTGACTGACTGATTGACTGACTGACTGTCTTACTGAGTGACTCACTGCCTGTCTATATTCCTCTGACCTTTCCTGTACCTCCTTCCTGAACCTCCCATTCCTTTCTATTTGGTCTTACACCCCTTCTTTAATATCCTCATTCCTACTGCTTCAGGCCTCGAACGTCACCACTGACAGACACCTGAAATGTAGAGGGGAGTGGCTAATGATGTGTTTGTGTGTGTTTGAGTGCTCATTAGTGTGTTGTTCTCTCCTTCTGAGAGACAGTTTGAGTGAGGAACATCAAAGTGAGGTCAGTGTAGCCTCTGGAAAAAACATCTTCAAAGGGTTCATTAAGGATTATGGTTTAAGATGAGAAATAAAATTTGATTAAGATTGAAGGAGGGTTGAGGCTGATGTAGATTTGAGCTTGCATGGAATAAACGTAGGCATTCAATGGCAAAGATTTATGTTTGACAGGAGTTTAGGGGTCAGACCAAAAATAACAAACATGTAAAGGGTTCATCCTGGTGATGGTTTTATGATGACGTCTATCCCCTTGTTTCCTGTTGCATAGGAATAAAAGCAGAAAAGTAAATGGATAAATGCAGTCAGCTGCAGGGTGGAGGCTTGTTGCTAAAGGCTCTGGTGAGAAGCTGAAATACAATCCAGGATGCCCAGTTTGCATAATACATCCGTGAGTTTAAAGGTTTATTGATGCAAAAACACTGGAAAGTGGAGGTAAAACCCTGGGGAGTTGTGCACGTCTCCTATAATTTCTGCTCCATTTCTCACGCTTGCAAAGTAAAAAACAGAATTATACTCCTCAGGAATTTGCTCTTGGATGTATTTGACTGACCAACGCAGTGAGCTGCTGGATAACGTCTTGTGAAGTGACATCAGTGGAGCCTGCTTCAACTTTGGGTTTAACTTGATGAGCTCACATTTTTTACATCACCAGAGTGTGAGTCTGTGCAGCCTAAAATTTAAGTTTATAGTTATAATTTGCATAAGTTTTTTGTTTGGGTTGATGTAGGGTTGCATTCAACATCAATTCAGATTGAAGGTTGGAGGTAAGGTTAGGAGAGGATTAAGTTTACCTATGTTGGGATGCAGGTTCAGTTTTGAGTTTGGGGTTAAAGCTGTAACATCAGTTACAGTCTTTAACTTCTTTACTTTAGATTTTATAAAACAAAAAAATGTAGTCATACTGACAAAGATCTTGGGTCGATATTAATGAGAATAAGTATGAAACTAAATTTAAATTATGCTCCAACCTCTCTAAATTAAAATGAAACTCCAATTTGAATTCCAATTAAATACTTTTACTAACCTTGATCACTAGCTTGCACCTTGTTTTGTATCTCACTGTTGCAACTTATAGTCTAGTCTGTCTGAATATGTGCTTCAAGTTGCATAATTCATTCTTTTTGTTTTTCATCAGAGACCAGGAAAAACACTATTTTGCTCCTGTATGTATTGTATTGTACACAGATGGATAAAGTCTCTCCCATTATCTCAGCCTGTTAGTCAATGCTGATTAATAGAAGAAACCCTAAAGTGCATTCAGACGGTGACATGAGGTGTGTGTGTGTATGTTCAACAATTACTTCCAGCATTGCTCTACTCTGCACTACAATTAGTGAAGTGTCACAAGTCTCCATTATGACATGTGTTTGTAGGTGGGGGACTGATTCTGGCATCCATTAGCGTCGCTCTAGGTCTCAGGGGAAAACATTCAACAGATGAGTGAAACCACATTATAACATTTGCTGAATGAAGTTTGCTGCTTAAGGAAAAACACGCTGCTGCTGCTACAATCTCACTACATAATCTTAAAAAAAACTGGTGTGTTATCAGGGGAAAAGGAGAATTGCGTGCACTCCGACATGCCTGTTTGCGTAAGACTTTGGATGACATCGCACAGTGACATCACCAAGAAAAAAAAAAAAATCCACAATGTGGGGAGGATGAAATATTTTGGGGGTGGAGGATGAGTAAGAATGGGAACACGGCGAGTGTATTTTCGGCAGCATCTGTACTCAACAGCTTGGCCTATTTATGATTTCGCTCAAAGACCGTAACACAGTGGAGTGAGCTGCGTCTGGCTCTGGTAATGGGATTTAACAGGAAGTGTGGTGTGACCAGGAAAACGGGGCGGGGTGGAGGGCTTGCAGGGGGAGGGAGGGGGAGTCGAGCACAAAAGGAGCTGCGACGGCCGCTGGATGCAGATAAACCCCTTCCCAGCCCTGACAGAGGCGCCTAAGACTCCAATACAACAGAATAAATATCGCTCACCCGGCGGGAGAGCTCAGAGAGATAAGTCGCTATGAAATGTTTAGAGGCAGATTATATTAGGGAGATCTGGATGAATGAGCGCTCAAGCTGGACTGTAATCCATTTCGATAAATTAATTAATACAGCACGCACATTTCAACGAATGCATATAACTGTCACATGCTCTCGTTCTGTCGTTTAATTGAATTTTTCTCCATCTAAAAACAAATTCTGATGCACAAGTGCTTTCCTTTTAAAGGTCCTGCTGCTCCATGATTTAGGGTGCTGTGTGTTATTTTTATAAATACGATTAATCTCTGGCTTGCAGCCTGCAGTATACAGTCTAAATATACTGTATCCAGATACGCTCCATCGGCCAAATATAAGCCATGCAAACCACTGGAATTCAATTTACAGTCGAAAATGGTGCACAAACCCCCCTCACACTGGCAATGGTGGGGCGAATAGCTGTGGCGGGGATATTTCAGAAAGCCCTAAACCAATCAAAGCTAACTGAATTAAAATAATCCAGTAGAGTGCGCTGCTCAGCCGATGTGCACGCGTGTTTGTGCGTACATGCGTGCGTATATATCTGCAGTCATCAGTCTCCCACATGTGTCTAAGAACGTGTGGGTGCAGGTTTTTGTGCTTTTGTCAAGTGTGAGCCTGCTTCATTGTCCCGACACGCGTGTGTGTACGAGGCTGAGCGGGTTAGCGGGTTTATATACAACTGCCAGTGTGTGCATATGTTTGGCAGTGAGACGGGCTGAATGCAGCACTCACCGAGGTCATTCCAATGTCAGGCCACCCCCAGCGGATGTGAGCATCTTGTAAACAGACTCTGGCCTCTCCATCGCCTCTGCATCTTGACATCAATAGCCATCAAGAGATTGCACTCCACCTCTGTAGTTAATTTGAAATCCTTATTGTTTGAACCTGGAAAATTATGCCTTTTAATGCAGAGTTTTGGAGAGGATGCCAGGCATGGGACTGCACATCAAACTTCCCATGCACTGAATTAAGGACGTTACAAAATGTTTATTTGACACGAACGAATCAAAGGATTATATGTAATGTGAAAAGGGGCTCTCCTACAGTTCTCTTCAGTTCAACGTAGTTTGTTTTAAAATAATTTTTCAGGTCATTGTTTGGGTTCTCCGGCCTGCAATTTTTTTGTTTTAGTTCACTCACACTAGTGTTATTTTCAGTCTGTACATTACCCGCTTAGCACCAAAGGTCAAACAGACGTAGTTACACACTAGTTGGTGAATATGGTGGAGCATTTAGCAGCTAAAGAGCCAAATATTTCCCTGAGGAGTTGGTGGAGACCAAAACAGAGCTAAAAAGACAGTAAATATTGGATATGCCTGTGGTTGTGAGTGTCTGTTGGTTGTGTGAATAGGCAACAGTTTGTAAGGTGATAATATGGAATAATCTTTACAGCTTGTTATGGTATCAAATATGAACAAATAACCACCACAGCATACCTTCCAGCATCTCAAATGCTCATTTTTGGTTGGGGGAAAGCAGAGAGTTGAGGGATATTGGTGAATTTGGTTGCAAGACAAATTGTAAGTTCATCCTATTTTCAAAGTAATTTATTTTTTAAAAAAGCTAATTTTTTCATTTTAAAATCACAAAAACTTTCAAGAATCTTGCGTCAAGTGGGAACAGTGGAAAAACAGCTCTTTTATTCAGTCAGTGGACCATGAAACTAACTCTTGCCTGCTGTCTACCGTCTATTTATAAATTACATTTACATCAACACTTCTCAGTAGTGTGAAGAGTGTTTCTAACCATGGCAAATGTGCTGGTTTCCACCGCATAAAACTTTAGAAATGTAAAAAACTTAATTTATCCTTGATGCACCCTCAAGAGAGCCCAAAACCTGCAATGTGCAACAAAGCTGCAGACAGCCTTTTTATCATTTGTTCACATTAATTATGCTCATTAAAGGAAAACAAAAATTGATTAATCATTATATTACATCTGGCCTCTGCTTTAGAAGTTCTAGACGTCTGATCCTCCTTCCAGTCCATGAATGCTGTTTATATTTATGGCTGAAATGTGATAATCCTATCATACAGGAAATCCTTGTATCATCTGTATCATCGCCAAAATCTAGTTAACTGATAACTGGACTGAGAACTTGGACTGAGAACTTGGACTGACAACCGTATTTCGAACTAACTGAATTATCACAAGATGTCTTGATACAGACAGAAAAGTGAAGACATTACGAACTCAAAGGAAAACCTGCAGGAAGAAGTGTATGTGCGTTGCAATATAGAGTTCAGCTGACTGCTGCTTTTGCAATAAACCTGTGGCAATAAAGGCTGTGGATTAACAGGTGTGTTATACGAGGTGTCAACAGTGCAGCTATTCTTGGTTGCCCACTAGAGACTTGTAGGCCCTATAGCAGCCTATAGATTGAGAAAACATCAACTCTCTTAGGTATCCACACTGGTAGCTATGGCGACCTATGCTGACATGCAGAGGTCCTCCATCATCCTGCGCTGCAACATGAGCACAATATGCCCGTCTGTGCATGTGTGTGTATGACTTAATGTTTGTGTGTGTCTGCACGAGGTCGCGTGTGAGCAGCGGAAGGTCACTCCCGTACTGTTCCTCTTCGCTAAGCCGGCCCTGACCACAGTCTGAGACCTGACATGCATTAAAGAGCAGCACAATGGAGCTTTTATGGGGCGTGTCACTCCATTTTCACTCAGGCCTTACAAATCTCCCTGAACAACCCGACAGCCTGGCATGCTGCTCGCAGGAAACATGATGCCAACTGGTGCAAGCCAAAGACACGAGGTTGAGACAACTCTTAGGTGAAATAAGCAGAAAGAAATTCACCAGGAGCTTCTCTACTAATCCCCTGTACAGAGCTGTGTTGTTGTTTCATGCTGATTTCAAACAAAACAACAGGATACGGTAATTAGCTGCTCATAATAATTAGCTATTTTCTTGATTAGTGGATAAGGGCGAAATAATTTAGCAAACATGAACGGCTACAAAATGTTGTCCTCAGCAGTGAATCAGGTTTAACAACATAGCACAAGACCGGCCTTGTGATTTGTCACTGTGTGCGTGTTGCAAGCGTGATACATTAACTTGCTGGGAAACTGGTTCTCAAATGCCATCGAGTGTGTAGTGCTGAATCGGCAGATCCCAGGGTAAGGAGGGAGCAGGAGAGAAAAGAGGCTACACTTCAGTGAGGGCTCCCATTACTGGCTTTAGCTTCTCTGAAATGTATAATTACCATCAGCTCCACCTCAAGGTACCTCCATGACACACAGACTGACCAAATTCATTTATAATCTGCCATTTTAGCCATTTTATCCAAAGCTCTGCCCAATGTGTGTTACAGTAAGTCGACCTGCATACTATGCATACAAGCAGAAGGTAACAAATGATGAAGAAAGCAGCAGTTCTGTATCACAGTGATGTATTTGGGACGCACTAGTAGAAAAAAAAGGATTAAATAAAGCAAAGAGAGAGGCAGTGAAGATGCTGTGTTATCTTTGTCAAGCTAACAGCATATTAGACCAGGTGGAGACAGATAAGAGGGAGGGCATGTGGAGCCCTCTTATGTAAGCCCTGCGGAGTGTGCAACCTGTGCACATAACTCACCCTGAACTGATGAGGAAAATAAAACGTGTGACAAACAGCTGTTTCTATTGGCAATAAAGGAGCGATGAATAATTAACTCTTAAAAAAATCACAGTAATACATCCTCAGGTTTTTATTTCTTAAGGTGTTTCTTTGGAATTTTTGCCAAGTATTATCTAGATATGCGATCGTGGCTCCTAAAATTAAGCATCATCTACTTGCAAACCCCCTCTCGCATCTGTCACAATGTTTCATTGGAATACATTTTAGAGGCCTGAAGGAGTCCAAGGATCCAGTTTTTCATAGGAAACGAGAGCAGATTTGCTAAAAAGTCTGAAAAAAATACAGTATTTTGTGTATTAGAAGCCTGTTTTGTCTTATTTCAGACCATACTGCAACCCCTTTGGTTGATCTTGTGACCCCTCAGAGGGCTCCTGACCCCGCCTCAATCTTGATGAGATGACATTTAAACTTGTCACTATGGTTTACTTGTTTCTTTATTTGTGTTTGTTCTGCTGGTACACTTAAAGGATGATATATAATACCAACTAAATAGAGCACTGTGCATTATCCAAAAGAAAAGCCAGTGTTAATTATGTACAAATGCTTCTGAACTCTTTGAACTCTAATAATTAATGGTAAAGATGTCTCCCCTGGCTCTGAGTCAGAAGCTACACTGGTTGGTTGCCTTGTGAACAGTAGTAAAGCCAGGAAATCTTCTCACAGTAATTAATGAGCCATCGCCTGGCTGGGCTGTCCATCTCTGGCTGCCGTGGTAATGGATGGTTTGAACGAGGCAAACTGAAAAATCTGATCTAACAGAAGGACTGAGACGAGGGGTGGGATCCTCTTTAACACAGGGGGATTGAGAGACTGATTTAGTATAATGGATATAATGGATACAGTAAAAATTTTAAGTTTAATCTTTAGACCTTTTATCAAACACTGCGGCTTTAAAGGGCAAAGTGACGGACAAGATGCAGCCATGATGAACAGTGAGCTGCTGTGTGCCTGATTTAGCCCTTTCGCTGATGTGGAGGGTTGACAAGTGCAGAGCTGGCAACCCCCCTCCCGCCCTCCCCGTGGCCCTGTGAGAGAGCTGGTGGTGGAGTCTAACAGGGAGACAGGTCCCTGACTGCTAGAGGCCAAAAGGGGGAGGTGGTGATTGATATTTCTGTTATAAAAGAGACACGAGGAGATGGTCAGACGGTCAGACATCAGTGAACAGGAACATTATGAACAGATTTTTAGCCCTGAGACAAGACGTGTTTCCAAACAGCTCTTATTGACTTTGTGTTTTTTGGTCGTTTCTGTATTGTGCCAGAGTGACCTATTAGTCATAGACTAAATAGACACAAACCTATTTCTATGGGTATTTAAAGAGTGATTAATAATACAATTATTTTGGATTGTTTAAACTGAAGCTTTTTGTTCTAATTTTAAATATTTGAATATAACTATTTTCATGGCAAGAAATTCAGAAGCATACTTGTAAATGACCAATGTTTTCACAAAAAAATTTTTATTTATATGATGGAAAAGCATCTGTAACAGCATTTAGACCACCGCATAAAACCAAACCTAAAACAAAAATCTCTAATCTGGGTTTTGGACCCTGAAGCAAGTTTAATAGACTGACAACTTCAGCGTGTTGGCAGGGGAGGACGTTGCCTATTCTTTTTTAAAGGAAAAATTAAACATCATGGGAAACACACTTTCTTGCCAAGAAAGACTAAGAGATTAAAGACTGTAAAATGGGCATTACATTTATGTCTATATAGAGAGTGAGCCTGGAAAAGATAAACCTATCTTAGCATAAAGACTGAAAGCAGCTAGTCTGGCTCTTTTCAAAAATACACAGTCCAACTTCTCTACATCTCAGCAAATAATGCATTAAATGATGTAATGTTGTATCTTGTTTACTTAATCCATACACAAACATACACACAAATAAAACATGTCATTTTATGTCATTTATCATTTTATACTGAACTATTTCTCGGTGAACAGATTTTCATGAATCTTGTCAAAGCTGTGAGTTTGTAAGACAACCAGCTGTGATGATGAGGGATAACATTGTTCATCAAGAAACACACACTATGCTAAGATAATGCTAATCTCCTCCTTACTGCAGGTTTGTATTTAGCACACCGACATGAGTATATCAACAGAGGTGAATCAATGTATCAGTCAAAACATCAATAATTGTTTTCTTATTGTCTTGTCCCGGTTGGAAAATCCTGTCTGGCTGGCCCACAAAAGAGAAAAAAAAAAACAAGAAAAATGAATGAGCAGTCCTATTCCACCTCGACAGTCATCACATAAGCCCTCGGTGAAGCCATGAGACATGCCGGGCAGCTCCCAGGTGGGAATGTGTGTAACTACGAATGAGCTGCAGGGCGGTGCTTTAAAAGAGCGTGCAGACTAAGCAAAACCCTTCCCGAAGGGGGGAAGGTGACAGAAAGAGACCAATATATCTGAAAGGCATTGACTCCACTGCTCTCTCTGGAGGTCATCTGAAAGCAAGTCTGATCTAAAACGCCTGCACTCTCTGTGACCCGTTCACACTTGTGACTTTAAGTGGAGGCTATTAAAAAAAAAAAAAAACAAAACTCAATGTGTCACAAGAGTCATCCCGTTTGTGGAGCAGCACTAACAGCTATAAATGACACTGTGGCTCAGACAGACCAGGAGGAGGGAAGAGCCGCCGTGTCATCTGCCCGCAAACTCCTCAGCAGGTCCGCAGAGTATTTCTGGGACGGCAGACTGGCAGCGTGCCAGTGGTGTGTAATGTGCAGAGATAGAGAGAGAGAGAGAGAGAGAGAGAGAGAGAGAGAGAGAGAGAGAGAGAAGGCATGTGGAGAGGGCAGGGGAGAGGCCTGAGCGCTCCGCTCTCATCATGATGTACAGTGGAGACAGATAAGATTGGAGAGTTGCACTTGACTGGAGCCCCCAGGCAAAATAATGCTGACAAATCACAAGTGGAAACAGATAGTGCATTTCCATGCTGTGCCTGCCATAACAAATATCATAGGATCAGACATGTACAGAACAGGGATCAACTCCTTTTTTTTGAGAGACCGGTCTTGAATCAGTTGGTTTAGGCTGAGATTAAGAATTCCTCATTCAAAAGGAGACTTAAAGGATAAAGCTTGTGGTATTGTACCTTCAAATTTATTCATTTGGCAGATGATTTGTCCAAAGCGACAAATAAATGAGTCTCAGTGTAGCTATCAACAAATCCTATTAACAAAAACAGTCGATTTATTCTACTGACAAATAGTCCGTGTTAGAGCTGTCACATTTTATTCAAGCCTTCACAGTAACATGGGAAAAAAATTAAATATTTGATCAGCAAGATAGGATGTCAGTAACTTTTTGAAGCTGCTAGATTGTCAGTAGCCTGTTGCATTGTTTTGTCTCACTTGAGCACCAATGATAGCAGATAAATTTAATATCTTTTGCTCAGTTTTGGAAGGTGACTCCTCCTTCAGATCGCCTGAAGGGTGGCAGTCTTCTTCCTGGCTGGCTGATGCTGTTAGCAGTGAGCTAACGTCAGTATCTTTGGCAAAGCTCAGAAGGAGGGGTCTTCGCATGTCTTTGCCGGACCCAGGAAACACATTTGATTTATAAGCTGCTACAAGCCACGTCGTGTGCTCAAGTGTGATCGTTAATAAAATGTCACGCTGATCTATTGCATGCTCTACTGACCTACTGGTAAACAAGGATTATTGTTCTCCTCCTTAAAGGCACTAAAATCAACTTTTTCTACAAGTGATGGGCTCCGGCATCAAAACGCAATTTTCTGCCAAAATCTAAACAGTTTTGTTCATTTCACATGAGAGGTTTCAGTATTTCTTTGTTTCACCAATCAGGACTCAGCACAGTTAAATCAGAGTCTGAGGACAGCTGGTGTGTTGTTTGGTCACTGTCAATCAAATTAAATCAAACCACACCCACAGCATCCTGATGAAGGAGATTTTAAGTGTTAAATTCTTAATAAAAATAATTTCCAACATCACCATATGACGAATATCAATGTGATGGACAAATGTGCGAGATTTGAATTTCTCAGGGGCTTTAAAGGGAAACTACAGTTTATGTGTAAATTATGTGTAGAAACGACGTAAGTAGGCAAAGTTCTGGATAAAGTTGAGGCTGTTTATATAAAGGATAGGGCTGATTATTTTATATATTTTTCTTATTTAAAAAAATCCCATCAAACCACATAGAAGTTACCTTGCAGAGTACCGAAAGCCTGATATAATATATTTCTCAACAATATTACCTTCAGACATCTCATATAAGGAACTCATTAATAATAGTAGATGAAATATAAACAGAAAATACCTTGGTAGAATCACAATGACCTGGTAGTTGAATATAGTGGATCAAATCCTATTAAAGTGTAAAAGTGAAAAACACAATAAGCCTATTTAGTCTTGTCATATCTGATTGTTTCTGTAAACAGCCTTCTCAAGATGGCTGCCGGGCTTTAATTAAGCCTTTATCAGCGGCTTATTATCCTTCAGCTCCCGATTATCATCTAGCTGAGGACTGCAGCCATTTCCAGGATCATCTACTATTCAGAATTAGCACGTCTTGTTTTGGAAGAGACTGGGTCTTCATTCTGTGTCCGTTAAGTATGCGTTTATGGTAATGAGGCACAGATAAATAAAACCTCCTAACCGTATGATCATAAACTTCTAGTAGTCTATCTGGGACTCTGCAGCGGTAGCCTGGATCTCTCTCTCCCTCTGGGCTTCAGCCATGTTTCCTCTGCTCACTAATGGGAACCAGACAACAGAGCGTTATTCTCATCTGTGACGGGAGAGGATGGAGCATGATGGGGGGAGGTTAAAGGGGAGGGGGGGTATGAGTGGACCTCCCCTCCCTGGACCAGCTGGCTGATAATGAGGTTGTGCTCACCCCCGCGCCACTTTCCGCCACTCAGTACTTCACTGTCCCCTTGTGTGTGTCAAAATGTTCACAATAGGTTGGTAATAAGAGGGAGGGGCTTTCGCCTCTGCACACATGCTGTCTTTGCGGCCTGAAAGTGGCAGGGGGGGGGAGCCAATAAAGGAAGAAAGTGAGATTTGAAATACTGTGTTATTACCAAAGCCCAGCGGACCACCGAGGCACCGCTGAACATTGTAAAAGATAACGAACTCTGAGCTCAGTCGGCAGCAGAGGCCCACAGTAATCTGGAGGGTCATTACCTGGACGTGTTATCAGCCCAGATGGAGGTTCGTACCATTGGGTTTTTGTCTGTAGGTGCGACAGCTACCAGCTAAAGTGGAGTAATTTAAGTGTTTCTGAAGCCGTGAAGCTTTTCCTCCCTTCGGCCTTTCTCATGATTCTCGATCACAGGTATACAGGAGATTGCGGCCATGGTCACTGAAGAACTGATTATTATGGTGGGAAAATAATGACGTATGTAACATCAAAAGGCGGCTCATAGATTTAATGGACGCAGAGAGGAGAAGGCACCTTTAGAATAATCTAAAGAGTCTAAAAATGAAATTAAAGTACACCACAGTATTTCTACTGTGTTTTACTTTAGATGGATAAACAGCGTGAAAGGGATTTTGTGAAACTATATGTACTACGAATAAAAGTATGAGAGGCTGACAGCTTATGGAGAGATTTAAAAAACACTCAAAAATTTTTATCAAATTCTGTATAAATGCACTTTAACATGCAAACCTTAAGCTGACAATTCAGTGTCATGACTTATCTGTATCCTACAACATACTGGCATTTATCATTAGGATTACACAAATCCTGTGGTAGGAAGTTGTATGGACTCTATATTACCAAAGAACTGTGGCTGATAACAAAGAACAATGGGGACACAGCTCATGTCTGCAAAATATGAAACAGTAAAGGCTGAAGTATTAATAGCAGGCTGTTTTACATGTCTGCATAATTCAAAATATGTAAACACAGCAGCTTTTACACTTTTAAATCTTTGCTATTTAGATGATTTTCTTCTTCTGTGTGTCATAATCAGTCAAAGTAAAATTAGCACCGATAAAGGAGGGACAGCCAAACTGTTACGTGACGAGAAGTGAGAAGTGGTAGAATAAGAGATTTGTATTGTGGTATAGCACAGACAAAAAACAGATTATTTTTCAAAAGAAGATCTATTGAGATCAAGTAGAAGGCCATATGATTCAACAAGATGTGACTGCTTTTGATGAAATCTTGCCTTGTAGGCAGGTCTCCATCTTTATTGCTGAAGTCATCATTTAATCATGAGTGCATGCAACATACAGCCTCAGAGGGATGGGAGTGCCAGCATCCGTCTGCCTCACTGTTTTTCCACTACTTCTCATCTATAACGAGCACACACTTCACTTAGGACGAGTCTACAGGCTTCCACAATGTTCAAAAACATAGAGCTACATCTACTTCTATGGAGACGTAAATGCTCAGGGGAATCCAAGACCAGTGTACTGGTAAAGTACTGTAGCACTTTAAATATGATAAAGGACTCATAGGGATACTGCAAGCTTGACCAAACACCGCTCTTCGAAGAGCGTATGTGCTTTTGGATTGTGAAAAAGTTAAAGGCGCAGATGGGTTGTTGTTTACAAAAACAAGCAGCCCTACAAGCAGCCCTACACTACCAGACCAAATGACAGTCAGAGAGACTGCTAGGAACCAGCTGGTGAACATGGCAGACTATTTGGCAGCTAATGAGCCAGATATTTCCCTCCCTCAGGAGGTAGACAGGTGGAGACCAAAACAGAGCAAAAGGAAAGTGAATGGCCAAAAACTGCTTTGTGACATGTCTGCTGAATGTATAAACAGGGTACTGCTTATTAGCATATCAACATTGAAGTGATTATATGTCAGTTTTGTCTTTACAGCTGGTTGTGGTCCTACCAAGTTGCCAAAAAATAAATGACGCAGGTTTAACAAAAGTTGCTTAAAGCCAAGATGCTGCATTATCTGAACAAAACACAGTCTGAAATGAACTATATTAGCTGAATATATGGAGGTATTCAATTACAATCATTCCTGATGATTGGCACTTTGTTCAGCAGACATTTTATTTGTTACCAGAAAGGTTTTGAGTTTTGAAACCCGCCCTAACTGCGTGTCTGCTGTTCTGTTTCCATGTCTGTTTTATGATACCCTTCAGAAGTAGACGGCCTGTGGAACCCTCCTTTGGTCTCTTGTTACCGCACATCTCTGTTGACGCGGCCCTGTATCACCCCACTGCTGTTGGCCAGAACGCGGTGACAACCCTCTGTGACTCAGACAGTCTCTGACCCCTGCCACATCAAATGAACTCCTTTAGTCCGGCAGACTCCAGTGGACCTCACTGACTCCACACACACCCCGTGGTCTCGTCTGTAAAGAGGGGCATGCACAGTTTTTGACATTGAGAACCGCGGGCCGACTCTGAACATGTGATGGGGTGAGAACCGCGGCTCACGTCACCACGGTTTTGATTCAAGGGAGTGCCGCTGTTCAGTCTGCGGCCTCCTGACAAGACGCCACCCAACTTACAAAACTTAAAAAAAAGAGAATAAAGTAAGTTATCGTTTAAGTTTTTGAGACTAAATGCCAAAATGTGCTCTTAACAGCCGCTCAAACACGACGATTCCTGCATTCCTGCATTACTTTGCACTTCTGGACTGATTCCAACATCCTTTCCTCGTGCAGTTTATAACTCGGCTGCATAACTTAGATCAAAACCGACATCTTCACTCTTGGCAACCTTTGTGACGGCCAAAAACTATTTTTCCCGAGGACTATATTTCACTCAAGGCTACGGCCCCCAACATACTATTGGGAGCTCTATTTTCCCGATGGCCTGTCTGTTCCTTGTGTTTGGAGGAGAGGTGAGACACACAATGACTCAGTCTGAGCTACAGCCTGCCAAGCTGCCGTCAACCTCCCTAAATATAACTGCTAATAGCATTTGTTACAGTGGAGGAGAGAGGCATCAAAGACACCAAGCCTGGATGGGACTGTGTGTATGTTCTGCTGTTTTCAGATCTGGGTTAAGCTGAGAAACGACCTGTGGGATGACGAGATAAGGCTCGGCTCATTTTTCTGACGTTTGGTCCAGCACTTTTGTCCAGACTGAAATATCTCAGTTAAGTTAAAGGAGAGACTGACATGAAAATTTGGTCGGACATTAATGGTCCAAAGATGATACATCCTATAGACTTTGGTGATTAGACGAATTTTTCCTCTAGTGCCACCATGATGTTGACATTTGTGGTTTTCAGAGACAACTCATGGAGACATTACCTGCTCACCATCTGCGCATATCTCATTTTGAGCAGGTCAGCATGTGATATTTTCATTTTTTATCTTCCTGCATCCTCCAAAATATCCATTGGGTCAGGGTTAACTTATCACCTGAGAGAACGGCTGCTGGATTACCTTTACCTTGGTGGATTTCTTTTTTTTTTTTTACTGTTTCTAACCATAAATGTCACCATAAAGAGATCTTAAAAGATGACAGAAGCTCTGCACCAATCATAAGATTTTTCATAAGAGAAATATTTCTGGGATAAACGGGCAAGACAAGAACGTAGAAAGCAGCTCCCAGGTTATCTTCCACAAATATTTACTTCATTTAAAAATGTGTAACATATATCTGAATATACTGACTATAATTTAGCATGTTCTTACTACTTCAATACACATATTTTGACTTGACAAAAAGTCGAATGGACGAATAATTTTACCAACTTTGATACGTACTGTAAACTCCTACTTTAAATCAAAATTAAATATGAAATACGAGTCAAGTCTCCAGATTTCTTATGATTGCGTTCAAGATGACTCCAAATGTGTTTTATGAAATGCTTTAAAATCCCCCTTGATGTGTCGGACCAGATTTAAAGACACAATTTGATCACTGCCTCGGCGAATGCTTCGGGATGTTTCATGATTTTAAAGTGGCAGCTTTGACAATTCTCTAAATTAAAACACTTCCAAAACATGCTCATGCGGATGAGGAATTTCATTTTTCAAGGCTTTTTAACTTCAAAGGACAGTGCCTCAGAGTTACAACACATCACTCCAGGGTTTAAGGCAGAATTGATGATTTCCCTTTGTGTCAGTGATAGTTTACTTCAAAAATGCTTTGCGACAAACCTGACAGGTTTAGCCTATTTTAAAAGTCATTACATTTGAGATAAACACATATTACTGTCATTCATTTAAAACCTTTTTTAGGAATCTAGAACAGCCATATTTTTTACAACCCAAGTCTGACCTTTAAACTTTTCATTTTAGTGAGCGCTACCTGAATAACAGTAAACGCCTTCTCCTGTAAATTATGTAAATGGGGAAATTGAGCAAACTGCACAGCTGCCCAGTGTCGATAAGCTTCATATGGAAGCGTGTCACTGCAGCAGATTTCGACTTGCAGCAGAGTCCTTGCGCTACTCCTCTCCTGCTCTCCTTCTCATTGGTGGAGTCAGACACAAGATATTAACTAGGTCAATGAGATTCCCTCACACTGCTCCAACAGGGAACCACAGCAGAGGAGAGGAGAGGGGGAGATATGAGAGAGACGTGAGAATCAGAGATGAGAGACGAGAATCAGGAGATTCTTCAAAGCCGACATGTCTTCTGCTGAGATGGTGCGAGAAGGAAGCGAGAGAGAAACACAGGGCGGCGCTGACATGAAACAAACGAAAGTGTGCAGTGACTCTCGCCCAGACACCGTTGACGTGACTTATTAAAAATGCAGGCATTCCCCTCTTGTACTTTTGTAGTAGTGAAACACAGAAACAAAAGACTGCAGCGACTGTTGGAGATATCCTCCGATTTTTAAAAGCGGGGATCCGTTGCTTTGCTTATGTTACCGATGTATATATTGATTAATGGCCAGCCAATGTTCCCAGAGCCCAAGATGGTGTCTAGAAAGTGCTTATTTTGTCTGATTAATTAAAGATATTCAACTTACAATTATTTATGGCAAACACAGAATATTTGAGAGGGTGAATGCAGAAAATATGTCAGTTTTTCACATTTTGTGCTTGAGTCAATTATCAAAATAGTTGGCAGTTATTTTTCTGATGTTTGAGTGATCGACTGATTATTTTAGCTCTACTCTGCTTGATAGCATTCTTAATATTGAGTGTTTGTGTTTTAAACTGTTGGTTGAGCAAAATGTAAAAACTTCTTGTAAATGTCAGCAAAATGAGGGCACTTCATATATAATAATGCAATTACACCTTCTCCAAAGAGGAATGTGGTGTTGACATTGGTCTGCACAATAAAATACCCATACACCTCCACCGCCTTCAAATTTTAGATTTTTTTAAATTATTATTTTCTTTTTACTGTGTTCTGTCCTCATGAGAGCTGACGTCAAGTTAACGCTTCTATATGTCAACAAATGTGACACAACCGGTACTCACAGAGGAGGAAAAGCACAGCACAAAGGATGATCATTTTGCCGCAATGAAAGATGAACTTATCACAGGGGGACAGAGAGCGTCTAATAAATCACCTGATGCTCCTGTTATGTACGTTGACATTTCATTAGTTCCATTTCATTACACGTATCAGTGGGCCCGTCTTCAAATGTCAGAGGAATGAAAAATCTCTCAACCAATCGCTGTTTGCCTTCACACTGACCACACAGAAGCAGCAGCAGCAATCTGCTCTTTGCACCAATACTATAACAACAGAGGGTCCTGTCAACCAGTCCTCCTAAACCGTTTAATATCAGGTCTGTAAACTGCGGAGCTGCGGCCGTATCGCAGGCAGACAGGGGCCTACAGTCATCTGATTACAGCTATTCTCTGCCACTCGGCCTCTATTTCTTTTTCGCCCTCCCTCTCCCCTCCCACCAGAGTGTACTGAAACACGCCAGGCTGTTTTATAACAGGCCTTCTTGTCGGATTAATCCATGCAGGAGTGCCAATCTCTGGGCCAGAGTCACACTGTGCAGCCTCTGATAGCAGAGAACGGCCACAGGGACAGGAGGGCAATGAATGCCGGAGACGCCTCAACTATCTGTGGTCAGCTGCCCTTTTAACACTGTGGTGAGAAAGTTTGACTGGGAACAAGAAGCTTGTTTGTATTCTAAAAGTAGGCTCCCATTTAACTCTAGTGATAAAAGAACAATAAAGATCGCTTAAGGAACACAATGGAAGAAGACGCGGGTGCCTTCAATTGAATTCTAAATTGTAATAAAAAACAAAAAGGGGTGTGGAGGGTGTTGTGCTTTTTATTGTTTTACATTACACCTGGGCTGTGATTTACAAGGTCTAATTAAAACAGAAAGGAAGAAGGACAACCTTTTCGGACCAGTTAAACAACATTCTTATCAGTGAGACGTGCTCCTCCTCTCTCCTCTGTCACCGAGATTTATCTCATTCAGCAGGCACCAGAGCAGAGGGCAGATTCATGAACTCATTCATTAAATTCATCCCTAACTAAATGTTTGTAAAAACTCTTGTCACCCCCTGCAATCAACAATAAAATGAGGAAATGGGTTACCTGCTGTGCTTTGTAAATTTCACGGAAATTAATGGCTTTAAAAGGTGTACATGGTGATTAAATACTTTAAATTCCTGGATAAATAAATGGTGGATTCTGTGCAAAAACGCTGAAAAAAATCGGGGTGCTGCTTTACAAACGCATGTCTCTAGTAAAATGGAAGCAGGGTAAAGGGGGGACATGGTGTCACGTGATGCTGAAGTGCAGAACCAGAGATGGCTTGTGTTTTTCTGGGACAAATCTCGGGGGAACGCAAAAAAAACCTGCAATCGTTTGGAGCAGCCGCTGCCTCTGCCTCGCTCACCTCTTCCTCTGTGTACAAGAGAGTCTGTGTCATCCTCTGGTCTTATGCATCGCAGTGCTGCTCTGCTCCTGGAGCCGCCGCATACCCTGCTCATGCCCAGCATCCTCTCGCTTTGGCCCAATCTTTTTCCTCCAAAAGGTTACCATTGTTGAGCAACAACAAGGAAAAAAATGGAGTTTGAATTTTCTGCATTAGAACATACAGGAATGGATTTTCAGTCTTTCGATCAGCACATGCACCTCGGCCAGGCTGAGAAGTTGCCTTTAAAATCAACAATTTTGCAAACACAGATAGTAAAGGTCACAAACTTCGGCGTAATATAGATTTTTTTTTTTTTCAACCAGTGGAAGACCTATAGTACAGACACGCGTAAGAGAGGTCATATTCAGTCACTGTGGCACAAACTGGGAATCAAACCAGCAACACGCGTGAGGACGGTAAAAGAGAAACAGTGTCAGCTGCCAGAGGAAAGCCACATCTCCATGTTGACTGGTCTGGTATTAGCCTACTTTCTCTTTGTTGCCAGACGGCATGTTACCTGCTGTTGTCGAAATCGATTAGTCTAAGCAGCTGAGCCCGAGCAGCACTGAGAATAGCCTCTGCTCATCTCATTACCGGTGGGAAGACACCACTGCTACCAAAGCAAACTCTCCCACCCCCAGCCCCCCAGCAACACGACAGTAACAGTAATACAAAATCTCAAATATAGCAGCAAAACAGGGGAGAAGATACCACCAATATAAATGCATATATTCCATTCTGATGCCAGAATGAATCTGAAACATCTGAAGTGATTAATAACATCTATAGTTATGAAGGTAAATGTAGCACCAACACATAATGACTTTCTATGCTGCAGATTCACCAAACTATAAATAAATACAAGGCTAAAAGAAATGACTCTCAACTGTATCTCATAGCTAACCTTATGACTCTATGGTCACACTATACTTCCTGTTAACCTCACCCAAAGCACAAAACTCAAAACATCAGTGTATTTTTTAATATAACTAGGGCTCAAAATACCAAAAACGTTCTTATATTTCTGAAACACTGACATATTCGTCCATCCTGTCAGTTTAATTGCTGTGTCTTAACGTGAACTGCATTTGTGTTTCTTCATAAAAAAGTGTCCTGGATCATTTAGGATCATTTATTGTACCACTGAGTTACCAATTAAAGGTCTACTGATTTGGACTTATTCTGAAAATAACTACATCTGACAAGCCCACAGCAGCTAAGGCATTTGTTAGCAATGCTGTAAGACTGTAAATAATTAACAAATTACCCACAGAGAACTGTTTACATTGCTAATCGCAGTAAAACAGTTAGTGTTGACTGACTGAGCTAAACGGGAGGAAAGAATGTTGGCTGGAAGACATTGCTGAACTTCTTTCCAGACAGACGTTTATGGGAACTGACTTGAATTCCTCTTTTGGCCTGGAGGTTACCTTGTGCACACACCTCAGCTGTGAGGGGGAGGGGTGGCAGCAACTTCAGGTCGCACTGAGCTGTACTGTTGCTCCATCTGAATATAAATGGTAGTAGTCGTATTTCTTCTGCAACTATTCTACTAGAATTTATCTGTATATGAGGACACGTTCATGCTGTTGTATTAAAAATAAACATGCATGTAGACTAAAGTTGCTCAGACAGTCTGCGCATCATTGCACAAAGCAATCGTTTTGAAAGGGCTGTCAAGGAGCGGTTTAGTGATTGATGAAATTAATTTACTGCAGCGACCCTGCTGATCAGGCCGCTGATCACGATTGATCTGAAATGGCATCACTTTAACTGGGATTGCTCCTCGTTTGTATGCGGGTAGTTAAGATACTTCAACAGCAACGAGCAGCTCCTGGCGGGCTGGAGATTGATCCTGCACAAACACCACAGTTGTCATTTTCACTGCTTTTGCTACCACAACTCACTCTCACTTCTGTCTAATGGTACCATCATCCATTCACCAATAGGTCCAAACAGATTCTCAAGATTATATTATGTCTGTGTACATCTGAGAACTCTGGGTTTTTGTTGCTTTGTTTCTATAAGTGTAACAAGACAATTTGCATCAGCTGCTGTGTGGGCACGAAAGCAAATGTTTTCCCCGTGACCCAACAATGACTCAAAAAGCATCTTTGTCATTGTCCTCTCACCTCTTTGGTCCTCTCCAGCTCATTGTGCAGCGCCTGTTTGGAGATCTCCACCTCGATGATCTTTTGTCTGAGCAGCTCGTTCTCGTCCTCAGCTCTGCTGCGTTTGTCCTCCACGCTCTCCAACTCGTTGTGCAAACGCACCGACACATCTTTGGCCACCTGAGATCGCGGGGACAGAAATGTTCACATACCACAAAATAGGCACATGAATATGTTACGATATGTGCCTTTAACACAGACGATATACCATTTCTAAATTCATATCTGGACCCACATCTAAACACCAACAGATCAGAATTAGACCAATATATCAAGAGGATATCTGTGTTACAAATCCCTGAATCAGACATTCACATTCCTATCTCCACAGATGATCTAACAAAAAACTTAATCAAACAAAACAAAAAACAATCTTACATCAAAACAGTGTAGTGCTGAAATGATTAGTCAATAATTTATATCTTATATCTATCTAATATCTTTGAGTTCTGGATTATTGATTGGGCAAAAGAAGCCATTGTGGATTAAAGGATAAAAAAACACTAGATAGATCATTGATGACAATAAATGTTAGGTGTAGCCCTAAAATGATCGATTAAAATTTCCAGCAGGATTTATTGCAGTTATGAGTTATTCACTTGGATTCACATTGTTTCCCATGGTTTTCCCAACACTGAAAAGATGTTGCGCGCCACTACTTCAAGAAACTTCTAACCCATATATATTTTTCATTAGTGCCTGTTCCCTAATGCCTCAAAATGATTTAGGATTCTGTTGTAATAGGGATACAATACTGGGACAATACTTAAAATATTCTGGCATAAAAATGTGACAACAAAGTCTTCGGCAGTGGACTGCTAAACCACAAATACAAAGACGCACACATTCAGACGCTGACACACTCTCACAGACCTTCAGGTCCTGCTCCAGACTTCGGAGCAGCTCTCCGTCCACGTGGCCGGTCTGGGCGACCCGCAGGCTCTTCTGCTCGGCCTTCCGCAGGCGGTATTGCAGTATACGGCAGCTCTTGTTGGAGCGATCCAGCTCCCTGCGCAGCTCCTGCAGCTGGTAGACCTCCTCCTCCAGATAGCTGTCTCGCATCTCCTCCATCTCGGCCCGCAGCTCGTCCACTTCATCCTGAGACAAACACACACAGGAATACAGAGCCCGGCTGAAACTTGGGTTCATAACCACTTTCACGCTACGATAATTCTCATAATTACACCTTTTTTATGTTTAATATTGCCATGTTAATACGGTTTTGGACACAGGAATAACAGACTGATAATATGTATGTCTGCATGTCTTCGACTTGAAACGCTGCTGGGGCTTGAAATTAGCTGAAGATATGTCAGAAATACACAGATATGACGCATTTCTTCTCTTTTAAGTTTTTCATTTGATCGTTTTTTTATTTTATTGACACGCATTTCTTCTCTTTTAAGTTTTTCATTTGATCGTTTTTTTATTTTATTGACAGTGGCTTTAGCGCTCCACTGAAAACAGGGGTTAGGCAGAATAAAACCTGGGACATAGTGGTGTCTATATAAGGTGTGTACTAACCATACCTTTTACTGTTTTTATGTTAATTGAAATGTAAACAGGAAACAGAATATGAAGAGTCTGCTTTGTAAAAAGGTGACATACTCAAAGATTTATATACACATTTTCTAATAAAAGAAGAACTGTGTAAGGTGCTTACATTTCCCCAATTCAACAACACAAGTTCAACGAACTTTTGGGGCGTTCCAGGCATAATGGTATTATAAAGGAGATGCAATATAATATACCTTTGTAGATTATGCTAATACTTTCATATGATTGCATACAGGTTCCAGTGATCAAGTACTCTTAGTGCTGATGATGTAACGTCGCTCACTGGCTCTAAGCATCTAATCTCTTGGGTTGGATGTATTCATATTCGACATGAAACAACAAACCAGCCTTGAATAGAGGTTAAAAGAGAGAGATAGCTATCTGTACTATTACGACAATAGTTTGTTTGTTAGCCTCAAGGGCATTCGTTTGCCTCCATCCTGAGGAATCAGTTTGCTTAGTAGATTTCCCCTGGGATGGATACTGCAAGGGTTTGACTGGCACCTGATGAAAAGACAATTGGATGCTGAAGGGGAGGTGGGGAAGAGTGTGTCAATTAATGAAAACTAAATCTATCCTCATTTGGAAAAGCACAGAGCCCATTGTTATCTGAGGAGAGCCCCGGGGGAAGGAGCTAATGACCTCGCACAGGGTCGGCCTAATCGATGGCCAGGTTAAAAGCAGAGCCAGAGACAGAACAGCATCGTGGGAGCAGGTACACTTAAAGAATATCACCAATCTTGATGTGAGTGTGAATGTCGAGTCATCATCTGCACTTAATCATCTCTTTAAGGGTGTTAACTCTGGATATCTTCGCTGAGCGGCTACTGAAAATAATTAGAAAATGTATATTTTTGCTCCTGAAGTGCTCATCACAGCTGCTCACGACCCAAGATGTCATCGTCATATTGGTTGTTTTCGCCAACCAGCAGTCCAAGAACAATCAATTTACTGTCAGTAGTGACAAAGAAAAGAAACAAATCCTCACATTTGAGAGTTTTTTTGCTTTCAAATTATATGCAAATACATTTTCTTTCCATCAACTAATCAATAATTAACCAAGCTGTAAAAGCATACTTTTAAAATTCCTCAGAAAAATCAATCGCTAACTAGACTGAGACATTTCAAGCAGCAACAGTTCTGACAACCTATTAATCGCAAAAACTTGCTGGATCCAGCTTCTCAAATCTGAAGATTTCTTGTTTTTCTTCGTTTTATATGACAGATAACTAAATATCTTTGGAAAAACAAGCTAGTTGAAGACGTCACCTTGAGCTCTGGGAACTTGTGAAGGACATTCTCACAATTTCTCAACAATTTCCAGAGCTTACTTACATCGGTGACTTTCAGTTAATCCTCAGTTAACTTTTTCATCTATAAAATGTTTTAAAAATGTATATGTTCATATTTATATATTCAAATGTTTCATGTTAAATTTACAATGACATAAAAAAGAGAAAAGCAGCCAATCATTATATTTAAGAAGCCAACAGTAAATTTTGCACATTTTTCCTTGAACAATTACTCAAACTGATCAATCGATTATCAAGATAGTGCTCAGTTTTCTGATGATGGACTAATCAATTAATCGGCTAATCCATAAAAAGTGCAGTCTAAACCTGCTCTGTTATATGTGTCATGAGACGACTTTTGTTGTGACTTGAGGCTATATTAATATAACTGAATGAATCATAGCAGGTCTAAAACGATTGACAGCTGCTTCTCGACACAGCAGCCTCATCCTTTATTTCGATTTTCTCTTGGTGCAATCAAAAGGAACTGAAATGCAAAATACATGTGATGAAGGTGTTTTTCCATGAGCAGCAGAGGAGGCAGCGGTGGGGACTCCCAGACAATTTCGTGAGCATGTGGAAGGTGGAGGAGACATGGGGGGGGGGTTCACTTCAGAGTCCCAGCTGGCAGACTGACAGCCGGGCAGGAGGGCGTTTGAACCCCGCACACATGGGACATCTGACTGTTATCAAGTCCTGTCGGATAAAGCCATTACAGCCAGAGCCAGTAAAGCTGATTAACTCTCTTGTGTTTCCAGCGGGCCAGAGAGAGCGACACAGACGTGCGTGATCAAGTCTGAAATAACACTGGGAGTGACATGCAAATAAACCTGTCTGGAAAACACAAACTGCAAGATTGTTTGCCGCATTATCTGTTTGCCTCCCCTCCCCAACTTATATGGGGATAGCCTACTTAAAGAAGGGGGGGGAGGGGGATCCTGCATGAAATCTTCAAGCTGGATCTTCATGCAATAAACACAAAAGTCATGAAATAAAATGCTGATTAAAAAGCCACCATCCATCCCCAGGGACAATCTGCTCTCATTGTCACATGGGGGAGATGTTACTCACGGCGTTCCCGAATACAAACAGAGGTGGGACAAAACGTTGAGTCTCTCAAGTGAAAATCTACTTTGATGACATGACAGCAACAATATGAAAAAAGCTGAAAGTGTAAGAACACATCAGGGGTGAATAAAACTCCCATCAATAACAGGTCAAATCCACAGGGGGGAAGCCCGGGAAGGTTAAAAAAGACGACATGATGGATGGAGAGTCAACAGAGGGAATTCACTGGGATGACAGCTGGCTGTTAAAGGAACTGCCTTTAGATTATGGTAATTTATACATTTAGATTATGCTTTCAGTTAGTGAGCAGGTGGAAGTTGCTCAAGGACACTTAAAAATCAGGTGATGAGGCGGATTGAAGCAGGGACCGTCCTGTACAGAGACAGTTGGGTCCTCTTTGGGAAGCAGCTGCAGATACCCTCAGTGTTTTTTTTTCAGATATAAATATTGCATTAGGTGTCTTCTAACATAAAGCACATGCAACAAATTAGAGTAGTAGCCACGTCTGTCCGCCCTCTAACTTGTGCACATGAGGCTGCATTACCTTGAGGTAGTCGTTTTCAGATCTCAGATCCTCCACCTCCCGCAGCAGGTCCTCCTCACTCGCGTCCTTGGCTCCTGGCAGTCTGAATTGTGCGCTGGATGAGGGTTTCTCCTGCTTGGGTTTCTCTCCGTGCTGAGCCTGAGACATGCTTCCCTTGGCGGCGGAGGGAGCCTCGGTTGTGCGCAGCGGCGCGGCGGCTTCAGGCGCTCCGGTCGCCTCTGCGCGCGGCGGATTATCGCCCCCCAGCTGATCCCGGTCACTGGAGCCGGTGCCGGACTCGGCGTCGCTGCTGGCGGCCGGTGCCAGCCTCTGCTCGTCCGACAGCGGCTCGGACGGGCAGTCTGACAGGTCTGAGCTGCTGTCGGTCTGGCTGACCCGGCCGAGAGGCGCTCCGGTCGGCACCCGGATCGGGGACCCATGGCTGAGAGGGCCCGGGGACCCCGAGGCTAGTTTCCCCTTCTTGCTCTTGGCGAGGATCGGACTGCTGGTGCTGTCCGCTTTGACGCTGGCGGCTTTGGGCTCGGCTGCGGCGTGCTGGGGCGCCTTCGTGGGCTTCTTGGCCGCGGAGGACTTGGTGCCGCTCTTCGCCGCGGCCGCTTTCTCCTTCGCCCCGGCCGAGCCGCGCCGGGAGCTCCGGTTCGGATGGGCCAGAGGCAGCGGGGCGGACTGCTTGTTGAGTTTGGGGGATTTGGGCACGATGGCAGGTGGTTTGGCGGAGCGGGAGTGCACATCCTTGAGGAAAGGTCTGGCCGGGGAAGGCGCTCGGTTCAGTCTCTTCTTCTCCAGCTGGTGGTTCTGCGGTTTGGTGTCGCTGCCAGAGCCATTGGAGCTCTCCATTATACACCGACACCGGCAGCAGGAGGGCGAGGAAGCAAACGATCAATCCACAACACCGCGGAAAACCTCTGACATGCGGCACCAGGAAAAAAACACCCAGCTTTCTCTACCTTCTTCCTTGTCGGGCTCGGGATGCGCATCCTGCGTTGTGCTGGGTCTTTTTTTTTTTTTTTTACTCCATCTGGTCTGCATTCACCAGGTTGTCATTGTAGTCCCCTCCGCCTGTGGCCCCCGTTCCTGCGATAAAAAAGGGATTAGTGACACGGGTGGGATGAGAGACAGGTTGCATCTGCAGACAGGGCTCGAGTTGGGAAGAAAAAAAAAGGAGTCACATCAGCCCTCTTCTTCTGCAGATCGGCTCTCCATCCCTCTGTTACCCCGGGTTGTGAGTGTTGAGGTGCCCCCCCTCCTCCCGTGTCTCGTACCTCTGCCCACTCCTCCTCCTCTTCCTCTCCTATCTGACATGTAAGATCTGCAGCCGCTGCGGTGTGAGGCTCGACGCCCGTGATTTTCTGCGGGGCGCATGCGCTGTTGCTGCCGCCGCCTCGCAGGCACCCGAGCACACACACCCCTTGTTTTCTCGGGGACCAGGTCTGACACGCTTTGGTGCGCATGCCCTAAATGACAGACACACACTATTGACTGCTGAGCATCTTCTTCACATGAGGTGTAAGGATGGATTCAGCACCTATCAATACTCACACCTCTTCCTGTGGAAAATCATCAATTCCTCTGATCACATCCTCAAATCAATGGTTTTATCACCCAAAGACTCCAATCTAAAATGTCTGCTTTGTGCTATGAAGTAAAAAAAAACCAGCACCTTTCAATGAGTTAAACCTCTGTCACTTTAAAAAAATGGCAT
Organism: Scortum barcoo; assembly: GCA_023238725.1. Taxonomy (NCBI): domain Eukaryota; kingdom Metazoa; phylum Chordata; class Actinopteri; order Centrarchiformes; family Terapontidae; genus Scortum; species Scortum barcoo. The sequence goes on from CM041533.1 coordinate 10,387,391, forward strand.
TATAATTAAGCACATTATCATTTCTGTGTTCCTGGAATTCACCCAAGGATGCCGCCTGATCCTTCTTTTGGGCGGTCACACACAAACACACACAGTAAAAATCAAGACCATAATCTGGTAATAAATATAGATATCTTTAATTGCATTTCATTAGTTCAAGAATGCCAGTTATAAATACCACAAATCTGCTTTAAACATGCCAAAACTTTTCAAAGACTTATAACAGGTTTAATACAAAGTACGGTCTTCCATCTTAAAGGATACACGGTTCAAATAAAAGCAATTTATTTTAAAATGTATATTTAAAACACTGAGTAGTATAAGGCTTGGCTATTAAAACAAAGACCACAGGGTTAGTGCCAAATGCTAAAAGTCAGAAGAGGGTTTGGAGGGGGGAAATGAAAAGCTTTTATTTAAAAAAAATAATAATAATAAACTTCATTTCAAAATGCAAGCGATAAAGTAGCAGATAATTTGTGTGCACGGGCTGTTTGCTGGCTGATAATCGTATTGCGAGGTGTGCTTGGATGTCAGTGATGGTTCTGTTAGCTCTCATTTTCACACATTCTTTGTTTTGGTGTGAAACTATTCATTTGTTAAGAGTACTGAGAGTAATAACGTGCCATTTTAGGTCTACAAAAAGCTGGACCTTAACGTAAAACTTCAACATAAAGATAAAAATGAACCAAGAGCAAGTCAGTTTAAGTCATTTTAAATAAGGTCCTTCCTCAGACTTATACTTCAACATGTAAAAACAAGAAAGAAACACTCACAGTGCTACATTGCTAATATTGCATTAATTTACCAAAGAAAAGACGGAAGAATTTAAGGATTATTAATGTCTATGAGCACACGAGGGCTTTACATGCATAGCCTAGTATTTTTGTTTTTAAATATGCAAATATGGGGTCTGTAACAAACTGCCAAATCATTGAGTCAAACCTGCCGACGCACCTCCCCTTCCAAGCGGGAGTTTTACAAAGACCTCAAGTCTGAAACTCAAAGCAAATCAAGTCTGCAATAAAAGCCTGTCAAAAAACGAGCAGATATGAGCCGATCGAAGCATCCTGAGTCATTCAAATACTCGACAAACCTTCCTGCACTTTTCCAGACATTCTTCTCTAAGCTGTATTTGAATCCAGAGGAGAAAAGAAAAAAAAAACATCAAAAACAAAATACTTTGCAATATTAGTAACAAAACAAAGGCTGAAACAGTGTGTGTGTAATAGCTACTAATGTCTCTATTTCTTGAAAGACAAAACACACACGGAGAATGCCCCTGTGAAAACACCAATCCCTCACACACTACATTACCCATCTCCCCTTGCGTCTCCATCCCGCTCCAACAGGGTGCAGAACAGTTCGGAGCAGCCGCTACCGAGGCAACATTGATCTTCACTAGCGCTAAACTACAATTTGCGTTCCTTTCTCTTCCCGCCCGTCAGCTTAACTAGCTACGATGGATTGTAGTGCAAAACATTACAATTTATACAAATGCAAAATGAGCCGTTCCAGCCACTTTAATAATACCCTAAGGCAAAGGAATACCAACTGATATGATCACCACCGCACAACCTGCCTACTGCCGGCCACGAGAACCTGCACCTTGTCCAGTCATTACAGCAACACACCGTATTTACATCATGTGCTTTTGTTTACCTCAAGTCAACTTGTCACTTGGTAATAATACTTACTAATAAGAATATAAAACTACTGTACCTAGACCCAGAATTTAAACTAAGCCAAAGAGACGTGAGATATTGTTATCCCTTTTTTTCTTTAAGCTACGCGATGCAGAGATAACAGACCGTCCGTCGGGGCAACTCGGACAATGTCAAACGTGGTGTACAGTGTATGAAGAAAACAGGAAGCTGTAAGGCCCTCAGTAACTCTCCTCCCCTCTCTTGTAAATGTGCAACTGCTACCAGAGGGCTCTTTACCTCGAAGGCACCTGCAGGGCACAGCTAGCCGAGGAATGAGGTAGTCTGGGTCAAGTGTAGACAGACAGGTGGTAGGAAGTGGGCGATTCACCAGGCCTAAGTGTTAGTGTAGTACGTGTCATAGTGTACAGTTACAAAACAGGAGAAGAAACGGGTGGAGAGAAAACACCGGTTGTTAGGAGAGTCCATGTGTCTCACATCAGCAGCCGATGACTCCAAACTGCTGCTGCTGCTGTTTGCTGCCCCCTGGTGGCCAGATTGGTACTCTGCATGTGTGAGCGTGTATGTGTGCATGTGTGTGTGTGTGTGTATGTATATGTGTGTGTGTGTGTGTGTGTGTGTAGGATGGGGGGGTGACTCTCAGCAACAGCGCATGCAAGGGCGGGGGGGCGGCAACTCCGGAGGCACTTCCGGTTCAGGCTGCAGCGACAGGACGCTGTTGGAAAGCTCCTTGTTGGGAACTTCCAGAGGCATCTGTTGTATCAGGAACAAAGAATTAATCAGAAAACACGGGGTTAATGCACTGGATGTTTAGGCGCTGTGATTAAGGTGACTTCCACAGTGATTTACAGATGTGTCTGTGTGGAGTCATTTAGAAATCACCATCACATCATTTGCCCACCAGGAAATAATTAAAGGTTTTATAAAACAACTATAAAAATGTACCACTCAGTACATATCTTGGTGAAAATCCTTGGACAACTTAATCTAAAAAGAATATTTACTAAAAATGTTTGTTCATGTTGTGCTTTTAAGTAAAGAAAATTACACAAAAATACTGACATCGCTATCTAAGGCTCCACTGAACGCACAAACCTTGCTGAGGATGTCATCCACAAGTTTCAGGAAGATCTCGTCGACATTGAAATTATCCTTGGCACTAGCTTCGCAGAAGCGCATTCCACTTATTCGAGAGGAAAACTGCAACACAAATAGAGTAAAACCAGCTTAACATCAGCAAAGGACCACTTAATTGTGTGATATGAACACAAATTAGTCTGAACTCATAGCAAACTCCCTCAACAGCTGGAGACTTCATAGAAAAAAAATCTCCCCTCTATGTTTAACAGAATTTTTACTCAGCTGCTATGTTACACAGGAGGGCATCTGTGTTATCAGTGCGTCTTTGAAACACACAAAGTCCATGTTCAAAGACATTATGGATCAGCAACAAACTGAAAAATCATAAATTCAAAACTGCTGACTAACTACACCATTTTGTTGTACATGCTTTGATCTGTTCACATTTATAGAAACTGTAGATGAGGTTTTGTGATAAGATGGTGAATGGGAGCATTCATGTGTTGAGCGTACCCTCTCTCCCTGCTGTCTGGAGATGATACGATCACTCTCACAGTCCAGCTTGTTCCCGACCAGGAGGAGCTCTGCTTCCTCTGAGGCGTACTGACGCAAAACAGAAAGCAGAGCGGAGACACGTCAGGAGTTTATCAGCATCCCCTTTCATAAAAGTCAAACCCCATTACTGCAATGACATCTGTCCAGCACAATGACCACCATGAAAACTGGTTCTGTAGTACTGCAAATGAAGGGGAAGGTCACAAAAAATGACTCGTTGATATTGTTTTTCCAAAAACAAAAAGACATTTTTTTTCTAGGGTCACAGTTACTCTGAGGTAGGTGAAAGGACTATGGATGACATCATTTGTCTCACTGACCCATTTCAGCTTAATGCAATCAAAACCGAATACTAACATAAACCCAGAAATGGCAGTCACATAGTAAGGATTCATCACAAATTCAACTGCCTTCAAAATGAATTAATTACTATGCAACGTATTACTACAAACAGTCTACAAACTAACTGTTGCCAGAGCGAGTGAATTTAAAGAGAAGGGAAAAAGTGAGGGGTGAAAATCAGGGGAGGTATGGCTGAGTGGCTGTGTTTTGGCAGTGATTCGAGTTTTATGTAAACCTTAGTGCTAGATGAATTGCAGAATTTGAGGAATGTTTTGTCACCTTGCAGCAGAAAAGGGTGGAGTTACAACACACTTTCTGACATGTCGGGCATATAATGATATATTAACAACAGGATAACACACCTGAGGAAAACACAGAAGAGGCCCATTTAATAGAAGCCTTGAAGAAAACCTCCTGCAGAAGTCTTTTTGTTTTTTTACCTTGTCTATCATTTTCATCCATTTGGGCAGGTCGTCGAAGGTCTCCTGCTTTGTGATATCGTACACCAGCACTATTCCCTTTGCACTTCTGTAGTAGGCTGATGTGATGCTATTGAATCTCTCCTGGCCAGCAGTGTCCCTGGATGAAATGAATGAGGCCCAATATAATTAAAGGACAGTGCCATCAGTGTAGCGTTGTCAAGACTTCTGTGAATACCAAATAGCTGGTCTGCTGATTTGATTAAAGTCTTTTTTTAACTCGTATTTTTCAGTTGGTTATGACTAATAGGCCAGTGTTAAAAAAAAAAAAAAAGAGAAAAACAAAGATCAAATAAGAAACAGGGGAGGAAGAATTAGCTTTGTAAGAAGTTATAATCAAATAAATTAATCAATGATAATGATAATAATAGTAATAATAATAATAATAATAACAATAATATATTCAAATAGTTTTCTCATTTTAAAACACCATTACCATTATTATCCACATTATCATCTGGTATCTAGCTAAAATCTGAAGAGTCATCTACGATCAGTAAAGACAGCATCCCATGTCCACTTACAAAATGATTACCACTTTGCTTGCTGTAAGTTTGTGTTTATTAACGTATTTCTCAAAACTATAACTCCTCCTGTGATAGTGAATGAAAACATAGTAAAACACTGTTGTAATAAAATATATATTCAAAGCAGAAGTTATAGTTGTTGAAAATACTGCACATTAATAAACACTTAAAATGCCCTTATAGCTGCATAAAACTACATTATAGTGTTCTATAAATCATTCATTAAAAGTTAATATAATGCTAACAAATGCTAAAAGTAAAGTGTGACCATTAAAGCATTAAAGTATTTTTAAGGCAACAGCAGCAATATATGTGGATCAGTAAGAAGTACTGACATCGGGAATTACTGAATATACTGCATTTTGGAAATTAACTCTTCATTTCCAAAATACAGTCACACAGACATTTTTAAACGCGTGTGTGGATTCATTTCAGGTTATGTTATGATTCAGTCTGAAGCACGATAAGCAGTTTGAGCTCTACAAACAGTGCAGTGTTACTGTACCTTCAGCCAGCTAGCCTCTCCCTGTTCCCCCTGTGAGTCACAGTCAGGCTTACGAGTAGAAGAGCAGACAGACACACAGCAGCACAGTGGCGGGGTTAGGCAAGGCCGGGCGTGGCAGTGATGGAGGCTCGATGTGAGTGGCTCAAGGTGAGAGACGAGACACATTGAGGACGGCCATCCTGAGCGGACAGGTCGAGGAACGGGGGTAAAACGGGGACGTGGGTTCGGGGTAGGTGTGATGTGGGAGGATGGACGGGTTGTTAGTGAACAGGACAGATGCATTAGTGAGATATGCTGAAGGGGTTTTCCACTTTTTTTAGCCCAGCAGTGTCACGCACAACAAAACACTTAAGTTGGTACAAAAGGCTTTCCTGACTGTAACCTGCGGCGTGTTATTTGTTTTTTTTTTTTTTCAATGCACATGTTTTTGAAATGTAATTAAGGCCTAGTTAAAGTCACAAGACACAAGTGGAGGCGTAATAGAATCAAACCACCGAAATAAAATGCTGCGTGTCCATTTGAGGAATAATACTGCTGGTTCAAGAGCTCTGAGTCACTGCCCACATCTGCAATATTTACAATAATTCAAATACATGAATACTCAGTGAAACAAAAAGGCAATTCAATCTAATCAGCAATGTATCATACAACTAACTATTAGCCACCATTTTAACGTGTTAAAAGTTTCACTAACTGACTGATCGAGGGTTTTGTCTTATAAATATCATAACAAGACAAGTTCAAGTGAAATGGCATTAAAAACAAACTACTAGTACTTTGTAAAGAATCTGTGAAGGGTGTTTGATCATTCTGGACAATGACGATCATCACTTCTGCGAGTGTCAGATTAGTGCAGACAGAAAATGCAAAGGACAAATAACTAAAAAAATGTTGTTGACTTTAGTGTACATTGTAGTTTACAGATAAAAACTAAATATTCAAACTTGGGTGTTATACACATATACATAAGGTGACGCTAAACTGACATTTCTCAAATAACTGCTATCAATAGAGCAAATCACACACTGAGGTGGGACATTTTCCCTCACTGCCACACAACACTAATAACTGAAATGCAAGTGTCAATGCAGCAGTTTGAACAAGGCCTCTGTTTGGAAAGTGTTTTATCATTCCGCTTTGGTTGTATTTATAAAATGTATCTGTGTTAGAACCAAAGTTCAGTTACATCTTAAATTCAGAGGATGGATCAGGAACGGCATTTGGTGAAGTGTGTAAAAATATACATTTTTAATTATCAGATGTGTTTTCACATATGTGTGCACTTGTAAGTCATTAATACTTAATGTAAAAGGACTAAAACAACAGTATCTGATGTAACAAAGTCTAAAGAGACAGCCAACACAACACAATTACACACACACACAGGAGCCAAATGTTTTCAACATCTCAAACATTTCAAAATCTCTCATTGTATGTTAATGACATGACAAAGCATGTTTTGACAATCCAAAACATGCAGTGGTGTCATTTCTCTGAAACCTCATTTGCACATGCATTACATACTGCAGGAGGCTGAGATGTACCCGTTAAGCCACCAGTAGCTTTTTGTTAGAGCAGCCTGCAGAGCGACAGGACAGAGGAAATGCACCATGCCGAGGAATAAAGGAAGTGGAGCCTTCTGCCCAGTTACTCACCATATCTGTAGTCTGATCTTCTTCCCTCTCAGCTCCACTGTCTTTATTTTGAAGTCAACTCCTGTGAGGGGAGACAGAAACACACATGTGGACACATACCGGGATTTCCTGTCTGGTTCTGGCTTCATGTAGTAATGGTTTTACTTAGCTGGCTGGTTTAAGAACAAGCAGCAAAAAATGGACTCCCCTTGTTTGCATTATAGAGTTCTGACTGGTTAAATACTTTTATTTTTCCATGGACGACAGCACCAAAACGACGTCTAAGGCCGTCTTGGTTGCGTCTTTTAACAAGCTCTGCATGGTCACAGCAAACACTGAGTGACAACAAAGATCAGAAAATATTTTTTCAGACAGACTTGACTGTCAAATCATTCCCTCCACGGTGTGTGTGACCAGAGAAAACAATATTAGTGACAAGCTGTGCCACGGGAATGACAGGGCACAAAATGGAGCTCTACCACAGCAGCTGCTTGTGTGTAACTATTTTGGGATTGGACACTTATGACTGACTGTTGTACTGGTCACAGGACTGTTTACCAAATACCTCATATATACATATATATATAGTTTCATGTATTTAAAGCCGGCAGCCATGGCACAGCACTTTTTCACAAAGTGCTTAGTAATTAATACTTATTAATCTGATTTTTACAGGTAGAAATATGCTATATGTAAATATGAATTATCTATATATAGAATTATGAAAAGTGTCAGTTCAGAAATAGCACTCGATGGGACAAGACTATAATCTGATTTAAATACATACATACATACATACAGGAGTCACCAGTATCAATGGTTGTTAATTAATTTCTGGATTGCAGGAGATCTATGGTGTTCATTTGATAAGTGAAAAGGTCTCTTTCTTACTGTGTTTGTCTCTGATATTCTACCTGCACAAATAATACAAAATTATTCAAATACATTATTCAAAGCCTCAAGCATGTTTGTCCAGTGGCCTCACTGCAACATGGTGTAATAAGCTAACACAGTTTTGATAGCTGGAAAACAGTGTTGTTGGTGCTGTTAGCTTCAGTTAGCTTGCTACAGCCTGTGTTGTAAACTCTGTCCAGTCCAATTACACAGTTGAGCTGGAGATATTATATTTCTAAAACAGCCATCCTGTGGTGGTTTAACCGCATGTGCTCCAGTAAGTAGACAGAGCCCCGTCAATAAAAAGTTGGCAAAAACAAGCCGTCCTGTCCTCACCTACGGTCGACTTGCAGGCTTCGCAGAAAGTGTCGTCGGTGTATCTCTCCATGAGGCTAGTTTTACCCACACCACGGGAGCCGATGATGATAATTTGTAGTTTAAAATCAGCGGGTCTCGGGGGCATCTTCCTGCGGCGCGACTGAGCCCCCAGAGCCGGGGAAGAGTTCGCGGAGCCCCCGCTGCCAGCGCCGGCCCTCCGCGGTATGTCATATCTGGGATCCATCAGTGACTCCACATTTGTGATTAACGGAGACAAAAACAGACAAAGGCTCCTAAAGTGTTACACGGCGGGAACAAGAAGCTATTTCCAACTTTCCTTTGAGTGAGCAGAAGTTTGTGAAAGTTTGTCGCTCGGTTGTTTTTGTTCAGCCATTAGAGACCTCAGCCGCCGTGACGTCAGTGACCACAGTGCTGCACGTTTCCGCTTCCGGCGCCTCTCCTGTGATTGTCCAGCTTCTCATTTTCTGTCAGACTGAGATTTGTGGTTTGCACTGATGTGAGAAGAACAACACCTGCAAATCACTATACATCTTCACTCAGATTAACCACACAAACATCCACTAAGCCTTTAAATAATATAATTATAATTATAATAATAATAATCTAATCACTTTTAATACACAGTTTTTACCATGTACATACCACCACTGTCAAACTCAAGTCCATCACTGTATGTAATGTATACTATGCTGTCATACCCACCTACCTCTGTAAGTAAAGCTACCTGTTGCAGTAATCAGTTTAAGTAATTTATTTCAGCCCCCTTTGCACTCACCATATTTTATATATCCATGGGGGGAAATTGGGTAAATAGTATCTATCTATCTATCTATCTATCTATCTATCTATCTATCTATCTATCTATCTATCTATCTATCTATCTATCTATCTATCTATCTATCTATCTATATGGTTTATGTTAATATTTATTTTTACCCTGTTGTACTGTTGTTCCTGTTTTAAACTGTATGTATCTGTATTTCTGTGTAGTAAAAAACGAAGTCAGATTCTTTGTATTTGTACACATACCTGGCCGATAATGCTGACTTTTGACTTACTTTTACATATTTTAATTGTTTATCTGCTGATGTGATGACTGTGTGGAGGGGCCCTTTGACCTTGTTCTGGAAATAAAAAAAGCTAAATCTGAACACAAGTGCTCAATTGGTACACCTTGGAAACACGTGATAGACACAGGTGTTAATGGTGATGTGTCTTGGTTCACCAAATGCATTTTAAAACCAAGTAAACAGGCTTTGTTGAGGCTTCAGTGTGCAAGAAAACGTGATAAAATGTCCACCTGAATGGACTGGACTAAACACTTTGCAGTGTCATAAAGGCCCATCCTTTGCAAATCTGTACAGTTCTTTCATTTAAATGGGATTTATCATGTACATATTGTCTACATCTTTATTTATATATTTTGTTTTAATATTTTATTTATGCTTCTGACTTACAGTATTGGCTTTCATCTTTTCTTTTATTTCTATACATTATTTATTCTTATTCACCTAATTTGATCTCAATCTTATTTTGTCATAATAAACACTGCTGTACTTTTATACTTAGTCGCATTTTGAATGGCTTTTACTTTTAATGCATTTTTACATTATGATATTTCGACTTTTAGTTCAGTAAATGATCTGATTTATTCGTCCACCGCTGCTGAAATAACAAAACACTTTCATTTTAAAAAACCTTCCGCGCTGCAGCTGTGTTTTGACCTCGACGGCTGCCGTAGCCTGCGACATTGCATGACGTCTCGGCCGAGGAGGAGTTCGTGCTAATCCAAACACCGACGAAACAACATCCAGAGCCATTTATCGATCACCAATTCGTTACAGATACCAGATTTGATCGACGGTATGGCTGCTCAGAAGATAAACGAAGCTCATGAGCACATAGCCAAAGCAGAAAAATGGTGAGTCTCGATTAAAAAGAAAACAGGAAGCAGTTTGTTTTCCTGCTGATGTTAGCTAGCTAGAAAGGCCACTGAGGCATTTCCACCAGCGCTGATGCGACAGAAACCATCACTGTTTTTGTATTACTCCATTAAAGGTGGATTTAACAGGCTGTGAATGAGCCACAGAGCTGTCTTGTTCCGTAATGGTCAATCATGTTTCTTGCAGCTTAAAAACGAGCCTGACAAAGTGGAAACCTGATTATGACAGTGCTGCATCAGAATACGCCAAAGCAGGTAATTGATGTTCTTCCTGAATATGAAGCAATCGTGTCACAGATACATCTACATCTCGTCTGTGGCACATATACACATAAATGTATGTGTGGTGTACATAAGATATCAATTTGTAGTTGTTTTCTATAATAGCTTCTTGCTATTCTTTTGGTCTTTATTGTTTTAATACATTTTATTGTATTTGTATCTTGTTTTTGTCTTACTCTTATTTTCTTAACTCTTGCTATTTCTCTTTCCTCTTTGCTGTTGTAACACTAAATCTCTTCCACTAAAAAAAGGGTATTTTATCTTATCTAATGTGTGATGTATATATGTATTTTGTGAGAGAGATTTAATGTAGATTCAGTTTGATTTGACATGCAAGTTGACTTCCTGCCATATTAAATATCTGTAGTATTTGATCAATGCTGTTAACAATGTTTTCTTTGTTTATTATCTGTGCAAGTTTTTTAGAGAGCACATTAAAGACCCCGAAGTGTTAGTTACACTGCCAACATTAATAGAAAGAACTCAGCTAATGAAGTTGTATTTCCTCCTCAGAATGTCATCATGCAGTGAGATTATTCCCACTCTTGCAAATAGACACAGGAAACTAATATTGTTCCTTAATATGTAGTAATCCTGTCACAGTTTTATCTTCATTTCAAGAATAACGGGTTTGTTTGCGTTGTGTTTTCAGCCGTGTGCTTCAAGAATGCGAAGCAGTATGAGCAGGCAAAGGACGCCTACCTGAAGGAGGCTGAATATCACACGGAAAACAAGACGTATCCTCTCTGTGCTCCGTCCACACTTTCGTCACATGACACTGCTGTCTTTTCACTCTGTTTTGTAGTTTCCTTAACTTGTCCTGCAGGCTTTTTCATGCTGCAAAGTAAGTGTCTTGTGTAATAAGTCCAGTAATGGGTCATCAGGAAACATAAAAACATATTTAACTCACATTCTCTTTTCCTCTTCTTCAGGGCTATCGAACAGGCGGGTATGATGATGAAGGTGAGCGCAGCCACAGTTTGAACGTTGAACCCGTCGACGGGTTGATTGAGGTGATGTAATTGTGCTGTGTTTGCAATGCAACAGGAACAAAAGAAGATGCCAGAGGCCATCCAGTACATAGAGAAAGCCTGTATGATGTACATGGAGAATGGGACTCCTGACACTGCAGCCATGGCTCTGGACCGGGCGGGAAAGTAAAAAACTCACTTTATTGCTCTTTATTTTCTCTTAAGGAAGTTGTTTTTGTTTGGCCTTGAATTAAACTTAAGTTCCTCAGTGATTTATGTGCAGGTTGTATTTGTTGCACATGTTATTACCAACTTATTGCTGAATAACGTGTTTGTTAATCATCCTTGTTATTATCTGGTACTATACATATTAGTTCTATTGAAAACCCTTCCACTTAAAGGGACTAGTGATAAAATGCATGGCTACCTCAGAGAATAAAAAGGGAGACTTTAAACATTTTCTTTCTTTCCTTCTTCCCAGACTGATAGAGCCGTTAAACCTAGAGAAAGCTGTGGACCTTTATCAGAAGGCAGCTGGCGTGTTTGAGGTGAAATTGAGCTTTCAACTTAAAAAAAAAACCTGAATAAATCATTTAATTGATGCTGATTCATATTTTTTCTCACATATACATTCATGTTTTTTTTCTCTGTAGAATGAGGACCGCCTGCGTCAGGCAGTTGAACTGCTTGGAAAAGCCTCCAGACTTCTGGTCAGGTTAAAAAGGTAAAGGAAGTGAAGCTGAAAGTGGATAATAATCAGTAATAATAGGTAATCAACTGTGCTGTCAAACTGTAGCTGGTGATTTCTGATAAAACAGAGGATCAGTTGGAGCTGTCCTTTGTGCTACTTTAGTGACTGCCACTTATTAGTTTATTCAGAAATGTCACTTGGATCTTTCCCAAAAACAAAAGGTGTCAACGCTGTTCATGTCATTGTCACTTGACTTGATAACACATTCACATATTTAGATTCTAATATTTGTCTCACCTGCCACTGTGATAAATGGACACAACAACCCTGAAGCTGTTTTATCTGTTTAATATAACTAATGTTAAACCTCGGTACCTGCTCCTCGTCATTCCTCGCTCTGCTCTCGTTGGACCAGGTTGGATGAAGCAGCAGTGGCTCTGCAGAAAGAGAAGAACATGTACAAAGAGATTGAGAACTTCCCCATGTGCTTCAAGGTGGGTTACGTTGTTGTTTTTATGTCTTAAAATTCTTGACATCTGAGCAGAGATGTCGAGAGCATATTATTCATACGTGTTGGTCTGTCGCTCTGTAGAAAACAACTGCTCAAGTGCTCATTCATCTTCATCGAGGGGACTACGTTGCAGCTGATAAATGTGTCAGAGAAAGTTACAGGTATGTTTTATCGCATTCTGTCCTTTCTGTCAATTGCGGACTGCTGGAACCACGAAGAAGCGGCCTTTGACTTACCAAACCTCAAGTTAAACGGTATGTCGCTTAAATCGAGCATCATTACACAAAGTGCTTCTTGGTCTCCACCAGTCTGCCCGGCTACAGTGGAAGCGAAGACTGCGTTGCCATGGAGACGCTACTGCAGGGCTACGACGAGCAGGACGAGGACCAGGTCTACCGTGTGTGCAACTCACCTTTACTGAAGTACATGGACAACGACGTGAGTACTGCTGGCACATGCCGTGTGTGTGTGTGTGTCATTTAGCAAACAGTATCTGAGTCTTGCAGCTTCAGTTTGATTCTGCTCTTAACGTTGACAGGTGACACACACATTAAATGTTTCTAGTATTTTATTTAAAGCCAACCTTTTTTTTTTTTCTTTCTTTCTTGCATAACAACATTGTCAGTTTTTTATTTATGGTCTGCTGAATTGGACTTCTTTAAGCTCCATCTGCTTTCTTTGTGCTTTTGTAAATTCTGTATGCTTTTGCAGAGTGCAAATGTATTATGTTGTGCATAAAGGTTTTTTAGAGAGCACATTAAAGTCCCTGAAAAGTTGGCTACAATTTTGAAATTTTGTTCTCCAACATTATGTTTTTTACAGAGCCCCTAGAGTCCCGTAAGATCATATTTTTGTATCTTAGATAATTCACTATAAATTCACATGCATCCATAAAGACTTAAGATGTACACAGGCATCATATCATAGAGAGAACTTTGATGGAACTTGGATTGGACTCTATGTTTTTATCCAAAACTCAAATTTCACAATGGGATAAAAAAAAAAAAAGTACCGGGACAAGCAGCTCTCCCTGTGGAAAAACCTCAGAGATCCACTTAAAAATACAGTTTAATTTAGGAATGGGTTTAAATTACAGGAGGACCAGCAAGTTCACTAGACAACAGTAGGTAATCTCAGCTGAGGGTAATGTCAGAATTACCCAGAATCCCTGAGATAATTAGTCCAGCTTTAGTTATTATATGTTTCATAGTCACTCAAATAGTCTGCTTCATAAGTTTGATCAGATCGTAACATAAACAAAACAACAACGCAACTGTCGTCATATTTTGATTCAAAGTCAACTGCTGACGTGGTCGGTGCTTTGAAATATAACCGCTGATATGGAAAGACTAACATTTCTAACTTCTTCAGATAATGTGCTGAGATCTGATGACAAGCTTTTGTCGCCTCATAGTACGCCAAGCTGGCCATTTCCCTGCGGGTACCTGGAGGAGGAGGAAAGAAGAAGAAGGCTGCTGCCGCTCCACAAGGCGGCGCTAGCGGGGCACCGGCTGCCGAGGAGGAGGATGACTATGAGGGAGGGCTGTGTTAGCCTTCACCCTCCGGAGTGCCGACTCTGCCCATCCGCTGCGCCGCCACTGCGCGCCTCTGTGTACGAGTTAAAAAAAAAAAAAAAAAAAAACCTTGACGAAACCCTTTTCCGCTCTGAAGCCCAGATGTTTGGCTGTTTGATCTTTACTGTGCAGAAAAATAAGAACAAGGCAAATTTAACCCTCCCTCCTCCCCCAACAGTTACAGGTGGTACTGCAGGGCTGTCTGCAGAGGAGTCGACCCAAGTTTAAGCAGCCTTTTAATTTGTATTTCTTTGAGGCGAACCCTCTGTGTTATGAAAAATCAATGTTCAATAATGTATGAAAGCCTGTTGTATGTAAATGTTCTGCTATTTCTTGTCACTGTGAAGCTGTAAATTTTGCTGTTATCGTTTGTGAGTAGAGTCTTAAGATTGCTATAGGTATATTAAAATCAGAAACACTAAATATATCTAAGGGGTTGATCGTGTATAGGTGTTTATTTGTACAGAGTAATTTATTCAGTATTAAAGGCTGCGGCCTGTTAATATGTTACTGGAACAATATGCAATTAGTTTGTTAATGCATGTTTGGAATAATGCAACCGTTAATCCAAATCAAAGCTATGAATTTGTGAACGTCAATGCTTAAAAATGATTGGCACTGTTGTCTTCAGCATAAGCGCTTATTGAATATATTTAAGAAAATAGAGTTCCTGATGGCGCCGCTTGAAGCCCACTGTAGACTGGTTTTATTTGTCTACCTCCAGGTGTGTGTTATCATCCACCTCAAACTGAAGAAATAGCTTTTGCTATATTTGAAAATAGCTGTTGCTATTTTTTTTCTTTTTTTCAGTTTCCACAGTACAATCCTGAAATTAAAGTGATTAAAACAAATAAAAAAAGGGACCACGCAGTGCTGTTTTCAGTGCATTTCCTCATTGATTTCCTTTATAATAAATCGACGATTTTGTGTGTTTGTGATTCAGCTTATCACACTGTAAATGTGAGAAGTTCTCTCTTAGGACAGCAACATTTACATGCCAATTAATTCTGATACCACATTATTAAAGGCAATGAAGGGACTGTTTACATTTTTTTTTTATTATTTGTGCTGTTGCCCACTTCTTGTATATTCCTAAAAAAGAGAAGCATATCTCCAAACTTTGCACATGCATCAATAAACATTTCCATTGTGTGGCATTTTATGGTGTCTGTACATTTTCTTAAATGAGTTAGCAGACAGATTTTCCACATCAGGGAGACTAACAGCGGCTGCAGATGTCTGCACCAAAATGGCCCCTGACAGACAGACATGTAATGACTGTGTAGCTTCCTAAGACCTTTGATAAGGCTAATGCTCTCTCCCTGTTCGACGATATTTAATGCTCACATCTACGCTACTTTAGGGAAGCACTCCCTTTCTGCGATGCATCTGTGCATTAGCGTCATTTTAATTGGACTTAAATGCTGCCACTGTTGAAGATAAAAACTGCTCAACTGTTCGGCCTGTGGGTTTTTAACCAAGTTTAAAGTCGTGTACGGTAATTGTGAAAGACTTTATATCCATCTATATCAGGCAGTGTGTGAGCTGACTCAGTTCACCTCTTCATAATGGTTAATGGTAAAATACAGCTGAGGCGTCCTTTCTAGAAAGGAGGGAAGAGGAACAATCTGTCTGATTTATTGTAACACAATTAGGCAGCGGTGGAATTTAACTAAGAACATTTACCGTATTTAAAGCGGCTCTATGGAAGTTTTCATGGATTCATAGATGATTTTTATAGATGTGGACAAAGGCGGTTGTGTTTCGTCTAACAATAGGTTAGACGTTTCTTCAGTTTTACTCCCCACTGCAAGGAGACAACTATTCCAGGAGGAGAGCAGGCGAAAGCTCCAGACACAAACTTTCAGTTAACAGCTGACGCAACTCGAGCAACCCCCAACACTGTTGTGTCTGATGTAATGGGAAAAAAACGACCTGGTGGCAGGCATAAAGAGTAACCGATAGAAACTAATAGAAATAGCTAATCTTGACACTGTTGGTCTCATTTGATTATGTAGGTCATATAGAGGCATCAGTACTTAATGGAGACTTCATAACCAATCAAAACTGGTCGGAGGCAAATTCTGTAGTTTCTGCTTTAGATACTTCTCAGATTACAATTCACCTTCCTGAAAACTATGTATTTCACTGTTTGTGATAAACTGAAAAATGAAGTGTTCCTTTATGTGCTTTATGTGCTTTGTCAAAAAGCTAAACTTTTTAGAGATACATGCTTCTTACAGGACAAACACCCAACAATTACATGATGATTTTATAGACCATGATGCCTTGCTGTAGATTTAACTGCCCAGCAATATAAAAATGATAATTTTACAGCAGTGCAATGAAGCACACATTAATGCAGCAGTTATATTAATCCAGAAACATCAACATTTAAAGTTCAGCACTTAAAAGGAACATTTTACTGAAAAATGAACTTTTACTTTTGATACTCTACTAAGTACATTTTACTGATAATTTACATTTTTACATAAACCCTAACCCTAACCCTTCTTCCAACTCTGCAATTAGGTTTTTGAAACCGGACCCTTCCTTGTACAACATATGAACTCAACACGTACAGAAACTTAATGAGATGGAGCAAAAAAAAAATGCACACATTTGTAAAGACATAAAATCCTCTAACTTCTGTTACTCCACACTCTCTTAAACCACTTACATGTCATACATTTCTTAATTTCTTTCCCCTCCTTACCAAACACCTACCTTCATTTCTTTTCTTTGTGGAGTAATAATCTGATCAGGAGTGTAACAGCCCTTTTTCACAGTGGACATTTTGACTTGACGTAGGAGGAAAAGCTCGGAAGAAACTAATTGTGTTAACAGTGGCTCCGTTCCATCAAGAGTCCCAGCGAGCCAAGACAGTGAGCCAGCATGCAGAAGACCAGGACCCAGGACCTGGCTCACCTAAATGCCATGCAGCCCTGTTTAATGTTAACAAATACACCTGTTGTTTTCTTGATATGATGACCCAAACTGTCTCTATTGGCACATTGATTGCTGATGGAGAAGGTCATTAGTTGCAACCCTCATGCTGTTTGTGTACTTAGTTGTATGATTATCTACAGTATATGCAAACGTACATATGGCCAGCCACACACTGATTTAATGTACCTCCAACACTAAATACGTGTGTATATCTATTTTCCTTGCATACTTCTCCTTTTACCACTTATTCACACATTTGAGAGCATGTTAACTTTACATTTTGGTAATGAAATGAAAAAAGATTGATACAATGAAATGGTACTATGTTAAATTAGACAGTAAATAAAAATGAAATATAAGTTAAAGTACGGTTGATGCAGTGGGTTTGGTTGGAGGTGGAGGCCATCTCGGCTGCTGATCCCCACCCACTCACTCGTCACCCGTCCTTTCCCACAATCAAAACAGCAGCTGAATGCAAAACTCAACACTTTTCCAGGTGTTTTATTTGCAGATCTCTGGACCTCTATCTGAGCACATTGCCTTAACATACAGTTACAGTTTCACATTTCATTCCTCCCTGACCCGTCCCCTTAAACTTATGTATGTACATGTTATGAAAATTAGTCATGACAATAATGAAGTTTTTCTATCATGCTACAATGTCCTCTAATGCATAGTTTGGACCAAAGGGCTTCGTGTCTCAGCCCTTCATGTGACAAATCTTTTTTTTTGTTTTGTTTTCTTCCTTTGATGACTGAACGCGCAGCTGTGCATTCGTGAGTATGAATGTTAAAAACAGCGAGAGGATCACAAGTGATGTGCGAGAGTCAGCCAACTGTTGCACGTTACCCTGATTCAGAAACAACCCTCTGCTGGTCTCGACTCTGGCCAACCTGTAGATGATTCAGAACATGGATGATTGGCAATTGTAATCTGTGTGAGAAACAGTCCACAGCGATACGTTTACTTTCTTAACATCTCCTCAAAACGCTTCCCTGTGCAGTAAACATAGTCGGCATCTGTCCATCTGAACAATATCCACATTAAATTTCATGCCATTTAAATAGTTATCATCTTTTCTGCAATCTCATAATCTTTAAGATCCATCCAAGCCTACATATTGTAACATATACAATGAATATCGGTGAAAACAGCTCTTCCTGAGAAAGATATGTAGTTGATAAGAGTTTCAGTCCTCTTCATACAAACAAAATAAGGCAAGTAAAGACTGTCTGATTGTGTTTCTCTGCGTTGTGTCTCTGGTGAGGCTCCCATGTGGCCTCTGATGTTTGGAAAAAAAAAAAAAAAGGTGGTCTTTATAGTCGTGTTTCAGGTCCACATCCTTCGAAAAACTTGGAGGAACGAGAGCTCGATATTGCACAGTCCCACAGTCGAAGCGTTCCAGTTGGAGAAAACATGACATTGTGCTCACGTGTGTCATTATTGTGCACTTATTTGGTTGGTGGGAAGCCCTTAAAGATTAAAGTTGCAGCCAGTCTGAGCTTCTCCCTCTGCAAAATGTTAAAAGGCAGGCATGAAGAGCAATCAGGGTTCTGGGGGCCTATGTGTTTAAAAATCTACTTTTATATCAGGGATGGGACTTCTTAGATCTACTCCTAAAAGATTTCTCCGTCTCCGCCTGAACACCAGCTGCTTATTTTATCCACTGGACGCCAAACTGAGCCAGGTCTCGCAAGATAAACACAGCACCGGCAAGTCTGTCCTCAACGTGTTAATATTATATAACTGCAACAGTTGTTGTTTTTTTCCATCAGTAAATAGTAGAAAATACCAGTTTATAGGTCTGAAAAGTGTTTAAGCGTGGAGCTCACAGCGCGTCACTGCCATCGGAGCTCAGTTGAAGAGGACAGAGTTGGTCCTCAGCTGCTTTGTGCTCCCAGCAGGTGAACTGTGCTGAAACAGCTGCTCACGCCAACAGAGCGGCTCCCGTCCGACAGAAACTCCAGCTCGCCTTCATTAGTTAATGTCGAATCTCACTGAGTTTTCTCTCGGGTCCACTTGATCATAGTCTCTGGCGAGCGGTAGAGGAAGATGAGTTTGGCGTACATGTCCTCCTCCAGGTCCAGCTCGCCCGTCTCTCGGACCAGGAAGATGTCGGTGCACAGCTTGAGGATGCGGTCCACGTTGGGCAGCTCCTCGAACATGATGGTGTGGGAGATGCCGCTGAAGAACTCACGCACGAACTTGCCGATGACCAGAACCACAGACGCGTACAAGCCCATGATCCTGGACAGGAGGGAGAAATTATTTAGATTTTTAGTTTTTTTGGTGCTCCTAATTTCCCTAAATCTGCTTCATCTGCTTCCAGTTCTTTTCATACCTGGTTTACACTCAGCCGTCCAACTTATTAACTGTTCACAATGTTTACAATCACAGGAGACATAATGCACAGACTATGCATGTATGAGCTCTTGTAATTACGAGCAGAAAAGTTATTTAAGTTATTTTTATCTTGTGACCCCTTAAAACAAAGCTAGTTAGTCTGCTTACAAGTCAATGTCAGTGTGTACAACTAAAGACTGCTTTGTTCATATTTTGCGGTGTAATATTTAATATTTGCAGGGGCCCAGAGGTGCAAACCTATCCAAAGATGAAAGAACACATTTTAAGAAGTAAGAGTTTTGTGCTTTCCTATCGTGTTAATGAGACAGCCTGATTGGGAATCACTGTTTAAGACTTATAACAAGTTCAAATCACCATGGCAACAAGGTGAATGACCACCAAACCCCCCACATGCTTCACTGGTTGTACAGCTGTGCATAAAAAGCACCAGAAAATGACTACATGCAGACATTTCACTGAATCATCAAAACAGGTCAAATCCCCACAATTCAGTACGTACCCATATCCAGCCAGAAAGCCCAAACTGGGCGGGCTGACTTGGTCGCTGAAGACGTAGAGCTCCAAACCTGTGTTATTCTTGTTTTTTTCAAGCTTTGGTATCGGGCCGGGCGTTGTCTGGTTGACTATCCACCACTCCTGGTTCTGACTTGAGTCATTAGGTCGCATCAAGGTCACAGTTATGTCCATCCTCTTATTTTCTTCTACAGAGATGAAGAATGAAATTGTGTAATTTAATTGGAATATAACTGGTCAAAATGAATTTTTGTAACACATCTTAACATTTACAAAAAACAAAATGTTCCTGCCCCGGTAACAAAACACTGATCATTCACCAATTGTTCCTAAGAAGAAATTTCTTCTTCAAACCCACTTGTGCAGTTTTCAGTATGATTCTGACAATGTTTTATTATTTGGAATTTGAATCTATGCACACTCGAGCACACTTGCACATTGAGTGCTGACATATTTGAGCATATTAATTAGTTAATGTGTTTTCTGTAATTCCATAGTTGTATAAACATTATCTAAATACAATAAAATTATATCTAATTTATGATATTTTTTAATAATCTTTTTTTAACATTTTACAAAGCATGATGGACTTCTAAAATAAATAAACACTTCAATTTACAACTATGCTATCCAGTAATCATCACATTATCTATATGCCTCTTTCTGTACCCAAGGCCGACTCATGCAATGGCATATTTACTGCTACTGAAAGACGCTGCACATCATCATCTGTTTAGATGTGATGAATATTGTTTTTGGCCTCAGATTTGAAAACACCATATTTTTACTTTTGTGTGCTCTTTTCTAGATACAGTGTTCACTGATCACACTGTTTTGAGTCTGGTGCTCCATTGTCTTTAGACTTTCATTTGTGCATTCTTAACTTCCAAGTTTTCTTTACAATTTCTGTGTGTGATTTCTGTTCTGGCCCTGCAGTCTCATATGTGTAGATGTAATATAAACATCTTTCGGGATTATATGGTAATATTAAAATACTAAATAAATATACAAACATAAGTCAAAGCTTGATATAAGTACATCAAAGAACCTTGAGAACAGTTGTCTCATTTTAAACAGAGTTTTGTAAGTTTCCTTCACTGTCACCAAATCAACTAATAACAACAAAAAAGTCACAGTCCGTCCACTCTATACAGCGATGAAGATGGTGACATTCACTTTCATAAAGAGGTCCAGCAGGCTGGGCGTCCGAGTCACTGGGGGCTCGCAGGTAACGAGGGAAGATATTAGGAATGATCCTGCAGAGGAACACAGGCTGTTACTGCAGCTAAACACAGATTGTGCTACTAAGCTTCTCTATATTTTGGAGCATAAATGTGAAAAAGATCCATTTGTTTCAGGGTTTTTTTTTTTTTAATCAATGTACAGGTTGTATATTCACTGCAAGAGGATATGCCCATGATCTCCAAAAAAGTAATTGTTCAAAATGACTCAGAATTGAAATTTGAAGGTATTTTTAAAATGAGGTTGTTTGTGAATATGTTATCAAATGTTATCATGCACACAACACTTTCTTTTATTTAACATACCAATATATACTCCTGAAACTGAAAACCTAATTTAAATGACAACACGATGAGAGAATTTCTGCTGATTCTTCTCCTGAAGTTCATATGACAATAGGAAAGAAGAGAGTAAGCAGATGAAATACTCACACTGGCATGTTATTCGTTCCATTTAGGACCGCTATGAGCTGCTGCTTTGTCTCATTTTCTAGATGCGTCACATGTTTTCCAGATGCTGTTTCAGCCTTGGCGCCGAGACTGAGGTTTCTGAGATCACAGAAAGAAGAAAACATCCAGAAATGTCACGTATTTTCACCTCAGGAACCTTACTGCAGTATGTCTGTAAGCAATACTGGAAGGCATTTTGATGTCACTCAGCGTACTATTACACAAGACACTGAATGGGAGAGGCATCGACAAATGTTTCCCTTATTTGTTGTACTTTGTGTCGATCACTGACTGTACATCGCAATTCCTCTTTCTAAAATGGCCACCATCACTAATTGTCACAAAGCAAGATACAAGCGTACGTTCTCTTCACACTTCATTGTTGCGTACCTTTGCACCGTCCAGGACACGGTGATGGGGAATTCCTCATTGCGCTTTAACATCTCTATCAGGCTGGTTCTGCTGGGTGGGCTGATGGTCCACAGAGAGTTGGAGCTGCCTTTCAGCCTTTCAGCTCTGCGATGATCAGGTCCGGTGCCGTGTAGCCCTCCAGCCACTGCAGGGCTTCCTAACCGCAGCACGAAACCACAGAATATTTCAGAAGGAGAAATAGGTTGAACTTTAAATCTGACCAATACTTTGTTGATTACTTATTAACTGAGTGCCAAGAAAGTGCGTCCATCGCTGTCTATCAGTGTCATTGTTGATACTACAACCAGAGATTGAATAATCTTCACAAATGTGTTTAGGGTTTAAAAGATAAGGTGATGCCTACACAAACTAAATCCTCTGGGGAATGTGACAAGTAAAGATTTTTCTTCTGTGTGTATTCACAGCCTGGTCTAAAACTACAACTAAAAGAGAAACAGCTACCTGTATTATTGTGCAATTAATGTAGTCTCCACCCCTCTTTTTAAAAAGTGAATTACACAACATTACAAACACAACACAACCGACCTCTTGTATTTGTTTCTTATATACTTACCTCTTTTTGACCATATTGCTTCTTAAAATCATTATATTCAGCTTCTGTGACAATCTGCAGTTGTTTTTGCTGAGCACTCATAGTAAAGATGGGCTGTAAGGAGAGGACATTTTTTTAAAAAATCAGTCAACAAATCAAAGTCTTGTTAAGGCTGAAACACTTAAAGCATCTGCAAATCAGGCACTTGTTTTCTTCAGTTTTGCTGCTGGATAAATAGGTCTTTTTGTTTCAATGAATGCAGTGAATCTGCTCTGGATACATAATCAAACATCGAACCCTCCAGCCAGAACACTCACACAACCTAGAAAATATGATCACAGTCTTCTGGCTTCTCTCTCCCCCACAGGCTTTCAGCAATCTCACAAACTGATCAAAAAGTCAAACTTCAAGATGCTCAAAGACTTGGCTTCACCTCAGAGTGAGTCACAGATTTATTTACTTCATCAAGACCTACTTGAGCTCCACTCAAAGGAGGCAGGATTTCATTTTGTTAGGAAAGGATTTGGCTTTGGGCAGAGCATCTCTTTGGCCTCTTGTTATTTCTGTTTGGTCTTCGTTTCTCGGCAAAGCACTTGGCAAGCTTGTTTTGGCTCGAATGATTTGAAAAGAAAAGAAAGCGTGTCCACACCTGAAAGCCAGCCAGGGTGATTTCAAACGAAACATCCAGCGGCATGTTGACGACTCCGGCTACAGACTTAACGAGGGACATGAAGAGCAGTGGGAACCAAACGATACAGATCAGCAGCACGACGATCATCCCTCCCATCCCGTATTTCACCACTTTCTTCTTCTTCTGGCCTCGCGGCTGGGGATACCTCTGCAGGAGGACGAGATAGAGGACGAGTAAACCTGGGTGCAGTCTCTACGTCGGCCGTCCCCATGAAACTTTGTTCCATCTTAACTCCAGCTGACCGGATATAGAGGTAATGGCTACATGTGTTCAATGCCTGTGCTAGTTTTTGCAGGTCCATTAGAATTAGGCAATTAACTGGACCAGGGTGATAAAAGTAAAGATGGAACAAAAACTTTCAAGGCAGGAGGTACTTGCAGACTGACTAGGGAGAGATGCAAGAGTGAAATATTTACTATAGTGAGGCATAAATAAAGATATTTTTAATACACTTTCGGGAATATTGAGCACCACTGACAGAATATATCCTTGTTATCTAATATTGAGTGTGTTTCTGAAAGTGAGAAACCGATTCAATCTTCACATTTTTCCAGGAGAGATCTCCTTCAACAAATCACTAAAGTAAATTTCAGCATGAATTCCAACATGTCAGATGTTCGGCTCAGAGAGGGATTCTTCTCACACTAGAGCGACGCCACAATGATAAACACCTTCTCAGACTCTCTCCAGCATTTGAGGATGAAGATGTGAGCGTAGATGTCCTCCACACAGATCCAGCTGGACAGAGACAGCGAGGTATCGGTCCAAACCCAGTCCATCACGGCTCGCAGCTCCGTCAGGAACGGCACCAGGCGGAAACTAGAAACAACAGGTCAGATGTTACATTGGCAAAATGTGTGGGTGAAATAATGTCAGATTATGTCTTTATTCAGAGAAGCTTGTTCATGAATTTGTTTATTTTGTCAAAGAGAAGGGCAGGCATATAAGTTCTTTTGACACTGCTATACATGTTTTTGATATAATGATTTAAGATTTATAAAAAAATCGTAAAGTATTTTGGGTGAGCACATATATTCTGCATATCTATGTTTTAGGTTTTTCTTTTACTCAAAGACCAAAGGAGAGATAAATTATATCATGATTATCATATAGTTAATTATTATATACAGTGCAAGCATAAACACAAGCTCAAATCTTCTCAATAAAACGTTTGGAGAGAACTTATGATATGTAAATTGTATATTACCCAATTAAAGATTTATTCTACAAAATATCAGAAGCTTTTAAAAGTGTCAAAAGTGTCTATAGAGTGTCTATAAATTGCTTGTGTTATCTGACAACCAGACATGACATGAAAGGGTTAAATACTGCCATTTATGACAAATGGAGATAAAAGCGCTGATGCAATTTTTAACAAATATCTTTACACATTTTTGGATCAAATAAGCCCAGGTGTAACCTTTCCATTCTTGCAGCAGCAGCTGGTTGTCAACCAGAGCCTTGGACCTGTTTGCCCAGCTGGAAGAAATGATACTTTCCCAGCATAACTCACCCTTGAAACAGGAAGAGGTTGACATAATTGTAGCTCTTGGTGAGAAAGTTTCCCAGAACGCGGGTTGGATAACCGCAGCGGATCTGATAGGCCGACAGCCCGAAGTAGATGCACTTGACAAAATACCACATCTGAGCGACCATGTTCTCACTGAACCGCCTGGAAGGGGAAGAGAGATCAAACATTTTGTAGCACAAAGGCTCAATTATTCCATTTTTTTAGCTTTGCAAAGAAAATAACTTGACTGCTAAGGAGGATTAAACTAATTCATTTCAGCTGTAAAATATTCACAATCAAACTTTGTATTGATATAGAACGGCTCTTTTAAACAGTTTTTCTTTATTTGAATAGTAACAGACAGAGGAGAGAGATGAAAGCCATGCACTATCCCAAGCCATATTTTAAATAAACGCAGGACACACATTTTTGCCTAGAAGGCACCTCAAAATACTGAACTTTAATCAAATCATTTAGCACACGTAAATAATTAATTTCCGAACATATCTAATATGTGAAAGATTAAAGTTCTTACTTTTCTGTGATTCCTGGCAGGATAAAGAACATCCAGAAGTGGATGCCAAAGAGCAGGATGACCTGGAAGATGACTTTGCCCATGACAGACTTTCTGAGGTAGAGGGCCCGGTCCACCACCATGGTCCCAAACTGGATCAGGACCATGACCAGGAAAGGTCCTGGCACCTGATCCTCTGACAGGGACGAGGTGATGTCTGCTCCTGAGTGTTTCTAGAAGCAATATGCATAAGTTCTTTGTCAGAAGTGATTTTGTTTATGGTTTCAGGTAAAAAAAAAAAAAAAAAAGACCTGATTTGAAAACCTACACCAAACGCCGAGAATCCAAAGACGATGATGATGAAGTCAACCGTGTCAGTGAGGAACATCAGCACGTAGACGTCCGTGACTGCGCTGTATTCTGGATGGATCAGGTTGTAGAAGAACTGCCTCATAGGAAGGTAGATCTCCATGAACCTTTATAAAGAAATGTTACTATGAGCAAACACACAGGTGAAAATGGTCCAGGTGGGTCTGTAATGTCTGCTCTGACATGAACTAAAGTTATTGTTTTAAATTGGCCTTATTGATTTCTTGCGTTTCTGACTACTTTTATGTTATTTTAAGGTTTACAGGATGAAATCATTATATTATAAATGTTATTTGTGGTTTTATAATTGCAGATTTTGTGTAATGATGATTTCAATTTATATTTTGTGCTCTCTGTCTTATGCTGTTTGTCTAATTTACTGTTAATGCTGCACATCTTGGCCAGGACATTCTCGAAAAAGAGATATTTAATTAATGAGATTTTGATGGTTAAATAAAGGTTAAAAGAATACATGTGAGTCAGTATCTGCTCCATGTGTTTCGGTTACGGTTCCCGACGTAATGTCTCAGAAACTTGTTCCAATATGATTAAATTTAGAACAATAACAATAACAGCACTTATAAAAATTACACTGACTGGCCTAACGGGAATGCTGTAATTAAAGGTCTAAATTTAGACCTTTGAAAGGTTTTAGCTGCTGTATCACTGCTATGATTTTCCACAGCGCATCTTCCATTATTCGTCTGGTATACTTGCTGAGCGCAGTTCTCATCAATGCCCTCATACAGTTACACGCTTTCTTGTATAATTACAGTCACGACTGTTGGCCACTAAACAGCATTCGTGGGTGGAGAGACAGAAAACGCAGCTGCCTAAACTTTTACGAACCAGCTGTGCTTGATTGTACCATTTTATGATGAAAGCTTTTCCTTTGAAGAGCTGCTCCCTCAGCTTCTCCATGATCATCTGCTTGCGCGTCTTCTGATGGACACTGGCCTCGCTGCCGTCCTTGCGGCTGCTGTTGTGGGAAGCTGTACTTCCTGTGGATACAATTTACATTTCGAGTCGTAAATGAACCACGACAAGGCCTTGAGTCACTGATGCGGCCAGAGAGCCACAAATGCAGGGACCTAATGCAAAGATCGGGGCTCGAGACCACAGGAAACTGTGCTTTTTCATTCTATTAAACAATGTTGTTGTGAACACTACTGTTAGCAGGGCCACTACAAAATTTCACATCACTCTCAAGGATTTTAAAAGGGGTTAATTGCTGACTTTTCTCTTCCTTTGAACCAGCTGTCAAGAAAGTGGTAGGAAATACACAATAGACAAGCATCCTCACCTCTCTTGGACCTCGCAGAGGAGTGGAGAGACCGGTGAGAGATGTGCGAGCCTCCGCTGGAGCTCTTGCGGCGCTGGTACGTCTGCTGCTGCGGGTAGTGCACCTGGACGTGTCCTGAATCGATGGATGTCCCAAAGTTTATGGACCTCAAGGTGTGATTGGAGTCTCTTCTCTCACTGAACACTGAGGAGACGGGCTCAGACTCCTTCTCGCTCTCCTCTCTGTCTTTTCCCTCATCCTCGGACTCGCTCTGACGAGAGGCCTCTTTCTTTTCTTTGGGGTCGTCCTCGTCCCACAGACCGTGGCACTTTAAAAGGAAAAATGTGGGGATTTGTTAAGAACATGTGGTGTTTTAATGCCCATATTAACTGGGGGTCTGGTACAGAAACTATAGAACATTCAAAATTTCCCAGTGCATCAAACAATCACAGTCATGGTTTTTGTCCCATAAAGTGCAGAGTTAGCTCTACAGAGTTTCTTTTGTTTGTTGCGAAAGAAGGAAAACTGCAAGAAACAGATGGTGAGAGATCTTCTGGCAGAATCTCTGTGCCACGGAGACACACACATCTAAACCAGGTCAATACTGGCCTTATATTCAAGGATTTCAGCTAGCCTGTGTCTCTAAAAGCAAATAGTCAATACATCAGAAAATCCACAGTCCTCATTCTGTGCAAACATGTATTCGAAAGTTTATCTGAAGCTGATACCAGGCTTTAGGAGTCAAGTGTTTTGTCTCCAGCTTATTGTTTCTGCACAAAGAGGGAAATCTGCACTAAAATGACTACTGTGAGCTGTGGATTTAACCGAATTTGACTGGTGAAGCTTCATATCAGCTCCAAATATGCTTTTTGATGACACGTGAAGCCAATGTAGATTTTATTATTATATCTATGTGAATTGCTAAAAGGATAAGAGTTTGTCTGTGATGAGAAAAATCATGATGCACACATTCAGGTCAGCATCATTCACATGTTTACCTTCAGAATGGATCTGTGGAAGAAGAGAGCCAGTAACTGGACCAGGTCGTAGTGGACATAACCGTCCTTCTTCTCCACACCGATGATGTTTGGAGGGTGATACGGTTTATTCTTGTCTATCTTGTTCTGGTTGAAGGGGAAGAAACCAAACTGGAAGAAGTACTTGATGACAATGGTGACCTGAAGGGAAAACAAAACTGAGCGTCAGTAAGCGAAAGTGTCAGGAAGTTTTGGAAATCACACATACATGAGACTATTGGATAAAAATCAATAATAGGTAAATTCCGATCTTACTTTAGGATACAGTGCAGTTATTATTGTCTTATCTTAGCTGTGTATTAAAACTTTTACTACAACAATGCAACAAATGAATCATTATACTCCTACCTGATGGATGTTATTGATAAAAGTAATTACAAATACACTAAATTGATCTTTAAAAGTTTAACTTTCTGTCGCAGAAATAATTTAATCCTGGTCCATCCTAGACCTTCAATCCCAAAAGAGATAAACGTTTTTAAAAGTTGCTGTTTGGGAAGTGAGATCCTTGTATCTGACCGCACCTCGGTATAGACGATGGCGGTCATCCAGTAGCGCTTGCTGGGCCGCGGCACCGACAGCATGGCCCAGAGGAAGATGGTGATGGGAAGGACCAGGGTGGCGCAGGAGGCCGACACCATGTGGTTGATGATGATGACCAGGTAGCACACCATCTCTGAGTGGGCCACCAGCATGTTGTAGAGGGCGTAGCAGAACTGGAGGATCAGAGGCTGCTTTTGGTAGAAGAGGTCTGACTGCTCGAGCTCCTCATCGTAAAACATCCTGGACAGACACGCAGAGAGAGGCGGATTCATTATCTTCACGAGTGTAAAACATTACCTGAATGAATGGATAATTTCCTTTGCTTAAAAATGATATGACTTGTTTAGTCGCTTTGTATTATCATAAACCTGCACATTATTCTTGATTCATAAAAACACCTGAAATCATGGTTGGATTACTAAACGGGCCTAACGGGCACGGGCTGTTACTGAAAGAGACAAAACACAACCATGAAGAGATGCAAAATAACCAGGGAGGGGAAAATGGCAAGATATGTCACAGAGGCACATAATGACACAAAGCAACCCAAAAGTCAAAAAACAACAACAAAGAGACACAAAACGACGACACAGAGAGGTAAAATAACCACAAAGAGACACGAAATGACTACAAAGACACAAAACAACTCCAAAATGACAAAAACAACAATAAAGAGAGACACACTGGCTATAAGGAAATATAAACCAACATTATGTGTCAGTCTGACAGTCTTTCTCCCATGTAGTACGGTTTGGGGCTCTTAAACATGTCTCATATTCACGAGTGCACCTCAATCAGTATTTTTTGTGGGATGTGCAGCAATTTATTTTAGTTCAGTGCAATCTAGGCCCTGTAGTGAAACTATAGTGTGTGTATGGTGTGGCGAGGATCATTTAAAATGTCTCCTCAACAGAATAGGATACCTGAACCATGCTTGTTTTAGTATGTTACTTGTGACAACACTTACTTGTAACAGTTTTACAATGAAGTCATTTTTTGATGGTAATACATAATAAACTTCTGTTGGAATTAAATAGTCTGTTATGTGTTTTATCATTTTTTTCAAAGCTAGCAAAGTTATGATTTAAACCAGGTCATATCTAATAAAAAAGTATTCAGTGGGAACGTTGCGCTTTCCGAGACTCCGAATTACTCCGAATACTCAAATTGTATATATAGTACTTTAATACCCAGACCTGTGGACAGTAGAAACTTACACCTTATAACTTTAAGGATAAAGTTTTTAAAACAATCTAGATGAATCTTCTGCATCTGTGAGTCACCGTTGATTCAGATTTCTGTAAAAGGTCATGCTTAAAAGGATTTAGTTGTATGTGGACTTACTTGTTGAGCAGCAGTTCGCTGGCTGTCAGCTCAGTGGTCATCGAGGGCAACATGATGTCTGACCTGCTGTCTGAGCGGCTGTCAGAGGTCATAACCATTCGCCTCTTCCTGTCCATGTCGCTCTCGTCATCGCTAACCTCCAGCCGGTCAAAGCTGACCGCCTTGCTGTAGCTGGGAGGCACATCGGCGTCAGATGTTTTGGAAGCGTCTGTGTCGGGGGTGTAGAGGAGCCCAGCTCGCCCCTCTGTCTGCAGGAAGTCCTGCTGTCCTCCCCCGTCCTCGCTCTCTGTGATGAAGTCCTTCTCCTGTGCAGAAGGTCCAGACTCTGCCTCGTCCAGCCTGAGGGAGGGACCTTCATCTGGGCCGAAGGACTCCCAGGGAGCCTCTTCTGTCTTTTCTCTCTCCTGGTCCTCTGGCACCTCTCCTCCCTCCTGACTCTCCAGCCCCTCTCCTCCCTCCTGACTCTCCAGCCCCTCACCCTCCTCGTCTTCCTCTTTCTTCTCCCCTTCCTCTTTCTCCTTCTCCTCCTCCTCCTCCTCTCTCTCCTTCTCCTCCTCCTTCTCCCTGGGTTTTTCGTCACCCCAGGGACCACCCTCGGCCCCCTGACTCTCCTCTAGCTGTTGGGATTCCCAGGGAACCTGTTGCTTGTCTTCCCCTTGATCCTGCTCGTCCTCCACTTCTTCGATGGTGTCTGTGGTGCCCTGTCTGGAGTAGAGCATGACGCACTGAGTGGCTTCACTGTGGGGGACAAAAACAGGAGGGATCGTGTCGGTCAAATCTGCAATAAGAGTTCAAATCTATCTGTTCACACTTCAATAATACATAATAAATAAGAATTAAATAACAATATAATAAGTAACACAATATAAATGATACACTAAAAACAGTCATGTAATTAAAAATGGATGTCTGAAATAGAATCAGTCTTCTAAATCATACAGAATAAATTATCTGAAAGAAAGAAAAGTGATGTTTATTCCAAACCCTAAATAACAGAAAGAAAAAGAGCAGACCATATGCTATAAAAGATCTTTCACATCATTATCATTAGGTGAAAACCCTGTGTACCAAAATGAAAAAAAGGACGTGCATTTTTCTGGATATCTTTGGGGTTCTTTTGACAGGATGTAATAAGCAAAATGAATATTAAAAAAAAGAATCATGCCATGATTTAGCTGAAAATCACCAAAACAAATGGAGTCAGGAGACATTGTCTGATGAGGAGGCATAGACAGGAGTCGCAGGATGCAAATATCGTGTTCATGCCAGTGACACTGATAAGGAACACAGGTGTGCATATGGGTGATGCAGAGGCCAGGCACCTGGACATGAAGCTGCTGCAACTGTCCATGGATGAATTGGACATGTCCAGGCCATACATCTTACGCAGTTTGGGCCTGGCGCGCTCGCTGGTTTTGGGAATGCACTCGGGCATCGCATCAAGGTCTTCTAGGGTGGACTGGCGAGAAAACAGTGTGGTTGCCTCGGTGGCAGCACTGAGAGGTGGTGAGAGTGACAGATGAATGATTAGTGATGAGAAGGATGAGATGGGATCTATATTATATTATTATTATTAGGTTACACAGACAAGGGTTTCAGCATATGCTATGAAACCAACCTTAACATTAAAACTGAGCAGGAAAATTATCGTCTTTGACCATAAAAACATGAGGTGCAGCAAGAATGAGGATGAAATGGCATGATGTAGTGATATCCACAAGATATTATTGAATAACCTCACTGCTTTCGAGATATCTATCCATGAAGAGGTAAAAATATCTGTCTGAGATTTTTGCCTTCACACCAACAGAACTGAGAAGAGTGAAATATTGTTTGTTATTAATATTGTTGGTGCTGAACGCTTTGAAAATGGAAAAATATTTGGTTATTGGTTACCCTGGGTAATCCACACAGCACGCTATGGGGACTATTTCTTATGCAGAAAGTAGGTCAGGTCATTAGAATTATAATTTTAGTCATTTTAAATGTCATATTGCTATAACCAGAACAAAAAAACCCAATTTGAGGAGGGAACCATTACTAATGCACAGCTGGACAGTGTTTAAACCTGTTAAAACCTAAAACATACTATTGTCTTGTTCAGTAATGCATTCATTAAAAATTCTGACATTTTTCTTGCATCAATTATGTTAACTGTTTATATTCCTATTCCATTTGCTTAACCTTAAGACCTGAAAAAACAAAATTGTCCTTTCTGTGCAGTTAAAGGTTATTCTTTCAAATCCTCTAAATATCTATGAGAAAAAAAGGACGCAGAAAGTTCAGAGAGAAAAGTGTTACAAAGCTTGGATCTATTCTTTTGTCATCTTTCTCACCACTGGTAAACACTCCCTACAAATTTCGTGATGGGAGCACGTTTGATGTCCTGTGTTGGATATATAGTGACCACCTTCAGGCTCTGTGTACCTGGATATGCTGTCTCTGGAGGCTGTGGAGTCCTGGCTCTCCATGCGGTAGCCTCCCCGCCTCCTTCGGACCCTGGTGGAGCCCGAGGCCGACTCGTCCTCGCTTAGCTGATCCATACTGGCCTGCCTGGACATGTTGAGCCTCATGGCCTTCTGGTAGTAGACGTGGATGCTCTCTCTGGACGGTACGTTACCCTGAAAGAAGGAGTTAATCATTTCATGGTTTTCTAAATCACAATAAGGTCTATGAATTGGTTTATAAATTGTTAAAAAAAATGTTC
Source organism: Scortum barcoo (assembly GCA_023238725.1). Taxonomy (NCBI): domain Eukaryota; kingdom Metazoa; phylum Chordata; class Actinopteri; order Centrarchiformes; family Terapontidae; genus Scortum; species Scortum barcoo. The sequence goes on from CM041533.1 coordinate 10,419,856, forward strand.
TCTTGACAAGTCAAAGTCGATGTGAAGGTCCTCTGTACCTTTTTGACCTCTCTGGTCAGCATGCAGCGCTCAATACGCAGCACAGTGGAGATGTCGATGTACTCCCGGCACATGTCATTCATCCACTTGGTGAAGCTGTCCACCGTCGTCTGGAAGAGCACCCAGGTGAACTTTATGATGTTGAACACCCGCTTGATGATGTTGTCTGAGGGGGGCGTACGACACACAAGTTGTTGCAGTATATTACTATTTCAGCACAACAGTCACATGAAATAAAGTAAAAGAAAATGGCAGTGAGAAGAAACAGCAGAGCACTGCTGAAATTTAACTTCCAGATCTGTCCATGGGGGAAATGATCACCAAAGGTTATCAACAAGGGAAAAGATAGTTACTGTTGGTAAGTCCTATTTTGTCTTGATGGGGAACCAAAGCACTGTGGTTTGGAAGTTTGTGAAATTTCACTAAAACACTTGTTGAAACGAATTGTCTAGATTTTAATCTAGACAAGAAGTGAATCAGTAGAAATCATGAAATCATCCACCCCTCTTATTCACAGTCAAAGAAAGGGGAGAAACACAAACATACAATAGTGATCAATACTGTATGTAGATTCTTCATGATTATATTCTTGATTCATTGTTTCTCGTCCGATGCTCTAAGCATGTTAAGATTCAGATGGAGCACAAACCCAAGTCTTTTCTTTTAATTTAAACAGTTTTCTTGAGGGGAAACCAACCTGGACCACCAGACTTCTTGTTCTCTTCTCCTTTTTCTTGCCCATCTGAGAGCTCACCAACCTCTATGGCCACATGACCTGCTGAAGTACAGTAAAGAACTGTGGTTAAAAGAACGGTAAATCATTCCCACTCATTTATATTGATTACGTTTATTTTATGGTAGTTTTTTCACCTCTAGAATTTGCTTACCATCTTTCTTGCTTTTTCTGTGTCTCACTCCTTTGGTGTATTTTTTCCAAAATTTGCGTTTCTCTTTGCCTCGAGCCCTCAGGGCGGCTTTGGGATCTGTGATCCAGGCGTGATACAGAAACTGGAGAACAGACAGAAGGAGTTTAGTATCAACGATAGAATGAGTCACTGAGGTAAATCATGCAAATGCAACAACAAGCAAAAGGAAAAATTAAACACCAATTCATAGTGGTTTGGTACATTCTAGTCTATTAATTACAAATTGTATAAACTTCATATTGCACTTTAAAATTGATGCCTTAACTGATTTAAACACAACAATATTTCATAATAGCTCATGAATGCAACAATGATTCTCACATAATTTTTTAAATGCACCAACAAGAAAACATTTTCAAAAACAGTCCATTCAAAAGTAAAACTTGAATAAACAAAAAGATGATCTAATACTCCCAATAATATTCTCAAGCACAAAAGCAACAAACTTTTAGTTAATGCACTGAAACATGCACCACCACCACCAGCGCAACATAAAACAAACAACAAATGTCTTTCATCAGAAACAAGGCCCAAACAGCAACAAATAACACTGCTATTGCTTCACTGATCATGATAACTTACAGATGCGCTCAAAGCAGCAGATCACACAAAAAGTTCAAAACAGACACGAAACGCTTCACACAACCAAGACCATGTCAGAGAAAAACTCCAGTTCATGCGTGCAAAAGCAAATTTCCTTTCCAGATGATTTTTGCCAAATTAGTGTTCGATTCGGATACACTCATATCTGACTGAAGCGTTTGTGTCTATTTAACACTTGGTTATTTCAGGAGCTGGAAAGGCAGTTTGCTGTGGCGTTAGTTGTTTACTGTTCATTCACACAGCGAGCTGTGTAAGTTGTGGTGGTGAGTACCTTGCCTGCCTTGACTACATACTGTAGTATAGTTTTAGGCAGCTTAATGATAGACTTGGGCAAAGCTAGAACAGCAGAGACAAACTTCCCAATAGCTCGCTACAGAGAGACAACAGAGTGGGAGAGGATTAGTAGGAAAGGATTTCATATTATTAGAAACAACAGAGGTTAACTGTGTTAGCAGACAATGACTGAACAAGAGAGGATGTTGTAGTTCAGGATACTGCACAGATAAATATACACAGTTTATCACATTCTCCTGAATGTTAGTATTCTAAACCTTTACTCCCCTTATCCTTCAAAAAAAGCAGCAACATCAAAAAGTATGAATAATCCATTAAAGGTCACAAGATTTATTTATGAAAACAGTAAAGAAAAGTGTAAAAAGCAAAGTTCACAATGCATCCCATTCTACCATTATGTTTAGTGTATAAATTGTTTAATTTGCATGTGTAAGAACTATTGGATAGCTGTCAGAGGTGGATTGTACGTTGTAATTCATTGTAGAAATATTGTACTACATTGTATTGTATTTACTCCATTACATTTATCTGACAGCTTCAGTTGCACATCGTTAAAAATAAAACCAGAAGAGTTGTTTGAGCAATTAATCATTTCCCCTCTAAACACTGCACTTGGCTACATACAATTTCTGGCCCAGAGTAGTAATATTGTCCAATATTTCATAAATGAAAACAAAGATTACAGAAAAAAAAAAAAAACTGATTCATACTTGTGTATCAGAACTTTTTTTCTTCTTTCCTTTCCTGTTATAAAGTAACTGTTACTGAAATATAAAGTAACAGCCAAAGTGCCAGTACTCCAAAACTGTAAAGTACTTAAGTAAATATACTTTGTTATTCTTCATGTCTGCTGAATAAAACATCCTTACCAACTATGAAAACAAGGAATAAAGTGATTAAAAAATTAGAAAAAAAAGAATTAATATCTGTTTTCACACTGGAACTGAGCTGCTACTTGAAGTCACCTGAAACGCCGACTTCTTTGGCAGTTCATCGTCTTTTTTCTCCTCCTCCTCCTCTTCTTCCTCACTGTCAGTTTCAAACAAGTAATAGTCTCCACTTCTAACCACTGAGGGGGGCAGAAGGGTAAAGTGTAGTTACAGTCAGTCAAACAGAGGCTGAAGTCATTCATCGCTTTCACAACACTGAAACGAGGTTCAGAGAGGGTTCTGTTGCTGAGGGGAAGACACGGGAAAACCAAACCACTTACCACTAACTTCCATGTAATTTACTACTTATTAGTACTTATATACTTAGTCATGATATAGACACAGTTTTAAAAACATCAGAGACATGAGAGGGTGAAACAGAAAATTAAGAAAACATATCTAAAATGTCAGTGACTGATTTAACCATGAGCACAAAGCACAATGAAGGGTGTCTATTTAAAAACTGTTATTCCAGTAAGCACAGTCGCCTTTACTCGACAGAGCAGGCGACTCCAGTCTGCAGTAGTTAAGTGTCAGAAGCAATGGGATAGACAAGGCTGACTTATGTCCTTGAACAGAACCACAGTGGGCGGGGGGTGAGGGAGGATGCTGGGATATGGATGAAACATCAAATGACAAGAGAGGTGAAATGGAGAAATAATTTGAAAATGTCATGTGGGGGTGGAGTACGAAATGAGACATGAGGTCAAACCAAACAGGGAACCACTGCACTGATTCAGAAAGATGCTTGTATTTCTTTATTTACCATAAAGAGTTTTAAGAGGTCGTTTTATGCTTTCGAACATTTTTTTTCTGGCTGTTTTATTATCTCCTGTTTGGTGGTCATGTCTGCAGGCAAAGAATGAACAAACCCTTTATCCTTTATTCCAGTACTGAGAATAAAGGCGAGTCGACGTCATACCTTTGCATAAAAATGTTTTACAAAGGAGTGATTCTCTACTGTGGGCTCTTCAGGTATGTATTATGTTTTAAACAAGTGGAAACCTCCAGCCGTTAGTCATTTTCTCCTTCTTCATCGTCTCATCGTGTCTATTTAAGGAGACCCCGCACAGACACTGACATGGCTTTATAGACCATCCTGAAACTGAAGTGCTCCTCGACACAGTGTACAGCTACATGAAAGCGACAGGTGAAGGGGGCCCTTAAATAGAGACAGAAAAGGACTAAGGTCTGGACGGAGCAAGGCCATCGTGAGTTGGTGCCTTCAGAGCCCTGGGGCAGTATGGGAATCCTCAATATTCTGGTCAAGGACACAAGGGCCAGAGTGGAGGAAGAGAAAAAAGAGGGTTGGGTGGTCAACCTACTGGAAGCATGGTCAACCCACGGCCTCCACCACTGCTTTTTTTTGGTCTTGGCTTTCGTTCGCTGTGCTCCTAAAATTTCACAAATACAGCAATGCAACATTTCATAAATAAAATGAATTTTTCTGCACACTTCAAGGTATTTTCTTACTCCTTTAATCTGCTCTTTCAGATCAAATACTAATGAAAATACATCACATATGAATTTGTGCATTCTCACCCAGCTTCTCTGAGCACTACGAGCGATCATACAACACCAACTTCTCTAACACTGACTGCGCAGAGCAAGGCCCTGGCAGCCCTCGCCATACCGTCATCGTCATCCTCCTCTGGCTGGACGAGGGTCTGTCCTTCTCCAGACTCCTGTGCCATGCTCAGCATCTTCTCCTTGCCCCTCTTAAACTTTTGCTGCCTCACCTTAATGCGCTCCATCCTGATTAGATCAGAGAGACAGTGAAGAGACACGAAGTATCGACACAGAGGAACATCACTGACGGCCCAACAGACTGAACATAAACATCCCCAGGCTTCACGTGGAAATTAGCGCTCGTTATGTAACAGAGGAGTGCTCATTAGAGGGGGTGAGTGGATACTATCAGAGCTCATGAGTAACTCCTGAGGTAATTGTAAGTGGTGGAAATACACTGACTTCATGTAGCATCATATACTGAGACATGACTTCCTGGAAAGACAGAGCCAGGGGTTGGTTTTATTATTTCATTAGGCCTAATGTATATTAATCCGCTGCTGATAATAGTCCTCAACAAATACACTACTCTCACTACAGTCCCCAGCTGTTTTGGACTTACATCTCCAGAAAGAATCACTGTGTTTGCCACAGAAAGTCAAAGAGACTAGCACATTATTGATTTGGGTCTTTTCAAGGAATCTGCACAATATGACAACTGATGCCAGCCTTAAATACTTTAAATGAAGACCAACCAACTAACTGCACTGAGAAATGGTCAGCGTAGAAAAAAGTTCCTTTAAAGTCCAAACCAAATTGCTAAAAAAAAAAGTGATCTAATCATGGAAAATATATAATATATATATATATATATATATATATATATATATATATATATATATTATATATATATATATTCTTAAATTACAATAAATGTGTGCCTGATTAATCCCTTATTGGTTAAATTTAATGAATAACAATGCACAGGCAGGATCTAAAGAGACACATTGGTGGATAGATGTGATAAATGTGGACGGAGTGATGGAGCTGCCAAATATTTGGCACTCCAGGCAATTAGGGTGGTTGGTGTCTTTCTTAAGGGCACCTCGGCAGTGCCCAGGAGATGAATTGGAGCCCCTCTAGTTACCAGTCTCCACTCAAAACTGTGGTTCTTGACTTCTGGACTTAATCTGGCCTGACAAGCCTAGTTTCTACAGACTGAACTACTGCCACCACTGCCCACTGACTAACTCACACATCTAAATCACATGTTTTTGTGTGTGCTCTTTGGCTTCCTTCAGATACAACTACTGCATCTGAAATGCTCCTGAAGTTGATCTAAATATATTTTTAGTGGTGATCCAGAGGAAGACAACTACAGGTTATGTAAATGTTTCCATTTTAAAAAGCAATTTTAGGTCTTGACCAAAACCTTTTCACTTTTATATTTCAAATCTTGCCCTGGTACTGCGTATGGAACATACAAAACAAAACCACATCAAACACAGCATCACACGTCATGTAAGCAAATCAAATAATTGGAGTCTCACTGTCTCTTCAGCTGCTCCACAGATTTGCGCTCCTCCTCCAGTCTGGCTCTTACCGCCTTCACTATAGTGGCCTGGAAAAGCTCCGCTCCTCTGAAACACACACATCAGTGATCAATGAAACGTTCAAAACATCCAATATCAGTGTTGGAAAACTTCATCCTATTTTGTCATTTAATGCAGCATCTGTGACTGTAACAGCATACTTTGGATTTGGCTTACATGTTTGCTTGACACATCGGTTTTATTTTGTCCCCTTTAAAAGTCTGTCCGTGTGCTTTGTGCAGACTCTTTAGCACGTTATGGCAGGAACAGCCCAGACGCCTCGTAGGCACACAGTAACAATATTATGCTTAATGAATGTGAATATGGGAGCAGCACCCCCGGGCCTCAGCTTGGCCTCGGCTGGGTACCTGGATGCGAGGATCTGGGATGCTCTGATATCAGCCACCACATGGAGGAAATAGTAGCTCATGAAGACTCGTCTCTGCAGCAGCAGGAAGGCGAAGCATATGCTGTCCCAGATAATCCCGGCCTCATTGCTAGGCAGTTCACAGCGATTACTAGTATCTGGAACACACATCCAACACAGTCATACACACAACAATACGCAATAGTTCATTTGCAATGAATTTCTCTCTTTTAATCCAGCTGTGCAGTTACTGTCAGAAGGTGACATGATTGTGATTATCTCTAATGACAGGTCAAAGTTGTGAGTGTAAGACTCTCAAGGATGTTAACATAGAGTATGTCTAAATACTTTTACTTTAATTAAAGTAAAGCCTCCACATCTGTACTATTTGTATGACATAAACACAAATCCTCTGTATTACCATCTCCATACAGTGCACATTTTCTCTATACCTCATACTGTGAGCTTTTATACATTTCTTGGTCAATATTTTTCACACTCCTGCACATTTTAAAACATTTTTCTGCTGATTCTGTTGAGTTTTCTTGACTGTCGCAGAACTTACACACTTGGGAATGAACCCAATTCTGATTCTGACTATTGCAGTTGTGTTTTGTAAAGCAGTCAGTCTGTGGAATTAAAATCAAAGATTTAAAAGATTAAAACACTGCACTAAACTAAATTAGCCTGAAGAATAAGTGTAGGTTTAATCTCAGTTTCTCTAGTGCCCCAAATCACATCAACATGCTGTGTATGACATTAAAGGGAATATCTCACCCTTCTTGTGAAATGTACTTTTTTTCAAAATAAACAATAGCAATCAAAAAACGCATTAAGAAGTAAAATGTTGAGTTTGCTCACCTGTGGGTTGGTTAGTTCTGTACTGCTTGATGGTGCAGGCCAGACTTAACAACTGGATCAACCAGCAGTGGTTTGTTATCAGACTGTTGATGTAGCCACAAGCCAGGATCTAAGAACACGAATCCTTCATTATATGTCTGAATACAACTTATTTCATATATTATATATTTAAATATCTCTGTTAATATCTTAGATTTCACATAACACACAATTAATATTAACTCTGTATCCTAAAATACTGAGAACAGAGAAATTGAGAGGGAACATTTTTCTTCTTCAGTCTGCACATTCATGCAGAGAGATGTTTTAAAAACTGCTATATTGCCTCATATGTATTTATCTACCGTATAGTTCATTAATTGATCTTGATAAACAATATGAGATAGACTACTCACAGACAAAATGTTCTTCATTGTGATGACAAAAATGTTGTAGGCAATCAGGAAGTCCCAGTAGTGGAGAATCTTTTTGATTGGTTTGAGCAACAGCTCTCCACCAAAGAGAAGGAAATAGAAGCAGGCCACCAGGTAGCCCATACAGAAGATGCTGATGCGTGTGGTGCCCGTGATGAAGATGATGGTGAGGACAAACCAGAACAGGTAACTAAACATAATGACCTTCAGCATGTCCAGGTAGGACCTAGAGGACAGAGGTGAAACCAATTTGTCAGAAAGAGATAAAACAAATGTAACAGGTAAAGAAAAAGAAAAAGGTTTTTAGAAAACAGCTCCAAATGTCAAGAAAAGATGATTGACAACAGACACCCGAGGCGACTTAATCTGACATCAGTAAATGGCAAATAAACGGCGAATAAATAGTGAAAGTGAACCTCGAGTTAAAAAATTATTTTCTAAAGACCAAGAATGAACTTTGACACTCACTCTCTATAAATCTCTATTAATCTATCTATTAATTAGCCAACACATGAGGTTGGAAGCGGACAGCATGGACCCAGGCCAGCTGAGCTATGTCTCTAATAAGGATCCATGTTTACCACACAATAAAGGTCGAAACAACATTTCAGTTCATTCTGTTGCTGTGTGCACGATCCGCCCATCAATCACACTTAGTGTATCACTTAGTGTCAGGACACCGGTAAGAGTCTGATCAATGAACGCGAGCCAGAACTGAAACCCGACTCCTGTCACTCAGCACAGGTACACTACTGCATGTCCTGCACGTAAATAACATGCTAAAAGCATGGATCGTTCATATGATGTGTGGAATGAAAACATAGGAAGCAGCGTGCATTAATCTGATGGACGTGGGGAAAACATGGGACCACAACAACAGCTGTACTGTTTAGGAAGCTGCCCTGATGAAGTGGGTTTGGATCAGACGACGACGTGTTGATGGGCCGGAATAGCTGAGTGAGTGTCCTTCTTCATCAGGGGGAAAAAATACCTTTTCCATACTTAAAAGCTATTTATCGAGTTAGAGTACAGGGCAAAAGCGTCTGAGTCGCAGAGTGACGGACAGAGTGTTTTTGTGGATTATGGATTTCTCCCCCACCCCGTATCCGTAATTCGATCCTGGAGGGAAACGATGGAATAAGTGCAGAGCTGCTGTGGCGTGGACAGACGGGCTGTACAGCTCTCTTTCTTTCTAGTAGGGCTTGTTGATGGACACAGAGTGCGTTAATAAAAGACTTGTCCACTTTGCGCATCAAAACAGTGGAATGTGAAGAGCATATAATCAATGACTGTGGACAGGTCAGGATGCTCTTGCTGTCTTTCTAACTTGCTCTCTATTTCCCTGCCTCTCAAAACCCTTCCTTCACTCTTTTTTTATGTGCAAACTCAGTATCTCGCTCTGGATTCAAATAGCGGGCGACGGCCAAAATTGTGAATTATGTTTACAGCGGGTATTCAATAACAGCTCGCGCTAAGCTACTGACATGAGCTACTGTCATCTGTCAGTTCTTTCTTACCTTTATTTATCTAGGATAAGGGATTTGCTGAGTGAGTGTGTTCTTATTCAGCAACACCCCACTTAAGATTTCTACAGTTACTCAGTTAGCAGCCAAGTACAACACCAATTCTCGACTGAGCCGGCCTCTCAGCAGCTCGACCGGAGAGGCTGGGGTGCACGGTGAGCATCTTACTCAGCTGTAGCTCAGTGTTTGTTGCTGAAACCAGAGAGAGTGATGATAATTTTTTTAACTTTTGTAATCCAAAGTCACTCCAATAAACCCTCCTCTATCTGTTAGCAGCCTGTTCCCTTTCTTTTAGCCCATCAGTGAGTGTAAACATCTATTTGATAACTTGGGATCAGGGTCGGTTGTAAGATTTCACCTGAGGGTGGGCTTAAAATCTCAAAGAAGAGCACAAGTTATCCCATTTAAAGCACAAAAACTGTGCTGGAAATGGACAGATTTTACTGGGGGAGGGTGCAATAAATCTGAGTAGTTATCCTGTTGCACTTCTGAGTGAGGTAAGAAAAAAAAAATCAGTAGATTGCATTTCACCTGTGTGTATCAGCAAATGGGTAAAATGTTAAGGTTGTCATTTTTATTATTTCTGAGGAGATTATAATTAAAAAATCATAACTTACAGTAATACTGGCATCTAACAGGTCTTTAACATCCAAGGGCAGTCTGATGTTACATAAAATTATTTATTTCCTTTTTCCAGCATTAGGATTTTGTACCACTGTATTATCCAGTAAATCACAGAACAATAAGGAATCCAGCATTGTCACTTTTGACTTAATTTTAAGCATCTAACATCATTAAACATCAATTTTGCTGGCTACTTCACTTCCTTTCCATTTCAGTGTCTTGTTCAGTCAAGCTCCAATGGCACCAAAGTTATGACAACTGCTTCTAGTGAAAAATCTAATTTGAGTGTTGAAATACAAGTATGGGATCCATAAACTGTGTCGATGCAGCCCTGATAGAAACATATAGTGGTGCCACATCCTGCTGCAGCGTGCGCGCAGCATAATGTCAGTAAACTGCTGTACCTGCAGTGGATGAAATCGGGGACGGGGTTGTGGACGCTGAAGGAGGCTGCGTCCAGGTCTCTGCAGATCTCCACGTTGTCCCCGGCCATGATGCGGACCGCCGCCTTATTCTCATCATCAAAGACCTGCCTCTGGAAAGAGGCACACAGCAGCAACATGAAGTCGTCTAGAAAAGAGGAGAGGAGAAACTACAGTGACAATTTTCAGTGTCGTCAACACTACGTATCTGCAAATTTGGGGGAAAAAAAGTTGTTCAAACTCATCTGTAGAGCCACACGTACAGATGAGGAACCTTGGATTGGGCTCGTTGAGGAAATCTGGGACGTAGAGCCACATGACCACATTGGACTCTGTAGAAGAGTTGGGAAACCTCCAGGGATAGTCTGAAATTAAAACATGCAGCATTATCGTTAGACAAACCATATAAACATCGTAACAAATAAAACAGGAACAGGAAAGTATTTTTGTAATTATGTAAATAATAAACAAACTAAATGTATAAATAATAAATAAACAAAATTGAGATCCCACAACTTAACAAGTAACACAAAAAGCTCATTTTGGGGACTTGGGGATATCACCTTGACATAACCTAGACCATTTCAGCCAAGTTATCAATCATAGATGGGCTAAGTCAATTATTAATCGACTGAAAAAGAACTTACAACAATTTAGAGCCATTAAATTCCAAACATTTCTTTTTCATTTCTCAGATGTAAAGATTAGCTGCTTTTCGGTTACTTGTATCATTACAAATTTAATAGTGTGGCTTTAGGACTATTGATTGGACAAAACGAGAAATGTGAAGAGGTCACTTTGGTCTTTGGGAACATGTGATGAGCATTTTTCACATTTGTTCTGACATTTTATATACTAACTGATTAATTAATTGTCTGAAAAATAAATGCTGGAGTAATTGATAATGAAAATAGACACTGATGCCTTTGATCACACACCTTTACAAGCTGCAGGTGGGATCCCAATGCAGACAAAATACTGGATGGTCAGCATGCAGGCCAGGAAGAAGCAGTACTTGGGCCAGATTTCCGCTATGGCTTTCCTCCTGCGTTTATACAGGACCGCTATCAAGGCGAACGCGTGAAGCATGGCATAGAAGTCCATCCGCTGCCCGATGACGTTGACCACCAACAGCAGGCACGTCTGAGGGAAACGCACAAGGAACATGCACATAAAGAGTCTTTTCAGACGAAACACACATTTATAGCTGTTTTCACTCGTCTCTACCTCGAGCCCAAACTTGTAGAAGAAGTAGTTGATGAAGTATTTGATGAAGCTGACGATGCCGAGGTCCAGATGCTGCCGCGTGATGTCATGGAAGATTATCCTGGCGGCGGGAGGCGACACTTTGTTCCTCAGCCTGAAGTATTCCTGATGGCGGTAGATGGTCACCTCGAACGCTAAGAGAGCCAGCATCAAGAGGTTGTCCTGCACAGAGAAAAGACTTTCAAATATCTGTTTCTTTTGTTAAAAATACACAGAGACGGTTTAAATAACTTTTTGGTTGATTGACAGGATGTTGAATTATTTCGTATGTTACTTATCAAATCAAAACACATTTTCTTTTGATGAAAAAAAAAACTATAAAATTTGGCTGAAGTTTGGCCACTGGCTGAAACTGGTGACTATTTTTAACTTTGTTATCAGATAACTTGTGATGGATATTTGTCATATTATTGACATTTCATACCCAAAAACTCAGTTTAAATATACTGTCATTGAGGCTTATCAGCTTTTTGTTAGTGTTTCTTGGCAAGGCGCAGTGACTCCCTGGAATCATAATAGCCATGAAAACAAACAGTTGTTTTTACACTTCAGTTTTTGTAAAGATTAAATAAACAAGATATAACTTGATAATACATGAGCTTTAGATATGCTGGTAGGCAGATTTTTGTTATCCTTGGACAGAGTGTGTTTGTCTGCATTTACAGTCGTTTTGCTACGCTAACCAGCTGCTGGCAGCTTCATATTTAATGAGCAGATATGATCATTGTATCGACCCTCTCCTCTGACTCTTGGCAAAAAAGTGAAAAAGCAAAACATTTTTCATGATAATAATTTGTTAAATTGTTCTTCCTTCGCTTGGATGATACTGTTGACTATGTTTATATGGGAAACTCTCCCTTGATGAGTGGTTCCACTTCTCACCCTGAGGTAGCCCAGCAGGTCATCAGACTTCCTCAGGCCCACCCACATGGCTGGATCCACGGGTTTCTTATACAGCAGAGAATTCTGCATCTCCGTCTTCATTGCATCTGAGTAGCTTTCTGGCTGTGGACAGAAAATGTGTGTTAACAAATGGTTAACGGAAAAAATGCAAACTTGCTTTCCTATATTCACTGTGCATGACGTCCCAGGAGTGATATTTACAATAAAATAAATAATTTGATTCCCAAAAAAGTGCGGGAATCAAATCTGGATGAAGTCAGACACTGTTTTTTTTCTTTTGAAACATGTATAAATTAATTCTAAATGCAATGAAAGATAGTAAGGCTAATGTTGAGAAGTATGTAGGTATAAAACGTGCTCTGATATTTACCATAGAGCAGTTCTTGGAGTACGTTGCCGGGTCTATAGACTTCAGCTGGTACAACATTTTGCATACGATGATGACACACGTCCAGACAGTGCAAACACTGGAGGCAAGGGGCCGATACTGACTGTAGGGTAGCGCGAAGGCCCACGACGCCAGGAACACATAATTGAACAAAGACACCTGCACAGGAGACAATACAGGCGATGAGGACAGAAAAAACAACTCACATAAAAACTTTTTCCACTGACACTCTCTTTTTCCTCCTCCGACTACAACTAATAGTGTCAGTATTTTCTGTATTACATGTTATGCACAAGTTTGAATAAGAAGCAGGTGAAAAAATCAAAGAATAACGTGAGGCTCATAAATAAAAGATCATTACAATAAGTCAGTCTGAGTCTATAAAAGTGAGTTTTAATAAGAAATTCACAGACTAAGCCTGAGGAGCTTATCCAGGATAAACCGCTCAGTCAGTTTGTTCCAAATTCAAAGAGCCATGATGGCAAAAAAAAAACTCTGATAAAGGCCTTTTCTTTCCTTACAGAAACTCTACCAGCTATTACAGTTTGCCCAAATACCCCCAGACTATTACCTGGCTGGTTTGCGGTCTAGTAGACTGTCCTGTCAACTATTTTTATGCAACGTCGGAGAATAAAATCAACCAAGAAAATATGAGGAATGCAACTGTTGTGATTATTAATGTAATGGCTCTTCACCTCAGAATTGCATGAAGGTACTTTGTTGTGAACAGGATGCGGCTGCCAAAAGTGAACCTGCATTTGGAGTTTTTTTTTTGTTTCTGGGCTGTTAAAAAAGTGGATGTAACGATGACATAAATAAACTTTTGAGTGCAAACTTCTCCCATCAATCTGGAATCCCATTAAATTTATGCACACATTAAGAGAGAAGAGCAGTTTGAATCCAAGTAGCCACCTCTTGCAGTATCTACACAATTTGTGATTTTTAGTGCAAAAACTCAAGATTCAAGGGCAAGAAAAAGAATTGCAGGAACATCTGGAGGCCTTAAACGTTACCACCTGTGATAGTGGGCTACTGTAAAGCTGACAAATAAGTCAATCAGGCTACAATTACACACACAGCTCGTGAAGTGGACATGGCGACCTGTCTTTGTAGACACTGAGCTGAGTCAGGTGTCTGTCTTTAACTGCGCCTCAGCCTTTCATACCTCATAGACAGAGACCAGGACAATATAACAGGACACAATCTTGATGATGTGGATCTCCAGCAGCCACCAGATGAACAGCTGCAGTTTGTGGAAATACTCCAGGAACTTGAGGAAGAGCACGGTCAGACGGTCGACCACCAGGTGCCACTTATTCTTCAGATCTGCCGAAGGAGGGATAAAAACCAGTACACTTAAATGGAATAACATCGAGACTAAAGAGGTGCAAACGGAAAGTGTCTCCAGGTTTCGCCTCTTAATTATAGCAGTGGGTCCTCTGTTTAAACAAGATTATCCCTCTTCTAGCTTTTTGCTTACGTGTCCGTTAATACAGCGACTCAAGCAGGAACAGGCTGATATTATGACTCTGTCCAGGATACAGCCGCTTTGTTCTGAATCAATCCAACACAGTACGCCATCCTGCTGCCACAAATGTGACACCAACAAATGTATCATTCAGTTTTTGCCAGGCTTACCATTTAAGTTGAGTCCTGGATAGTTTAGTAGTATTCAGTAGATTTTTTCCAATTAGAAATTCACTAAAAGGTTTTACAAAGCTTCATCTAGAGGAGAAACATTTGATTGAACTGTAAACTAAAAATCATTCAAGCTGAAATAATTATCAACTGATTAGTCCCTCAAAAGAAAATATTTTCATTTTTTTATGGCTAAAATGAGACATCTGAAAACATCACCTTTGGCCTCGGGAACTATTATTCGCTGTTTAATGGCTATATGATTACTCACTTAATCAGGAAAGAATCTGTAGTTAATCTGATAATGAAGTAATCATTAGTTCCAGCCACACCAATCATTCAGAGGAGGGATGTATGTGGAAATCCAACCAGGATTCAAATCAGGGAAGAAATTAGTTATCTATTGTGTGTTTTAAAAGATTCAAATGGGAGTGAAGTGTATGGTAATGTGTTTCAGTGAGAGAAATACTCGTTTTAATATGTATGTAAATTTAATCCCAGGAGCAATTGGGGTCACTTTTTCAGCTAAATATCTGTTTTACGCATATTCTGAAACTGTAAAGTGTTCGTGTTGTTTATGTAATCTTTTCCTAATATGCAGTTGATCGAGATGTATGGAAACATATTTCGCATCTGTATTACAAACTAATTCCATACTGCTGCTTTAATTACCTGAGAATGAAGACTTAATATTTGGTTTTATATCCTCACAAAGGATATAAAAAACTACAGCCACAGTTTGGCAGTGGGTATATGTTTTGTTTTTGTTTTTTTTAATAAATATATTATCTCAGGTTTTAATAGGGGCCTCATTGTTTGGATAAGAAACTCTGAGAGAGCATTCAGCTCGTATAGCTTCCAGCTCATTATAAACTGAGAGGCCTTGCAGGGTTGCGTTTTATCACCCATTTTATTTTCTGTGTATATAAACAACATTAAATTAAATTTAAGACCAGCGTGAAGGTCCGCGTAAATATGCAAATGGCGCAGCATTAGTTGGCCTTAGCAGGACGGCGTAATGAGGGAAAGTGAGCACTTGAGCTATGTTCTGTGTCAGAGCAGAAAACTGGAGGTAAATCTTCCTGAACCCAAAAATGTGCAATCCAACAGAATTTTACAGCTTTCCTCAGAATGATTAATGAGTGGCTGGTGAGAGCGCAGGCAGCAGATACTCGGGCAGCAAGACTGAGCTTCTCCAAAAGAGCTTTGGCCTTTAAAGATTGTGTGCAACATATGTCTTCTGAGCAGACCGAAGAGCTGCAGGCCCAGAGAGATCTGAGAGGAAAGGTCTGCACACTCATGACTGAGAGTCCTCCGCGGCGCTACATAACAACACATGAGTCTCAGCTGTAAACACAGCGAGAGGGGTAAACACTGGCCAGCAGTGTGGAAAGCTTTCATATACTTTGGAGGAAAACAACAGCCTGAGCATCACACAAACACACACACACACAAAGGCTCACAGGAGATGCCGAAGTGTTTAAACGCTCTCTGCCACACAGCCTCTGGATGAGCGGTGCAACAGTAATTCATCATTTTTTATAATCTGAATCTGTTTTAATGGTTGGTGGCACTTTTAAAACAATTTAGAAAAGTTGTGAGAGAGAGTAATGATGTCACATTCAAACCCGAATGTTGGCGTGATTACATGACACATGTGCCAAGTAAGCCAAAGGTTTCCTCAGTAACCTCAGTGTGGGTTCTTAATAAGTCCATTCACAAACTGGACAATGGCTTTTGATCGGAACAGCGTGATATAAAGGTGTCATAATTAGTGTGGTTCAACACTGCACGACATTGTTTGGGGTTTTTTTTACCCTTGAAGGCTCAGTGACCGTGATCAAAATAAAGGCAGATTCCCATTACAAAGACACAATGCATGAGTGTTGTTTTGTCACTGCAGACTGGCTGCATTCGCCATCTGCTTCTTCATCAAACAGTTACTGAGGCTGTGGGGCACGACTCTGACTCATCTGAAGGGGAGACAGGTGTTACCATCATATTATACACTGTAACACTGGAAGCAGGTTTTAAATAAAGGGTCAGGCTGATTGGTGTAACAGTTATAGTTTCTGAGGAGTCTCATCATCTTCTGTCCAGACCTTCATCTCTGACAAAAATCTGTAAAATGTAAAATCTAAACTGGGATGCTGACAGCTTTGGAGGCCCTCAAGGAGGCTGTTAGATAAAAAAAAATACCTACTTCATGGAACAGCACCTCTGTCGTTTGTGTTTCGGTGTGTATCAGTCCACTATTGGATCACTTGAATTGTTCCAGAGAACTTTGGCTACATAAATCTGCTGCCACTGAAATTAAATCAGTTTGTGCTGAAATGATCAGATGATAAATCAATCATTTGACGGGTCGACAATTAATCCACAACATGTTTGACTACAACTGATCATGTATCAATCATAAAAAAACAGCTGGTGGTTCTGCAGCATCTTCTCAAATGTGAAATGTCACTTTTGGTTCTGAGGATATGTGAACATATTAGTGGATATTATTCAGAGTCTTGTTGGAGTTTGTGGACCTGCTGCTCATCAGTACCTGAGCTCTGCTCGGTGCTCGGCTCTGGTTCGGTCCTGGCGCTGCAGTGCTGGCTCTCCTCTGTGCTGGACTGCCGCGGGTCGGAGAAGGTCCTGGGCTTCTCCTCAGTCACGTTTGTGTCATACACCACCACCAGGGTCTGCTCCTTCTCCCTCTCCTTCTCCATCACCCACTCCCCCTGCTCCCCCTGCTTCTCCTGCTTCTCCTGCGGCTCCTCTTCCTCTCTGGGCAGCGTTGCCTCCACCGAGCTGGCGCTGAGCATGGTGAGGTCCGCCAGGCTGCCGTCCGGGTGCGCCAGTCTAAAGACACGTGAGCAGTTATTACACACAAAGACACATGCATGCACACACACCTGTATTTATATACTTATGAGGACCTTTCAGATTCTTCTTCTGTGACTTTTGTTACCCAATTGACATTTTTTAGGGGCATTTTTGTTAAATATATGTCACAAACATATGTCACATTGCTTTGCCCACCAGTCGTATTTGCATCAGCTGCTCTAATATTCATGCAGCTATTTGTTAAGAGGGAACTGTAAACTATGTAACTATCCAGTAAAAATACTCAGTTTCTTTACCCAGGTGTTTATGACTAAAATAAATTAGCTATGTTAAGTTATTAAACCACTCCAACCACTTTTTCTTTACCATGCTGAAAGTTTTCTAGGTAGTCTATATTGGTTGGCATTTTTTTCTCTCCAGTTTCTTCTTTCTTCTTTATTTTATCTTTTTGTTTTTAATCACATTTTTTCAGCACTATATATATATATATATATATATATATATATATATATATATATATATATATATATATATATATATATATATCAACTGCAGTGGGACTGTGCCCAATGTAATGCGTGAAATAAAATGTGATCAGGTGAAATGATTGACGTTCTCTGACATTTTTAAAGCATTTTTGCCCCCCTGATTGATGATTCTAACTACAGGACAATTTAATAAACTTTCAAGGGCTTTATTGCTTTAAACATCTATAAACATCTGACCCTGCCGTAATTTTGAAAATATTTAAGTTACGCTTTGTGCCTTTAAGCTTTTATTAGAGACAGCGGAGATATATGATATGCACCAATGGTCCCCAGACAGACTTCAACTAAGGACGCTGGGGTTGTTGCTTAACCCCAAAGCTCATTTTTACATGTGAACATGTGACATAACCTGCAACTAAACTAAACCTTAACTTTCCTAGAGAGCCAACCGAATCTGATCTTAACACCAAACCTCAAAACGGAAAGTCAAGAAAGAGAAAAACTGCACATATTTAAGGGTTTTCTTCATGTTTCTATCTTTCTGAAGACATTCAGTCCTCACAAGCACACAAATACAACAAAAGGTCCAAGCGATTCTCAAAAGGCTTCGATGCAAATGTCTGGATGGGAATCATCAGCTCCGTGTCCGCTAACTGAGCAGCATTTCATCAGGCATTGTAACTGATAAGCAGTGCACATTCCTTCTGCATTCTTTCAAACAATCTGTATTGTTTTGGGGTTTTTTTTTTTTTTTTTTTTATTTGTCTGAGGGATCTTTGTCTTGCAGCAGATAAATGGTAGCAGCTGAAGGGAGGCATCAACCCTTTAAATTCCTCTCAGGCAATGGAGCGAGGTCAAAGGTCGGGTTTGGCTTGCATGAACCGGCTGCATTTCAAGGCAGGCACTTTGTTATCCAGTGGTCACACTTACTTGCTCTGTTGAGTGGAAATTTTTTGCTTGATGCTGCTCAGAACAATAAAGTTACACACAGAAGTCAAGGTGAACAGTGCGGAGAGAAACCGGCAGAGGCAGGCTTAAACTAACACTTCAAACAATTTTAAAATATCCACGTCATTTTATTAAAATGCATGAAAACTGGCCAAAAGGCTCCTGTGGTTTAGGGTAAGCGAGCTTTTTCAGGAAGGGGGTAATTTTCTGAGGTTCGTTGCAGAAAAGGGGGCGTGGATCAAAATACCGAAAGGGAAGAACAGTTCTTTCAGGTTCAAACATGCTTCTTTTTTTTGACAATTCGTAAAAATACTTGAGAAAAGTGGTTTTATTCAGGAAGGAGTTGTGCTGGGTTTGGAGGGAGGAGGGGTGAGAGATCCAGAAAGACAACAGGTAACCCAAAAAGAGAAGGCTACAGGCAAAATTATAAGATACAAAACCTGAAAAACAAACTTCATTCAGGTCAGAAGAACACCAAAATGATTTTTCAGACCATCAATGTACCATCACAGGCAGAAACAGAGTAACAGGGACAGGTCAGTGTCGGGGGAGGGGTAGGACACGTTGCAACAGGAGGAGGAAGTTGAGACTCAGAGGTGAACTGGGATGACGGTGGAGGCCACAGAAAGCGAGCAGATACCCACCTATTCATGATCAGATAGACACGCCCATTGACTTTGGCGTGGCTGTGTGAAAACGGCAGAGGAGAGATGGCAGCATGGTCACAGAGAGACGAGCTGAGCGAGCGACAGCGAAACAGTGGAAAATCCACAACAATAAAGTCACACACACACACCGCAGACTGTGAAAATGTGAGCGTTAGACCATTCAGCAACACAGAGAGCAAACGACAGCAGCAGATGTGCGATGAGAGCAGTGGTTATAATGGCCGTTTAACAGGGTGTGAGATGGAAACAGGATTAATGCTTTCACCTCACGCTCAGCTGAGGTCGTCGGATTTAACATGTGCACATTGTCAGTCTCTGTTCTTGAGGACTCTTGAGTAGCGTTCTTGGGAAGTAATTCAATATTATCGTTGGTCAACTTTCAGTGGATTCATGTAAGGGAGAAGCCGCTGTGCCACTTGTGTATTATTACAAACAAGTCACAGAGGGAAGCAGCTGTTTCTCTGAAAGATGAACGCGTTCCTGGAAATACCCTCAAAAGAGCAGTAAAGAGTTTTTAAACAACCCTCTGGG
Source organism: Scortum barcoo (assembly GCA_023238725.1). Lineage (NCBI taxonomy): Eukaryota > Metazoa > Chordata > Actinopteri > Centrarchiformes > Terapontidae > Scortum > Scortum barcoo. The sequence continues at coordinate 10,439,623 of CM041533.1, forward strand.
CTTTTCGGAGATAAAAAAATTTAATATCTCGCCAAGATCATCAGGATTTCATCTCTCAGAAGACAAATGCTGAGCTCTTTGACTCAAACAGTAATAATCAGGTATTTAACACTGACTCAGATGTTATTAGAGGCTCAAAACTGGAGATCACTGGGATGATGTGATCAGATTTTATTCTGAAATGAAGAAGCTTTTTCGGCTGAGAGGTGAAACGTCTTTAAGAACCTCAAGCAGGTCTAGCTGACTTTCTTCTAACTCTCGAACAAAAGTTAATGTTCTGCAAAATTCTGATGTCTAAATTAATGAAATCAATTCATCTATGAGAAAATGTTCTTATTAATATTCTGATAATGATTTCAAATATACCTCATAGCTCTAGGTGCAGTTTCTTTTAGTGGTGTTTGCAGTGATTTGGAAAAGGCACCACTATCTCTGTGATATGATTGATTTACTATCTATGATTTAAAATGACACCCGTTAGCCTGCAGCATGAGTGACATGAATTAAAAAAATAAGATTGCCATGAAACACTGCTGTTACTTCCTCAATGTAAGACTTTTATTTTTGAAGAGGATGTTGGTGTGTGACATTACAACAGACAGAGAGGGAACCAATGTCCTACTAATTATGAAGAGAAAAAGAGGAGAGGAAATTTATAGTTCAAATGCTTATTTCTCAGGATTTTTAACACCAAATATTAGAGGTAAATGTGCAGCTAAAAATAAAGCGACTGGAGTTTGATTTGGCAGGTTGTCTATGAATAACGTTAAAATACAAACTTAAATCAAAAGATCAGAAAGGTCAGCTTGTTAATGATAGTTTGGAGAAAGGGAAACAAACATAACATGTCTCACCTGTAAATAGTGCTCTCCTCTTTGGCCACCACAGCCTGGAGGTCGGTGAGCTGGAGGAAGTGGTCATGGAAGTAGTGCAGGTGGAGAATACACACCAGCAGGAAGGAAGTGGGGATGAAAATCCTGGTGAACAGCATGGAGACTTCAAACCGCTCCAGGCCAAGATCCTTCAGGCTGCGTGGATGGAAAAATTAGAGGAAGGAGAAAAAACTGAAACTTCAGCTTATGTTTTTTTTTTTCAAGTACTTGTGACTATTCTGTGAAGAGACAACTGATGACAATGGGAACAAAAAACGTCAATTCAAAGTCACAATTCCCTCATTAATTAAAGGTTAAAGAGGGAAACAAATGCTATTCTTTCATTGCTGGATGGTATACAATTAGAGTTTGTGTATTATCATTGATATAACCACACATCACTAAAAAAGTGATTTCCTTCAACAGCACTTTGTTTATAACCTAAGGCTGATGCTGATTATAATATACAATATTAAGTGCTTGAAAACAACTTCAAATCTGCTTAATACCTTGCCATTTTTTATCTCTAAAGCTTTTAAAAAAAAATCTTATTCCACCCCATCTTAAAAAAATCTTATTCCATTTTCATGTGAAAAAAAATCTAAAATCAAAAATGTTTTTTTATTTAAAAAAAGTTGTGTCCTTGAAAATGAGTTAATTCTCAGATACAAACGGCTTGTTTCTTTTGTAGGCCTGTAAGCGTTCACTCTAAAAAGACCTGCTGCTATGACTACAGCTGCAGATACGATTTAAAAAGCTTGAAAGAAATGAAAAACTCATGTTAAATCATCAACAAATCAAACACACTCAGTTTTCTGCACACAAAGAACCGAGCCATCCTCTTCAAGGTGCTCAGTGAAGCTCACCCCTCTTCCTTCATGCTCAACATCTTGGACCAGTCCTTCGCCGAGTTCTCAAACTGGAAGGTGTAGACCAGGATGAGGACCAGCATGGTGTACATCACCACAGACATCCAGAAGTACTTCAGGATCCTGCGCCACCACTCAAAGTGAACCTAGAGAAGAACAATTGTCATAATTGAGTTTCAGGGGTTATGAATTCTCTGATATTAACCACTATATAATACATTAAATTAAAGTTAGGGTGACTCCTGTTTTACAGTGGTGGCGGTTATAAAACAGTCGAGAACACGCTGTGCATTATGATCCTGCTGTCCACAAACTTTATGATGTACTAAAATGGTCAGCTCCTTCTGTCTTTGGGAAATTGAATTTGGAAACTTTACTGCGTCCTACACGTACGCTAAGTTTGGAATATACCACTATATGCTACTTAGTAAACAACTTATTTTAACTGATGACGGCACATTTTTTAATGCATCCTATTTGTTTTTAAATAGAGTTTTTAAAACTTTTTGGTTCTGAAGATTTCTGAAAAAGTCTGAAATGAAAGAGAAATTTATTCGATCTTATGTTGCTAAGATACAAAATATTCCACAGATGTTAAACAATTGTCTGAATTTCATATGAACGTGTGCTGTATTTTTAGCAATGCTGACAGACTTTACACATTAGAGCAGCTATAAAAAGAAACATATAGAGTCAATACTGTGTGCGTCTCCAATTGTGCACTTGAATAAGTTACTAAATATATTTAAGTAACGTGGAAAATGTTTCATCCTGAAGATAACTGAGGAGAAACTTAAGTGAAACATTAGGAATATGTGGCTAAAGCATGACACAAAAATCTCACAATCACCGGTGTGTTTTGTCACCTGATAGAGCGCCACGCAGGAGAGGAACATCATCATGTAGAAAATCTTGTACATGACGATTTTTCCCTCAAAGCTGACCACGAAGAACATGGCGCCGCAGATGTAGATCCAGTATTTAACCAGCAGAGCCATCACCATGTTGCCCAGAACCTGCATGATGTCCTGCTCCCCTTCCTCCTCAGACTCCTCTTCCTCTATAAAACACAACAATGAGTTAGAAAACTGCACTAACTGACTAAAACTTTCCTATTCCTTTGGTTTGTACATTAAAAATAAAGCCATTATTAGCGGAAAAATTTGCCAACAAACATCACAACTGAGCTGAAAAAGACAGTGAGATGTGGTTGAAGATGGTTTATAACATAATATTATATAGTTCTTAGCAGTAATTTCAAGTGTTCATTAATGTGCAGTATTTGTCAGTTACACCATGAAAACATATTTCACATTGAAACAACTGTGTTTTACTATATTATCATTCCTTGAGTTTTAAAATGGCAGCCTCCACTTAGGGGTACCGACAGGAGGAATTAATGTTTTGACAAATACAACGTACCATTAAATACAACTTGTACGCTTATAATTGCTTAACAGGAGGGGTTAAAGCAAAGCAAGTTTTCAAAAGTAAATGAAGATGTACACAAGTTTGACTCCCACAAAATATTGCTTCAGTGTTTTTGTGACATATTGATAGGTTAAAATATTAAGACGTAGAGTGAATGAATAACTCACTTTGTTTCAAAGAAATTATGAAATATCTTATCTGATCTTGGAAGCTATCAGTGGCTTTATAATCAGATAATTGTTTGCCCTCATGAACAGGGAGGGTAGAAATCTGAGTTGCCTGCAGAAGAGCTTCAGCATTCCTCCGTCATTGTTAAAATAAACTAAAGAGCATAATGTGTGCAGTGTGAGCAAACTTAAATAAAGATGAAAGCCTCCAAACAGAAGAGCTTACCCTTCTTCTTCTGATCCTCCACATGAACGTCTGTTAGACCTGCGCTGTCTTCCTTTTTTTTTTCCTCTTTCTCTGTCAGCATTTGTCTCAGCAGCAGCCAGAAGCTGAGCATACACAGGATCTACACACAATAAATAAGATGTTTAGACAAACGCATCGCCAGCGAGAGAAGAAAAGATGAACTCGTGAATCATTTGCATTTACTTTAAAATTGCTGAGAGCGCAATATGGCTGGTCAGGAGATGTATACAATCAGAATTGAGTTTCTAAACTGTGAGGCGCGTGTTGCATTCATCTGGCATTTAAAATAAACTTTAAAAATACAGTTTGACTCAGGTGTGAAATATAATTACACCTCCACTCTCTGAGAGGTGATGAACACATGCACTGTTTAACAAAACAGCGTCACGGGTGATAAAGAACTGCTGATGTATAAAACTTCATCCAAGACACAAGCAGGACAGGCTCAGTAGCTGCCGACATGAAAGTCTTTAAGTTGATCCAAAACATGTCAAAACACAGCAAACCTGACCTTCTACCTCAGGAGTACACTGCATGACTGTCATCTCCTATTTAAGTAATTGGCTATTAGAGAGACACAGTTTGACAATGTTTAGTTTGAGAATGTAAATATATTGTGTAGAGTTCATCTGTTGCATTAGCAATCCTTGCACATATTAAATCACACTTCGTTTTCAGAGCCAATGTTGTAACTCTAGAGGTCACTTTTAATGCAATGTGTCAAAATCAAGAAAATGTTCATTTGATGTCCCAAACCTTGGATGAAAGTGAGTGGAAAGGGTTGTTCTTCTTGACAAAGAACGCTGAAACTTTTACACTGTCGTTTATAGGTCTTTCCATCCTCTCAAAACTCCCGATGTACTGCAGAACGATGAGCAGGTTGCCGTAGGCCACCATGAAGGGAGACGACAGCATGGCGTAACGCCTCCGGTCCCTCACCATCCACAGCGCGCAAGACCAGATGAGGAAGATAAACGTCAGCCAGCTGACGTATGTGATGCTCCACGCCTGAAGAGAACAATACACAGAAAATCAAACAACATTTTGAATAACTGTTCTGGTTTCTGGCCTGTTTCTGCACAGGTTTGCAGTCTGCCGTAAATATGTGTTCATGACTTGACAGAAGAGAACGTTTTGTCTGAAACAACGCTGAATTTCATGGATTTATTCAGTCCTATTGTTTTTGGGTTTTTTATGTATATTCAATTAGTTTTAGCACCACAGTTTCCATTATGCTTTAGGTGAAACCGCTGTGTATTATTGTCATTCATTCAAAGTTAGCCGTCTACACATGGATGTTACTAACTATCACCTGTATTACTTTTGAAACAGCAGAAAAATGAAATTTGATTGAAAGGCTTAAAAAAAGGTCTGTAAATTATAACACTTTAGAGACTATGAATAGTAGATTTTATTAAGATTGACCTGTTTTTTCAGTTGAATCCTCTTAAAAATCAACAGTTTATAAGCACATACGAACAGTAAATAAAATGCCTGTCTTTAAAACTTTGGCACTGTTTTTCCCACAATTATTACCACATTTATTAGGAAGCCTAGGGCCTAAATTATAAGGACACCATGGTTATCTGTTAAATAAAGCATGACTACTGTATCTCTCAAAATGAAGGTATGAATGTCTAGGTCCACTACACACTGGTGAGAGTAATTCAGTTGTAGAAATAAAGTTATTTCAAGTTTCTGACTTTTTTTACTTTCTTAGTTTGAGAACATTTTTCCTTAACATAGGGGAAAGTGCTCCTAATAAAGAGTTAAAAATGAGAGTCAGGATATCAGGATAGGAATCAATATTTAAGGTAAAACGTGTCATCTGGGTAGTAATGGTTCATTTGTTTCATTTTGTAGTTTGTATCTATGTACAAATGGAAACACACTTCAATCTTACTCTGACTTTGTTTAACACGTTAAAGTCTTCTCAGCAAACTAAGGAATTGTTATTCAAATTTATTTAACTATGATTCACCCAGGAAAACATGTAACTTTCTGGTTATCATGCTGCGTTCATGTCATGTCAGATTAAACTGTAAATACAAACCGCAGGCTGGAAAACAACAATCACATCTTCACTGCAATGGTGTAGAGAAGTGTGTGTTTTGTCAATTACATTCACACTAACAATGCCAGCTCTACTTTAAGAGAGTTCTTTTTGCGAGAGTTTCTTTACCTCTACCTTCAATTTTAAATGAACAAATAAAAGTAATTTGGGATGTTTTCCTTCCAAATCACACAAGTGCGACATAAACCAGCTTCTGTTGACGTCGTCTGTGGGCTGCGTTACTCACCATCATGGCTATGAGAGCACAGATGTAGCTCTGTTTCATGATGAAGTGGAAGATTTTGACCATCGCACTGACTCTTCTTTTCTTCATCCCATCCTCCTCCTCCTCCTCCTCAGACTTCTCCCCCCCTCCTTCCAACACCGAATCCTCCGGGGGTAAACACACTTCATACACAGACTCATCCTTCTTCTCTGGTTGGGCACAGAAACACATCTCACTGTTATCTAACTGGCACTGAACGTAAAGGACAGCTGAGATCTAACAGTTATTAGATTTCAGTAAAACCCCAAAATTTCAATGCAATTCAGTTTCAGTCGAGATCAAAGTGGTGGACCGACCAACAGTTCGCCTTTATCGTCCTAGCCAGACCCAAAACAAGATTACCACAGTAATGTCCCTTGGGTGGATTTCTCAGACTTTAAAAAAGTTCTTTCAGAGTCACAGAAGACATTAAACAGCTGTGCTCACAGGCCATTGAGTACCCCCCTAAATTGACTGTGACATTTAAAATCAGCGAAACGCCCCTTTAAGACAATTCTGTGAATTCAATAGCAGCAAAGTGCAAACTAAAAGTACAAAGAAAGAGTCAAGACAGTTGTACAAGTAAAACATTGTCTCGATGTTGATGGCAGGAAAAATGAATGATTTCTGATTAAGTTGATTTTAAATACACTGCAAATGTGTCAAAATATAACAGAGACAGGTTATAAGTTCAAATGTTGCACCTCATTCTAGAAAGCTTAATATCAAACTCAAACTACAGAAGGAAAAACTTTGAGATTTAAGTTTCTCCACTTGGTTATAAAAGTTTCACAATGTGAGTCCCAGAGTTTATCTCAACCCATAAAGACTCCTTCAAGGTTTTTACATGGCAGCGTAAACTTGCTTTAGTAGTGTCTACATTACACCGTCTGTGAGCTCTGTAAGTGTTGAAATGCAGACGGTCAACAGCTCACCTGTTCCGTCATTGGGCTGGTCCATTTTATACTGGGGGGTGGAGTACAGGTCCAGGCAGACCGGTCCATTCTCAGTTGTGACGAACTCGAAGGACGTCCCGTTTGAGGTGGGCACAGCCTGCAGATCATCATCGTAAATTACAAACATATTTCTGGGACTGAGGAACAGATATGTGTTGGGATCACACTGCTGCACAGCATCCTGCCCCACAAAGGTAAACTGCTGCACAAAAGTAACTGCTTTTGACTGATTCAATCGTTCACCAGATTAATTTTTGCACCAAAAAAAGTAGATTATAGAGGTTTTTTTGTTCATTTCAGTTTGTTTGTTAGCCCGCATAGTTACCACACTTTGGCTTTGTAGGGCAGTAGAGGACTTTTTTCTACTTTTCACACTGCACATCCCTTGATAACTTGATATTTACTTCTTATTTGCATCTTTTCGTGCTTTTGGAAACATGGAAAATACAAGATGGAGATTTAATATATATATATATACTTAATATATTACATGTATTACTATTCATTAGAAATATTTCTCACAACAAAACACAAACAACTTTTACATCTCCCTAAATCCTTCCATGTTTCCAGTTCAGAGGCACTTGAGCGCAGTGGCTTTAAGATTACAGCTTTGACGACTGAACAGGTGTGATGCGACGTGTCTACAGTACCTCTGGGCTGAGAGAAACGAATCTGAACACATGTTAAGGATGATTCTGCTCTACGGAGGGTGCAGTGTGAAAAGCACTTTGCAGCGAGTCCTTTTCTCGCAGCAAGACTGAGAGGTGAAGGGTTTGTACGATGCACAGATTAAATCCAGAGCGGCCCCCACCTCGGTTGTACTGATGCCATCCTGGGTGGAGAGGAGCTTGGGGGAGAAAAGAGCATACAAGGCAAGGTGCGTTATCGATGAGCTGCTGAAGTCAAAGGCCTCCTTGTTCTTTATGGTCGCTGATAAGCAGGAACAAAGTCGAGCAGCACTACTCTGTAAATCGAGCCCATCACTCATCTGTGTCTGCACACCCTAAAAGCTTTTAAACCTCAGGAGGTGGCCAGTGGAGACAGACTACGGACCTTTATATGGGAACAAGGTCAGAATGTGTGTGTGTGTGTGTGTGTGAGAGAGAGAGAGAGAGAGAGAGAGAGAGAGAGTGTGTGTGTGTGCACTTACAGCTGAAATCTTTCCAGGGATGAGTCTATTACGAAGGTGAAAGCTCGGGTAAAATGATGTAAGCTTTTGAAAACAATCAACAACTGCTGCTTGAATTCACACTTTAACAAATAGTCACTTTCCTGTTTATTTTTACTGCTATTGTGCTAAAACACAACAAGAGTTTCTTTCATATCCACTTATTCATTATTGTTTAAAATCCAGACTGAATCGCATTGTTCCAGGCCGACTATTGTTATTAGTTTGAAGAATGCAAAAGGGAAATGTGTTATTTGGATTTTTAGCAGCTTGTTGAAACATATTTTAAACAGATCTTCCTGATATTTTTAAGGCTGTTTGGATTTTCACTCCCCCCCACCGCCCCCCCATGTCCTGGAAAACACAGTTTCTTCATCGTGTATTCATGATCATGTCTTTTTAAATCCTGACTATGTATTGTGCAACGGTATGTTAAAAAAAAGGTGATTACTTCATGACCTGTCTAATAATCAATCCTTTCTTCGTCGTGCATGTGTGTGTATCAATGCCAACATACGTTTTTCTCATCTGTGCCCTGGCGAGATTCCCACCACATCTGTCTCTTCCTGTTGGCTGAGTTATTTGTCCTGTTTCCGTCCAGTTCTTCCTCCTCACACATATCGCCATCCTTGTCGTCCTGAAACAACACAGACAGGCAGTTTCGGATGACATACAGTACATCTCCGCCGCTGGACTTTGAATTCAGACCACTATTGTGCAACAGAGGTGATACTTTCAAGAGTCGCAGGTTTAATCAGCTCCTATTGAGCAGTGTTTTATAGTGTGGGAGTACTGTATCTGAGGAGGAGCTGGGTGACCTTTTAAAAGAGGAAGTGATGCAGTTTTACTGTAAGTTATCAGCATTTCTTACCATTGATTTTCTGTATTATAGTCGCAACAAACAGAGTAGCATCTTCAAACTCAATAACTCACAGACTCTTCAGCCTTTAAGACAGTTTATCATGTTTCAGTCTCAGTATCTTTGAACAAGACTAAAGAAGAATAAATCAGTCTTTAAAAATGTCAATTAGATCAAGACTAAAGGCAGAATTAGTAGGATTATTCAATTGCGGTTGGCAAACACATTTGTGGCCACATTCAAAGTTGGTCACATGGTTAAAATCTGGCACCTGGTTGCTACGTTTTTAAGGAGTCCCGCCCACCCACACCCTGTGCACTGTTATTGACTGGGGCCTACATACCACTGCCCAAAGGTTGACACCCTGAAACGTCCCAAACACAGCAAAATAAGACGCAAAACGCAAGCAGAGGGCAGGCACTCTATAGATACAGACACCACCAACAACAGTTGTTAAGTCTGCGATTTTCTGCATTAAGCATCTTGTTCTTCAGTAAAACCAGGATTTAACTTGGTAAATTCACTCGTATATTTGAAGTTTATGTGGCAGCATTGCCAGACTAAGTTTTATTCACTCAGTTGTAGCTGTATTTCTCAAGTTGTTTATGGTGCTAAATCATTTCTTGTTAGAGATTTAAAAAACAGAAATGTCACACTTATGAATTCAACAAAATAATCTGTTGATAAAAACAACAGCCCAATCGAACTCTATAACTAAGTTGTTATGCTGACGTTATCGTGTAATTGCCATTTTGCATTTCTTTGTTTACAGTCTGCAGTCAGATACAGATTCCTTGTGTCTCATTGCTTTGGATACTAAAATCTGATTTAATGAGTCACAGTTTTTACTGCATTGGTGAACTGCTGCTGAATAAACACAGACGGTGAACTACAAATCAAGCTTTAAATTAACTGAGAAATTATTTTTCTTCCCTTTTTTGGCCAAGATGAGGTCCATCATAATCTGGCATCTTCGCCATCGAACAAACCTGTCAGCTGCTGATTTATTTCGTAATCATTTTCTATTATTAGCGTCGTCTAAAGTGTAAGAGTAGGTGAAAACACACATACACACTTCTCTGTGGAGAGATCAATAATGCATACAGCCCCACAGGTTTACAGGGAAGTATTGACCCTACTATAAAAACACTAATCTATAACTCCATTACAGGACAGAGGAGCTGAGCCTGGAGCTCTGAGGTGAAGGGAGAGAGCGGTGTCTTCATGACATTAAAGTCCACATTTCACTGAGAACTACAGTAGTTCCTTCTTCATTAATGGGGTTCAGTTTGTACCAAATAAAGATGTCTCTAATAAATTTTTAATAATAATTAGATACTTGGGCCAATCGATTATGAGATATAAACTCTTTTCATTTCGGTCATGTGGTCATGCAGATTGCTTTGGTTTTATTTATCCAGGAGCTTTTATATTTCTGTATCACATAAATAAAATCTTCGTTTTTTAGAGCAAATTGTCTCTTTAGGAACATTTTCCCCACTTACTCTGAATAATTCACTAACCACACTGTGAACTTTTTTTCATTGGATCTGTTTCTTTCTGACAAAGAAACAGTTCCTTGCTTTTGATGATGTGGTGTCATTTGAGTGAACTGAACCTTTTAATCTGGCCATTTAGAGTTTAAGATTGTGACTTTTAATTACAACTCATCAGGTCAATTACTCTTTATTTAATCACAGTCTTACCTGTCGAAAAATCGAAATCTCTGCATAATGTCAATCACTTGTACTCACTTCATTAGAAAGACAAGTTCACGTGTGTCAGAGTCTTTGAATAGACCGGTGCCAACATGAACACGCAAAAAGCTCTTGTTTTATGTAATCATCCCTCCTTTTTACACTGGTCATTAAAAGATCGATGTCAAAGTTAATCTGAACTAAAGTTTCAGCTGTAGTAGACAAATTAAGTGTGTATATTCCAAAATTTGCATTTTAAGACAAATTCCTTCTTTGTGTGACAATGCCCAGGATTCATTTTTGTTTTTTCATATTCAGAGTTTACCTGTTGTAATGTAAAACTTTATAGTAACTGATTACACTTTTAATTAAAATGATATACGTCATTGTGATACAGAGTGTATCCTCAGGGAGTTTCATTTGTACACATTTGTACATTAACTACAAAAATGCACGATTGCTCAATCAAATTTCATCAAATTTGAACCAGTGGTGTCTGAGTTATTATGTTTCACCTCCATAGAGCAACGTAACACTGGAACATGTAGCCATGATGCATCCTCCCTTCATGCTTCGTTAAAATTAGACCAACAGTGTCTCAGATAACACCTGAGCTACGGCGGACAGATCCAGCCAGCGGTCGATCGTCCTGGAATCTTCCATCAATACAGTTTCTCTGATCACGAGGCCACCTGGCTGCCCGTTTAATTCAATCTGCTTCTATTTCAGTTCACTGTCTGGAATTTACTGAGGAGCCGCGTGGAGGTGTCGTGTGGCGAATTCAACTAAACATCTTCGACAACCGCTGACTGCTCGCACCCATCCAGTTTACACATTAACTACATATCTTCTCCCTATGCAGGAGCTCGGTCACATTTAACAGCATAAATAGCTTTAGTTTGACTTATGTACCATGAGAGGGAAAACACAAGTTGAAATCTTCTCAAACTCATTATTCATAACAGTGATTTCAGCTATGATTTTGTGATTAAGTGCAGTTTACTCTTTGTTGCACACATTAGCCCTTTCCTCTTTTTGATTTTTGTTGTCTGGTCATTTAATTACGTTGCTGCATCTCAGAGAAATGCTGTGCATAATGCCCATAAAGCAGGTGAAAACTTTGTGCATTTAAATAAGAATCGGAGAGAGTGATTATGAAAACTGAAGGATAAAACATTTAGGTTGCATACTTCTGAGGGTACTGTCTTCTTCACATATACATACATAATTTCTAAAGAAAAGCTTCCTCTATTCCTCCAAGCCCCGAAAAATTAAAATATTATCTAATTAAGATATTAAGACATCATAAAACAACAAATAATTCAAATAATAATTAACAAATAGTTTACAGTGCATCACAAATCATTGAGTTTTTAGTAGATTTTAAATGAACTAAAATTTGTATTTTTGTTTTTCTAAAATCAATCCATTCTGGCATATTATTGACATATTTTACATTATATGTCACAGTGGTGTGGACTAAAAAGGTCTGCTCTCAGTGTTTTCATTACATTTCTGTCTGCTGTCCTCACCGTCAGCTTGTCGATGGGTTCCTGCAGCCACAGGCGGATCAGCGTAGCCAGGGTGTAGTAAAGGATGAGCAGCATGATGGGGCTGACAAAGTGGTTCCACTTTAGATTCGAGTGCACGTTGAGCTTCCATGTGTAGGAGCAGTTGGTCTGAACAATGGGGGAGATGCCAAATACACTGCAGAGACAGACAGACAGATAGAGATAGACAGACAGACAGAAAAGTGTATGAGCGCCAGATCATGTACTTTTGCACAGATGTTATTGTAAAATCAGAGGTATAAATGTGCAAGACGCAACATTTTATGGCTTTAAACACATTTATAGATATTGACCATAAACACAAACTCAGCTTGACATTTTGATAACACAGACGTCAACATAAACTGGCACAAGAGTTTGATTTCCAGGCAAGATCATCCAACTTTATTGCCAGAAAATTATTTTGAAAATTCATGAAATGTTTAAGTAATCATTTAAAAAGGCCAAATATTTGATGGTTAGTTAAGGCCCTACTCTGTTTTTCTCCGCAGTTTTACTCTCTGTCCAACTAAGGAAACTGCTTTGGACTTTATATTTAGGTTTACAATTTACAATTTAACTTAAAATCTCACATTGATGAAAAAAACAGACTGGCTTTCCTCATTTGTATCTCCCAACAACGGCCATGAGAGGAAGCAAAAATGCATGAATATTGATTGTCAAACCTTTTGTGAAGTGGCCCAAAGTCATTAATCAGTGAACTTGCCTGCTCTCATTGAGATAAGTGTACTGTTCTATTCATTACATTCAGTTCAGCGTAGGTTAACTTTGGTTCTCCATCTTTAAAACTAATTATCGATTCCAGAAACAAAGCCAGGATGGATGTGCTGAAGTTGACGTTACAAGATTGTAGGAAGTGCAGAGTCATGCTGTCTGTGCTGGGTGGCCTCCATACTACACAGTATATCAGTGGTTCCCAAGAAAAATCTTTGAGATGCATACATAGGTATGTAATGTAAAAGATGATTGAAAGACAATAAAGACAATAAAGTTAAAGTTTTGTTTATACGTTTGTACTTTTTTATTGCTAAAGACAGCACACTTTCTCATCTTCAGGCCTGTCAAGAGTCCTTAAATTGAACAATCAGAGATGGAAAAGTTGTTTTTTGGTAAACTGCTCATGACTATATCAGGGTGAAAAGCTGTGATGGGGAGTCACAAGCCAAAATCATTGTAAACCTTGCAAGTGCTAAATACTATCAGACTGGGGTCAAGTAAAGTTTCTAAATAATTTTAATTGGTCTTTTAATAATTCACGCCATCTCATAAAAGTTATAAATAATTTATGACAAACTGTCATTTAAAATAATAATCCTCTTCTTTTTCTGTGTATGGAACTACACATGAAATGCGTATGACTGATAGCTGTAAATAATTTTAAAGGAGTTAGTCTGGGTAATATCACTTGGTGGCTGAAGTCCCCAGTTCAGCTTAAATTGGCCAATTAAGAAGAGCCAGTCGAGTTGGGAGGAGATTATTGCCTGTGCTGTAGCAGTTCAGAGGGTTTTTTTCCCTCCTCCAGCAGGGTGTCAGGGTTTTATTTTCCACAGGTTCTCAGTTTCGACTGCTCTGTGGGAGCATAGAGTAATATCTTCCTATGTTAAGTGTGCATGCAGGGTAAGGGACTTTAGAGTGGTTACTTTGCAGATGATGTGGTTCTGTTGGCTTCATCTAACAGTTTAGCCCTTAGGCAGTTTGTGGGCAAATGTGAAAAGGTCAGGATGAAACCCAGCAACTTTTAAGTCTGTGGCCAAGGTTATATGCCAGAAAAATCTCTGGGTTGGGAGTCAGTTTTGCACACAATTGAAGGAGTTTACATATTTTAGAGTCTAATATGATAAGATAAGATAAAGATAATGTAATTCTTGGAAGTTTGATAAATACAGGCCTTGATATTTTTAATATAATAGGGAGTATATTACCATGATGAAACTACATTCACTGTACACTGGACATATCAATAACAATAATGTTAAAAACTCTTGCAGTTAACTGGCCCTCATATAAAAATCTTTAGAAATGAAGTATAATCTCTGACTTTCTGCTAGATGAAATTCCTTCCTGAAAATCTCTTTCCACACCCTTACCTTGGAATCTGGTAAAAGTACTGAGCACTAAAAATGTGTTTGTACCACAAAGGATGCCATATGATTCACCCCTTTTCCTCTGAGCAGAATAAAGGTCATCTGCTCAACAGGAACTTCACTGACGAACTCCAGTGACAACCACATAAATTTAGATGCTTCCTGAGTCTTTTCTTTCTATGCCATGTGGAGGAGTGGACACCCCCCTTCTGACCTCATCATACTTCCTGAATGGTTTCTTGTTGCAGCTGGGGAAGGCCCGCTGGTCACATGACTGGGGACTTCCATTGTAAGGAGGGGAGGCAGGAAGTAGAGTGGAAGCCAGGCCTCTCAACAGTCTCACTCAACACTCGACCGACAGCAAGGCCAAGTCACTGTCAACAGGCACAATTAGGGCAGGCACTGAAGTGGCCCATTGTCCAGTGGGGGGGCTTAACATATTTACATCTGTAAGAGTTTCCCTCTGACTGCCCAAGGGTGTGCAGAGAGGAAACAGGCAGGATCAGAGGAGAACGTGTTACTTTTATCATCACATTGGGCCTCAGTTTTCACGCAGCAGCGGACAGAAATATCTCAGTGCTGTGGAAAGTCAACATGAGCGCATGAAGAGACGGGACGTGATGAAATAGTTGGCCCGTTCATGTAAAGAGCTATCTAAGAAGAATCCGTGCTGTCATAACCGTAATATAAATATATAAACACACTTTCTGAAATAAGAAGTCCAGTATTTAAAAAATGACACCCTCTGTCCCATATTTACTGCTTGAAATGTAATATTTTGGAAGTTAAGAGTTATCTTTGGTGATAATTTAGATTTTTCTTGGTAATATTTATGTCACTACTTATGTCATTTGGATGAATGGTCTGCAACCTTTTTGCTTCATGACCCTTTAAAATGAAGAAATGTCCACTGGTGAACCTTTATCACAGGTTATGGCCTCACACTGGCGATGGGTTATAAGAATAAGTTAATGAGTGATATTCTTCTTTTCATTTCAAAGATTAATTTCATCATTTCAAAGAGGACTTTTCAATATTTCACACTCCAGTATTTCAGAGGCCTAAAGATCAAAGTAAACATAATTTTTTCCTAATTTTAAACATCTGTGGAGGTGAAACTATCCAGTATTTTTAGAATCCTGAAGAAATAAACATTTCCAGTATTAAAATATAGAAAAAAATGTGTGCCTATAATGATTTGGTGAGCCCTCAGATTTGTATATTATATACTATAATGTTCAGGTACTACAGCATTCATAATTTAAAGAGATTATTACTCTAGACTCTTCAGATGGTGTTAGAGGGGTCCATTCAATTTTTTTTTGTTTTCTAACAAAAAGCTTGTCAGTGCAGCACTATAATCACAACTTATCTGCCATCTGAATTTGGAGAGGGATGGGGAGAGCGCAAGGTTTGTTCAAGGCAGTTTCAGCTATACATAGCTGTAAACAGCCTCGGTCCTGACACACAGCTTTCAAATGAGAAACCATCAGATCAATAAAACCCTGTAACACCAAGGGCACTGAGACAACAGCTACAGTGAGACGAGAGCTACAGTGCTGCTGGTCGGGTTTGAAAGAACATCGTTATTAAAGGAGTCAGATGAGATGCTGGAAGTTAATGGAACTACTAAACAGCAACATGGTGTATATCAAGTTTTCACACTGCTTCCTTGTTTTCTATCCTACATGCAGCTGATTGCATCTGACTGTGTCTTTGTCTGGAGTTTCAGTTAAATAAAGCTTCTTTTACTGCAGATGCAACAGAATATGACTTTGACACACATTATTTGCTCTGGCAGTGAATAATTAGAGAAACTCACTGTCGTTGCCTCCTCCAAAGCAGTCAGCTTTTTAGTCCCATTTGGATAACAATGTGAGATTTTCTTATGGCTATGTTGTACATATAAAACAAATAATTTAATCATTTTAAATTGAAACTCTGTAGTATCTCATTTCCTTTTCTTCTATAGCAGAAGATTTTTTGTCAAACATCTAAAGATAAAGTCTTGAGTCATTTTTTGTAACAAGTTTAAAAATAACCATGATTCTTTGCATCCCAGGTTTTCACTGAAACATGATGAACTTAGTGACCTGTGGTACTTTCCGTCACAGAGTCTGTATTCATTACAACTGTGCCTAACGTATGTTAGCAAGATGTGCAATAATGTGGCTTCACTCCAACCGCAACGTTTCACCGCTGCAGCCACAGACAGCTGATTGTCTCCCTCCTCATGCATAATAAAACAGCTCTGGTTGTAGTGAAGAGCCTAAAAGCTCTGCTTCTGATATTGATGTGCTGTGAGTAGGAGTTTGATAGATCTCCCTTCCAGCTGGGTTTGCCTTTTCCTTTGCCTTCTTGTTTGTAACAATAGTAAATATTTATTATCCTTTAAACAAACCTGCCTTCGGCGCAATAAATAAAGTGGAGTCAAAGGAGCTCTGGCTGCTGAGCTCTGTCATCACGTCATGTATTTTCACATTATTTAGGAACCAGACAGCATTAGTATGGCAGTGTGCTGTTTAACTAGAGAAATATCACTTCAACAATTTGTCAAAGAGACAGATCTAATGCTGCTAGGTTAAACTTTCTCCAGATTGAGCCGTTGCTCACTGCTGTGTAGGAGACAGTTTGTGTTTTGCTCTTAAGGTGTGATTCATTTCCTCCTGCAGGCAGAGCGGAAGTCAAGTGTACCAACAAAGTTTCAGCTTGGAAAATAATCTGCATCTACTGCATCCTGCTAAGCAGATACAATGCAAATATATATATTTTTTTCATTTAAAATCTAAATCCAAGAACTGAACCTTGCACCCTCACTAAAAAATAACTACCACTCAGTATCTTAAATGATTTTGCAATTTGATTCTCTGTCGGCCTGTTTTTCTGGTTATGATCGCCACACGTGTCTGACCTGATGTAGCCATCGTCCAATGGGATGGACTCCTGGAAGAACTGGAACTGGTAGAGGTAGAGGACAATGAGGTGTCCAGCGCTAAAGATGGCCATCAGGACACACATGCAGCTGAAGATGAGCGTGTCGAAGGTCCGGCAGAGAGACCACCAGGTGCACAGGAACAGAAAGATGAAGAAGTAGACAGCCGAAGTCAACGAGGGCAGCATGATGCCTGCAAAAACAAAAACAGAGGATACAGGAGAGGAGCTTTACTTATCTTTACTTCATCATGATGATAAATAATTTTGAGCCACAGTTCTGACCCAAACAGAGCACCAGATTGGTACATCAAACAGTTCAGTGGACGTCAAGGAAACTGTTAAACCAGATAGAGGTTGATTATTTTTGTAATTTCTTAAACCCTATGGCATGTCGTTTTCTTGAATGTGGCAAACCTCACACCACACAAATAAAACTCAACAAGCACGATCAAAAACGGTTAAGAAAATTTTGCAATCATGGACATGTTTTAGCACCTTAACTACAATTCAAAAATACTTTGCGCTACTGCACCATCACTGCAACCATTTTTTGCTTTTTTCTTGTGTATGATGTTAAATACTTTCTTAATACTACTTACTTAATTTTCTTGACATATTGTAATAGAGACACATTCAACCAGTGACAGGAAGGCACAAGTTGCCTTGTTAAAGGGTTACAAGTTAAAAGGTTTGGGAACCACTGCCTTAAAGCATACATACGTACATATCTTTATTATCTATTATTTATTATTTATAATTGTCTCACTGCAATGCATATGAGAGCAGGATGTTTCGGTGTTGTGTTCAACCGTTTGTGGGGAGACAGTGTGAAAAATATCAACTACAGTCTGAAAATCAAAAATATAACCAACAAATAAGAAGCAAAACTTGTAAACGGGATGTGGCTTTCATTTCTTTCTTGCAGCTCTTCTACTTTCATGACAGTTCAACAGAAGAAAAACAAACAAAAAGTAATGGACTGCCTTTCTCAAGGAAGTTGTAAGAATTTTCAAGAATACTGATATATTGTGAAATCTATAGCTGGTTGTCATGATTTCAATCAATAAATCACGTAAATATTCAGGTGGTATTGGCATAAGACCAAGATGCACATTCACTGCACAGCGTGGAAAAAGCTGCTCACCTGTCATGCCCAACAAGATGGTGACCACCACTTTGCCCGCGGTGGTGATCAAGTTCCCGATAATCTCCTTCACTTTGGACATAACCTCCGCCACGAGCCGCAGGGTCTTCATCTTGGTGCTCTCTTTCACTTCCTCCTCTTCCTCCTCCTCCTCCTTCCTCCTCCTCCAGCTCCTCATCATCCTCGTCCTCCTCTGCCTCGTACCCTGCTTCATAGTCCTCCTCTAGCAGGATGTTGTCGTCCAGGCTCAGCTTTTCCTCTTCCTCCTTGGAGGTGGACAACAGTGACACGTTAAGTTTCAGTGCTGGATAACGAATGGTGCAGTTTGGAGGACGGTGCTCTCCATGGTGCTGAAAACAGCTTCCTACAGGTAGCAGTTACATAACAATCCCCACGCATACTCAAGTTGGGAGTGTGTTTGAGCGAGTTTAGCATGTAGCACGGCATATTTAAACATATATGCGGTGTGTGCGGCGGTTTGAGACATTATTAGAGACCCTTGGCAGATGATTTCCTCTGAAACCACATGTTGGCTTCAGATCTAATTAAGTCCGTTCTTCTTGGCTGCTGTAACTAACCAACTATGTGTCCCTTTTTCCTGACAGTCTCAATAAAATAGAGACATTAATAACAAGTGAGCCATTCACTGTGATTTATATGGAAAGCATAAGGCGCTAGACAAAGAAAGTAGCACGTGGTACAAACCCTGTTTTGAATCAAGCAACAATTTCAGCTCACTGATGGAAATAAAAGCCTGAACACTACGCAGGCTGTCGACGGATGAATTCCTGGTGTTTCTCAGTAATGGGGAGCGATGCCATCTGTGCCAGCATGAGCAGCACAGTCGAAGTGAAAGTGAATGTGGATTTAATTAACACTGAGTCATAAAGAGAGGGGAGGACTTGCCAGAGGAGGGGGGCTGTATTCCAAGTCATTAACACTCACAGGGAACTCGCTATTCAAACTGCTCTGCTGCGCCCGGCTTGTGAAGCTCGATGTGGACATTACACACAGAACAGGAGAAAAGACTGTCCACTCCACTCGCCACTTCGGGAAAAAAATAAAACATTTAACCAATGTGGGACTGAAAATAAAATCTGAGCAGTGATAACTCCCAAAAGATGGCAGCTTTTGTTTTCACTTGTTGAATGCCAGAGAAGAACTGCCGATGTGAACTGCATTTCAGAAATGTTGAAACTCATTCTGAATTCTCTTTTTCCAGAGAATTCAGAATGAGTTTGTGTGAAGTACAGGCGTTACTCAAGAAAGTTACTCAAACCATGTTGCGACATTTCCTCTTGATTTCTACAAGAACATTCTCATCAAGACATTTTTACTTTTTTTAACTACACGTTTATCACAATATAACCCACATCTTCACTTTCTTTGCTTGTCTTCTTCAAATTAAGATTGAAAGGATGAATCAGTTACTTCATTAGTCCAAATCTTTATGCACTCCTTTGGTTTCTTTACATTTCTAGATAGATAGATAGATTTCAGGGTGCTGCATATCACTACAAATTAAACCCACTTGTTCCTCTGCTTCAAAGTCAGCGTTGTACTGGGCCATGTCCTCAGGCGGCCTCCTTTGGACCAGACTGCGACACAGCAGCCACGTGGCCAAGCCGGCCACGAACATGCCGATGTCAGGGATGAACACTCGGATGCCGTTCCCTGCATCTGCACCAATCACACTGGAGACAAACAGAAAACAGAGATTAAAAGCAGAAATAGAACACAGAACGGAGACAGAACGCAGACGCTCGTTTCCTGAAAGTGAGGATGAATCCCAATATCTCCCAAAATTGCAATTTGGAGAAAATCTTGCAGGCTTAGATTACAACAGATGGAAAATGGCACGGAGTACAACAAACTTAACTCACCATGGACGATCACTTCTAATACAAAACAGTTTTTCTAAGAAATCCAGGGGCTTGCGGTTGCTCGTTTAGTTCACTTTGTGCACAAATGACTGTGCTGTTGCGTGTTTGAATCTGGCCAAGGATTTCTGTCACATGTCACCTTCCTCTGTCTCTCCCAATCTTTTCAGTCTCTTTAAAAAAAGCCAAAAAATGATTCAACAATCTTTACAAAAATACACTCTCACTCAGCATTATCTCCCCACAATCCCTAGAACTCATAAGAAGGGATATTACTGCAGCGATTATATCTCTCAGAAAACACTACCTGTTCACATGAATGCATGGGAATCTGGATTTTTCCATGACTCACATGTTCTTTTAATATGTGTTGTGCTGAATGCTTCAGCTTTTATATGGAGCACCACCCACTTTAATGAAATCAGGCTTGCTGGTTTTAAACGTAGTGAAGTGAGTGAAATTCCATTCAAACAAAAAAAGCCATGAGAGAGTGTGGTATTTTTTATTTTGTTTTACTGAACTGTGAAAAACATGTTTACTCCCTTGAAAATTGCATCCTTTGTTCATAATAAGGTAGTGTGAACAATAAGCCCTCATTTTCCTCATTAAACTGCATCAAGTAAAGTGAAAAGGATTGAAACTTCAGATCTTTCTCATTTAATGTGTTACTTAAGGTATGACAATGACACCATCTGGATTTCCTTCAGACCAAACACTGTGTGAGGATTAAAATCATTCATTAACAAATAATATTTGTTCCAGTTCAGGACTACACATGTGTATTTTTCATTAATCCACTACAATATGACATTATTTGAAGTCTTGTGCTTACATCCCTGTCAGCAAACAAAGCCTTTGTAACATTTGTTATTTGATTAGTCTGCTCACCTCTGACTAAATACCAAAAGGGTTGTTCAAACAGGAAGCTAAACAGTGGCAGCCAACAGTTGCCATGACAGCTACAGTAATGTCAGGCTTCAAATGATCCAGTGAGACGTTCTTGTGCCGCTCAAGGACAACTTTTATGAGGTGTCATGATTGCATGTACGATTAAAGCAAATAAAAAGTGTCCTTGAAATGTCTAACAGGTTTGAAAACCTTTAAAACTCACTTTTATCATCCTAACCAATTTCTATTTCAGTTTTACAGCAATCACGCTACATCCTGTGTTTGGCCACCAAAGTGTTTTCTTTACATTTCATGCTGAGCACCGAGTGTGATTACGCTGTTTACGGTAAACAAAATGTACTGCAGAGAAAAAAACCCAACCAACATGTTTGGACTGAGTTAAAAAGCAACTGGTCACTTCAAACAGAACCAACCTCATTCAGGCCTTGAATGGATATAAAGCTTATAAAAGTTAACAAGTTGAAAACAGAGTGCTAACCAACACGATGGAAAACGCACACTCAGATAAATAGTTGGGCCTTTGGCTGCTGTTGGCGGCTGTAATCTAATCAAGGACGTCTGTTTCCATGTGCCTTATTGTTGTGAAGCTCTGCGCATCCTCACATGGATGAAAGAGATGGAAACCATCAGAGCCAAACAAGGTTGAGCCAGCAACTTTGATGACTCTGACTTTCCCCTGCTTATCAAGTGAGAGAATTACAACAACATCAGCAGCGCTGAGACCCGTCTTCACTGCCCCAAGCCGCAGGGGTAATTACTCATGAGGCTTTGGAGAAAAACCACAAACACAGAGACTGCAAAATATCTTCTAAACCATATAAATATTTGGTGTTTATAAGGGATTTGAAAAGGTTGATTTTGAGGAAACTGAAGGATTTGGGTGAAAAGAAGCACAGCAGCTGTGAATTCTCTTCAGACTCGTATACTGACCGGAGCATTTTCCTTCATGCCTTAAAAAAGAAGAGAGCATCCGCCTGTGCAGCAAATGCAGCTGTAAATATTGTATACACTGCATATGATCCTCAACACAAACAGGTAAATGCAGGCGGGATAAAATGTTTATGGCTCTACTTCCGCCACTTACAGTATACTATCCACCGAGGGCTGTTGAGTACTGGAAAAAGGATGTGGCTGAGTTTGGACATTCCCGTACTTAGGAAACCACATCTAACATGATCACAGGGGTGTGAGGAGGCAGACACAGCGGCAAAAGCTTTGAAAAATAGGCCTGTCAACTGATTGTCAGACGTAACTGGGTTTCGCGTTCATCAAGAATCCACACAGGGACAGGATGGGAGCATTTATAAACCTTGTCAGATGACGAGCCAGCGTGGCAAAATGCAAAAAGTGGTGTTTAATGTTATTGTGGGGTTGCTATATTTAGGACGCTGCACAAACAGTGCCACGGTGGAAGAGGACCGCATGTGTGATCTCTGACAGGTGAAATTAAAATCTTCTTAAATTTGTGGTCAATTCTGAATCAAAAAACACTTTTCCCCTTAAAAAAAACAAGTAAAAAAGTTTATGGCGTACATCATATTATTGACCATCCCTTTCATCAAATTCAGCTGAGTCCTATCACTTCCTGAGAAAACATCTGGATTGCCCAACTGGGAGAAAGATTCATGCTCAGTCAAGCGAAATCCACACTTGCATATTTTACGCTACATGGTCATCAGAATAAATGTGATGGAAAAAAAAATGTTTTTGACGGGAATGTATGTTCTGGATCTTGTTAAACTTGCTATATGAAAAATGAATACATCATCAAAGTGTAAAACAGTGTCATTAGCAGGTGTAGATGTTACCAAAGTGGATTTGTTGTGAAAGTGTTAAATTATCATCATTATCTTACCTCTCAAACCCAATTTGTCTTATGGATTTCTCCCACGTCGAACCTGGAAAAAAAACATGGAGTCAGTTAGAGAATATTTTTACTGTTTGGAAAAGAAGTACACCGTTAACACCTTTAATAACACTTTTACATTACAGTCATTAAAATCAAAACAGCTGTGTTTCAGGTGGTCAAACAGCTGTTACACAAAACCTTCACACAAGCAAGAAGAAATTATTTCTATTCATGTATCCAGTAAATGCACACAGCCAATAGCTGCTGTTTATGATTCTCTTTTATTATAATATAAAGAATGAAGATCTGGTCTTTAAAAGAGCTGCCACTGCTTTTCAGCCTCTAACAAATCCAGTAAATAAATAAAAACCATTCAAAGTCTACTTGTGCCAGAATAATCTCTCATATTTCATTTTCAAGTGAAGAAAAAAAACTGTACGTGCAAAAACAAGAAAACAAAAACAGTTCATGTCAAGTGTTCCTGAACGTCACTCCACAACTCAAGGAGAGATTTCCAGGTATTTAACCAGCACGGTGAGAAGAACCGCTGAAGGCTTTTGTTCTGCTGCCAGAGAAAACATCAGCTGGTGACTCGAGGATCTCCCCTCAGTGACATATCGATACGTCCGACTGTTTTTACCAGTGTATTAGGCGACTAATTAGGTGCTAAAGTGCTGCAGTGCTGAAGTTTCTGGTTTATGGAGCTCCGTGCGAAGACGTTAAACGCATTTCTGCGACGGCGCTCGACTCAGACGAGCGTAACTCAAAACGGATGAAGCACTTCATCAGGCAGACTTTATCTACCTGAGTGCAAACCACTTTTGCTGTCAGGAGGTTGTTAAAAATGTTTGTGCAGCAACTCTCATTAAAGCACTAAATGACATATTCAATTCCAAAGTGCCACATATCCATTTCAGAGAGAGAAAAGACTAAAAAAAACTAAACCGCTACTTCATGATGATGGCTCAATATCTCTACTCAGACTATAACAAATATTTTTTTATAACCTGAAAGCCGCAGTGCTGAAGTGTTAAAAACATCAATCATTATCTCTTTTGTCACTTTGGAGGATACATAAAAGGATAACAGACAGAAAATAACTGTCAAAAGATGAGACAAAAGATAATCTGAAGGCTTTTTCCTACAAAACACACAGAGTATCCAGTAAAGGAATGAGTCACACTATTAGGCACTTTGTCAGGAACAGGAAACAAGCCCTGAATTCCACTCAAGGTGAATTAACCGGTAATGGACTGTCAGCACAGACCCCAGTGTCTCTTTATTACTCATCAGTGACAAAAACGACGGCGTGAATAGCTCCACGATCACAGTTTTTATGTGTGTGTTTCATTTCGGTGGATGTAGAGGAGATGAGTGCAGAGGTCAGTGGGAGGAGCTGACCCCCAACATGGCATTAGGACACCGGAGGAGTCTGTCCTCCTCCACACGCCTACTCCCATTTTAAACTGCCCTGTGACTGACTGAACTATCTGTCCTCATTTGTGTGCTTGACCTTTGGGCCTTTTTGTGTGTTTGTGCGGTCTGTTCTCTTTCCAGGTCTTCATGGTGGAGTTTTCCCAGATCCACATTCTGGGAGGTGGTCTTATGCTGTACAGATTGTAAAGCCGCTTCAGGAAAATTTGTGATTTTTGATTGACTTGACTTGTTGCAACACATCACATCTGTCTGGGCTAAAAAGTCAAAATAAAAAATACAAATCAATTATTATTCTGTTCTTCAAATCGATGTCATTTAATAGAATACTTAATTTCAAAACCAAAAGAAACAGGTTACTTATTTAAAAATGTCTTTTGGTCATATTTGTTAAAACTTTCAATATGTTCTGAAAAATCAGCCTCCTCTGGCTCCACCTGCTGCCTCTGAGGCCATTTGACATCATCCGTCCGAATCAAGACAGCCAATCAGAACAGAGTATCTGACATCAATCGCTGCTCCTGCAAAGGCTCCACTCCACCACACATGTGCTAACTCAGAGCAGACATGATGGTGCATAAATAACAACTAAACAACAAAAGAAAGAATAAAATCAATTTGGAGCGTGCCACAGAGAGTGCGGACGGGAAGTTTGAATCGCTCAGTTTTCAAGTCCAGTCTCTTCTAAATCTTACTGACCTTTGCTTTAGTGAGCATGATGAGGGGCATGCCAGAAACTTGCGGAGAGGAGGAGATAAGGTCAACTGATGTTGTTGTAATCCCTAATAATCACCCAAAGAGGCTGATAAAGGTCACAGATTACTCAAAGGCCCATTTAAATCTACAAATAGAAGCTCTTCACCTTAAAATGTCAGCCCAGTGACTGCAGGCAAAACAGAGTCTGTTTCTGCGATTCCCCAAGTCCAAACATCTGCAACACCTAACTTCACCCAGTCCAAACTGAGCTCACAGGTGTCAGAGAAAATAGGTCCTGTGCGTGTTATCACACGTACAGGAATGCAAAGGAATGCCAGAGGTAAAGTAAGGCTAGTCTGATCCATAGGATGGAGAAGGGGGTGCAATATTGTGCAACACAGTCTGACCTCAGCAGGGAGACTTCTGGAAAAGAGAGCAAGAGTTTCTGCCCGTCGAGGCGAGGCCGCTCTCCGCCCCAGCTGAACACCAAAAATACCTGTCCTCAGACTTTATGCAAACATCATAAAACACCCTTTGTACTTGCTGGGCCGTTAAACTCTCAGCACAGCATTTCTCTGCTCTCTCTCTCTTCTATCTCTGGGGCCTAATGCCAGTCGCCCTTTTCCACAGAAACCGGTGATATGCAGCGTCAACACTTCATAACGTCATAACTGTAATCAGACGATCGGAAAGCAGAGGGAGAGTTTAGTAAACGTTTTGGGTTTGGGGAACGGGGGACAGGATATGTGTGGATAGAGTTCAACAATGCCGTCTGTGGGAATTAATAAAGACTTTTCTATACTGAGGAACTGGTCACAAAACTGCCATTCAGCAGGCCGTTTACTCATTATGAGCTGGTAAAACATCCATTGCCATCAGATATGGACCAAATCAAACCTGTAAATCCTTTTTTTAATGGTTTGTTTTAACCTCCTTAGTCTCCAGATGGGTGGGAGTTACCACTGAGGACAATGCCTGCCAAAAAGTTAAGACAATTACAGGAAAGTCAAAGTCAGTTTAGTGTTTTTTTTGTTTTGTTTTTTATTCCTTTCACTCTCTGATCGTTTGGTTGACATTATCTGTAATGAAATGAGCTCAACCCATCTGGCGCTCTCTGACGGTTAATACAAACGCTCACGACTGTTTGTAAATGCAGTTCCCACAGTGTCGAGTCAGCACAGAGGAATGACAGATGACTCCAAAGGAAGCCACTCCCTCCTCCACACACACACTCGGCTCATCTGGTGACCAGTCACTGACCTGCTCTAACAGCTGGAGGTGTTAGCTTTGTTGGAAAGGTTTTCTCATTTGTACTCAACTCAGTTTACTCCCCTAATGGTGTATTTGGCCACGGCGAACAGAGGAAATTATATAAAGTTATCTGGAAGGAGGACTCTTTGTTTATATTTGGCAGCCAAAAGGAAGAGGGTGTCGAGGGGCTAAATGCCAGATATAGAAACCTGAGATAAGGCATTTACTCAAAATGCAGGCAGCGGATCAAGGGGACGTGGAGTAATGTTTGACTTCCTGTTGCATATGTCGCCCGAAAATAAAAATAGAAACAGGAGAGCATTAACTTCAGGAAGTAAAGATCCAAACAATATCTATATAAATCATCACAGTGGCGCAAATATATATTTTCAAATATACATGTGTGTGAAATATTGTGAGAAATATGTGTTAATGTTATCAGCAATGTGCTGCACAAATGCGGTTTCTTTACAAAACAGTTCTGATAATGTGTGACTTTTTTGATGACATTCTTTAGCTCCAGATGATGTTTTTCATCACGAGTGTGTGATGTTTAAATTTCTCCACCCTGTGCCTCATTAATTGTCAATTGACGGCCAGGATCCACCAGCTGTTCCCTATAAAGAAATTCCTGAGCTGCCCAGCGCTCATACAGGGACTTCACTGTTAAATGCTGCAGATAATGACTCAAGATGGTTTACGTTCAAGTGCCAATGGAGCATCATGATATAAAGTCTGACACAAAACCCTGAATACTTTGACTGACGGATGTCTATACCCACCAGGATGATGGTGCATTCAAGTGCTTCACCTGCATAATGTGCACAGGTGAAAAAGTTTCAGATTGTGCCAAATCAGGGGGCTGATCACAGATTATTATCGGTGTGAGGCCGATTCTTCTAGTCATAAATATATATGTTTATATGCTATATATCGGTATATATATAAGCATATATATATAAAGCACCAGTTGAGATTGATTGAATATCAGTCTTAACCATCTAAAGTTTGGGTTTATTACCACACACCCCTAAATTAAAATGATGACCTGTATACCTGGATTACAGTTCATCCTGATCAATGCACAAACGTCTATACGACAGAAATCCATCCAGTACTAGTTTAGATATTTCATTCTTGACCACAAACATCAACCTCAGAGTGACGCTAGAGGAAGTCAAAGGATCATTCACTGTCAGTAGGATTCCTCCTCTGGGGCTCATGAATGTCTGTACAAATATTTATAGAAATCCATCCTTCACTTTTGAAATATTTCGGTCCTGACCAAAGACAGACCGAGATTTGCATCTCTTGAGCCACTCTGCTCACTCATAAATACAGACAAGACTTTATTCATTTGAAAAGATTGAATAATTCCTCAAAACAGCAGTGTACTGCAGTTTTTAGCGAATGTTACTTAGACATGCTGTATTCTGGGTACTTTTTTCAGCTGCAAATTAATGATACAAATTTGGGTGTTCTTGTGAGTATTTCCAGTGGCAGGATGGTGTGTATGGGACCGAGTCAAAATAAACTACAGTACAGTGTGTGTTCATGGTAATGAAGGAACATGTCACCCAGTGCAACAGTGAGTCTCACTGATGTGTTTTTATAGTATTTGGTCAACTCAATGGCACAGAGGAATAAGACGTAATTAGAGGCTGGGCTGCAAACAATACTTGTTGGTAGGATCAGTTAATAGTTGTATAGGAAGAACAATAAGAAGCATTTAAAGGACCACAGACTTTATCTTTTAAAGTAGTGTCTTATGGTTTTTAACATGTTTTAACCAGTTTGGTAATAAATGGCTCTCATTTTAACACGTTAACCATCAAATAAGTACAAATTATGCTGCAAAGATTCACACAATACATTAATTTGTTTCACAATTTAGATCCTGTTATACAAAAAAGTATTGTTTAAGTAAATAGATCAACGGACAGATAGATAATGCATAGATAAATACAGTAGATGGACAGAATTTACGGTCTCATCACACCAGGGTTCGACCTGCCAAAAACTGCAGCCCTTGAGACCTGAGTAATGAAGATTTCCTTGAGTGAATATTTAGTCTACCCTCTCTGAACGGCTCTGTGTGTTTCTGCCTGAGGTGATAAGGTCCGTTCTGCTTTCTGAGCATAGTTGGCTGTTCTTCAACGCTGGAAAACGTCTCACTTCCATTAGAAAGAACAAGTCATTAGAACACAAGGTCAGGGTCTGTCCCGTCTAGACACATTCAAATTTTACAGTTTGATACAGAGTTTCATGAAAAGCCCAAGGCCAACTATTAACACTTTCCCAACTCTGAGTCAGTAGCTTACAGTGTTTGCTTTACTGCCAACAGTTTTTTTTCTACATCGCCATATGGCACAAGGAGGCTAATTACACTGAGGAATGTGTTACATTCATAAATCTTCATGATGTGACTAAATGCAATGAGCATGAGGATATTTCTCAAAATTATGAATCATTATAAAAGAGAATATTTTACTCTCTTCTACAAATGGAGCATGTCTTCACTTTTCAGGACAGAAACTGTAAAGAAAACGACATCGTCACTATGTGATATACAACTCTGTGACAGTTTGATTCCTGTGTGCACCACCTGAAACTGTATGTACTCATGGCACTTTGTGTCAACCTTTCTCCTAAAAAAATATGTTTAGGCTTCTCATAAGCAACAGCAAATACATTTGAGAGAAATATAATGCTAATGGCATCGAATCTGCAGTCAAACAATATAGTACAGTTACAACACATCTATAAAACTGAACCCTAAAATGTCCACTAAAAAGCACAATTAATGTTTTTACATTCTGTTTAAGCTTAATTTATAATTATGTTTATACTGATGTGAATATGAGCTCCAGTGTTTAACTACAGACTGGGGCTCGTACTGTTATAGTGTCATGGAACAAGATGGACCAGCTGTTCGTATCACAACATAAATGAAAGAATCTTATTACAGTCACTATGGGGAATATAATTAAAGCATGATATGGTCCAATTAATGCACAACACATCCATCTAGTGTGATGATGCTTTGCTATAAACATTAGAAATCAGACTTTGAATTGTAAAATGGCCTCTGCGTCTATGACAGGACTTACATCGAGTATGAAACCAGATTTAGGCTCTTACAGCACTTAGTCTTAATTAAGCATTAATAACTGACTTGAAGTACAAGAAAGTTTTTAACAAAAAAAAACACAATCTTTATCTTTATCTTTCTTTACCTTTACCAAAGTGATTAAGAGGCGTTACCCTAAAACCAGACAGGACTCATGATGCAAAGTCCTGCCCGTCCACCTCCTCCGTATCTAACTCCACAAAACTAGAAATCATTTTGCCAGAGAATCTAATTCAGGAAACAATTACCTCTCCTCCATAGAGGCATATTTGGCTAATTCATTTCGTAGTATATAAAGATCATTTTAGGGGACAGGGTCACTGTCACATTTAACCAATATCAAGGTTTAAAATGTTGTGTGGGCCTTTATTAGACTGTTTTAGAAAAGTCTTATTACTTTTCTAAAAAATATACGAGTGAAGGAGACTTCATCAGTCATCAAGTCCATTCAGCCCCTCCTTCATGGATTCTTGACCTGTGAGCAGTTTAATTTCAACACACACAACAAACCTCGCTACCTTTAGGCCATAAAGCTGCAGTGTACTCACAGTTGAAGTCAGAGGCGATGGAGTTCCCTGCCAGTAGGCTGTTGACGGTAATCTGATAGATGATGTGGAGCAGCAGGAAGGACATACTGGTGAAGCAGAGGGACTGCAGCAGACGCCCTGTGTGGCCTGGAGGAAGAGAACAGCTACAGTGAGTTCACCACCACCACTCAGTTTAAGGATTTCCACATGTTAATTCTACTGTTCATGCACCAAAACCCCAAAAAGAAGTCTCTTTGCTGGTTATTTTTTCAAGACTCAAGAGAACTTTATCTAACAAGAGGGGTGAAATTTTAATCCTTTTTGAGTTGTGCAACATTAAAAAAAAGTGCCTGAAATCTTATAGCACTCTTTGGGCAGAGCAAGGAGAACAATGATCCATATTCATGTGCAGCTCTGGACGAAATAAAGTTAAATAAAAGGTGAAGGTGACTGGGAGAGCACCCAAGGGGGATTTTCTGTGGATCACGATACATATCCTGAATAAGAACTGGCAATACTGCCACAAAGCAGAGCTTATTTCTGTTGAAAAGTCAAATAAACATACTGGTGGACCACAAGACCTCTAATTCTCTAATTCATCATAGAAGGGGCAAAACCAGCCTTTATACCCGATTTGATTCTTTGGTTTCTGGCCCTTTAGTGGCTGCTCGTGTTCTCAGGAAATGACTTAGCTCTCCTACGACCGCAAGATCAACATAAACCGAAGGTGTTGACTGACCCAGTGTCTCTCTTTAGTGCAGGTAAAGCACACAGCTGTCAGTGGTCATTGCTGATCCTGGGAGGGAAGGATGAGAGCAGTGTGAGGAGCTGCCACAGCTGCTCCACACATGGCTATTTTACAGTGCACCTACAGGTATTTGGGATAATTTCAGGAGTTGTTATGGTGATAATTCTCTACAGTAGGATTGTTTGGACCCCCTCTTATTGCGAAAATGAAAACCCTCGGGGAAGAGTGAGCTTGATGACTCTTCTTCCTCAAGGATGACATGACATTAATTCCCTGGGAGAGTAAATTGTTCCACACATCAGCACGGTTTGGTCCGCTGGTTCTTGACATCTCCATCTCATTAAATTTACTGTATCCTTGCGGGGGGAACACATAACAGTTTTATTGTGATGTATGGCACAATATCCTGGCTGAGGTAGAACGCTACTGCTGGAGCCTCGGGGCCACCGAGGGCTAACCTTATCGAATGTGTGCAACAGCAGACCACGGCAGGCAAATTAAACGTTGATGTGAAAACAATTTGTGCTAATTTCCCATTGCAATTCCCTGGGTTTTCACAAAAAGGGGAAAGAATGCTTGTAAATATGAGGTATGAGGACTGTTAGCGAGCTCCGGCGTCCAAATTGGTCCTCGGGCCCTGGACGACACAACCTCTTTGGCTCTGCCCCCTCTGTTTTTTTTCCTATTAGTAATAGAGCATTTTTGTTGTGTGACGGCCATGTCTCTTGGTTTGCCTGATACTTGTCTTGAATTAGTATTTTGCTATGCTTCATTATTCAGTCTCAAAGTGCCGTCCCAGGAGTACTTTATAAAGGCTTCCAAAAACAGAGGGCATTGTTCATTTTTAACAGTTGCTGCTTTTTTCCCCTAATCAATCAGAGAATCGTATCCATCTGACAACATTAAGAGCCGATTCAACCGCACGGTCTTGCCAATTCATAGTGTCAGAGCGGGCCAATGAAATGTTTCAAACCTCAGTGCAATCATTCCTGCCAAATAACACAAAGGAGAAAACTGTCTTAAAAAGGTATGTTAAAAAAAATAGATGGATTTAAAAAAAAAAAGCCAATCTAGGTGATGTGTTAAAGCCAGACACCCTCTGTTGGAAGTCTCCTAGCCAAAACATAAACCTGATAAATCATCCATAACATCAAATATTTATACAAATTCATGCAACAGTACTAAAAGACTCCCCAAAGGGAAATTGTCATGTCAGTGCCCATTCAACAAGGCATATAGCACCCACTGTAAACTTAAAATGCCTCCTACCCATAAGAGAGCAACACTTTAGATTTTGTTCACCTCCACTGAGATTTGAATGCCTTCAAGGGGACGTAGAGCCAAATACTGCAATTACAACATTAGAGAGTAAATCACAAACAACAACAACAAGTTGCGTAAGATATTGTTTGTCTCCGGTTAGGACTGGAGTCTTGTGCACTGACATATCCTTGGGCATGCCACACTGCTGTGGCTTTTTAAAGCAAATTACAACTAATGAATTATTCATGTCCAACATTTGGTTTAAATTAAAGTTACCAATTTAACTGCGGCATTTCCTTTATGATTCAACAGACAAAATGAAACAGACCATCAAAACAAAGCACTGAATTTAGCTCAATCTCCCAAATTCCTCTAAAACAAATTGAAAATGTGAAAAAAGTGTGTTTCCTCTCTGCACGAGGGGATGTGTATTTCTTTAAGTTTCGACTGTCACTGTGTATTCTGGATGTCTAGAGTGCGTCAATTAAGTGAGCAATTTAAATGTCATAAACCACAACCAGGAGAGAGGAGACAACTGTAAAGATGATGATAACTACATATGCAGTTCAGAGATTACCACAGTATAGTTACTTTAACACCACCTTTTATCCTTTATGCATAAAATCAGAAGTTAAATAAAAAATTGATAAATTAATCTCTCATTAATTTCAGCAATTCTTTCATGATCATCCTGAACCACAACCAGCTGTTATTCACAATTTTATCAAATGATACGCCCCCAAATTCAGATTCAGATTCAGATTCAGATTTCCTTTATTAGTCCCACAGCGGGGAAATTCACAGTGTAACAGCAGCAAAACACAAGGGAAAATAAATATTCTCTCTCTTCTTCAAAACTCAGACAAATATTTACCTGCAATTATTATAGTTTCCTATCATTTCGCACCCAAAGGTAATCCTGTGACAAAGACCCTGCCCACGGACACTTTTTAACACTGTCGTCCCTTTCAGCTTGCCACCCCCGATGACAGACAGGCGAGGCAGACAGATGGGATGTGTTTGCCGTGGCAGGTGTTACACTAGAAGAATATCTCATAGTATCTTCGCCTGAGGCAGTTCATGTGTCATATTCGTCTCCTCTTTTGGGCTCTTGCCTCTGTGTGCGCTCACTCTTCAGGAAACATCGTCTGTCAAGGTTACACAACTAGCTAAACTTTATCGAGTCATTCAGTTCATAAGCAGATCATCCTGGAAAACATGTTGTTTTTTATTATTTAACCTTTTTTTAATAGAACTATAATGTATGAGCTTAAAAACAAGAGCATTTATGAGGCTGTTCTGCTGTTAGTGGATCTTCTGCTACTTTATTCACCTTTAGATCGCCGCTTACTCACATCCGCTTCAAACACTCTGACGTGCGAAAACGTTTGTGGATTTGCTTGTGGATTATTTCTAATTATACGACAGCTTTTTAGTAATTACCACTCAGTAGTTGCTGTCGTTCTGCTAATTTAATTTTGAAACCTGTGCCATCTTCTCTGCCAGGAAACACTTGTCTTTGGGGAAACACCAACTTGCTGCGCAGGAGGCTGAGAAATGAAAAACTGATGATGAATGCATTTACGTATGCATTCTCAACTCAACTCAACTAAATGCAAACTTCAGGGTCTTACTATGTACCAAAGGAAACTGTGACGACCTCAAGAACAGCTGTTCACTTGAGAGACAAATAAAGTCTCTTATCTCCCATATGAAAATGCAATCACCTTGATGTAGGTAGTATAACATAATCATACATCAGACTGGTTATTTGGATAAAAGTGATATAAACTGCTAGGCAAAAACAAAAAACCCCAAAGTGTAAAGTCTGGAAATGAATCTGCAGCCAGTATAATGATAATAAAGCTGCTAAAGCTTAGTAAGTAAAAAGGAAAAATTATGTGCCACAGTATTACTTCAGCTGTTTATCTATGTTTAAATGTTAGATGTTATTGCACCTGGACTACCTTGCTTAGCCTGCTGTCAGAAAAAACATAGTTGTATACCAAGAAAAAAAAAACATCATTTTTGAGGCAACAACCTCATTTAAGCAAATGAAAAACTTTAGCTGCCTTAGTTCCACCTGAATTTTACTGTGTCATCGCTTTCTGTTGTTGCATCACGCAGCTGGGCAACACCACATAATCAGGGCTACTTCCTGTTTAAGACTAAGAAGTTCTCATATTTATAAAAAAAAAAAAAGACAATGTAAATTGTGACTTCACTGCTGTGTGTTTGAAGTCGACAGCTATCAGACACGTGAACCTTAAGCTTTACTAGATGACTTCTCTCTTTAACTATTGATGAGAGGGTAAGTGGCCCACTCTCCCTGCTCCCTCCTCTCCCTCTCTTGCTCCTTTACTTCCTGATTGTTATTTCAACTGGAGACGAGCGCAGACAGCTCTCGGCCCTGGATGTTGTTTCCTCCGCCGATATGGGTTTATGTATTATTAAACACTGCATGTGGTCTCCTCCTACAGAAAACCACATTATGTTTAGTATTCTTGCGGTTGGGGAGGGAGTGAGGGGGGGTGCATAAAGGTGAGGCTGAAGTCGCGACCGCAATCCCACATTCATCACCCGTAAGCAGAACAGTCACCTCAGTCACTTCCCATAAACCTCAGCCTCAGAGGTCCGCTGTGATTTATGTTTCTTTCGGAGGCTGCGTAGTTGTCGGAGGACGACGTGGAAGCCAGCTTTAAGAGTGGCTTTGATTTACTCAACTATTTTCTCAACCAAAATACCAAAGAGCTTAAATACCAACCCCCACACTGGCTGAATTAACTAATAACACTTGTCGAATGCACGCAGATCATGGTATTAGGAAATTAAACCCATCTAAAGAATCAGTGGAGCCTTCGGAGCAACTTTTATATCCCCCCTTAGATAACTGAAGTGGTTAGCCATTATCAAAAACAGCCCTCACCCCACGATTCTTTTTTTTTTCTCTGAAGGATATTTTATAGGCTCTTTTGGGTTTCTTTTCTCCACTGTAAATTT
The DNA here is from genome assembly GCA_023238725.1 of Scortum barcoo. NCBI lineage: Eukaryota > Metazoa > Chordata > Actinopteri > Centrarchiformes > Terapontidae > Scortum > Scortum barcoo. The sequence goes on from CM041533.1 coordinate 10,474,630, forward strand.
TGTGTGTTCACTTTTTTATCATTTATATGGACATTATCTGAGCAAATAAACCAAACCAAACTAACCCTAAAATGTTCATTTTCATCAAGCGTTAGTTAGTTTCGGCCCCGATGGATCTTTCTACCTCAGATCTGGCCGGCCGTGGATCATTTTTTATTATTACAGATGGACCAGTGCCCGCACCAACCGATATTACCTTTCACAGACTGAACTACGTGCCAAATCCATCCTCATCTCAAGGAAATGAGATGTCCCCTGGAGATGGGCTGGTTTACATTACAGGGAACAATATTGCAATTCAAACTGGAGCCTTTTGGGAAACCGTTGAGTCCATCCAGGCGATGGACAACGCCACAGCCAATTGAACGTGTGAAGCTTCAAAGAGATAGATCTTACCCTGCATTGTTGTGCTTGTGGGCTCCGCGAAGAGTGGAATAAGCAGGAGGTAGATGAGGTAGACGAAGGACAGGGCATTGTACCTGAACAGGCAAGCTGCAAAAAACAAACACACATACAGATTAAGCAGCAAATCCACCTTCAGATCACAATAAACAACAACAAATCTGCATTTAAATACCACTAATTCAACAGCGCCTTTATTGTTTTGCAGAAGCTGGCAGTGGCAACAAGCCTTCGGTCAGAAGTCGTCAATGAGATCAACACAGATTGGAGAGAAACATGTGGTGAAGCTCATTAAAAATGTTCCTGGTGCCGAAAAGCTTCTTGTAGTAATAAAAAGCCAGAACATTCCTCGCACCAAACTTCACACTCGCAAGCCTAATTATCTGTCCATCTGGCCCGCATCACGAAAAAGAGCCTGATCTTAATTCAGCCAGTCAGGGAACTGACATTTGTCTTGAAGTACAATAATCACCCAATAGTCCTTGGGTGTTAAGAGAGTCGATTAACCGTCTGAGCAGCCCGCGGTGATCTGGTGCCTCACAAAGTACAGCTTTAGATCGTATGTGAGCATTTCATTTTGCTGGAATCCCTGTGGACTTTCATGGATCGTGAGCATTACGGAGACGAGATTTATTTTTTAAGACAAAATCTACTAAATAAAATCTCTCAAAGGGTGTCGTCATACACCAGATGCCCCTAAAACGCATGATGTGCCACTGAGTATTAAATAACTTTTGATGAAACTTTCAATGAAACAGCCACAAGAAGCACAAAGAGTATAAGGAGTTCAGTCTTTTTGATCGAGGACTAAGATTTGGTGCTCATGTTGATGAATTTTTACTTTCTGTAAAATTTTCACTGAATCTTTTTGCATTTCCTACATTCCCTCAAACTTGTTTAAGTGAATGAATGTTAAAGATAAAAAATAATTAACTAGCAGCTATTTTAGTAATCAATTCATTGTTTAAGTAAAATATTCTCTGGTTCAAGCTTGTCAAACTTGAGGATTTTCCACTTTTCTTGGTTATATGATCATTGTAAACTGAGTATCTTTGGGGTTTAGACAGTGTGATATGATGGATGGATATGATGTTTTGGCATTTCCTGGCATTTTATAGACCAAATGATAAACCGATTAGCTAAGAAAATAATCATCAGATTAAACGATAATGAAAATAATCATTATTCGCAGCCTTAATCTACTTTAAATTCACTCGAGCATTTAGGATGTGTCCCTGCACATGACACTGGATTATGTAACTCCACACACACTCACCCCTTTCCGAACACTCCCCCTGCACACACACACACATATAATGAACACACCCCGACGAGGCACATGATGGAAGTCTTTTGAGCTCATGATGAAAGTAAAAACGCTTAAGTGCAAATGTGACTTCCTAAAAAACCCTTAATTGACATATTGATCCTTTACGCACCCCATTTCCCCGAGTGAGGCTGACCATCTGCCCTGATCGGGGCTTTTACCAGTTAAACGGCTCACATCACCTGCTGACTGAACGTCAATTAACGCATCCAAAATGAACCGCACTGTAGGAAACGCTTACCACTGAAGCCTCGACGTGAAGCACATTTTGAGGTTTTTTAACAACCAGAGTGCTTTAAGCAGCTGTAAAAAAATTAGCTCAGACAATAATTCGCACACATTTACAACTCACAGTTTTTCAGCTTCTCTCAAAGCACGCACAAAGTATGTGATAAGCCCCTTCCCTTCCCACCTTACACTTCTTCCATTTGTAGGTCAGGCAGGGGAGTGCACAGCAGCCTTATGCAAAATGTGGACGCGCGGTCTGACCTCCCAAATTTTCTCTCTGTGGTTAAATCAATAAGCACAGATTTTACAACCTGGTCAACTACGTGAGTTGCCATCTAAGTTTCTCTTGAACTACTGAAAAATTACACTTAACTGCTGAAAATGGTGCTTTTATTTATCTTTGCACACTCAATGGACCTATTCACTGGCATTTGACTTGGCTCTGTCTGATTTCCCTTGCTGGAGCCCTACAGTATCCGAACCTCCTTGTCTTCCCCTGTGCTCAAATACAAACCAGTGAAAACTAACAAAACTTAAGAAACATTTTTTTTGGGGGGGGGGTGTAATCTTTGAAAAAACAACAAACATCTGCAGATTATATTTGTGATAAAATTTCATGTATGCACGAATGTCTGATGGGCCAGAAACAACGATATCAACAAGCACATCAAAAAGCACTTCAGCGTAATCGTTAATCATCTTTTTGGTTTCCTTTGCAAACTTTTCAGCAAGTGGGTGGGATGCCTTTTCATCTTAAGCCTCTTGTGAATGAGGAGGGAATGACTCACAATTTTTAAGTTTTGGTCTCGCACACTGCACCATTTCTTTCCCCACCCACTTCATTTTATCTCTGTTAAATGTAGCATTGAATGAGCTCTAAACTTGCCCATTTTGAACAAGTTGGCACGTTCTGGTGGCCCGCTGCCCCCGTTATTCATCTGAGTTACAGATCTAAAGAAGTGCTTTTGTATCCACACTGCGAAGAGATAATCTATCTGTGTCTGTGTGGCTCTGCTCTCGCTGCCGCCTGCAGACACTTGACCGCAGTCTTCCTGACCATTTGCCTTCGCTGTATGACTCACCATCTAAGATTTTTTACACGGGGAATGAAAATAAACTGCCGTTGTTTTCAGACATCAGATTACTGTAAAAATCCCCATTCACATCTGAATCAGGCTTTTGTCTCTCCCAGTAAAAGCTATTATTGCAGCCACACAGAGCCTAAACACAGGGGGAGCAGGCCGGCATTAAATGCAAACTCGAGCCGACCGACTTCAAAATTTGAGCCCAAAAAAATAAATGTCATGATAGAAAATAAGGTGGTGCAGCGGTGCCTGGTGAGGCCGAGCAATGAGAGATAACAGAGGAATTTAAACCGCCCGGAAGGAAATAATGAAGAGCATACCACACTGCGTCTATACCACATGCAACGCATGAAACTGATTTTAACAAGCAAAAACTATAATATAAATCAGCTCATTTATTTCAGCGTGGCAACTAACAACTATTTTCATTTTAATCTATTTATTTTAATCGTTTGGTAAATTAAATATCAACAGAATTCAATCAAAGATAATGTCTCTATATGTCTTATTTTGTCTAGCCACAAATTCAAAGCATTGCTCAGTTTACTGTCACTAACTGAAAATATTCACATTTGCAAAGCTGGAACCTGTAAATTTTTTACCATTTTGGCTTTACCCATGCAATACCCAATTGTCTCTTTTCTTTGTCTTTTAAATTCTTTGTCTAATAAATTTAATATTTTAGAGGTTTAGTCAGAAAAACCAAGACATTTAATGACATCATCACATACTGTGATGGGCATTTTTCCCTGTTTTCTAATGTTTGTCTAATGTCTAATGTATTACATTAGTGACAAAATAATCTGCAGATTAATCAATAACACAAATGATAATTAGATGCAGCACTAGTGTTTTACACTGTTTTCTTGTTTTCATTTAGTTGTGTGCTCCACTCAGTTCAACATAATCAGCTAAAAAGCAGGAGCACATTTGACCCCTTTGTTTTTTATTCTTTTTATGTTAAACAATAGTAAAATTACATCTTATGTAAAAAAGTTCGTTTTTCTGTACATTTGCCTCTGATTTTAACTTAACTAAGTACACCAGAACTCAGTTTCTACCACAGTTTTAAGGTAACTGTTGTGTTTCTGCTTGATTTACATACTTAAATGCTGTTTTATTGAATAGTTTTGTTCCTGTGTGTTTCAATATTACAATAAGCAATGCAAATATGATTTCAGGGGGTTAAGAGCATTATTTTTACACACCCACCTCTCCCTCTCTCATCATGAAGACGCCAACTGTGTCCGCCTCAAGATTTGTGATGCACCAACACGGTATCTATTTTGTCTCATTAAGTCCAGATTAAAAGTGAGGCATCGTGACTCCTGTGATGCTGTGTGTGTGTGTGTGTGTGTGTGCTGTGCTTTACTCTGTCTGACTCGACAACAAGCTGAACCTGCTGCTCCGTCTGTACATTCGCACCACAGGTTTGATACCAGATCAGACATTCAGTGCAAGCGCATGCTCATAATCATGTTCACACTCAACAAACTCTGCCAGTAAACACATAAACAGCGGCCTGTTTGATCAGCAAAACTGTAACTGTGTGTGCAGATGTGTCTGTGTGTGTGTGTGAGTGACTGTGTACACATGGGCCCAGCAGTTCTGTGCTTTTCAATAGAGGTGCTGTCAGACGGCCAACAGGAAACACAGACTATGTAACGTCAGCAGACAAGTCTTTCACTGGGACGTGAGAGGTGCGAGGCTGTGAATCGTACATATATTACACCTCTGAACATATAGAGTAAGGATGATGGGGGTGTTTGGAGTCATATAACATCTGCTGTGCAATGATGTGTTTCCTCTCTGTTTCATTAAGCACTTAGGGGCCACAAAAACACATAATATGCAAGCAAAAAAAAAAGAAAATATAGTCCGAAGCAGAGGACAGGAAGGAAATGAGTCCTAGAATTACCTTCAAACCATAAATAACCAACTTTAAACTGTTTGTGGGCTGAAGGATTGATGGTTATTAAGATTAGATGAGACCTTTGACTATCAGACATGAATAAAAAAAAAGCTGAGTAAGCCTCTGACCAGGTGATGCAGATGACAAAAACACCTCTTCCTCTTGTCCAGAGTGCCGTCTGTTCCTGTATATATTCCTTTCTTTCCACTTTACATTTCCTTCATCCTGTCAGTTACTGTGCGCAGCTGCAGTGAATGACAAGTGCTCGTTTGCACTTTGAAAAAACATAAAATATTAAAGGTATGTTTACGATAAAAGGGAAGGCAATTCTTCTCTCCCTCACAACCGCATTATTAATTCATACTGTTAAAACGACTTTCCACGAATTAATGGAGACAATGCATGGCCTCACAATTGCTTTTGGAAATAAAGGGGGCGTCTGGCTGTCAAGTGATGCATTATGGTGGTACTGAGTGGGTCTTATCTATAGAAAGCATGCTGTTAGCTTTAAAAGTACCTCGGCCCCATAAGTCTTACGCAGACACCATGGTGGAACCTCAGTGGCAGTAACACGCTCATCATTTTTCACTTGCGGCCGACCACAAAGTTAAAACACAAGGTAAACCGCATTTAATAGAGTCTGCGAGGCGTGAGCATGACACCAGACTCGTCTCCACGAACTCTAAATCAGCGTTTAAGTGAGACTAGTAATATCTGAGATCCAAATGTAAGGCCTTTCCAGTCTGTTTCAAGCTGCTAAAAGTCCAAAGGGGCTGCAAAGTTTGACAGTGAGTCATCTTCTAAAATCTGCATAGCAAAAGAGTGAATCAAACAGAAACAGTCACCAGCGCAGCAGCAATAACTTCATCTGTGTGCAGTGCTTTTCTTAACAAAGTTGTAAAGATGTAAACAGGCCTTAAAAAACTCCACCACGGACAAGAGGGATGAGAGACAATATGAGACATGTATCTCCAACACTGTCAAGGCAATATAAATGTTAATTAACAGTGTTAACACTGAATGTCCAGTCAGCAGCTAAACAATCAATAGCAATGCTGATGGTTCATTAACAGGCAATAAGCAAAACTCAGAAACCGCACTGGAAACCACAGGATTCATTTCTAATGCTATATTAAGACACGTAATATACATTAACTACAGTTTGATTCATTGTTTGAGCCACATGAGCAACCTAAGACCTCAGAACAAATTAAAGCAGGTGTGTGGTTTGTTTATTTCATCTGTTTGAAAAGATAAAAAGAGTCTTTTTTTTTTCTCTGATATTTCCAGAAGTACAAACTGGAAAATAAACACTGTGCTGAGTGCAGGGACTCCTAAAGGTTGCTTTTGATGCATGCTCTGCAGTGACTGGACGCTCTGCTGTCGGCTGTGTTGCCTTTACCAAATCCAATAAAAGGCGACAGCCAGGTGGTAATTGGTTGGTAATTTGTACATATAATAGCTCATGCAGTGGCTCCAGAGCTGTCTGTTGGTTTTGTTTCGGGCCCAGCTGAGGAGCACTTCAGACCTCAGCAGTGATGAGGGATGAACTGTGACCTCCAGCATCATGGGGTCAATCACAAATGGTCATAAAAATCCATCAGACTGTCACACAATCATGATGTTGATTACTGCTCAATACTATAAACTATATTCTATTATATGTTGTTCTCAGATACTTTAGATTTGTACTAGTGTGCTTCAGATTATATGATATGATATGATATGATATATGATATGATAGGAGTGAATTTCTCTTGGAGATTAATAAAGTATCTATCTATCTATCTATCTATCTATCTATCTATCTATCTATCTATCTATCATCTAAAAACTGTGCCAAATGACAACAAAGACTATCTTAAATGTAAGTTGTAGCCTTTCTTAAAGAAGAATTAACTCAAATCAACTGATTTATAAGATAATATTATATAAATATGATATAAACTGTCCCACCTGCCTCACACACACAGAGCAGTAAAGACCCTTTCAGATGCGTAAAAAGTGTGAATCTGTGGGGAACTCACCAGCTGCAAGACACACTGGCAGCAGTAACCTGAAGACCAGCCCGCACACCACCTCAGAGGCCATGGCTCCGGGCAGCTGAATCCAGGTAAAAGTGGACTGTCTCTCTAAGCTCTCTCTCGCATCCCGAACTCCTGCGCTCCGTCAAATCACCAGACTGCTGCGCCCCTCCGCACGGACACATGGGCTCCCCCCGATGACACCTGGGCTCCGGTGGTTATTCCACAGTGGGGGACTGCGCGTTTGCCGAGCTTCACCGCAGCGGGCATGTCGCCGGCCGACTGCTGAACACCGGGAGAGTTTGCTTCAGGCGCTCGGCTGCGTCAAAGTCATGCTGGTGCGCAATCGGCCAACTCAGGTGCGCAAAAAACGGCCGCGATGGCACCGCGCGTAAAGAGTCCGGAGGAAGGAGCCAACAAGTCCTCAAGTCCAATTAACCTCCTTTAAAAAAAACCTACAAAACCACATCAATTGGAGACGTTTAAAATATAAGAAGGTCTGATCTCACTGCTCTGCTGTGAGGAGTGACAGCAGCGCTCAGGGTAAGCGGGCAGATCAGCCTCACCGTTTTGTCCCCGTTGGTGAAATTTGACTTTCTGACTTCTGGTAGAGCACAGTGGAGGATACAGGACGGAGCTCGTGATTGACACCTGGCCCAGCCAATCAGAAGTCTCCGCCTGGTAGCCGGTCCAGCCCCCTGAGATAATTGGTTGGCGAGAGGTGGGACGCGGGGATGGATGCAAATACCACAAGTATTAAAAGATAACCAAAAAAAAACAACTACAAATCCAAATTTTGTTTAATTTGGCAAAAAGATGATCTCATGTTATATTACGTAATCTGCATCTCTGAGTGTTTATACACTATTTAAGCACAAGCGTCTCCAGGAAGATTTGAATAAATGACATGAGACTTTCACTGATCGCTGCATCTGTTCAGGTCTGCTGTCCAGCTGTTCATTGGAGAGAAACAGCGACCCCTACCGGTTTGAACCCAACCTGCACAAATCAGCACATCCGTCCAATCCTACCCCTGTTACCACAAAACAGGCCTGTCAGCTTTCTTTCCTCGCAGGCAGGAAAAATGATTTTAACCAAAAATGTTTTCAGTTCTTGGAATGATTGCGAGCACTGCGGCAAAAATATCGTCTCTGATTACATTTAATCCGGTTATATGTAAACAGACGTGTGTCATGAGGCAAATCTCGGCCCCCAAATGTTCAGATCTGATTGTGTATTTCCAACTGTTGGGGGCCTAAAAGTTGATTTGCGTCATTGTGGTGTTGTCAGCGGGATAACGAGCAGCTGCGGAAGTGTCCTCGAGCGAGAAAGAAACCTACAAAATGATTTTAAACATTTTGGGACAAACAAACTATTTATTGTCAGTTACATCAACGTTACCCTCGTCTTAAAGTTCAACATTTTCATTTGTTTGTTTTCTTTTCCAAGAAGAGAAGATTGATGCCACCCTCACATCTGTGCTTCAAGTGCTGAGCCACAGTCAGGAGGTGATTAGCTTAGCTTAGCATAGAGACTGGAAGCAAAGGGATCAGTCAGCCTGGCTGTCTCCGACGTTTGAAATGTGCCACCACATCTATAGCTAGCTAATTAAAGCTCTCGTAATCTGTATATTTTTCTAATAACATGGGTCAGTGTGTAATGTGAGTCAACACCTGACTCATATACATGTGAGTGATGTCAATCCTCTCATCTAGGTCTGGGAAAGAAAGTGGTTAAGTGATCAATTAAAGGAGAAAGGGAAAAACAGGCTCTTTCAGTAAAGGCTCCAGAACAGCTTTAGTATCGCTCTTCATAGACCCTACAAGTCTCTGAGCTGTCCAGCGCATCATCAGATCTGCTGACTATGAGGATCACTCAAATGAATCACATGATTTTCATCCTCATCAAATCATCTTGGAGACCCCATGTACCTTGTGGATGTGGGCTTTTTTCAAAGACACCAGCATTTCATCATAGGACAAAATCACCGAGATCTTTTCATCTTTGCTCCAAGATCAAGGTCAATAAACAAGGTCACTGTGTGTATGTGCATGTGTTTGTGTTTGTACTGAACGCATGAATTATGTTGTGTTGTATTTATAGTCTTAACAGCAGACACTGTATATGTCCAAGACAAATTCCCTTAGGACAATAAAGTCTGTCTTAATTTCTTTCATCTTATTTATCTTAGCTTACCTTTAGCCATGCTACACATAGTGAAGTCAGTCTGTCTGTCCGTCAATCTCTTTGGGCCAGACTGAAATATCTCAGCAACAATTGGAGTGACTGCAATGAAAGTACTCACTCACAGGCATTCACCACTATTATGTTAATAATTTTATCTTTTATTGAAATGTCTGAACTATTGTTGTTGATAATTGGTTGCAATGAAATTTGATAGCGATATGCATGGTGCAGAGAGGATGAATCATGACTTTGATGATCCCCTGACTTTTCTCTAGTGCCACCTTGAGGGTCACATTTATGATTTAAAGTGAAATAACTACATGTTAGCTCTTTGCTTTGTTTATACATGCTACAGACCATGATATGATGGAAATACCTGAATTTAATAGTACCCCATTCATTTTATGGTTTGAGTCATTGATGAGTCACTGAAATAGAGAAACAGTCCATGATAAAGTCTCATTAAGAGCAATGCTTGTGTTGACTCATGTAACATTTACTTGACCTTAATTTGAAAAATAATGGAAAGACAAGAGTGCCAAGATACACCCACATTTCTCAGAGGATCTAAATATCATTTTTCCTCATTTCTAAAATCCATTTTCATTAAAGCTCTTCATTAGCATAATATCACAGAGAAGTTTTATTCTCGTCTGTTGGGACGCAAATTCATCTCCCCACTTACGAAATGATCTGATTTAAGACTACATTTATATTTTAGATAGCCCTGATTACTGTAAAGGGTATAAAAGGAGCAAAAGCCCTAAAAATAACATAGCAATGGGAATATATCAATGTTGAAATTACTGTAACTGGTTTTATCCTTTATTTCCCAGATATCACAAACACTCCAAATCCCACTTAAGGTTTTTCATCACTACTTTTGAAAGAAACTGTATTTCAGAACAAACTGGGGAGCACTGACCTCATAATGTTTTGTGTATAAGATAAACAGGAGCAGCCCAGTTTTAAATGCAGCATTAACATATGATTAAAGCCAATCAATCATGCATGCTTTGATATATTTAACGACTATATTGACAAGAAAATGATCCATGTTTCCCCTGAAGTGCATTATGCAGGAGGAAAGCGAGGTATGATGGGAGTCGTCAGCACCGAGCCAAATGACCCTCCATGTTGAAAACAAGGGGCACTTAGAGCAGCAGAGGTCCTGCTCGTGATGTGATGAATCATCGCTTGGCCTAATCACCAGAATGGATTCAGTTTATGAAAATAAGAAAAATAAACAGCTAAATGCAGCTGAGGGAAAAGCTGACTTTGGGAGAGCGTCAACATGCTCGCTGCCAACCTCTGCCCTGGAGCATTGCTTTTCCCTGGAAATCCAGACTCTGCTGCAGCGTTCATGTGGGAGACAGTCAGAGAGTCACCGAACTGCAGCCAGCCGTGATCAATAACCAACCTCAAAACATGTCAGCCCTCGATTTGTTTCTGCTGTTTGAAGTCCGGACCTGCTGATTTAATCCCTCAGATGGATGTGAATCTTAAGTAACGTTTGTCCTTGATCCATTATTCATCCAATTCTTGAGAGGGAGGTATCGATGACCTCTCGGCCCAAACAGTTTTACACAGTGAAGATTCAGGTCAGACTGACCTGCCACACATTAATGTGAGAATTACTATTGTTCTTTTGAGGCCTCCAAATGGGCTTTGTGTTGAAAATTGTTCGTCTCTAGTAGCTTAAAGGTGGTGACAGTGAGTCTCAAACTAGCTATGCAGAATGATTTCAACAGAAAAACGAGCGCTTTTCAGTTTAATTCATGCTGAAACAAATATGACAATAGCGGCTCTATGAATACAGTGTGGATCATATACTGCTGATCTTTGGGTGAATGTTTCTTTTGAAGGTGATTCAGTGGCCTTGTGCATTATTATTTGCCCAAACACTGCAGGATTATATTCTTTGATTTGTGAGATATTGTGGGAAATGACCCAATTGCGAAGCCATAACACACAACTAAAGTCACACTTCTCCATTCCAAAAGAGACGTTTTAAAAAGGAGTGTATTATAGCACCTAAGTACTTTTTTGCAGCATTAGTTTTTACAGACATGAGTTTTTTTCCAAAAATGGCCCATTTTGTTGAATCTTTTAGGAAAATTCTTTTAAAAGCAGAGAACTTGCGAGGATGAATAGATGTAAAAGTAAGTAAGTATTGATGATCTTTCTAACGTCTAATAGCACAGAAACCCTGCTGCCCCAAAATGAATCTGGTGAAAATCTTTCTGAATGCTGAATTTGTTGTAATTTCACTGGAGCTGCCGCACTTCCAGTCTGCAGCAGCTTTTGCCAAGAAGAAAACAGAAGTGCAAATGAGATTAACGTCCAGATTGCTTCAATATCGATCCGCGAGTGAAATCCAAACTGTGTGTGTGTTCAATATTTACATGGATGCACTTTCCATGCACTCTAAAGGTGCCTCAGCTTAAGTGGGCTTTTTAGCGTCTTTCTGCGGTGGCTGTGGGCAGATCGTCTGTTTTGGAATTTAAACAGATATACTGTATGTCGATGTAGTCATATCAAAACCTTTTTACTCTACTTTGAGTGATAGATTTTTTTTTTTGACTGCATGCATGTGAATTAACCTCCTTTAAAATCATAAAACATAAACACAAACATCATTGCAACATATAAAATACATGGTAATCACACTGCAAACCAGATTTTATCTCTAAATAGTTTAGAACATGACAGTTTTAACTCGTATGTGTTTGTGTTGTGTTGTCATTACATTTCAAGAGTAGGAATCCACAGCCATGCTAGCCCAGCTTTTTTTTGCCTTTAAGGGACAGTGCAGTGAAGTGGCAGACAGGAAACCGGTGACATTAAGGCTTTGACCAGATGATGGCACTAAATGGAAAGTCAGATGGAGAGTCAAATTTCATGGTAATCTATCTGACAGTTGTTAAGATATGCCGCTTAACGCTGTAAATGTCAAAGCACCTTGGTGCCCCCCAAAAAATATCTGTCTGATGGTGGTGCTGGAGGAAAAGTGGGTGTTGGTCAATGTAACTCAACATCTTTGAACCGTGACTGTACAAAATCTCGATCCAAGAAGTTGAGACATCTCACAGGATAAGAGGAACCTTTGACCCGCTCCTGGCACCGGACCAGAAGTCAGAGAATCGCCAAAGATGTTAGGATTGAAACTTTGGGAAAACAGAGGAATGAATGTCTGTTTCAATCCATCTCACAGCTGTTGAGATATTTCAGTTCCTACACTGCCGTCCATCCATAGTGCTGCTGGCGTGGCTTAAAAACTCGCTATTAAACTGTCATCTCTTGAACAGATATTCATTCCAATCACAAAGAGCAGCCTCTGCATCGGTTTTAGAAGCTATTTTATTATTGCAAATTGAAAAAGGATAATGGCGTTCATTAACTGATGATTGAAGGCATGTTTATTGGTGTCTTATATCGCCTCAGCATTAGCAGGCAGGAAGATGCTCATGTTAATGCACAGATGCAGGATGTCTGCCTCATCATAAAGAACTCATGCTGACAGATGTCTCTGTTACCTCTGGGCTGTTTGTAACATTGCATTACATCCTGAAAGACATATAGCACTCCAATTGAAGAGCAGCCTTATCCTGTGAGGTCATGTATTATTGAGGGATGTTTGTGCCTCTGAAGAAGCCGCAAAGCAGAGAGGAGTTTGGCTTTTAACGCAGCAGAAATGCTCAAGAGGTCAAAGGTCATCGGGACTTCATTCCTCTCGTCCTGCAGCAGACAACAGCCTCTGTGTTTCATAACACAATGCACTTCTTAGGAGGAGTAGGCGGTGTCTGCTCTCAGAGAAAACAGAGTCGATGAGGAGGATTGTCGAGTGTGTCCATGATTAAAATACAGTTTTAGTTAATGAGATTCAGTCGGAGGTTAATGACTTTTCAGCACAGTTACATCTGTTTACTCTGGCATTATCTTTTCATCTCAGTGCCTGGGTTAGGTTTGTTTTTTAAAGGTTTCAGAAGCTTTAAATGCAGAGCAATAAATTATGTGAGGTTAGCGACTCCTTCTGGGAACACTCAACCTCCCCGTCCTCACTGTCACATATATCATCATTTTCTGATCTTCAGGGTCATGATTCAGTGTTTGCTTTGTGATGAAGTGCTGTTTACATTTTCGAGGTACGTACAGTGCTTTACTTCAGCCTCTCTTGACCACTTGAACTACAATATGATGATTTCCTTCATTTATTAAAATGACCTTTAACATACCCCTGAATGTGTGTTTTCAGTTGTGGGTTATATATGAGGTTAGAGAGAGCGAAAACAAAGTTATGGCGTATGCAGGTCCAGGTGCTGATGATTTTATTTCCTAAAAAAGGCAATAACACAGTGTAAAGAATGCTTTGTTGCTCCAGAATCCAGTATCATTACATGTATTATTTCATTGAATTACTTTATTATTGTTGCTGCACTGATGTGTGTTTTGAATTAAAACATTTATCTGCAATCTTAAATAACTAGCTGTTATAATAACCAAATAAATGTATTATAAGTACAGTATTTTTTATCAATTTCTTTCCAAATAATGACTGTTTAGTATCTCAGTGAAACATACACATACATCATTAAGATCTTTTATTTTGAGAGACTGACACTGAATCCTCACTGAGCTTTTTAAAAAAATTTAGATTCAAAATGTCATTATTGTTGAGCCAGACAAAAGTTACGCCAAAAAAACACAACTTATCATCAGAACAGGCCCATAAACATAATAAATGTTCACAATAAGAAGCATCTGAAATATTTTATAGCTGACACTTATCTGGTGGTGGAGGAAGTATTCAGACCCTGTGCTTAAAGGTATGACAAGCAGTAATTTTCCTTTAAAAAAAAAAAAACCCTCAATGTATAGACTTGTTCTAAAGAAATTCCCTCTCAATCATCACCTATGACTCACAAGCAGTGTGTGGTGGTGTCTGCAGAGACTGTCCTCTGCTCCGATTTTCTTATTTTGGGTGTTATTCTTATGTTCGGGATGTTTCTGGGCGTCAGCTCTTGGGCAGTGGGGTAGTGGACAGTGAGTAAAAGTATATAAGTATAATGAGAAAAATATATTGAACATGATTACTCAGGTTTTTTAAAGTAAAACTACTCAATGCAGTAAAATGTCCCCTGTGCCTGTTGGATTACATATTATATCATTAGATTATTATTAGGATTTTTTTTATTTGAACTGTTATTAAATGTAAAGGGCTGCAGCTAATGATTATTGTGATTCAAGATTAATTTGCTGTTTTTTTTCTCCATCGACTGACTGATTGTTTGGTTTGTTTTCCAAGAAAAATGACTTTTATTAATGACTAATAAAATAGTTGCCAATTAATTAGCTGTCAATTGACTAAACAACTAATCTACTAAGAATTTCTGCTCTAACATATGGACCACTGGGTAGTTTAATCAGGAACAAAACAAACTTTTTAATGAAGAGTAAATCATTTCTGGAAACAATGAAGTGAAACTTTGTGATAACTTTGATTTGTTTTTTCGATATTCATCTTCATCAGCCCAACCTTGACTGGGGCTCAGCAGAAAGCATCTAACTCATTTTTAGAGCTGTTTATACTGACATCAACACACGAGCGTCCTCTCCTCTTACTGCTGAACAGCTTTTACATGAGCTGCTGAGCATCATCGTCAGGAGAAACAACAAACTGAAGATGGATCGCACAGCAAACAACAAGTGGTGAGTGATTTATCTCGTGTTCCTGTTGAGGGTTCATTAGGCGCCTAATGCACATCTAATCTGATTCTAGTTTTAATCATTAAAAGCACAAACAGTAGTGCCTCCCCCTCACAAAAAACAGACCTTGATTGAAGTTGAGCCTCATCCTGTGATATAATAACCTTGTTAGGGGCTGCATATTATCCATGAAAACACAACCAATCATCAGGGTGCATTAAGTGTAATGTGATTGTAACTGGGACCCGAGTATGTTACTTAAAAAGTTTCCTGCTGATCTTGCAAAACCTGCACTGCTTCAGCACCCATTTTTATTTTAAGACATTTATTGATCAACGTGGCAAATAAAGCCAAAAAGAGTCAATAGAGGCAATGAAATATAACAATTTAATACACAATAATTTTACAAATTGTGGTGAAATCTGTGCTTAAGTACATTTATTCAAGTGCTTTCTTTGAGTGCCATTTTGAGTTAAATTACTTACATATTTTCATCTCCATCTGAACTATAGTTCAGAGGGAACTATTGTAATTCACACTTCACTTCATTTATCTGACAGCTGTAGTTACTTTTCATCCATTGTAATCAAATAGGAAAACAGATTTTTTATCGTTTTTTTATTAGCTACAACAGTAAAATTCAGGATTACCAATATACAATTACATATCAATAATGTCATGTATAAATATACATTTTACTGCAGAACAAGGTCTTTTATTCGGACAAAGTACATTTTACAGCTGATACAGGACTTTTTGTGTCTTTTTTCATTGGTGTATTGGCAGCTATGGAAGAAGTACTCGGTAATTTCCCAGCTTGGGATCAATAAAGTATATCTATCTATCTATATCTATCTTAAACTTAAGTAAACGTGCCAATACTACAGTGTAGAAATACAATTTTTTACAAATAAAAGTCATGGATTGAAAATATTATTTAAATACAAGTTTAAAAAACAAACAAACAAACAAAAATAAGTCAGAATAATGTGAACTATATCACTGGATAATAATTACTAATGTATTTAAGTGTACAAGTGAATAATTTTAATGTACTTTAAAAACAGTTAGTAAATCTCTCTAAGGGAACAGTAAATACTTAAATCTTACTATACTTAAATACAGTAAATCTTAATCTAATCAATAATTATACATCATCATTAATTTGTTGATTGAAAGTAGTGGAGTAAAAAGAACAATATTTGCCTTTGAAATGTAGTGGAGTAGAGGTGGAAAGAAGCAGAAAATGGAAATATTAAAATAAAGTAAAAGTAAAATCGTAAAGTACCAGATTACAAATACTTCGTTACTCTCTTCCGCTGTGTGTTTTGGTTGCCATGGCAGCAGGTGACGACAGGGGGCGCGCTTTGTTTAGGTCACATGACCGAGCAGAGCCAAGATGGCGGCGGCGGTGAGTGTGTCGCTGCTGATTTGTTTAGTTTCACTTTCAGCTCAGCTCACCTCCTGCAGACTCTCCTCTGAGCCCTGCTACAAACCCATCAGAGACGACAGGCCGGACTCTGTCAGGTAACTGAGGAGGAAACAGACATTTGACCCTCAGCAGAGACAGAGAGGATGATTTGGGCGTGTTCTTTACTTCCGTTGTTTACCACCGAGTGAACTAACAACACTCCTCCTGTTGTGATTTATAGATTTAACATGACTTTGTTAAGAAGTACTTTGACTTATTTAGCATACTTAGCCTTTATCTGTGTGCCTTAGGACATTAACGTGCAAATGAATACCACAAGTTTATTACTGCAGTATTATAGTGAATAAAAGTCACCCTGTGGTAGTAATATAACGCTGTTAGGCAGTTTAGTTATATGTCATGTCAACATATGTAAAAGCAGAAACATCAGAGTTAACTTGTGTGATTGTGGTTTGTTTCCTCTACTTTTCTATTTATACTCTGTTTCACTGTATATTTCTCTGTATTGAAAATGTATTTGCAGCAAAATGTGAAGAGAAAAAGTGATTCAGGTATCACCTTACAGAAAAGCACATAATATGTATATAAATGTTTATGACACAGCACAGTATTAACCTCTGAAATGTCTGTATGTTACTTGACTCAAACTTTAATAAGTTGGTGCATTAAAGGGATTTATTTATTCACAGAGGCTCAAAATTAAGCAATTGTTGATTGAACTGCAAAGCCCTCAGGATAATTATTATTAGTATTAATAATGTGGAAAGACAGATTAAATCAATCAAAAGTCCTTTAGATGATCCCTGACTGATTATCTGTAATTATACTAAATTTTACACATAAGGCAGCTTGATTGGAGCAAATTAATTGGATGAGATTTACTTCATGACTTTTTTTCTTTTTGTGTGTCTTTATTTCAACGTGACAATTATTGCTGATGTAAATCAACAGAAATTGTTGTGGAAATGTTCAGTTTCTGTGATATTATGTCACATATATGTTTCTATTTTTATTACAAGACCACCCTGTTTCCTCTTTATGCCTGACTGCCTTTTAAACGCGAGCCTTTATTTTACGTTTCAGGACGCACGCGCGCCCATCCGAGTATGTGAAGGCGTCGGACCTTCCTCCGTCCTGGGACTGGAGGAACATCGAGGGGAAGAATTATGTGAGCATCACGCGAAACCAACACATCCCCCAGTACTGCGGGTCCTGCTGGGCCATGGGAGCCACCAGCGCGCTAGCCGGTAACCATGGCGACAAAGGGAGGGATGGAGGAGGGAGAAAACAAGATAAGAACAGAGGGATAGACAGAAGATGGAACTGCTGTAAAATATGTGCATTTTATCTGTATTTAAACTATATTTATTCCACAGTACATTATATACATTGTGGAGCAGTGTTCATCAATGACACAGTATCACATTAGAGTGGCAGAATGCAGTTTGATGCTGTGGGTGGCGAGAAGCATCCATCCTGCAGGCTGACAAGAGAAATAAAAGACTGTGAGATTTTAACATTTCAACATGGTTTGTCATTGTTGTTCTTTCCCCCAAGACCGCATCAACATCAAGCGTGGAGGAGCATGGCCGTTGACCTACCTGTCAGTCCAAAACGTTATAGACTGTGGGAGGGCTGGCTCTTGTTATGGCGGAGACCACCTGAGGGTCTACGCCTACGCACACCAGACGGGCATTCCTGATGAAACCTGCAACAACTACCAAGCCAAAAACCAAAGTAAAAAAAAACACACAATTTCTATTTTTTCTTTTCTTTGACTGTGATCACTCTGTCTGCTGTTAAATTTACACTACATGGCCAAAAGTATGTGGACACCCTCTTTTTTTAATGGTTTGGACTGGAGTTTGGACTGGTTTCCAACTTTATGCCAACAGTTTGGTGCATAAAGAACTGATTTTTCCCAGTTTGGTGTAGAAGAACCTGTCTAGCCTCCACGTGGCCCTAAACCACAAACTCATCCCATCCAACACCTGTTTGGATGAACAGGAACGCCGACCGCAAGCCAGATCTTATCGCCCAGCATCAGCGCCCATCATTAATGGTCTTGTGATGAAATGGGAGCAAATCTCTGCAGCCAGTTCCCGAAATGTGTTGGAAAGTCTTCCCAGAGATGAGTGAGTGGAGGCTGCTGTAGCTGCACACTAAGACTTAGACTTAACTTTATTGATCCCTTCTGGGATGACTCCCTCAGGGAAATTTAAAAGAGCTATGAGTTTAGAGCAAGATGTTCAACAGTCACCTATGGGTGTAATGATTTGGTGTTTTATTTTTGGCCATGTTGTGTATATTCATTTAAGAGGTAATACATTTATTTATGATCATGTTTAGAGAAGTGTTGTCATCTTGTAAACAGGTGACTTGTGGTGTTGTGGTGTGAAGTGTTTAAGAACATATGTAACTTTAAGTGGCAGGCATGTTGTTTAGCAAAATGAGTAATAAATAGTATATTATTGGGGAAATGTGTACATTGGAAAGTTGCAATATCACAGCAATCAGAGGTTATTTTACAACACACTGAAATGGCGCATTGGAAAATTGAACTTCACAGAAACTGTATGGAATTTTATAGTCAAATAAGTGTTGCACTGTAAATCATTATAAATAATCTTCTCCATGTGTTTCAGAGTGCGAGCAGTTCAACCAGTGCGGCACGTGCTCCTTTGAATCGTGCGCTATCGTGAAGAACTACACTGAGTGGAAAGTGGGCGACTATGGAGAAGTTTCTGGAAGAGACCACATGAAAGCTGAAATTTACACCAACGGACCCATTAGGTAGAGTCAGTCATCGTCCTTCAGTCATTTCTAATTCTTCACCCACCTACACTCTCCCTCTGCATGGAGTAGGCGATTCAGCCTTTCAGAGTCTTAATCATACTGAAGTTTTTATTGGGAGATACATATTTAATCATTCTTAAAACCTTCGGGGAACATAACAGCACTGAGCTTAATTTTATTTAACAAAATACAGTAAATTATATTCATTTAAAGCCTCAAAGTGTTGATCTTTTATCTTATCTAGAGACTTGCCTTTTATCCACTTTAATAAATAGAACTGAGCTTTATGTCTTTCCATATCTTTCCTCCGTCCGTCTATACTTTAACATCTTCCATTAGCTTTTCTTTTAGTAAAATTGTCTTTTATATTGTCTTTAAATTAACTCCATGCAGTATTAACGAGGTCTTTGAAAGTCTTAAATGTGCTTTCTCTACGTGCAGATGTGCTGGACTTTTCAAAAACTTTTATTCAGTTTGAAATGCCCTCTAAAATATGTTAAATAAGAATAAGATTGTGACACAAAGAATAAAAAAGCTGTAGTTGTAAATCACCCTTTGTAAATGTGTGAAAAAACGGAGAAAAATCTGCATGAGAAAATGAAGTTTGTTAAAGGAAAAATGTCTATTTGTGAAAACAAAATTGTGAAATTGTTACGTATGTTGTATCACCCATGAACTGATGCAGGTTCAGAGCAGAAAACTGTGTCTGTGAAACTCGGTACTCAAAGTTCCCACAGTGGATGAGACACATAAAAGTTACACGTACAAATGTGGACCCTGTTTTTACACTCTTAACTAGTTTTGTAGTGATCACAGTGATGTGAAAAGACAGCGGAAAGAAAGAACTTAAGGAACTCTTCACTCTGTCTCTCAGTTGTGCCCTGATGGCCACCGAGGGCCTGGAGGAATACTCTGGAGGGGTCTTTGCAGAGTTTCACCCCCTGTCTTTGCCCAATCACATCGTGTCTGTGGCTGGCTGGGGCGTGGCGGAGGACGGGGCAGAGTACTGGATCGTCAGGAACTCCTGGGGAGAGTTTTGGGTTGGTCTCACTCTGCACCACACCCTGCCTACTCAGCCGGCCTGCTGTCTGACAGGAATCAGCTCTGTAGCTAAAACTGACACACCACTTTGCAAGTCATGAATTCACTCTCTTATCCATTTAGCCAGTGTTTTTCAAGATGTCATTCTCACTGATGCATGCAGAATAATTTTTTTTTTTTGGGTTTTGTTTCCAGGGAGAACATGGCTGGGCAAGAATAGTCACCAGTGCCTACAAAGGAGGAAAAGGCAACTGGTTCAACCTTGGTATTGAGAAAAACTGTGCCTATGGAGACCCTATTGTAACATGAGTAAACTGCTAAAAAGGCTCTTATTTAGTTTTACTGTTGATAGATTGTAAAATTAAAGGAATAGTTCAACATTTTAGAAGGTGTTTTGATTTGTAAAAACTCCTATTTGCTGGGGGTATTTTTTTAGTTTTTTTGCCAGACTATTTTTTGGATGGGGAGCAGTAACCTCCTGGAGTCCTAGCTGGTTGCCAGGCAACTGGTTCAGACCACGAAATAGCTTGGCACACAACTCCCCAATAAAACCACAACGTGTCGTTTTTACACTTTGATTTTTGTACAGAATAACCAAAGCAGAGAAAACGTGTTCATTAGTGAGCTTTGCCTTTGGAGAGAGACAGCTGGCTAGAAGTTTCCACCTGTTTCCAGTCTTTGTGCTAAACTAAGCTAAGCTCACCTGCTGCCGCCTCCAGCTTCATATTTAACGCACAGACACAAGAGTGTGTCCACCTTCTCATCGAACTGTTCACAAGAAGGTGAATGAGCGTATTTCACAAAAAATCCAAGTATGGTTAGAGGGATGTGTGAAACCTGTAATTACCGAAGACAGTTTCAGAATTTATAGAATCACACATGGAAAACTTCTGAAATGCTATTTTAGAGCTTTCCACATAAATTATTCAAGCTTAACCACATTCAGACACTGAGTTTACATAAATATTCTAAAACAGATTCAGTAAATAATTTCTCATGCTCAGCAAGGCCTGAAATTGCAACCTGGACAGATGACCTGCTCCTGAATTCAATTTTAAGCTTCTCAGAAAAACAAAACACAGTCTGCAAAAACGGCTGTCGTACACTTCCGATCCATTATCATGCATTTCAGTGAAAAGTATTTGTTCTTTCAAACGACAGGTGGGCTGAGTCACGCACATTTAAATTCACCTGTGGTGAAACAGCGTTGGCAGGTCTCGGTGAAGTGAAGCTCACGGTCACATTTCTCCTCCGACACGCTGCATAACAACATCTTCTAATGAGAGTCTGGAGACTGACCAGTCAGATTAATTTAACGTGAATCAGATCTGGTTGGATGTGGCATCACAGAGAAGCAGCACACAGTGTAACCGCCTCCGTTTAACATGAGCAGGGTGGCGACTTTCATAAACATGCAAACCTGACTCACATGGAAATGTCCTCACTGTTGCCTTCATTTGATAAGTTAATGAGTGAATTAGTGTTTCTGAAGAAAAGATGGCCACTGAGGGGATGGCCTCTGTATTTTTGTGTAAATATGGGGTTTTAGCAGCTTAATAGGAACTTTACACCCTGTAAGTAAAAACTCTTTCAGAACTGACTCCATTATTTTTAGACTGAGCTTTGAACTAAAATTCTAGCAGGGAGATCCTTGATGTGTTTATTTTTTTGATTAATGTTTGTTTTACCAATTAATGTTTCAAGTTTGTCTTATGTGACCTGACATATCTTCTTCGTCTGTGCCCCAGAGCTCCGTCAGTGAGCCTCACTGTTGTATTTGGAGACATTTTTCTTTATCAACTGTGGTTTATTTTAAAGCAGTCAGACATGATTTTTTCTGCTGCAAATGCTCACTAGAGCACCAAATGTGTATTAATGTGCAACTGAAAAACAAATGCTGTATTTATTCTGTTATGAGTTGTGTTTTCTAAAAACTACAGTGCCCAGCGATTTTTAAAAATGAAACACAGTGTTCCTGACCCGTTTAAAGACCTGAGAGCCAAACTAATCCATTGTAAATGTGTGTTAGTTTTTTTTGCAGGATTTGTTGACAGTAACATGAATATAGACTATTGCCAGCCTTTTCCTTTAAGTGTGACTATTTTTAGGCCACCAAAAGTTTTCATTCCTGGCAGTGTGGAGGTGGGCTTTGAAGCAGCATGTAGATCTTCATGTTGGAATATAAAAGTTACAGATTAAGGAAGACTGCGTTACAAAGTGGAGGTGTGGAGTTTGAAGTGTGCATTGAGGAGGCAGGGAGGATCCAATGAAATACACTATTTGGTTTGAATATAATGGGAAACGTAGATCTAAAGTTAAGGCTTGTGTTCACGAATGCAGATGCAAAGCAGTAGGTAGTCTCTGTCCTCTCATGAAACTATAACAATGACATTTACATGTCATTTACACATTTACAGCATGTAAATGTGTCCCGCAACTTCATAGAAGGAATACTAAATTGCTGCAGCTCCCCTTTGACCTTGATAAATGTATTGAAACAATCCAAGTAGAATACAATTAAAACGTAATTAAAAGTACATTAATCCAAAGGATACATAAAATATATCAACATCAGATCATTATATCATATATATATATATATATATATATATATATATATATATATATATGACAATAAAACATTATAAAATAAATCTTTGCATGCATCATATTACTCTCTTATATACACAAGCATTCAAAGCCTGTTATGATCAAGTTATTGGAAAGCTATCACCAACAAGCTGTACCATGAATAAATTTACATTTATTGCAAATATATTTATTCTCTCTGGAGTTAGCGTGCAGCTGTTGACCTTTTCAGTAGCCTTGTGCCTACAGTCATTGCAATATGCATGACATTGCTCTCACAATAAAAACATATATAAAATATATAACTGAATGACCTTCCTTAGAGGGGACTTGGCCTCAAGACTTCAGCATTTGTAAAATATTTGCCACAGAAAATGAAAAAAAGACCTTTTGCAGGACAACATGTTGGGAGGCAGTTCCTGTGAACAGGTCCCACAACATTTTAGTTGCCAACATGACAGCTTAGGCCCTCTGCACGCTGCTAGAGTGAGACACTGAACACTAGCATGAAGAAGCTGACAATTGTGTGATTTTTAACTTGATTTTAAGCTCACTCAAGGTTGTTAACCCACACAATTTTCCCAGAAAACCCACTGAAAATATGATCTTGGTGTTCCCAATAGCAGGTCCGACCCTGCCTGTGGGTGAAAGCAGGATGTGCGATATAAAAGAGCATCAATTGTGTTTGTCAGTTGTTTCAAAGCAGAGTCTTTCCAAATCTGAATTCGACCTGTCTGTGTGGGTTTGTTGGTTTAGGTGATTCTCTCACTGCTTCCTTCTTGAGAGTGAGAGGCGAGGAAACCGACGGGGGCGGCTCTGTGAATCAGTTTCAGGGTTCAACAGCTGAGTTATTCATTTGAAAGGGCAGTTTACGATTGAAGACAAATGCTCTTCATGTCCTCAAAGCCTGATTGAGAGTGGAGTGGAGCCAGATTGTACATCTGGAGAGGCCAGCAGGGACTTGGGCCTCCACCCTTCTTCGGTTTCTAGAGACAAAAATGCTCATTCGCGATCACTCACGCGTCATAACTCTGAAATGTGACTTGCCCTTTTAATCAAAACATCAGTCAGTGTCCCTCTGTGCTGCTGCTGCTCCACTTTTCTCTCCTGCAGCTCCCCTCGTTCTGCACGAGTCTTGTCTTGCTGCTGGAACAAATGTTTCAGGGTTTACAGGGTTAGGACAGGACAGGACAGCAGTTTTGACATTCTTCCTCTTCCTTTTTGTTGCTGCATGGTTGAGACTTGCAAACCAACTGGTTGAGCAGGTACTGTACTCAGAGGGACAAATTTAGAACAGGTTTCGTTCGAGCAGTTTCCTGTGTGAGTGTGAACGCGACTCCAGTTTCAGAGCCGGCAGAGAGCTGCACTCACAAACAGTCTCCCAGTGATTAGATTTCTGCTCTTAATCGCTTAATCTCATTTGTCCCATAGTTGTTGGCTCCTCTCCATCTGCCAGAGTTTGTGTGTGTGTGGACAGAGGCCAGTTTTTTTTTTTTTCACCACCACTGATCACATGAGCGTTCATCAATAGATCTACAGACTGGTCTTGACTAAGTTTTAGTTCTAGTCTCTCTCCTCCTGAACCTCCAGCTCCCTTTGGCCCTGCACACACACACACACACTCTCTCTCTCTCTCTCTCTCACTCTCTCTCTCTCTCACACACACACACACACACACACACTCTCTCTCTCTCTCACACACACACACACACACACACACATTCTCTCTCTCTCTCTCTCTCACACACACACACACACACACACACTCTCTCTCTCTCTCTCTCTCTCTCTCTCACACACACACACACACACACTCTCACACGAAAAACATGACAGTCAAGTCAGGTGCAGGTGTTAGGCAGAAAAAAAAACGGAAGTTGCCTGCTTTTGCTTTTAAGTTAAGTTTTGTGTTGTTTTTTTTTGTAAATAATGATACTTAATGTTAAAAAAGTGGAAAAAATAAGAAAGTATATAAAAAAGTTTTGATTAAACAATATTAATTTGAGTGTAAATGAATCTTCAACCACAGCCTCACAGACACTACTATCACCAATAATAATATATTATGTAATGGGGTGATTTTTCAGCATAGAGTGTCTTTATTTGATACTTTACATACATTTTGCTAATAATAGTTACACGATTTGCTAGTTATTACTTCACATCTTAACCAGAGAAGTATGTTTAATTCAGGACTTTTTGTAATAGAGTACTTTTATTTCGCAATGTTGCTTCTTTTCCTCAAGTCAATAATCTGTTAAAATGCTTTACATATTCCTGTTATTTTTAAGAGGTTATAACTGTCTGTGATTTCATGTTACCTGTGCCTAAACAAGTGGTAGAAATATACATATTTCTACAAATATCTTTCATATTTATATGCATAATTTACTTTTTATATAGTTTCATACATACTTTTACTGATAAAGTGTTATTTTATTAAGTTTATGTTATTTTATATATTTCTTATTTTATGTATTGTCTTATTATACTTTATCTTGTTATTCTTCATTACTTCACTGTTCATTGTTATGCACCAAGTTACCAAATAAATTCCTCATATGTGGAAAAAAACATACTTAAATAGAGTAAACAGAACAATATTTCCCTATTAAACCGAGTGTATAAATCAGTATCTGATATAAATACCCCAAACAAAGCAGATTCTTACTGTGGAGGACTTTTATTTTGAAAGTCCTCCCCGGACCCGCCTGCAGCTCAGTCCTGATCTGGATCAAACCTCGGCAGGCTGCTGCTCTCTCGGCTGTGTCTCCCCCCCGACAGGCAGAGGACGACCGCTCCTGAAACTTTCCTCTTTTCCATTTTCCCCCCTGACTCTCACGTTTCGGGCCTGCAGGACGGGGGTCAGATCTCTCCTCAGAGCCTCACATCAGCCCCGATGAGCATCACCGCCACCCGGCTGGAGACCTGAGCGGGGGGTCGGGCTCTGGAAGAGGGGAGGAAGATGCCTCATGGACCGCTCCATCACCGCCAGCGCGCCGCTTCAGTGACGGAGACATGCCGCGGCTCAGCCTCCGGTGGGTGGTCGCGGGGGTGCTGATCCTCGTGGTCGGCGGCGCTTTCCTCTTCTGCGAGTACCTCATCTACTTCCCCGCCATCCTCAAGTGCGCCTGGCCGAGGATCAGCCATGCGCGCGGCGGGGAGGGCATCGACGGCCGGCCGGGGGGGGGCGACCCCTCGGCGGTCCGCGCCATGGTGCTGTCGGACACCCACCTCCTGGGAGCCGTCGGGGGACACTGGTTCGACAAGCTGAGGAGGTAATCTCACCCCATCCTTATTATCAGCATTATTATTATCACTATTATTTACACCCCCCCTCACCCACCCCTCCAGTCTGCAGGAGTGATTTGTAAACAAAAGCATCAGTAAAGCCTCACTTGTCGTCTCCAAACGCGCAGGGAATGGCAGATGGAGAGAGCTTTCCAGACCGCTCTGTGGCTGCTCAGGCCCGAAATAGTCTTTATTCTCGGGGACATCTTCGACGAAGGCAAGTGGAGCTCGCAGAAGGTAACGTAGAGCTTTTGTTTTTACCCCCCCACCCCACCACCACCCCCACCTCGATCCTCCATTCCTCCTCTCCGACCCCCTTCTCGCTTTGTCTGCACAGTGCTTGTTGTTATGAAGATGATGATGAGGAGGAGGTGGAGGATGGTGCTGATGCTTGTGAAAGAGCAGTATGTGGATGCAGAGGCCGGTCATCATCATCATCATCATCATCTTCTTCATCATCATCTTCATCATCAGCAGCAGCAGCAGCACCGAGAGGCTGCAGGTTTTTGAGGAAAACACCAACAACAGTAACAGCTGCAGCCTGCTCAGCCCTCCATGGCTCATCCATCCTGCTTTGAGGGATGATAATAGTAATAATAATAATAATAAAATAATAATAATAATAAATCCTCTTGCACATTTATCTCTGGGTTGTCAAAAATGTGGGATCCATCAAGTGAGACGGAAAACAGAGGAAGTGTTGAGCAAGTGCGGCACAGAGCGCTGCCTCATTAAAAGAGGAAACTGAAGCTTGCAGACTGTAAAATCTCCACTAATCTGCCACGTTCTCACTGTCAGCTTCCTCTTTGGTCTGCAATTTGTATTCTGTGGGCTTTGTTTTCGCAAGAGGTAAAGGCTCAAAGCTTTTAATTTGTGCAGAAGTGCAACAAGAGCAGCTCTGCAGCCGGAGACTGTTGTGGATCAGTGTGTCGATTTATTGTTCGGGATGCATGTCAGGGAACAGTGGAAGATGTTCCTCTAAAGTCGCCAACACGAGATGACCATTAAAAAGAGGCTGCAGATAAGATTTATGTTCACTGTTCATTAATCTGTCAGTTATTTTCTTGATTAATCGAATAATCGTTTGGTCTGTGTGTCATAAAACAGTGAAAAGGAGCTCCCAGATCCTAAAGTGATGTCTTCAAATAGCCTGTTTTGTCTAAAAAAAATCAAAAAAAGTTTCTAAAATCCAAAAATATTCTATTCAAAATTATATGAAACACAAAAAAGCCATCCAGTCATGTTTACAATTTGAAACCGGAAAATCTTTGACGTTGTCATTGTTAATAGATTAGTTGTCTCAAGCTTTCTCTTGGTGGATTCAAAGCTTTGAGTAAGGCTGCAACTTCTGATTATTTTCTTTCATAGTTTGATCCATAAATGTTTAAAAATAGTAGCAAACTAACCGTCACACTTTGTCAAAACCCAAAGAGACGACCAACTGACCAAACTCAAATATATTCCTTTTAAAATTATATAAAACTTAAAAAAAGAAGCTAATCTTTGTATTTCAAGACCAAAAATCAACAAATGTTTGTTTTTTTTTGGCCCAATAAACGACCTCAAAGACGAATCAATTATCAATTCAGTTCAATTCAGTCAATTATTAACTGTTTCATTGCTAATTAAAAGCAGCATCAGGAGTCATTTAGGGACACATCAGTGTGGAAAAACATTGTGTAAACACACTGCGCTCGCTGTAATTAAAGGTCTCCTGTGTGGGGAGGGTTCGGCCCCTGCAGGTGCAAAATTGAATCTGGAGTCTGAATCAAAGCAGGCCGGCTCTGCCACCCATGGGGGGCTGCTGGGTGACCCTCAGAGATCCCATTAACTCTCATGGGCTTCCCGGGGGAGTTGTGTCTTATTAAAGGGCTGCACTGAAACCTTCAGCTGTGTTTGTGTTGCTCTCTCCGTCTCTGTACAGCACTGGGAGGACGACGTGCGCCGCTTCCACAGGATGTTCAGACACTCCACCGACACAGAACTGGTTGTGCTGGTTGGAAATCACGACATCGGTTTCCATTACGAGTAAGAACCGGCTTTACGGCCTCATTGTTTTATTGCCCAACCTTCAGTCTCGCATGCTGCCTCATCAGCTACTTCTGAAGAGTTTCACATAGGGTGGCGATAAAATCAGGACCTTGTTACTTAGACCTCAGATAGACCTCAGAATAAATTGTTATTCACTGCCCCAGTTTCATAAATGTCTAATAAAGGACGTCTATTCACGTTCCTCTTTGACTCGAGAAGAGAAGGCGGCCATCCGCTGCCAAAAAAACGTGAATAAAAGCTTCATACTATTACACTTTAAAGCAGGCAAACTAGTACAACAAAAGGACATTGGATAAGCTTTGAGGAAATATTTGATTCTGATCCAGGTTCGAGGGATTTTACTGACACGTTTATACACCAAGGCTGGACACAGTAAAGCAGGCAGAGCCGTACTGAAGGTCACGTCTGTATTGTTTTTAGGAATTTGGGGCTTTTAAGGGAAAAGGCTGTCCATATGTTGTCAACACATCCCGTTGACAGACAAAAGGCATCATGACAATGAGCGCGGCCCCACACGCTCAGTCCTGCTGCTGTCAAAACTCACCAGAGCACCACATGTGTGTTAATCCCAACAAACACTTCCTCCTGTCTGAGCAACGTTTGTTTAAAGCTGCACTGTCCTGCTGTTAGGTATCAGCTATTTGGGAATTTTTTTGCCTTTTTTAAATAAAGAAATGATATATTTGTGACACAGTTTGAGAGATTTATGTCTTTAATTGGGGCTAAAGGGCGCAGACGGGGTTGGGAAGTAGGAAAATATTGAGAGATGGGCCGACGTCTTATTGGTTTTGGTCTTTTTGTGGTATTTCTTGTTAGTAAGAAAAATATTTAATAACGTCGGCTTTATCCTTTAGAGACCTGAGGAGGGCTTCATGTTCTGCTGCTCCATGAAAACTTAATTTTGTTGATTTTTAATATTTTTTAGATGCGGTATCCTTAACTTTGAATTCTTATCAGCAAAACTGTAATATAATAATAATAAACAGAGGTGGACAAAGTCTTTGTTTCGCAAGTCACAAATGAGTTTCAGTAATGAGCCTTAAAGTTTGTGTCTGAAACAAGTCGTAATGTGCCTCTGAACAAGTTTTTTTCCAGTTTTAAAGTATTAAACAGAAATAATTAATGTTTTCTTTTAAATATGTATGTAATGTATATTAAGTTTGAAGCCAGTCCAACGTATATTAGAGCCAGGTCAGATGTAAACTCCTGACTTTGCATGTGTGATTTTTTAATTGGATGTAGACTTCTGTAGAGAGATTACTATCTAGAAACAAAAAACAATACATGTGTTTTTTTCAGTTTTTGCCTTTTTTGTAAGAGCAGTTTGTTTGCTCTGTTTAAGGAACATAAATTGTCACATTAACAAATGAGTAAGAAAACGAGCATAAAGAACATAAATCAAGCTAACACAAGTTAGTGCTGTTGTGGAGAGCTCTTGTGTTTAGTTTTTAATGAGGTCCTGATTCAGCTTTATGGTAATTTTTTTGCCTTTATGTTTCTGCTGTTGCATTGAGTTGCAGAGATGTTGCATTTATTGTGTCCACCCTCCGGTATGTAACTCTCTTTTTGTGGGAAATGTTCATTTTTTTTAAGGGGAAGAAGCAGTGAAAGCAAATATGACCGGTTGGATAAAACCTCCCTACAATTTGATGTTCGCTGGCGGTGATTCAGAAATTTGGGATTATGTAGACACGCAGCAGCTCGTGTGTGCCTCAACTGGACTCTGCAGCAGGAGCAGGAAGTGAGATGGCACAGCTCTTATGTAACAGCGTACGACAGACAGGCGTGACAGACTGAGCAGCAGGTTTTTTTTTTTTTTTTTTTTTTTTTTTTTTTTTTGTGCTGTGACGAACGCGTTGTGTTTCCCCGCAGGATGGACTGGTTCAAGCTGCAGCGCTTTGAGAAAGTCTTCAACGCTTCCTCCACCCGGATCGTCACCAAAAAGGGAGTGAAGTGAGTGATGGGGTGGATGCAGCATACACGAGGATGTGACTCAGCAGGCAGGAAGGTCACAGGTTTAATCCTCCGAGTCAGCCTGAGCCCAAAAAAAGTGCTTTTAAACCAGACGACAGACATTAAACTGCTCCAGAGATCTGAAATATCTCCTAAAAGGCAAATTATATTCCTGTTTTCACACTCTGTGCTGATGAACACACTTTATTTGACATCAGTATGGATCCACACAGAGCGAGCGCTGCAAAAGGATCCCTCTTATCAAATCAT
Organism: Scortum barcoo; assembly: GCA_023238725.1. Classification (NCBI taxonomy): domain Eukaryota; kingdom Metazoa; phylum Chordata; class Actinopteri; order Centrarchiformes; family Terapontidae; genus Scortum; species Scortum barcoo. Next base: position 10,504,925 of record CM041533.1, read on the forward strand.
TTTTGTCCTGAGTCCTGAAAGTCAAGTGAAAAAAACAAGCGAAAACATCTGCCTGATGAATATTTCATCTTGTGTCCAACACAAATCAACTACTTTCAAGAATTTTAAAGGCAAGGTTTAATATTTATAAATTCTGCAGGGACGATCGGCTTTATTCTTCTTTGGTTCAAGATCCAGACAGTAATTTCTTTAAAAAAGAAAAAAACAGAAGAAAGAACTATAAAGGAAAAAGCTGATTTCTGTTTAGGATTGAAACATTACTATATTCTAATATTTCTATCATTTCTTTATTTCATGTAAGGAAATCAAGTTTGACGACTCAATGTAGAGATAAATCTTTTGGTATGATGGACACTTTTCCAGTGAGGTTACTATCACAAATATCAATAAATATCTATCATCTTAAATCTAAATAAATTTTTTTTAAATGAAGAAACAAAAATGATGATTGAGAGGGGATATTTGTTGTATAAGTCCATTGGTTGTTTTTAAGGAAATCCCTACTTGTGAGACCTTTAAATTCCCGAGACCACGCCTGACCACGCTTTGTTATAACAGTCTACCTTTAAACCCTCTTTAAAAAGAGTTCAGTGCAGCAACGTTCTGCCTCCATACAAGATTTAGCGTGATGGTACTAAAGATCGACCCAGAATAAAAACATCATGATATGATGCATCTCTGCAGCCTCACTGCAGCTCTCCTGTTTTAATAATAATTGAGTTACTGAGACTCTCTTTTCCTCCCTTCAGTTTCCTGCTGGTGAACAGCGTGGCCCTGCACGGAGACGGGTGTCCCATCTGCCAGTCGGTGGAGAAGGAGCTGATCAAACTCTCCAGAGACCTCAACTGTTCTCTTCAGGTGGGAGGAGGATTTTCTAGAAGTCAGTAGCACATTTTAACATTGTCTGAGCTCAGAATTGTGAAAGACTCAAGTGAAATGCAAAGGAAGGAAAACGTGCACTTGTATCGCAGTCGCACCTGGAGCAGGTGTTTTGTTCTTTTTTAACATGCAGCGTTTGTGGAGGCACGTTAACAGTGCAGTGGCTGATCACTTGTCTTCTTTCTCCCCGGAAATAATGACAAATTTCCTTGAAAACAGCGGCAGAGACGCGAAGTCAAATTTTCTGAGGGTGCAGCGTGAGCTTGTGGACAAGACAGCTGATGAATTCTTTATGTCGTCTCTCCCGCAGAGCTCGCAGTCCAGCAGCGGCGTGATGGACAGCTGTGAGGGCTCGCAGCTCTATCCTCCCACACCCCCCGTCATGTTACAGGTAAACTGCAAGTGCACTCGGCGTGTCCTCTCTTCTCTGGATGAAAAAAATAAAGCTGACAAGGCTCCGCTCGCTCTTTATCTGAAGTTCTGCTCAAAACCTTCAGCTGGGGAAGAATTAGCGCTGAGACTGTCTGAAATTTCTCTTTTCCCTGGGCTGTGTTTCCATATATTCAGAGGGGAAAGAAAGAAAGAATTATGGACTGTAAAACTCAAGTGCTGTACATGAAGTACTTTTTCATTTAATGTAGCACTCCACTACAGTTTAGAGGAAAATATTGCACTTTTGACTTTTTATCTAATATGAAGTACAGCTGAAATGACTGCTTTTCAAATGTGAGGATTTGATGCTTTTCCATTTAATTATAAATGTTATCTAAATTTAATGCTAATCATTTTCCTTTTTTGGACATTTTGTACTATTGATGTGACAGAACAAACAAAGGTGTCACGATAGCATTTCTCACTATTTTCAGAATATTTACAAATCATTATTAACAAATGGGCAGATGTACTGATTATTTTCACTGCTGATTAATCTGTCAATTATTTTTTCATTTAGTTGATTGGTCATTTGGTATTTTAAAAATTTTAAAAGCAGAGAGTCCAAACGTAATCATCAAATTACTCAATTTCGACCAACAGTACAAAAGATTTATAAATTAAATCTTTTGGATCTTTTGTGTAAAAATTTTCAACAGTTTCTTGGCTGCATGTTTGTTGTTGTAGCACAATACTATTAAAACTATTAAAATATCCATGAAAACTTTGCAGCAGGTAAACTGTCAGTCTTTGTCTCTGTTTTGTTTAATTGAGCTGTAAAAAAAGGCCTAACATGATAAAAGAATTTAAAAAACACTAAGTAGGTGATAAATGTAGTTCTCCCTGTTCTCCAGCACTATCCTCTGTTCCGAGTGAGCGACGCCGGCTGCACAGGACTAGACGCTGCGCCGCCTGAAGAGCGACACCTGCTGTTCAGAGAGAAGTACGACGTGCTGTCCAAGGAGGCCTCCCAGAGGGTGAGTACTCTGCAGTCGAATCACACCACCTCTGCAAAGCTCCTATCTCCTCTTCATCCAATTAAAAGACAGTACGACGTTCTGCTGTCAGAAATAAAAACACCAGATGAAGACGACGATGATGATGATGAAACTGATGATGTAAGCAGGCAGCAACCGGCCTCTGAAGTAGATGTTGGTATTTCTGTCCTCAGCTGCTGCAGTGGTTTAAGCCCCGCCTCATCCTGAGTGGACACACCCACAGCGGATGTGAGGTTCTCCATGACAACAAGTACCCAGAAATCAGCGTGCCGTCCTTCAGCTGGAGGAACAGGAACAACCCAAGCTTCATCCTGGTGAGTGAAAATCAGCATCCGCCGGACAGGCCTGCTCCGACGTGTCATTAAGAGGCAGATGAGTGTGGCTGAGGTTTTTTGCCTTAAAACCTTACGGCAAAAAGAATATTTAATGAAGATGTCTGAATATTTAAAGCAGCTGGAATCAATATTTTGTATAATAATAAACAATGAGTGACATGACAGCGTGAAAACAATGTGACAATAAGTGGCTTTACATCCACAAAATCCTGAATGAAAATTGGAGAAATATGTTGAAACATTGCAAAAAAAAAAGGTTTTAAAAGCTTGGCTGGAAAAGTTGGTTTGTGGATAAAAGGAAAAGGCTCCAAAGACAAAACATCAGATCTGCGTGGAGCGTCGAGGAGATGGTAACCTTCCTCTTCTGCGGTGGTTAGATGGCACCTGACCTTCATAAAAAACACAGGCAGTTGTTTACCTTGACCAGAGATTGCAAAGATAATCTCAACTCAAGCTCCTTTCAGTGGATGTTCTGGAGCTTTCAACCACATTGCATGGTCATCACCAGCATATGAAGTTTACACTCATGAACATGAAAACTGTTTTCTGAGCACTTTGAGGACTCCACGTCTAAGCTGCAATATGCTCATATACAAAAAAATGTCATTGAAAGCTCCAGAACTGCTACTAAATGAACATTATGGTGTTTTATCGCACCCAAAAAGTAGCATTATTTGCTATTATTCCAAAATTTCAAATAGCAAGCTTAAATGGGCAATATAAAACATATAAATTGTCAAATATGCAGCGAGGAACCAAATAGGTGTTCACATTCTCTGTTATTGGAGGCCCTCTGGTGGCCCGATGATGATGATGATCACCTCTCACCCTTTATTTCTCCTCTCTCCTACCAGGCCTCAGTGTCACCCGGCAGCTACGCCCTGTCCAAGTGTTTCCTGCCGGAGGAGAGCACGGTGATCAGCGTGTACTGCTCGGCCGGCGCCTGCATGCTGCTGCTGTTCCTGGCCCACTGTCTGTGGATGAAGGGCCTGCTGCAGTGCCTCAGCCTCTGCCTGCTGGGGAAGCACAAGTCTCTGTGAACTACGTCACCCGAGAGCGCAGCCGCGTCCTGGGACAGAGCCGAAGAAGTAAGAGCTAACTTGGGAGGGGGGAGGTTCAGGGGGGGTGTCGTTAAACACCTGATGTGAGGATTGTGCAAATGTGACGTTTTCCTCTCCTGGACAGGTAGAGAATCTGTTCATACAACCTCGACCTGTTTGTCCAAATGTTTTTGCGGCACTGTGAAGGACACCAGTATATATTTTAAATGTCTTTTAAGGACTTTAAAGTTTATCAGTACTGTTGATGATAATGATGTGGTTATAGCCTGTGAGGACACTGAAAAGATGTGGGCCAAATTGTTGTTATGAATCATCACTGAGTGTTTGTTTTACCTTCCCTGGGCGTGCCAGATGGGTGGAGCTTACTGTATCCTTTAAACTGACTTTACAACAGTTTTCCTGTGACTTGCTGAAATTATTAAACAGTGCACACAGGCGGCATTAAGTAAGACCAATCAACAACATACATATGTAAATACTAAAAACTGTCCCTGCTCTGATTTGAGGTGGTGAAGTCAGATGGTGGTTTATGTCTCTTCACTCTGTTAACTGTGATCTGATGTGAACACACCGATCATCTCACTGAACACTGTTTGTTTCTGTCGTTGACGTCCGACAATCCCTTCGGGGTTTCTCGTTGTTTTTATGATGCATATCTGAATATATTTACTGCTGACTTTCTGTGCCAAATGTTTGTGAGGGTTTTTGCCAAACTGTTCAAACGTTTCTGATGAACTGTACATAATAAATCAGAATCTTAAGGTCTGTCCTGGAGAGTTATGGTGTGAATAAGAGGTAAGACACGGTATAATTGACCAACTGACGTCATGTCACTCTGTGGACGAAGCACTAAATATCATGGTTTTGTTCCAAATCTGCGCCTGACTCTTCAAGACCCTTAAAAAATTGCGGGCAGAGATGGAACACGACATTGTGGTAATCAAAAGAAATGGATGTGACTGAAACAAAAAAATGTGTTTGCCAATGCAAAATCATGTTGAATAAAAAAAAAGCAGTAAAAGAAGTTCAAAATATTATTTTATCTTCCTGATACTAAGATATAGTCGTCTTTGCAGTTCACATGTGACTCGACTAGCTTAAAAATCTCTCTGATATTCATCTACTTCAGTATGGGACAATTCAGAAGTTTACACCGTGAGGTTATAAATTTTTAACAATAAGCTTGAGGTTTTATAACATAGTGTCTCTGCAGGGTGATACTACATGTTGCATTTGTTGATGATATCAAGGTTCTATCTGACTTTTGCATCATTTGTCAGGTATTTAAATAACTGGACAACTCAATTCAGAAGAGGGCTGCAGCTAAATTATATTCATTATCAGCTAATCTACTGATTATTATTTTTTCAACAGTAATCTTTCTAGAAAATATCTCATTTTCTGAGAACCCAAAGTGACGTCTTCAAATTGCCTGTTTTGTTTGACCAACAGTTCAAAAGCAAAAGATGCTTGGTTTGAAAACATATAAAAACAATCCTCTTATCTGAGCTAAAAAAAAACTTTACAAATTAATTACTAACAAATTTCTGTCAATTAAAGGATTGTTTCAACCCATGTCAAGAAAGAAAATTCTGTCTGGTTGTCAATCCTTTTCCAGAAGAAATATCATCACATATTATATAAGACTACATATATTAGGACTTCATTCATATTAGCCATTGCTAATCTTTGTGATTGAGACTAATTTGACTTAATCTGGATAATCAGACAAAGATATTAACCTAGATTCACGTTGTTGTGCACATGAAGAGTTTTTACTTTGAGTTCAGTGAAACTGAGGTCCACTGTGTTAGGAGGAACTAATATAACATACAAGTTCAAGTTCAAATACTTTTCTCATTTCTCTTTTAAATCAGGCCTCATTTTGTACAAAAGATCCCGAACCTCCACTTTAATCCTGCATAGGTGACTTTTATATTTGGTTTGATTAGACCTCTTTGATTAACATCACTCCCTGTTGACTCTACCGGCTGAGATTTCACTAATATGTAACACAACATGAAGTCCTGGGACCTCCAGTAATCCAGCACCTTTAACCTGAGCAGATGTCTCTTCAGGCTGTGAGGGGCCTTTAAATCTGAATAACCTAATTATGTATCATGACATGTCTCAGTAGGTCTTTTTCACAGAAGACATTTGACTTGTCACAGTAGGAAACATCACTGAATGATGGCCGACTTCCATTTAGCTGCTGCAGCTCGCTGTCACATCGACTCGCTGGGACACCTGAACAGAACGGGGCCATCTTTAATGTTATTACTAACACCTGTGCTTCTCCTGCTATGACAGGTCAACATGTCTGCTGTGAAAACTGCCTTTACTTACACCAAAACAACTCTGCTGAAACAGTAAAGATACTGAATGTACCCAACCTTACTCACCCACACATGTACAGGTACATCTACATACGACCCCTCACATCAACTCCACTTACAGCTTCCAGAAATGAAAAACAAAAAACCCCAAAAAACTCAGCGGTAAAAGAATCTGGACACAACTGGACACCAAGATGGAAATAAAGCAAAGTCCTCTAATGTGCCTCTTTATTTAAAGAAAATAAAAATGTCATTTAATCATCCTCCCAGGCCAAACAAGGTTTTTGCACCTCCAGTCAGTTCACTCTCTTTTGGGGATAGACGTGTACTGTAGCAGAAGAAAAGGCTGATGCTGTTTGTACAAGGAGAAGAGCTTGTCTTGTTGGGTGCTGCTCACACATTCATAGTGCCTGTGCCATTGGGTATGGCTCCAAAGGACCAAAGAATTACTAATATTGCACGCTCTCATTTATTCATCTCCATTCTAAACATGCTTTCCTATGTGTGTATGTATACATATTTACCGTATACATACATAGGTATGTACACCTAGGCACACACATAATTAAACATGTATAATTGTACATATATATTTATATAGACCTATAAATTTACATGTACATACATTTATAAAATTTTACACACAACGCACACTTGCTCCCTCTCTCTCTCTCACACACACGCACACACTCACGCTTTTTTTACACACACACAATGCGTCTGTGAGTCTATGTTTGTTTTATGTACACATGCGCACAGGCACGCACATCAGTACAGATCTCAGACACACTTCATATCGAAAAAACGTTGGTTCCTATTAAAACAACACCAGGTTGCAATTTGGACACTTTCAATGGATTTCCAATGTTTGTTTAAAGCTGTGAAATTCAAAAAAATAAAATAAAATAAAAATAAAAAGAAGGAAAAATAAAACCGAAAACAAAAAGAAAAAAAAAGGCATGGCGCTGCAACATCTGGTCTTCACTGCAGGTAAGTGGTTAATTTGCATAATGTATACAGGTTTTTAGGATTTTTTCCCTATTTTTTATTTTTTACTAAACAGCATTTCCTTTTTTTTTTATAAACCAGAAAAAACTAAACTCTACAGAGAAAGTCCCCTACCCGCAGTCTTCCGCTGCTGATAGAGATTGACATCAAGCTGTACAGCGCAGTCGAAAACATACTTACATCTGAGCTCATTTACAGGTACAGCCATAATCAAGGCACAAAGATCTACAAGTAGATTTGTTTTTCTTTCAATTAAGTTGTACAAAATAATATTACATTTTACAGTCTGTACAGGATAATTCAACCTTGCACAGTGTACAAGTTAACAAAAAAAAAAAAAAAAAAAAAAATCAAAACAAAAAAAAAAAACAATACATTTTTCTCTCCCGTCCCCTCCCCCCCACCCTCCCCTCCCATCAGTATCTCTAAGCTAAAAGGATGGTTTGTGTGGAAAAAAGGAGGCAGGTCCGAGTCCGTGGAGGCAGCAGCAGGGCTAAGGTGCAGACAGCTCAGTCCCTTTTCCTTCATTTGAAATCCTTCTTCGTGTCGTTGTGTTTCCTGCCCCCTCCCACTTTTTAATCTTTCGCTCCACATGTCTCTCGGCTGCTCGGTGCACCCTGCAGCTCGGCAAGCTAACATCGTGACAGGGTAATAAATATTGTGATGCTACATTGTGTGTATGCTTCCTCTGGAGAAAAAACAACAACAACAAGAACAACAACAACAACATCAACAAAAAAAAACAAAAACAAAACAAAACAAAAAAAAGTTATTAAGGAACCTGATGCAAAGTGCATTTATCTCTTCATCCACTCGTTCCATTCCCCTCCGTCCACTCCGGTTCCTCTCTCGGTTCCGCCGCAATCCATGGTCTTCCACGCGGAGAGGAGAAGCAGGTCAGAGGGGTGGGACGGGGTAAATGGCAAAAAAAAAGAAAAAAAAAGAAAAGAAAAAAAAAGGAGGGCAAAGGTCATGGTGGTGACGCCAGCTTTAATCGGCACACAAACTCGAACACGCACATTTCGCTCACATGGCATTTCTCCTTCTCATCGTCAATCACACACACACACACACACACGTTAACGCACACACACACACATCGCCTCTACACTGAGGTCCTGTAGGTGTGTTTTATGTGTCCACACCCACCAGTCCAGGTCCAATGACAGAGCCAAAAACAGAAGGACACGAAGGGCCAAAAAAAAAAAAAAAAAAAAAAAGGAGGTAGCCCAAGGCTTAGTGGAATGACAAAAATCAAGGCATTCAAAAAGGAAGGATTAAAAAGAAGAAAACAAAAAAAAAATAAGCGGCACGCAACAACTTTGTTCCCCAACCTTCCTTTCACGTCGGTGAAATGGGGACGAATCGGTCTCAGAGAAAGAAAAAAGAAGTACAAAAAGCTAAGAAGTTAAGAAGAGGAAGAGGATTTGACACACTTCAGTAGTACTTCATAGTCCTCGACAGGAGGGGTGGTCAGGGGTTGTTGACGGTTTCGCCGGGGTAGGAGGGGTGAGGGGTGGAAGGGTGGAGGGCCAGGAGGAGGAAGAGGAGGAAGGGTTCGTCAAGGATGCAGAATGGTGGAGAAAAACACAGAAGGCTGACGGAGGCGGTCTCCCATCACAAGAGTTCGTACTGCCGCAGGTGCATTCTCTGGATGATGTCCCGGCAGTCGTTGAACACCCGCCGGATGTTCTCTGTGTCCACGGCGCAGGTGAAGTGGGGGTAGCAGTAGTGTCTGCCGTCGCCACTCGCAGTGCTGATCCGCTGAAGGAGGGAGAGAACCAGGACAGATGTTAGCGTGGTGTTAAAAAAAAATCTGAGCCATTTTCATCCGACCATCATTATAAAGCTGATCTATAGTGGATGATACATACAGAATATACTGTGTGCTTGTTGCGTGGAGGCATTAACCAGGTATGGAGAAAGGGTGTTGGTTTGACTACTAATTATATTCTTCAGTATCATAAATATATTCTATTTTTATTGTTAGTCATCAGTGCATTTTATATCTTGTGTATAAAAAAAAAAAAAAACTCCTTGTATGTGTACACAAAGAAAATCTCAAGAAATCCCAGGATCTAGCAGACACTTTTCCAGGAAATGGGGCAGATTTTGGCAAAAATTTGTGGTATTCAATCTTGTGACTCTCCCTACTGGAAACTGAGGTAACTGACTCTACCAGTGCTGAATACGGCTTTCAGTACCACAAAACGGTTCATGAAAAAAAGCTTCTACTGCCAGACATCTACAATGGGTCTATATTAGACTTAATTAAACCTGGGTTGGTTATTTTTAACCTAAATCACCAATTACTCTATTATGAAGGAAAAAACATGAGGACATTGCATAACTAATGAGGGAACAGAAGGAAAAACGTATAACTCCAGTTTGAAATAAAAATAAGCATCAGGCTTTGCTCATTCAAATGCCTAATATTAACACTACAATACTAAACCTACTCTAATAAACTAACAATACAAATTATAATCCTATTTCAGGGCCAAGGTTGATTTTGGACCTTAGAGACAGCATCAACATGCAGCAAAACGCTCCAGATCACCTCAGAAACCTCATTAGTAAGTGGACCTTAAATTAAGCATATTTGGTAATAAATGTACAGACTTTATTTTAATGAGATGCAGGATGGAAAACAATAACCAAAAATGTCCACATCTGACTTGACGTGTTACATTAATACAAACAAAAACAATACATTTGAATAATTTATTATGTATTTTCATATTTGTTATTACTTTTTTTGTCTATTTTCTATTTATGATACCAGACTTTTGGGGACTCAAGTCAAGTTCCTTGTATCTGAAAATCTACTCGCCAATAACCCTGAAATCTGAAAAAGGACACGTCCTGATGGTAGCGATCAGTTACTTTTTTTTTTTTTTTTTTAATCAGTTTATAAGTTTATCAAGCTCAAAGCAAGATAAAATGCACAGTCGGCATTTGTGTTTGAATGAATGCACTGATTGTGAATTAACAGGACAAAGCTCTTGCCGTGTGGACATTCATTAACTTCAGCTCACTTCAAACGGTCCAGACACACAGTGAGATACTTACAAGAAACTCGTCTCGGATGAAGAACTTGGCTCTCGTCACTCTCGGGTCTTCACCGGGTTCAGGAGTTGCTAAAACAACACCAGATTCACAGTCAACACTTGTAAAGAGGAACCCTGTTAGTACTTTGTGTGTTTTAGAGGGGCACAAACCTTCATTTGGTATGGTGTAGCGAGCATATTCGGGGAAGTAGTCTTCAATTTTGGATTTTCCAGCTAATACTTTCTCAGCCAGCATGTCCTGCTTGTTCAGGAATAATATGACCGATATAGTGCGTAACCATCTGAAAAACAAATCCACATACAACAACAATGCCGTTAAAAGAGCTGTACTGCATTTTAGGGTCAATCAGAACTATCAACATGGCTTCCAGTAAATCAATACTTCATTACACAACAACAACAAAAAAAATCAGAAGGAAATGAGTTTGAATGAACAACAAAAGGACTGTGTTTGATACAGAATATTTAGAACATCTGATGAGACATTTCTTTTTGGGCCTATTTACAAGTAAACAATTAGAAGACTGGAAGAAAGTCAAGAGGTGGAGACAGTAAAGAGAAGGCGTGACGAGAGAGTTGAGCAACGGCATGTGGGGGTGTCTTCTCATTGTCTTTAATAACCTGTTCAAAGTGGGATTAAATAGGTTTACTTAAAGGGAAATTTGGATTATTTTCATTTCTGGATCAACTTCTTAACCACATCACTGTGAATTTTGCTTCAACAGCTTTGAGGAGTTCCACTGTCTTTCTTTGCTTCGTCACAAAATGTTTAATCTCTGTTCAATTAAATAATTTAAATAAACTATAGGAGCTTTGTTCTTCTTTTCCCAATCAACTTCCCTTTCTAAGAGTCTGTGTTTCTCAAATCTCTGCAGTGGAGGTTTGGAGTAAAATATTACGATGGACAGAAGCTAAAAAGGGCAAAAAACAACAGCACCTATGTCGACCAATATGTGAATTTCCCTTTAAATTAAGCAGAAGAGGTTAAATGTGTCTGTTCAGTTAATTTAGGTTCATAAGTTTATATTCTTGGTAAGTTTGTAAGCATGACAAGAAAGGACTCAGGAATGACACAAACAAGAATGTGCCTTCACGTGAAAAGGATCCAACCTCTCGGCTCAAACTTCACTCAGACTCACCTGTTGTTCCAAATACTGCGGAAGAGATCCAGGGCTTCCCGTAGCCTGTTGGTGTTATTGTCTTCCCTTATTACCATGTTGTAGCTGCTGCTGGCCACCACGAAGATGATAGCAGTGACGTCTAGGAAAAAAAAAGAAGAAAAAAAAAGAAAGAATAATAAATAAGAATAATAAAAAATACTTTAAGACAGATGAGATGTGATAGGAGGAGAAGGCGTTTGACGTTCAGCGCGGCTATTTGAAGAGGAACAAGAACAAAAAGGCTGAAAGTCTCACCGTTAAAGCACTGGATCCATTTTCTCCTTTCATCTCTCTGGCCCCCAACATCAAACATGCTATGGAGGAGACAAAATACTGGGTCAGACACAACAACACGCTTCGCCGCTGCCCTCTTTAATCAGAGAGTTTATATCTCTAGTGGGATGTCAGGTACATATTTGTACTGTAAAGAGAATACTTACATTTTATCATTTATTCATGTACAGACACATTTTTTTTTTTTTTAGATCATCCCTAAATATTTTCTGTCTTGAGCTTTAATCTGTTCCTGGTCTTGGTCTGGTTTGCAAAAAGAGGTCCCAGATCTTTAAATCTTTCAATCAATTAATGACTAAATAATATGAAGAACAGCATTATTTGCACATTCTCAGTACCCTGTGTGACCCTGGCTGGAAATCATCAAAGCTGAATAATGAAAAAGGCACATCCAAAAAGGAAGTAATGTCCTAGAGCTTTTATATCAATCATTCAGGATGATATAATTTGATACAAAGGCCCGTTTCAGATGGTAGAATAAGTCTGTTTTGTCTGCGACTGCGGAAGTGGGTCATCTCATCTGACATCATCAAAGCAGTTACGAAACATTTACTCTAACTTTTATTGGCTGCTCTTGTAACTGCAACCAATGGTCAATAACTTTCAGCTGGTTCAGAAACCCCACCGGTCGACCACAGGGGAATAATTTTACATTTCAGGAACTTAGATGACGTTCTTTTCCACCTCAGCCTCCAGCCGCCGAGCAGGTCGCTGCTTAAGGGGCACAAACTTATGACATTTCAGGCTCTTAACACGAGGCCAAGATAAATATAGACATAACAGCAAGGAGGGCAAATGTGTTTTAAAAAACTGTGTCACCTCAACAATGTTTGGCAAAATTTCGCAGAAACTGGAAAAACGCCAGAGGGAAGCCTTCTTTTCAGGAATGGGTGACAAAGTTAAAAAAAGTTTCAGCGCACAAAACAATCCTCGTGACAGAGGACATTTCTTTTAGATTTGACCATGTCTTGACCTTGTCTTTAATGCAAAGAAAACCACCTTTTATTTAGTTTCTACGTCTTAGTGGATGGCACTGAGAAATATCGGTGTTCTGTTTGGAAATAGACTTTATTTTTTCTGATTTTCACACAGGCAGGACAAAGGTATGTTCTGTATGTGACATTTATATGATTACAAATTGATGTTGGCTGTCATTATCTCAAATAAGTAAACATACATAAGTCGCTAAGGAAAAACCAAGCTTGTTTGGGTTTACTTTCAGAGAATTATCAACATGAAGCATGGATTAAAACAATATCCATAAAGGATAATTTTAAAAAAAGGCTGAGCAAGACTTACTGAAAGTTCACTTTGTCTACTTGGAACCTCGTCTCGAAAATCCCTGAAGTTAACACTCGGCAGCGTAGCAGGTCCTGTAAATCGTGGAAGTGAAGACAAATCCAGTTCAGTAAAATTTGTGACAAGCTTTTGGAAGTGATTTCCAAACCATTAAGTGTCCACATGAATGTGAGGACTGACCTGGTCCGTTGGTGTGTAGTCGTTCTGTCTTACAGAGTCGATTCTGTCCAGGAAACTGCAAAGAGAGAAACAAAACAGATTTAGATTTTGTTTTATCCATTTATACAGGCTATAGGAACATGAAAGTTATTAAAACAATGGGACATATGAGCTCCATAAATACAGATTTCTAAAACTAATTTTAAAAGTTTGGTATTCTGAATCCACAACAGTCAAAACAAGACAATGAATAGGGAACCAGAGCTCATCTCAGAGGGAAAACCCAAGGCCACGTTCACGCTACACCGATGCAAACACAATTTTATGTGTTTAACCAAACTTACCTAATCTATTAATTGCAATATTAAATTCTGATCACATGTCACTACTCTTATATGGCTCATTAAACCTATGTCTTATGTTGCGTCAGCTGGAACAGCCATTCAGACATTCATGTGAGCTGCACAGGATGCTACAAAAGGCGGCCGCCATGTCTGACTCCCCGTAGAGGCTCTGCAGGCCGGTGTTGAGGCAGCTGGTTGCCACAAGAGGGCAGGGCTGCTCAGTCTGGGCTATTTTGGTCTGTCTCTAGCCAGAGTGATTACATAAGGCGGTTATTGTGGAGGTTAGACAGCTTGCTGTTGCCGTCTCTTCACTACTGAGAGAGCATGTGCAGCAGCAGCAGCAGCAGCAGCTGGGCCTCTCTGCAGCACAGCAGGATCAGGACACCAAGGCTGGATCAGGACACTGAGGCTGGGGACATTCGGTCACACAGGCCCCTGGATGGCCTGGATCACACCATTAAAAAGACTTGTCTGATGGCCATAATGTATATAAACTTTTAAAAAAGGGTCCATTACTACATTGCTGTGGAAAAGCACTGTACAGGTATTTACGTTATGATACATCATACTTAACGTCTAGAAGTATAAATATATATATTCCAAAAAAGCCACTGAACGTTCAGCTGGTCTCTCTGGACAGTTTAGGCATTTAGCTTTCTGTTACCTTGGACTGTCTTATTACAAGAGCAGAACAGTGGACCACAACAGAGTTTGAAATTCACAAAAGGCCCAAAAAATGCCTTTGAACGCACAAGTAAGACAAATACATTTGCCAGAATGAGAAGCAAATGTGTTCGAGAAAGGAGCATAAACCTCTCTCTGTCTCTCTCTCGCTCTATGTTATCACCTGAGCTGAAAAGATTTGTTGACATCCTTTTGATTACTAATCCACGTCAATCAGGAACTATTTTGACATTCTTTAATAATTATTATTTTTTGGGTTCTGTGCTGTTAATTGGACAAATCAAACTATTTATATGTGTCACTTTGCGTTTTTGTGATGGCCATTCTCACTATTTTGTGACGTTACATAAACTTAACAATGAATCCATAAATCCAGACAATAATTAACAGATGAACCGACAGTGACTGGACAACAATAATAAAGTACACTGGAGAGAGCGGTACGTTTTCCAGAGGAGATAATGGTGCGTCAGGTATTTCTGGAGGAGAGCTCCTGGCCTGAAGCTGAAGTTGGTGAGTGAATCATGTATGTAGGACACAGATGTGGACCAAACCACTCGTCTCACTGCGGCTTCAGGATGTCACAAGACAGTCAAAGCATACGAGGAACCTGATGCAAAACAGATCAGTCGTCTGGGTTTGTGTTTGGTTTTCAGACGGGGACGGTTCACTTTCAATCGAACCCTAAAAGTAGCACACCTAACACACCCATGTAGAGCTAAATAACCGGGGAATGAATGCTCTATTATGAGCCATTAGATAACACAGACACCGCTCATGTGCTCTGACAACAATGTTTTCATCACTGCAACTTTATTTCTGCCTCACACAGTCCACACAAAAGGAGAAGTGGGGCTTTTTCTGAAAGAGCACTAGACTTTCACACACAGGGTTTATATACAGTGAAATGCACAGACTGTACAACCAGAAACAGGACATACAGCAGGGACGAGAGGAAGGGCCCTCTTTATTTTACGCTAAATTAACTGTCTACATTGAGTTTGATGTAAAAACATACATGTCACTGCTATGTCATTTTTCCACAGCCTAAAGTGGCACCTACAAATTGCTTATTTATTATTTTAGTGCACACTACACTATGTACTTATTAACCAGCCGAGGTATGATCCAGTATGAGGAGTCCACACCTTGTCCTTAACTTACAACTTGACCTTCGGACGCTTGTTACGTTCGAAAAACTTAACTGATGGACCTTTTAGACCTTAAACTCACTCTGAACTTCCTGAAGCTTGAAGACAGGACTTAGACAAGTCTTATTTGTTTAACAGTTTCGCTTCTTACTTTGTACATTACTTTTGGGTGTCTTATTTATTTTGTATAGTTGTAATTACCTGATTGTCCTGTTTCTTGTTTCTATCATGTAAAGCACAACTTTGTTTATATATTTTGAAAAGTGCTGTCTAAATTTACGTTTATTATTACTATTATCAGCAAAGCAGAGTAGTGTATTGATAACAGGTGACCCCTCATTATAGCTGCTCCCCTCACAAATTGTTTTACTGTTTCCCAATTTTAAGAGGCCTGAAGTTGTAAAACTGTGTTGTTGCAGAGGAAGTAAAAATAATAATAATTAATTAAAGCAATAATAATAATTTTTTTGGATGAGAAGAGTTTTTTTTCTGTTTCTCCCCTGAAAAATCATTTCATTAATAGGCGGATTGAACTTTTTTGTGTGCTTCCATGATTGAGAGTGACATGAAGAGCGTTTTCTACTGACTGACCGAGGGCAGTAATAATTAGAGACAACTGGTGGTGCCCATAAAAGTACCAATAG
The DNA here is from genome assembly GCA_023238725.1 of Scortum barcoo. Lineage (NCBI taxonomy): Eukaryota > Metazoa > Chordata > Actinopteri > Centrarchiformes > Terapontidae > Scortum > Scortum barcoo. The sequence continues at coordinate 10,520,780 of CM041533.1, forward strand.
ACAGAAGAAACATGAAGAATAGAAGGTGGTGTAGACAACGCAGGTTGGACAAAAAGTATGTGACAAAGACAAACAGAATATTCTCACATTGGAGAAGATGGAGCAAGGAAATGTCATTTTTATTTCAAAAACTGCAACAGAGCACTTTTCTGTCAGTTGAATTATCAATTGATCGCCTTCTTCTTCAGCTCTTTAACATAAGATTGAAGTGTAGTAAGTGTAGTAAGAAGTGTGTTTTAATGAGAAAGCAAACAAAAAAAAAACACAAATCTGTAGCCAGCACAGCAACATTAAAACAACACTGTGATTTCAGAAATCACACAATTGAACTGTATCTGTCAATTACTGCTTCACTGGAATCAAGACGCACACGAGCAGCATATACAACACAGTGCTGAGGATCTCACACACTCATCTCTGAACCGACACTTACTCACACACAAAAACATAAGCAAAACCTCCAAAAAAAACTCCAGCTTTTGCCCCATCACTGCAACAATGTGGGAGTATTTTTAGTCAGCCTTCTTTGCAGAAACCTAGCTAGGTTATAATTACTGAGCGCTTTCTGACTGCCATGTGACAGAAGTACTATGGTAGAGCACTGGAGAGCCAAATATAGTCCTCGTACCCGGCAAGGAAAAAAAAAGAGAAAGACAAGAGGAAAAAAAAAAAAAAAACCACGGTGAAAAAAGATAACATTGATTAGCGAGTGACTGTCCAGATAATGCCTTCTCAAAAGGTTTGGGTGCAGTTTTCAGGACTACGGCTGTTAAACACAGACAAGCTGGGTTTCAAGTCCAGAGATGTCTGTGGTTTGTGCTGGTTTCTTCAATTTCCTCCCAGTTCTCTCCTGGCATCAGAAATGGTTATGTGATGTTTGTCACATTTGTGGATTTGAGGGCTTTGCTGTTCGGATGTGTACAGCACATATAAAAGGCAAATTATGATTTATTGTTAGTTGTTGGTATGAATTTATCGCAAAGGTTTCTGCTTTTTTTCCCCACTTTAAAGTCTCTTCAAAACCATCAAACCACATCAATCCAGCTGTAATTTTCTCATTTACCTTTTCATCCTCACACACTGACCCCCCCCCTCCCTATAAAAAGGCCTTTTACTATTCCATGACAGTTTGTTCTTAATTGGCAGGTTGAATAAAAAAACCTCCACTATTATCTTGTCTATTATAGTCGCTCTCTTTCTGTCTGCAGGGCTGGGTTGTCTCTGTATTTAGCCAAAACACATTGTACTCGTCCTGCGGGCCAGTCTGAGTTGCTATGTATAGGCTTTGTTGTGGACAGTATCACTTGACTTGGCCTAGTCTTTCTGTGTTGTTGGCCTCATCTTTCCATAAAACACAGACACGGGCATGAATCCACACACACCAATATGTTGTGGGACAGTAGATTCAAGGGGTGGGGGCCTCAGGCTTCAGCCCCCACGTGGTCTGGTCCAGGTCACATGCTGCTGCCCATTGAGCAGAAAAAAGGGGCAGAGGAAAGATGGTGGTAGTAGTTGGGAGGCGGGGGCATTAAAAAATGCTTCATACTTGGGCTCGGGGACATGGGTCACCCAGCTCCACGGGGGCTTCTCCCTGAACCGGAGCACTGAAACAAGCTCTGTCCTCGTACCATTAGGATTGTCGCTTTCAGAGGCCACAACAAACAAACAAACAAACAAACCAGCCTAAATGCAAATAAAGCTACAAAAAAGAATAAAGTCCCCAACTGGAAAAGAAGAGAACCAAACGGCAACAATTTTTATTTAAACTTCAAAGTTTAACTGTAGATATAAAGACAACATACGTTCAAAAACAAGGAGACAGCTGCAAACGTGTGCAAATGTACAAAAACAGCAACAAGGCTGGAATGAAAGACCGGAAAAAAGTCCCCTCCAACAGACAAGCAACCTTCACACTAACTAACAGCGCCCAGCCTCATGTGCTCATTTGATAATTGGGTTGACTTTTTACAAATAGTGGACCATCTTTAATTAGCAGTTCAGAGGATCCGATCAATAGTTTCCATATTTTGAGCCGCTCAGGCCAGCATAATGGACTTTCACTTCAGTCTGCAACTGACTGGTGACAGCGCTTTAAAACTCACTGCTGGACACGGCGACAGCAGCATGTAGCCGGGACAGCTTCATTTAAATGTTTTTGTCAGGGCCTGTACATACATATTTACTGTAGTTCTGCTGCGGTTTATGGTAAGTTTGCCATGAACAAAGAGGAAAATTTAAAGTAACAATCGACAAGATAATATTGAAAAAAAGAAAAGAGCATTCAGGAAAAATTGATGCAGAGCAACATCGTACCGACCAAACTTTTTAACACACAACCTTGTGGAAGTGCAGAAACATGACAGTTATTACTGCTCATTACTAAATAAACAGACTGAAAGCAAATAAAACAGGATCAGCGAGTTAAATCTTGATCTATCTTGGATCTAGGGCTGCAACTTACAATCATTTTCATTATCGATTAATCTGCCTATTATTTTCTCTTCTAACCTCTTCAACACTTCGTCTATAAACTGAAAAAAACACAATATAATTTTTGATGTGTCTTGTTTTGTCAAAAACATATAATAAAGTAATCACAACAAAACTGGCCTATCGCACCACGCAGACTGTCGGCGGTATTGAGCCGGTGCAGCGCACGCGGCCGTGTACGGCAGGACAACGTGAAGGTGGAGCTGTGCAAGATCCTGGTCACCTGGTGGAAAGATCTGAGCCCCGGGTTCAACTCATCCATCCAAACAGGAACACTGTGCAGTTTGGGAGATGGATCTGAAACTAGACAAATCCATCAACGGCTCAGTGGGTACTTCCTAAATATAGGCGCAAGAACGGAGACACTCCTGAAAGTCAAACCAAATCTTGTGTAAACAAAAGTGCCTGCTTTATCTCAAGGCCGCCAATTCGCCTTCCAGGGCCGCATCAAGTCATGGTTTTGAAAGGTGTTGTATAAAAATGTAAAATACATTGTAATGCCCTTTTGTCTCTGCTCAGTGTCTACGTAGACCATTACATTACTTCTGCTTAAAATAGACTCAGCCCCCAAATTCAAGCTACAGTGGGAACACGGGGACTCTGTCAGGTCTGAGCCGTGTCCCATGTGGAGCTCTTGACTACAGCTCTCACGGTGAAATTGACTTATGGGTTTCTCTAAATAATATTGAGGCCCGGCATCGATACGCTATCTGTCAGCTGCTGAATTAGTCTGTGCCAAAAATAGAAAACCCAAGTAAAAATAGTCTAATCAACAATATTGAGCAGGTTTCAATTCTCTCACCCGTAAACAACCGCAGCCTCCATGTCAAATTAGTTGTTCCGCTTGGAAGTCAACCAGTGACCCAGTGAAAATTAGCTTTTCCTCTTTTTTCCTAATCAAAAGTCAATAACCAATGACTAATATCAGACAGGAGAGTCTACAGTATCAGTGCAGATTGCATAAGCCTGAACTGAGGCATGCTGGTGGTTAGAAATCTACACAGAAAGGAAATAAATTCTCTATTAAAACAACAACAGCAACAAACAGATGGTTAATTTCATTTTCAGTTCTTGTTTGAAGATTTCAAATATGCAGATTTCTCCATGTGAAATCCAGCCAGGACTCAGAGTGGTAAAGGCCTGTGTGCTGTTTGTGTAATTCTCAAACTGGCCTCCGGGTGGCATCCCTCCGCTCCTGCTGCACACTGCCTCTCTTCCACACTGACCCTGCCTGCTTTTAGCAGCTGGGTTCCCATGGCAACCCCAGTCGGTCCATACCACTCCTCTCTCTCCTCTCTCTCTCTCTCATTCTCTCTCTATCCCCCCGTCTCTTCCTAAGCCAGGCCACACTTGTATCCTTCCATTCCCAGACTATCCCATACATCAACACAAAGCAGCACCGTGCTCTGTGCTAGTTTTCTACATTGTTGTATGTGTGTCACTGTGTGTGTGTGTCTTTGGTGGGAGGGCACAGCAAATTCAGGCTTATGAAGACATTTTATTTTGAGTGCCACCGTCTCAAGCACACAACTAAAAATAAGTCACATTTTCAGAAAGGTTTGGGGGGGGGTGTAGTCAGTATAGCATTTAAAGAGACACAACTTGAGAGACGCAGGCTGATGAATTAGATGCACAGGGGTTATATGAGTTGAGGGCTGTACCATGGGGATAATTGATGTTATAAAGGATGTTACAAGCCACGGAGCAGTCAAAAGGAGTCCTGTGAGATGGGCACGGCTCCGGTAATGCACACTGGAAAATGACACTTTATGGTTGTGGCCGCTGCGAACTGTGGCGATGTTGTGACGGCTTTGAGCACACTGGGCTGCAGCGAGTTGACAAATTACCGAGGTGGTTCCTTCTTCCTTCTGTCACTTCTGTCACACCAGCAGATCAGGGGAAATGGATTTGGAGTGATTTGATGTGTTGGTGATTAGTGGGATTTCTATACAGAGTAATGAGTGTGCAGTGTCATCACTTTGCCAGCGAATAGGTGCGATTGGCAGCGGATCCACACGGTACTGCAGATTATCCAAATGGCTCCTTGTTAAAAGACAAACAAACACTAATCTCTGTACATTTTTTATTCGGTAAAATTCAATCCTGAACTAACAAAATCCACTCATGTACCACTTTCCATGTTTTTACTTCAAGCCTACACAGCTCTAATATATTCCAACTCTAACATCAAATCTACTTATTTAGTTGTAGAAATATTCGTTTCAGATCAACAAATTAGCAAAATGTTAGTGGAATCCAATAAAAACACGATTAGCATTAAGATCCTTTAAGTCAAGAAGTCTTTTTTACCATAACAAGAGAGCTGTATTTATTTGAATGCATGAGGTGATGACCTTGTATATTTAACAGTCCACATATAAAGTCAAACTCAGAAAAGTTGAGTAAGTTGGCAGTTTCAATCAGTTAGTTTCTTGTGTGATCTGTAAAATGTCAGAAAAGAGGGAAAAATACTCATCTCACACCCAAGGTCTTCAAATTTCTTGTTTTGTCTCACCAACAGTCAGAAACCAAAATATATATAGTCTACAATCACATACAACAAAGAAAAGCACCAAATCCTCACAGTCTAGAGGATAGAACAAGAAAATGTTTTTAATGGCAATGGTAATGGCATTTTTGCACTGAGAAAAAAAAATTAAAAGATTTGCTGGTTACCAAAATAGTTCCAGATTAACTTTCTGTTGATCGATAAACTTGTTTTGTGCTCCAGAAGTCAGAGAAGGATAAATTAGCATGAAACTTGCACAAAGGAGCATCTAAGTGTATTACGCCTTTGTTTAACCTGCAGCAGCTGTAAAAACATGTCAGGTGTGGACTAGAATTACATTTCTAAATAAATATTGCTTTAAAAGTACAGTGTCACTAATGAAGAACCACAACAGCGTGCAAAGAGGAACCGGATGTTCCCCTGACACAGCATATTCTTTAAGATGGGGTCCTTATCTATCTGCTCAGTACAGAGGAGCTGCAGAATCTCAGGTTAAGAATGACTACGACAATAAATCATCCAACCAAACCGCCTGACCACGGCTTGTGCTGGAGCCAAGTGTTTACTTAAGTTAGCCTCCGAGCTGCCTCCTCCGGCCTGGCCTGATGAAACAGCCAACAGCTCAAACTGTCTAGGCAAACAAACCGCTGTGACAGAAAAATATAAAAGGTTTCTATAAATAGCCTTGTGCCCCCTTCTGACCACATTCCACAGGAGGTGAAAGTTGAGGCTTGTTTGACTTGCAGCCGAGGTGGAGGGAGACCTTTTGCCTGGGTGTGGCTGGACACCGCTAACAGCTAGCCTCACAGCTAATCAGGGCCTACAGGCCTTCAACAACCTGAGCTACAAGCACACAACCAGGCCCAACTGTGAGCAGCCAGCCCCTCCTCCACCTCCCCACATGTGATACAAAACATGCTAATGTCAATGCTAAACACACGTGGTCATGTGCTTTTTGATGGATTTTGCACGGCTCCAAGTCTGCTGCCGCTGCTCGACTCTGATAGGCCGGCTCGGCAGCAACAGGGAGACAGTGTGGAGCTGGGAGCCCCTGTCATGATTAGACAGCAAAATGTCTCCTCGCGTGTCAAACCCCGCTTTGATCAATTCAACCCCTTCTCTCTCTCTCGTAGTGGCAGAAGTGGTTGAACTGAGAGAGAGTGTGTGTGTGTGTGTGTGTGTGTGTGTGCGTGTAGTAGTGGGGAGACAGAGCGAGCAGGAAAGCATATGGGTGCATTCATACACTTGCGATGATGTGTTTTATGTCGGGGCATTAAGAGAAGAGAAGGTATGGCCAGGCAGTGTGTAGTCTCTCTGTGTCTCTGTCTCTCTCTCTCACGCACGCACAGACACACACACAAAACCAACACAGAGGCGTTTTGTGTCTCACCTTCTGCTACTGACCTTCCCTTTGTTTACAGCGCATTGCCGGGATACTCCCTTTGATTCGGCTGCGCACACGTGACCCTCCGCCAGTTTCTGCTCTGCAGTGCTGCTGCTAAAAATAGCCTCAGCTTGCCCTGGCTCCACAGCTAGTTTACATAAGCTCTAAGGGGGGTGGAAGCGGAGGGGGAGAAAAGGGAGCGACAGAGGGGGGGAGAGGAGGGGGAGCCTCAGTGAAGAGAGAGAGAGAGAGAGAGAGAGAGAGAGGGAGGAGGAAGAGGAGGAGAGGTCTATGGACGACCATTCCACAATCTCTGAGCGGGGAACCTGCAGCGCCACTGCTGTCCTCCAGCAGTCTGTGCCTTTACACTCCTGGGCAACAGCAGGGTGTGTGTGTGTGAGAGTGAGAGAGAGAGAAAGGTATGTGTGCGTGTGTGTACTGTATGTGTAGTCGGCACACAGTAACAGACTCGCAGATATCTGCCATTCACCAGGCTCACTCCGTGGCTGTCCTTTAAAATGGACGCACATTTTAACCCAAAAATAAAAATCTATTTATAGATATGATTCCCCGTTCTTTAAGTGGAACATAAATTCCTGTTTCTTTTTTTTTTTCTGCAACACTGTACATATTAAATACCAGAGAAGCAAAACTAACATTAACATGAACCTGCAAACAACCTAAACATGACAAAGTTTTGCTAATTTTATATGAAATGCTTGCCACAAAAGAGAAAAAAGGCAACTGTGGTGATTTATTTTTTTAGTTTTAGTATTTTTTTTACATTTTGATCTGGATCAAGTTTCACATATGGCATTCAAAATGTATTTCTTTCTCCATGTAGTTGCTTTTAAATCCCGATCCAACTAATTGACTAAACTAAATACAGACAATCAGAGCCTCTGGTCTCTAGAAACAAAATAAAAACACACTGGCAGTGTAGCTAATCTTGTGACATGTAGCATGCTATGCTGGGCAGCTTTAGGCTCTCTTAACTGTTTCCAAATGCCCAGACAGGCCAAGAGCTGTCTACACCCAACATCCATGACTTTAAACTCCACAGCGCTTTTAAAACACTTACCGAACAAATGGAGAAAGACATTAATAGTTACAGTGACACTCAGGCTCTACAGTGAAACTTAAAGATGTTAAATGTTAAATGGAGGTTTACACACACACACACACACACACACACACACACACAAATACACAAATACTTTGGAAAAGGCTTCGTATAGGGAATGACGTGTTCTCATGTGCAACATCCTCTCTGCTGTCGCTTTCTGGCCTCAAGAGAGGACTGAACAGATAGATGAGGAGAGAGAGAGAGAGAGACAGGGGGAGACAGTGAGAGAGAGGGGGAGAGAGAGAGAGAGAAGAGAGAGAGAGGAGAGAGAGAGAGAGTCCCACAGGGGGAGATTCCAGAGGGCTCTAACAACCTTAAGGACAGTGGTTTGTGTAGATGGAGTCCCACTGAGCACCAGTAGATCAGATTCTACAGTTCAGCTCAAAACCACTCCCTCCTTTTCCTCAGAAATCATGCACACAAAACACACACACACATCTACGCACTCGCAGATATATTCAAACACACACACACTTCCATAGTGCCCCCTTTGATTATTCCTCAGTCAGCTGACAGCAGGGTCATCTGATTTTAGTGAGCGACACAAAGGTTTTTGTTAATCTGGATTAAAGCCTTTTATGATTCTTTTTGTGCAGTTAAACTTGAGTTGTGTTATAGTAAAAAATTGTGTTAACATCACTGATTCTCTGCTTTAAAAAGGCTAAAAAGGATGGACGACGAGTTTACCAGAAATAGAGGCTTGGTAAACTGAACTCATTTGAGAGGTTGTTTACTGAAAGTATGATATAGATAGATAGATATACTTTATTAATCCCAAACTGGGAAATTACCAGAAATTATATAAATTTACAAAAAGATGTAAACATTAATCAAAAGCACTTTTCTGAATTTTGAATTTTGTGCTGTTTTGAGGGTTGAATCTGAAATAAGGATTCTTTTTCACAAGTCATGTGGTTTAATGTCGTTTTTTTGTAGCACCGATTGACTTTTTGGAGCAAGCTGGTTGTGCATCATTTCTGTTTTAGGATCAAAGTTTGTGATGAAGAATCACACCAAACAAGCAATAAGTTGTTTCTGCTCCATACTTGGTCATCACTGTCATTCTGTTGTCTAATTGTTAAACAGGTATCCTTCTGATTGTCCACCAGATACTAACAGACTCTCAGCTTCATCCTTATTTAGATGCATACATTCAGATTGTGACTTCAGATTTCATTGTCAAACTATGCAAGGCCTAATCTGGACAAAACAAAATACGCGAAGGTTTAACATTATTCAAACACTGCTCTGGCTGCAGTGAAAGAAACATCCCAGCAAAAAAACAAAAACACCACATATTTCTTAACTTAATAACCGATGAGAGTTATTTAACTGAAGTATAAACACACAGATCAGTTCAGACATGAAGAGTCCAAAACAATCATCCTCGTCTCTTGGCATCATACCGTGTGCTTCAAGTCCGCTCAAACATTAAGAAACGAAGCAACTTATTGGTGACAGAAAAAAGCAGCAGTGACATGCAGCCAGTGTATAAATATCACTCTCTCGGGCTCTTCCGTGAACAGAAGAGGCTCCTTATTGAGGAGAGCCACTGTTTGCGAAGCGTAGCCCCTCTGTTTCTGTAGGCCCTTCAGGGGCCGGGGCTGGCTGACAATGGCGGCCATTCTTAGCACTTTACTGCCTCAGATGACTGTGTCAGAGGCCCCTAGGCTGGTGACAGAGTCCCGTGACCAGCACTACACCCCAGCCCCCGCCAAGGCAGAGAACCAGACCCAGCCTTGCATACGTCTGTCCGCAGTCCCATCTCCGGGACCCCCAGCTCCATCCTGGACCGACTGCACCACATCAGATTCTGATGCATTAAGTGAAAAACTGCAGTGATTTTTTTAAACCGAAACCTTTACAATTCCTATTTACAACTTCTTAAACCCAGAGAACAGCACATGTAGGATTTACAGGTTTTGGACATATTACTTCAAATTATTCAATTAATAAAAACACTGCTTAAGTCTATTATTTGTCAAATAATGGAAATAAATCCCTCCTAGTTGATTAACTGATAAACAGAATCAGTAATTTGGAACTATTTTGATAATCTATTCATTGCTTCTGCCCTTTCTATGCAACAAATATTGGTTGTGAACTCAGTTACAGCTTCCCCAGTCTGAAGATTTTCTGCTTTTCTCTGTTTTTATATCGTTGTAAATTAAATATGTTTAGGTTGTGGGCTGTCGAGACAAAAAAAGACTTTTAAAAGACATCACTTTGCACTGAGATACTATCGTGGATATTTTACACTCTTTTCTGACATTTTATAGATCAAACCACTCTAGTCCATCTACTAATTGAGAAAATAATTGGCAGATTTATCAAAGATGATAATAATCACTGGATGCAGCTTTCCTGTACTTCACTAATCCAAAGTGTGTGATGATGACACCCATTTTCCAATCCACCCTGAATAGGCCAAACTTCTCCTCAGTATTTGATCTTTGCCCCTTCTATTTAATCCTCATTTGGGTCAACGGCGATGGTGCCAAAAAGTGTGAATGTCTCTGGATGGCTGAGGCAAGAACAATCTGATATTTGTCTCAGTAAGAGGGGTGAGTCAGGGCCAAGTCTCGTCTTCCTGTATGTTCTGAATTCATGTGTTTATTTACTGGTGTGTGTGTGGTGTGATTACTATCAACTCTAGATGGGATTGTGGGGATTAATAACTGCAGAAGGATGATCATTTGGATAAAAAAAAAAAAAACTGGGACGTAAAAAAGCAGGGGTAACATTTACAGTAGGTAAACCAAAAACTAGCAGTTATTTATTTTATCAATCAATGTGCCACTTGTTGTTTTGATTAACTGATTAATTACCAGAAGATTGTGAAAAAGTCCAGCGCGATTTCAAACTGTTTGACTAATGTTCTGAAACCTTAAATTATTCAGTATACATCACATGTGGTGAAGAAACATCATATCCTTAAAACTGAGAGGCTGAAACAAGGACACGTTTGCCGCTGGAATTAATAATTAGTTGAAAATACATTTTTTGTCAATCGTTGCATTATTGCTTCATTATGGCTGCCAGATATTACAAAACATCGGCTAGGTTTTTCCAAATGTCATCATTCTTATCATTACAGGGCAGCATGTCTTTGCACCAACACAAGACGAGCTCCAGACCAACCAAGACTGCATCCAAAACTGGATAACAACCATCCACTACAAGAGGACATACTCAGCTTATGAACGCTGTCATATTTGCTGGCGTACTGCAACAAACACAACTACACAGACAAAAAAATAAATAAAAAAAACAGGAGGCCTGGCAGTTCAGATTTGCGTGTGAAAAAGTGTTTGATTTTGCCGTTGACACATCCAAGGCATTGCAATGGAACCAGCCTGCCGCAGCTGAAAATAGCTCATAATCAATCAACTGGCAGACACATATCTGTGCTCTTAAAACGTATAAATGTGCAATGCAGAGGGCAGATCGATGGGTGACAGGATTCCAAAAGCATCGATATGGACATGCTCTTTGGCATAACAAGCGCTCGCCATCGGCCCATACTTATTTCCTGTGCCTCTGTCCAGCGGGACGTCCAGCATTAGGCCTGCTGGAAAAAATATCAGCCAGTGGAGCAAGGTCTGTGAAGGACAACACAGACGAAATGGCAGAGGTATATAACCTGCCTTTGCAAAATCTAAATATCTAAGCAAATTTCCTTCCGCTGTGATCTCGTTTGATGGTTTTACGACAATATATCCATTGTGCTCGACTGTTAGCATGTCAAGCCAATCTGTTCCTCCCACAAACAGCCACATGTCAGCCAACTTCCTCTTTAATATGCTCCCCGAGTGACCGAAAGCACTGTTATCACATTTGTGATCGAAGACATGGCCTATAACACAAACACAAGACTCTGGAAGTTCAACACAAAATCATAAAAATAACGAGAAGAAGAGAGAGAAATTGTAGAGAACAAAAGTTAAAAACTACTACAGGATTAGAGGAGCGGGTTGAGTCAGAGCTAACAAGCTAACAGACAAACTATAAGTACTTTCTGAACTTTCTCATTCTCCAAACAATATAACGTGTTTGAATACAGCCCAGAGTCCAGAGTTGTGACCTCTGCTCCTTTACTTTCCACCCAGTTGGCTGCTGAAGCCGTCTACCACTGTTTCCCTACTTCCAGGAGAGTCAGTGAGAACAGTTAAGTGTAGTTTAGTCGTCATAATAACAATAATAGTGTGTGTGTGTGTGTGTGTGTGTGTGTGTGTGTGTGTGTACAGTACAGTATGCATGCGTGTGGGCCTTTACACACAGACAGGTCTACTGCCATGTAGGACAGAGTATCTACAAATGCCCTCCATCCACACAGTTCAAACAGAGGTTAAAACTGAGAGAGGAAGTAAACAAGAGGCAGCAGAGTCTGACAAATTCCAGACATCAATCACACACGTTGAAAACAGAGGCGTTTTGTGATGTTCTTGACGGTGTTCAAAATTAATTTCAAATGATAAAAAAATGAATAAACAATGGTTACCAAAAATTATGGTTAGTATTGAGATACGTGGGCTTTTTTTAATCAGTAAGTTTGAATTTTCATGTTATTTTGTGGTAGATTCACAGTACAGCACACACACACACACCTTCCGACAGACAAAGAAACGCACTCAAGCAACAAAACACAACAACTATCACACAACCGAGCTGCCGTTTAAGTTGGAAAAACCACAAAACCTCTGACGTGAAAAGTGAGAACCAAAACATTAGACTTGTACCATTATTAACCACAAGAAAACTGAAATAGCAGTTTGTACATTTTTACATCAAACCACATGAGGTTGAAACTTGCTATCATTCTTTTAATCAGTAATACACGTCTAAGCTAGATGAGGATTTATTGGCCAAACATAAAACTGCTCACTAGCTGTTAACCAATCGGGAGCAGCAGAGTGATGGCAAGAGAGGCATTGACAGGATGACGGCAAGATGGGCAGGAGAGAGATGCAATCAAATGCAGAAAAAAGTGAATGATACCGAAGAAGAGGAGGAGGTTGGAAACAGAGCGGTCAAGTGGGACTTAAAATAAACAATTAAACATCAGTCACTTGGCAGTATTTTGGATTTGGAAGAGCAGATACATCTTTTTTTTTTTCTTTTTTTTTTTTAAATGTGGGCTACTTAAAACATCATGTTCAAACCAATAAATGCATTCTAACACTAGGAAAGTCACATATAAACCACTCGATTTATATGCTGTATGCTTTTCGCTGTCTTCATTTTACTCTGTTAATGTTTACTCATGTCACAGGACAGCTGTATTTCCAGTGGTTCAGCTGGTTGCAAGCTTCAGTGCTTTCAGTCATTACAATATACAATATTCTCTCTGATTTCAACATGTACAGAAGACCACTGCATTTACAGAGTTGTAACAAGGAAGATGATTGTATGTGGTGTCGTTATGATACTGGAATACTGACTAAAATAAACACAAGATGCTTTTTTAACACGTTGTGCCTTCGTACTGCACACAGACTGACTCAGAGCAGCAAAGACAAACACAGGCCTTGGACTGTAACAGCTCCACCTTACAGATTCATGTGACTCTCCAACCATCACCTGACTATCTCTCCCTTTTCTATGGAAGCTGCTTTCAGGCAGGGCGACCAGGGAAGACTTGACCCGAAGTCAAATTTATGTTCAAGGAACGGAAGATATTCAGGAAGAGAGTACAGAGACTGTTTGTCTACGTGCTGTAACATCTTTAAAACATCTCAACGCTACACCCATGCAGCGCGGGCTCACAGTTCGCTGACAACAAGACAATATCCCAGTCACTGATAAAGTGTGCCTTTGACCGAACCCGGAGAGATAAAAGGGAGCCAACCTTTGGGATGGGAGGGAACAACTTCCAGCGGGCTGCACTCCTGAGTCTGTATCATGTACATGTCCTCATATTTACATGTGAATCCAGAGGCGAGTCAGAGAGGAAGCAGAAGGAGAGCAGTGTAATCAGTGAGTCACTTTGCATATCCAAACTTCCTTTTTACGGGCAGGAGAGGGGCCCTCCACCGAGTACAACCAGCACCCTGAGGTGGTCAAAGGTACTGTAGGAGCCCTCCAAACTGTCTGGGGCACCGTGCAAGGATGCATCGGTTTTTGCACCTTGCCAGAGTGCAGTTATCAGTATTTCCTAACTACAGTATCTGGAGTGCAATTGTATTAAGAAAAACTCTCTCAGATTGTAGGCAGAATCAAATCATGACCCACATAGCTTTTGTCCAGCCTTAGAGACACTGAAATTTAGTCTCTACAGGTACGTTATAACCATCACCAGCAATGAAATGAGAAACCCCAACTTTAACTACAGTATTATTACGTCTGTACAGACAAATATTACATAAATACAAATCCAAAGAACTCAACGGTTGGCTATTTTAATACAGGCCACACCAGGATTTGCATATTGCCATGGTGAAATATCAAACACGCTGACACGAGTAGATATATGTATAATTTTCCAAAGGACGAATACAAGTGCTGCTTGCCTTGCCACACCCAGAGTAAACATATCTCAGCCATATTCATATATGACATGACACCAGCACACACTGCAGCGCTTTCACCTCAAACACAACACAAAGAGGACGGACAAAGCGGGAGGTGACAACAGTTTACGGGCTGTAAAAAACAAAACGGCTCACTTGGCTTGTTCTCGAACAACAGGTTACATAATGTATGTAGTTATGAACGATCTTTTGTCAACCTGCAACCATCCAGAGCTCAGAATCACACCACGAAATGTTGTTTAAATTGTTTCAACTCACTATTGTGCACAGTCGATGAGCTGGTACTCATTGGACCTCTCGAAGCACGCCTTCACTCCTTCGTCGTCCCACAGCTTCTTTGCGTGATCAAAGAACTCCTGAGGAAAAGAGAGGGAGACATTAAGACAGACAACAGACAATAACCAGACAACAAAAAGTCTCAGAACAGTGTCATGATGTGAAAGTCAGAGGCCTTCAGGCTCACTGCACAGATGAAAAGTGCATACAAATACATTTAATTATGTACGTAGAGTTTCCTGAAAGTTTAAGTGTTAAAATGGTCACTAAAGGAAGCTAACACACAAAACCATGCCAACTTAATTGGCAGTATCTATGTCTGCATCATCTTAGCAGATTTTTTTGCAAACATACCGCAGAAAATACAGATGACTTCAGTAACAACAAGTGGCTTTAACTACAACTAAAACTACTCCCATGGCAACTAGACACCTAAATAATCAAACAAACAAACCAGTCCATGTTGTATATACATTCATCATTCAACACAGTGTCTCGTCAACAGCAAGTACCACACAAAGAGTAACATACAGTACATACACACATCTGCCCAACACAACCACTGTCTTCTGCTGTTGGTCACCGAGCTGTTTAGTTGGAGGACAGAGAGTAGCAGACTGCCTTACCCAACAAGTATTAGTAGTGTATTTTACTTAAAGGCATAGGTCAACATTTTGGGAAACACACCTATTTGCCTTCTTAACAGGATTTTCATGTACACAGTACACAGTACACAGTACACAGCACACAGTATATGGATGAATGTGTGTGTGTGTGTGTGTGTGTGTGTGGGGGGGGTGGGGGGGTGGGGGGTGTTGCCCTAACCTGACTCTGTCTATAGTGAGGAAACATGATTAATGACAAGTGCTGTAAGTATTTTCTGGTGAGCAACAGCCAGTGCCCCAGCACCGTGGGCAGACTGTTGTCAAAATGAGGTTGGCAGGTTTGTGCCATCCAACATGTGCAGGGAAATACACTAATACCTGTACTCACAAAGCCCATTTAGCAACCACAGCTGAAGCGACACTACAAGGACATGCTGGTGGGTATATAAACTGCTGTTCATCAAGAAATAGTTCCAGCAGGTAACAGTGCTGACAGGTGTATTTCTTCAACCTGAGCTCTAGATGTTTCCCATTGCTTCCAGTTTTTATGCTAAATACATCCCACCTCCAGCTACACACTTAATGCACAGACATCCATTGACAATGATATCAATATTTTTGTCTAACTCTGAGAGAAAGCAAACCAGCCCATTTTCAATTATGGTAATCGTGTTATATTTGTAGTATAAGTAGTTACTTGTGCTGAAAGCTACTTTCATACAAACTAGTAATTGCAAAGACAACAGCGATTCAGTCACAAATGGTCATATGAATTTGCTTCAAAGTGCTGGCCCACTATTTCTTAATTGTAAGACCGTCTCGTATGTTGCCTTAGGCCTTAACTACATAATTGTAGACCACACAGTTGAATGTAGCACTGTAGCAGCAGAAATACTGATTTCATATTTCCAAAAAAAAGTACCAGAAAAATCCATTTATTACTGCATACAGTAACAAGAGTACTTTCAATTAGTTACTTTATACCTCTGAGTGATTTGAGTTCACACTGACTTCCTCGATATCAAACATTTGTTAAATTTAAACTCTTAACTTCCTGGTCACAAGCTCTCTTCTCTAAACTGTAAGCTAAAGCCTCAAATGTGGTACACTTGGATACCATGGCTTAAGTGCGAACAAATTCAGAAAACACTAATGAAACACTAATGACATGTCCTACAATAGACAAATATAACCTGCACTGCTTCTGTACAAAGTCCATCCACAGGCACCATGCCGTTAATGACTATATGTAGAGGTAGACCCATCTTATCAATGACTTTGAGACATTTCCCAGGACTCTCTGTGTGCCCTAAACAAAAGATGATGGGGCTAATATCCCTCGTCGACTCCTGTGCACATGTCTTTCAGATGGGCTCCTCCTCTAGCCTGGAACTACCACATGACTCTCTGCACTCAGCACTGGGCTCTGCGCTCTGACTGGAGAGAGGGTGAAAGTAGCCCCGAACCAGAGAGAGAGAGGGAGAGAAGGAGCCTGATAAATGATCACATGCTCCGGGAGATCTCCTCTCGGCAGATCCGGTGATTAAGTTCAACATGGAGGAAATCCACTGATCCAGTCCATAGAAGTCTCACACAGAGAGAGAGAGACATTAACATTTGTTTACTTTTTTTTTGTTATATAGGCTCACACTTCAGACACAAGTCAGGACTAACTAACCTAAACACTGATACTATCATGTTAGCTGAGTACGAGCGCGGCCTGTATATCAAAACGTAACACCAAAAGATGATACATCAGAACGTCATTTTGAATTTTACAACCATGGTTCAGTTTTTCTGCAACACCAACCTCCTGATTAACAAAGAAAATGGGGCCATATTTGCTCTCTCGTCTGTTATTTGCCTCTACCTCTGTTGCAGTTAAACTTCACCTCAACTAATATCAATAAGATTCAACAGCACTGATTACATTCTTCTGCTTTTAGGTCTGGGCCATTTTTTTTTCTTTTTTCTTTTCTTTTCTTTTTTTTTTTTTTTTTTTTTTTTTTTTTAAACACCAGCAGATGTCGAAAGGGGTCTAAAAACTCAAAGAAGGGCCCTGACAGAACTCACAAGTGTTGGTGGGACTCTGGATGGAGGGACAAGGGGTAGAGGGTGGAAGGGGCAGAGCGAGGGGGGGAGAAAAAAAAAAAAAGCAGTATGGTCCTCAGGGCTCTTTTCCACAGAGGCGTGTGACACTGGGCCTTTGAATAAATGCAGTGTGTGCTGCAGTGCCCTACAGAGGAACTGATAACACAGAAAGAGACCAGGAGGGAATTTGCTTTAACACAAGCTTTTTTAACTCTTTCCTGTGCTCGTCCCAGTCCGGTCCCCCTCCATCGCCAGCCACGAGATGCTGACTCTCTGGCGGCTCCACTAGGACTGACTCTCAGTCCAGCCTTTGGTTTCGATGCTAATCAAGTTGGGTGTGTGATGTAATATTTCACTTGAATCATATAGGTCAGGCTGACACAGAGAACAAAATGGCCTAAATCTGATTTGACTTAGCAAAACAAAGTTGTGGAGCAAATGGCTCGCATCTTCCGTCACGAGGGGACACCAGAAATTCCTTTGGGTGAAGTTTTGAAGAGACCTTTGGCCCCGGAGCGAAATGTACAGCAGCAGCCACTAAACTCAAATCCCTCCATACATAGGCAGCCAGACAACCAGCTGGCTCCTCAGCAAAACCATCATCGCCACATTTATTGGATTTGAATAGAATATCTGTGTTAGATAACAGTCAGCCAGCACAGAGAGACCTGACTTTCATGGGTTACTTCGGTTAAAAAGAGTACAGACAAATTTAGCAAAAAAAAAAAAGAGAGGAGAGAGAGAGAGAGAGAGAAAGCAAAGGAGAGAGAGAGCGACTATTCGAGGAGACCGTACGGCTCCAAAAAGCGGAGCAGCCCTCTGTGCCACCCTTTGCCCCACATTACGGATCTTCAAGTAATCAATTAGGGGAACAACAGAACTTCCAGGACTGTTCATCACGGAAGAAATCACAGAGAAGCTACCAATGCGGGAATGCTGTGGAGGTGTTGCCCTTCATGGACAGAGGAGGCCATGTTCCTTAATAGAGAGACATAATTATTGGTTGGCCAGTAAACTGACATCCGGACAATGTTAAATAAAGTTGCTAATGTGCATAAGTTTAGCCCCGGTGTGGGATTTAAACCATTCATCAGTACAGTAGTTGTGCACCCGAACACAAAAATAGACTAGTTGAGCTTTGGGTGGGGCTGGACATAACATGAAGCTCACCTTCCACAATAGACTGTAATTCATATCTCGAAGGGGAAAAAAACGCAGGAACAAACTTTTGTGGGCCTAATCCTTGTCTTTTTTGTTGAGAGTGTATATGAATAATAATAGGTCTCAAATGTTGCTCTACAGTTCCTGTGACCTGCTTGGCTTAGCATCGAATGGACAGGATTACATGTGGGCTTTAACATATCCAAGGGAGAGAAGGCTACATGGTGTTGAGAAAAAAAAAGCGGCCGGGGCTCATTTGAATTTGCTCCACTTCAGTCATCGGACACTGTCAGGCAGCTAGCATAGCTACCGCAGTGGCATTTGTTTCCATTTGCATAGAAGACTGTTTGTATCTGTGCTCCCTTTTCCATGGCCCTACTGTTATCCCAAGCTACCGTACGGAAAGGTTTTAAAAAGAAAAGGGATGCTTTGATGATAAAGAGTAAAGGCCAATGAAAATAAGCCTGTTGATTTGCATGTACGACAAGGGGAAACTATTGCCTTAAAAAAAGTTCCCAGTCATGAAGATGAAGACCAAAAAAAATGCCCAAAATCTAATATGTGGATAAGTACTTTAAGAGCGCGTCACACTTTTTGTTGTTAGGAGGCATATATGTCATTTTCATGCTCTATCTGTAATATAACCAGCCTAATATAGACGTGTTTGCTGTAACATCTACAGTAACATACAAAAACCACACACAGAGATTTCCATCCCTTGATCAGAGACACCAACTTCACCAACACCACCCTCATGAGACCATGAAGCAGCCACAGTTCTGCTGCGTGACGCCTTCCTGTTGGACTAACCAGAAACAGCACACCTCAACCTCTCAGGTCCACTTCTCTAAACTGGAAGACATCATCACGTCAAATTACAATGCCCAATGGTCATCTAACTTAATCAACAACACCATTATATCAATTGTTACTGCAAAACTGACAACTTTAAATATAACAAGAGGGTGAGACCAGCCTTCACCACACAGAGGACACAGCGGCCAAAACTTATCATATTTATCACATTAGAAGGTGGAGAAAAGACACAAAGTTTTTTGCTTTGACTAAATCCAAAATAAAATCAAAAACTGTTCTTAGCAGGAAATGTGTGGGAAGACTTTGGAGAATCTCTATGCAGTTAAGTATTTAGTCATTCAAGGTAATTTTGAGCATGATGATTTCATTAAGAAAATTTTAGCCAATTTGAGTCGAATAACTGATTGGACAATTCCTAGAAAACAGTTTTAATAATTATGTATTATGAATTATTTCACCTATTTCTCCCGCCAATAAATGTCTGCATGACTGCAGTTAATTTCATAAAATGAGTATTTGAAGAAATCTCTGAAACAAGAATGTTTAAAAATGTTTAGGCATGATACAGACAAAACAATCAAATCAAGGAAACAATTGGCAGATTAGCTGATGATAAGAATAATCTATAGTTGCAGCTCTAGTAAAAACTTTCATACTATTACAACCAAAGCTTCTACAATCACTCTCTCCACCTATACTTATACAGAAAGTCATTCATGGAAATGCAGGAAGTCAAAACTGATCACCTACTTCTTCCTCCCATCCACAGCGATAATTTTATCACGAAACAACTACTAAACTTGTGCACTGAAGATTGTGTTCATCAACAGAAGATTTGCCTTTCAAATTACAGTTTGAAATCAATGAACTTGCCTCACCACGACATCACCTCTTCAAAAGTTTCCAGGTGCGACGTACTTCCACATTTCACAACGGCGCCAACAGGTGAAAGCCACAGGTTACTGATTGGCCTTGTTCGTGCGCTGCTGTATTGGATATCATGCCTGGTGGCACTAAGTGACAATGTAGTGGTGACACTGACGGCACAAGTGAAGCCTGAGACTGATGACAAGCCCAGACACTCCAAACAGAGCCATGTTGTTCCCTTTGGCCTGGCCGGGCCTGGGAACTCGACGCTGGCTCTCCCCATGGCCCCGGCCCTCACACAACACAACACCACTGCAGCCCCGCTCATACTAGCTCTCACTGTGGGCCCCAACAAGAAATTAGCGCAAAGTCCTTTTAATGGATGCTCTTGTGATACACCATTAAGCGAAGTTGATAAAAGAAAGGCTGGGAAACATCATGCAAAGATGCAACTGCAAGAGCCGCCAAACAAAGCAAGTGCCCGCTCCACAGAGCCTCAAATACAGGCTAGAGTTTGAGGCCTTGTTAGTCATATGCCATATTGTGGCTAAGAGATAAAACAAATAAAATCATTCCTCTTTATATTTCTCCATATGGTGAACAATATAAGGCTGCAACTAACAATGACTCTCATCGCTGATTTAAAAAAGTAGTTTAAATGTCCATCAAAATGTCTTTAAGCCCAAGGTGCCATCTTCAAACGCCTCGCGTTACCAGACCAACAGTCCAAAATGATCAAAAAAGTTGCCAATAATGTTCATCAATTAACAGATTAATAGTTTCAACTCTAAAAACAAGCCTTTGTATATTAAAGAAACATTTGAAACTTTTAAATAGCTTAGTAGCTGAGTAACAACATGATGGGAACAGGGATCAGTCATCTCCAATGCAACCAACAGCAGAAGTGCCGATCAATACACCAAAAGGAGATTAACCCTGTACTTGATCCTTACATAACAGCAAATTTTCTGTTTGGTTCCCGTCAAAGCCCAAACTGTATAAACCAAAAACCTAAATACTCAAACCTCAGAGAGTCTGTATTAATTTGTCATTCCTGTTTTGCTGCACTTCCGGCATCAGACAAGGAGCACTATAAAAATGATGTAAAGAATGATCTACATTTCCAAACACATGACCTCACACTATCGAATAGCTGATCGTACACCAAAAAGAATCCCATGTGCTCCAACCTGTGTTCAAATCCACATATGGTGCATCTTTCTCCAGCTATGATAGAGGGGATCGAACATTCAACAGACACTGGAACCTGTCGACTATTGATTTCACACAAGTTAGCTGAAATTTCCATTGTTAAAAAGATCCCACCATGTCATAAAGAAAGAGTAAATTGAAGAAAAGAGGCAACATTAGGTCTGTTACAGCATAAATTACATCAGTGCTTTTTCAGAAAGATCTACATTTTTGACCAAAGCAGTAAATACTCTCATCACATACCATATGACACAAACACACATTTAGAAAGACACATATGTACTATACAAGCCTCTCGCACACATATTGACATCTGCACACACACAAACACAGAAACTTAATGAACATCTTACCTGTGAATAGTCAAAGTCAGAGAGAGGTGCTATACTTTTGATGTATTCGATTCTGAATTGGTCCTCTGGGTTGGCTAGCGGGACTGGGGGTATTAAAGTGCTCATCGCAGACACTATAGTCTGCAAAGCAGAAGTTGTGTGAGAGAGAAAAAAAAAAAAAAAAGCATTAAGCAGGATGAATACAGGAAAACAAATCTGTAAGCCTGTATAATAATCAGTAAAATGGGATTGCAGTGGGATTCAGTGGAACAACAGAGACATTCGGGGAAGCGATACAGATGACACTCACCACTATGGCATCCTTTACGTTTTTCCGAATATCTTGGATTTTCTGTTTCTTTTCTCTGCATGAAAGAGGACAAAACAGACGTGTGAGGCCACGGTTTACGAAAACATCAACCACAGCAGACCACAAAAAGATTTATCATCAAGGTGGTTGTGAGTAAGACACAGGTTACTGCCAGGTTATACCATATTTGGATACAATTATGCATACAGTACAGGTGTTAGCTGGAAGTATGCACCAGTGGAAGGCAGGTTACTTTGAAATGCAGCATGTCGTTGGGCAAAACGCAAAAATAAAGGGATATGATGTGCTGTAGTCATTTCTTCATCTTAAAAATGCTAAATTATGCCCCCTCTCCTCTGAAAATTGACCCTCCTTGTGGGTAAATCCTGCGAATTTACATGTACAGATGATTTTTAATACAGTTACAGGACTCTGGCACGTACTGGGCCTGTTTAAAATAGACCACTGGCAAGATCAATGCCATGCAAGGCCTTGCAGCAAAACAAATCATCAATAGGCCCGTGTCGATCGCAACCTTTCACCCTCTCACATGAAACAGGAAACAGTGAATTTATTTGGCACACGTATGATAGCCGTGCATGTGGACGAAAAGGGAGGAGGAAAAAGGAGAGAGAGGAGGAAGGAGGAGGAGGAGAAGAGGAGAAGAGGAGAGGAGGAGGAGGGGAGAAGATATTAGCTGCTTTGCATGGGATACTGGGCCCAACAGGCGCTGCAGTGCCTGGGGAGAAAAAAAATCACAGGCTGTATATCCTGGACAGTGTTATTCATGAAGAGAAAGGGCTGTCACAATAAAAAAAAATAGGCATTAACGTGATTTTTTTTTTTTTTTGAGGCGTCAATGTGGCTATTTTTAATGAGAAGTGTACTGAATAGCACTCACTCCGCGTTGAAGCCGTTGACGTGTAGGATCCTCATCTGCTTCACAATGGTGCTTTTTCCGGACTCTCCCGCACCTTCGAAAACAGACCCAGCAAAAAAAAAAAAAAAAGAAGAAAAAAAAAAACACGTAAATACACGAACATAGCGAACAAACACACCCGGGTAGCCTAGCCTTTTAAAATATGTATGTTTTTTTTTGTTGTTGTTGTTGGGAGGTGGAGGGGGACGACGACACACGAAGCCAAGCTAATTGTAGGCTCTTCCATCAATATCCACCCCCATGACATATTATTGCAAGCGCTGTCAAACGGGGCTACGTGTTCGGTAAACGAAAGGGATTAGCTCACATTTCACACGGCCAACGCGTATATTAAAACACACACAGAGGAAAAAGCCCAGCCTTACCCAGTAATAAGAGCCTGTGTGTGGCTTTGTACGCTTGTCTCTCCTTCTGCAGCTGCTTTTCTATCTTTTTATTAGCCTCTCGTTGTGCCTTTTCGTCGATGCGTTGATCTTCAGTCTTGCTGTTGCCCAAACAACCCATCTTCCGTCGCCCTAACCCTTCCTTGTGGAATCGTGAAAAAAATATATAAAAATAACACCCCGTTGATATTGTGTGTTTGTAGGGGGGAGGGGAGGGTTAAAAAAGAGGAATAACAGAGGAATGGGTCTACTGTAAAATAAAAAAAAATTAAAAAAAGGGGAAAAATCTCTGCGAGGCTTCTCCGTCGGAGGGAGGAATATGCTCCCCGTTACAATTCCGCTTTAGCCGCAGCCAACCGTCATCCAAACCGTCGGTTAGCTCAACAACCGACGAGGAACGACGACTCGGTTCAGCGAAGAAATATCAAAAATACATATAAATAACGAGAGAGAGAGGGTTTTCTGTTTCTGTGGGGAATCCAGTCAACTGTTCCTATCGCGTCTCCGACCCCTCTCTTCTCTCAGTATGTGTTTTTTTTCTATCTGAATTTCTATCAGTGTTTTCTGTCTCTTTAACTCAGCACTGCCTCTCTCTGTGGCTCCAGGAAGTAGCCGCGGACCGTGGAGGTGGAAAACAAACCCGCGTTAGACTGTGGCGTTAACGACCCGCACCGACAGAGCATTTTATAAAAGGGAGAGGAGATCATGCCCGTTTTTTTTTTTAAGTCCCACTTCGCTGGTCCCTGCTATCAAACTGATTGGCAAAAGGGGTGGAAACCCGGACGCCTCTGTGCTGCTTTACAGAGGGGCTGGGTCTGCTGAGCTGCCTGGCCTCCATACGGCGAAATGACCCAAACTGGCAACCCGAACTGGCAACCCGTTTACAGAGTGTGCGTCTGAGGACTTTGTACAGTGCAGGCAGAGCTGGGAGAGTTGACTACATGATTTACTTTAACGAGAGGAAGGATAACATGCTATAAAATACTTCATCAGAGGTAAAAGTCCTGTATTCAAAATGTTACATTGGTAAAAGGAGTAATACCACAGTCTGCTCTCAATGTTACTCAAGCAAGAGGAGGAATACCACAGTACAAAATACTTATTACAAGTAAAATACTGTATTTAAAATGTTACATTTGTAAAGGAAAGTAATACTACAGTGTATTCTGAATGTTACTAAAGTAAGAGGAGGAGTGTCAGAGTATAAAATACTTACAGGTAAAAGTACTGTTACATTCATAAGAAGACTAATACCATCGTCTGTTCTCAGTGTTACTCAAGTAAAATAATATCATATAATAAAATAGTCATTTTCAATATAGTGTTAATAGTATAAAATACTTCATTACAAGTGTTACATTAGTAAAAGGATTAATACCCGATTCTATTCTGACAAGTAAGAGGAGGAATACCATAGTATTAAATACCTCATTACAAGTAAAAGTATTGTATTCAATGTGTTACTTTATTAATAGGAGTTATACTGTAGTCTATTCAATATGTTACCCAAGTAAAAGGACTTGAATCGTGGTATAAAATACACCAATAAGTAAAGAAATTCTTAAGTAAAAAGTGTTACTCAAGTACAGAAGTATTATCATCAAAATGTACTTAAAGTATAAAAAATATGTAGTAATACCATGTTCTGAAATACTTTAGTACAAGTAAGAAGTCCTGAATTCAAAATATGATTTAAGCAACAGTAAAGAATACATCAAATTCATTATTATCAGCAAAATATAATCAAAGCGAAAGTAATAGTATTCATTATGCAAAATGGCTTTTTAGCTTGTTATACGTTTGTTTTTGTTGTTGTTATTAATTTTATCACAAATACAAGCAAGAGCATGCCAATGTTGTAAAATGTAAAGAGTACCTATCGTCTCAAATAAATGTGAGTAAAAAGTACAGTAATTTCCTCTAAAATGTAATGGGGTACAAGTATAAATTCACATAAATGAGCAATACTGTACTTAAATACAGTGCTTGAGTAAATGTACTCAGTAACATTCCACCTCTGATTACAGGGGGTGGATCATAATCATAATCATAATCGTCCTACAGAGAATGAGGAGTACTAGTAGGTGGTGGGGGAAGTACTAAGATTCTTTACTAAACTTAAAATAGTAATACCACAATTAAAAATATATTCTGTGGTTTTGCCTAAGTAAAGATACAGAGGTATAAATAACAACATAATCAATTTAAAAATAGATTTACTTAAGTACAAGTACCTTAAAATTGTACTTAAGTACAGTACTTTAGTAAATGTACTTACAGTATTGTGCTGCATCATATCATATAAGCATATCATGCATTTTAATGTAAAAAGCAGTGGTGGGATGTTACTTAGTTCTCTTCTATACTCAGTTACTGTACTTAAGTACAATTTTGAGGTACTTGTACTTACTTGAGTATTTCCAATGAATGCCAGTTAATACGTCTACTCCACTACATTTAACAGGGAAATAATGTACTTTTTACTCCACTACATTTAACCAGCAGCATCAGTTACTTGACAAATTAAGATTTTCTAAACAAAAAATATGATGTATTTGTGCAGTTTTTCTACTTCTAAGAATCTGAACACCACAGAATAAAAGCACCACTCTGTAAAAGTACTCTACCTACATTCAAGATATTACTTGTGTAAAGGTATTAAGAGCAAAAGGACTCAGTACACTGTGTATTATCTTATTGGAATATTATTACTGATATTACTGATTACTGACACATTAACACATCAGCAGGATATCAGTGTTATAGCTGGTACAGGTGTAGCTCATTTGAGCTACTTTATACACACTTTATATCTGTAGTATTACATCATATTTCATATATTGATTGTATGTTAAAGTAAAATATTAATCCTACTAACTTCAGCTCTCCAGTAAATGTAGTGGAGTAAAAAGTACAATATTTTCACCTGAAATGTAGTGAGACTAGAAGTGTAAAGTAGCATAAAGCTGTACCACTTGTGTACCTGAGTAACTTTTCAGTATGGCCTTTAAACACAAAGACTAGTTTACAGTCAGTATAATGTAATTCATGAAAAGGGGGACAATACTAGTTGTAATTTACAAAATCGTATTCAATAACATAACACACTCTGGTGCACATTTGATTATAATATAATCATAATTACATATTTCTTATAATAATTGTGTACTCGTGAAAAAAATATGTGTACCTACAATGTAATGGAGTATTTTCACATTGTTGTATTACAACTTTTACTTCAGTAAAGGATATGAGTGTTCCTTTCCCCACTGCAGTAAAGACAATAAATCAACAAAATTCCTCTCAAACAGGGTTTTTCACCTAATATGTGTCTATTTCAGGCATGCCCATCAAACTATGATTCGTCTGTGACGAGTGATTATCAAACTCGGGTCCGGTAAAGGGTTGCAGGACTTTCTTCTGATCTTAGCCTACTTCTTTTGAATTCAGACTAATATGACCTCTTCAAACCTATAAAACAGCTGATGGTAACTTGTAGACATTTACAAACAGTGACAAGTGGTGGCATAGAGGTTTGTTTTTAAGGGGGGGGGCAGAAGTCACAAGCCAAAAGCATTGTGAGCAACTGCTATAGATCATGCATCATACAGCGCCTTGACATGGACTGGACTCAATCTTTAATCTGCTTATGTACCCTTGAGCAAGACACAAAGCAAAACTGTCTATCTGAAATATACTTTTCTTGTTACTCAACTGACCAAACATAGCAAATCATTCAAAATATTGTAGCAAATTTTTAATCTATACACATCATCGTACTGTGGGAGATAAAAATGGCATTTAATCTGATTGGGGTCACCATAAAGTCATCATCAGGCCTGCCACAGAAATACACTAAGTCCCAACAGGTAGTACAAGAATATTATAGTAATAATTAAAACACTAAAAAATAAATACCATTAAGTATGACAAGGTTTACAAAAAAAAACTCCACATCTGTTTTCTACTAGTAACTACGAGTAACTAATAAACTAATACAACTGTCTCACACATGTCCCAGTTTTGCCAATAAGAGAAATGTGCCAACAAATATTATGCTAACTTTTATCAGAAATGTTTACCTGCCAAAGACTGTGAAATAAATGTCACTTTAAACTATAAACCACTACAGATACATAATGAAAGAATTGTCCCAGCTACCTTTCACCTGAAACTTTTCATACAGTCACAGACAAATTAATCCTCTTTATGTTAAACTATGTATGTTAATACTATTTGATGATGTTTCATTTCATTGTGCCAAAAAAAGGCACAAAATGCATCCCCACAATTCAAGTCAGTAAGGAGGAAATAGAAGTGCTGTCACTGTTGTGTGCACTGTGTGACATTTAGGTTCAGCTCTCTGTGGCTTCCTCTCAACCAGGCCGACATGAGGTGTGGGGGTTTTTCACTAACCAGCGCTGCGCCTTCACATTCACTGCCGCTGTGCTTCTTGTAGGTAACAGCAGCAGTCTTATTCTGTAACATCTCTGGCAGTCATGTGTGCATGTGTGTGACAGAGAAGGAAGTCGTCTCATTCAACAGCACAACTCTGCAGGCCTGGCCTTCACTTCGAGCTAACGCTAGGCTAACATGCAACCACACACTGCTGCATCCAGATCAGGAAACAGATAGTACTCGCAGACATGCTTTACTCTTATGTTACAGGTGCTCACAGAAGCGGCCGGGAGTTATTATTTGCGCTACGTGTGACAGGCAGTGTGCTGTTTTTGTGTCCATTATTCAAATACAATGCAAATACTTGTTTCCTGAGTGCAACAAAGTTGTGCAGCATGCAAATCGCAACTGGAACCCTCGCTTCACCTACAGCGGTGTGAGAATATTACCGCCACCGCCGACCCCTCCACCCACCCTTGCCGAAAAGGAAAAGAAAAAAAAAAAAAAAGATCCTGCCTCAGAGCGCAAGGTCAAAACAAGTGACTGGCCCACATCACTCTCTAGTGGTTAGAGGCAGCACAGCATACGTGCTGCTGTCGGCTCAATGTGAGCTGCACAGAATCAGGTTTTGCTGCATAAATTATCGTCCTTTTTTAGGAAGTATGATGTTTATGTTTCACTCGCTGTAACTTCCTCTTCACTAAGAATAAAAGGTGTGTGTGTTGTTTAAGGTCTGACTTCTCAACAGCCAATACTGCACATTTCTTTCAAAGACCACGTCCACTCTGCAATGTGTTTTGCTTATTCTTACTTCACTTTAAGCTTCACTGTGCAGAGTTTGTTGTTTGAAGGCTGATTTCAAATTCATCTGCTAATCTAAGATCAACATGTGGACATTTTAACAGCGTTAAATGACACTGCAACTAGCCTGGAAGCAAGTCATGGGTCAATATGCAACTTACACAAGTATGAAACTTAAAATATTTAGTGCCCATACACTGAGAATTGACTATTTAGTGAGGTAGGAGACATCTTGTGTCCATAATTTAAACCTGCAGCTGTTAATATAAACAATATCTGTATAAATTCTGGATTCTTCAATGAGGAGTAAATGTAAATGTGCACATTTTTAGCAATGCACTGAAACTTTCTTGTGTGGAGCTTTAAAACATTTTTTTTTTTTTACAATATTTCTAAGAAGTAGTAGCGGTTATGTATGTGTATTAGTATGTGTGCATATGCAGTGTTGGGAGAAGCATTCAGATCCTTTTACTCAAGCACTCACAGCAACACAACTATCTAAAAATACCCTAGGACAAGTAAATTCTGTTTTCAGAAACAGACAAAGATGTTTTTACTATTTTCAGACTGATAGTGGACCTGCACTGCAAAATGGCAACCACACCCTGCCAGCGTAAGGCCCTTAAAAACAGCTGCTAATCAATGGCCAAGTCTCAACAACACACTGAAATACAAGAGGCTCCACGAGTTGTTGCACTTGAATAAATACATTAAATACAATCAAATACACGGTCTTTGTGGCTGGGCGAAGATTATAGCAGCCAGCGAACTGTTACAATAAATTTAACACTATCTGACACTTAAAAGAGTTCTTTTCCATATATAAATCTCGTACACTTATTTACTAGCCCCGGCTATAATTGAGAAAACAGGGCACACATCCAAATGATATCCGGCTAAATTTAGCCTCCCTGCATTTTTTTTCTGAAGACGGAGAGAAGTTTATAGCACTCTTTTTAGGGACGGAGGCTCTTGATAAAGGGTAAATGATACAGTAAGCAAAACCTGGAGTGCAAACGCGGTCCAATGTCCTTCTGGTGTGGCGTGGCTCACTTTGATTCAGCTGATACAAGTGTCTGCTATCAGTGTCATAAATATGACAATAACTCATACTCCAGTACCTCCTGTTGGGCATTACAGTAACTCTGTGCAGTTCGTAACAAAGTTCAGCGGTGGTCAATGATAAAACCCATTCAGACAGAAGCAAAGTTCACCTGACTGTACTCGCATTCAGAGGTGAGGCCTTACAGGGCCGTACACTCTGCTGCGTGCTTCAGCGGATGAGAAAGATTTTCCAAAATATGGCTTCGCATGCAGAATGGTTGCGCAAAAAAAAAGGGGGGGGGGACAAAACCTGACAAAACATGAGTATCAGTGACTTCCAACAAACTGTTCATTGGCCTGCCTACCTCATTTCAGCCTGTCGAGTGTGCTACATAGCTAGCAGCGTGTTTTCAAGCTCATGAAGGGTGATAAGGCCGAGATATGAAACAACCAGTCATCTAGGAAAGCTGTAACAGATATTATCACAGGCCAGTACAGAATCTGATCCAAGAGACCTAACAATAAAGTGACTTCCTTTCCAAGAAATAATAGGAACTTGCCAGTTCCCATCCCCGTATTCCTGTATTCATGTACTTAAGCCTAAAGGAACTCTATTAAAAGATTGCTGATTTTCTGAATTGTTCTCTGGTTGAACACGTTTATTAAAGACTTTGTTGTGGCAAGAGTTTTGAAACTTACAGTGCCGGTGTCCATATTAAGTGAAAATCTTTCGTTCACAGCTGTAACACTTTGAAAATGAAATATATCACATACTTGCCTTCACATGTCTAAAACACAAGCGGACGAAAGGAAGGAAACTGAACTCCGGTGGTCACATCACAACTCTGCCTTGTTTTAATCAACATGAACCATCTTGCTCTGCGATGAAAGGATGGTTGGAGGATCTGTTTAATATGGAGAGAGCAGTTGGCTGTCTTAAAGACAGGAGCCTGGACAGACACTGGGACATGGTCAGAAACGTTTGGGGGATTTAATTTAAGATTTATTTATGTTACACCATCAGTTACGTATAAATTTGGGCTGCAACTAAAATTTATTTTCATTATCAAAGGCTGAATTATTTATTATTATTGTCTTGATTAATCTATTGTTTTTTTGGGTCCATAAATTTTAAGAATATAGTGAAAAATGTTCCTGTGCAAAGCAAGTACATATCTTTACATTTGAAAAGCCGGAACAAGTGAGGGCATGTTTGCTTAATCACACGGTCGTTTCAGCTCTGCTATAAATTTAATTATGTTATGCACCCTGTTAACCCTTTTAAAGTCATGTCCTCTTTGTTATACGATCACTCTGTGTTTTACAAATTAAAGCAAAAAAAAATCTTACATGGCTGTTACAAATTCAGGCTTCCAATCAGGTCACTTTACTCTGAAAGATTTCATTTATAAAGGCTGCAAATCAGCAGGTTTACTGCACCTAATTTGAATTAAAGATATATAATTTGCATAATGTTTGTATATATTTGTAATAGTTATTGTATATATTGCATAACTTAAATTGTCCTGTAAGTCAGAAATGAGAATTAGTTTTGATGTCCAGTAAACAACTATACTTTTAACGAGTCGTGTTGTATTTCTACAGCACCAAGAACGTGAACCGTCCTGTATCTGAAAACAAAACCTTCAAACTGAACAACAGGAGACTCTTATTTTATTATTATTATATTATTTTATCATTTCTAGAGGTATATTGTAAGACCTTTCCAGAATTTGAGTTAAATCATCTCTAAAACGATCACTTGTGAATTACTGTCAAATAACCTAACATCAAACATTATAAAATATAACAACTACTACATGAACAAGTATAAATATGACTAAAACTGATGGGTTCCAGCTGCAGCACAAGCTGCGCATGGCAGCCCGTTTAGGATAAACAATACTTCCTTATGGCTATCTTTATTCAACTAAATACCTGCAGCAAATACAAACAGATAAAGTGACCCAGATTAGCTAGCATACGTTGCCTTGAAATGTAACACTATTTGAAAGGTGTCCACTTTCAGAGGAACACAAACCACCTCAGTCCTCTGGCGTGCAACAAGAGTCCAACTGGAGACCTGGAGGGTATAAAGTCCCGAAGGCCTCTTAAGAAAAACCAGAAGTGGCCTGCGGCTCGTGCTGAGGCTCCGGGGTGTACCAGGACAGATAGCTCTGAAAATAATTGTGATTCTATCGCGGCAAAGAAAGCCGCCCAAACCATAATGACATGCTGAAATGACACAGTAACACGGGTCAAACACACACGCGCTGTACTGCATTCAACAGTGGCTCATGGAAGAATGTATGACACTTCCCTGTGTGACTTCATTAGGATGAGCCATTTCTTCCTATGTGTAATTACTGAGAGCTGTTTACTCAGGAAATTAAACTGGTAGCCATTTATTATATGGAGTAACAAGGCATTACGCTGTTTAAAGTCAAGCAAATACACGCAATGTGGTATTAAGTGTGACATAAGGCTCAAAACTGAAAGTGGTTTAGCTCTGTTTTTATTGTAACTGTGTCTACATTTAAACTCCGACATGTGACACTAAAGCACCTGTTCCTGATCAACACTTTCTCTTTTGAAAGTTAAGCATCGACCTTTTTGAAAACTTAAGTACTGTGTCAGCCTACATATATAACACAACCTACGAGCTAAAGCCAAGTGAATTATGACTGCATTGCTAATGTGAAAATGTTACGTTTTTGGAGCTTATGTGCTGGCTGTGCGAGCAGTGGATAAAACACGTTCCTCACCTACAATACAGCCGGCCAACAGGGTTAGAGAGGGTCGGTCTAACACAACTCATCTCATCTAGAAACACACTGATTTTTCCACAGACAACGCCGGGCTGCTGCTGACTGATGTTTGGAAAGTCTGGAAAGTCTCTTGATCAATTACATAAACTATCAATTATGGGATTCCAGTGAGGTAATAAAATGTATGACGTCAAAGTGATATAAGCACTGATATTTATATAGACATGAATAGACACGCATTACCTTTATTAATCATTTAAGGTTTTATATATAGTATCACTTACTCTATAAAATGCCAAAAAAAATGTCAACCAGCAAGTATTTTTATCAAATTTGTGATCAGAGGTGGGATCAGTGAGTCATACTTGATGGATCAATAAATCATTTCAGCACTGAAGCCAAATTCTTATAACAATTAGAAGAGTAAATGCACAATTCTACTTCAAAGGCTACCAAACTATACTGTATATTACACTACACCGTACAACACATTGTATTTTATAACCTACTACATATACTCTCCTCCACCACAGTGCTACATACTACTTTAGTCCCTATAGAGATGTCACACCACAGACCTCAACACTTTGCTATACTGCACTCTACTATACTATACTAGTTTTCAGAGCAACAATGGCCCAATAGTCAAATGCTGAATGCTCTAAGTAGTATCTTTGTATACTAAAGCTAATTAAACTATCCTCTATATTAGAAAAAAACGACATCCTACTACATTATAATTGACTATACTGAACTGTAAATGTACCATAGTTATTCAAAAGCCAATTATTGTTACAGATGTCACACTGCACCACACTTTACTCTACAATATACACCACATTATATTCACAGCAAACATATTCCAGTAGATAAAAGTTATCAGTAGATCATTGCACACTAGAACTAGACTATATAACTATATATAACTAAACTATACTGTGTAAACCTCACTATTACACCATGTAACACTCAACTATACAATAGATTAATTTATTGAAAAACTATACTAAGTGTGCCACAGTCAGTAACAGAGGATATTCTTCACCTCTGGACAAATATTTCTACTATACAATAAAATTACCCACCAGACTACACTTCACAGCAGTATATGTTGATTTGTTTGAGTTCAGTTTTCAGAGAAATCATGACTGGATTTTCAAAAGCTAAGAGATGGTCCCTCCACATATTTCTACACATCTGTATAGAAACCAACTTAACTAAACTATACAACAATGGTCATGCTACAGGTCACTATACTACACCATACTCTACTATACTACATTATATATGTATTGTATTGAAAAGACTTACTGTAAAGATGCCAGACTTAATCAAAATTCTATTTTTCATTTCATCAGCAGTCCTATTATAGTAGTATACTATACTATACTATACTATACTATACTATACTATACTATACTACGAGAGTAAACATGGCCCAGTAGCCAAAAGCTAAGTGCTCTCTCTACATGGACTAGCTAATTAAATTACACTCCCCATACTTTATAAAACACTGTACTGTACACAGACCACCGTGCTACACAAACACGAACAGAATTACTGTAAATATATGCAGTTACGCCTACCTGTCCAACCAACCTCCCCTTTACACTTTACCACAGTGGATTACACTAGACCATACTACACTATGAGAGGAAACACAAGCAAAGGACTCTCTCCTCATTTTTGTAGATTAAAGCCAACCACATTATACAACACTCTCCAAGCAACAAACCGCTGTACTACACCAGACTATACTATACTCCACCACTATACAGCTACACCACACTATACTATGCTACACCAGACTATACTATGCTACACCAGACTATACTATGCTACACCAGACTATACTATACTACACCACACTATACTATGCTACACCAGACTATACTATGCTACACCAGACTATACTATACTACACCAGACTATACTATACTCCACCAGACTATACTATGCTACACCACACTATACTATGCTACACCAGACTATACTATACTACACCACACTATACTATGCTACACCAGACTATACTATACTACACCACACTATACTATGCTACACCAGACTATACTATACTACACCAGACTATACTATACTACACTCCACTATATGCCACTACTGCACACTACATTACACACATACATATTGGACAGAATTACTGACATATATATATATACAATATATTCAAAATATATGCAATCTTACCTATCCTACTAAACTATGATCCATACTATAATACTCTATACTATACTATACTATATACCACACTAAACTACACTGTACTATCAAAGTAAACATGGCCAAGTAGCCAAAAGCTCTCAACACAGGCTTATTTGTATACTAAGGTCAACTAAATTACTACACCATACTATGATGTACTGTGTTGTACCACACTGCACTGTGGGAGTAAACGTGGCCCAGCAGACAGAGGCTAAGTGGTCTCCTGTGTGTTCTGGTCCCCTTTAACAGGCTCGTTATGTTGAAATGTCTTTTTAAAGTCCTCCTCACGGTCACAGCAGCGGCACATCACAGGCTCTGACCGTCTCCATCGTTTGTCATTGACAGCCGCAGGGGGTCCTCCTCACACCGAGCCAACAGATGTGGCAGCAGGCCTCGGCAGAGCACTGCCATAATGTGTGTGTGTTTTCGATTTCTAATAATAAAACCGAGCAACAACAGCAGCAGAGGCACGGTGAACCTACCGAGCAGCAGCAGCCGATGCGTCTGTTTGTACTCCCGTTTGAGCTCCTTCAGCGCCCGGTCAATGCTCTTACTGACTTTCTTCGCCTCCTTCTCGGCCTCCTTCTCCTCCACCAGCAATTTGTCCCAGTTTTTCTGCTTTTGGGTGCTGGTCTTTTGGAGCAGCTGTAAGCGGCGGCCGCGGTCCTTCCCCGTCCCCTTGCCGCCGCCGCTGCCTGCCTCCTCCTCCTCCTCCTCCGCCGCCTCCGTTCTGTATGAGCACACCGTCAGTGCCGGTGTCTCCACGGCGGTGCTCCCCGGCCAGGGAGCCTGGCAGGGTCCCCGGGGCGCACCGGGCCGCCGCCGCCTCCGCCGCCGCGCAGCGACGAAGTCTCCCCGCATCCCCCGGTGTCCTCCGGGCGAGCTCCCCCGGCGCGGGTCGGCACGGCGGCGTCCGGAGGCTGGTCCGAGTCCGAGGTAGCGTTGGAGATAGAGCCGCTCAGGTCCCCGAAGAGCCGGGGACGCAAACTGTAGCACAGCCCCATGTTGAAACCAATATTTGTCTGTGAATGTGATTTCTCATAAATTAAAAGATCAAAAAAATCGCAGTTGCGCCGCCAGCCCTAACGAGCCATCGTCACATTGGAGCTCCAGCGGTGCGATTTAAGTCCGAAATTGAGCCGAAAATGTGAATGAATTATGCTCCGACATTTGCTATATGTCATTTTGCATTTTCCCCAGTCAGCCTTCGCTTCGTAGTTAGTGGATCACCTGATCCTTTAGTGGACACTGCGGGTCCATCTTACCGTAAGTAACCAAAAGCACAACCTTGGAAAAAAACTGCGACTATCCGCAGCGCAGACAGCCCACAATCCGCCTGCACAGTTGTTAGGTGCAATGCACGGCACGTCATGTTACTACAGTATGGCCATTTCGAGAATGCTGGTCATGATTTTCATTCCTCACATTTCATGCCTGCATGTCTGTAGACAGAGAGGCTGCCCTTTATTATCACACACAGGCCTCACTGCTGTCTTTATGTGGGATTTAACCCAGTCCGGGTTTTTAATCAAAAGACAGTGAATACTGAAATGGAACACACATATAAAAAATCATATTTAAACTTGTAACACAGTTATTGAGTTGATTCACACATATTTTATTATAATAACACTGAGATATGGTGTCTGATTGAGCTGCTGTATATTACACAGAGGCCCAGTGGTAGGATGTAGTACATTTACTCAAGCACAGTACTCAAGTAAATGTACTGTATGTATTTAAATACAATTCTGAGATATAAAGAGCAATAACTTCCTTTAAAATGTCATTAAATGGAGATATGAGTAGCATAAAATAAGATTTTTAGGCTAAATAAAGGGACTACAGCTTGTAATTTGCTGTACAACCCTGTGTAGTACAATAAATGTACACTTGAACACTTGTAAAAAATCAATAGATAAAAAAAACCTAATCTTAATCAGCTCCACCTTTAATAGCTGTAACATTAATGATGCTAACATATAAATACATCACTAATTATAATTCAATGATATTACACACATTACTCTGAAATGGGCTCTTCTTCATAATGAGTTATTTTACTTTAATGATTTATGCTTTGGAACTTTAAGTGTATTTTGATGGTAATACTACTAGTAAGTAACAGGGTATTTTTACATTGTGGTGTTGCTATTTTTAAAGATCTGAGTACTTCTTCCGTCACTCCATTGGTCGAATATCATTTGTTTATATCAGCCTTTTGGTATATTATTTTTATTCACGTGATGTTTTCCAGATTCCCATAGTCCAAGTGTTATTTATCAGTTCTATAAATATTCAGGCCCTATTTTTAGCCTCAAAGCAGTTCAACTGTTCTTGTAAATAGATGGGGAGGAATTCGCCGGTCTTCAAATTGTGGTCCTGGGACTTTTCACGGGTCATTGCATTGAATTCAGGGGCTTTAATTTAGCTGCTAGTTCAAATCAAATACAGTCAAACTCACCACAGTAATGTCTAATTTTGATCTTGAGTTTAGTGTCCTCACCTAACCTGTGACAGCATGTATTAAACACAATGTTGTTTCTTGTAGAAAGTGGCCCACTAGAATTAAATATTTGCTGACCAGCGTCCTTTGTAACATGTATAATTACTGAAAGGTCAGAGAAAGTTGAGTTTATTTGGATTATAGGGCCTCAAAGTCACACTGAGATGCAGGATTCAAAATGAGCCACTAGATGGAGCACTTATAAAACACATACACAGAGATTATAACATCAGTAGGTTGGAGCCAAATAACCCACATGCAGTATTTCAAATAGTATCAGACATATGTAGTTTCAATTTTTTATCACTATTTTAAAAGGTTCATATAACCCAAATACAAGTGGCTCTCAAGAGACCCTGAGAATCCTAAAGCACCAGGATCATGGTCTTTCACTTTGACCTTTTGTAATGTAATTATCCGGACATTTACACCACTAAAGTACAACATCAACTAAGTATTATTTTCTTAGGTTGGTGTTGTACAGAGGCACCGTGTTGTTTTAGTTTATACTGTGCTCACTTGTGAATTTACAACATTTTAAGTCCAGATATATTTAACTGTGCCACCCCTTTTAACCATGTTGTGTGGTTTATATGCTGTATGTATACAATGCTGTAAAGATGAAATGTAGATGGTGAAATTTCTGTTTTACCGGATCATTTTTAGGACATATTGTTCAAGCTGGGCTGAAAGTTGAGACTGAAAGGTCCTGATCCGTCCTGACCTGCAGATTTAAGATACGATCAAAAGCTCTGGAGCAGCTGGTCAGTGGACTTTGTGATCAGATTTCAAACACAAATTTAAAGCTGCCACAAGAAACCCAGAAAGTAAACTCATAAAAAAGATGCAACTCAGGCTCCTGATAAAGATTTTGCAGCTACTAAATGGACCAGGTAGTGAGATTGTTTAGTGAAATCTAAAATAAATACGTTTTATTATGATTCAAGTATGTATTATTTGTTTGTATATTCATATTTTTATTATTTATCATATATACTGCTTTACACTGTAGGGATATCACATGTGTTGTAGAAAATGTTCACGTGATTTCATTTGATTTTATTTTGTAGGTGCGCGCGTTGCCTAGGAAACAGGAAACCGCCCTCTCAAACGGTGAGCATCTTCTTCCTCCTCCATCAGCACCGACATGTCTGCGGGGGTAAGTGGACTCCATCAAAGTGTGCAGACTTCAGAGTCGGTCAGCAGTCAGTAAAAACTGTCTGACGGATCGTTTTGGTTGAAGAATTAAAGCTGAACAGGCGCAAAATGTTCAGCTTTAATTCTCACTCAACAGTTAGCTTGGTTTCCTCTTTAGCTCACTGGATTTATTTTACAGATAGCAGGGCTGTTTGTTGTCTGCTAAATATCGAAATGAAAGTATTATATGTGTATGATGAAGTTTTCAAACGCGATGAAATGATGGGACAAGTGTAAAATATCAGTTTAGCATTAGCATTTACCTGTTCTGTTCAATATATGGCAACATTAAACGGGAAAAAAGTCACATTTCAAGTTTTGCACTCAGTCTCTTAGCATGTAAATAATTGATGTTAGAGCAGCTGTTATCAGGTAATATATTAAAAACCCAAAGCCTAGTCCTGAAGCCACCACTCTCTAATAATCAGTCCTTTATAAAGGGTTTATAAAATGTAACTTATGTCTATCAGTGGCAGCTTTTGCCAGGTTGTGGAGGTGACTCTGTCATTTTAACTCTTACATGAGTCTTTATTTGCACATGTAACAAAACAGTAAAACTTAATAGATTAATGGATAGCTTAGGAAGCTATCTCAACCCCAAAATTAAAGAAATAAAACAGTGTTAATAGTGTTAATAAAACCACTATTTGCAGTACTTTTACTGAACCGTGGTACTTTATTATAATTTTAAGATTGTACTTTTTACTCTGCAACATTTATCTGACAGCTGTAGTTACTTTGCAGATTAACATTATCAATACAAAAGATAAACAAACTAATAAACTATGATGTAAGCTACCCAGCAGCGTATAAATGGCTTTAATTTTGACAGTTTAAGTACACTTGGATGCCAATACTTTTTTCAAAATCTTACTTTTACTTAACGCATGAGTAGGAGTAATTTTACACTCTATTATTGTACATTTGAATACTTCTTCCACCACCAGTCAGTCGTAACTGCTCCCAATATCTGTTCAAATTTAGTCAAGGTTTACTCTGAGGTCCTGCCCACGATGAAAAGTGGGTTAATTTGATATAAAAGAAAAGCAAGAGAAACTTCGTTGTGGAAGAATGTAAACAAGGCTGACAGCACAGGTGAGTGCAGGTTTGAAAGATCAGAAATTCATCTCACTTTACATGAATGTGTCACCGTGGTCTCATTTTCAAACTCAGCGGACTCGATGAGTTAAAACCACGTCTCCAGGTCCTCCTGTGAGCCCGTTTCCTGGCACACATTCTTAATCACATGTCCAGTCTAATCCACTTCCCCTCTCAGGGGAATCGCCCTTCCTCTGTCCACTGTCGAGGCTTAGCTTAGGGCAGGTGAGACACGGAGCGACAGGCAGGATCGAGACAGCGTCGCTTTCCCGCTCTCCCTCTCCAGGTAAACCTCCACCCTCTGCCACCAATCTGCAGAGGGAAAGGTAAAGGATGAGCGCTCATGTTTTATTCCTGTGTCTCTAGAGTAAAAGCCTTTGAGTAACCACACAGTAGCGTGATAGAGCAGCGTAGAGGTCGTTGGATCTGCTGAGGGATGTTACTGTGCTTACAATGACCAACTGTTGGACTGTGTGGGACTGTCAAGGCTCCTCGGTGAAGGAGAGGCAGGGCGCTCTGTGGACGATGAACCGCTACACCACGCTGAAGCAGCTGGGGGACGGCACGTATGGCAGCGTGCTCCTGGGCAAGAGCAATGAGACCGGGGAGCTGGTGGCCATAAAGAGGCGAGTGTGGCTCCAAAAACACATGCAAGGGACACTGCGGTGTTTTGTCTGGACGCAGTAAGCTGATTAAACCCTGAGTGGCTGCTGAAAGGTGCTTCAGCGCTCAAGACTCAAACATGTTACATCCTCACACGATGAAAGGTTGCTTAGAGAGTAAACACAGATAAAAGGCTGTCATTTTGAGGCATAAGTTTGCATCATGTGTAAGATTTTCAGGGTACATAAGATCTTGGAATGACAAGGCTTAGGACCATTTTGAAGATGAATTGATAAAGACACTCTTTTATATTAATAATATTAGTATTATTACTGTATACCACAGTGCTGTCTTTCCTTTTTGCCCATAAACCACATTTTAAGTATGAGCTGTTTAAGAATCTGTCTTGAGCAAGAAATTAATAATGAATGTTTCACGAGGCTCCACCAGGCACAGTTTGTAAATGTAAGGTTATAGTGCAAGCTGATACTACTGATGACAGTGAAAGGAGTGAAAGTACACCGCGTAGTGTTGCCCCTGGAGTACAGGAAACGTAATATGAAAGTCTCCAGCAGTAAGACAGTAAGGTTAAGGCAGGTTACATGTATAAAACATTTCAATAAAGTACCTTTATTACAGCAGTTATTCCCAGGATGCTGTTTTTACTGCTGATATGGGGACAACGGCAGGCGTTGTTTTTTGGAGCCCATAATTACCATGAAGAAAGCTCTCAAAAGTATTTTACAGTAGCTTTTATATAGTGGTTTCTTGTGGTATATTGATGAAAAATCGAATTATGACATCATAATAAAAACGGAAGTAAACTGGCTTTAGTTTAAAAGATCTGTAAACCACAGTTGTCATAAACCATCAGTAAAGCAGGACAGGATGTGCATTAAGTTTGCAGCAGGCAAAGTGTGTGTGTAAAAATCTGTGTTGTGATTTGCCACAAAAAGAGCTTATTAAAGAGAGAAAAGTGTCACCACACTCCTACTACACACACTCCACTAATTTGGAGATTTCACAATAAGTTTGCCAAAATGAAATTCTTATGTTGGGAACTCAGCAGTGTGTGAGTGAACAAATCTTTCTACCAAAGCATTTAGCTCATCCACAGAGTTGGACTTGCAATCAAAATGCCTTCAACTGACTGGTCAGAAAATCCTCATTATATAAATTCTGAGCCTCCAAATAAAAAATAAAAGTAAAAATGAATATTGTTTGCCACTATGTGTGATGAAAAGCTGTGAAATGTGTTGCACTGGGCTATCTTTATTAGCTCCTGTTAATATGTGATCCCATACAACAGCTCTGCCACGAATTCTACTTTTACAAAGCTCATGAAATATCTGTTTTTGTTGACACTGTGAGAAAGGTTTTAATTCTGCTTTTTGGTCCTAGCGGGTAGTGTTGTACTAGAGTGCATTTTATTGAAATGTTACGTAGAACGTAACGTAGAATTCAAGGCAGACCTGTTGTATGGGATCCATTAGATTGCAGAATGAAGAGGCCGGTCATTGTGTACTGGTCTGATAATCAGACTGACATTTTATAACCCTGAAAAAAGAGACTAAATGTGTGTCTAAATTTGTCAGCATTGGTATATGTAATCTCTTTGTTTTTTTTAACAGGATGAAGAGGAAGTTTTATTCTTGGGATGAGTGCCTGAATCTAAGGGAGGTGAAGGTGAGAATCATTAGATTATCATTTTAAACCACCAATGTTTCTGTTTGTATAATCCTGCCCTTGTTTTTCTTTTCTTTCTTTTTTTGCAATATCCCTTTGCATTAAGCCTCTACTCATATAAGAACTGTGAAGGTATTATGAGAACACATTGTGTCTAAAATACATTATTGACAGTTTTTTTGTGGTATTATTGATATTGGAGCAAAAAAAATTATTTCAGACACTGTGGGCAAGTATTCAAGTGTACTTACTTACAGTTTACTTAAACCTAGCTGTTTCTTAATGACTCTGTTGTATGTGTGTCTTAAATACTTTGTGTTATCAGTCACTGAAGAAGCTGAACCACGCTTATGTGGTAAAGCTGAAGGAGGTCGTCCGTGAAAACGACTACCTCTACTTCGTGTTTGAGTACATGAAGGAAAACCTCTATCAGCTCATGAAAGAAAGGTACGAACGCACATTTATTCGCAGAGCACAGGAGTTATTTTTCGTGAAATCATTCTGCGGTTAGTTTTTTTTATTACCATCAGGAGTGTGAGCATTATTTGGGTCAGATTGAGTCACCATGTGCCGGTCTTCATCTTTGCAGAAACAAGTTGTTCCCTGAGTCAGTCGTCAGAAACATGACATTTCAGATATTACAGGGACTGTCCTTTATTCATAAACATGGTAGGTGAAGAAAATCTGACTCTGCTGTCTTCTCTGTCTTGTAAAACGCTGTGTTATCAAGCTGTCAGCACTGTTTTGGTATAAATAGTTCACGATTGGGTAAACAGCATATCCAAACTTAATGAATGCTGGACGGCTGATAAGACATCAGGCATCGCAGGATTTTCTCCAGCCAAAAATGACTCACTTCTCCTGCGTCCTCACTGAGAAGAGGAGGTGCGAGTGGTACCAAAGCTGAGCTGAAAACTTCTTCTTCTCAGTTGAAAAAATAAATAAAAATCAGCTCTGCTTTTAGTGCTTGTGGGTGCTGGTGTCATTCCCACTTCAGTAAGGCATGATTGTTTGCACAGTGTTTTTTTCTTTATCTTTTCTTTCTTTCTTTCTTTTGTCTTTTACCACTTTGCCGCTGCCAGGGAGGATAAGATGTTTTCTGAAAATGAGATAAGGAACATTCTGTTCCAAATATTGTCTGGCTTAGCATTTGTGCATAAGCACGGTAAGAGATTCCTCCTGTCTTTCTCTTTTCTTTTTCTGCTTCCTTAAAGACTTGTGCTGTGTCTGGTTAAAACATCTTTGTTTTTGTCTGAGATGTTTTAATTCACTTTAGCAGTGTAAGTGGTAGTGGTTGTAACAGCAGTAGAAACTTAGAGGCAGTAACTCTTTTATTAGAGAAAATAATGCACGTCTAGACAAATATCAGCACCAGCACAGGTTTATTTGACCCATCTCGTATTTTTCAGGATATTTCCATCGTGACATGAAGCCGGAGAACTTGCTCTGCATGGGTCCAGAGCTGGTTAAGATTGCTGACTTTGGACTAGCCAGAGAGATCCGCTCGCAGCCACCGTACACTGATTACGTGTCCACGAGATGGTGAGACTCGTTCATATAAATAATTTCTGATGGAAATGACTTTGACTCACAGTAACACCTGCTGTAATGTCACTTAGCAGGTAACTTCAGAAGACTCCTAGATTAAGTTGATACTAACCAGGGAAAAGTGAATTCATTCATGAGATGGAGGACAAACTTTGAGATCCTTAAGGCTCGGCTGGCTGTTATCCTCTATTTTTACTATAAAAAACATTAACTTAGTACTTCTACTATCAACCTGACAAAACAATGTTAATGTTTCTGTTGAGACTGTAATTACAATATGTCATCTGATTAAAAATAATAAAAAATTAACAAATTAACTGTATTCGTTCAGTCAGTCAAAAATATGTAAATGTACACGTGTTATTCATAAAAAGCTGGTTTACCAAAATCACATAAATGAATTAAAGTATTTTCTCACTTACTTCCTTTATGAAGACAGTTTGGTTGTAGTAATAGATAGTAATAGTAATATTAGTAATATTAGTAATAATAGTATATAACAGGTCGTTTGAGCTGTTGTTTATGGTGCTGACAACAGTGAAATATTTTCAATAACTGAACCGCAAATTCTCACTTTAAAACCCCTTAGTCTTAATCCAAAGAACAAGCTGCTCCTTTCATAAGGAACACACATCATAGGAAATAATTGTTCACAGTGTGGTCTGTAGGTTATTCACAGCAATCACAGACATTCAATTCTTTTGATGCTATGAGCATAAAAAAAAATCCACATACTTACCATCATTATTTTGGGATGAAAGCAGAGACTGCTGTCTTAAAACGTGGACAAATCAAACCAATGCTATCTACACGGCTGGCACCAGCGTCAAGGTTTTGTGAGAAAATATGCTCTTTTCTAAAGTGAGTGAACCAACCCTTTAATTAAGAATCAACACCGTCATTCTCATTAGTTTCTAGTAAGAGACACAAATATTTATTTTGTGTAAGAGAAGATGAATAAATGAACCCTGTTGGGAAGCTTTGATGATGGAGGAATAAATCTGACTGGAAATATGAGTGGAAAATACAACATTAACATTAAAAGAGGATTTTAAGCAGGAGTAGCGTTAAATCACTGCACGCAGATGTTCCATAAATATCTTCCCGTGCTGTTGTGACAGGTACCGAGCGCCCGAGGTTCTGCTAAAGTCAAACTCCTACAGCTCACCCATCGACATTTGGGCCGTGGGATGCATCATGGCGGAGCTCTACACGCTCAGGCCGCTGTTCCCTGGCAACAGCGAGGTGGACGAGATCTTCAAGATCTGTCAGGTACTGGGAACACTGAAGAAGGTGAGCCGTCACATCCAACCTTTAAAATCACATTTTCCGCCTTTTGCTGTAAGACATCGGTTAGAAAAGTATCTGTTTTATAGTTCATAAGATAAAAAAAATGATTTATGATTCTGCATTTGATGACTCTTTAATTGTTGCCTTCTGTTTCAGTCGGACTGGCCCGAGGGCTACAACCTGGCCACCTCGATGAACTTCCGCTTCCCTAAGTGTGTCCCCACCAGCCTCAGATCCCTGATCCCCAACGCCAGCAACGAGGCCATCACGCTAATGAAAGACATGCTGCAGTGGGACCCCGAGAAACGACCAAGTGCTGCTCAGGTACATTTAAAACCCATTAAGGTATAACAGAGATCGTTTGGAATAAACACAAAATGCACAAAGATTAGAGTGACAACAACTGACTAATGTTGAG
Source organism: Scortum barcoo (assembly GCA_023238725.1). Lineage (NCBI taxonomy): Eukaryota > Metazoa > Chordata > Actinopteri > Centrarchiformes > Terapontidae > Scortum > Scortum barcoo. The sequence goes on from CM041533.1 coordinate 10,565,392, forward strand.
GGTGACGAGTGTTTGCAAAGTAACACAAGTCCTACAGTGGGTGCTTTTATCCTGAGCGCCTTTGAGTGCATCTATTTTTAGCGTGGGAGGAGGCCCAAGTGGGAATCGATCAGCTTACCTTGGGAGTCACTGTAACACCAAGCGTGACATCTGAACACACTATGGAGGCAAAGCAACCAACTTCATTCAAAGTGTGAAACAAACCCGAAAAATACAGAAAAGCACACTGTTTCCACATATTTATAAATTTATTATAGATTTGAGCCTTTTTTTACATGATGTGTCTTTTATAATATTTCTATGTCTTCATTTTTATGTCTGTTTGTGTTCCAGGCTTTGCGGTATCCGTACTTCCAGGTTGGCCAGGCGCTCAGTGCTCCCCTCAAATACTCAGAGCAGCACAAGGCTCAGGCCAGGCTTTGTGAGGGGGCTGCTGAGACAAAGCCTCTGTCTCTCCTTAAGATGGACCTCGAGTCCGGCGAGCCAGGCAAGACTCAGGCAGAGCTGCAGACCTGCAGCCAGTCTCTCCAGCAGCCCCTTCAGCAGATCCCCATTCCTCAGGACAGCACGGAGCCAAGCACAAAACAAGCGGTGTGTTCCACCACGCCGACAGAGGGGCAGCAGGAACCTCTCAGCCTGGTGAAAAACAGGCACCCAACGAACTGGCAGCCTGTAGGTATCACTCAGATACAGCTTTAGCGTGTCAGAATGGGACCTTTATGGGGCTTACAGAGCTTTTTTTTCTACCTTGTTCATTTTAAAGCCTACACAAGCAGCTCCCACGGGGGCCGAGAACAGCGTGGTTGAAGTGAGGTCAGGACGCCGCCGGTGGGGTCAGACGTCTTTCAGGTCCATCGACAGCTGGGACAACAGTGAGGATGCAGACGCCGGAGTTTCCATCTCCAAAAAACCCACCATCAGCTCTCTGAAGGACAGGACACCGGATGGGCCCAGCTGTCGGTTAGAGCTCTTAATTTTCATGTGAAAAATGTGTTTTCATCGCAGTTTTCGAAAAAAGAAAAAGCAATAATAATATGTCTTCTATCTAGATTCCCAGAGTCAAAGAACAACACAGCATCAAAGCTGCCGGGTAACAGCGGGCTGAAGAGAGCGGACTCCTCCACCTTGTCTGCCAAGCAGCACTACCTCCGTCAGTCCAGATATCTGCCCGGTGAGGAAAAACAGGATGTGCTGCATCACAAAAGTCACAGAGGACAAAACCATTGAGTTCCTCTGCTTCCCCAAGAATCACTGATTTCATGTTTCTTTGTCACTTTATTTATGTTGCTGAAGTAAAGACAACCACCACAACATGAAATAAATTATACATTTGTCTGACATTTAAAAGGATCTAAAAAGAAGTTAAAAGACCAACATAGATCTTCTTAATTAATTCAGTTTAATTTGAATGCTTTGCGTTGATATCAACATATTGAATTTCAGTTGTTTAGTGTTACTATTTTCGAATACACAACAACTTTAATACTGTATGACTACATATGACACAGTCTCCATCAGATTTGGGCAGGTTGGCGTCAGGGTTCAGGTACAGTGAGTTCATGTTTGTCCTTTTCAGGCGTAAAACCAAAAAACAACTCCTCGGCGGACAGCCAGGTGGTCAGCAGAAACCTGTGGGGCAGCTCGATTCTGACCAGAGGACATGGGCTGGACTTCCGTCTAACTAAAGGTAAGAAAAGTTCAGGTGTCTGTTAAAGGAAGCAGGTTTTCTGGATAAGGGGAGTCAGTGGGCAGACACACAGTGAAAGTACTTAAGCTTAAAAGATTATATGATACAGTAGATGCAATGATGGTGAGGGAGTTCACTTTTCTGGGTCACGTGGAGAGAGCTACAAAAACAAAAACACACGGTTTATTTTTTGCCCAAAACGCTCAAAGAAATACTTTACTTTACTTTAGGAAATACTGCCCTGAAGCACTGAAGAGTCACAGTAGACCCTTGCTAATTTATCTGAAAATCTGTCCATGTTTTTTTTTTTTTTTTTTATGCTTTAGGGAGTTAATATCTAAGTTTTCTGACCTGATGCAGCAGACCAATCGTAGCATCTGATATTTCAAGCAGCATAAAAAGTTCTACAGACTTAAAAACAGCTTCCAACAACTACATTATGATCGAATGTTTTTATCACTCAATCCCAGGGCAGGGCAGGAAAATATAGTTTTAAGACTACAACTGATAAAAACATCAGTGTAACATGACACAAGAAGAGAATATGAAAGCCTTGCCTTTTTATTTTTTATTTCATTTATTTTTATTTATTTTTTATTGTGTTGTGCAGCTATTTTCCTCCTTTACTCACACCCTTCTCTTTTCATTCTGCTGTGCTGTGTTTTTAGACATTAGTCTTCCTAAGCTAACAGATAAGCAGCCTCTAAAAGAAAAGACCCTGGAGGATCTTGATATTTCCAAAGGTACTTCTCAGATTCAGGAGCAGTTCTCAGATGTCTCCAACTTGCTGTTATTGTTTTGAGATCATTGAAATAAAAGACAAATTATGTTTTAGATTAAACATGGACCACAAAGAAACTACAGTCTGTAAAGTTTGATTCGTTATCTTATGATATTCTAAACTGCCAAACTGATTCAAAAGTAACGTGCCAGTTTTGAGCTTTTCATGTATAACCTCTGATGAAAATCTGATTTCATTTTCCTTTCCAGACTCCTTAATGAGCAGCTCCAACAGGCCGGCCAAGACATACATGTCCCCTTTCCAGAAGACTGAAACAGGAGCAGCTAGACAGAGGATTACTCTGGCACCCATCGGAGGCACCTCTGCCAGTGAGCTGTTATTTCCTCACTTTTTTCAGTTCAGTGTTGCTTGGTATCAATCGGGTCAGACAGTGCTCAAAACTAATCTTTGTGTTTGGAGTGTAGTTTGTTCAGGTCATGATTACGCTTCTTTTACTTTGTTCTCCATCATACTTTAATAAGACGCCCCCTGGTGGTGGAAAGGAGTCACTGTCTTCCCTAAAGACGGAGAGGACTGTCACTGATGAAGGGCCTGTGCGATCAGACCTTAACCTGATGAAAGTGTTTAGTGTCTTTCAAACTCAGTTCTGACTCCCTTTCTTTTGTGGATGTTGTAGTTGATCTGTCGTCTGCGGCTGATCTCAGAGTTGAGTCTAAAATCAAACCGTCCAAGAGCAAGGCTTCGTCACTCAAACTGCCGCTTTCAAATGAAGGTAAAAATTATCAGCGGGAGACATGCGATGTCATGTCGCTCTTCAGCCTAAACACACTGTCCTTCTCTCCCAGAGAACGAAGGGTGGAGGAGCAGATCTCTGAATCCTCATATCCCTGGATCCAGCACCGGAGCTTTGGGGAGGAACGCCTTCTCAAAAAACATCCAGCCAGTGCACGGACGAGTAGACTGGACCGCCAAGTACGGAGGTCACCAGTAGCACAGCTCTGCTCCATCAGTGACTCATGGGAAAAATCCCCCCGATGCACTTTAGCCAGGAAATACAGACTTCAGACTTCAAGTGTTTCCTGCTGGTCTGTTGTTATATTGGCCGCGCTATTAAATGTTCAGTGTTACAAGAGTCCAATGAATTCTGCTATCAGTATTTTTTTAATAATAGACAAGAAATTTGAATGATATAGGTATTTTTTTATTAAAGTGGATGAATTTATTATTTTACAGCAGCAGATATGCATTTATAAACTAAAAACATCTAAAAAAAAAAAAAAAAAGCCCTTGAATTACGTTTTTTATACAGAACCACGCTGTCATGTTTCATTCAATGTTTGAATGTACTGTATGTGGGAGCAATCAAGATCTTCCACGTAAACATGTGCAGACACGCAAAAATATAACATATATTTAATATATAATACAAAAATATATTGATACTGTCAAGCCTTATGTGGTCTCTTCAGCATCTCAACGATGACCTTCACCATCATCAGTCCACTGAGAAGAAATGAAACAGTTTAATAAAAGGACTGAAAAGTATATTTGTTATCTTTAAGAGGGAAGTCAAGTCAGAAAAAAAAAGAATTTGTGTTTTACCTCGCTAAGGTCATTAAACCAGCTGGCATGAACTTCCAGGAGCTGAGAAATCGGAGTCCCATCACCACGGCCAGAGTTCCTGAGGTGCCTGCATTTCCTCAGCGGAGGGAGACGGTTGTTGTCATGTGTTTGTGAAAGCTGCAGTCGGACTGTCACAGTTTAACAAACAAAAACTTGCTCACCGAGTGAAAGCCAGACATTCTTCGGGTTTTGAGATGCCAGATAAGCTCCGACTGCAGCCAGCAGGCCGAACAGGAGCCCTGCAGCCAGAGAGGTGACGCTGCCTGCACAGGAAACACACTTAATGTAGTATCAATACTACATTAGGACTTTTATTTGCAATGTGTTTTTTGTTATACTTCTAGTAATGCTTTTGTAAAGTATCTGAATACTTCTGCCACCACTGAAAAAAACTATTTAGATCTACCTTGGGTATTTCAGGGAGCAGAAACTCTTTTGATCTTTTTTATACAGCTAAAAGCCACCACACAAATACACCAGTGAGTAAAACATCATCCAACAATTTCAGAAAGGCCAGCCAGTGGTTTTACCCAAGTACTATATTTAAGTACAAATTTTACTTCACTACATTTATGTGACAGCTTTACTAATTAAGATTTGTACATAAAATACATAGCTTATAAAATATGATGTTTTGTTGTTAATTAAACTAGCTGAAATGATTAGTTCCTCCACAAGCTGCATGACAAAAAATATTTTGATAACTGATGAACTTATTTATCATCCAAAAACATCTCATGGTCTCAGCTTCAGAAATGAGAGGATGTAGCTTCTTCTTTTAATGATTTTAATCATTTAGACTTTTATACTGTTGGTACTACTTCACAAGACAAAGAGGAAAGAGGGAAACCAGCAGACTAATTCATATTGAAAACACTCATAAAAAAAAATCACCTCAACCTCAACAATAACAGCAGAAAATAATATGAATGTGCAAGTGATGGTACTGTAAGAGAGAATACATAAGAGCTACACAAGTCACAGGGGACATTTTTATCCTTTAAATACATTTTCCTGATCATACCTACATACTTTTACTAAGTTATTATTTTCAATAGAGAACTTTTACCTGTACCAAGATAGTAGTAAGATGGTACTTTCAGTTAAATAAACGATCTGAGTACTTCATCCACCACTGTGGTTAGCTGCTGTGTGTCTCTAAATATTAATGACTACATCAGTGTGTGTCTCCCACCTGCTTTTATATAACCTATGACCCCTCCAGCTGACACCAGGGCCGCATAGCTGAACCCGATCCAGTCCACAGCCATGTCCACAGAGCAGATCCGGACTGCTGCCGGAGTAAAACACACTTTATCATGAGGAACACTTCACTTACTGACACGGTACAACAACCTGACAACAGTGAACATAATGAAGCATCACTGACGGTGTTTCTACTGTCAAAATATCACATTAAACCTGATAGAAACAACCCAAACATCAATCTCACCTCAACTCTCAAACCACTTCCCTGAACGTCACCACGGACACGCCCCTTCCTGTCACTTCAAATTAAAAGTCTGCTACTGTTTTTATTTATTTTTCCTTTTCAAGTTAACTAGATCCTGTGTCCTCAACCGTGTCAAAAGAATTACGTTTTGCTTAATAACAGACTGATGAGTTTCTTGACACAAATAATAAGAATATATCCTTAAAAACACACAACTGGCGGCTGTGTGACCATGGGTAAATGCATGCTTGACAATACAACCAGACAAAAAGCAGCAAATGGGTTATAAAATATGTTTTATTGCTGTCTATGTCATTTTCCATTGTTGTTTTCCTTCTTTTCATTGTTGACTGCAACTGTGCTCATAAAACTGGACTTCAATAATGTCCTGTGGAAACCAAAAAAGGCAATAGTGACCAAATAACATCCAGATGTAAAACAGTCCATGAACAATAAAACTTTTTTTTTTTATTGTTTTTTCCATTTCATTTTCCATCCTTTTTCTTCTTCTTTTTGGGTTTGCTCTCATCCTCTAGGACAACTTCCTCTGTTGTTATTCGGACCCTCTTTGTCTTTGAAAGCTCCCGAGCGAGTTCTGTTGATAAAAGCAGACAGAAGGAGGGCATTACACATACATGGGCAAAGTCGACTAAACGAGGAATCTCTTTATTTATCTAGATTCTAGTGAGAGGAAGATGAAACACCAACAGTGCATCCTTGTTAACAAAAAAAAAAAATAATAAAAATAATCAAGAAGGACCAAAATTGCCTCAAATCTCTCTCCTAATAATATGATGAAATGAAAAGTCAGTATTTGCAGGACGTCTACCTTCAGACGTTGTCGCCTCAGCTGCCGGTTCCTCAGCGGTCTGCTGCACTGATGAAGGTTTCCACACAGCGAGGCACGTCAGTCTGGCCGCTGTGTTCACTTCCCCAAGAAGAGTGGGACACTCGAGCTCCTGTTGGGCAGCAGGAGTGCACAGCTAGATCAACAGCAGCTCGACGGGTAACATCCGTGTCATTTTTAACCTTTTTACATCTTAAACTGAATTTTTCTGTAATTTTATTCTTGTAACAAATCATTGTAATGATCAATTTCATTGATTGAAATTTGAATTTCATTCATTGAAACGTGCCTCTTTTAGATGAAGTTTCCACATTTTGATGAATCCGTCGTTTGAAGCAGTCACGATCACGCAGTAATCCTCCATAATGAAACTGTCAACCGCTTTCACTCTGAAATTACAGAGGGTTTGTTTACGTTAGATGCAAAATAAACACTTGTCTGCGGTATGAAGGTAATTACATCATCACATACATCACATACATCATCATATATCTGGAACTGTGAATACGTGTGTAGCAAAAAACACGGTGAAGCAAAAAAAACACAAATTTACCTGGTTTCATGGGCTTTAAACTCACACACCCATTTCTCTTTTCCTGTGTCACATAATCTCACAATTTCATCGTCTCCTGCAACGACCAGGATGGAGTTCTGAAACGCAAGAAGGATAAGAAGGATATACAAAATATATTTAAGCTTATTCTAATGTTGTTTATCATTGTCATATCATTGTCATGTTGTTTATCATTTAACATTCACCTCATAGCAGCCTTTATAACACATTTAAATGTCATTGCAAGTGCAAGTAAATTAGAGAACTAACATTTAAGAACTTAATGGAGGAGATCCTTTGTGGGTTTTTGATTGTTCCCGTCACGGAGGCTGTCTCCAGGTTGTAGATGTCCATTTTGTCATTCACCACAACCACATATTTATCCCCATCTGGAGACCATTTGACAATGTGTGCATCTGTTTAAAAGTGTAGGAAAAAATTATTAATGTAATTTCAAACAAACGTTCCTAAAAGAGCTTAAACAGTCCATAATCAAAGAGGAGTCTTACTCTGTTTTATGTTTTTGATGAAGGCTGATCGTCCATTAATTAGATTCCACGTTCTAAAGAGACCAAAAGATGAAACAGTCATATTTGAATTCCCTGTTAAATTCATTCATCATTTGCCTCGCTTATTTTCCAGAGGTGAATTTTACCTGAGAGTCTTATCTGTTCCAACGGTGAGTAAAAGTTTCCCAGACGGATGGACGGACAGCGATGTGACGTGACCTCTGAGGAGAACGAGAGGATTAAGAAAGTTACTGTGACTCGTCCCATCCAGCAAACCACGAAACAACAATCTGTGGGTCTCTCTCTGTGCTTACTTGTGAGCTTTGATAGATTTCATACACTCCCACTTGTTCGTGGTCCACACACATACGAGCCCATCCTGTCCTCCGCTCAGTAAGTGAGACGTCCCGTGAAACTCGAGGCAGGTGATGGTACCTGTGCAGTACAGGCGGGTTTGGGTCAGGTGTTCAGATCACAATACATCTTTAACATCTTCACAGTTTGACAAATGGTGACAAGTAAAAGGTTAATCCTTCAGTCATATTTTATACTTCTTGTTTCAGCAGCAAAGACAAAGGGTAAAGTCTGTAAAGCTGTCTGGATAAACACACTGTAGTTTAAAATAATTTTTCAAAGTACCACAAACAATGACGAAGGTCAAGTGAACCCGGCATGGAATAAAAGGAAGGAAGAAACCAAAGGTAAATAATAATGGGTCCTAAAAATACAATATAGAAAAAAAAAAAGAAGATACCTTTAAAAATCTTCTGTTACAACAAAACTCAACTCAAGGAGACACAAACACCTCAGTTAATTCTTACTGAGTCTAAATAATATTATATAATAATAAATACTTTTCTCAAAATCTTTAAATAAAATTTACTTTTCAATTAAACATTTTTTTTGAAGATTTAAATGAATTATGTTCTGACCATCCATATATCATCTGATTGTGCAGCTTCCTTGTTATTTTCACGTTAAAGGTTGAGTGAAATTAAAAATTGTCACATTGACGTAACCACAGGCTCCAAACACTGTCAGACCTCTTCAAGAAATCTGTGTATACATATATATAAAGCCACTGAGCTGCTTGTTCTGTATCGCCCATTATTGTAGATTTAGTCATTACATTGTACATTTAGTTTAACTTGATGTCAAACAGGAGGAAGGAGGAGCTCACCGTCATGATGCAGCAGGGCTCCGTGTTCAGTCCTCTTCTTCATGTCGTACAGCTGGATGGTCTCATCTTTGCTGCCTGTCACCACAAACCTCTCGCTGGCTGCCACAGCTGAAATGGAGGCTGTGTGGGCGTGATGTGTGAAGTTTGCCTTGGCTGTCCACTCCTGCATGACAAGAACAAAAATACATGAAGCTGCTGGAGACCAATGACTCTTTTCAATCACTTTAATATTGACACTGGGAGGAATAAACCTTTAGGTTTCTAAAGAGAGACAGTTAAAGGGTAAAACACGTCACTTAATGCACCCAAATGAGATGTTACTCTGAAAACATTTCAACATAGTGTAACACACAGCTTGTTGTCCTACAGGATTACCCATCAACCCCTGTGACAGTTCACTTTTTAAGCATCAAAGAGGAGGAAACACAACACACACAGTCTTGGACATTTAAAAATATAAAAAATTACAAAATAAGACACTCTAACTTACTTTCTCATCAGTTTTCACTCGGTAACCAAAGGCGATCTGCTCGTAGCTCCCAGCAATCAGCTCCAGTACAGCTGCCATGCTGCTGTAGGGAGAGATTAGCTGGATAGTTTAGCTTCTTTAAATTTCTTTCTGTATTTGGTCTCCAGGTTTGAACAACAGCTGCTAACAGTCCGTGCAGACACCTGGATAACAAACACCGGGACAATAAACTGTGTAAACAGTGCCCTGAAGCTTTTTAAACATGAAGATTTTGCCTGTTTCTGCTAAAACACACTAAAGATCCAAAACAACGTGTGCGGCTACTGCGCATGCGCAACGGTCCACTTCCTTCCATTGGGTGGATGGTGGTTTTCAAAATAAAAGCCGGCGGTGTGAGGACACAGCGTTGTTTAATCTGAGCTCGTGTTGATTTCCAAACTTTTAGGGACAAATGAGTTGTTGAGATGTTATGAAAAATGTTGAAGATGATGATAGTGAACCACAGTGAAGTGTGCCATCAGAATAATAGGGCGTATATTTGTAGATGTCTTTAATATAATAAATTAGTCATTCTGTTAAAAAACAAACTTTTAATATGTTAACTTTCCATTTAAATTATGCATTTGGAAAACGTTGAAACAGAATTAACTTTACCTTTAGTTAACTATATTCTCTTATATATTTTCTATTTGTGTGCGATAATGGTAACGATGAGATTTAGAGTTATAACATGAGTTTCTACTTATGCATTTCTACATTAACTCTCGTTATAACAACAAGTTTCATATCGTTTTTTTTTTCAAGAAGACATTTCAGTCCAGAGAAACCACAGACCTGCTATGTTGGATGCTGTTTATAGAAAAACATCCTCAATTTTCATTCATTTTCTAAACTTTGGGATGCAGAAGTTAAACTCTAATAACTTTTTATGAGACAAAACATTGATCCAAACTCCGTCTAAAGTCCTTCTGTCTGGCTGCATGAATGAATTAACCTTTATGGAAAGCCTACAATTACAATCAGCTTCCTGTACAATATTTTTATTATTATTATGGGGTGGCTCTGCCCCTCTGACGACAGAGGGGAGGGACTCGGGTGTTTTTCTGTCTTGTGATTGGCTGGATCCCTCCGCGTCATGACGGACGCCTCCGATAACTGTCCTCATGAATTTTTTTCTTTTTTTACTAGGAAAAAGGAGTTCCCTTTCTACTGAACAGGAAACAATGGCAAGAAGGTAAGCCTTTAAATGAAGAAATAACTAATAAATAAATGAAGAGATGCACGAGAATAAATCACACTTCCAGGTAATATCCAGGTCCTGATGATGTGAGCGTGTTTATTATCGGCTGAACTTTTTAACAGGTTGTTTCCACTCAAGTTTTATGTAAACACGAGCTGCACTGTAACGTGACACTTCTCAGGATGCTTCTCGGTGGAAATGTTGAGAGAAATGAAAGTTTTTTAGGTTTTTGCTCTCCCATCCTAAAGTGTGGTACATCTGGATGAAGGTCACAGGTCTGATCAGAGGTTTTTTTTTTCCTGCATGTTGTGAGTGTGTGTGTGTGTGTGTGTGTGTGTGTGTGTGTGTGTGTGTGTGTGAGTGCACCTGGGTCTGGTCCTGATTAGTGGGCTGAATTGCACATCAGAGCAAACAAACACACATTTTTGGGGCATTAAAGTGCTGCAGCGAGAGTCTGTCGCCGCTCTCCCTTGTGATCTTCACAGCTGTCCTCTGACTAATTTGAGAAGAGAGAAGTTTCTGTATCGGTGTGTGTCCCCTTCCTGCCACTTCCCTCTTACTCAACTTATTTCCAAATATTTTCTCTGTTTAAATGGCAGGAAGGGTGTGGCACTTTTTGTGATTTTTGAGGCACTTTGGGAACATAATGTGTGTTGGAGATGAGACTGTAACTTGATTTGTATGTTACTGGCACCACAAAACAACATCTGGAAGTTAAGTTGTTTAGTTTTTTCCCCCCCCTTGATCTATTTCATGTTACAACCCCCGTGTAGAGCCGTGCAGTCGTAACACAATGGAGGTGGGGTCATTTTATGGAGCCCAGGTATTTGCTTCAGGTCAAGTTTGTTTTTCTCCTGGCGTTGTCTAACAAAAGAGAGCACCACCAGCAAGACACGTCCCTCGGTACCAAACTGACAAACAACAGAAGGTCTGACCGCTGTCTGGGCTTCAGGAAAGACTGTTTAAAAGAAATTTGCAAATTAACACATTTGTGGTTAATGCTGCTGTCCCCCATAAAAAAAAACCTGACTGCAGCATTGGCAAGGTCTTAATTCAAAGATGATTATTCAGAGTTCTTTCATGCACCCAGACCCTTTAATTACCTTTTTTTAAATGAGAAACATGAACAAAATATCCAAAGTGGAAGGTGGCCATTTAAATGTAGAGTGTTTTCAACACAGTTTTGAATTGCACAGCTCTTGATTAGACAAGAGGGCCTTTTCTTTTGTCTTTGCAATGGTAATTTCCCCCAAATCCCCCCAAAACATGATTCCTCCCTCCCCTTAGTGGTCCTTAGCCTTGCAGATACTAGGTGAATTGGGCCTTATATTCCAAACAATGTTACACTATTATAATACTATCAAACCTCATGTGCAGCACTTCATACATAAATGGCCCGAAATAACGGAGAGTACAGAAACATGTCGCATCCTGTGGCTCAGGAGATGGCAGCTTGTAACGGAAACAGGTTACAAGCTGCCATCTACTGAGCCACAGGGTGCGTTTTTTTATATAGCAGCAACTTCCTCTTAGCTGCTGGTATCTGAATGAATTAATCATCAACACACTGTCATAAAAGGATATCACGATGAGTAGGGGGTTTTCTGAGCGCCACTGTCGCACATTTGATTCATCAGTGGTTGTAAAAACAGAGCTTTTTCAAACTCATACTATCTGTAACAAACCAATAAAAAAAACTCCCCCTCTAACCATCAATACACAACAGTAGTAGATGCAATACTTTGGGTGTTTGAATGTGCGATTTATATATATGTAAAAAGCTGCAGCTGGAAAAGATCATGCAGGTCAGTCATGGATAAACTAAATATATCACAAAGTCAACTGAAGGTTATCACCCGTCAGTACATACTTTATGTAAATGATAAGAATCTTTTTTTATCTTTGAGCTTTTTAACCCAAAGAACAGGCATCTTTTACAGAAGACATGCCAGAGTAGAGAAAGCATATGCACAAACTAAAAAATGAATGATAGCTGAATTCCATTTAGCTTCTTTAGGTTCAGGGTCCCGGCGTTGTGCACGCTGGCTCACAGTCACACTGGCAAGACTTCACTGTAACGAACAGAACGGAGCCATCATTAAAGTTATTAGTAACACGTGTTTTCCCACTATTTTCAACTGTTAGCTGTAAAAAAAGAAAAGGCCCGCTGTCCTCTTCTAAATCCTCTTTTATTAGTTTGAGCTGATTCCAAAATGTTTGTTCCACTGTGAGAAACAGGCTCATTCCTTTTCACCTCTTCTCTGTTTTGTCTGTAACTACCACACAGCGTGTTTGTTTTCTGTGCCTTTCCTCAGTCAACAGGCCAACCAGGAACTCACTGAGGTGCTAAACCAGCTCTGGCGTCTGGATACCAACCGCCTCAGGCCGGGGACTGATTACATCATTTCCCTGCAGGTCAGCACACCATGCGTCTCACATCATCGCCTCTCTGCTTACTTTACACACACACACACACACACACACACAGGTATATGTGTACTCTACTTTTTCCTCAGTGAGGTCAGTAAAATTCTTACAGATTGTGCAAAGAATGACCAGTATAACTAACTCAGATTTCCTCCCTTTTGAAGTCACAACATGCTGCTGTCTGTCTGTGTATTGTGTGTTTTATTCAGGGGAGGGCGGGTTATGTGGCTCAAGGCAGCAACTATGCCAAAGACAGTGCCAAGGCTCCGCTCTTCACGTACGTCAACGAAGACAAACTCAAGAGTATTAAGACGTATGCATGTAAGTAGCAGTTTATGTCCTTTTTTTTTTCTTTTTTCATACTTCTGTTTTGCTTGAGCCATCGCCATTTTTAACACATCTTTTTGTATGCAGATTTCATCAACTTGCTGGACAACTACGAGGCGTCCACAGGTGTGTCAGAGACGGTAACGCCTGAGGAGCTTAAAGAAAACAGGCTCTTTATCGATTCCATTATGGAGACCGATGTCATGAAGGTGCGGTAGGAGAGGGATTCATTTGACACATCCATCATCAACGAACAAACAAAACACACTGATCCTACAGAGCAGCTGCTGCCTCTGTCGTTTACAGACTTTGTTTTTCTGAGGCTTTCTTACCTTAGCAAGAAATGTTTTAGAGGAAACACTGAAGGTCATTAGCCTGAGAATTGAACATCTATAGAAACTAAATATTCACGTAAAGTATCAGCTACAAAGTGATAAATACTCTAGATACAGTTTCAATGGTATACTTCAGCATAGTATTTGTTATCACACTATAAGAATAGCATACTGCCTTTCAACTAGTGTATGTGGGCAAGTTATTACTTTTCTAATATTACTATTTTTAGTTCTGCTTTTCCACTTTTATTCTGCACTTTTTGTTTTCTGTTGCGTGTCTTTATTGAACGGGTTGAAATTCAGTTTGACTGTTTTGGAGCTTTTGCAGGATCTTCCTCAGCAAATTTCCCCAGCTGTAATGGAGTTGCACATGTTCAAATATTCATTTTCACAAGCACTTTTTTCTTTGTCACTATTGTGTTTTGATCCTGTTTCTCTCTTGAAAGCCTGTAATATCAGGATGATGTGACTTTTGTTTACAGTGTGCTCACAATTATCTGGTCAGGAAGAGACAGTCTCCATCGGACCCTGGACAGTTCAAGAAGCAGCTGTATGACATCTGGTTCCGCCTGTACCACCGGGACCGGAGCGGAGGGTGAGTTTCAAACCACCAGCAGGGGGAGCCACTGAGATGTAGAAAGAAACAGCACTTCTTTAATCATCAGCAGAATAACTCGTGGAATTAACAAGGAATCTAAAAAAATACACACATGAATAAATACCGTGTTACAACAAATCTACATTTAAATCCTGTTTAGCTGAGTATTTTCTGTGTTTTATATATTTATATGTATTTTTAAGCAGTTAGAGTTACTGTATGTATGTGTAAGCTATATATATATGTGTGTGTGTGTGTGTATACATATATTGAAGCTATATATAAATTATGTATATGAAGAATAAATCTTTGACAAACAGAGTCACAGTTATCTTTAGTGTTTCATCCCGTATTTCAGCAGTAATGCAAACTCGAGAGGAAATAAAGTTGTTGTTGTCTTTCACTGTAGCGAGGATTCCTGTGGATTTGAACATGTGTTTGTGGGTGAAACCAAGAGGGGACAGGAGGTCATTGGTCTTCACAACTGGATCCAGTTCTACCTGCAGGAAAAGCACAAACACGTCGACTACAAAGGGTACAAAGCGAGAGACAACAAAGATACAGTAAGAAGATCATATACATTATAAAGATACTGAACACACTAAAACTACAACTGTTAATACTGTAAACAAATTAGTAAGTGAATAAGTGTATGATATCCTTATTTTTTTGTTTTATAGCCTGATGAAGATGACCATGTTCTGAACCTGCAGTTCAGCTGGAAAGGTTTGGTGAAGCCGGTTGGTGGCTCCTTAATCGGCGTCAGTCCAGAGTTCGAGGTCGCTCTCTTCACCATCATCTTCCTCATGTCGACTGAGAAGATGACATCCGTGGTGGTGAAAATAGACGAGTACAAGCTGGAACTGGTCGTCTATCGGCACGGGCAATCCATCGGCACGTCCTTTCCCAAACTGCTCAGCAGCAACAACAGGGATTTGTAATATTACACCACCTGAGCTGTCAGCTGTCATGTAAAAGCTCACATTTACGTTTACACGGACAACTTCTGTTACATTCTGATTTCTTTCCTGTGTAGTATAAATGTAATACAGATCTAGATCAGGTTCAATTTGCACAAAATATCAGGCTTAAACTGTCTATAAAGAACAAAGTTTTTAGCCTAAACCTGATTTGGACTGATATTATTGAAGGAATGTAGACTGTTATTAATCCTTAATCTGCGTTATTCTGTATACTGTTACGGAGTAAATAAAATATAATCTGATTGCACATTAGTGTTGGCATTTTATTCTCCCCTGTTAGCAAAATTAGGTCAGATAGTTCATAAGATTTAGAAGGATAAAACAAACAAAAAAGCAGCATAGTTGTTTTTTTATCTTTTAATGTATGTCTAGATAACTTTTTTTTTTTTTGTGGGCCAACTTTGGTCTGTCAGGTAGACTTCCTCTCTATCAGCATTACCTTCTGTCAGTTGAAATGACAGAGTTGAAATGAATTTATTTTTATCAGAAGTAATTTTCACTCATTATTTATGATTACACAAACATGTAGCACTGTTCACTGACTGGGTAAAAGGAGGAAAAAGTGGTAGAGACAGCTTCATTAAAGATGATTGGGATATTTTTCCTCCAGAATTCTGACTTAAAGAATATGATAGTATCCTGATTTATCGTGTCCTAATAATAAAGCCAGAAATCTGAGAATGAAATCAGAAGGTCTGAGATACTTTTATTTCCAAGATGTTATTGTAATATTCCTTTTATGAAATCTGACTTTATTCTTGTAATTCTGAAAATTAATTTAGAAATAAAATCAAACATTTTCATTGTTCTTTTTTGTGCTTATTAACTTGCTAACTTTCAATACTTACATTGTTAGCTATGAATAGAGTTGGATGTCCATGTGATAAATCAGTAACACATTTTTGTATAATGTTCATTTAAACTTGAACTTGAGTCATGATGAATTTGAAAGAAACCCTAACCCTTATGTACAAGCATAATTAATAGTAATGATATGTATTGACAAGTATAATTAACAATAATATATTATATAGACAAGCATAATTAATAATAATGACATGTGTTGACAAATATAATTAATAACAATGATGTATATAGATAAGAATAATTAATAACAAGAAAGTATAATTAGTAATAATAATATATATTGACACATATAATTAATAATGATATATTCACAAGCATAATTAATAATCATGATATATTCACAGGTATAATTATTAATAATGATAGATATTGACATGAATAATTAATAATAATGCTATATTGACAAGCATAGCTAATAATGATGTATATTCAAAAGTGCAATTAATAATAATGATAGACATTGATATGAATAATTAATAGCAATGATATATTGACAAGTGTAATTAGTAATAATAATATATACTGACAAGTATAATTAATAATTATATATATTGACAAGTGTAATTAATAATAATGCTATATTGACAAGCATAGCTAATAATGATGTATATTCACAAGTGTAATTAATAATAATGATAGACATTGATATGAATAATGAATAATAATGATAGACATTGATATGAATAATGAATAATAATTATATATATTGGTATGAATAATTAATAATAATGATAGACATTGATATGAATAATTAATAATAATGATATATATTGGTATGAATAATTAATAATAATGATAGACATTGATATGAATAATTAATAATAATGATATATATTGATATGAATAATTAATAGTAATTATATATATCGATATGATAATAATTATATATATCGAATTAATAATAATTATATAATAATTAATATATGATAGACATTGATATGAATAATGAATAATAATTATATATATTGGTATGAATAATTAATAATAATGATAGACATTGATATGAATAATTAATAATAATTATATATATCGATATGAATAATTAATAATAATTATATATATCGATATGAATAATTAATAATAATTATATATATCGATATGAATAATTAATAATTATATATATCGATATGAATAATTAATAATTATATATATCGATATGAATAATTAATAATAATTATATATATCGATATGAATAATTAATAATAATTATATATATCGATATGAATAATTAATAATAATTATATATATCGATATGAATAATTAATAATTATATATATCGATATGAATAATTAATAATTATATATATCGATATGAATAATAATAATAATTATATATATCGATATGAATAATTAATAATAATTATATATATCGATATGAATAATTAATAATAATTATATATATCGATATGAATAATTAATAATTATATATATCGATATGAATAATTAATAATAATTATATATATCGATATGAATAATTAATAATAATTATATATATCGATATAATAATATATATAATAATTAATATATATAGACATTGATATGAATAATTAATAATAATTATATATATCGATATGAATAATTAATAATAATTATATATATCGATATGAATAATTAATAATAATTATATATATCGATATGAATAATTAATAATAATTATATATATCGATATGAATAATTAATAATAATTATATATATTGATAAGTATAATGAAATATCTGACAACGGAAGCAGACGTCATCAGCTAACTGACAGTTAACGGTCGGCACGTGAAGATTTTAAAGTGTCAACACGTCACGTCTAACGGCTGCAGCGCGTGTTAACGTTAGCCAACGGTAACAGCTAACGGTCGGTAACGGCGGACAGCCACGGGATTTTGGGCGAAAACTTCACCGTCAGCGACAGAAAACTCCCTCGAAAAACCTCTTTTCTACTCTGAAACAGAACGAGCACAACCAGAAAATGCAGCCGCTGATAATTTTATCCGTTTTGGTGATGAGGTTAGTGAGAAGTCTTTACTTACATTATGTGCTAACGGTGATGTTCACTTATCACGGTGTGGACTCCAACATTAGGCTAATAAAGCCTTTTAAACCTGTAGGTAATTTATTTTAATAACTAGCTTGAGTTTTATTCGAGTACCGTCTTGTTTGGCTTTAATATAGTTTAATAATCTTACTGTCCTGGTGTATTAACCTAGCTAATGCCAGTGAGCAACGTTATTTATCAGTTATGTAGCGGTTAAAATAACGTTAATGTCAGGTAACCTATTAAACTTAACCTCCATCATCGTGAATATTAAATTTACTAACTTGATGAAAATATGCCCTATTTCGTGGAGAATAAAACCCCACATTCATTTATCTGCTTACTGATATTACTGCCTCTTTGTGGCTTTGTTGGTGAAGCCACTAATTTATTTAAATGCGCTTTATCTACTAAACTACAGGGATGGTTAATTATGTTTGTTATTTTTTTTATCTAGATAAGCAGGACTGTTCTTTAACAGCAAAGGAGGTGATCTTGCATCCTCTCCCCTTGCTGTTTATGATGGATGCTCATGATCCAAAGGCAAACAAACATGGATCTCAGGTAAATGGATTTAATGCATTCACATGCAGGCATACAGGATAGAAGTAAACAAATCCATTTGACTTATTTACAATGGTAATCTTTTTACATGTGCAGATACAATAACAGTTATTCACAACCCCTGTCTTCCTCAGACCAAATACAAGGAGGCAAGAGAGGAGCGAAAAAAGCTCCTCACCCCTGCACACCAGTACATGATAGACATCCTGGCTGACAGGCTGTTCCTGGAGCCAACAGTAGTCGAGGAATTTATTTTAGACTCTCCATCCGTGAGTTTTTCCCATGGCTTTTGACAATCAGTGCACACAGTATCCTGTAGGAGAGGGAATTAATTTATCATCCCAGTGGTTTTGGACAGTTTGGCTCTTCTAATCTGGTCTCCGAACAGAAGAAAGACTCAACATTGAAATGAGGATATCCTTTTTTGCATCTGGCAAAAATATGTGCCAGTTGTGTGTTCTTATTTTACGCTTTGGATGGAAACTCTTAAGTGTGTTTACATGTATGCTTCCAGTTTCAAACAGAATGCAGGTTTAGTGATCATCAAGACAAAAATGTGGAGTTAAACTGCAAAACATAACCTTTTTTATTTTTACCATTTATCATTTTTGGTTTCCCTCTATCAGAGCATTATATACACGATAGCAAATGTTTGTGATGCTTCCAGAAGTCTTGCATATTGCCTATACATGAGTGTGGGGAGCAGCAACATTTCAACTAACACATATCAAAATCATACTGTTTCATATTTCTGTCTGCCACTGTCTCTTTGTTGCTACAGTACCACTGAAATGTTCCAATCTGATTCACATAGTTATTTTGATGTAGATAAAAATGTACACTTTGTGGATCTGGTGTTGATTTGTGACAGTATGCAGTAATTGAGTGTTGTTGGTGCTCTCCTTTTTTCTTCTTGGGAAGTTTTCATTTTCATAAATGTTCTTTTTCTATGATGACTGGAACGTTTTGGTTGAATGTCTTTCATGCCGATGCTGCCATGTCATTAGTGTTAAAAATGCTTATTATTGTGTTCTTTGTTGTCTTACTGAATAGCTGGCTGCGTTTGATGACTTCTTCGCCAGTGGAGGTTGTAAAACCATTTCCTTTGTGTATCAAGAGTCTGAAGTTCCAGGAAAAGGTAGGCGTGAAACTAACGGGACTTCCAAGGCCATCATGCCTCATTTAATTTGTCGTTAGTCCTTATTCTAGTATTAGATGCCGATAGCTAACAGTGATTTCAAATAGGCCAGGATTACAGTAATAAATGTTTTTAAGCCTGAAATGCCAGAAATAAAATATAAGAATAGAATAAAAAGGACACAGAAATTAATTTAATTGATTTTCTTGACTTGATATTTGCAATGGAGAAAAAAGGAGTCTAGTTGGAATAATTTTTAAATAAAAAACAAGTTGTATTCGTTAAATACACTGTATGTTAATGAGTTTAGGCTCCAATTTTGGGTTGAGTCTTTACCAGTTCTATTAAAAAGACTGTATCTGTGTCCATACTAATGAATGTTCAAACTTTAGTACAAAGATTTGAGGTCAGCATTGAATCATTTTATAGGTCCAGTCAGTTTTCTGTCTTATTCAAAATTATCTGGTTTTATTTTCAGAATGTGGACGCTCATATCCTGGGACTGCCAAAGGTGGAAAAACACTGAGGCTGTTTTTAGCCAATTTGTCTCAGACATGCCTCACAGGCATTTGCTGCTCCTTCACAAGGACTAGAGTGGATGTTCCTGTGAATTTAGAAAACATACATGAGGTAAGACATTGGACATTGAATGTGTTAAGTGGGGTGTTTCTGTGATTATGATTAAGTTATTGTTTTCTGCATTTTTCTTTTATTAATTATTTACTTGTATACTATTAGAATCA
This sequence comes from Scortum barcoo, assembly GCA_023238725.1. Classification (NCBI taxonomy): domain Eukaryota; kingdom Metazoa; phylum Chordata; class Actinopteri; order Centrarchiformes; family Terapontidae; genus Scortum; species Scortum barcoo. The sequence continues at coordinate 10,585,701 of CM041533.1, forward strand.
CTGCTGGACACATGTCAGAATTTTATACATTTGCTTAAGAAAACTGTGGCTTGCTTGAGTTTTGTACCAGTCTGAAGAAAATAATAAGCATTCCCTTTGAAAACAAGAGTTTCATTACTTAAGGCTAACTGCTGATGACCATATAACCAGCACTAAGTTTGTATTTTTTTTTCTTCATGGGTTTTGTAAAGTTATGGATAAGCTTGTTTTTCTGTGCTTTGTAGGAGATCTTCTTTTCAATGGTCGATGCAAGAGATGGCCTCCTGAAAGGAACAAGGAATGCTTTCAGCTTTCTGTTGCCAGCACTTGACACAGCACAAAACTGGGGCGTCTTAGATAAGTCAAGACATGGAGAAAAGTTTAAAAAGAACTTCAAGTACACAATAAACCGTTGTCTCAGCTCTTTAGAAGGTTAGGCATTTTTCTTTCAAACATGCCAGTTGTATAATGTTTCAGTCCGTCAATTTTTGATATGTAAAAGGAAGTTAACATGGTGATATGTCTAAATGTCTACATTTTAATGTGCTACTTCATCTGTGAACACTGATATTTTTGAACCAAATGGTCTTTCTTTTTGGGTGATATTGTTCTGTGCCTTTCTTGTTTGTATTCCAGACCTCGAGAAGAGCAACATGAGTATTGTTCATCTGAAAACAGTCACAGACGTTGACTTCTCTAAATTAGCTTCCCTTGAAGATCTGAAAGTTGCAGCTGCCAACTTTGACATGGTGCATCGACTGGAAGAAATTCTAATGCAATGGTGTAAACAAATCGAGCAGGTTGGTAAAATTATGATTGTATATTTGTTATTACAACACTAACAATTTATGTGAACAGAAAGGGGGGCTCTCCCAGTATTAAAGATCTTAGAGCAAAGGTCAAACAATGTGTTACTATAAACATTCACATACTATATCAGAGCATGTTTAGGTCTCATGCAGAAGGTCCAAAATATAAATGGAAACTGCAGATAACACTGAACATAAAATGTTGGTGAATGAATCCCATATTTTGAAATGTTAAAGCATCTCACCTTTCTGAATTAATCTTACCGCAAATCATTCGATTGAATTGTTGTGAAAGGAATTTGTAACCTTTCTCTGTATCCATAATCATCAGGTCCTGATAGAAAGTGATCAGTTGAGGAAAGGGGTTGATTCTGCAGGTCCACTGAGTGAGTTAGAACACTGGAAACGAATGTCTTTAAGGTTCAACTCCATCATAAATCACATCAAAGGCCCAGAGTGTAAGGCAGTGGTGATGGTGCTCCATATCAGCCACTCCAAAATTATGAAGGTACAGTCATTTGAGTGTTAAACTTAAACAAAGTAATACATGAAGATTATACGACAAAATGTTATTGTTGCATGAGGTATAGTAATTATGATAGATCCAATGTCCACAGTGTGAAGATGACCGTTTCAGGTGAATGAAGAATGCAAATGAATTATTTTAGAGGTCCGGCAAAAAATTATTGAGCTTCAATTAAGTATGTTAATGCCACAGGATAGTCTAAATGTCAGATTCTGATGTGCTGAATTATTCTTTGTCCATCAGTAGAAAACAAATCCATATCATTGACAACTCTCAAGTATTAAGTGACAATATTGCACACTGGTTGTTATCTTTGAGTTTTTGAGTGTTTGTGAGTATTCTGCAGTCTGAAAACCCTAGGCCCCGTGCTTTAGGGTTTTGTATGATTACATTACAAATGGAACCTTTTCAACCATGTATATATGTAGATGTGGCAGGATCTGGACGCCAGGATAACAGATCGTGCCAATGAGGCCAAAGACAATGTAAAATTCCTCAACACACTGGAGAAAGTCTGTCAGCCTCTTTACAACAGTGACCCGGTATGTACAGTCCTTAATTTGACAGTGCTTTATAGTAGACTGAGATAAACACATCAGTGTGTTGATCATGCACGATCATCATGGTCACTAACCAACAACTGCCAACATGCACATCACATCAGTCCAAATTACTTTTTTTAATATCTGACAGTAACTTATATTGTTGTTGTAGAATTCCCTGCATAGCATAATGAATAGTTAAGTAGAAGTTAAGGAATAGTGGATATCAGGTTAAAATGAACTTCACAGCACCTACATTTAGAATAGAGATTGCTGTGCTTTAAATGTAGCTTATAGGACAGGGTGACAGGATTTAAGAGATACTGTGATTTGTTCCAGACCAATCTTAAATTAGACAAGGTTAATGACAGCAACTTCTCCATCATTTGAGACTAATGTAACAAACATTTACCTGTTGTCATCCAATTAGAAACAAGGTTAGTAATATTAGTTAATTAGTGAGCCAGTTTGTTGTAGATAATGTAGATGTTATTACATGTATGTGTTATTTTAGGTCACCATGATGAAAAGTGTGCAGAACGTCATCAGTGTAATTCAAATGATTTACAGTGTTTCACTGTACTACAACACAAGTGAAAAGATATCAGCACTGTTAATCAAAGTAAGTGTATTATATTCATTCTCAGAAAATTCTCATTCTCAGAAATATAAGCTGTGTTTAGAAAATCTAAGAATCCGATTTACTTCTGCATGCATTACTGAAAAAAATGTCAGGTCACAAACCAGATGGTGACAGCATGCAGATCATATATCACTGATAATGGCACATGTCTAATATGGGACCAAAAGGCTGAAGATATCATCAGGAAAATGCAGGTGATGATGAAACCTACCTGTATGAGTATGCTCAGGTGTGACTATAACTCATATTGACATCAGCATGTAACTGTTTTTATTTTTTGTTGTCCTTGGCAGGATTGTATTGGCTTGTATCAGGAGTATCAGTCTTGCTTTCAGAAAACAAAGACACAGGCAATGGAAAGACTTGGAAAGAGGTCCTTTGAGGTGTCAGAAATGCAGATTTTCTGCAAGTTTGAGAGCTTCTGCAAGCAACTCGAAAAGGTGCAGTCAATGCTAAATTTTTAAATTTGATCCCCACTCGTAACATAAGACTTGTGGCATGTAACAATAAGCAATATCTTTTTTAGATCACACAAATAATAACAGTGTTCAAAAAGTTTGAGTCTCTTGGAAAATCAAACATTGAGGGCATTGAGATTCTGGCCAGACAATTCCAAACAGTATCCATGAATCTGAAAAGGAAACAGTATGATATGTTGGCTCCAAGGACGGTTGAATTTGAAGCAGATTTTGCAAAGTTTATGGCTCAAATCACTCACATTGAGGTATGTATAATGTCCTTCTATTCAAAATCTGTGTTGTGGCTAACTTTTATTGTCTCCCCTTCTCTAACTGTTGTTTAGAGTAGAGATTGTCATATTAAAACTTTTTCTGTCTTTATCTGCAGAACCAGCTACAGGCATTTATGAGGTCATGCTTCTCAAACATCATCTCATCTCAGCAATCGCTGCGCCTAATACAACGGTCAGTATGATATAGTAGTATAATATGAAGATCCACTCTAATTTTTAAACTGGATAATATGACATAATCAGAAAATACTAACACAGGTCTCATATATTCATTTATTTGCAGTTTTCAGAGGCTGAACCTTCCCTGTCTTGACACAGAAATTTCCAACATCCTGGGTCTTATTCTTCAACATTATGCATCAGAAGTAGAGTTTGTGAAAAAGGTATCCTAATTTCATGTTTGAGTAGAAACAGAGTAAAGTATGGATATATCATTAAATTTATTGTCAAATTAATAATTGACTCTGGCCTTTTTGAATAAATCATTTATTTGATTTGATGATTTATTGATTTATTGATTACATTTATTTATTTTATTTATTAAATTGATTATAAAATTGATTGATATTTTATTGATTTATTGATTAAATTTTCTTTGCAGCTCTATGACAAGCAGAGAAACGACCCCCCATTGTCTAGAAACATGCCTCCTGTCGCCGGAAGGATTGCCTGGTGTAGGCACCTCTACAAAAAAATAGAGGAACCAATTTCTTACATAAAAGTAAGCCTAAATTACATCCACCAAAACAACTTTAATACTTTATCGTCCGTTGTACTGAACATTTTAGTGTGAATGTATCTGTTGCCATCAATAGAAAAACTCTGACATTCTGCGCAGCCCGGAGGGAGAAGAGGTGGTCAAAATGTACAATCAGACTGCAGCTGTATTAGTAGACTTTGAGTGTGTGTACCACAGAGCATGGATGGAAGAGATGTCAAAACTAGATTACGGTTGGTTCTCTGGCTTTGACTTAATATGTTAATACCCTAGATTGCACAAAATGCCATTTTTTATCCTGCATCTGTTAATATTAATTTCAGCTATGTTATTCTGCTTCATAACAGTCTTGAATATTACACTGCTGGTTCGTCACCCAAAGACCGGAAAATTAGTGGTCAACTTTGATCCTAAAGTAACTGAGGTCATTCGGGAGGCCAAGTGTCTGTTGAAGATGGGTCTGGATGTTCCAAAGCAGGCTTTGCGTCTGGTCAAGTTGGAAAGCAAATTAAAAGCCAATCACCTCAGACTACAGGTAAATTATAACATATTTTGATGATGAAGATGGATGAGTTACTTTAAAATGAAATGCTCATTTGTTTTTGTTTTTATAGAACATTTTGACAGATTTTGAGTCCACTTGTGAGAACATACCTGTGGACTTCACCAGCTTGATGGCTTCAAAAATAAAAAATGTAAGCACTTATAAATACAGTACACCAAAGTACACTTAAGTACACATTTCTTGCTTACACAAATTACTTGGCAAGATAAGACTAAGTTGGCAGTTATGAAGCTTGCTACATGTAGTGTTTATATGTATGCCTTAAAGAGGTTACTGTTGCTTAATTTATCAGTGTTTGTTTTAGATCTGATATTTTTGGTAAATTACTAGGTGGAGTCCGTTCTTCGCCATGGATCAGTGCTGCTCACCTGGTCATCCTTTCTCTTGGACAAGTACTTCCAAAATGTTGAGACTGCTTTGTTTGAACTCAAACATATTGCAAAGAAGGTATGGTACTAAAAAACACAGCAAAATGTTCATATGTGGACATTGCTATAAAATGTAGTAATTTACTTTTGAATGTATTAGCATAACTATTTAACTTATGAACAGGATTCAGAATTCATCACTTTTTAAGTCAGTGTTATTCAGAGGGCTTATGTATAACCTGTTGTGACTGGTTGTGGATTTAGAATGAAAACTCTCAACCACCCTTTGACGCACTTTTATCCTTCAGGGATTCAGAAAAAAACTGATCAAGGACCATGTCTCTAGATGCAATATTTCTGTTTTTCAGGTGCAAGATATCTGTAAGCTACACATTGATGATGTCCTGAAAAACATCTCAGAGACTGTGCTGATTGAGCTCCCTGAAGACCACGCATCTTCAGTGCAGCAGCTTATCAGCTGTAATGAGGCATGCACCCTTAATTGTTTTTTACTTTAATTTCATCCTCCAAATGAAAACACTTAGTATTTTATTATTATTTATACTTCATCTTTTTACTTTATTTTAAGTAGTTATGTGTTAAGTTTTCTTCAATTAAATTAATCCTTAAAGTGCCTATAGTTGATGATTTTACAGTTACAATGTATAAAATCATGGTGTAATAACAATGTGAAAGAGGTCCCTCTTGATGATGCGACCAAACCCAGAGCTAACAGAGAGTAAATGTAGGGCATTCATTATTACATAGGCCAGAAACATGACTCCAAACAAGTCAGTGTTGGCCCATTACTGCCTGACATGTAAATAAGCAGCTGTTTGCTAGTAATTTCAATCAATCAGTCAAGAATCTTTATTGTCATCATGTTTTCACATAACGAAATTAAGATTGGTGACTTCCAGCTTTAAACATAAATATATGTCAAAATATGTAATATGTACATAAATATCTAAAGATTTAAAGTTGTAGCAGCAATGTACAATGGGGGGTGGGTCGATGGAAGTCGGGGAAAACTGCCTTTAATTCGGACGTGGTTAAAGTCTCCGGCCACGATCACAGCTGCCTCTGGATTGTTGTTCATCTGTAGACTGATCATGCAGTACTGCTCCTCCAGTGCTAATTTAGCATTAGCTCTCGGTGATATGTAGACGGCTCCACTGTGTTTCTCTAAGCTGCAGTCCTGTCTGCCCGGAGAAGAGAGCGCCCCGCTAGCTCCACTGCCGCGTCTGGGATGTTGTTATCCAGCCAGGTCTCAGTAACAATCGCCACACAGCTGTCGATCTTGTGCAGAGACGATCCTCAGCTTCATCTTGTCCATTTTGTTGACGAGTGACCTGGCGTTTGTGAGGAAGAGACTGGGAAGAGACGGTCTCTATGGGTTAGCTTGTAGCCTAGCACGCAGGCCGCCCCTCTTGCCCCGCTTTTGTTTACGATGCCTCCTCCGTCTCCTTGGCAACAGAGGGGGGAATTGTGAAAGCCTCGTGGTCCGCTGAATCTCCGGTGGTGGTACAAAATCCAGCCCTCGGAAATGCTACGCAGGTGTGCACTCTCCCCAATCTCCAACAGTCCAGCCCCACCTGCACACAACTGCCGCTGCAGGTGACCTGAAAGATCACCAAAAACACAAACAAAAAAAAAGAAATCTGGTAACACCAAGCTGCTGCGTGGACACGCGCTTCCATGGCGTTCTGGAAAATCTTATTTCAGCATATAACACAAGTCACATTAACAATGAAAAGGCTGCCACAGTTGATCATACAATCACTTACTGCAGGTTGAACAATTATTACTTTGTAAGAGATGAAGGATTCGTTTTTGTAGTTTATTATTTTTCAAATTTTCTTTTTTAAATAAATTAAGAATTATGTCTGGTTCAACAGTCGGCTAATTATATACCTCTATTTTTCAGAATAAATGTAAGGAGCAGACAAAGGCGTTGGACCTCAAATGTTGTCGTGTTAAAGAAGCAGTGAAGGAGCTGGGTAGAGTGTTCACTGCCATTTATGGATCAAAAGGCCCCAAGAAGACTCTCGATGAACATGCACAAGGTGCTCTCAAGTCCCAGTTTAAGTTTTGCACAGGAAATAATATAAAAATATTTACATAACAGTCCTGTAGTATGCTAATTGAATATGAATGTTTTTTCATTTCACTTTTTGAATTTTTTAGGACGGACGAGTGTGATATTCTCAAGAGAAAATCAGAAGACCTTTAATGAGGATGAGGGAATCACTTTGGAAGGTCCAAACAGAGAAAAAGCAATCAAATTTGAAAGGGTATATTTGCTTACCAACTGCAAAACATTTCTCTTGAATACAGTATAACAAAAAGTGTGCTGATGCTTAAAATTCAATTCTTAATTTCAGGAGTTTAACAAGCTTCATGAGTACTTCAGTACAAGGGTATTAGATGCACTGGTCAAAACAACCAAGTTATCTCTGGAGACCCTGAAAAGGAGACTTTGTGGATCTAAGTACGTATTTCTGTGTTTGTCAGTATGTAAAAAAAGCCAATATCTAAGAGAAACTGTCATTCTTTCCAGATCAGCGTCAATGAATGACAGTTTTAGAGCTCACAAGAAGTCTGAGTTGATGAGCTCGTTAATAAAATCTGAAGTCCAGCTGGTTATACCCAACGTGGTGAGTTACTATTACTCACTAGTAACTGATTCCAGTTCACACTAGTTACCTTTTTGTAGAGGAGAGGATACTCCTTGCCAGTCTCGTTAAACAGAAAATTTACACTGTCTGATATTTCTTGTCATCAGGTAATGGTTCCCACTGTAGATGAGATCCAACAGGCTGTAAATCAACTAATCGACTTGGTGTTGGAAGTTAGCAAAGGTGTCACATGGCAACGGGAATACAGTCATAGTGGCACAAACAACAAAGGTAAGTTATTGTCAGAATGCAGACTGATGAAAAAAAAACTTGAAAGACAAGTTGAAAGGAATTATGTATGTCTTGAATTATAATGTTAATATCAACAATTCATCATGTTACATTTACACCAGACTTTATGTGAAGTCTTTGTTTTAAGAAATTCTAGAGAATAGTAAAAATGACCATTATTATGTATTTATTTTCTTTTTATCTGACAGTCCAGTGTATAATAAATAAAATCTTCTGACATGGCTAGTATCAGCCATAGTTGTGTACAACCCAAATTTTGTGTTTTTGCCTGTTTTTGATCTCACAGGTGGAGAAAAGGAGAATTTCCATCACAGAGTCATTGAACACAAGGATGTCAAAAAGGTTGTGGTCATTCTGAAAGCAATGGTCAGTTCCCTGAGAAGAGAAGCAACTGATGTTCTAAAGCAGTTTGACCCTTTCAGAGTCATCTGGAATGAGGACAGGAACCTCAAAGTCAAGGTTTTCTTGCCAACATTACACATACTTGTTTTTACTTTAGGATAGAAAATCTATTTTTGACCATAATAAAAAACATCATTATCTTAACTTTCAGGAATTCATGGGCAGCAATCCATCCTTGATCCATATCAAGTCAGAAATCCAGCACTACTGCTCAGTTGAACAGGAAATAGCTGAAATCAAACCCATAATTGTTTTGGGGTGTATTGAATTGTCAACAGGTAAGGTAGTTGTAATGTGATCTAAACAGCAACCTGAAAAATTCTAAAGTCCTACTTTTTACCTGCACTCACTGTCTGTCCTCTACACTAAATTTTACTGCTGGACACTGGAGTGAGATCGTTTAAGCTTTACAGCCAACAGCCACAAGAGGGAGCTAAAGATTCAGCATTTTCTCACTATCGATATAACAGTTGGAAGTTGTTATGTGAAGCATTTATGCACTGCAGTGCTTTGATTTAAATGCCCACTTGCTCACAATGTCAATTTTTACAGGCTAATGTTCACCGAAACAGTTTAATGTGTAAGCATGCTAACATTTTCTTATTAGCACAAAACACAGTTTTGTGTTTTACAGGAACTATCATGAAGCAAAGTATTGTAAATGGATGCCTGATCGGATGATGGCACTAGATCATGAAGAAGGCATCTCTAAAGTGATTACAATTCATCCTGTGACATTAGACATATCACTCAAAGCCAGGAACGTTAACCTTGAGGTGTATAAACAAATACACAGACAATCTTAGAATTGTCTTAGAATTGAACACATTTATGGTCTTCTTTATATTTATTTGACAATCGGAGTCAAATTGAACGAGATCTTATCACTTGTACATTGTGCCTGGTTTAGAAACTGTGTTTCAGAGGGCAGCAATGCAAATTCTGTTATGCAAATTGTATCTCTTGTATTCAGAGCCATTTAAGGTGTCCTTGACAGTGGAGACAAAAGCCTGGAAAAAACTGTTGTGCAAATATCTGAAGGAGGAATACAAGAAGAAAATGATTGACACCAGCATACATACTAACAAGTACCTTGTACAGCTATCTCATCCTGTGGCTAATCTAGAAGATGTGCGTCGTGCCATGGGCGCCCTCTCTAAGCTTCGGGATGCTGAAATACAAACTGATATCACGTTACTTTCTATTGAGGTATGAATAGCAAAATAAATTTTATATTATTATATAATTAACGTAAGTTTTTAATTATAGAGTTTAGGTCTAACCTGTAACTGCAGTCATTAAATGACCCAAAAACACTGCATTAAACAAAACAGGGTTGCATTGTCAAGTGTGATGGCTATAGGTGAAAGAAGTATAATCCGGGCATTTAAGCTTTTTTTTTAAAAGATTCATCGCCACAGAATTTGAGCCAGGAATGTCTTTTTTGACAACTCGTGATTTTCTCCTGTGTCAGGCTAGTGGTCTCACTGAAATAAAGATACATATATCAGAGATTTATCACAGGACGTTTACAGAGATTGTGATTTCCATCATCAGATTTATGGTTGATTTGCTCTGTCTTAAACTTGTGTGCTCATAGAATTTACAAATCGTTCTTTTTCCCATCAGTTATGTTTCTGTAATTGTCACATAACCATGTGATGATGATGTTATATTTTACAGGAAGCCTTTGAAATTTTGAATAAATATGAAGCAGAGGTGACCAAGAGAGAAGCAGAGGGGGTGTACAATCTGAGGCATTTCTTCACAAAGCTTCAGGCTAAAGCTGTTAGTATTACTATTATATTTCTGGTTTCAATTTCTGTGGAATTTTATAATTTGTTCTTGTGTGACTCAGTTGTGATGGTGGTTTTTGATTCCTGATCTTCATAGAGATCAGTGCAGGATGAGCTTGTTCGTAGGCAGCCCAAATTTAAACAGAACCTTTTGGAGTGTGTTTCCGTTTTCCAAAAGGATGTTGGCACTTTTCTGGAACAATATGATTCAGTAAGTAATCTGAATGAATCCTTATCCTAATCCTATGAATCCTAAAATCTTCATTTTCTTCAAATTTCAAATTTTCATCTGTAAATTTGAATGAATCAATTTATTAGTTAACATGGTCTTGTTGTTTAGGAAGGCCCCATGGTCAGTGGAATAGCTCCCCAAGAAGCCAGCCGCAGGCTCCAGATCTGTCAGGTAACACTGTCAATGAACTTAACACCATCCTATAGGGCAATTTTAGATGCATGAAAAGCATCTAAATAAGCAGAAAACCTATACTGTGTATGGTATGTGGAACACTGTACACAATCCATTGTGTGATTTATTGAAATTGTAAAAACTAGATTTTCTTGAATACACACTGCAGTGTTTTCGACTAAGTCAATTAAATGTGAACAGAGAAGTGACTGGCAAAGTCAGCGAAATTAAATGATGATTTATAATTTACTCCATTACTGTTACAATTAGCTACCTACCCCACCTTTACACCGTTCTTTATGAGTATACAGTGTATCAATTTCTGAGACCCCAGTCTAATCCAAGTTTCAGAAGTGATAACTGAGCAAGGGATTAAGATAGATGTAAATTTATGCATGTAAATTTGTTTTATAAATGATCTTTTTCATTTACTTGTATCCACTCACATTTTTGATGACAGTGAATTGTAAGTGTTTTTAGTCTTGCATTATTTAATTGTATTTGAATGTCTGTTTTTCCGTCAAGTAAAATTGAAAAATATATTTGCATCTTACTTCTCCGAGATTAGATTCTTTTTGTATTTAATTCAGACCTTTTTGTTTTATTTTACTTAGGCTAGATTTGAAGAACTGTGGAAACATTTCAACACATATACCTCTGGGGAGCAGCTTCTTGGCTTGCCAGTCACAGACTATGACTGCCTACAAAAGAAAAAGTGTGTTACCACTCTACAAAAGCTTATCATACACTACCAGAGTAATTGACATTCGTCAGCACTTATTTATAGTGTTAATCTTACTGGTGTTTTATATTTTCTGACTAATAGATCTGTCATTTCCCATGATTACCTTAGAAAAGAGCTTGACTTGCTACAGAAACTCTATGGCCTGTATGATGCAGTGATGAGTAAGATTAGTGGGTACTATCGCATTCTGTGGACAGATGTGGATATTGAGAAGATCAATTCAGAACTTTTGGAGTTTCAGAACAGGTAATCTTAGTATTTCTTTAAATTTCTTTTTTTTTTCTTTTTTTTTCATATGTTTCATGAGAATAACATGACTTTTAGGTAGGTATGTACCAGTGGAAAAACTTCATACTTCATTCCACAATCCTGCCCAAAATGAATACAATATTATCTCCATAAATACTGTAAAAAGGTGAAAGCATACAAATGTTGGTAGTGAAAACAAAGACTACAAGTAAACGTCCTGTTTCTAGGTGCCGAAAGCTACCCAAAGGACTGAAGGACTGGCAAGCCTTCCTAGACCTGAAGAAGACAATTGATGATTTCAGTGAGTCATGCCCTCTGCTCGAGATGATGGCAAACAAATCTATGATGAGGAGACACTGGGACCGAATTGCACTCCTGACCGGGCACCAGTTTGAGGTGGAGTCCAATACCTTTACACTGCAGAACATCATGAAAGCTCCTCTGCTAAAGTACAAGGATGATATTGAGGTTTGCTGCAAGTTTGAAGATTGTGGTGAATTTCTAGCCACAGTATTTTATCCCACTACCTTTTGTTCATCTGCCTAAGCTTTGATTTTTGCATTTGTATTGTAGGACATCTGTATCTCAGCTGTGAAGGAGAAGGATATTGATGCCAAGTTGTCACAAGTAAAAGAAGTGTGGTCCAGCCAAACCCTCAGCTTAATGACATTCAAGGACAGAGGAGAGCTGATGCTGAAAGGGGCAGAGACAGCTGAGATCTTCACCATCCTGGAGGATAGTTTGATGGTACTGGAGTCGCTGTTGAGCAACAGGTATGACAGATAAAATGTTGACTTTAAATTATTGACAAATCAGATTTCAAAACATTGACCAAGATCAATATTTAACACCAAGTAAGAAAAATGGATTGAGATCATAAAAAAGAGAAGACTGCTATTACACTGATGTGACTATAACTGATGATGACTCAAAGGGGAAAGTAAGGTTTTGAAACAGATACAGTATGATATATACTACAGTATATAAAGACCTGCTCATCTGATACAAACCCCTGTGTATTTGACTTGCCTTTTACAGGTACAGTGCCCACTACAAGGCAGAGATCCAGGACTGGGTCTCCAAGCTTTCAACATCGTCCGATGTCATTGAGCAGTGGATTATTGTGCAAAACCTGTGGATCTATTTAGAGGCTGTGTTTGTTGGGGGTGACATAGCTAAGGACTTGCCACAGGTATAGTTAATACATTTTCATCTTTATACTCCAAAAACTACAATGTTAGGCTCTTCCTTAGTAAAATGCAAAATCTCTTTATTTTTCCTATGGAAAAATAGGAAGCGAAACGTTTTCAGAACATTGATAAATCCTGGATTACGATCATGATGCGAGCCCAGAAAGTCCCGAATGTGGTGGAGTGTTGTGCGGGCGATCCAATTCTTGTACAACTCTTACCAGACCTTCAGAAACAGCTGGAGTTCTGTCAAAAGTCTCTCGCAGGGTAAAGCTTTGTCAGCAACTTTTTGCAGTTTATTGCTTTTTGTTTCTTGTTCTACCTTGCTAGTGCATAGTATAACTAATTGAATTTCAGTGACTTAGTTTTAAACCCTAATTTGTCTACCAGTTGCCACTGTCTTCATCTATGAGAGATTTCAAGCCGCTAAGTGTGTTTATTTCCCAAAGACCCATTACAAAGTAACCACACAGCTGAATTTATCAAATCATGGTTGTTTGCATTTTCTGTAATTTATTGGATTTTAGTGTTGTTCATTCAAGCACTGTCAACACTTTAGCATTCCTGCTACATTTGATGGAGATGATGTGATCAAACTCAACAGGTACCTCGAGAAAAAGAGGCTCCTGTTCCCACGGTTCTTCTTTGTGTCTGATCCAGCCCTCTTGGAGATCCTTGGACAAGCCAGTGATTCTCATACAATTCAGGTTAGAACATGCATAGCTACTGTAAGAATGTTTTTTAAAAGATGTAAAATGTAAAAAATGTGCTAAAATAAGGCTAAGGAAGAGAAGATGGATGTAATCCAGCCACAGATAATAATCAGGGGATTTTAAAGGATTTGTAAACAATATGTGAGGGGAAAATTGATTTTTTTAAATTGCAAATTTAAACATATCTGGCATATGAATTCTATTATTCTTTTTTTCAAAGTGACAAAATGTATGTTGATAAACTGTAAAATATTCTGGTAGTAATCTGCCATGTTGTGTTGATTGATTAGTGTGTTGATTTCTTGAACCTACTTGATTAAAAAAATGCTCATTTTAGATCAATTTTTTGTGTATGCATTTTTTTAGTCACATCTACTTGGAGTGTTTGACAATGTTAATGAAGCCGAGTTTCATGCAGCAGAGTATGACAAGATTTTGGCTGTTATTTCACAAGAGGGAGAGAAACTACCGGTATGTAATGAGTGTAACTATAATGCCATTCTGCATTTGCAGAATAGAATAAAATGTGGAACTGCATATGTTACTTTGAACGTGAAAAACAACCTTGAGATTGTTCTGGAGTATATATTTGTGGTTTCAGCTGGATAGTCCAATCATGGCACAGGGACCAGTGGAGCTCTGGCTTGGTGAACTGTTATTACAACAGCAGTCGTCATTACACACTGTTATCAAATCCTCAGATCTAGAGATCAATGATGAAGACTTTGATCTTCTGTCTTTCCTCGACAAGTTCCAAGCACAGGTCAGAAGAAGTTTGGCTGTTAGTGAAAATGTCCAATAAGTTGACTGTTGTCATGCTTGTGGCATCTTAATGCTAATGTATTACATATCATAACTCAGATTTGTAATTATAATAGGTTTTCCTCATTTCTTAAGTCTGATACCATGAAATTAACAAGTCAGAAACATTACAACAGCTGTCCACTTTCTGAACACAGTTCCTCTTAAATGTTTGCTTAAACACTGTCATCTTATATTTTTCCAGAAATCCTCAAGACAGATTTTAGGAGAGATTTATCTGATTAAACAACTACATGATCATTACTTTGACAGGTTAGCCTGAGCGTTGGGTATTATGGCCTCACCCATAAAGTGGATAAATGAATAGATAAGTGAATACCCTTGTAGTGTTGAGCAGTATAAAGGAAGACTAGTGACATGATTTGGTGTTTTTGTACAGGATTGCGTTGCAAATAACGTACATTAGTTCATACTTTCAGGTTACATAGAGATAAATCACTGATGCATCTTTTCATGCATTTGCTCTTACTTTTTAGGTGGGCTTGCTAGGAATCCAGATGCTTTGGACAAGAGATTCAGAAGAGGCACTGAAAAATGCTGAAGACGACAGAGAGATCATGCCTCTTACCAAAAAGAAATTCCTAAATCTACTAACCACACTCATTAAACAAACCACATATGACCTGAGCAAATTTGACAGAGTCAAATATGAGACGCTTGTCACAATCCATGTGCACCAGAGTGATATATTTAATGACCTAGTAAGTTCTTTGAAAAATCTCACTTCTGTTATGGATCATTATATATTATTGACTGTTAATGTCATTTATGTCACACATTGAGATTAATATTCAACTTTTTCCTTAGGTAAAAAAGCGCATCAAATCTGTCAGTGACTTTGAATGGCTGAAACAGAGCAGATTTTACTTTAAGGAGGACCTGGATAAGGTCATTGTGTCTATTACTAATGTCGACTTCATTTATCAGAACGAGTACCTTGGCTGTACTGACCGTCTGGTCATCACTCCTCTAACTGACAGGCAAGAGAAAAGTTTGATTTTCTTACTTTATATTTGCTTTATTAATTAATGTATTTATTTATATTATATACTTTATTGTTTTTTAATGAACTTTTCGTGTAGTGTTTATTATCTATGTTGAATTGAACTGTTTTTTTTTTATCTACAGGTGTTACATCACACTGTCCCAGGCTCTGGACATGAGCATGGGAGGAGCCCCTGCAGGACCAGCTGGCACTGGGAAAACTGAAACCACTAAAGACATGGGTCGCTGCCTCGGCAAATATGTCGTGGTATTCAACTGCTCAGACCAGATGGACTTCAGAGGACTTGGCAGGATATACAAAGGTATCCCAGGCAATGAAACAATTCATCCAGCAGTGTGGTGTGCAGTGTCAGTTATTTCATCATGTATTCATCTTACAGGCCTTGCGCAGTCAGGTTCCTGGGGTTGCTTTGATGAGTTCAATAGAATCGATCTACCAGTGCTTTCTGTTGCTGCTCAGCAGATCTACATTGTCCTGATGGCACGGAAGAAACACAAAAGCACTTTCATATTTACTGATGGAGACTGTGTAGATCTGAATCCAGAGTTTGGCCTGTTTATCACTATGGTAGGATACACAAATGCATGGGAATCTTATAAGAAACACCTGAAAAGAAAATGTAGAAAAGGTAGAAAATGTTAAATAATAATGCTAAATAACTTGTCATTCCATGTCTAGAACCCTGGATATGCAGGCCGTCAGGAACTTCCTGAAAACTTAAAAGTACAATTCAGAACAGTGTCCATGATGGTACCAGACCGACAGGTGTGTCAAGGGTACTTTTATTTGAAAGCAATGATTTTCTTTTTGCTGTAGTCTCAACAGACTGTCACTTCTCCACCGTTGTCTTTGGCAGATCATCATGAGAGTCAAACTTGCCAGTTGTGGATTCAATGACAATGTCATCTTAGCACAGAAATTCTTTGTTCTTTACAAACTGTGTGAGGAACAACTTACAAAACAGGTAAGTTTGTGGCCAGTGCTTAATGGCTATATTGAATATTAATTGACCTACTGATATACAACCTCTGCTATTTCTTAGGTCCACTATGACTTTGGCCTGAGGAACATCCTCTCTGTGTTAAGAACACTGGGGGCCAGTAAAAGAGCACGACCTGATGACACAGAGTCCAGCACTGTCATGAGAGTGCTGCGTGACATGAATCTCTCTAAACTGGTATGTCAGGAACTCAGTATTGGCCATCAGCAATAGTATAATACATTTTGGAACTATTGTGCTGTGTTGGCAGATACTGTGTATGTAAATCTTTCTGTATGTTTCAGGTGGATGAGGATGAACCGCTCTTCCTAAGTCTGATCAATGACCTCTTCCCTGGTATCCAGCTGGATGGGAGCACATATGTTGAACTTCAGGCTGCTGTTGCCCATCAAGTTGAGCTTGCTGGTATTGTTAACCACCCACCATGGAACCTCAAGCTAGTCCAGGTACCATAAAGCATCTTCATCTGAATATTAACCTCTTTTTATGTTTTGTGTCTTATAAGTTATTATTTGCACACTTTACTGATATGTTACTGACATTTTCAGCTTTATGAGGCCTCACGAGTGCGCCATGGCTTGATGACTTTGGGCCCAAGTGGAGCTGGGAAGACCGCTGTCATCAACATTCTCATGCGAGCTATGACTGAATGTGGAACCCCACACAGAGAGATGCGCATGAATCCCAAAGCAATCACTGCACCACAGATGTTTGGCCGACTTGATGCAGCCACCAATGATTGGACTGATGGGATCTTTTCCACTTTGTGGAGGAGAACACTTAAAGCCAAGAAAGGTCTGGAACAGAAGTTTGCACATTCAAATTAATATTTCTCAATATATGTCACAAATTGCCTTTTATAAAACAAAAAATCTATCAAATTATCAAAAATACACTATTGAATTAATCAGCAGCAGATAAAGATAAAATACAGTTTAGCTGTTTTGTCTGATGAAAGCAGTTTTTTTTTTTTTTTAAGAATTAGACATAAACAGATGCATTCTTCCACCAAAAGATGTTGTGGATACCTCTTGTAAAAAGTTTGAAAGTTTGAAAATGTAAGGTTTGAATTGTAATAGAATTTAACATTTCAGGGGAGTTCATATGGATTGTGCTGGATGGGCCTGTGGATGCCATATGGATTGAGAATCTCAACTCTGTGCTGGATGATAACAAAACACTTACCCTGGCTAATGGTGACCGCATCACCATGTCTCCATCCTGTAAGCTGGTGTTTGAGGTGCACAACATGGACAATGCCTCCCCCGCTACTGTGTCCCGGGTGGGTATGGTCTTCATGAGCTCCTCAGCTCTGAGCTGGCGACCCATACTTCAGGTACAATTGTTTAATTAAATCATCAAAAGAGAGAGTTACTTCAGTTACTTCTTTGCAATGAAGTGCTTAGATGGAACATGGGTTTTATGTTGTAGGGATGGACTCACAAGCGCAATGCAAAAGAGGCAGAAAACATTATGGGTTTATATGACAGGATATTTCAGGACATTTACTTATATATGAAGCAGGATCTGAAACCCAAAATGGAGCTTTTGGAGTGCAACTACATAATGCAGGTATGTGTTCAGAAAACTACTGAAGACAAACAGGAATTACATTATGGCTCTAAGCGTGTTTCATGAAACACTGAATAATCTTAATAAAATCCACCCAAAGTCTGTGAATCTGCTGGAGGGCCTCATCCCAACCAAGGAGACAGGGGGCTTGACCGGAGACAAACACCTTGAACGCCTCTTTGTCTTCTCCCTGATGTGGAGTCTTGGAGCCCTTTTGGAGTTAGAGGACAGGGACAAGCTGGAGACTTTCATCAGAGGTCATGAAAGTAACATTGATGTCCCTCAAACACAGAAAGGAGAGACTATGTTTGAGTACATGGTTAACCCAAATGGTACAGTCATTTTATATGTTGAATACTGCCTCTTTGATGTCTGTGTCTGGTTTCTAAGTGAGTGTTTGAAGGACTGTTTTATCATGGGCATATGACTATATTTACATGTATTCAGGTGAATGGTGCCATTGGAATAACCATGTGGGAGAGTACATTTATCCAACTGACCATGTACCAGACTACGCCTCCATCCTCGTGCCAAATGTGGATAACACAAGAACCTCTTTTCTGCTGGAAACTATTGCCAAACAACGCAAGGTGATCTTGTCTCTTTGAAAACAATACGTTTTTGTTTTTGTTCCTTTTTATTTTGCTTTAATGACTGTGAAACATAAATAATGTGTTTTTGTAGGCTGTACTGCTTATTGGTGAACAAGGGACAGCTAAGACAGTGATGATAAAAAGCCACACAAAAAGATACGATCCTGAGACAGACCTGTCTAAATCCCTGAATTTCTCATCAGCAACAGAACCCATGATGTTTCAGGTAGAATATGTATCATGTTCTGTATTTATGGTTTTGAACTGTTCTGAATCAGTTTTTGATTACAAACACATTTTTATTCCTTACAGCGAACAGTGGAAAGCTACATTGAGAAAAGAATTGGCAGCACCTATGGACCCCCAGGGGGACGCAGGATGACAGTATTTATTGACGATATCAACATGCCTGTCGTTAATGAGTGGGGAGATCAGGTGTTTATACAGCAGTTTTTTTTTTATTTATTTTTTTTTTATTTACTATTTCTTATTCAGTCTGAGTAACCGCTATATTTGACTATACAACCAGATCACCAATGAGATAGTACGCCAGATGATGGAAATGAGTGGCATGTACAATCTGGACAAACCAGGGGACTTCACCACAATTGTGGATGTACAGATACTGGCTGCTATGATTCACCCTGGTGGTGGGAGAAACGACATCCCACAAAGACTGAAAAGGCAGTTTACAGTCTTCAACTGTACTCTGCCATCCAACACCTCCATTGATAAGATCTTTGGTAACTGTCTGAAAAATAATGATTTTTTGTTCTTAGTTTAGTTTCTCAGAAACTTGCCAGTTGTTTTTTCATGCTCTTTTTATGCAGGTGTTATTGGAGGTGGATATTTCCATGCATGCAGGACATTCACGCCTGATATTTCAGATATGGTGAAGCGTCTTGTGTCTGCTGGGAGGATTTTATGGCAATGGACAAAGGTAATAGCTTGGAAGATGATATAAAATTGGTTGTAAAATAGCGATAGATTTATTAATGAAGACATGAACTGATTCAATCAATTCATTCAAGGCAAAAATGCTTCCTACACCGTCCAAGTTCCACTATATTTTCAATTTGAGAGACTTGTCCAGGATCTGGCAAGGGATGTTAAGGATTAAAGCAGAGGAATGTAATGATGTCCTCATGCTCTTGGCTCTTTTCAAGAGTGAATGCACGAGGGTGATTGCTGACAGGTACAGTGCTTACATACAATAAATCCCCATTTAAGTTCAACAAAAATTGCAAGAATGCAAAGTTAAATATTGTTTTGCTCTAGGTTTATTTGCTCTGAGGATAGAAAGTGGTTCGAGAAGTCTGTATGTCGTGTGATTCAAGAGCATGTTGACCCCAGCCTCGTCCCAGATCTTCATCCTGAGCCATACTTTGTGGACTTCCTGCGAGATGCACCAGAGCCCACTGGAGAAGAAGATGAAGATGCCTGTTTTGATGCCCCCAAAATCTATGAACTGGTATGAACTTGGTATTTAGACCGTTGTATGACATTTGTACTGTAGATGTTGAAAACTGTCACCATCATGTGAATAAATGTTCTTTCAGGTACCAAATTTTGAGTTCTTATCAGAAAAGCTGATAATGTACCAGACCCAGCACAATGAGGTTGTGAGAGGCTCCAGTCTGGATCTGGTTTTCTTCACAGATGCTATGACTCATCTTGTCAAGGTAAGACTGAAAGCCTAACTAACTGATACATATCCTGTAGAGTGAGCTTTAGGTATGATTTATTTGAGATATGTCATCCTATAGATCTCACGAATCATTCGAACCGACAATGGTAATGCACTACTTGTTGGAGTAGGAGGATCAGGAAAACAGAGCCTGACTCGCTTGGCTTCATACATAGCTGGTTACAGCATCTTCCAGATCACATTGACAAGGTAAAACCCCCCACACAAACAAAAAAAAAAAAATATTGCCCTGCACTGACGACAGCTTTAAAGAGGGTGGTCATGCATAAACTAGATAGTAGGATAAATATTGCCAAAACTTGATAATGTCTCTACATAATTTTGTCTTTTGTTTTAAAATATTTGTAGAAACGCTACTTTTGAGGATCTTATATATTACATTAAGATTATAATGGTCTGTTTTTGTTCAGTATTTATTTGTAAAATAAACATTCTGATTTAATAATTACTATTGCCAATTGGACCTTTTAAATTATTCTCACTGTTTTCATGATTCTACAAAACGTGGTATAATCATGTCAACTTATTACATCAGCACAAGGCAGGTTGACCCAAATGCAAGACACACACACGTCAGTGGATTTTAAGGTTTTTAATAAAAGAGTTCTTACAGACAGACGAAGTTGTTCCTTGGTTCTTTTCCTTGGTTACAGGTTTGATCAATGATAACCTGACGTGCTATCTCTAGCACTTCTGATTAACATTTTACAATCTGACAACAAGACAGGGGACACGCAGACAATATATACACAAGAGGAAATGGGTAACAGGTGGAGACAATCAGGGCGGGGCAGACAATCACAACGGTGGGAAAACACACAAAGGCAGGAAGTTAAGGGACCTGAAACGAGAGGAGAGTTAGGGATTTCAAAATAAAAAGACATGCCAGAACAGGAAATGGACACAAGACAGACATGAAACTTAACAAACTTGACAAGACATAACACAACTATTTCGATTGTGTGTACAAGGAAATGTGCTGCATGGAGTTAAAATGTGTCTCATAGTTTTCACTCATAGTGAAAAACGTTGGCCTGTTATATTCTACTTGGTAGCAGTGAACAAAAGATTGATCATTTAAGACCTATAGTATGTGATTATTTTGATATGTGTTACTTTGGAGTATAACATTTTGATTAGAAGTAGGACATTTTTAAAGAAGTACCAGGCATCTTTGTTTAAAAGCAAATAAATATCCCACGGACGAGTTGTCTAAATTTCTGCATTTGTATATGTAATTCTTTTACTATATTCACACTAACAGGAGGATATACGGAATATACTGAAGGTTTGCTTTTTACTCTGCTATGTTTTCTTATCAGAACATACAACATTAGTAATTTCATGGATGACCTGAAACTGCTGTATATAACAGCTGGGGCTGAGGGAAAAGGAATCACATTCATCTTTACAGATAATGAAATAAAAGATGAAGCCTTCCTTGAGTACCTCAACAACCTTCTTTCTTCTGGAGAGGTAAAGACTTCATTTTAACAGTAAAACAATTAATGGCTCTGAAGCTCTAATCCATGTTCACCCAGACTGACCACGTATAAAACTTAGATCATGTTCCTATTTATTTCTCATTGAAACAATAAAGCATGCCAACATCACAGAGACAAGGACATCAGAAAATATTTTATATCTAAGGGAAGCTTTTACTGATCCTGATTTCTTCTCTGTGAATTATGTACACAGGTTTCCAACCTTTTTGCGAAAGATGAGATACAGGAGATTACCCAGAACCTGATCTCTGTGATGAAAAGGGAGCTTCCTCGTGTTCCACCAACTTTTGACAATCTTTATGATTACTTCATATCCCGGTCCAGAAAGAATCTGCATGTAGTTCTTTGCTTCTCACCGGTAGGTTAAAACTTTGCATATTCTTTATCCAGAGCAATATTAGGTACTCAGATATTTTGTTTACTTTATATTTCTCTGCATCTTTGTTTGTGTATTTGTTTGTATTTTTATTCTTTAATATCCTGTATTTGTTCTGTTTCATGTATACCCATTTCAAACCATTATATTGCACATGCATCTTTGCATAAGTGAACATTTTCCTTTTTGTCCCTACTCTCCTTGACAGGTGGGGCAGAAATTTTGCTCCAGGTCACTCAAGTTTCCAGGGTTAATTTCTGGCTGCACCATGGACTGGTTCACCCCTTGGCCCAGTGAGGCTCTGGTTGCTGTGTCCAACTATTTCTTGTCAGAGTTTCCGATGGTTTGCTCTGCTAATGTCAAGGCTTCTGTGGTGACCACCATGGGTACATATCATGACAAAGTATCCGAGACCTGTGAAAGCTACTTTGAAAGGTATAACGTGAATAATTGCCACATATATGCTGTTATATTGTTGTTTTTAATATCCAGTTTTTAGTCCAGAGTGATAATTTACGTGGTCTTAAAGTTCTGTGCTGTTTCCTTTTTCAGGTTCCGAAGAAGAACTCATGTTACCCCTAAATCCTACCTCTCTTTCGTAAATGGTTACAAAACACTGTACGCGGAAAAACACAACTACATTAACACACTAGCAGAGCGCATGAATGTTGGTAAGTAAGTCCAGCAGCAAGACTATGACATGCCATAAAGATGACATGTATGGGCAGGGAAAGGATTTAAAAAAGGTGTAAATGATTTCCAGGGTTGGACAAACTGATGGAGGCTAGTAAGTCAGTGGCTCAACTATCAAAAGATCTTGAAGTCAAGGAAAAAGAACTGGCTGTAGCATCAGTCAAAGCCGACAAGGTAAATAATAATACAGACTCCAGCCTTCAACGATCTTGAACAAGATAAGTGTATAGATAAGAGATAGATGGATAGATGGTTATGTGTTACTTTTTCCAAATCAGAATTTACCAAGGGATATAAGTATTCATTAATGTAGTATGAATATCTGCTTCAGAATGAAACTGGATGAAAGGTCAACAGCTTATGGACAGTAATTATGCTACAATTTATTAAGCAACACATTTCCTGTTCCATTCATATAGGTGGTGGCAGAGGTGACAGTGAGCGCTGAAGCTGCTACCATTGTAAAGAATGAGGTCCAGATTGTGAAGGACAAAGCCCAGAAAATTGTTCAGGGAATTGAGAAAGAAAAAGCTATTGCAAAGGAAAAGCTGGAGGCTGCCAGGCCAGCCTTAGAGGAGGCTAAAGCTGCACTAAATGTAAGATTTCTGTGACATTTCTTAAAGATATTAGTGTATTTACATCATATATAGACTACTACAGATGAACTGAGTTTTTCTGGTATGTCCGTAATATTACAGACCATTAAGCCTGCTGACATTGCCACCGTGAGAAAATTGGCTAAACCACCACATCTGATCATGAGAATTATGGACTGCTGCCTGCTTTTATTCCAAAAGAAGTTGGACCTGGTTACTATTGATCCAGAGCGACACTGTATTAAGCCATCCTGGGGAGAAGCACTGAAGGTAATAAAAAACATTTGCATCTAATTTCAGTTGTTGGGATTCTGCTCCAGGTAATTACAACCATCCCATTGTCAGTTTTCCCTGTGAACCCATATAGATATGACTGTTGTGTTTGTTAACAATAATAACCCAAAATAACATTGTGAAATTACTTATGGTTCCTTTTTCCCTTCCCAAAATTCCTTGTCTACTCTTTAGCTTATTAGTGCTGCTGGTTTTATGACCTCCCTCCAGCAGTTCCAAAAAGACAAAATTAATGAGGAAACAGTAGAACTGCTGCAGCCGTACTTTGACATGGAGGATTACACAATGGAAAATGCCAAGAAAGTGTGCGGTAATGTAGCTGGTCTGCTTCAATGGACCCGTGCTATGGCCACATTCTTTGGCATCAACAAAGAAGTGCTGCCACTCAAGGTAAAGTTAATCTTTATCATGTCAGCTATTAGTTTTTTGGAATGTAGATCTGATATAGTTGACTGTTAGACTTAAATTTTTGGGGTTAAAAAATTTCTACTCCAAGCCTTTTTTGGGGTGTTCACATGCATTTACCATGAACAAATGTAACTTTTAGTTCATTTATACACCCTCCCCCCCCCACACACACACGTAAATATACATATATAGTACATTGTATATATGTAAATATTGTGATGATGATAATTTCTTTGTGACCCTGTGTGGATTTGTGTCCTCTTTTGTCTGTGTCCAGGCTAACCTAGCAGTTCAGGAAAGCAGGCTAAGAGTGGCTAATAATGAGCTAAGCAAGGCTGAGGCTCAGTTGGCTGAAAAGCAAGCAGAGTTTGACAAAGTCAAAGCCAAATGTGACGCTGCCATGAAAGAGAAACAGGTGTGGTCAAACTTTATAGAACATTTTTGATATTTCATTTACTTTCAGCTAGAAATTTAAATTGTGGCTCACCTAAAAAAAATCATGTTTCTCAGGACTTGTTGGATGATGCTGAGATGTGTAGGAATAAAATGCAGGCTGCATCTGCACTTATTGATGGACTTAGTGGAGAGAAAGTTCGCTGGATAGAACAAAGCAAAGAATTTAAATCACAGATCAACAGGTAGGTTACAAAGAAAACAAAATTTTATATTTTAAAAAATATTCTAACATAAAATGTAAGATACATTCATGTTGTTATAATTGTGAAGGTTTTTTTCCCTGGGGAAATTTGCAATTTGGGGTCTAAACGAGGTGTTCTTCCTGGCAGACTTGTGGGCGATGTGCTCCAGCTCACTGGCTTCTTGTCTTACTGTGGACCATTTAACCAGACTTTTCGTGACATGTTGTTGAAGGGCATCTGGGAAGCAGAGCTCAGGAGCCATAAAATCCCTTTCACAGAAAACCTCAACCTTATTTCTTCCTTAGTGGACCCTCCCACTGTAAAAACAACTCAAACCTGATTTTAATTTTACCTCACTACCAATTATACAAGAAGTTATTCACACGATTAAAAGACACTTACACTCCTTTCCTTTTTATGTTAAAGATAAGTGAGTGGAACCTTCAAGGACTCCCAGGAGATGACTTGTCTGTCCAAAATGGCATCATCGTCACAAAAGCAACAAGATATCCTCTCCTTATTGACCCCCAGACTCAGGGAAAGACTTGGATTAAGGAAAAAGAAAAGGGCAATTCATTCCAAGTATATAGTGAAAATCAATAAAGTAGTGTAATTTTCACCATCAGTGGATGTGTAACACTGGGTATTGTAGTAATCTGTGGTCTCTCTTTCAGGTGACATCACTCAACCACAAGTACTTTCGCTCTCATTTGGAAGACTGTCTTTCTTTGGGACGCCCACTGCTCATTGAAGATGTATGTGAGGAGCTGGACCCTGCCCTCGACAATGTCCTTGAGAAAAACTTTATTAAGTCTGGGACCAGTTTCAAGGTAATCGGCTAACATACACATTTCAGATCAACGATACAGCTGTAAAATATGTCTTCTCTCAAACTCTTGGATTCATTTTTTGTAGGTTAAAGTGGGAGACAAAGAGGTAAACGTGATGGATGGCTTCCAGCTCTATATAACCACCAAACTGCCTAATCCAGCATATACCCCAGAAGTCAGTGCCAAGACGTCTATCATTGACTTCACTGTAAACATGAAGGGTCTGGAGAACCAGCTACTTGGTCGTGTCATCCTTAGAGAGAAACATGTAAGTGTATTTTTCCATGTTGTACAAAACAGGTGCTCCTTGCATGCATCTTTTTATTTGTGGTAAATAATGTAATATCAACATTCAATGATCAAAGCAGCTGTGATAATTTCATTCCACGACCCAGCAACATGGGCATCAGAGGGCAGGCTACAAACGGACCAGCTGTCTTTGTTTTCTTTTATATTACCTTGTTATTACAGTATTGAGCATGTAATGTTGATTTTGCCTTGGGCTGCAGGTGAATTTTAGTTGGACCAATAAGTTGTGTCATTTCATTTATTCTGACAGGAACTAGAAGCAGAAAGATTGAAGCTAATTGAGGATGTAACTGCCAATAAGAGAAAGATGCAGGAATTGGAAGACAACTTGCTGTACAAACTCAGCAGCACCAAAGGTACAGCAGTTCCTGGTGGAGGTTAATGCCAGCATGTTCAATGTATTTATATAATCTGAAAAGTAAAAAAGTGTTTCCGTTTGTGTGATTCAAGGTTCCTTGGTTGATGACGACTCCATGATTGGCATTCTGAGCACAACTAAGCAAACTGCTGCTGAAGTTAGCGCAAAACTCAGTGTTGCAGCAGACGCAGAGTTGAAGATCAATATAGCTCAAGCAGAATATCGACCCGTCGCCTCTCGGGGCAGCATCCTTTACTTCCTCATCACAGAGATGAGCATGGTCAACGTTATGTACCAGACCTCCCTGGGTCAGTTCCTCAAAATCTTTGACCTGTCACTGGAAAGGTATGGTTTCACCAAAACTGGCTCATGAAGTTATGCCTGAACAATGTTTTTTGGTCTGAGAAACATGAGGCTGTAAAAGATTGTGTACTATTGACCTTAAATCACACTATGTTAAAAAAACTAACCCAATCACCAACAGATTTGTCTTAAAAGAACCTAATCTATAATGTAGAAAATAATTTCCTTAGTGGCATGACTCTTTGTCTTGTAGCATTCTTTGTCTTTACTTTTTCATTTTATCACATGAAAACACCTTGTTCCTAACTCTCTTTGTCTCGCCTGTTTTCTGTTGTTACTATCATCAATATACTTTTGCAGGTCTGAAAAGTCCTCTAAAACTCAGAAGCGAATTGCAAACATCATTGAATATCTGACCTATGAGGTGTTCAAATATACAGTGAGAGGCCTCTATGAGAACCACAAGTTCATCTTCACACTCTTGCTGGCTCTCAAAATTGACCTACAGAATAACAAAATAGAGCACAACCAATTTCAGATTCTTATCAAAGGTAAGATAATCATTACTTCTGGAAGAAAATAGGGCACCTCACTGTTGTGGCAACTTAAAACATGATAACTTATTTGAATATGCAAATAGGTGGTGCAGCTCTTGACCTGAAGACCTGCCCATCAAAACCATTCAGCTGGATTCTGGATATGGTATGGCTTAACTTGGTGGAGCTCAGCAAGTTGAAGCAATTCACTGACATCATAACCCAGGTGAGCTTAAGTTCCATGGATCCATACATCATAATCCTCCATAAAAGTCCTTACAAGTTCTTACAAGTCCTTACATTTTTTAGGTGTCGCAAAATGGGAAACCCTGGAAAGCATGGGTCAATCTTGATGCTCCAGAGGAAGGTGTCATCCCAGATGGATACAACTCGCTCGATGTCTTCCATAAACTTTTGCTAATAAGGTTGGCTTCTGCTGCTTATGTTTTCAAATATGCAATATGGTATTTATTACAATATTCTTACAAGCTGTATCTCTCACAGGTCTTGGTGCCCTGACCGAACCTTATCTCAGGCAAGGAAGTATGTAGCAGAATCCATGGGCATGAGCTTTGCAGAGCCAGTCCTCTTAAACCTTCACAGCACATGGGAGGAGAGTGACCCTCGTACACCTCTAATTTGCTTCCTCTCTATGGGCTCAGATCCCACTGAACAAATTGAAGCACTCGCTAAGAAACTTGAGCTTGGTGTGTTTTACTGCCCTAAACGTACAACTTTTCTCCACAGCTTCTCATGCTGCATGCATTAATCTCAGTACATTGTTGTGTCTTACAGAGTGCAGAGCCATATCCATGGGGCAAGGGCAAGAAGTGCATGCAAGAAAGCTTGTTCAGACTTCAATGACACAGGTGTGCATTTAAAGTTAGTATAATGTAGGAATGAGTACTTTTAAAGTGGAGGCTGATCATGTCATCTGATCTGTGGCTTCTGTGTCTGGATATAGGGAGGCTGGGTCCTTCTGCAGAATTGCCACCTGGGCCTGGGGTTTATGGATGAGTTGCTAGAAACTATTTCAACTACAGAGACCATGCATGACACTTTCAGGGTTTGGGTCACCACAGAACCACACAATCAATTCTCCATCACACTCTTACAGGTGACAAAGGTTTTATGTAAGGAGTTATAACTTATTTAATGTATTAATTAATTTTCCTGACCTAACCCTTACACATTCTGTGGTGCACTGATATACAGTGCATGTATGACCTCAAACAAATTGTTTCTCTCCATATTACTTTTAGTCCTCTATCAAGTTTACCAATGATCCACCTCAGGGAGTGGGTGCTGGCCTGAAACGAACATTTGCAGGAATTTCACAGAACCAGCTGGAAGTCAGCAACTTGCCCACATGGAAGCCTTTGCTGTACAGTGTGGCCTTTCTCCACACTGCGGTGCAGGTACTGTCCATTCCAAGGTCATGGGTGAGGTAGAGGAGGTAAAGAAGAAGGAAAAAAAAAAACTAAATAGCTCTTGGCGTAGTTCAGACTAGGAGTGAAAAAAAGGAATCCTCAGATAGTCCTTCTTTATTTGATACTTGTTTTTTTAATGTTATTATTTGGAAAGATAAATGAATGGCTTTAAATGTTCTTCATAGTAATGCAGTGTTTTTCTTGGGGACTAATTAATGTTCACTGACCAGATTTGATTCCTTCTGTGTTTTTTTTAGGAACGACGCAAATTTGGACCGTTGGGTTGGAACATTCCATATGAGTTCAACTCTGCTGATTTCACTGCAAGTGTTGAATTTGTTGAGAAACATCTGGATGATTGTGGCCCCAAGAAGGTAAGGATTTGTACAATAGTGGTATAACTTCAAATATTTTCTTATCATCTTCCATCACTTCTGATTTTCTGCTTTTCTATCCTGCAGGATGTTTCATGGGTAACTGTAAGATACATGCTAGCTGAGGTGCAATATGGAGGAAGGGTCACAGATGACTATGACAAACGTCTACTCAAGTGTTTTGCTCGTGTAATTATACCATTTTTGTGTTAATTCTTGTGTTACATCTCTTTTATCAACAATTTTATTTAATTTTCTAAAATACATGGATGTTTTTCCCATAGGTGTGGTTCAGTAAAAAGATGTTTGATCCATCGTTTTGCTTCTACACGGGATATAGAATCCCGGTGTGCAAGACAGTAGAGGAGTACATGGAATACATTCAGAGTTTGCCCACCGTAGATTCACCCCAAGCTTTGGGGTTGCATCCTAATGCTGACATCACGTAAGAAAATATGATCCTAAAACTATTAAAGTTATAGACACTGTGCTTATAATATGTAATTATGATGTGTAATAGTGTTACTAACATAGCATTTATGCTTTGTGTTTAATGTTGACTATTGAAGGTATCAGACAAACACATCTGCTGAAGTGCTAGACATAATCACAAATATCCAGCCCAAAGAAAGCGGAGGGGGATCAGGAGAGACTCGGGAGTCCATTGTTTACAACATGGCAGGGGACATGTTGGAAAAACTGCCTCCTAATTATTTGCCACATCTGGTCAGTTTGTGTGATCACTAGGTCTTCAGTCACCAATTCTTGCAACAGCAAAAACGTAAACTCTAAGACTTTTTGGGATTTTTTTGGATTTAAGGTCAAAGATAGACTGAAGAAGATGGGAGAGCTGAACCCAATGAACATCTTCCTACGTCAGGAGGTGGATCGAATGCAAAGGATCATCAGTGTGCTGCGCACTAGTCTGACTGACCTGAAGCTGGCCATTGATGGTACAATCATAATGAGCGAGGTCAGATCACTCATTCATCCAATTACTCACTCTAACACTAGTTCCTTATTGTTTGTTTCTTAACTTTAATAACTAAAGTACTTCTTTGTGATATAATTTCTATGAAGTGCAAAAATCTTTTTTTTCCTGGAAATATGATGATAAAACTAAGTTACAAAATGGGATTTTCATAAGGGTTTAAAATGAGAATCAGAATACTTTATGTATCCCTTGCTTTGGTAAAGCAAGGCAAAGTACTGATTTGTGCTCGACTCTTAGAACCTCCGTGATGCTCTGGACAATATTTTTGATGCTCGTGTGCCAAACCTGTGGAGAAAAATCTCCTGGGAGTCGTCCACACTTGGCTTTTGGTTCACAGAGCTTCTGGAGAGAAACAAACAGTTCTACAGCTGGGTGTTTGAGGGCCGGCCCAAAACGTTTTGGATGACAGGCTTCTTCAATCCACAGGGTGAGTGAGAGTTTTTTTAACAAATAAGGCATTATTGAATTTGTCTTATACCATTTAACAGAATAAGCAATAGTTTTTTTTATTTTTTCTTAATGCTGAAGTCATTGTAGTTTTGAGCTGTAATGGAAAGAGTTGAGTTTATTCGTGGTAAGATGTGCCCAGATGAAGGCCTCTAGCAAATGTCACTATCAGCTTAGGTTGAATTGTGCTAAATCAGTCTTGTGATAAAATGTCTTTCCTGTGGCATGTCTGCAGGGTTCCTAACAGCTATGAGGCAAGAAGTAACAAGGGCAAACAAAGGCTGGGCTCTGGATACAGTCACTCTGCACAACAAAGTACTGAAGCAGGCAAAGGAGGAGATCACAGCTGCACCTACAGTGAGTCAAAAAGCATAAGAATGGTAGCAGGACATCAGCTAATAATCTTGTGGATTCTTGTGGAAATTGAAAGTACAACAATATTGTCTCCTGCTCATTTTTATTGCAATACAAGTGAACAATTTATGTTACTTTATTTATTGATGTTACTTCATTCTGTCATTGACTGCCTTTCCTCAACAGGAGGGAGTTTATGTTTATGGTCTGTACCTGGATGGTGCTGGCTGGGACAGGAAGAACGTCATTCTCATTGAGTCTTCTCCCAAAGTGCTGTTCACACCCTTGCCTGTCATTCACATGTTTGCCATCAACTCCACTGCCCCTGTGGATCCTAAGCTTTATGTCTGCCCCATCTACAAGAAACCAAGGCGCACTGACCTGAATTACATCACAGCAGTAGTGTTGTCTACCATTCAGTCACCAGACCACTGGATCTTGCGTGGGGTTGCTCTGCTCTGCGACATCAAATAATAGATGGCTGTATGCTTTTATTAATGCATATTGTAACATTGCTTAAAGGAAAATAAATATTCCTATTTAATGTCAAATGCTTGTCAAGAGGTATACTTTAGAGAGTTACTAGTAATATTGTAATGTATTACACATTAGTTATTAGAATTGGTGGTCCAATAGTTGACTAATCATTCCATGGTATCAAAGTTATTTCCCCTTTCATACATTTAATTTAAAGCTCCAGTAATCAATATATTGGCCAGATGAAGTGTGAGTGACCTCTAAAATGCTGTAATTAAATGACATGTTTATCGATCACTACCACAGTTCTGAAAAGCTTTAGTCGGAAAGGTGTGAACGCTGATGATATATTTAGTCATCTCGTTAATATATGTAAGCAGCACTACAGGTAAATGATACTACTGTCCTGTATAAATCAAATTCAGAGGGATTTCAAACACTAGATGATTATGAGTATTCAATACACTGTCTACTTACCTCAAAATCCATATCTTCATAGCATATACCTCCTTAATACTGTGATTCTTAAATAATGACCATCAAAACTGGCAACAAGAATCAAAGAGAGAGAATAGTAGAATTATTAATACTCACACTCTGACGACAGAGCACTTACAGACAAATCACATCTGCTGAGGACACCAACAAGTTTTTGTTGCCATCCCATCCTGTCAGTCCCACTGTGTCTAATGGAAGAAAGTAAGAGTCTCCTATTTGATTTTGCTGCTTTTTGTGGAATGGCTAATATGTTGACACTGATACTTGTTTTGTGCACAGGATGAGAGTAGAGCTGAAGTTTGAAGTTTGAAAATAACCTCAGAAGACCAACCCAAACACCAGACCACTCAAAGCCACTCTCACACCAGCACCAAAATGCAGGAAGCCAAGAGACGAGTGCATGTGAGTAGTTATATAGGAAATGTGTTTCACCACATCTGATTTAGCACTGCTTACAGCGCAGGTATAATCATGTTCTTATTAGTCACTCTCATTGCAGTTTTGCCCCCACCAATACAGGAATACATGAGACAAAGTGTGCACTGGTCAGTATTTGGGTTAGTCAGGCATTTATTAGTTAGTTGGGGTTAAGATGATTTATAGGGTGTGAATGTTAGTCAGTGGAACAAATGCAAAGTTAAGCCATTAACACGTGTGTCAGTGCATGTTATGCACGTGTGTAGGACGAGGGAGGGAATGCTGTCTGAGTGACATGTCCTTTTTGTCAAAGTGAACACTGGAGCGAAGACGAGCAACTGGCGCCAGCCATAAAACCCCCCAACCCACTCCCACCCACCCCACCCCACCCCACCCTCCGAGTGATCTCCAATTATGTCAAGAGGGGAAAATGGTGTCCCTTTGAAAAGTGTTCTTAATCAAACCCAATTAATTCCGCTCCTTTCCCTTATTATTTCCACCGTGGACCACGTCCCACTAGTCAGCCTGTTAACTAGAGCTTGGGCCCTGGTGAAGGTCACGCTTGGCCAGGCAAAATGACATAATAATGTGTGTAATTAATTATTAGTTCTGAGTGCTTCTGAAGCGAATCCTGGGTGTAGTTGCATTAATTCCTTCTGACAAAGGTGTGGTGAGAGGGGGTCACTAAATATAGTATAGTCTAACAATTTACATCTACATCCTCTCTACTGATTTATTATGCCTAACTGCTTAGGTACATATATGATGTGAATATTTAGCAAGTGCTCTCCTGGCAAAACTAAATGGGAGAAATGTATAGTAGGGCAGTGAAACATACACATTATGTAAATTATGTCCCATTCTTTGAAGTCATCTTTTTCATGCAGGAGTGCAAAGAGGCTTATATATTATTTGGTTTGATATAATTTCTCCCAACAGTCAGATAAACCAACAGTCCTCTGCTCTTGTCTCTGAAAAATGTCCAAGGCTGAAAGAGCAGTATTAATCTTAAGTGTTAATCTATATTAAGTAAGTTATTTCTATCCAGTGGCTAACCACATCCTTAAGGGGTTAAGTAGCAGCAGTCCATTCAACGTGATAAAAGGTCAGGCAATATTAATTGTTGTCCTATTTGCAAAAGTTTTTTCTAAAAGATCACAGGTCCAAGTTTTAGTGAAATACATCATCAATATGGTATAGATGCTGTGCTGCCACGGCAAGCATTCTAAAGTCTTTCTCTGACTATATAAACTGAGACATGTACCTTACTAACACTCTTACTCTTACTTTATGAACCATCTTTGCAATAATATTTAGCTTTCTCCTGAAGGTGCTATTTTCTTATTTTCTTTTACTGTCCTGCCTGCCCCTCTGGTAACTCAAGTACAGCTCTGGTGCAACATTATCAAATAAAATATTATAATCATAACCACGTAAAAGTCTTTCATTTTCTCTGCTTCCCCTCTGAGAATCTTTGCACACCATTAATCTTTTGTAATATACTGAAGCTTGAACCCCTCTCATTAAGCCACTGTTTCTTCCTACTCCAACCCCTAAATCTGGTTTACTATAGATAGAAGCTGTAAAGTATTTGACAAGAAGCATCTGATTGAAGTTGACTGTCACAAAAAACGATGGGCATTGAGTTTAGGTTGTTTGCCAACTAAAACATTGTTGCGAAGTACTCAGATGCCAAACCTCTATACAAACCTCTTTCCAAAAATAAATTGGCACAGCTAAGCCACACAAGCTACTGGAGGGCAATTAGAGCTTGAGCCCTTGTGGCCTCTGCAGCCTAGCAGGCGGGGCCTCCTGACACCCCTGGTTGGGCCTGATGGAGTGGAGCTTCATCTGTCTAACGGCCTGGCAGAGGTCCACAGGCCTGGATGAACACAACAGGTCTCCATCAGACCAGCTCGCTCTGTCACAGCTTTCATGGCCTATTGTACACCAGCGCTCATTAACGGCACTAAGTCATCTTGGTGGCTCACAATCAAAGTGCTTCCACAGTGGTGCTACTGTAACTTTATTCTGTTTTGCACATGAAAAATAAGTTACATTCTAAAAACTTGAAAGGACTAGATATTAGTACATCATGATATGGACAACTGAGGAAAAACATATTTAAAAATGACATCCTTACACATTTAGGAATGTGTCCTCTAACAATAAGAAATATTCATTTTTATTTCTTTGGCTTTTTAATCCGCTGTTGTTAACAGGGATTTACAAAACAAAATAAACAACAAAACCTATAAAACTGACAGTGTTGATGCTGTCATTTCTAAAGGCCATGATATACACATAATGTTTTGAAGTGGTGCAGATGGTAACTCTTCTTCACACTTCATTGTAGTGTCCACAGGAGGACTTACATTGCCAGATAATATTCCCTCAAAGCATTGCCAGGGCACTCAGTATCACCCTCAGGCTAACACTGATAAGACAAACTTAATGACACATTGTTTTTGAGATTTTGTGGAAAGTATGGGTAACATACTTTGCAAATTCCTGTTCCCTTCATTCTACTGAATTAGATTTTTTGTTTTTTGATCTCTTTCAAGAGCCAGAAAGGATACAACTACAAGCAGTATCACCATCATCTTTTATCTCTGACAAACGTCAGTGCAACGTCATTTCCTTATAGTTGTATTCCAACAGTTACATCAAAGTGTGCTACGTCCAAGAGGTAAGAGAGGCTGCCAACACCCTTTAACTTTCTCACTCTAAATCCATCTGACTTAAGTGAATATTTTGTCAGCAACGCATTGAGGTGCATCCTTTACCAGTAAGGATCAAGATAAAGATAGTGCATCATAGAAAAAACAACAGATATGTTGTGCTGTATCTGTAAATTACAAATAATATAAATGGTCAACTTTGAGGGGAGGGGCGAAGTTAATCAGGTCTTGAAAAGGGTTTTTCAGGGGCACTTGAGGGCATTCTGTCTGTGGCTGAGAATCTGGGGTTAATCGCTTTAAAAGCAGTAATTAGGTGTTAAGAGGTATGCTTGTCTGTTTAAATTAGCCACTGAGCCAGATTACACTCTGTGACTTCCGATAACCTCCCCCTTCAGGTTTCCATGCACTCCAAAAGGCCGGTTTAAATAAAAAAACACACATATCACCTTTAAACCCAATTCAAACTTAAATTTAAGTTTGTGGTTTTGAAATACACCTTTGTGCCCACTTTCATAGTAGCCCACTTGGATAGTATTTACACTGTCCAGAAAAAATAATAGATAGAAAATAGAAAGTCAACCAAACTGACATACAGAGAGAAAAACCTCTTTGAACAAACCAGTTTTATCTAAAACTATCTTGTTTGGGTGATCTAGACCAGAAAATCCCCTCAAAGCACAGCATAGTGTTTATAAATCCTCATGAGGACAGTATCTCTTCAAGGGAACATGAAAATCAAAAGGACACCATGCAGTTAAGAAAGCAAATTCTTTAAAATTTCTCATCAAGTAATAAATCCAAATACAAAATTGTAGCTACTACTGACCACAGGGCTCTACTTTGCCTCTCATATACTATATTGTGGTCTGTCAGTACTGTCTGAAATTTTATCAGAAATATACAAAAATGAATGTTGACACAAAAGTGTTAAAACATTATTGTTGAAAATTTTCTCTTACTCAAACAAGAGTCTGTTCCCAAACCTTTAGAGCCAAACCAAAATAAATGACCACCAGAGATTAGGGCCTAAAAAATTGTTAATTCCAAATTAGTTCCTTTTTTGAAGTGAGTTTTTTTTTTGTTTTTTTTTCAATCACAAGAAGTTCATTTTCAGTCCTGTCAGAGAAAAAATATCTGACTCCTTTGGTGTCATGTACCCTCTTCATTGGTACATGAAACAAACAGTGGGAAAAACAGTTTGTAAACATTCACGGGAACAATTCAAATATCCATCTGCAGTGCCTCATCAGATCACATGTGCTGCCAGGTTTTATCCATTGACTGAATGTGCTCTTTGGCCTTCATCCTGAGTGCTGCAATGCTTGAACTCCTGTCGTCCTCCATTGGGTATTTGTCGTTGAAGCTGGGTGGGCACTGGTAGGGAGGAGGGCCCATCGGTTGCATACCTTGGACCATGCCAGGTGGGCTGTTGAGGAACCCATGGCTTGGATAGGCGGGCTGCAGGCCCTGCGGTGAACCCATGAAGCCTGGGATGGAATGCATAGGCGTGGCACTGGAGATGGGCGAGGTCAGCCAGGGATCTAGAGGCATCGGGTTGGCCACTGGCCCCACACTGGGAGGTATCGGTGGGCGATTAAAGGATAGCATGGGGGAATCGTGGAGCTTCATGGTGCTAGTGTCCATCTTTTCTTGACGTCTCCACTTGGCTCTCCGGTTCTGGAACCACACCTGGACAAAGACAGATGAAACAAGATGAGGTGGTGCAATGCAAAGACCCAAACAAAATTTGTCAGAAAAACACAAAATATTGTGCAGATTGTGCAGTGTGTTTCCTAATGTTGCCCCTAGCAGGTGTGGAAGTCTGAAACTTAAAAGTGTATTTTGGCATTCCCATTTTAGTTTTAAATGAAAATGTTGATACATCTATGAAATAGTTCTGTTTCTTTCATATCTTGTATCTGTAGTAAAACAGATTTGGAAGTAAGAGCAGAGATTTTATGAGAAGTTTCCTAGGGTTAACTTTATTTGTCCAAAAAACACCATAAGTAGTCTTTACCTGAACTCGAACCTCTGGCAAGTTAACCTTCATTGCCAACTCCTCCCGGCTGTAGACGTCTGGGTAGTGGGTAGTGGGACTTCTCGAAGGCTCGCTCCAGCTCATGAAGCTGATAGGTAGTGAAGGTGGTACGGTTTCTTCTATGTTTCTTTTTAGTGTGCTCTTCCTCTTTAATGGCTTCCGGAGACCCTTCAGCATCGTCCTCTTCCTTCTGCAGGTTGCTCATTTCTTCATCACACTTGTCACCAGAGAAAAGATCTGATTCTAAAATGAAGGACAGGATACATATAGTAATGTGTAAGACGTAAGGAAATTTACATCTAGTAAGACCTCCCCTCTTAGAAGCTGCTTACCATAAAGTAGGTCATATGTATATTAATGTAACATTTTAACCATCCTGTTATGTTGCCGGTCAGATTGACCCTTTTTAAAATCTGAAAATCTAGAAAAACTACTTGAAAGTATTTTTTCAGTAGTAAACATGTTTTGGCCTTATATGGTGATACCATTATCTCTACTATTGTAGAGATATGTCTTATGTCTTATGTATGATTTGGCTAACCCCCTAACCCTAACCCTATGATTTGGCTTGATTTTATGTGAACAGGTCAATTTGACCCTGAATAGGAGAGGTGTCTCATCTCTTTTTAAAGATTTAAAATGCAGGGTAAAATATTATGTAAAACTAATATGTTATATCTTTAGGTTTTCCCAATGTACATTAAAAAGTGTTTTAACAGGATTTTTTTATTATCAAAAGTAAATAAAGTGTGTATTAGAGTGTATTATCCTAATGAATCCATGATCTATGAGAGGAGAAATACTGCATTGTGCTAAATGTTCACTGAATTGTTAGTAATGGTGTTAGTAATAAAGTGCAAATAAAATTTATTAGGATTTTTTGGTTTCTTGACCGTGCTACATTATTGCTGTCACTGACAAATGGACATAACAGGAGGGTTAAACAACCAACTGGTGCACAACTGGTACTAAGCCAGTAAGCAGTCCTTAACTTTTGGCAACGCTACCATCTTGACAAATCTTATTTGACAGAGTAAAGCCAAGGGCGTCGGGACAAAGCAAGGAGCTAAAAGAGCAATTAAGGATCCTGGAGATGTAGCAGTAATGGCACATTTTGAACCACAGAAGCTCTCAGCCAAGGAGTCATGTTAGGGTCAGGTTTGTGCCTTATTGTACCTACAACTTCAACATCTGAGGATAACATTTAAAAGTCAATCTCAACATCAGTACCTACTGTGTACAATCAGAATTTAAGTTACCAGTGTTAGTAATATCTGATCTCGGATGACCATTGTTTACATTTTACAGCATTTCCAAAAAAATGATCTGCTGTTTAAAGCAGCTCATTTTATTTTGATTTGGTCATCTCTGTGGACAAAGGTAGTGGTGTTTCATCTGACTTTGGTTACATGTTCCCTCCACTCCCTGCTGAACAGAGGGTGCTTCTTCAGGAAGAGAGTGGGTAGCAGCTCCGGAGACAATTTGTCTAATGTCATGGAAAAATCCGTGACATCAGACAATCTTCTTGTTGTTGGTCTTCTTTGCTTATGTAGGTCATAATGAGGCACTATAATATAACATAACTATATTTTGTCTTTTGTCTAGTTTTAAGACAAAAAATGGCACCAGAAGAAAATATCTTTACTCAGGTCTGAGTGCTAATAATTTCAGAGTAAATTGCAACAAACAACCTGATCAAAAAGTGAAATCGTAATAAAACAGCAATTTAGAGCTTATAAACACCAGGGGTTTGGTGAGTCCAAATGACATCATGTCTTTCACTACATTCTTCTCTTCCAGTAATCCCATAGTAACAGATGCTGCTAGTTAAACCTGCATATCCCTGCGTCCTCTAATAACGAGGGACTTTAAGTGGCTTCTGCACAAGCCAAGTAAACAGTCATAGTCCAGATTATGTCTTCCAAGAAATGTAGAGCAAGCAAGCTGTGCGTGATGTAGCAAAGCTCATTAGTCATACCAAATCGTCTAAGGCAATATGGTCAACAGATCATTTATTCCCAAGCAAAAACATAGTGTTCAAGGTAGTTTACTGATGATCAACATGACGTGATTGTTTCAAAGAGTACACCATAAAAGCATGAAGGGACTTAATGGGATGATAGCTTTATGTACCCATAAATAGTTGCTGCATGTTTTTTTTGGCTGAATTTCAGTTTTCCTGTGTCAGCATCACCCCATCTGAATGGTGTTATTATTGATGATCATAATATGGTGAGCTCTGTGGCTTTGGAATATAACTTTATCTACAAAAGATACAGGCATTAAACACACTCATGGAGATGTGTTGTCTGCAATAAAAGTCATATTAATGGAGCAAATTATCATTTTAATCACCCCAAAGTGTGGGGTGTGCTGATCTTGCACATAGATCTGAAGTGATATATACATATGCAAATCCTAATAATAAATGTCCTTTTGTTTGATGTGGTTAATGTACCACTCACATAGTTAAGTCAATGTATCATTGATATTTTCAACTAGTAAGCAGGCAATACAGACATGCATCATTACATCCTACATATACAATTATCGTCTTATTAAAAATCTATAATTTTCAGTTGTCCACAGATTGCATTTGAAATCTATTTTGTTGACAGTCAGGCCACATTCAGCCATCAGCTCATGAAGACACTATCAGCTGCAATTGCTTAATGAATATGCAAATGTCTATAAATCTCCAGCACTCAAACCATTCTGTTTTTAGCTTTTTCAAGGTTTGTTAGGTAGTCATTTTGTTCATTCTTAAAATACCAAACGTCTTCATCAAGTCCATCAAGTAATATAGCAGTAATGTATCATAACTTAAACTTACAGCAGGTGAGTAGGTTCCTAAGATTTGATGGGTCATGTCTATCACATGATTTAATAGAAATGTAAAAGCATAAAAGTAGTTTTTTTTTTTTATAACAGAGAGAGAAAACCTGAAGTGTGTACTGTGTCAAACAACATCCCTCATTGTACTCTAGTTTAGCTGATTTACAGTCAGTAGTAATAGCAGATCCACCAGTTGGTTCCTACTTATGTCGCAGTCATATGAATACGTACGTTAATACAAAAACCTGCTGTGTGGATGAGCGTCCCTCCAATACACATTATTTTTAAATTTGCTCACGAAGTTGCCAGGCTGAATGGAACTTTCTCACAATGGAGAGCGCAGGTTTAACTAATTGCATTAATCTCGACTCCTCCAGTTTAGTGTGTCATTAAGTTACCATGCACAAAACCAGGGGCCTGGCACTGAAGCCTGATTGGAATGTAACTGTAACTTCATATTAGCACCGTACTGTGGCTATATGTGTATGAGTAGTTACGGGGAAATATATGTAAACTAATAGATGAGACATTTATTTTGTTTTTGTATACAGTTAAGGTGCAGCTATAATTAAAAAAATGCATCTTTGTTTTAAGGTATTATAAGTATTGAAATTAATTCCAGTTTTAGAACAAGAAGCCATAGTGACTTTGTATCCTATTATAAGTAGGTTTTCCCTTACTTTAAAGTAATTTAAGGGGACATTTAAGGAAAACATTTGGATTCAGCAGTTTTGCTTCAATAGTGTCATAAAGCTAATATTATCTTTGGCAATGGAGTGGTTTGTTATGAATCCATCTGTCTTTGATCAGTGTTTGTATCAGAGGTCAGTTGGCTAAAATGACAAAAGACTGGGATAAGCTCTATATTTAGAGGGAAACACAAATATGAATGCACTTGAATGTAGAAATGTCATCCTCATTTTCCACTCAACAACCTGCTGCCATCATTTCTCATTTTACAAATTGGGGGCTAAAGTTACATTTGCGTACGCCACTGTCAGACAGCTCTGCTTCAACTTGTTGCTCAGTTAAAGGCAAAGTTCACGAACTCATTATGATCCTGAAGCAGTATATTGGAAAGTGTTTGTTTCTGAAAGTTTATTTTCTGAAAAGACTCACCATGGTAGGAGGAGTGTTGGGAGCTGTCAGCCAGTTCTGGAAGGTGCCCATAGGGATCCGACGGGATCTGCTTCTCGGGGTGCTGTTGGTTTTCTGCGTTGGTTTTTTGGCTGTCATCATCTACCGAATGGAGTAAAGGGTCCTGGTCTTTAGAGAATCCCAGTATGACATCGATACTGTGAACCCTGCCACCACTGCTTGACCCAGCGCCTTTTGCCATGTCATAGTTGTCCAGGCAACTATCGTCCACTATTCCCAGGGTATCCATTGACAAATGCATCCGAGCCTTTGGAGAAACTTTATCTCCTCTTTGCGAAACGAAGTCGAATGCTACTAAGTGAGACAAGGGAGAGAATGCTGTTCTGCTTCACATGCAATTGAGCATATTTACTGTATGGGAAGCGTGAGGGCTGTATCCTTGAAGGATCGCTTCAGTGAAGCTGAATGTATTGTGAACACAAAAGCAAAACAAACTCACATCTTTGTCTGCAAAGGAATAAGAGAAAAGAAAAGAAACATCACAAATACAATAAAACTGGGCACTTACATTTAATAAGTAATTTAATGACATTTTTTCACAGAAGATGTGGAAGTTAGACATGTCAGTCTGATATCTGTATTAGCAAGCAGATTGTTTTGATTATTAAGATGTATTACTTCAAATAGCGTGTGCGAATATTCTCCTTTTTCAATCACAAGGAACTCCACTAAGTTATGCTATGTTTGTATGCTAATTTCATCATTATGGATGTGACAGTCATAAACATTCATGTGTTGTTGACTATGAGCCGGCCACAAGATAAAGAAAGAAAAGAATAAAAGCAAGTAATACCAAAGTGAATCAGTGACGCATCTGCATGTCTGAGAACATCTTGAAAGCCACCAAAAAGCAGTACAGATGTTCCTTATTGAAATGCAGATAAAAATAGATGCCATAGTTGACAGAGTGCGCAGTAAGGAAATACATAAAGTAATCTTACCTTCCTTCAGGTTTCTTCCACAGGCTACGCTATGCACATGTCCATAAGTAGACAAATGACACCAACTATATCCACCGTGGACACTTGTTACTCCCAGTTAAGTCCCTGAAATCCCCTGCACACAAGTGAGCAAAGGACCTGTTGGATCCCTGTGCAACAAGCATATGTAATCTTTTTCTCTCCTGACAAAACTCTCCTTAACCACACAAGACACCAAAGCTTGCGGGGGAATGGTAGTAAAACCAAAGGGTTTAAGAGGTTTATTAATTGGAATCCTTCCCCTTTAAGAATGACTGACAGTTGTTTTCTGGTCAAGTAATTGCTCCAAATGTGTCCTGCATTCAGACCACAGAGGGAGGCCATTCCTAATGAAGCCTCGACAAAACTTTCTTTCAAAAAATCTATTGTCTGAAAGATAATGGCTCATACTGAGAGTTTTCGCTAATCCCTTCATTATAGACAATGTAAGGGAGAAAAGACACAGAGATGGACTTTTAACTTGAATAGCTACACACTGTAGAAACAAAATAGTTTCATTCAAGTAGGCACTTAATTCTTTGTGAGCAGCAACTGTTTTTGGAATAGCTGGCTTTGATAATGAAATTAAATAAAACGAAAAAAGAAGTGAATCACTTTAAACCAGGCTTTATTACATTACATAGTTTTGTAGAAAAAGTCTAAGCAATATTATTGTTTCTTTTTTAAAAACAAAATACAGGTCTAGAGAAGCCCAAGGACAA
Source organism: Scortum barcoo (assembly GCA_023238725.1). Taxonomy (NCBI): domain Eukaryota; kingdom Metazoa; phylum Chordata; class Actinopteri; order Centrarchiformes; family Terapontidae; genus Scortum; species Scortum barcoo. The sequence goes on from CM041533.1 coordinate 10,627,964, forward strand.
ATCTAATACTTAATCTTGGACAATCCTCCGTTTAACCTAATTATTTCATACACAAGCACTGACTAAACATGACTCATTTTCAACCCAGTTCTTATCACTCCTTTAAAGAAATTTCAATTGAGGCTGTTTACATGTGTCAAATATGTTCATAATAACATAGCCTGTTTAACAAATAATATTGCTGCTTGGCCTCTGATACTTCACAGTGCTATTGGGTAGGAAGCACTGGGGGCGTTTCATCCTCCAGCCTTTAAGTTTCTCCTTTGCCAGCTGGCACAACCAAAGCTGTGGCAGCTACGGTAAGTGTTTCAGAGATCAATCCCCTCCTTAATGAGCCTAAAGACTTCACTAGAGATTTCCTCTGACCTCACTCCCCCTCTATCTGAAGCTATATTTAGGAGGTCTTTGCATGGCAAACAAAAAATCCAACATGGAGAAGTGTTTTTCCCCAACAGTTGTTGAGAAAACAAATACTTCAGGAATTCAAATTGAGATGCGCCACAGTGCAGAGTGTGCTGAGTTAAGTTACAAGCATCAGCCAAGCCATATCAAGAGCGTACTGACTTTTTATTATATTATGTTTATATCCTCTTAAAACCCCCATCCTTTTGGGGGTGGTCTGCATATATAATCAAACAAATTATGTATCCCTGATTTTTATGACAGGGGATTCCAGTCCGTTGATGCACCATCATCTGTGAGTCAGGGAGATGCAGAGAGTTAACACTTGTCTGCACGACTGGCACATGCCTAAGCTGCTGAAGAATTTTAAATGCTAACAAGTTTAAAACCATCTGGCAACACTGAGGTACTCTAGATAAACAGAATGGCTGTGGGTTAAGTGGTTTTAGCTGAACACCTTTTCCTCGTTGTCAAGGTTGTTTTCCAGGAAAACAACAACTGCAAAGCCCATTACTTTTGCCTTAGGGCGAAAAGCCTTGCTACTAGAATAATAAAATTAAGAACTTGAAGTTGCTTCTGTGGCAGGGATTTGCCATGAAGGAGGCTGCTGCCATATGTTGACTGGAAGGAAAGTCAGGCCTGTGGGATGTTTTGCAGAGCCATCTTTCTCCAGCTTTGAATATATATAAGAACAGCCTATTTTCTTCATTGATGTATTCACAAATTAATAATGTACTATTTTGTTTGTACAATTTTTAAATGACTGCTACTTTTGTTTTTCTGTTTGGTTCTACCACCTGAAAAATATTGCACCAAGATTACAAAATATTATTCCAGCAGGGCAAAACATTGAATAGAGCATTAATAGCTTTCATAAGCTCATACCATAAGAGTCAGTGGACTTAGCGGTTGATAATTAGTGTCATTGATTAATGATGCAAGTGAGAAGATTCATTATTAATCATTTGTACCTTTAGTTGTTATCAAGAAAAGTATATTTTTTATAGTATACACCCCTCTTTAGAAAAGGTTGTTGTCAGGGTGCATTATGGGAAATGTAGGATCCTGGGTTTTGGAGGCACTAATAGAGACTGGATATCCCTGCATGCACTGCTTAAGTTTTGATTATTCTTTTTGAAATCACTGGAGCCTTTTAAATTGCAGATGAGCATGTTGACATGTCATGGCAAGAAAGGCACAGCTGTAATTAACCACATTAATGCTGGCTCAATTTCTAAGTGTTTTAGTGTGCCACCATGAGTAATGCACGCAGGAACTTTGAAATGACGCAACTACATGGAATCAAGTATATAATTAATTGTTATGAATTACATCTGTTTGAATGTCAGAAGTCTGCTATTGCATTTGTATTTGGACATCTGGATATTTGGATATGCTATTGACTGCTATTGACAGATACTGACAGCATTAAGCACAGTCTTACATCCAATGCAGATATATTCAAATAATTCACTTAGTGATTAATGGCTGATATTTATATGATACTTGTGAGATGCTCCTAATACCTTCCAAGTCATAGGCAAGGGAAATTGATAATCATTTTATCACATTAATATATTAAAGCTGTCCCTCTTTGCTTGTTTCCCCATTATCCTAATTGAGTACAAATTGGTTAAGAGGGTGCAGCATAGCAATCAAGCTCCTTAGTTTTATCAGATGACAATTTAATCCTCTGAGATCCTATTAGGAAGAAAGCAGCTAACGTTTAAAGGCGCTGAGTCAGCTTACAGGGGGAAAGGGGGATGGTGAGCCACAGGGGTATGACAGGGAGATGATGGAAAGGGAGGGTAAAATGCTGAGAGGTTGGTCATGTGATCATCTTGAGCTGAAATGTGAAGGAAAGGTCACATTTTGTCGTACACATGCTCATGATCATTTAATGTAAGCCAGTTCAATAGAGGTTATTTTTTACTTTTAAAGGACTTTTTAACTTTATTCACTGCCAGAATGAACTGATTTAAAGTTTTGCTTAGAATTTTAAAATGTCAGTTATAGATTTGGTCAGTAAGATTTAGACTTACAGTTCGCTCTCCCTCTATCTACAGTGCGCTCCATCTTGCCTTCAAAGAGTTGTTTGGTCTAATTCTTTCCTTGTAGTTTTAGTTTTCTTTATTGCTCTTCTGCAGTTTTTTGTGTGTGTAACCTGTTGTTTTCTTGTTGTTTGGTCCTTATTTATCTGCCGTTACTTTCGCACCAAGTTAACACACAAACAGTGGAGCGAAACCTGTGCAGGAGCAGCGACTAAAGCTCCCTCAGATACTCTGTTCTGATTGGTGGATTCTTGTCAAATGGCCTTAGAGGCAGCAGGTGGAGCCAGAGGAGCCTGATGTTCTTGACAGATTCTGTCTCAGGTACTGTCAGAATGTAGTGACAGCTTTAGGAAATGTGGCTAAAAGTTATTTTTTTTTAGCAAGAAACCTACTTCTGCTTTAAGTATATCTAAATAAATACATATACTGTTTATCTACCAAAGTAAGAAATGCAACTACCAAGTAACAAAATGGACAAGCAGGTATCATGGTATAAAATTTAATACTAGATTGAGCAGTATGTCCTATAATGTATATGTGTATAGGAACAAGCAGCTCAAAATCCCAGCCAAATTAAGGTATACATATAAGGGAAAACAGCCTGTACTGCAGTAGAAGTGCATCCTTGATTGATGTAGGTAAGTTCCTAAATGTGCTTTTAAACTAATACTAATATTTTAACTCATGCTGTTGTTAAGCAGGCGGAAACAAATCTTTCAGGTGCTTTATCTTTAATCTTTTGGTCTGTCACAATGAACAAATTAGTTAACCCTAACTCCACTCCACTCCAGATTAGGGCCTTCCTGTACCCATGCTTAATGCTTCGCTCTCCTAAAGTCTAACCTCTTTAACTTTTTAACCCCAAAAAGAAACACATCTCAGGACTTCAAAGACTGGATGTTTAATATTTTAACAGATGCAGATAGGGAAAAAAAGTCATACATATGCATGCAGTCTGCTTTAATTCCATCAGTGTGGCCTGGGTGTTGGTTTTCAGTGTAGCCACATTCATGTTTTGAAGTTTATTTAGGGGAGGGAATCATCGGTCTCCTCCTCTTCCCCATCTTGTTCCCCATCTGGAGGTCTTCTAGCAGGTCAATAACATCTCTGGCTATCTGAGAATATGGGGCATATTAATACAGTTAGGATAACACATCACAGCAACATGTTAAAGTAACTGTTAGTAGGAACAATCTACAAAGGAGCTACTTTTATAAATTTGCTTGAGAATTTTTCAGAGTTAATTAGACTTTTACTCAGTGATAATAAAGGCAAGTGACAGTACTTCTACTTAAATATTCCTTTGCTGCCTTATCCTATACCAAATGTTTTTGTTTTTGTCAAAAGGCCCTTTTTCATGGCATATATGTTGACTTACCATAGTAGGAAATAAACAGGTGTGATTGATAACATTAATGATGGCTGTAATTCATTTAAGTTGGTCATTTTCAAGTGTGTAGTATTGTGCATGCTGGCTTGTGGCAGAGCTTACTACGATGTGGAATAGAGCCATTGTTAATGTTATTGGTGACACGTGCTCCTCCAGCTATGACAATGTAAATATCTGCAGTGAAAAAGGTGCACACTGCTCCTGCCTGCAAATGAGGCTACATAAAGTTATTTTTATCTTTGCACTTCATTTACTGTATAAATTGCACGAATATTGTTGAACATTTGAGGCACGACACAGCAGGCAAAGATGATGTTTTATCATGCGCTGGTCAATTATAAGATTTTGGGCTACTTTGCTTCCATTACATGGGTTCTTTCAGAATAATGGGGATAGAATATCCAAAATACACATTTACAGCACTTTGTCTCTTTGCATCTGTAGATTTTTTCTAAATTCACCAAAAGTTAGCTTTCTAACACAACATACAACACTGATCATTGTCTGCACTATGTACAATGTTATCAAGTCCAAATAGGGCTGAGAGTTCATGTAGCGCATTTGAATAAATTGATCAGTGGGGTTAATTTGCCCTAGATAATGGCTTACAGTAAAAACCAATGGAATTATATATCGTTAATGGCTGTTTTCTCAAAATTATTTTTTTCCTCATATTTCTCATTCCTATGTAAATTCTGAAGGTTTTTACAGAGGGGGTAGTTTATAAATCACTCATAGTCTGATCTTTTTAACATTTTTTTCCTACAAATATAGCGAATGATGGAATGATAAAAAGAGATAATCCCTCATTAAAAACCTTTGACTCTAATATGTCAGCAAAATGAAACAAGAATTTCGAGCCTGGCTTTATCCGTTTGGCTTTTTTGAGATATTTGTTCTGGAATATTATGCAAATCATTGCAAATCATATTTGAACAAAGTGTAAAAAAAAATAATTCACAGTCTCTGTAAGTAATGTGAGGATGTTTCACTGTATTAGTTTGATATTTTATCCTACTTGCCTGAAGTACTTTGCCTTGAATGAGTCCCATTTCTCTGGGTCAAAGATGCCTAAGCCCAACCAAAGTGTCCTAGCAGAAGGACAGTGTATTACAGTGTATTAAAAGGTCGAAGCACAGAAGAAGACGCCAGTGGCTTTGAGTAAAGCTTTTCCGCGATCATCACGGTCTTCTTATCAACAACATTAACACATTACAGTAATGTTGGGAGTGCATTGTGTCATTTGACAAAAGGTACAGTAACTGCAACTTTGTCTTGCGCCTCGCTTTGGTTATATTTAAGATCAGTGTTTCATATGTCTGGTTCAAGTATAGAAATAAAAATGTGACAGAAGGACTGAAGGCTTTTGGGTCGCCTAGTACAGAACAGTAGGTTTTAGCTAATTTAAGTCAAGCAGTAAGAAACTCTTTCTAACCCCTGCCTACTAAATCCAGATTTACCTGTCTGTCATTGGAAAATGTAAATAAAGTCATCTTTGTCATAAATCCAGTCCTGTAAGTAACCCCTCAGTATCACCAGCAATAAGGACAGTCTCCTTATTAGTGGTAGATTTGCCCCTGTGTCTATTTAAGGGTGGTCTGCTCAAGACCTGACCCTCCTGTAATACGATTAGCTGCACCAAGAGCTGCAGCTTGGCACAGATCTGCAGTTACTTGATGTCTTGGCCATGGATGCACTCCTTCACCTCATTCCCTTGCACTACTGAGTAATTTATACCCCAAGATCATCTCAGCTTTTACGAAGAGTGCCAGTGAAATTTGTGAAATATTAAATATGCAGATAAATTTGTTTTTACTTTTAAATGTTAACATGAAAAACTTTAACTGTCTTATTGAACATACACTGTCTTTACCTTATCAAAGAGATGTTTCATGCAGGCTGCCACTCTTTCAGTTGAACAGTAATATTGTTTTACTCAGTGTAAGGTGATTAAACAATTACTGTTTTAAAACACACTGGGTAAGAGTAATGTTTAATGGTGGCTTCTTGAAACCAAGCCCTGACAAGTTGTTACAAAGAGCCTAATCTGCTTCTCTGGCTAATTTGAGCCCTGAGGAACTAAACCCCCACCTAAAGCTACCTTTTAAGCCTCGCTTGCATCCGTTGATGTCACACATGCATTACACATAGCCCACATGCAGGCAAGCAAGTTTAAAGTGCCTAATTCACACCCACACACTTTTATATAAAACTTAATCTATTGTGTTTTTTAGAAAGGGTACTGCTGTCTCATTAGCTGATGTAAATGTTGCATAACATATTGTAAAAGAGGTCAGGTCAGGTTTGATGGAGTATACAAACATTTGTGTATAAAGAATATTTGTAATGTCACAGAGTTGTACTGTCCACTCAACTGGCTATGAAACATGGAGGATACTTACTTTGATTTGTGGCAAATGTACCTCATCTGGAGTGGTTAGTTAAAGGAGATATTTTATTTGATAATCTTGGGGAAATATGCCAAGATATCACTATGATAGATGGAAATTATACCAAACTTCTGTCTACTGCATAACAAGATCAAAGGCTGTGCATGGTTGAGTTTACACGCAGTGCACATCCTTATACAATCCAATACATCAGGCCTCTAATCAAACCGACCTTTATGACAAATATTATGTTCAGCAGTGAAACTATTAGACAACGCTAATAATGAAGTGATATTAGTACAACATTTTCATAGTTATAAAAATATAAGATAGTAAGAATAGAATCTTGTTTTAGTAATAGTAATGGTGTAATTTTGTCTCCTTTGTGATCACACCAGAAATATCTTGGAAGCCTCACTGAATCATTTTAAGTTTAAGTAAGTTTAAGTTCAAATTGTCATATCTTTTGTTCTTAAGTGACAGAAGTTATTACCTCAAAAGACAATGGAAAATAATTTTCTCTAAATTTTATGGTTATATGACTAGAAACTCAACATCAGTGACAAGTGGCAATACTTAGACACACAGATGGAGGATTCTGTGTAATAACCATGAATCATAGCTGGAAAATGAAAACCCACCTGTTTCTTTCTACTGTCTGTACTTCCAGCAAAGTCCACACTGCAACACTGCCTCATTTCATTGGGTGTACTTGGTCCACATTCAGATGTGGACGATCATTCATTAATTTATTTGTTCATTTATGTTTGTGTTTACTCCTGACAAACATACATTGGGAGCCTGCTTTAAGTAATATTAATCACACCTGCTAATCCCAGATTAATGGATATGTAGGTCATATTTTCTCTTTACAACCACTTTCCACTCTATTCAACAATTCAGTATGAAACGATCTCACGTTAATTATGCTCACTTTTGTGCATAGAATTATACAGCTCAGGGTCATTTACAGTGCAAATAACTTCCAGACACACACACAAAAATGTTTTAATTTAGGCATTTAATTTCACGCCATCCTTGTTGTATGTGCATACTGTCATACACACAAAGCAAACATTGATTAATCATTTTAAGCAGGATATCCTCTTCAGTTTATCAGTCATTGGTGTCTTTTAGCACTGTAGTCTGTCTTACTGTGAAAATATAATAGAAGCATCTTTGTTTACTCACTTTTCTTCCACCAGCTGCTTCTGGTACACCTCAAACTGGACATACCTTTTGACTCTGGAGTTTCCTCTTCTTCTGCTCCTGCTTTACTGTCATCTTCGTCGCATCCTTCGGTAAAACTCCTCACCTTATTTTCTGACAGTTATTTGTGAGGAACGCCATAGCTCAGTTCAGATAGATGTTATTCAGTCTTACATGGAAGGGGAAGGGGAGCTGAGAGCTAGTGGAAGGGAAAAGAGTAATACTGAAAATTCAATCTAGTTGACAACAGCAAATAATTAACAAGCTTCTCACTATTCAAACTTCCCAAATTGAAACATTGGCTGTTGTGTGTCAAGATGATTAGACTGTAGCAATAATGTGGCTGGAGTAAAACCGCTAAAGAGCTTAGCTCATAATTGAAAGCCGACAGACAAAGGAGAGTCTTTATCTTGTCAACAAGATGCAGTTGGATAGACCCTCAAGATGTAGGCCACTGCTGTCTACCTGACTAACCAGCACTAATTACTAAAGTAGACATGGGGTAATGCGATGATAAACACAAATACAAGCAATTACTGTGAATAAACCCCATAATGCAATAATGTAATCATTTGTTACTGCAGAATTATCACAAGTTACCAAACTAGATTTTACGGTGCTGCAAGGAGATTCAAACTATTACATCTATAAGCTTAAATTATTGATAGGATACAAATTAAAGTTGAATTATGTTGGGAGCAATACTACTTGTGATCATAGAGTGGTGTAACAGAGTGGAATATCTTCCCTTATTTTTTGAGTATAGACAGAGAGTGAGAGAGAGCAGTTAACCAACATAAGAAAATATCCAGTTGTTCTCAGATGCAACGTTAATTAGTGACCTGCCACTGATCAACTACAGCTTTGAATGAGTAGCTGCCAGACAAAGGTTTTGCACATGTGCAGTGCAGTGCTCACTGCATTCTGTCATACAGCAGAACAGCACTGCAACACAAGCAGGCTGAGTTGGACAAAATAGTAAAATACAATAATGAATAATAATCAGATTTTGATTGGCTTTATTTTAACCAATACTGATCCACTGAAATTTTCCCAAATCTGATGTGGTGTAATGGCTGGATACCCAAAGATGAGGACTCAAACGCACCACTCAGACACAAGGGGATTAGTATGTAAAAGCAGTCTTTGTTCAGGTTCGGGTGATGTTCGATACACAGGTTATCAGTCAGACCAGTCAAAAAAACTGACATGGAGCAGGCAGAAAACAGATAAAAATCCAAAACCAAAGAGACTAAAACACAGGCAAGAATGCTGGAACACTTGACACGGGAGACAAAGATGAACTGGCAAAGAATGAGAGGATAGACTAAAACCATGGTACATGGGAGACATGACTAGACTAATAGAGAGGATGAGATGTTAGATATGAGAGATGTAAGTTTGATATTTACTTTCCTTTTTAGATCTGTTTTGATTTCCTCAAACTCCAAAAAATGTCTGTAACTAGCTTGGTAGATGCTGGTCTGTAGGGTCACAGTATATGCTATTCAATGAGCAGTTTACACACATTTTTATCCTTATGTCAATTTTAGATATAGTTGGCATTTCAGTAGAAGGACAATGAAAAAGGAAAATGTAAAGATCTGGAATAACTATTTGTCAAAGGAAGCATCATAAGAACGATATACAAAACATAAACTCTCATTATTGTGCAACCACTCTCTTCAAACTGAAGATGTTCATATTAAACATTATTTTGCTTAACACTGATGGTTATGTAAAAACAAAAAAGGAAGTCATTGTTTAAAGTCTTCCTCAGTATATTCCTTTATAGTTACACATCAAGCGCAGTTCATGTTATTTAAAGGATATTTTGTGGATTTTGTCCTGGTGTAACCTCTGTTAACCTCTAGTGGATTTGTGATTTAAAATGAGCTCAAGAAGCTGTAAGATACTAAAATCTCTCTGATGAGCACCCATGTCCACTTCAGTTGCCCTATATTGTCCTCTCACGTCAGTGTTGTATGGACACTATGTACTAGTTACTACCAATAAGGCTCTGGACATTAAGCTTGTATGACTTAAGATAACTTATTTAGAGAGGATCTGTTTAAATTATTTTCCTCTTCTGTAGACTGAAGACTGACTGACTCATTGTAATATACATAAACACCTGAAACATTTCATCAAAATGTGCAGAAATATACTTCCCACCCCTTAAAGTTCTGGAGATTTCTTAAAATCCATTGTAAGAGAGTTTCAGAAATAGGTATCTCCATGAAGGACAAAAATACCTTTCACAACCACTATTTAAGTAGCTGAAAGTGCTGGAAGTTTCAAACTTAAAAGAGTCTGTATTTTTCATTCATTCATTCAATTGAAATCAACATTTTGATTTTAATTGTAATACATAAAACATAAATCAATGATAATTATGGCAGGTACACTAAAAGTTGTTTAAATCTGCATGCACTGCCTTAGTGCTGCTTGCATGACTGCAGATTTTCCATTCCATTTTTAAATAATGAGAAGGTGAAGATCTTTGGATTTAGACTTGAGGGAAAGGGACAAACACAAAGTGGATGATTACATGTCTCCCATAAGATGGAAGGGGACATGCCAGGTGTGTCATTTCTAGTATAAAACAGCTCAAACTCAGTCTGAAAATGTGAGATCATTCACCTGGTTACATAATACAGTTCTACTTTCAGGGATTATACATTTTATAGTTGTTGTCTGTTCTGATATAGACTTGAGGGAAAAAGACAAACAGAAAGCTGATCATTAATGTAGTAAAGTCATTGTTTTGAACGGCTTGTCAGTCTGCCAAGTTGAAAATAAGTGGACTTTAGTCTGTGAACCACTCTGTATTCACTGTGGTGACTGGTCAGGGAACAGGACTGAAAAGACTGACTGAGAAGAAAATGTGAGATTTTTTAATAATTCACTTTGCTTATAACAAGTATTATTTATATAATGTTATCGTCACTTTTTATTCATCATTTCTTTGCAGTCTATTCTGGTTGTAGGACTAAATATAAAAGAGATGCTGCCAAGCCTTAATGACCTGTCCAAGTTGGACTCAGTAGAGGTTACAGAACCTCAAGAAACACAAACATATGTCAAGTATAATAAGATGTCAAGTTGTGTTAATTCATCCCAGAATGGATGTAATGTTGTAGCTTTCCTCAAGAGAAATGCTTTTGTTGTTCTCACGATGGCCGCTGTTGCATTAGGTAAGTGGTTTTAAAATACACAGCACTTCATTCACCCATAAAGCCTGATGAAGACTTGCTGATTTGCTGACTTGATGTTTCTGTGAGGGATCGGACTGGGCATTGGCTTGCGACACACTGATATGTCAGCAAGGGACATAAAATACTTATCCTTTCCTAGAGAGAGATTATGTTGCAAATCCTGCACATGTTGGCGTTTCCTCTCACCATTTCCAGTCTGATTACAGGTTAGATTCAGACTTTTTCAGGTAAAAAAAGAAATAGTTTGACCCACATCACACATAGTGAGCTTCCTGATAAAGATCACCAGAGTAGATGTCGTAGTAGTAGAACATGCAGCGGATAAACACAGTCAGTAGCCATGCTACTGGCTGGTGCAAGCAATACTGAAAACCTTAAAACTGATGAAAGTGGAATAAACATCTGAGCTGAACTTCTGTAAGTGTGTCACTATTAATCATTAAATCATTACTAGCAACTTTGTTTTCTGGTATGCAATAAGCATTATGACCTCATGGGGTAACCTATAGACTTCTGTTTCTTGTTTCCACAGTACAGATACATATGTAGTTACATTTGCAGTTATTATGCAGTGAAATAACTGATTCTTTGTAGATATTGGACAAATAACATTGTCCAATATCTAGTTTAGATATTGGACAATGTTTAATGTATTACAGCAAAATCGTTTTATTTCAGGAATGTCATCTCTGGACAGGAAGGCCTTTGGAAAAATTGGACTAAGGGCCATCAGCTATTACATAATCACCACACTTATTGCTATATTCACTGGCGTTGTGCTGGCTGTTCTTATCCAACCAGGAAAATCAAGCCTGACTGCCTCAATGTCCTCTAGTGGTAATGCAGAGGCTGTGCATTGCATATGGATTCCTTCTAATCAGGTTTGTATCTAAACCTTCCCGCGAAACTGAACAATGGCAGTATAAATGATAGTGTACATGGTAGTTTATACACGTAATCAATGTTTTTGATTCATAGAAACTTAATTCCTTCTAATCTGGTGGAAGCTTGTTTCAGAAAGGTAAGAACGGCAATGGCTATGCATTGTTTTTTTATATTGATACTGTCACTGTTTAAAAGTAACGTCTGCCTATATTTTTTCATCTAGTATAGAACAGTTTTTTCCAGCAGTGTTTCTACAGGAGAGAGTCTTGGTGTCGTCAACATCACTGAGAGCAGTGAAAACAGTGAGATTCTTTTTTTTGTTCTATTTCTGTGATTGCAACAGAGCATTTGTCTGGCCCAGTGTCCTGTGCATTGCTTCAGTATGTCGTCTGCCTGATCTTAATCATTGTTACGTTGTCAGTACACCACCTACTCTTGATGTAAATACTGGGATTCCTATAGAAACTTTAGCATCAGAGCCAGGCAGCTCTCTCAGGATGAAAAAAATACGGCTCCTCTGGCTCCACCTGCTGCCTCGAAGGCAATTTGATAAAAATCCAAACAACCAATCACAACAGAGTATCTGAACAGGCTTAGCTCCACCACACATACATACATTTGGATAAACATCAACAAGAAAACGACAGTTTACACCAAAGATAAGTGAACCGAAGAAGAGCAATGAGGAAAAGCAAGTTAAAAAAGAAAGAATTAGGTTGAGCGATGCTGTGAGGAGGAGCTTTGGAGGTGAGTACCATAGAGAGAGGGAAAGCAAACTGGAATGTATACATACTTTAATTTTCTAAATAAGAGCACTTTTAGACTTAAGCTTCAGGATTACGTCACATAACCATCACTGTTTCTCATGTACAGTTTGATCGTCACAGCTGTGAGCACTGGTTCAGCAGGCATCCCACAGGCTGGCATGGTATCCATGACGCTTGTGTTGACGTCAGCTGGACTGCCCACTGAAGACATATCACTGCTCTTGATTTTTGATTGGATTCTGTAAGATTTCACCTGTAACATTGTTAACTTTTCCCTAAAAGTATCCTGTCATTTTACATTTTTAAATCCACCTAAACTTGTGTGTAATTTTGTTCACGTCACTCTCAGGTTCCTACAATAACCTCAGATCTTCTTGTGTATTTGTTGATAGGGATCGTCTCAGGACTGCCACCAATGTGCTGGGTGACTGTATCGGTGTGGGTGTAGTGCAGCATCTGTCCAGACATGAGCTGTAGAGCTATCAGATCTGTGCCTCATGAGGCTTGACACCATCAATTCCTCTTCTTTTGCTTCTGCAAAAAATTCCATTCTATGCGGTCAAACGCTTTTTCAGCATCCAATGAGACCACCATACTCCTGAGGTAGCTTTGCTGACAGAGTTGATTGATGTTGAGTAACCATCTCATATTATTACACGAGTTTCTTCTGGCAATGAAAACTGTTTGATCATTTTTAATAATATTTGGAAGAATTTTATCCAGTCTTAGAGCAAGTGTTTTAGATAGAATCTTAAAATCTAAGTTCAACAAACTGATGGGTCTGTAAGACGAACAGTCATCCTTTGGTTTGTCCTTCTTTAGAATCAAGCTAATGTTTGCTTCTGTAAGTGTTTTAGGGAGAGATCCTATCTCAAGGGAGTGATTAAACATGTTCAGGAGAGGCTTAATTATCAGTGATTTAAATTGTTTATAAAATTTAGAGCTAAAGCCTTCAGGGCCTGGGGCTTTCCCTGGTTGTATGTTTCGGATTGCTTCTACAATTTCTTCTGATGTTATAGGTCTATTCAGCGCTGCTTTTTTTCTGTCATTCAGATTAGGAAGAGTTAAATTGAAGAAAAAAGCTTCCATTTGTCTATAGGCCCCTGTCAGTTGTTCACTGGCATATAGCCTCTGACAGAATTCTGCAAAGGCCTGGTTTATGCTATTGCTATCCATCTTAAGTTTATCAGAAGCATTCTTAATGGAGGAAATACACTGGGTGTCAATCCTATTCTTAACCAAATTAGCCAAATATTTGCTAGGTTTATTACCACATTCATATAGTTTTTGCTTTGCAAATCTCACACTCTGCTTTTTCAGTAAGCAATGAATTGAGTGTTGCTCTAGTGGCCAGAGTCACTTTAAGGTTGGATTCAGTGGGATCCTTGTTTTATGCCCTTTCACACTCAGAAAGCAGCAGTTCCAGATTCTGTTGTTCTTCTAGACCCTTCCTTTTCATTGTTTTTTTCATAAGATATAATTAAGCCACGCGAATATGCTTTACACGTCTCCCATAAGATGGAAGGGGACATGCCAGGTGTGTCATTTCTAGTATAAAACAGCTCAAACTCAGTCTGAAAATGTGAGATCATTCACCTGGTTACATAATACAGTTCTACTTTCAGGGATTATACATTTTATAGTTGTTGTCTGTTCTGATATAGACTTGAGGGAAAAGGATAAACACAAAGCTGATGATTAATGTAGTAAAGTCATTGTTTTGAGAAGCTTGTCGGTCTGCCAAGTTGAAAATAAGTGGACTTTAGTCTGTGACCCACTCTGTATTCACTGTGGTGACTGGTCAGGGAACAGGACTGAAAAGACTGACTGAGAAGAAAATGTGAGATGTTTTTTATTAAATTCACTTTGCTTATAACAAGTATTATTTATATAATGTTATCGTCACTTTTTATTCATCATTTCTTTGCAGTCTATTTTGGTTGTAGGACCAAATATAAAAGAGATGCTGCCAAGCCCTAACGACCTGTTCGAGTTGGACTCAGTAGAGGTTACAGAACCTCAAGAAACTCAAACGTACATCAAATATAATAAGGCATCAAGTTGTGTTAATTCAGCTCAGAATGGATCTGATGTTGTGGGTTTTCTCAAGAGAAATGCTTTTGTTGTTCTCACAATGGCCGCTGTTGCATTAGGTAAGTGGTTTTACAATATGAAGCACTTTATTCACCCATAAAGTCTGAAAATTGTAATTGCAATCTGCTGCTTGCTCACTTTGTATAAGTATGTTACTTCTCCAGCATTGCTCTGTGTATTGGCATTCATGCACATGATATTTGATAGAGACTGACTTTCTGACTTGTTTTTTTGTTTCTGTGAGGGATCGGACTGGGCATTGGCATGCGACACACTGATATGTCAGCAAGGGACATAAAATACTTATCCTTTCCTGGAGAGATGATGTTGCGAATCCTGCAGATGTTGGTGCTTCCTCTCATCATTTCCAGTCTGATTACAGGTTAGATTCAGACTTTTTCAGGTATGATTTTCAATCAGTCAAAAAAGATATGGTTTGACCCACATCACACATAGTGAGCTTCCTCAGAACGATCACTTGAGTAGATAAACACACAGTAAATAAACACAGTCAGTAGCCATGCTACTGGCTGCTGACTGTGAAAGTGGGAACAAACATCTGAGTTGATCGTTTCTATAAGATAAGATAAGATCCTTTATTGATCCGTGGGAAAGTGGGGAAATTTCACTGTTACAGCAGCTCAAACACAAAGTAAAAGAGACATTAAATAATAGACAAAATTAAAACACAAAGACACAAAAAACAGTATGTACAATAAATAGTAAATAATAATAATAATAACAGAAAAAGAAAGAAACAGTATTTATATACACAGCCTCACCCGAAGTTAGATGTGCAGTTGTGAGGTGTTATTGCACAGGTGAATATGGATATATAGAAGATATGAATTAACCGTATAAGTAAATGAGTGGAATGAAAAAAGACCATAAAGTGCATAGCTAGGACCATCAGTAAACATCAGTAAACATCAGTGCAATGATGAGACATCAGTAAACATCAGTCCTACTGTGGTATGAAAGTGTTTGTTGCAATGCAATAACAGAATTATAGTGCAGCATTAAACAGTCTGATGGTGTTTGGTATGAAGGACCTGCGGAAGCGCTCCTTCCTACACCTTGGATGTCTGAGTCTGTTGCTGAAGGAGCTGCTTAAGGCCCCCACAGTCTGATGCAGAGGGTGGGAGGTGTTGTCCATGATGGTGGACAGTTTGGCCAGAGCCCTCCTCTCCCCCTATCACCTCGATGGAGTCCAGGGGGCAGCCACAGACTGAGCTGGCTCTTTTTATTAGTCTGTTGAGCCTCTTCTTGTCCCGCTCAGAACACCCCCCTCCCCAGCAGACCACTGCATAGGAGACCACAGATGCCACCACAGTCTCTCATAAAAAGTCCTCAGCAGTGGCCTGCACACACCAAAAGATCCCAGCCTCCTCAGCATGTAAAGACGACTCTCTGACCCTTCCTGTAGAGCGAGTCAGTGTGTTGTCAGTCCAGTCCAGTTTGTTATTTAAGTGGACACCCAGGTACTTGTATGTCCTCACTCTCTCTCTCGATGTTCAAGTCCCAGTTTCCAGGTGAGACAGGGATCTCTGCAGCAGGTAGATGACGGCATCATCCACCCCAATGCCAATGCCGGGTTGGTTTGCAAACTGCAGGGAGGGGATCCATGTTTGAGCTCACCAGGGGACGGAGGTGCCTGAGGACGATCCTCTCCAATGCCTTCATCAGGTGAGACGTTAAGGCCACGGGTCTGAAGTGGTTGGGCTCCTTGGGGTGCGAAGTTTTAGGGACTGGAACCACACAAGAAGTCTTCCACAGGACAGGAACTCTTTCCAGACTCAGGTTGAGGTTGAAGATGTAGCAGACCACCTGACAGAGCTGGTCTGCACAGTCCCGGATGGAGTCTGGAGCTGATGCCATCAGGACCCGTGGCTTTCCTGGCTTTGATCTTCTTCAGCTTAAGAAGCGTTCTCACCTGATCCACTGTAGGTGTGAGGAGATTAGGAGAGGAGAGGGGGTGGAGGAGAGGAGCACTGTAGAGATGGTGGTGAAGGCGGGGGGGATGGTGAGAGCCCCAGAGATGGTGGAGGTGTTGATGGTGGTGAGGGGGCGTGCAGGCAGAGGGAGCTGGAGGTGGGCTGGTCTGTGCTCAGGCTGAGGGGGGTGGAGGTGGGCCCAGTATCAAATCTGTTGAAGAACAGATTTAGCTTGTTGGCCCAGTCTCTGTCTCCAGGCTCAGGGTTCCTCCTCTCGTTTTTACCCTGTCCGTGAGATAGCTTGGAGCCCTCTCCAAACCTTCCCTCGCGTTGTTTTGCTGCAGGTGGTCCTCCATTTTCCTCCTGTAGCTGGCCTTGCACTCTTTGGTCTTCCATTTAAGATCCCTCTGCACCCTCCTCAGTTCTTCTCTGTCGCCAGACTGGAAAGCCCTCCTTTTCTCCAGCAGCAAGGCTCTCAGATCAGGAGTCACCCAGGGCTTGTTGTTTGTTGTTTGAGAAACACCGTACCCTCTTGGTGGGCACGGTGGTTTCTACACAGAAGTTTATGTAATCTGTGATGCAGTCCGTTAAACTGTCAGTGTCCAGTTCGTGGTGTCAAAACAGTCCCTCAGTGCATCACTGGCCTCCTCAGACCTGCTTCACACGCCTTTTGTTGGGGGGCTGTCTCTTCACCACAGGTGTGTGTAAACAGGGCGCAGATGGACCAGGTTGTGATCTGAGCGGCCCAGTGGGGGGAGGGGTGATGAGCTGTAGGCGCCTGCTGTGTTTGCAGACAGCAGGTCCAGAGTTTTATTGTCCCTGTTCAGCAGTTCATGTACTGGTGGAAGTTGGGGAGAGTGGCAGACAGGGAAGCGTGGTTAAAATCCCCGGTGATGAGGAGAAAGGCTTGAGGATGCTCTGTCTGAAGCTGTGCCACAACACTGTGGAGAAGCTCACAGGCTGCATTGGCGTTGGCCGAGGGAGGGATGTACGTCGTTATTGTGATGACATGTGAAAACTTCCTCGGCAGGTAGTAGGGCCGGATGCTCACGGCCAGCAGCTCAATGTCCCTGGTTCATCGTTGCTCCTTCACACGGATGTGTCTGGGGTGAGGTGGTTGAGCCGGGTCTCTGTGAAGTGCATCAGGCTGCACTCTCCCGGTACTCCCGCTGCTGCAGCCTCGTCAGCGCTCCGCTAGCTCTTCCATCTTGTTCGGCAGAGACCTCACGTTTCCCGTGATAACAGAGGGAAGGCAGGTTTGTACCTGGCTACCGTCGTCTCCATTCGCAAGTGGCGCTTAACTCCCGGCTCTGCTCCCCCTTCTCCTCCTCTGAAGTTCAGCGGGGGTCTCCGGTCTCTCCCAGGGGTTAGCCGAGCCTGACTAAGCACCAGGAGCTGCTCCCGAGTGTAAACAACCGGAGTGTGGCTGAATGTGTTGGCTGACACGGAGTTTAAAAGTCCGCAAAAAAGTGAAAAGCACAACACCAGTCTCACCAGCTGCCACTCACTTTGGCGCCATCTTGTTTAAACAATATATATATATATATATATATATATATATATATATATATATATATATATATATAAAAAGCAGTGTTGTTTCACTATTAATCATCATTAATTCATCACTAAGCAACTTTGTTTTCTGGTATGCAATAAGCATTATGACCTCATGGGGCAACTATAGACTTCTGTTTCTTGTTTCCACAGTACAGATACATATGTAGTTAAATTTGCAGTTATTATGCAGTGAAATAACTGATTCTTTGTACCTATAGTTTAGATATTGGACAATGTTTAATGTATTACAGCAAAATCGTTTTATTTCAGGAATGTCATCTCTGGACAGGAAGGCCTTTGGAAAAATTGGACTAAGGGCCATCAGCTATTACATAATCACCACACTTATTGCTATATTCACTGGCGTTGTGCTGGCTGTTCTTATCCAACCAGGAAAATCAAGCCTGACTGCCTCAGTGTCCTCTAGTGGTAATGCAGAGGCTGTGCAGACTATGGATTCCTTTCTAGATCTAATCAGGTTTGTATCTAAACCTTCCTGCGAAACTGAACAATGGCAGTATAAATGATAGTGTACATGGTAGTTTATACACGTAATCAATATTTTTGATTCATAGAAACTTAATTCCTTCTAATCTGGTGGAAGCTTGTTTCAGAAAGGTAAGAACGGCAATGGCTATGCATTGTTTTTTTATATGGATACTGTCACTGTTTAAAAGTAACGTCTGCCTATATTTTTTCATCTAGTATAGAACAGTTTATTTCAGCAGTGTTTCTACAGGAGAGAGTCTTGGTGTCGTCAACATCACTGAGAGCAGTGAAAACAGTGAGTTTCTTTTTTTTGTTCTATTTCTGTGATTGCAACAGAGCATTTGTCTGGCCCAGTGTCCTGTGCATTGCTTCAGTATGTCATCTGCCTGATCTTAATCATTGTTATGTTGTCAGTACATCACCTACTCTTGATGTAAATACTGGGATTCCTATAGAAACTTTAGTATCAGAGCCAGGCAGCTCAGACGGAGTCAACACTGTGGGTCTGTTGGTCTTCTCTGTCGCCTTTGGCCTCATCCTGGGCAGCATGGGGACTGACGGGAAACCTCTGAGGGATTTCTTTGACTGCCTGAATGCAGCCATTATGCGCCTGGTTCACATAGTTGTCTGGTAAACACATGTTATTTTCCTTTTACTACTCAATTTGTTTAATTTCAAAGACTAGTGCAGTATTTTTTTTGTATTTGTGGTAAGGTTTGAGATGATGAATGAGGCGTTTTCTTCCATGACTCACCTCTATATGACAGGTATGCACCGGTGGGGACTCTCTTCCTGCTGGCCGGACAGGTCGTAAAGATGACAGACATTGGAGAGATGGGTCGCTGGGTTTTAATGTATACTCTTACTGTCATTTCTGGCCTGCTGATCCACAGCTTCTTCACTTTGCCCCTCATCTATTTCATGGTCACACGCAAGAATCCCTTCAGGTTTATGAGTGGTCTACTCCATGCTCTCACCACTGCCTTTGGGACTTCATCCAGGTGAACCAGAGTCTTGATGTTAACACATTACAGACACATGAACTAAAGTGAAATGGCTTTTTATACTAAATGGCTTTTTTCACAGTTCTGCAACCCTTCCTGTTACCCTCAACTGTATGGAGGAAATTCACAGCATGGACAAACAAGTGACACGCTTCATGCTCCCTATCGGGGCCACGATGAACATGGATGGTGCAGCGCTCTATGAAACTGTCGCTGCGTTATTCATTGCTCAGATTAATAATATGGATCTAAACTTTTCTCAAATCATTGTCCTCAGGTAAACATAAAATACACTGAGCTTACCTTACAGTTTTGTACATTTTTAGAAAAGCATGTTTTAAGAAGGCCAGACTGGTAAAATATGTTTTTACCAAATTAATTCATTAGGTAATTTACATGATTTTTGAGACTGCAGAGATGAAAAAGTACAGTCCTTACATACAACCAACTCCCATTTGAGAGTCTGCAGAGATGGAAAAGAGAGAGGGAAAGGGAGCTGGAATGTATGCTTACTTTAATTTTCTAAATAAGAGAACTTTAAACCAAAATGGAAGCTATCAATGCCCTGTGAATCCACAAACATGGGTAATAAAGCTTAAGAGCACCGTTGATGCGTTATGTCTGTTTTTTTCTAAACCAACAAGGATTACGTCACATAACCATCACTGTTTCTCCTGTTCAGTTTGATTGTCACAGTTGTGAGCACTGGTGCAGCAGCCATCCCACAGGCTGGCATGGTATCCATGACGCTTGTGTTGATGTCAGCTGGACTGCCCACTGAAGACATATCACTGATCATGATTTTTGATTGGTTTCTGTGAGTATACAACCATTTTCAGATTGTGAACATTTTTGGGAAGTGTGGACATTTTAATGATTTGATCCTCAACTCTTCAAAGACCTTAAGGTTAGGGTAAATGTTGGGTATATTTTTGACAGAGTTAGATGTTACTGTCATGCATGACACCAATGAAGGTTTTAAAAATATAAAAAAATTAAGGTTTTGAAGTTTAGAAGCTGCATATTTAGTCCTTTTTGTTTTAATGGAAAGAATCATGTCACCCAGTAGATAATATTATTTATCTTCACTGGTTAAATCTTCCCTGAAAGTATCCTGTAATTTTACATTTTGAAATCCACCTAAACTTGTGTGCAATTTTGCTCACGTCACTCTCAAGTTCCTACATTAACCTCAGATCTTCTTTTGTATTTGTTAATAGGGATCGTCTCAGAAGCTGCCACCAATGTGCTGGGTGACTGTATCGGTGTGGGTGTAGTGCAGCATCTGTCCAGACATGAGCTGTAGAGCCCCTCAGTTGTGGAATGACCACTAAGTCTTTAACTTTTAAAAACTCACTTTTTTATTTTTTTGACTTGTTTACTGTTTGTTTTATTGACTGATTTTATTATGTCATTTATTTTATCACATTTCATGAAATGTTTGCTAATGTCATTTTAATTTAGTGCAATATACTTTGTAACTTGTTTTGAAATGTGCCATAGAAAAAAAGGTATTCTTTTTTCCAATGGCTAAGATTTATTCATTCAAAATACTCTATCTTGATTAAATTAATGAGACGAATATATGGTTGTAGTCCATTTTCATTTAGCTTACAGAATGGACAGTTATCTCCAGACACATTTTTTTAGCTAGAGCAGAGTTTAGGTTTTCTTCCTCTGTGAATTAGCTGCCCTGCTCCTGCCAATACCTGGAGTGATAGCAATGTGGTTTTGGAGACATATATTAGTATGTAGTTAGTATGTTATGAAATGTTAAACTTTAGGATTTTAACAAGTGTTTTCATGGGTGTGCTTATGGGTGTGCTTATAGTCTGATTTTACCCCCATCATGTGTAGATGATAAGATCTTTGGCTGCCATTGTTCCCTGCTGCCAAAATTTGTTGTATGAAACATTTCTTCTTTCTAGAGTTACATTCATCACCAGGCTTAGTTTAGGTATGTTGTTTTTTGTTTTAAATATATTTTTTTTTCTCATCATTGTTAACATCAGTCTACTTTTGTATCAGTTTCATCACATGTAATCAAAGATCTATTCTATGTTCAGCCATGGTGTCTGCATACTTGCAATGCTAGCAGAGACGGGAAAAAACAGTACACTGCTTTACACGGATGAATTGAAGAGTGAATCTGTTGTGCTAAAATATATTTATTTTTCTTGGAAACTCTGCACCGATACGTGGGTCACAATACTGCAAATGCAAGTACTTTCATCAGTGGACAATGGCTCCATCACCATGTGTTACCTCATTTGGCAATAGATAGTGACTTAACAGACATTTATTTACATGAAAATCTTTGAGACTATAATATTATTGCTGAATAGTCCACATGAGTTTATGGAGTGGGTGCTGAATATACCAAACTTGTCAAATATAATACAACCTTTACACAAAGTTATCAAGAAGCCAACTCAACCCATGTGTCTAAGATGGGACCAGCACACTGTTTGTCCTTCATAGCCCACTCTACCACCATCTGGTGGCAGGAAAGTCAACATGCAAGACAAAAAAGAAAAAAAAACATCTCAGTGACCCAGTTACACATAGGCAGTACATATAAATACATATAGAACTGATTCATAATTTATGGAACTGCTCTTAATGATATGTTGGCTTGGAACTGAAGAGTGATTGTGTCTTGTGTTTCCACTGCAAAAAGCTACAGTGCAAAGTTTAATTAATAAAAATAGAACAGAACATTAAAAGGGAATTTCCCCCTCTAATTTTTTATTTGATTTTTGAAAACAAGATGAACCACATTTTAAGGCTAGGCATGCCTGTCTTTGAAGTAAGATGGAGAAATCCTGACAACTTATTATTACTTATTAATTTATTTATTGCAGTTAGTCGTGAAGACAGTGTTGGCATGTTCTTAAACACCTAAAGCTATCTACTATAAATTCAGCATGTCTCTGTGGGAAAACAACTGTGGTTTTAGTCACAAGTCATGGCATGTTGCAGTATTTTAGTGCTGTGCAAAGTGGCGTTATTAATAGAAAACTGTAAACACACCCAAAATACATTTTTCTGCCAAACTGCCAGTGGCAGGAGAAGAATAGGAAGCAGCGGCTGCTCCCACTGGGCGATGAGTGCAATGCCAGAGAGATGTCACTGACATGGCCCAGAGCTCAGTGCAGCTGTGAGGAGGGAGGGGGGGAGGGGGGGGTGAGCAATATAGCTAGCGAGCAAGAGAAAAGGAAGGGAATTCATGTGGAGGAGGGGTTTCGTCAGGAGTGAGAGAGCTTAAAAGAGATGGTGAGAAAAAGCCAGAGAGAGAGAGAGAGAGAGACTGAGTGTTGTGTGTGTGTGTGTGTGTGTGAGAGAGAGAGAGAGAGAGAGAGGAAGATGCTGTTGCCAGGGAACAGTGGTGAATTAGAAACGTCCATCTTTTCCATCTCGCAGGAGGATAAAAGCACATTCAGCCATGGATACCAAACGGACTGAACGTGAGGAGAGGGGAGAAAGCTGATCCTGACTCCGAGCAGCCTAAGAGAATCAAAGAGAAGGTAGGCAGGTGTGATTACATAACCACCACAACACAGCTCCCATACGGATGACATCACCACAGCAGGATTAGAGCCTGGGGTGGGGGCATTAGTGTTGGTGGAGGGAGGAGAGGGCAGCAGAGACCAGCAGGGACGGGAGGAGGATAGTGATCATCATGAGACGAGCTAAAAGCGCAGGGCGAGGATTATCTTTTGTCCAAAAAGCAGCACGGGATCTGACATGCAGGGGAGACTGGAAAGATGAGAGCAGGATGGCGTTTGCTGTGTGATGACCCTGACTCTCCTCACCATTCTCCTTTTCACAGGAGGACTCGATTTCCCTCTCAGCCTCCGCAGTTAACAGCCAGGACCGTCCAGCCTAGCAGCCCAGCTCCCAAGCTCCCACCTGCAGATGTAAACAGTGGTGAGCCTCAGTCTGCTCAGGCAGATTAAAGGAGGAGGAGAAGAGAGAGGAGCGTCTGAAAGCAAAACGGTGAAGAGGAAGTCCCCCTGATTACAAGTATGTGAGTACCCTGCCTTTACACGAGTCGTGATTTATCTGTTTTCTGTTTTTTTCCCCACTCAGTGTGATGTTTTGTTTTGTTCTGATACTGTGATTCAAATTACTGAGATAGTGTCTATTTCCATTTGTCAGATAAGGACAGGATAGCAGTCGTGACAGAGGAGCTCCTCTCCTCTCACACACACATCAACGCCCTAAACATGTCATTGTTCAATCAGCTTCTTGATAAAAGTAAACTGCACAAACACATTCTTTGACTCGATCGTGTCCTGATCAGGATTCAACAACACTTTGAATCAGAATCTGATGACAGTTGGTCGGTTGATCGTTGTCTATCAAAACTTGTGGTTTTTCAGCTCTTATTAGATACCTAAAGATACATTTAACTTTGACTTAGTAATAAACATGAAAATGAAAGATTAGAAGCCTAAAGTCTTGAGGTTTAAAGGCTATAAATTTCAATCAGACAGGTTGAAGAAGGCAATCCCTCACTGTAATCCCTCATGATGTCTCGCCTTGCCTTGCCTTTTATCATCAGTGGCTCTATTGATGCTTATCACCAAGCTGGAAGCCATGTAAATGATTTCATACTGCAGAGGAGGAAAGAGCACTGTGATGTTATACTGAAGTGGAAGCCCTGTTGACTCACTTACATTTTGCATACTGTATGTCAAAGAAACTTTTCAAGAAAAATATTAGCAAAACAAATTAAGTAAAGATTCTGTATGTTGAGCACTTTCAACTACTTGCTTTGAATCTGTGAGACAGATTATTAGGTGTTTGTAGTTTAGCTCACAAGATAGTGTTTGGGAAAGGCTGCTCTGCCATCTGGACTCAAATCCCCGCCGAACACGTGCTACTGCAACATTACTTTGTGCCCATCAATCAGCAGTTCACTGTGTGAGCAGCTGAGCCTTGGCATGAGACATCTGCAAAGACAACAAACCACATACACTGATCTGCTATTAATTTTCCACGTTCTTCTCTATCCCACTTTCATTCTTAATTCAAAAGAAAAAAAACATCAATCCATTTTCGGGAAGCCTGTTTTTTTTTTTTTTAAAGATTAGAGCGTGAGAAACAGAGAAAGGTAACTCAAAGTGTGATTTATCCAGATTGATCTTTATTAAAGTGGCATTTAAGGAGTTCAAGCCCACATCAAACACTGCACAGTCATGAGATAAAACAGTGTAAACACGTAACCATTCTCCCCCCGTTGTTTAAAATCCAATCACAACACAGCAGCATGTAGTGGCCTGAGGACCTGTGCCTTTTAGCCCACATTTTCTGGGGCATTACAGCACATCATTGCCATCCCAGTGGACAAATGGACTGTGGTAACGTCTGCTGTAGCAGGAACTCTGGCTGGGACGGTGATGTAGGAGAAACACTCCTCCCCCACACCCACATCTCTGACACGAGACTCACGCAGTCATGTTCACTCTGTGCATGACTGATCCTCGAATGACGGCCTGCAACGACTGACCGAAACATGACGTGCTCTGAAGCTTTATATCACACACCAAGAAAATGATGTACAGCTTTATGTGCAGACTTCTGTCATTTCTGATTTGGTTATGTAAAACACTGAAGTTCGGATCACTATCTGCCTCAAGGTGGCAAGTATGATTTGTTTGTATGGCCTGAGGGGCTTTATGAGCAATGTGGGTTTTTATTTTTGTCTCCATCCTCAGGGACATCTGAAAAAGGAAAGCCACTGGGATTTTTTTATTTATCATGAGATTCGTCCTACAATAATAGCAAAAAGTGTTTTTCTGCTACACTTAATGATTAATCATCTACCTCATAAAAGCTATTATTGTCAGCTTTTACTTGGTTTACTTAAGGGAAACTCCAGCAATTTAGTATATCACTTCTTAGATTTTGTCTTTTTTCTTATGGGGAATTAGTCGATCGTTGAAACTGAAGAGAAGCTGAGAAATCCTCATTTCTCGTCCCTAGTGTGGTTCAAACTCTAAAAAACTTTCATTTCCCATAATGCAATCCGCATAGCGTCTTTGATTAAATCCTTCTTGCCTGGTAAACACCCACGTCTTTCATACTCCACGCCTTCACTTTGTAACGCAGGTTTTCTTTGTCATGAGTCTGAAGTCTCAAGCAAAAAAGTAAAAGGTAAAAATAGGTAAATTGGGCGGAGTGCCCCTTTAAGAGAGCTACAAGTGCTGCATGTTTTAACAAGATGTTCCCCTCTGAATGACACTGTTTTATCTGTCCATCAACCACAGTGAGCTGAAGCCCGTACTCCCTGGCAGAGGATGGGTACAGCAGAAGCCACTTTACGCATGGACAGCATGGAGGTTAAGGACGAGTGGCAGGATGAGGACTTCCCCAGGTAATCATATGTGTATCCTATGTGTGTGTGTGTGTGTGTGTGTGCAGTCTGCCTGATTTGTGCTTCGACAAACAGGCCCAGCTTATGATGGGAAATTAGTCACGTGTGCTGAACTCTGAAAGGCAGCAGGTGTGTTCTTTCCTTGATGTAGGTGTTACGTGTTACATGATGAGGTTGTATCATGTCAGTGAACACAACGGCAGCTAGTGCAGAGGAAAAAAGACGACACATCACTGTGTCCAGCAATGGAAAAATAGTCCACCCACACTCTCTTCTTTCACTGGCAAGAATAATTTCTACTGCAGAGGAACCTGATTGTTCAACAATATCCAGTAAATTCACAACAAATTTATATACTGTATATTACACAGTATTTTACATGTTTGATTCCTAGCTACTGCATATTGGTCTTAGTAGTTACAAGATATAAAAATATAACTGGTTTCCCGGTAACTCATTTGGCTAAAGCTTATACAGCACAAACAAATTAGATAAGGGAGGAGGAGTAACGAGATTCAGTAGGGAAAAAAACAAATTAAATGGTGTTTTTATTCTATATATTTTACCTCGTTCTCAACCATGTGTATTTTTACAGCTCTTATTTCTGTCCTATACGTATAACAATGAATATAGACAGTTTCAACCTGAGAGCAATGAGCACTTTTACACTGCAAATCGTTTTTCTCCTCCCTGCTGTTTAATCCACTCTTGAAAATCTGCCGGTGCTGTCTTTAACTCACCTCAACAAAGCTGCTGGCAACATAATAGCAGCAATTATTCCAGCAGCTCCGTCAGCTTGTCCGTACTTGTGGTGTTTTAGGGCGTGTTTGTCTATGTGTGCATGTCTGTGTTAATGTTCTTGTCTTTCCACAGTGTGTGTGCGTCTGTATATGTGTGTGTAATGACTGCTATCTACTATAATCTTTCCCTCTTTTCCCCCAGCACCTAGGGTTCAGCTGTCTTATTATAATGTCAGAGGGGAGTTGGTAATTACTGGTGTTGCTTTCAAAAACAATGCATATTGTTTTGTGAGGACACACTGTAGTTAAATCTCCAAGAACAAAATGCTAAGAGTGGAAATACATGCTTGTTTTTTGTAGTTTGTTTCAATTTTCATCATAGCAATTCATTTTAAATATTGATGCATAGAACTGGCAATTGTAAAAAAGCCCAAACAATCATTTATTTGGCACCAGGAAAACAACAAGCTAAAGAGAAACCACAATTCCTACATGTGTCATTTCCTTTTTAATGAATGCTGTCTCCTTTTATCAGCCTTTTATCTTTGTATTTATGTTGTATATTCACATCTTTCTCTTCAGACCACTACCAGAGGATGGAGACGTCGATTCCTCATGTGGTCTCACTGACAACAGGACCAGTAAGTGGAATAAATACACAGCTTTGAATATATTTTTGTACTCTATACTGTATCTAAACTCGTCCTGGCCTCCCCGTCCAGATCCTCCCACCACTCTGAACGTGGGCGAGTCCATGGCCCAGCACAAGCGTCGCACTCTGGTCGCCCCGGACATGAACCTCTCTCTGGATCAGAGCGAGGGGTCGGTGCTCTCTGATGACTTCCCGGAGACGCCCGACGACCTGGACATCAACGTGGACGACATCGAGACTCCTGATGAGACGGACTCGCTGGAGTTCATCAACAACGGCAATGAGCTGGAGTGGGAAGGTCAGACGGAGGTCAAATGATGACAGTTAGACACACTGAAATGATCTGTATTTAGGAGGGCACTGAGTTTCTTAAGGGATGCATGATGCATGTACTTGTCTCAGATAATAATAATAACATGCCTCAGATGTCATACATTGTCTCCCTTTGGCTGTCCAGTCATGAATCACTGCCAATTACTGCACAAATGAAAACAAACCTGCTCTTAATTCCTCAAAATGTGTCAAATTGTTCTCTTTAGAGCAGCAACAGTTTTTCATTCTTCAAGAAATATTTTTATCCCTTTCCTCTGTGTTTCCATCTCTGATACAGGACAACGATACCACTGCTAGTAATCTAAAAACTCCCACAGCAAACAAAAAACAGAATTTTAACAGCACTTTTAATCATGTTAAGGTCTTCCTTTTATTTTGTCCACAACATGAATGCTCAGTCTGTGATGACATAGAAGTCAAATCTCAGAATAGTACTGTGGGAGATATGCCAAATCACACGTTATATGTTAATAATCAGAGTCTGTCACATTTTTCCACACTGTTTAATATTTCCACAATGTATAATTAATTAGATTCTGCTTGGCTGAGAACAGAAATGTATTTGTAGAAAATGTCACAAGCTGTGAATCATTTTGAATCTTTATAACACACAATTATAGCAACTGTCAGCTCCTTACCACTAATCACGCTGCCTTCACCTGGAAGTTTAACAATACAACCAACTCCTTTTTTTTGTGTCACCTTGTGTACAGATGACACTCCTGTGGCCACTGCCAAGCGTCTTCCAGGTGAAAGTGATGAGGAGAGAGACTCATCTGGTCGTCTGTGGCGAACAGTGATCATCGGCGACCAGGAGCAGCGGATTGACATGCAGGTCATCAGACCGTACCTGCGGGTGGTCACACACGGAGGTTAGTGAAACAGTGTGTGTGCTTTTATTTAAATACCTGAGTGTCTGTGTGTGTGTAATGGTTTGGACCTAAAAGCACAACCCAAGCAGATAAATATAAATTCCACAAAAGAGGCAGGAGTCAGGAATCCAGGCAGGCAAACAAAGACATGCAAAAAGCAGAAGCTCGTAACAGTTTTTTTAATGCAAATATCATAAATTCAGGTGGAAGAACCAAAGAGAGTGTGTCACTGTAGTAAGCGTCTGACAAAAAGAGTAATTGTGTGGATGGGAGTTGTACACAGACACATCTATGTAAAACTAATGTGGTCTGCATGAAGGTTAAAATGTTTATCAGGTTAGGTTATATGTTACTTAAACCGCTTTAATGCTGCTTTGAGAGTTGTTGATTCAACTGTATGGTCATTTTAGAGGAAGTAGTTTGGGTTGCTGTTGAATTGTATTATGTCATACTGGTGTTTCTATTATTTTGTCTAGCTTCACAAAATAATCTATGAGTTTGTGATTGTGTGTGTACTCTTATTTGCCAAACTTGCATCCTTAAGACGGTGTACAAGTGAAACATTAGTTCATGCAATTCCTGTGTAAACATCAAAAGCTGAAAAAATAGAATCAAAAGAGTACAAGCATTTATGTACTCGCCATGTATTTTAACTTGTATATCACTTTTGTATTGGTTATTACAAGTTGGTGTTTTCACTGGGATGGAGGAGCCTGAAACAGCAGTCAGTCCATCAAGAGACGTTAGAACTCGTAATGAAAAAAATATTTTATATAGCACATTTCGTGCACGAGAGAAAGTTCATTTTAAGAATATGTTACTTTTATAATGCTCACAACCACGCGCTCACAACAAGCATGCAAAAAGCAAAAAAAAAATGTAATTAGAAAAGACAAAATATTTCATTCATGAGAGCAAACAAAAGAGAAACTTGTAAGGCTACTTTGAAAATGATAAAAAGAAATGTGTGACCAGTTGATAAATATGAGTATGAAACCTCAATAATAATACAGACAAACTGCTGGTGTCACACAACAGCCACCGAGTCTGAGCCTCCCTCCTCTTTCAGGTTATTACGGGGAGGGTCTGAACGCCATCATCGTGTTTGCAGCCTGCTACCTCCCTGACAGCAGCTGTGAAGACTACACATACATCATGGAGAATCTCTTCCTGTAAGATCCAGTTTGGTATAGTAGCATGCTGTGTTATGGGCTTTTTCATGTCATTATTCTTCTTCTTTATTCTTTTTTTACGGTATAATTGACCAAAAGACATGAGAGGAGAAAATGTCTCTGTGGAATATGCATGTCAAATAATGTTTGATATGATTATTAACATGGAATGCTGGAAATGAAAGATCAAAACACTCATTTTGACTTCAAGAAACAGAACTTTGCTTTGTGCAACACATATCTGGGTCACATCTAAACATAAGTTGAACAGGGATTCTTTAAAGTCAAGCACTTTCATCTCATATTTTACTGTGCAGTCTGAGTTAAGTCTGCGCTCGTTCGCTCTGTCCTCAGGTACGTTGTGAGCAGCCTAGAGCTGCTGGTGGCTGAAGATTACATGATTGTTTACCTGAACGGAGCGACTCCTCGCAGGAAGATGCCCGGCATCAGCTGGCTGAAGAGATGCTACCAGATGATTGACAGGAAGTGAGTCGGACAAAATGTGGGAATGAGAATATGGTCAGGATTGCTGGAGATGAATGATGGTGCTATTTGAATTCATTATGACTGAAACTTATTATGAGACCTTTAAATGTGAATGTCTCCTGCAGACTGAGGAAGAATCTTAAGTGTCTCATCATCGCTCACCCGACGTGGTTCATCCGGACTGTCCTGGCCATCTCAAGACCCTTCATCAGGTGAGGAAACATTTAATATCAGAGTTATTGTCCATCAGTCTGTCCCTTGAGTTATAGATCAGCTGGGAAACTCAGCTAATCTAATAAACAGAGAGAGAAATTATGGAGTTATTACATAATGCTGCAGCAGATCATCACAAAACATAAAAGTATAGCTGTTACATGATCACAGAGTGAGAGCTTTTCATTTGTGACAATAATTGTGGCTGTTTTCTGCAGTGTGAAGTTCATGGATAAGATCCGCTACGTTCACACCCTGCAGGAGCTCAGTCAGATCATCCCCATGGAGCATGTGCAGATCCCCGAGTGTGTGCTGCAGTAAGTACTCTGAGCCACCGAGGGTCACCGTTGAGCTTATCTTCTGCATCACACGTGTACAGTAACAAGACCATGAAAGAATTCCCACAGTACAGTCGTCGAAGTAATCCAGAGCCAACCATACATGTTTATTAATCGTTAGCATTTATTCGAATATAAAGTTGTCGCTGTTTATTTTAATGTGCTTTGGACAGCTTAAACAGCAGACGACAGTGAACTACTCTAAATCAGCATTCATTCTATGAACTTTCTCGCCTTTTCTGGCACACACCAGGTACCTGAAACCTGATATTAAAATAAACCATGAAAGCTGTACAGCATGAAGTAAACCAGGAAACTCACATTGGTATCCATATTGATTTTAAATCAAACTGTACGTGGCTGAACTTTGGAACACAAACACAATGAGTACTTAAACACAGTAAATGGCAGAGATAAGCTTTGACTCATGCTGCAATAAACTCATAGCTTCTTTGTACTGCCGCTGGAAAGTCTGTTGATCTCTATTCTCATTTTTTCAAGGTATGATGACGAGAAGATAAGAACACAAAGGGAAAGGTGAGCAGTGGATTCACGTGTGATTTTATCATGGAAGCTCTAATGCTCTTTTTCCAGCATCTAAGTAGTATTTTTAACAGAACTGCCTGTCTTTCTGCAGACTTGAGCAAGAGCAGCAGCAGACCAACTCAACACTGCCTAAAGAAAGGTGACCTCATTTCACAGTACACACAGTCCAGAACCTTTTTTTGATAAATCAAGCGTTTTTTTTTTTTCTGCTAGAGAACTAAAAATGGAACATACTATTATTTAAAACTGGTGCCTTCTGAACACCTGAAACCAGCTTCACTTGCACTTACACAATATAATAATTATAATAATAATAATAATAATAATAATAATTTAAAAGGTTCACTTATTTAATTAAGATACAGAAATAAGGAAGATTCCCTCATTAGTATGAAGAAAATGTGTTGTAAAAGGCTGAAACAGCAAGTAGTTGTCTTTAAATTAACTGTGAGTCACATAAATATCTTGGCAGAAGAAATCACAACCTAGTATGGGCTACATGATCAAGCAAAATAGTTATATTTATGTATGGATTAATTTTGTAATCTGTCATTTCCAGGCCAAAGTCAATGATAGCGGAGGTTGGCCGTGACACCTGACATTAAGGTAAGATGTTCTCGTTGACTAAACTGCCTTTCCATCAACTTCTCCCAGACTGGTTTGTAATGTCAGCCCACTGTAACTAATCTCTGACATACAGGGAAATGTTCTCTTCTGCACACACACACACGCACACTGGCTTATGTGCGCAAAAGAGACACGATACAATAAATCAGCCAAATGCTGGACCATGGCCTGTCTGCGAGTGTTGGTTTGCTGACCAAAGGTCCAAAGGGTCAGCTCCCAGTTCAGGGGGGCCAAGATCCAATTTACAGTATCACACTGAGTCAAGTGAGCAGGAGGAACGAGAGAGAGTCTAACTCAGAGTACGACTCATTCATGGATCGCTTCCCCACTGAAGCACACACACTAGTAACTTTCATGTTTTGATGGAGATGCAGATTGCCTTAAAGTATTAGCACATAAATAAAAGTAATTAAAGGAAAGAAGCATGTGCTCCCTCATGAGACTTTTCCATCTCTGAGGGAGCTGGAACGAAGGCAGAGGCACAAAATATCGTTCTGCATGATTTCTCTGTCACCAAGTCGAAGCTCATTTTCTCTTTTGCCAAGTCATGTTTCACTTCTTTAAATTGAGACCGTGTGTGAGTCCAGGAAATGTTAGCTGATCCTCAAACATAATATTCCCCCCTGTACCCGGTGTTACATAAAGCACAGCTGCTAATCTCTTCAAGCCTGCCTGCACACAACCGATCGATTCTATTTTTAATGGGTTGTACAACCGAAGTCTGGCAAATTGATCTGCGCCACACAGCCTGTCCTGCAATCGAAGGGGAAATACTCGCTGCAGCAGTTTGGGGTGTGTAAGGGTGGGCGGGGTAAGGGTAAGGGTGGGCGGGGTGTGTAAGGGTGGGCGAGGTGGGTTATTTTAGAAACTTCGCCGCACCCCCCGCCGTTCTGTCCTGCCCTGTGCTGCTGACCGTATCTATCAATGTCCATATATCAAAGCAGCTATCAGCCGGAGGACTGGCAGACATCCCAGGAATGGACACAGGCACCATCTCCTAACCAAATGCCAAGAGAGGAAGCAGGGGAAAAATAAATAGGCAAACCTGATATGTGTCAAGTCAAATTTAGTTTAGATTTGTGCATGCCAATGGACAAATTCAAGGATTGTGTTAGAAATGTTTTACTTCTGATGATGCACAAATGTAAACTGATATCTCTCAGACTGGCAGGAGGAAGGAGACGCAGAAAAAAAGAGAGAATTAAATTGTCTGTATTTGCATTACAGATCTTTAAAATGAAGAACCAATGGGGGAACGCTCATTAAAATGAGAACCAGCATAAACCACCATCACACAAGAGATTAAATCTCCTGACGGGATCCATTACCTGCAAGACAATCATTTCTCAACATCTTCAGTGACATGCTTGCTTCGGACAAAACGTTAATTTACGCCAAAGCTTTACAAGATATAGTTAAATCAAATCCTTGCATGTCGAGTTGAGCTTTATCTACAGCATGACTTCAACTATTCAAGTCTCAAGTATCCTCCAACAGAGCTGGGAGTACCGTGCGTTTCAAAGTGTACATACTTGTATATATATTTTTGAGAAAGGTGTTAGGTTTTTGATATGAACGGCATGGGTATTGTTTAGTTTTACGGCTGTTTACTGAAAAAAATAACGTGCAATGATGTTGTTCTTCTTAAATCTACAGTAGATGTTACTGATGCAAACATGTGTTTTTTTTCCAGAGTTTGATATGCAGGTGGCATTCTTGTTTATATCCTTCTGTCTCATTTGTTATTGTCGCTTTTTAAGCCATTTGCCATCATGTTTCAAACGGTACTTTTGCAAGATGGAAAGCATTCCTTGTTACAAATGAAATGAACTATATTTAAAGAGAGATTCCAATTAATTGCTAAAAGTGTTATTTATGAAAATGTGCCATCTACTGTTTGTAAAAAAAAAAAGAGAGAATAAATAAATGAGTGAACTAAAACAAGCTTTGGTCACGCCATGATTTAATCACCTCTTGTATCCAACCTTGACTTGTGATACAGAACAGGACAGGACAGCCTTGCTCATCAACATTACAGCTTATATTTTCATCTTTTTATTGCCTCTGAACGTGTTTCAGTTTACTGCAGTCCGATGTTTTTGACAGACAGTTCCCTGTGAGTTATTAACGGGCACAATTAGGATTTATGTGTTGGCCACGTCAGTTCATGTTCTTTGTCACCTGACAGGCCTGTGCTGCTCTTCATAGGGGTCATTTGGACACAATGCTCCTGAAGTGGCCTCTCTTTATTTTTATATGCAATGCTGATCACAAGGTATTAATGCCATCCAATGATAAAATGCATTTTCTCCAGCATGTAACCTCGTTGTAACCATTAACTCATTTAAACATTGATGATTCTTTGGTTCAGACATAAAAAAGAGTCTGCTTGGCTTTTAATAATATGAAATTAATATTTCAGCATGAAAAATTAAAATGCAGTTAAATGAAGTTATAGCAGAAATCCAAAGGAATAATTTGCATTTGCTTTGCTCTTGATGAGAGTTAGATGAGAATCAGGAAGCTATAAGCTTTGCTTAGCATAAACACTGGATGCAATGAGAAACAGCTACCCTGGCCAGGTTTAGAACAGTTTGTACACTGTTTGAAGCAGCAAACACTTCTTAACTCTGCTGTTTTCATACTGTTGTATTGTTTAACCTGCAGAACAGCATATGATAGTCAGGATATGATTTAAAATGTTGCAAGGGCAGCGTGAAAGTCTTGCACAAAACTGTAAAAAGTCCATCTGTAATGCTGTGGTTTTATTGGCTAAATGTCAAATGCATTATTATTATTATTATTATTAGTAGTAGTAGTAGTAGTATTATAATTATTATACACTATACATTAATCTTGCATAAGGATCATGATGCAGCAGCCTCTGACACAATTAAGTATCTCCACTAATTCCTCCCTGAGTTCCATCCAACATCCAACAATATATGTGTATATATATATATATATACACAATGAAATCCAAGATCAAGGAGTTTCTTCTGCTTAGAGGACTGACCCAAATTTTAAAAAGCAAATGTCTACTAACAACTCTAAGGCTGACTGATTAGCACACATTGTTTCACCTGTATGTAAACATATCCACATTTCTTTTTGTTAATGGATTAAAAAACAAACATACATGGGTGAGAATCTCCCAAAATGTCAACCTATTCATTTAAGCCTGAAAATGTAGGTAATTTGAAGTTATCCCTGTGAATCAGCTCCTTGCGCTTGACCCCTAAAAAAGTTTTAATGAATTAGAGAGTGAATATTACAGTCAAACACAAACTGCGATGAAAAGGTATTTCACCAAACTGCAGGTTATGTTAAGGTTTGTCTGTCTTCTGGGTTCAAGGAGGAAAAAGTATGTGCACCACATGCTTCACAGGGTTGACCACATGGTTTGGTGCCCTACAGAACGTCTCAGCCTATACGGGACAGTTTTGTAATCCCAGATTCTGAACCAGAATCCTGTTCACCGACATCAGACAGCTACGACACATCAAAGCTACCAATCACTAAGATATAGGTAAAGGAAAAAAAATATTATCATCACATGGTGTCAACAGGCATCACTTTTCCTTTGGGATTGTTGTGACAGTGAAACCCTGAACATGAAACCATGTGCTGTGATGATAGCCAGGACTCAGAGTTCACCTCTTTCACACTTCCAGCTGCAGAATAAGCTGTAAATTTATTTGTGCAGACACTGTGCAAACACAACGGACACAAGCTCAGACTGCATGCATCTGAAGGTGTGTGACAAACTGGGCTGATTAGCAGTGAGCCTTTAAGCCCAGAGGAATAAACCTGCGTTATCAGACCTGTAGCTGTGACACTAGTCACCGTGGTCACATGTCTCGTGGGCCATGTACTCCAGCTGGTTGCATCAGAAATATGTGTGACGCAGCAGGCAGATACACAATAGCCGACTAAATATAGTGCTCCTGGTTTTCACCCACCCAGAGCTGTCTAAGCATGGAAAGTTTTCCTTGTTAAAAACCCAAAGAATGAGGTTTTCGCTCTGAGCTGTGATACAGATGTTTCAGTAACAGGATGGGGCCTTTATTCTGCGGCGTGTATTACAGTGAATTTTAATGACTATACAAATCCCAGTGCCTTTTCTAAGATAAAAACTTATGATGAATGGCATCTGCACTGTAATTACAGGCCTCGCTTTTTAGTATAAAAGATTTGGAGTTTTCTAAATCAAATGTATCCAAATAAAGAAAAAAAAGATGTCACTGTACAGTAGCACTCAGTCACAGACTCTTTCCAAAGAGAAAATTGATTTTGTGTTTCACAGCTTAGCCCTATCACCATTTCTCTATTATCCTCCAAAAACTCTGTTGGGTGTGGGATTTGTCGTGCATTCAGTTGGCCAGTGTTCAGTGACTCATGACAGCAGGTGGAAGACTTGGGATCTACTTTCATGCAAATGTGAGGCTCTGAAGTCCTCCTCCTGTTGGTGCAGCGTTGCTTTAAAGCGGCGCCTCATTGGCTGTAGGGAAAGTGGTCCGATTGGCTCGAGACGCCATGACGCTGTGGCTAAATCCTTTATATGCCCAGCAAAGAGATTGTCTATCAATGAAGTAGTAAAAGGGGGGAACATCTGTGGCAGAGGAGAAGGAAACGTTTTTAAAACGAGCCTTCGGTAGACTGTTTTCTTGGGTTCCCTTATTTTATTTACTGAATTCCAGAGGTGACCAATACACAGAAGTGAAAATGAAGTTCATCATTGGCATTGGCGGGTAAGTTTCATTTAATGTATTTATCCATTTGTCAAAATGAGCAAAATTCAAGAGTGTAACTTATCTGTGTGGCATTATCTTCATATCAGAGTGACCAACGGTGGGAAGACCACTTTGACAAATAAACTATTAAAGACATTACCCAACTGTTGTGTGGTGCATCAGGATGACTTTTTCAAGGTAAGATGAATTAAAGACACCTTTCCTTTGAGCTTTTGATATTTGAATATATTTAGATTTAGATTTATAACAGTTTATGTTCAGTTTAAAGCTACAGTAACTATTTTACTGATAGTTAATGTGAGTAATAGTTTAGATATGTTTTATTTGCTATGTTAAATTTGCCCTTGAAGGCATTTTGTGCTCAGATGTATACCCTCCAGCCTGACCTGCAGATGTCCTGTCATCTCAGTAGCCTAGTAATTCATCTGGCTGATTGTCTCCTGGACAGCCAATCAAAGGGCTGAGCGTCCCCACTTAAAGTATGACTTTGTGCAGCTACTTTCTGCATTTTGCCTAACCTTATTTTGCCTAAACAAAGCCAGAAGATTTCATCTCCACCGCATCCATCTTTGCGTGCTGCATTCAGGCCCAGTAAGGTCAACTGAACGCGGATCGCCAATTGTTTTTAAAATCAGGGAGACTTTTTTTTTTACCTCGTATGTTTTATTGCTATAGCAATACATGCAGAGTGTCGCGTAAGATCGCACAACCACCAAAAAGAAAAAAAAATCCATAGCATGCAATTGATTTTTTCGTAAAAGAAACAAGCTAGAAGTCCTATCTTCAAAAACACTTCCTGTCAGCGAATGTTACCAGCAGTAACAGCAAACATTCATAAGCTATTGCAACCGGCATTTCGCGACATTGGAAAAAACATTTTAAACACACCCGAAGATGCGCTACTTTTGGTGGAGACGAGTCCTTGACTTGTCCTGTCCAGGTGTGATCAGCTCCAACTGGTTACTAGGTTGCAGCAATGTTTTATTGGTGACTGTTATTTCAGAAAACCGATCAAATAGAAGTCGGGGAGGACGGCTTTAGACAGTGGGAT
The DNA here is from genome assembly GCA_023238725.1 of Scortum barcoo. NCBI lineage: Eukaryota > Metazoa > Chordata > Actinopteri > Centrarchiformes > Terapontidae > Scortum > Scortum barcoo. The sequence continues at coordinate 10,665,523 of CM041533.1, forward strand.
GGTAAGAATGGATTTCACGTAGGAAAACCATGCAGTAATGTACTTTTTCTTTCCTGCACATTAATTTAAGTTTGGTAACCAATCAATCCTAAACTTTGTGATATTCTATCATCTATTCTGTGAATGCTACAGACATTCACTAACTGTGACTAATGTGTGTTAAAGCACATTGGTGAGGAGCATCTGTTGCGTGTGTGGTGAAGCCCGCTCTTCTCTTATCTCTCCCTGTTGTGTATCAGTGATCACCGCCCTGGACATGGAGGCTATGGTCAACACTGTAAAAGGCTGGCAGGAGAACCCGGTTAAGTTTGCCCGCTCGCATGGTGTCAGCTTGTCACCCGAGGCCGAGGAAGCAGACTCGGAGGATAAGGGGATCCATATTCTCATTGTGGAGGGGTTCCTCATCTACAACTACGAGTGGGTAGTCTGTGCATCGTACTCGTCTTTCTACACAAGCTCTAAAAAAATGTAACCTACAGGCCTCTTGACCCCTGTACCTTTTCACTAATGTGAGCCTCGGTTTCCTCTCTGCAGGCCCCTCATTGACATCTATGACAAATGTTTCTACATTTCCATTCCTTATGAGGAGTGCAAAAAGAGGAGAAGGTAATGAGCTCGTGGAGTGACTCGAACAGATTCCACTTGAGTGTCGCACGCAGTATTACAGGCTTTAATATGACCTGATCGGTTATGTTTTTGCAGTACAAGGACATACACATTCCCAGACCCCCCTGACCTGTTTGATGGCCACGTCTGGCCCATGTACTTAAAACACAGGAAGGAGATGGAGAACAACTGTGAGAGAATAGGTACGCTAAGCCAATCCCCAACCTCTGACACAAAGGCATCTTCACTATCCACATTAAAAGTATCCTTAATTTCAAAATAAAAGCAGAACATCTCACTCTGCTCTTCAAAGGGAAAGATTTAAATGCTAACTGTTGACATAAATGCCTCTCATTCTCAACTTTTTCTGAACAGAGTACCTTGACGGGATGAAATCAAAGGAAAACATCTATAACAATGTGTACGAAAGTATTCAGAACTCCCTTCTGAACAACTTATAGGTGAATTAAACATTTCAAAACACGTCACCCTCTACATGTTCACTGACAGATCACACATAAGTGTTTTATTCAGTCTAAGTAACCTCTCTGTCTCTCTCTCTTTCTCCACAGCAAGACGGGGATAACAAGGGATTTGTGTATAGACTTGTAAATATTATCAGTTGTGCATTTCTAGCCTGATTTGTAAATAGTCAATCCTGTAACTTATTAAGAACTAATGGCAGAAGCATTTGTGTTTTGTATAATCCTGTGTAACCTTATTTTTCTAACTGATAAGCCACCTCTGAACTTCCCTGTGTTTAACATCAAGGTGTTTAACATCAAAGTGTGAAACTGGGAGAGTGGATTTGTGTCTCGCAACTTAATGAAACAACTGAATCCAATTTATGTGTCCTGTCTTTTCTGGTTTCTTCCTGACTCATTTCAAACTGTCACACACACACATTGTTCCCATAAAATGTTCAACAAGCGTCACGTTTTACAGCATGAACGTTTATGCCCATTGAGGATGACTGATAACATCCTGTGACTCCTTATCGCCTCAGATTAGATTTAGAGCCCCAGTAGAAGTGTCCTGCCCACAGATCACAGATATTGTTTTTCCTTTGCAAGACTATAGATGAGCTATTCAATTTTTTCTGGAGGGAAAATAAAGAACGACAAATAAGGGTGATTTGATTTAATCGGCCCCTCACTGTCATTTTAAACATTAGGATATAGAAAGATGAAGCATTTGAGCACCTGTGGCCTTGAAGGAAAACAAACAGAGGCACTTTATTGTATTGTGTCTCAAGAGAAGACAAGGGTGTGATTTTATAACACCATGTTTAATAAAGGCACCTTACTTTTAATCACTTGAGTGCCTGGAGCTGAATTTTTAAAGCTTTTCATGGATGAGGTCTCTTGAACATCTATATCTTTAATCACATGCATTTTCATAAAGATAAGTTGTCTGTGCTTCTTCAATTTCTCTTGTGTGTCGGTGTAAGTTATTACTTTCTATTACATATACAGTATATGTGTTGAACATCAACTTTTTATAAGAAATGATAAAAAAGACTTCCCAGCACTGCAAAATGAATAAGCTAAGGAAAAAGGTCATTCACAGCTGGTGAGGACACAACAGTTCACCTCCAAAGCACTAAATGAGAATATCTGCATGACATTTCTGCAAACCTTCAACCACAGGATGTACAGCTTGTTTCTTGAGGCCTGGTTGTTTGGTCGGAGACTTATGATGCTTCCCTGTTGTGCTAACACACCCAGTGGCACGCAACAACCTTCTAGCCTGTAGCCTCCAAATGTCCCGACAGCCACACGATCAGTTTTATGATTGTTATATTTAAACATCCTTTCAAAAGCCACCTGCGTCACTCTACCCTCGACCTTCACTACCTGCACAGAAATGAGGGGAAACGTGGAGCAGAAAACTTTCACTTTTATTGATATTCTGATATCAAAAGCCGAGTGAATTATGTGGTAACCTTGACAGTTGTCTTTCCTATCTGCAGCATGACCTTCGAACCATAAAAGTTGTGTCTGATTAGTAATGATGACTAAGACATCAAAGGATTTATAGTCCAAGCGTTATATATTAGCTCGAAGTCTTTAGTGTCATCTTGGTTTTTCCTGAATCTCTTCTTTTAATCATGTATCACATCACTGTACAAGGACCAGCTCTGCCCCTGTCAGAGCCACAGAGGGTGCATTGGTGGAGAGGGGGGGTGTTCAGGGTCTTGTGATGCGTTTCTGGGAGTCTTCACATGCCAACGGTTGGCCTGGAGCAGCCGGTAGCTGGTCTGACAGTTTATATTTAGGCTAAGTGTTGGGTTTGTCAGGGGAATATATTTAACTAGAGCACAGCCAATTTTTGACCCATAGGGGCCAGTCCCCTCGCGCCATCAAGAGGGGGGTAAGGCGAGAAACCTTGCGGGGTAGCATGTGCTCCCACGTCACCGGCCGCCATGGCAACCCCCGAAAGTACAGCTGGGGTGTCCATATTTGGGTGGAGAGGCAGGGACACGGGAGACGGACGGCTGTCACATGCTGTGCAGACCTCCTGTACGAGTGGGTGAGGACCCCTGAAGCATGTGGCACTGAATGAATGACAGAAAGATTTATGTCCGCCCCGTTGTGACTAAACATAAGCGAATAATTGAATTCATTTTTGGATAACACTTGACTTGAGCAGTATATAAAGATTTAACATATATCATTGTTTACTCTAATACACTGTAGAGTATTAGAGTACATTGTTTACTCTAATACACTATAATGTAGTTATTATCAGTTATAAAGACGTTTATTAATATTTGTGAACTGTTTTACTTTGTTATTATTATATTATATCATATTATTATATTATTATATTAACATGTCTATCTGCATATACACTGCATATTATATTATTATATTAACATGTGTATCTGCATATACCATTTATTAAATGTTTATATGCTGCTTTTAAATTCTGGATAGAGACATGACATAAACTTTAAATAACAGAGCAAATTTATATTAATGTAGTTTTTTATCAGGCCACAGATTGGCTGATTATGTAACTGGCCTTTAACCCTGTTTGCAGTGACTTAAAACCCATTACGGTGAGTTAAATGACACGTGGTGCTGATTCACGCTGCCAGTCAAGGTTCACGTCGTCAAATGAGGAGCAAATACACAACACAGCTCCTCTCATGGCCTCACTACAGCTAAAAAATTTAAGTCAATTCTCAGGCAAGAAGACTCAGGAAGAAGAACGAGCCAAACGGTGGTTAGTTATCTGAAGTCCCAACATTAATCGTCAAGGACCACCTGACAGAAGTCATACTGCAATTTTATTTGGCTGGGGTTTTTTATTTTCTACCAGAGCTGGTTTTATGAATGTGCCATCAATTCCTTAAGATGTTTTTTTTTCTTGTGTTGCTTTCATTTCACATTTAAAATCTTTTTTTTCAATAAAACTCATTTGAGGATAGAAGCAAACACATGGTTTTACCAACATTAAAATAGCAAAAATAATATAATATGCAATAAAAACTTTTTTTGCATTAAAAATTTTTTACTTTGAATTTGTACATATTATGTCTCTTTTTATTTATGTATTTCTGTTATATTTATTTATTTTATCTGGCTTCTGGGACTGGAGATGAAAAATGAGCCTTCTGGATAGATCATTTGAAGCACACTGGCTTTAATTAATGTGCGTTGTCTCTGATAGATACACACATAAATAAAGTTTATGCAGTACAGCACAGTACAATCCTGTCATAAAGAATAAAGCTCTGATATGATCAAGACAGATCTGACTAGACCAGGAAATGCCTGAAACCCTGCATACTTAACCTACATATAACTTTGTTAGGTCTTTGTTTGTTCCTCTTTTGTTACTTTGCAGATCTTTGGTGCTCAAAAGCCCCTTACATGAAGCATAAAGGTCAACATAAAGGCGGTTAACAACATTTAAGCTTGGGTTAAGAGTCCACTGGTTAGGCAGTTTTTAATAGCTCACATATTGAGTGCTCGCAGCGCTAATTTGTCACGTGTATATCGACCAAAACGTGAAGATAGATATGGCTGAAACATGAGGAGAGCTGCCCACGCCGATTCTGGCAAAGGTTAATCAACGATAAGCAAGACATATGTCACAGGAAACCGGGCGAGCTGCAGCCCTGCCGATGTCAGATAACATATAATTCATCATTTATGAGACATTTCTATTTTAACTTGGGTTAGAGTGTACAATCAACAGGCTTGCACAGGAGCTCATAATGGGAGAGCGTCCCACAACAGAGTGTAATCATTGTCACTTTTTCAAACATTTTATTCAGCATCTCACCTGCGTTGTCTCCCCATGATCAGTGGTAAACCCTCTGGATCTATCATTTAGTTGTAAACTCCTCAGACTGGCAGTGTGAGGCTTCAGGGGAAGACAACAGGTATATTCCTTGTGGGGTAGTTTTCTTGTGGTAAAACCATTTTAAGACCATCATCTTCGTTAAATCTCACAAGAAGCAAAGCTGTGAGCAGCCCTGGGTACCTAGATTCATGGGATAAGATATATTCAAAGCGTAGAAGAGTTAGTCTTTCACACGGGGAAAGATCTGCTGCTGCTGCTGCTGTAGGTGTACCGAGAAACAACCAGAAACTGTTTATTTTATTTCCAAGCAAAATTTACAGCAAAGATTGGTTTTCTTTTTGTGGCAACATTTTGTTGTGATTTGTTTACTTTCAGGTCAGAAACACAAGAAAGACTCAATTCAACGTTAATACTTACTGGCTAAATTTTGTGGGTTACATGTCCTGCTCGGGAAGTCTTGTGCCAAACCAGTGCCGAGGATCCGTGGCTCTTATAAATCTGCAGCGCAACAGGGAGGCGGGGCGGGGCCGGACTCTGGACCAGGGGAAGGTTTCTTTGACTAAAAATAGAGGAGCATGCCGTCTCGCCATCCTCATGCCCTATTTGGCACTTCGTCTGAGAGGTGACAAATACCGAGGCCTGCATGACTCCTCCGTAGATCAGGGCGTGTGTCCAATCCTATTTGTGATCAAACATCTTAAGTTCCTCACCTGAAAACAGATCACAGTGGTGTTAATAACATGGAGTTCCCCTCTTAAATCATCAATCATCACACGTTCATAAATATACACGTATATAAACACATATAATAAACCAGACTACTTCATGTCAGTGTCGCTAATCTCCTCACAGTCTAAACTCATGCAAATGACTTTTAGTGACGCCTTAGTGAGCTCATAATGGCTGACATCCTCTGTAACAGGTGATGTAGTTTTAAGGTACTTGTACTTTACTTGGGTATTACTATTTTACTTTATACTTCAACTATCCAACATCTCAGAGGGAAAATACTGCACTCTTTTTCATCACTTTATTTGATAGCTTTAGTTGCTTTGCAGATTCAGATTATTAATGCAGAATATAATCAACTGATAAATTATGATGTATTATAATTGATTAAACTACCAGCATTACACTGAATAACTAGAATGAGCTCCACCTTTACCATGTGCCTCATTGGTGATGTATAAATGGATAAAGAACTGGAAGTCAATAATACAACATATTAGTCTGAAATTGGTCATTCTGCCTAATGAGTACTTTTACTTCTGGTATTTCATCTTAAGACTTTTGTACTTTTGTAATGTAGGATGTTTAATGTTTAACATTATTATTCATAGTGTTTTTTACAGCAGCAGTGTACTTTTACTCAAGTTAAAGATATAAAGATATGAAAACTTCTTTCAGCACTGTCTCTTAGTCTCTTACTTTGCAAAAGAAAATCCAAAAATATAATTGAAAAGCATATCCCTCAAAAGGGGATAAATTTAATCTCAGCTTGTTTGTTAAATCATAATTATGAAAGAAGACACAAGATTAAAACAGACTTTTTAAGTTTTTAAGTAAAGAAATCAACCTTAATTTAGTCAATAAACAAACAACATTAGTAAGTTTAACTGCTGTGGCATTGTCAGATGGTGGGGTTTAGGTAAAATAATGATAAAGCTGATATTAATAGTAATGTTGAGACTATTTTCAACCAATCTGCACATGTTCACAACACAAAACAAATCCAGGACGGATGTGATCCACAGTCAGGGAGTTTTCCTCTCTGATGGTCTTCAGCACAGTCGCAGTCTGCCGCCTGGTGGTGGAGCTTCAGTCCTTCATGAGGCCACGAAGCCCCCTGGAGCAGTCTCCAAAGATGTTGCTCAACGTCAGGAGATTTGGTTCAAAACTGCCATCTGATATCTGTTTATTCATGCTGATAAACTGACGGTGTGTGGCACTCAGGAATGAGCTAAATATTTAACTAATTTAGATTTCTAATGACATTTTCCTACATTAATTCTCACTGCAGAGTGTATTTTTCCTCCATAGTTTGTATTTCCAGAGAAAAACTGTTGTGAAAGTGAAACAGAAAACAGACTTTTTTTGCACAGATGCCATTTTTCATCTGCTGGGTGGACTGTTTTTTGAAAATTTGAACGGTAACATTTAGATGACTTCAGCTCACACCCGCGCGTAAAGTTTACTCAGCAAACCTTGTGTAAGTCTTGTGTAACGGAGCTGAGCCACGGCGAGGAAAGGGTTAAGTTTTCTTGCTAGAAAGTTTCACTTTGTATAAGAAACTGGGCTGAATTGGATAAATGACCAGAAAAAAAGCGGCTCCAGCCCTCCTCTCCTCCCCACTGAGTTCTCCTGAGGACTGATATGTGGCTCTCTGGCAGAGCTGAGCGCACTCCTGCTTTTCATCCACTTTCCTCAAAGCAACATCTGCGCCCTCGGCTCATCTCATAATCTGATTTATCACTGACTTACAGCAGGGATTCATTTTTTTATAATTTTTCCTGCCATGGCAAACTGGTCGCTTTTAGTTTTATACTTTTTCCAAGGACTTCTTCCCCTCTTCTTTGGGCAGCAGCAGCAGCGCACAGCTGGCCCCTGGCGCCACCGGATCCAGTGGGAGAACAACGGGCAGGTTCACAGCTTAATGAGTACTGGATCAGAGTACCAGGCTCCGGTCCGGTCCAGAAGCATGTCGAGGGTTTATGTGAGCAGCAGGAGAGAGGGCACCAGGGGCCAAATGCCGGGAGCGCAAAGAGGAGCGACCCTTGTGAGATCCGGACAGGCTGAGTCCAGGCGGCTCAGGACTGACCACGCTGGTGTAGATCCAGGATCTCTTGCGCCAGGACTCGATATCTGCTCGATGTTGGGCAGTCTGCGCCCTTTCCTGGCCGTGCGTCAGGTCCCAGACAGCAGCCTGGGCGCTCTTGCTATGGCCTATGGCGCAGCGGCTGCGGGGTATCCGGGCGCACGGCGCTTCAGCCCCGAACACGCCAGCACCTTTAACGCCTCTACACCGGGGAGCTTCACAGATTTTCCGGGCAGGAGAGGAGCCGCCGGCGAGGATGCTGCTGCGCTGCTCGGCCGCGGAGGAGAGGCGGGACGCGGCGCGCAGTACCAGCAGCTGCGCGCGGTGCCAGAGAGGATGCCCGTCTCCAGGCAACCCCCTCAGGAGAGGGAGCCCGAGGCTCCTGCTCCTTTACCCGCGCTGAGCGAGGATGTTTCAAACGACGCCACCAGCAATGGAGAGGGCATGGTCAACGACGACCCTCGAAACCCGCTGAAAAACCACAGGAACTCTGTTTTCTACAACCCGTATCCCACAAGAGGGAGGTCAGTGGCCCGCACACGACGTCCGCCTGGCACAGGGTATGGGACAAGGTATTTCCAAAATGGTAAGTTAAGTGTCATAATGATAATAATGTGTTCAGCCTCCTTAACTGGCCTGGATTTAAATGATCTTAGACCTTAAATCTGAGACATGATGGTCCAGTGCTGTGAATCAGTCTGGATAAACCCTATTCAGTCTAAATTATCACCCATTACATTAATAAAGTACTTTTTATGAATATCTTTAAACCTAGTTTGCACAGCCTCATGTCTCACTCACTGAGAGGAAAAAAACTGAATGACAAGAAGAGGGAAAAAATCCTATTTGGGTTTTGGACCCCAGTCTGACAGCTCAGGAATGTAAAACACTTTGAACAATGCCAACAAACACAAACGGCTGCTCTCATTTTCTGCTCTCATTTTCAGCCTGTAAAAACTTTGACGCCATCTATTTCAGTGGATTGTTCTGAGCGAGATATCAAATTACCTGGATTGTATCAACATTACAAAAAGATATCAAAATTACAAAAGTCCAAAAAGGAAAAAAAAAAACTTGGACTGTCCCTTTAATCTCCTCCAGGACTGCCAGACCTTGTGCCAGACCCGTAACCATCCAGTGAACAACACCATCCAAGCAGGTACTTACACCTTGTCCAGCGCATGCAGATGTACGCGCTCCGCTGTGCAGCTGAGGAAAACTGTCTAGCCAGGTAATTTCCGGTAATTTGCGGTGCCAACAGTGAGTCACTTCTTGAGCACGAGCACTTTTCATGAAGCAGACAACACACTGACAGCATATAAGTCACACACACACCTACATATAGTCACTCACAGGTATTTCCTTTGTTTTTCCTGCTCACTGGAGGTTAATTTGACTTGTTTTAGCACAACTTGTGGTCGTTTTAGGATAACTTTCAATTACGCCTGAGTAACCTTTCAACGCGGCAGGATAACTGTTCTGTTGATAGAGTTACAAAAACTGTTTGATGTTATTTTGGAGCAGTGATTCTCCAACGTGATGTCCTGCCAACACATAAATGTTCTGGGTTGGTTTTCCCAAAAGCATTAAGCACAATGGAACAAACTCTTTGCACTCCGTTACTGTTAAGAAAACTCGCCTCGTGGAGCTCAGCCAGCAGCACTTTCCAACGCAGCTTACGCCCATTTTTGTGATTTATCCAAGGTCGGCTTATGGACCCGCCGTGAGAGACATCGACTTCCGAGTCCTCCTGCGTTTCCCTCAGAAGGTGAAGAACCAAGGCACCACCGACTTCCTCCCCGTCAAGCCCAGATATCAGTGGGACTGGCACAGCTGTCACCAGTGAGTTTACTCAGCCTACAAGTGAAATGATCTCACATCATTTAAATGTTATTTTTGGCTCCCTTCAGGTCTGATAGGAGAAAAGAACATGGCATCAAAATTCACTCAGTACTGTGGTCTGAAAGGCATTCCTGAACCCCATTTTAGCCACACCACAAGAATCTTATTCCTTCCTACTCTGCTCTGTTCAGACACTACCACAGCATGGACGCCTTCAGCAACTATGACCTGCTGGACGTCGTCACTGGTCGTAAAGTGGCCGAGGGACACAAGGCCAGCTTTTGTCTGGAGGACACGGGCTGTGACTCCGGGTTCAGACGCCGCTACGCCTGCACATCTCATACACAGGTAAGAAACACTTATTCAGTATGAAAAGTAAAGGTTGTATAACCAGGGGAGACTGGTACACATAACATAAATTATTGTTCCTGTACATAGGCATGTGAGGCTCCTCTGTGATTTTAAAATTATTATTAAAAGCAATTTCAACATGCCCTCCACACCTTTTGACCCTGAAATTAGAAACCTTTGTCCCCCTTGGCCTAAACCTCCAGTTTGTAACCTTTAATTAATCAGATAATCTCACCGAAGTCAAGATTTCTTTTGCAAGTGAGACAGGAGGAAACCAGAAACAAAGAATTAGAAACAGTCACTAACATATGTAAATATATATAAAGTGTATTATCAGTCACTGAAATACAGTCCAGTTATTTGGTTATATAGTACATAGTCACCAAAGTCAGACCTCCCATGTTTGTTATAGTTTATTTACCTCTGGGGTATCTAGTCGATAGATCCAGGATTGTCACAGTATCACAGTGCTGGATAGCCATCACATAAAAACTGGATGTTTCAGTCACTCAGCAGCTTATAAAACAAATTACAGGATGAACACAAAAAAACCCCAAAACGTACTGGATAGTCAGCAACAATCTTATCCTTCACAACTTATAAGGTGGGAGAGAAACGACAGAAAAACATGACTCACACTGAATGGAAAATCTTTGATTTGGTTTATATAGATTATTTGTTTTTCAAACCAGTATATATATATATATATATATATATATATATATAAAAGCAATATATATATATATATATATATATATATATATAAAAATCCATATATATATATATATATATATATATATATATATAAAAGTCACCTTTACAGAAAAATCACCTTATACCTTAAACAGTCCTGAATCAGGGCTGGACTTAGTCAGTCTTAAGTTCTGGTGAACAGGAGGTTTAATGAGCGGAGATCTAATATACTGAAGGAGACCATAACAAAGTAGTAGTTTAACTTGGTAGTTAACTTTGGTAGTCAGTAAACTATCAGCAGAGTTCAGAGACTTGAGAGCCAACAGAGGCCTGAGATATGCTGATTTTTACTCTCTGGTCAAGGTCCTACACTTTCTTTAATGCAGCTGGATAGTGACTTTTGTTAGACCCTCTGTGCTGAGTAAAAAATCACACCAACTCCACACCTCTAGTTTTTAACACAGCTCTTATATTAAAAGTTGGCAAGCCCTAATGACGATAATTCAAAGGATGTCACTACTCAGACTTGTTGAACCTCCTGCAGAGCCTTAAAAGACACTCTAACACATGAATGGACATTGATGAGTAAAATTGGTGGACTACCCCTTTAAATAACAAAAGAAGGATTCTAAACAAGAAGAATATAAAAGGGGATGACTTTATTCAATAGTTCAGCCACAGTCAGCGAGCCAGCTAACTAGCTGACCATTTTGGACCACTCTGCATGCCCCACAGCAGATCAGCAGAGTTAGTAAAACAGAACATACTGTAGGACGGCTCTGAGTTAATTTAGATTTTTTTGCAAATCCTTGAGATCTGCTTCTGAGAAATGTTTTTATAACTAAAATTCCAGTGTATGCCAATAAAGAAAAAACATCCTGAGGACATGGGAATATTTATTATATCCGTTGTCGTGGCTCTGTGATTCTGGCTTTGTGCTGCTTAGTGCTGGTGTCCTGTAACAGCTTCGCTTCCAAAGAACTGTTTGTATAACTAAAACTCAAATCTGCTTCATTTGCAGCGCTTGTAGGAAAATAGTAGTCAAAGTCATCCAAAGAGCCTGAGTCAAAGCTTTAAACCTCACTGGGGGGGGTTGGTTGGGTTGTGCTTTCAGGGTCTGAGCCCAGGATGCCACGACATCTACGCTGCCAACATCGACTGTCAGTGGATTGACATCACTGATGTACCTCCAGGAAACTACATTTTGAAGGTAACACATGTCACACTGACTTTATATCAACTTTTCACCTGCAAACAATCATCTATTTATGGATTTCATTTCCCAGTGGAGATTTATTGAACTGACATGCCTGCCAAGCTGCTCAGACAGTTTTTATGTATGATTTTTTTTTTCAGGTCACTGTCAACCCCAATTTTCTTGTCCCGGAATCTGACTTCACCAACAACATAGTGAGATGTGATATCATATACACAGGAATCTATGTTCAGACACGCAACTGTCGAGTAACAAGGTATGGGACGAATGTTTCTGCACGCTGCACATGTAGTATCTTCATTTTAAACATTTAAATGCTTTTCGCTCGATAGATTCAGAATTAATAGGTTATATAAAGTGGAAAAAGGGCAAAACAGACAGATGTTTTTCTCAATTTGGATGCCTGCACTTTAATATCTTTTTTTCTTCCTTTTTCAGGGCCTGAAATATTCCTTCTCAAGTGCTCTCTGCGGGAGTTTTGAGGCAAACTTCTCTCCCTGTACTGTGCAACAACATCAACTCAACAACTTCTAAAATGAAAATGAAACTGGTAAAGTGTTTAATTTTAACTGTGTGCTACTTTCCTGCAACAGTCATGTGTTGCATTTACTGGAAATAAATGCAAACGTTTACACCGAACTGGTGAGTTCCTCAGATTTACTTGATTACGTATGTCTACAAATGTGCCATGAGTCATTAGAAAAAGATACCTTGTTTTATTGCCTTAAAGAGTACAAGTACTGTGTTCATATACATTTATTTCTTGAATGCTGGTTTATTGCTTGAAATGTGTGATTTTTTTTGCCATGTGTTTGTCTTTGTCTTGTTTTTTCTGCTTTGTGTTATTGTTATGTGCACATTATTAGTTTTATAGTATTATTTATAGGATAATATCTTTGCTATTGTTAAGAAATCTCATGAAAACCCAAATCAACAATGTGTTAGTCCTACTTCCCCACTTTGTCTGTGGCACTTAGTTCCCAGATCATTTGTCCTTTGTGAAGCAAACCTATAAAAATTGTTTCATATATTCACAGCTGTATACAGTTTCATGTTTAAAAACATTAAATCATTTTTTAAAATGGCAAAATGGCTTTTTCAAATGTTACTCAAACGGGACCAAATACTGCATTAGTCTGGGACTATTTTCAGCCACGAAATTCAAGGATTCAAGGATTCAAGGATTTTTTATTGTCATTCCAACACAAGTCAAACATGGGAAGGAACGAGATTAGCTACCCTGGTCCCGGTGCAAGCCCAAATAGAATAAGTATAAAAGATTAAAAAAAAAAGTATAATATTACAAAATAAAATAAACAAGATAGAAAAGCAAAAATGAGGTAGTGCAAAATAACAGAATAAATAGGATTATTCTGATTATTCTGAAATCTGGATATGCAAGGCGGGACTCATCATAGGTGCAGAGTATGTGCTGTATTAACTCACAATAAACAAAAGTGCCCATGTTCAAGAAAAGAAATCACATTTAAACCAGAGAAATGTGTGGATCAGGCGATGGCACAGATGGTTCAATATATCAGCTCTGGATTGTTGTTTGTAGGATGTGTTGACAAAAAGAAAAATACAGAATATCACAGACTCATCCTTTAACCAATTGGTGGTCACATTAACAAAATGTAGATATCTCATTTGATGTCAAATAGCAAAGGGGAGTATGCTTTTAGTATGATCATGTGTGTATAACTGTTAATATTGCTGAAACAATGTTGAAAAGCCTATTGTATTCTGTTGTTCTGTTGGATTTAATGCAATAAAGATGGTGAAGAGTGAGAGAGGAGTTTATTATTAAAACAATTCTTCCTTTTTCTTTTGAGTTATAACCACATGAATCAGTTCGACCTTCTAAAATGCCAGAGTATCAAAATTGTTCCAGTCCACTGATTGATTTCTACAGATTTCTTTCTGGATTGTAAGCTGCATGCCAAGGACCATTGAAAATAGATGATTGAACAGTTTTGAATCCAGTACCAAAAGCGGCTGGTTCACACAAAGTTTCTCCGCTCTGTGCAGAATCAGTATTTCGCCCTCGTCCCGTTGAATGGAGGAGCTTTACTTTGAGTGATGCGTGCAGATTGTGGCCTCAGAGACAAACAGGCCTGCAGGCAGACGCTGGCGGCATGTTTGCTGACAGGCCTCTGTGAAGAAATAACCCGCAGGGTCTTATACAGCCTTGCCATATCTACTAAAACACAGCCAGAGCACGATGAATGGAGGCCTTTTCTCACTCTCTCCTCCTCTGTGCATGTAGAGAGAGCTGCTGGCCCAGAATTCACCGCATCACGGCTTCATTCATATCCACTGCTGACTGTCTAAGACTACGTGCGTTTTAATAGCGGTGGGATATTTTGTCTGAGTGGGAGGACTGACACAGCCCGCCAGAGAGTCTTTCAAAAACGTTTTCAGCAAGGACAAAAATGTTTTTGCAACAAGCACTAGACTGTTTCAAACAGCCAAAGAATGAAGGGAGAAACGTTAAAGCTGCATAGATTGTATTCACCTCAGAGTGGGTAGTGCTTCACCTGATTCAAAGATGTTTTTACCTTGAGCAAACCACTCTCTCGAACAAGCTTTATATATCATGAAGCGGCTTTGAACGATGTACTGGAAAACATACAGGCTCCAGACAATATATGCACTGTTAAATGCACAGATGTTGGGTATTTACAACGAAACAGAGCGCAGTCTCAGCTTAAGAAAGCAGCGAACCGGGGAGATTAAGCGCAATTGAAATGGTTTACGTTGGAAGTCGCCGAGGTGCCTCCCTGCCAGAATAGATTGTCTATGTTATTGAAAGTGTCTGGAAAATCCCCCCGACTCCGACTTGAGTCGACACCGGCCCGGTCGTCTAGGAATTGTCAGGACAATATTTACAGACAGTGACTGTTTCAGCAAAGTGTCGCTGTACCAGAGGGTTAAAGTCTAGATCTGAACAGGAGTGAAACAAGTCTACAGACAAGCAAGCAGCTCTGTAAGGCTGCATGTTGGGCTAAATATTAGTTTACTAATACAATCACAAGGATAATGTACAATTTTCCATACAGCACATATAAGTTTATCACATTTACCACATCTTAGTGTGCTAGCATGGTAATATTTTCTAATTAGCACTAAAAACAAAGCACAGCTGAGGATGGGAGTGAATGGTATTGTACATATTTGACCATAAACCATAATAGTACATGCCATTAAATTAATTATCTGGTCTCAGTTGGCAGTCATTGCATTAGAGGTGGGGTACATCCTGGAGAGGTCGCCAGTCCGTCAGTGACTTATAGAGATAGACAAACCACTCACATTCATCTCACACATACGGGCAATTTTAGAGTCACCAGTTAACCTCACTGCCATGTCTTCGGACCCAGAGAAAACCCACACAGGAAGTCAATACCAGATGTATGAATTCAAAGACATTGCAGGATTTCTTTCACCAGTTGGTGCTAAACTTTTGATTTTTATTTACTTTGCACTCTCTTGACCTCGTTTCATTATTCACTTATAAGTCAGACCAACATTGCCACCCCCCTGGGCCAATAAAAATTCAAGGGGTGTTGAACTTCAAGCTGGCCAATCAGGTGATGAGTGCTTGTCTGGCTGTGTCCCTCGGAGCTCAGCTGGTCTCCTCCTTTTTGGACCAGCATGTCATTTTAAACATGTCACGCTGTAGAGAAGACAGCGACTGTTTGCTCAGCTGCGGAGATTCAGACCAACATCTGGACAGAGTCCCTCGTCGTTAGCCTTACACAAGCACAGAATAAAATTGGGAAAGGACAAAAACAAGGGGGGGTGATAGGCTTGCACCTCTCATTTGGCCTCAACAAACACAGCCCAGTGTACAGGTAAGTGAGGTGAGGAGGGGATGGGTTTTGCCGTCTGCTTGCAGCCTACACTGAACATACTGTGGCAAGGAGAGACATTTTCCGGATGCATCTGCATGTAGGTGGGCAGTGTTTGGAGAGGTTACTAAGGCCAGGCTTTGGTATTTGCAGGTCATATTTCAACAAAGCGGGGCCATGTGAGAGCCGGCAGGGACGCAACAGAGGAACGTGCTCGGCCTAAAAAGAGCGTCTTGACAGGCTGGTTTAGGCACAGAGCAGAGAAATTCCTCAGCAGCTCTGTCATCCCGTTGAGATTAAGAACAGCGCTGAGGTCAGCCGTGGACCAGCGAGGGCGTGTAGGACAGACATGCCGGGATCCCTCCTCACCCGGGGGTCACTTATACAATCGGCAGACTCGGTGTCGTAAACTTGCAGAGCGAAAACTACACCGAGCGCTGAGACAAAACACAGAGGAGTCTTCTTCGAGTGGGACTGATGAAGAATTGTGTTTCTTTCTCTCAAGCTGGGTGGTATTGTGACTTGGGTGGTATTTGGAGGGCCGGCTCGGTGGATTTGCTATTCTTTGATTGTTGATCCACTGTACCGTCTGTCTGTAGGCTCTTCATCTCGTACTTCAAACACTCGTATTAATTTTTCTGTGAAACAGTTTCTTTTCTTCACTTTAAAAACACCCAAAGGAAGCCGGTCAAAACACAAATGGCAAAACTGTTTTGATTGCGAGCTTCTCGTTTTGTGGCAGTCTTTGAAAAATGTCATGAAAAAGAATAATTAAAGAATAATTTAACACCCCCTGAAAATCGTGTTTTTGCTAATCCTTAGTGGTTTAACTTCTCATTTTTCCTGCAGTGGTGGACAGGTGTACTTTAGGATGCCGTGACATCATTGTCAGGTGTAGTTACAGTGCAACAGATTACAGTTAAAAAATCAAAAATTATTTGTCAATGCTCTCTGTTAGATAAAACTTATCATTTAAACACTGTTTGGTATTTTTGTAGTGTTATTTATTGTATTAAGTTTGACACACACTTACACAGACATGTATACATACTTCCATACTGGTGTGGTCTATATTTTTTTGTCCGGATTAATTAAGGCAATTTGGCATATATATCAAATCAAACTTCACTTCATATTTAACAGAAATCTGATTACTGTTTTTTTCCACATGTTGTAGTTTTTTTTTGTTGTTTTTTTGTAACAAATTAAAACTTCGTCATTAGCTAAACACTGCGACTGTCTCTCCATGCCTGACTCAGTGATTTAGTTTGGATCTGTAAAGATTTAGCTAATGTCGATCAGGACGTGGCCTCTGAGACTGCAGCAAGTTTTCCATCCAGGACTTGAACAGAACCAGGAAACAATACTCCACCGCGCAGAACACCTGTGGTATTAACAGCGTCCTTCTCATGTATTATTTTTGGGCGGATGAGACAAAGTACTAAAGTTCGGTGTTGTTCCTGGTCTGAATCTCCATCTGACATTCCAGAGTCACTTCAGTATTTACAAAGGCGGCACAGCCAGCGGCTCAGCCGGTGTGCCCTCTGTCTGACAAGATTCATAGACAGGATATGCAGAAAGGCACAGACTCGGACTGCGGGCCAAGACGTGGCCTTTCTCAAAGCCCACCAGGCTTTAGGTGCAGCAGGCATTATCTGAGATCCAGGCGTGCAGACCTTCAAGTGGTCACTCTGAGGATTGATGGTTGTGTTACGATTTCAGCTTGGTATTTATACGGCGTCCTGAGCGTGTCTTATCATGAGATATTTGTTTTAAAAGTTAGTCAAATAAAGGAGTTGAAAGAAAGGTCTTTTAAAGAACGTACTTTTATCTCGCTGCCAAAACAGACGTCTCCTATGAATAGCAAGCAGAGAGATGTTGTATCTGGAATATGGAAAATACTCTGACACAGTTCATGAGTAAACTATAAAATATTCAGTCTTTGGGCCTGCAAGAAAGCACAGAATTAAGTAGATACGACGCTTCATTTACTCCAGTGCTGAAACGCTTAGTCAAGTGATCAATTTATAAACCATCCATCCATCCATCCATCCATCTTCCTCTGCTTATCTGGGACCGGGTCACGGAGGTTAGCAGTCAGTCTAAGCAGAGATGCCCAGACTTCCCTCACCCCAGACACTTCCTCCAGCTCTTCCAGGAGCTCCTTTCCCCCCAGCGAGGTGACATTCCATGTCCCTATGGCCAGAGATTTTTGTGTCCAAGGATTGGTCACAAACCACGACGACTCCAAACCACCCAAACCACCCAAACCACCACATTGCCACCCAAACCACATTGCACCAGCCCCTCATGGACCTTCCTGCAGGTGGTGAGTCTACTGGAAGGCGGGCCCACATCACCATTTCGGGCTGAGCCCGGCCGGGTCCCGGCCACCAGGCACTCAGGCACTCAAGCCTGCGAGCCCCAACCCCAGGCCTGACTCCAGGGTGGGGCCCCTGCACGCCTAATCCGGGCGATGTAACGGTCCTTGATAGTTTAATATCCATGGTGAGCTTGTGAACCGCTCTTAGTCTGGCCCGTCACCTAGGACCTGTTTGCCTGTTTGCACATGGGAGACCCTACCAAGGGCATAATGCCCCCGACAACATAGCTCCTAGGATCATTCGGGCACACAAACCCCTCCACCTCTGGTAAGGTGGCGGTTCAAGGAGGGGCAATTTATAAACAGACAGAAAAAAAACAATAACTTAAGGATTCATCTAGTAAGAATGACAAACAATTTTAAAGTGAGCAATTTTGTGCAGGGACAAAGTTCTTTAGAAATACTGAGATCATCAGCACACTTATATGTGCCTAAACAAGCGTTACCTTTTTCTGCAGTAATGGATTAAAATTGCCGAATATGACAGCTCGTATCAGGGCTGATGTTAGCTGAGGACAAACTCTCTAAAGGTAGCTAAGTTAGGTAGATAAGTGAGTTAAGTAAACTCTAATTAACTAATGTTGTAACTTCAACATTACAATGACTTCTGTATTGATTTAACATTACACTAAATTTATGCTACCTTACCCATGGTTGACTTTCATCTTGTGTTTTTAAATGACTTTAGCATTTAATGTTTAACTTAAAATGTTTCAATGTTATACAAGGCTAAGATATTAGAAGAAGCTGTCTCTTATAACAAACCTCAGGAAATTATGCCCAGGATAGAACATTTTAATTAGCTTTATTTCAACAATACAAGAATTTCATATGGCGTCTGCAACCTAAAACACACAAACACACAAAATGCATCTAAAAGTACAGATTGGACAGAACGAACAGGCCTGAGTTATATAAATGACCTGGGTGAGTGTCACCATGGGGGTATTTTTTTCCAACCATCGAACATATGGCCCAGCCGACCATATGTCACAATTTAGATTTCTCCACATGTTGAAGGGCTGTAGAGCAATACTTTGTATATAAAGCGTTTGGAAAGTTGTGTCTGTTTTTTAACTTTTCCAAAAACCAAAAACATAAGGGCCAAATGTATAAGAAACTGATCACACTGTGCATTTATCTGCAAACATTAGCATGCTCGGTCAAGATTTAGAGTAATGCCTCCAGTTTTCTCCTCCACTTTGGTTAGGGGAAGTTTACAGTTACATTTTTATTTATAACACCTTCCTATGATATTACAAAATTATATGATATTACAAAAACACTGCTGGATTTTAATCTAAATGCCTTTAATCAATCGGTACAGCCTTGTCATTCATCTTTCAGCATCATATTGTATATTTTTTGACCACTTGGGGGCAGCAGAAACACTTTGTGAACACAACATTGACGCATCACCACCTGCTGATATTGCAAGTCATGTTTCTGTCCAGTGTGGTAAATGTACGTTTAATATTCACTCTTTTTTCCCTCTGTTTTTGGTGTCTACCATCTCCTGCCTCTTCGGATGCTAAATGGCCGTTATGGTTACCAGTTTGTTGCTAACAGTGTCTGTCTGCAGTTTGGTGCTGAGCAGGTCATGTACAGAGTTTTGAAAGTTTTTTAAAACTGAAAACGACATTATGAGAGAGTGAACCGAAACAATGAAGGCCAGCAAGACAATGAGCCCCGATCCAGGTGAGGATCGAGAACTACGCTTCATATTGTTATTTACTGTATTGTTATTATAAAATGATTGATTACAATTACTGTAAGTTACTTTCCATGCTTCCATGCCATGAATAAGCTGAAACTGACTGTGTTTTCAGTCAACTTGGGGCGTATTAGCATTAGCTTATTTAGCTAGCAAGCTACAACCGATTGAATGTTCAGTTGTTAAGCTGATGGCTTCAGATTAGAAATAAAAGACTGCTTATGTCTACTTTTGTTTGATATGAAGGGCAAATTGTGTCAAATATTACTGTGAAATTTGAGTCTGTCGTCATACCAAAACTATTACTTACATTGAAAGTAGTCGGAACCCCAAAACAAGAATAATTTAATGATTAAAACTTCCACTTCGCCCCACGGTGTTTCATTACATGGGGGAATACTGTTTTCTTCCAAACAGGCTTTGATTTTGAGTTTGTTTTCCAGGCCAGGAAAGTGTAAGTGACCCTTGTTCACTATTGAACCACAATAGTGTAACTGGCAAACTTTGAGAATCTGTTTTTCTTTGAGTCTTGTTTTTTTTTTCTTGTGTTTTATTGAAAAGGTTTGAACTGTGATTTGTCAATTTATGTTCAGCTGATATTCGGATTCAATTTTCGTGCTGACCTTAAACCAAACTTCTGTTTCCATTTTGAAGTTTTAAGAATGACTTTGTTGACATGCCTGTTAATTGACACCTGTCAGACTGATGCTGAGTGTATTTGTTTCAACAATAATCGCTGATTTATTATTCTTATTTAACTGTTGCTCAGAGGTATTTGTGTCTCTTTCTGCCCTTTCAGTTGTCTGGTTTACCACTGTACTACACAGTGTTTGTTCTCTCTTTTTGCAAAACAGTCATACAAAATATCCATTTGTTAAGAGGACTTTAAAAGCCTGAATATAAATATAAAGTAGTCCTTCCAGCTATCTGTACTTTTTTTGTGATGGATGTTTCCAAACTTTTGAACAGTAGCGTGTACTCTAAATGATTACTCAAAAAAAGTAATGGACAGATTAATCAATAATTAAAATAATACTTTGAGTTCAGCCCTAGTCTGTGCTATCATTAATCAGGATACAACAGGATGCTCAGTGGGCCAAAAAATGCTGCTCTTGATGAGTAATAATGGACTCTGGCACTCGACCTCCTCATCTATCTAACCTTCAGAGGCTTATCGACCTCACCTTGCACTCGCCATTATAACACAATTACTCTAACAGCTATGAGCTGAAGACGCAGGCGGTGAGTGACAAAGTCGCCAGGACAGTTAACAGTTTGCATGTGTCAGCCTCCATCTGTCACCGCAGCTCTCTGTCAGTGAGCTGATAGAGCTCATACATACACTCAGAAAAAGAGACACCGGGTGAGGGATGTTTCACGAGGTGGATGGATTGTGCTGAGGGGAAGCGGCGCGCTCTGATAGCAGCAGGAGCTTGTGAGAGCAGAGTGGTGAAAGTCTCAGACAAGATTTAAACAAACAGAGACGCTGGCCTGACTGGCCTTATTCTGACAGAACAAGGCCATGAGAGATCACACACTGCCATCTCCAGATCAACCCGAGAAGTATTTCTACAGCTTCCACAACCATTTGGGACACTTCTGTTAGACTCAGCGAATGCATAAATCATTTCCCAGAGTCATTGGCAATGAAATTCTGCCGTCATTTCTTTTATTTCATGTTCAAATGTGGGACATTCAGCGGTCAAGTCAGATAATTGAGATGTCAGGTTGATTTGTTTAAAAAAAGTGCAGAAGAATATATTGTATTGCAACTTAATCTCAGCTCTGCCTTTCCAACTTTCCTGTCTCCATGCTGATTATTCTTCTTAAATACTGTAACAACCATGTAGCAGTGAGGAAAAACAGTCTAAACTCTTTATTAGTAAAATATCTGTTCAATAATTTCAGATTATATAAATCTTATTATAGCATATGTTAGGCTAGGTAGTATCCAAACTGGTTTAAGCTGCCTTACAATAGATTTATTTGCAATAAAAAAATCATACAAATAACTTAACACTGTCATGAAAAGATATCTTTATGTGTCTGTTGGTGGTTGTTGAGCAGCAGAGTTTTTCCTTCTTGTTATTTGTGACTACATCAACCAGGAACAGCAAAAGCAGAAATTGTCAGAGAGGTTTGACTGCCACTCCTCCATGCTTCTGTGCTTGCGTGACATAGTTGTGGGTCGACTCTTGGGGGAGTTTTCCCTTTGGAAATACCCCCACCTTCAGGCCGTGCTCCGTTTCCACCGGCTGACAGCTCGTCTCAGTGGCATCAGCTCCTGCTGAAAACATCACAACAAAAAAGTGAGAGACAAAAAAAATCATTTGAATTCCGAACTCAGCAGCTCAGACCTGCCACTGCTCCACAATCAAATACTGTACAAACTGTGCTTCTTTTCAAGGCTTTTCTTCTATCATCAGTCACTGATGGAGCCACAGAAAAAGTGTTCATCTCTACTGTACTAAAAAAAAGTGAAGCAGTGTGTGTGTTTATGTGTCCTTGTGAGTCATTTTGCCTTGCTTGTGGAAGAGCACTGTCAGCCAGGTTCTGTCAGTGTTTTGCTGTGGCAGAAGCTGTATACGAATATGTTTGGTCATGTTGTCCTATCTTTGTGAGATATTGTTTACAGAAAGAGAGGACAATTAAGACAAGATAGAACCACATATATCCTGAGTCAGATATCTGGAGGATTTGGTGGCCAGGGGCACAAATGAGCTGTTGTATTGACTGCCCTGTTCTTCAGTCAAAAGGTAATTGGTTGTGCAGCAAGTGAAAGATACAACAAAAAGCATATGAAGATGTCACATAAATACAAAGGAGACGCTTGTGGCAGAGTATACAAGTTAAGAAGGTCATTTCTAAGTATAAAATCATAATTCGTGCAAGACGTGCATTCTGTATGTAACATGTGGCAGACCTGTAAAAACCTGAAAACAGATTACACATGCCAGTTTAATTTTGCCCAGAGCTACAGGAGTACTACCTCTCATCAGGTTTGTTGTGTACCAATTAGTTTGTGGTAGTTTGATTAAACAGAAATGTTTTCAGGAATGTGCACCATGAAAGCACAATATAAACACAAAAATGAATAAATAAATCAATTTTAAGACTTTGGTTATGTCTAACTTTAGCAAGTGAAATATACTTTGGTAAATATCAAACTTCTAATAAGACAGCCAGATTTATTATTTCTTTTTGAGTTATGAAAGAATAGTCTTCTCCAAATTTCAATAATTCCTTTTATTTCTGCAGCATTTCATATTCCCACTGTCTTTTTTGCTTCTACTTTTTATGCAGTCATTAACGTTGATGCTAATGTTCAGATTTTTGTCCCATGTTATTTGCGTGTAATCATGGACCACATAACGATTACAGTATTAACAACAATGAAAGGAGCTATGGTTATAACCTTTGAACAAAAACAGTCAGATGGAAAACTTATTAAAACATATTATTCCAATAACTGTCCTTACAAATGTAGAAATATAAACGTGTGTGTGTGCACACAGCTGGGTCTTTTAGCACAAAATCTGTTGTGCTAGGCATTTGACACTGAACATGCTCTGGGTGACTAATTCAGATGATTCAGGCCTCTAAAACGTCAACAACATTGATGCTTTTATAATTTTGAAAGTGAGAAGAAAGTATGGCATTTAACAGAACAGTCACATTCCACTAACAACTAATTAAATGACTTATCTCACGTGAAAAATGAAGCTCAAGCATATGCACTTTTCTGCCCCATTTCTCTGGCTGCCAGACTCGACCTGAAGCTGCAGCCTTTGAGTCGCGTCTCTCCCTGCGGCAGGGTGTGGAGAGCTGCTTTGCTGTGCAGCCGTGCTTATGTTTATATGGACGTCACAGATCACAGATATACCAAGAGTTTGCTTCACTCCGTTCTGGCACGTGGCCAGGGGGTTTTATGATTAAAACCAGATTGTGCTTGCCCAACTCGGAGAGGCCAGAAAAATAGATTGCAGTTACGCATACTCCGCACAAGAGGGAAGTGCAGAAACATGCACGTCCATCTCTGCAGCATCTGTAAAGGTGGAACTTTTTGGGAGAATACTTAACTGTGGGGATTTAATTTTCCCATCTGCTGGAGGGACTTTTTCACAGATGTCATCTTGTTATTAAGTCTGCTTCAAGTTCCCAGTCAGTAATGATACATCTGACTGTGGCGGGAGAAGAAAGGTTTAGGTCTTCCTCATCAACCCCTGGGAGTAAATTATGCCAATTCTGAGTCAGAGCTATGATCTTCCTGTAAACATAATGACGCCTCTTTTGGGTCACATGATTGGAGTCAAGTGGCTGTGGGGTCTTCCTTCGCCAAAAGTGTCTGAGCTCCTGCCAACTCTCAGTTCCCTCGAAGTGATGACTAAGTTACACTGCAAAAAACACCCCTCTGTCCCAAGATTTTGTCCTCCTCTCTGCCATCAGATTCAAGCGTTTCAAGTGAGAAAAAAACTCCAAATCAAAAGAATTTTTATGCTGCGTCACTAAAACTCACCTTATTTTGAGAGTTGTGTTTTAAAATATGTAAGAACCAATGGCAAAGTGCGTATGTAGCATCATAAATTCTTTAAACCTACTCAGAAAAAGTTGCATTTTACTTCAGCAAGTGAAATTCTCTCATCCTGTGGGCTGATTTTGACCACATGTGTGACCAAAGTGAAGAACAAACACTCATTTCTCATTTTGCTTGCCAAGACACGCACATTTTGCAGTGTAGTGAAGACTGGGAAATCATGTGACATCAACAAAAGCATTACGCCCCCCTCTGCCGCCGCCCACACACAGACATCACACACTCACACAAACGTACATCAAACGCACACATAAACCCTTTTTTGTAAGAGGGAAGAACACTGCAGTTCATTTACTGACTTTGAAAAACTACGCTGCCAGTAAACAAACGTCATCGGCTGCGAGCGCTGACGGAAACATCAACACTGTAAAAGCACAAAGAGAGAGAGAGAGAGGGAAAAAAAAGTCCTCTTGTATCTGTGTGCTTACCATGAGTTGTTCCATTCCTGCCTGGTTCCACTCTGACCTCCACCCGCTGCAGCAGGGTCTCATGTTTCAGGCCCCCATGGTACCGGGGCAGACCACCCCTCCTCCTTCACACCATGCTGGTGCTCTGGCGGCTTCTTGCTGAGAAGGAAGGGGTCCTCACAGGCTTGGGAGGCGGGTACGGGCCCTTCCCACACCGCCCGTTTTGAGGGTACAGAGGAGGCTTCTGAGTTCTTGAATTGGAGGTGCTGTTACCAATAATCACTTTGGGGTCCAGACTGTGTGGGTGGGGCTCAGGGTGAGTTTGGCCAATGTGGTTGGAGTCTCTGGGGGCATGCAGGAAAGGCAGGTGGCCGTTCACACCTGGTCTTTCGTGGTTGATGTCCTTACTGTGGCTGGGCGGGGTGAAGAGGCTGGTTTTGACGACCGACGCCATGTGAACAGGGGAGGGAGAGTTAGTTCTTAGGATGACGCGGTCCTCGATGATGTGTTGCGACACCTGGGCAGGAGCAGGCCTGTGATTGGGCGGCAGGGCCACCCTGAGGTCACCTGGATGAACCGAGGCGTGAAAGTTACTGGACAACCCCTGAGCGATGCTTGCCGCCTCCTCACTGAGGTCAATACTGGCTGTGAGACGATCGATCTGCTCGACCACCTGAATGATAATAAAGAGAGTTGGTACTTGTCCAAACTGCAGTGGTGGAAAGAAATTGAAGATTGGAGATTCTATAGTCTACTTCTTACAGTCATCACATTACTTTTCAGGTTAATATATCATACAAACATTTGATAAACTTATAAAAACACAATGGATTGTTACAAATTCTGAATCTTTTTGGGCTTGTGACAAAAAACATTTCGGATATCAGTTGTTTGTAGTTCCACAAGACGTGTTTTCCCTCTAAACTTCTTACTTGGCTTCATTTAGTATGTCTAGTGCGAATAAAGTTGTTCAAATAAGCTCCACCTCAACCAGCTGTGACAGAACATTGATAGATCATTATTAACAATCTAATAATGTCACATATGATGATATATCGATAACAGGGGTGATTTTTCATGAATGAACACTTTTATTTTTGACACTTTTAACAGGCTTAGCTGATAATACGTCTGTATTTATATGCAAGTAGGTTTTATAGAACTGTAGTATTGGCACATAAAGTTAAATGTGTGCCTGTGCCTCCTGTGCCTGTAAATGTAAAATTTGAGTACTTCACTCAAATCAAAGCTACTCCAACCTTCTCAGTTCACGAACATAAAGATCTTTCACGTGTAATGTTGCTTCAGTACAACTTCAGGCCTTGCACAGATGCATTCAGCTGTAAATCGATGCTATTTTACAGCTGCATGCAAAATGGATACTGTAAGAGCAAGGCATAATTTAGTAACAGTCTCAAGCCAGGCTTTTTAATGTGCTAGCCGGAACGCAGCCAATTTCGGCAGCATTCTGCAAAAGGTCAGAGCAAATCGTTCTCGATCACTGCATTGGTAGGAGATGATGAGTGAGTCACAAACAACGCAGTCATCATGCACACACATACACACTTGTATGCTCTGTTGATCATGCACACACACACAGATGCGCAACCTGTGTCAAACTGATCTGCACATTTGTCAGCATCTGAGCTGTGTGTTAATCATTCTAAATGTCAGAGTATCCACAGGAGCTTCAATAAAAGGCTGGGACAGCTGCACCTGACGCAGACCTCCATATTTAAACACCTGATGTGCTCATACAGAATAAACATCTATAACAATAATAATAGACCCTCCTACCTCTTTCATCTCCACATGAACTTGCTTCAAACCCCCCAACACATCCTCCAGATCCGTCACCACTTGTCTGATCTGATCCCTCACCAAATCCTGCCTCCTCTTCTGCTTCACCACCTCCGCACCGTGGTCGTGGTTGGTTGTCGTTTTTAAGTGATCTTGGTTGGTGATGACAGAAGGAGGGACGCAGCCCCCTCTCTGTCTGCTTTGGTTCAAGTGTTTTTGTGGGACTTCAGTGGGGAAGAAAGCCCTGTGAGAGCTGCAGCGTCCGTTACAGCCCTCCTCTGATCCACCCTTCAGTCTGTCCCGGTCCTGATGGCTATCTCTTTCCTCCCCTCCCTCAAAGAACACAGGCCTCGGTCCGCAGTGGCCATTTGGCACTTGTACATAACCCAGATGGGGATTGTGTGGCTCCAAATGATAGTTCTCAGAAGTGCACCCACAACCTTCCTCCTCCTCATCCACCGTCACATACCTGACAGTCCTCCTGTGCCTGTACCCTTGACCTTTGACCTGAAGATGCGGGAGAGGATGTGGTATCCCGGTGTTAAAGGGGTGTGCCCTCGTGTCACTGTGCACCACACAGCCGCACTGTTCTCTGACAGGCGGGTAGTGTCTCACCCTGGGCTCCGGCGGGTAGCTCCACTGGGCAGGGTTCAGCTCCCAGGGGCAAACTTGGCTCAAGTTATCTGACTGGCTGTAAGGGCCCGGCCCTGCGAACACAGGCCTCCTCTGTGGGCTGCGATGACCGCTTCTCCCAACCCTGTCCACCACGAAAGCTCTCCCTCCTACGTCTTTAACCCGAGGAGCCTGGATGTCTCTCCTGAAGTCCTGAGATGGGTGGTCTGTCTGTCTGGCGGATGCTGGTTGGTATCCCAGCCCACCGTGATGGCCGTGCAGCTGCTCATAGTGGATGCAGTGCTGGCAGGGGCAGGGGGCGGAGGTGTTGATGTGCTGAAGAAATCGGTGGTGTCCCGTTGTTTGTGCGCCTTCTGTGTACATGTCCAAAGAAGTCCAGAGGCTGGTCGGGAAAACGCCTTAGAAAACAACTGGTTTCCTCCCGTCCCTGCTCTCTCTAGCCCAGTCATTCACCCGCTCTGTTTTCCTCATCTGCGTCTTCCCACAAGAAAACTTTTTCTTCAGCTCTTTTTTTCCCTCTCTACCCAAGACTTCTCCCTCCCCTTCCTTCCTGTCTGTTGTTTCCCTTCTTCTCCTCTCCTGTAGTTGTTGTAATCTCTGCCCCCGTTCGTTTCTTTTCCCGGACCCTCTTTCTTCTACTTCTCTTAACTTTTTCTCTACTCTTTCTTCTTCCTCACCCTGTAGCCCTCTCTCCTACACGGGGGCCCCTCTCCACCTCCTTCCCTCTCTCTCTTTCTACCTCTCCCACCTCGTTGTTCTGTCTCATTTGCTGCTGCAGGCTTCCAGTCTCTCTCTCTCTCTCTCTCTCTCTCTCTCTCTCTCTCCCTCTGGCTGTGTGTATTTCCCTGTTTCCTCCCCTCCCCTCTCCCGCTCTCCTCTCCTTCTCCAGCTCTTACTCCGTCTCTTGCCTACAGTATATTCTCTCACATAGTCGGCTGTACCTGATATCATGAATTCCTTCTCTCCCCTCCACCTAAAATCCGGCCGGCTTGTGAGGCTCCTCCGGTGAAGGACTCCATATGGGTCTCTGTCTCTCAGAGAGTGCGTGAAAGAGTCCCAGCTCCGGTGCTGAGCTCATTAGCCCAACTAAAGCCCTTGCACTCTGCAATTAAATGCTGCCTGGGATTCCTTGGCCGAAGACAGAGAGAGGAGGGGAGGAGAGGGGAGGGGAGAAGCACTGGGGGAGGTGGGGTTTCTAACATACACAGACGAAAGATTAGACAGCACTCTGAGTCAAGGAGACAGAGCCACTGCCTTTGTATAAGGGGAATTTTTTTTTCTCTATTCTTTATCTCCTTTTTTCTACCTCTCTCTTCCATCTAGTCCTCCCCCTTTTTGTCCTTTGCCACTCCTGTCATTCCCGCTCTATCGTGGTCGCAGTTCAAGTGATTTCACCTCAGGAGCTGAGCAAAACTTCACTCTGCTGAGGCATGCACAGGCATTATGGTAGCACTGTATAGAAAAGTACCCACCCCTCATCCTCTCAAGTCCACACAATAGTGGTTAAATGCCAGATAAACAGGCTCACTGTCAGAAAAGTCAAACCGTGTGTTCAAACCATGTAGAATTGCTCATGCTTTTCATTATACATCAATCTCTGCTCGCTATAAATCACCATAATCTCCAGATAAATGGAGCAAAAAAATGCCTAGAACAGCAGGATAAGCAATAAAGATCGCTGCGTCTCTCCAAAATAGCATAACAAGCCTGAGCTGTGGCTCTTAATCCACAGCGACCAAGGACAGCTAGACGTTTATTTTGAAAGAAAATAACTGGAGCTTTGAAAACAATGGGTTGTTTAAAAAAAGAAAAACAACTTCTGAGAATAACAGCAGAGGAGGATGAAGGAGTGCCGTCCATCCCAGCAGGAGGATGAGCAGTCCAGTCCCAGCTGCTGGGAAAGATTGTTGTTGATGAAACACAGCTGGACTGACTTTACCTTAAAATATATAATCTCACAGGAAGGTGAGGATATGCACATCTAGGCACAATCACATTTAAACTAAATATAAGAAAGGCTGAAAATAAGTAGTTAGAAGAGCTCTTGTTACTGTAGTTGAGTAGCTGTGTAATGAACACTAATGGTAGGGAATGAGGATAAAATCCTCTATATTGACAATTATATATGTTGTGATAATATGATATTTCTGGAAACTATTAAAGTTGTAGTAGGTAACCTGTATAAAGATCACTTTCAGTCATTTTTGCTAAAACTGTCACTATGTCCTGACAATATTAGGCTATATGAGACAGATCATCTGTGAAGAACATCAGGCTCCTCTGGCTCCACCTGCTGCCTCTGCCTGAATCAAAACAACCAATCACAGACAGGAGGAGCGGACCGGATGGCGGACAAACAACCACCAGGCAACCGAGCAATGAGAAAACTACCCATCCCTCCTTTGACAACAACAGCTTACACAACAAAGACAAGAAAACAGAATAAGACCAATGAAGAAAAACTAATCAGAAAGAAATAGAGACACAACTGGGAGGTACTTTGAAAATGAGCTGCAGGGCAGCAAAGAGAGAAGGCGAGGGACCTGGAGGTTGTGCTTGCTCATCTTTTCATAGTCCACTCTCTTCTCAGGCCTACAAACTGCAGCTTTAACAAGCTGGATCAAACCTACAGTAACTGATATTTGGCAACTCTGGGGCAGCAAAAACAAGCTGTGAACAAAACATCGACATAAAATGAAGTTAATACAGTTAACATACTGGCAATATAATCAATCATTTTGAGTCGTGTTTCTGTCAGTGTAAGTGCAACTTTCACTCTCCCTTGTTTTGGTCTCCACCAGTGAAATATCTCGCTCTTTAGCTGCTAAAGGCGCGACTACGTTCACCTGCAATCTGGCATCTCTGGTAATTGTCAGATGGGGCGACCCACCTAGTGGGTTGCAGGAATATGGGAAAATAAAACTTGTAGGGGGACAAAAATAAGACTTTACGGCCGTGTCTCGCTTGATGTTAGCACAGCCTATCTGATTTGGGGGTTACACAGTCTCAAATAGGCTACCTATGGGCAGGTGCAGGAAGTTCTTCCACCATCACTTCCCCATTCCTTCAAGTGGATCTGTCCATCCATAAAGTCAGAGGACAAGTGAGGATATATCAAATCATAATCAAATAAAGACCAAAAGAGTGAAGAAAATACTAATGAAATGGAGGAAGGTCCCAGAAGGACAAAAGGAGGAGTAAAAGTCTGGACATGGGTGAGGAGAGGAGGACAAGGATGAATGACATGATGACAACCTCTCAGCAGGTGATACAGCACGTAGCCCTGACAGTGTTAACGAATACAGTTGAGATAACGGAGCAAGGCCAGAGGGGATTCATGCTCATAGGGAGCCCACCATGAATGCCGGCCCAACACAAAACACAATATGCCGTCCACCTCTAATGTTCAATAATCTTATGTGTTATGCACGGTCGCTTCACATTTTTACTGCTACTACACACATTTTGTTGTCACTCAGTGAGCAGAAAGTCTGAAAATGGGCCGCTGTGAAATGTCCAGTGGATGAGCCACCTGCAGCCAACAGCCAGTTAGCCGAGACAGAAGAGCAATCTGGCTCCATTTAATTTATTTATTTTTAGTCAACTGTGTCCTTTCAGAATTTTTGGAATAATATTGTTATTCACTTTAATAGAATTTTTACATTTCTTGATTTAAGAAAAACATTAGCGAAGTTGCATTATTTCCACCTGATTGGGACATTTTGGGATATTTTCCACCACCTGAATATAAGCACTCTACTCCAGCTCTGTCTGTCTCATACATATGCATACATACAACCCAGATAGTGAAACAGAAAGATGAGAAACTTGATAAGAGGAGACAGAACAACACCTCAACCTGTCATCTTAATCTCAGTATTTCTCAGTAGGGGTTCCTCAGGCAGCTCCTTGTCTACAAGCTACAAAAGGAATATCAAAAGTTTTAGATGTCACGCTGTCTGCACCCATACGTTTAGATGGGCATAGTACGCGTGTGTATGTGTGTGTTGCCTCAGAAAGTTCCCGGCTTGTGCAGCTCTTACATCACGCTGCTTTGTGTTGGCACGCCCTCCTCCCGCTTGGCTGCACGACTGGAGGGCACACAAGAAGAAGAGAATGGCAGCCACACTTTCCCACTCTCTTGTCCCCAGCAGGGTCAAGACGACCTAATTAGCACATATGGATACTTCTTACCAAGTCTATAACGAGAGCTCAATATGGTGTCAGGGATGTGTCAGATGGCGTGTGGCCTTTATACCTTCCTGCAGATGTAGGCACACAGATATTTACTGATGCAGACTGGAGTGTCCCACATCACAGAATATGTAAATTATTTGTAATGTAATGTAATTCAGAAGATACTGTTTGTGATATGATTAATGTAATACTGTAGAGGAAAGTTTTAGCCTCATTAAACTGACTCCCAGTGTGTACATTGATTTTAAATTTCATTTTAATTACCTATAAGGTATCACATGAAAAAGCTAAAGTCAGTTTGTCCCTCAGTTGGTCTGCAATCTTTGAACTATGGTCAAATAACCACCAACAAAACAAAACGTGTTGAACAGCCTATTATATCACATTTGAATAGCCAAGATGCTTCAATTATGTTTAAAACTTATGCAGTGTTTTTCTGCAAATTCCTGTTTTTTTAAGATTTTTGCAAAGTTTAGTTCTAGTTTTGTTGCTTTCTTACCATATTTCCTGTCTGTCTCTGCTGTGAACTGTCAGATAAAGGTAACATGCCAAAATAAAGGCAGCATATTAATATTTACAGTATTTTTACCTCCCTCAGGTAAAGCATTGGACGATGTTGTCAGACCAGATACTGTTTTTATGATTCAGCAAGTAAAACAGATTAAGTTCCCCTTAGTGGCCAACCATGATGAAAATATGTCATCTCTTGGGCTGTCTGTCTATTGAAAGTTTTTGATACTTGCACTGATACGATATATTTGAGTTTTACCACCAATACACAAATTATTCTGTTTTTCAGAAATAGAAAAATGTTTTTTCTGCTAAACATTTTTTAAGTTAACGGAAGTGTTAACAGCTAAATATGAACAACTCTCCAAGAACTTTTAATAGAGATAATATAAAACTGAAAAACATTAAAATTGAATCCTTGAATCATATGATCAAAAGAAAAGTAAGCAAGATTATGGACCTGACATTTTATGTGACTTTTCAGGACTTTTAAACAATTTTACAGTTTAATACAGTTTTAAATCTGTGCAACTGACACATTTAGTTTAATATTTAAACATATTTATGTATGGACACCAAACCCTAATTACAACTTTTCAGTATTTCCAAAACACAAACTTCACAGGAACTTTGGACAGTTTTTAGATTTAACAACTTAGTTTAATGGAGTTAGAGTCACAAACTGAAGCTCTGAGGCGTTGACAGTGATGTATGTGTCATTTTCTGATATGAAAATATGATTACCTTATCAGACTGTTACTTCTACACCAGCACACAGATACGGTGTGTCTGATGAGTTCTCTGTGATTTAGATATCAGGTTAATCACCAACCTCCGAGCCAAGAGAAGTAACAGAAGAAGAACTTATAATCGCAGCGGTCACATGCTCTTTTTCTGCAGGCTTGTGCAACATGATGTTCTCATGAGTATTTTAAACTCCTCATCACATACGCTGTAATTATGACGTTGCATAATCAAGCTAAAAAGAGACACTTTCTCCAGCCAGTTGTCCTCATGTATGCTTTAATGTACACTGAATATATAAAGTATGAGAGTCTTCTTTGTGGCACTACAGTACTTGCCTCCTTCTCCTCCTCAGCTTCTCCTTAAAAACTGTTACAACCTCAGTAAAGAAAATCAAAGACAGATAATGGCTTTTACCTGCTTTCATGTCAAGTGTAAGAAAAGAGTGAGTGTCCCTGATATTTTGTTCATTCAGAGCACAGTGGGAGCTTTAATGAGAATGAACAGTTCCTGCATCTGTAGATGAGGTCAATCTAATTTCACTCCCAAATGATCTCCTATTGTGAGTAAATTATTGCATTGGAGCCACCATCATGGAAGAGCAAGTAACATTTCTATCTAGCCTTGAAATGGGATTATATTTCTTCTAGTTAAGATACCAACCACTAGTGTATTTAAAGTGTCAGACACACGCATAAATCACATGAATTTAAACAAGTCACCCCATGTGGTGTCTTAAAGGTCTTTAAATGTCCAAAAACCTCAGAGGTAAGATCAGACTCACTGAGACGAGAGAAAGTGGCCAGAAAAATTGCAGTCAGAAGTCATTTCTCCACCTTAGGATAGTGACTAGTGACAGTGTCGAGCCTCTTTCACGTCAGATCTAACAGCCAGTGAGGTCATATCTTGTATTGGTGCTCGGTGTGTCGGTGCACGGCGTGCTTTTTGGGAACACAATGGTTGTGTTGTTTTAAAGAGGATTATAAAACAATTCCTATTTCCAAGCCAGGAAACCCAATTGCATCATAGCGCCACAAAAAGGCTGTGTCATTCAAGTCATTAGATAAGTTAGTCCTTGAGTTTTTGTGGGAGAACAAAATGGTTTTACTGTGACGTTGGAAGCTGTGTGTTCTTGCTTTGAAGGGCACAAAAGTAGACTGACAAGTAAATCGCTGCTTTAATTTCTTTGTACAAGGTTGGAAAATGACTGTCAAAAGAAAAAAATGAGTTCATATATTTACGCATTCAGTTTTAGAATTAAAGTTAAATCTATAGATTTTAGTCCTTGAGGCTATTTCACATGGTCAGTCATTATAACATGCAACAACTTATCTCACTGCCTGCACACGGAGAGTAAAAGACCTCAGGGCTCTGCAGCTAATTTGTCCGTATGTGGTAAGCATCAAGGACACCACACGGGAGTCAGCTGTTAAAAAAAGGCCTGAAATCCAAATGACAATGGCAAAAAGCATTAATGGACAGGATAATGACAGAGAAAGAGTGAGCGTTGCCTTGAGAAGCACAGGCGAGACGGCTCGCAGAAAGCTGTTGCCATGGTTGACAGTAAGAAAATGTGAACGAAATGATTCATTTTGCCCTGTTGGCTTAAGAATGCACTTGCACAGAGGACAAAGTGCGGAGAGAGGAGGAGAAGAAGTGCTCATGTTCACCTGGTTTGACTCTGGAATAGTGACAAGGCTGAGAGAGAGAGAGATGGATGGCGGGTGCGGGAGAGGAGGTTTTATCAGCTCTGCACTGACAGCACAAAAGGACACATTGGAGCGAACGCAATGGTATGTTTGTAGTAAAGACCACCTCAGACAAGAGTAAGCCAATTCTAAGACCTGATCCATGTGAGCTGAAGAGAAGGCCACGTGTTAAGACTACATAAACACCCAGAGCAAATCAAATCTCACTCTCCCACAGAATAAAGCAAGAAATATAGTGTCTTTCCAAATGTGAAATTAAAAAATAAAGAGATTTTTTAAGGATGAACTTAAAAGGATGGATCAGTCTGGAGAGATTCATGCTAAATAATTAAGATTTGATGAATTCTTACAGGTTTAAGGATCATTGCAGTACATTGGTGTAACAACTAAAATTGCACGCAGGGCTGAGGAGGATGTTGAAAAAGATGGACCAGGTGGAGAAACAGATAGTTTTGAATGAGACTAAAAGTCTACAGCTACATTAGCGGCTCTGTGAGGCTTTACTTAAAAGTTAATGACATTGTGACAATTAGGTATAATTTTTGCCATATTGACCATTAGTTTAGTGTCGTAGCGTGCTTACATTAACTGATTACCAGTAAACATAATTCAATTAAGGCTGATGGAACTGTCATTAGTTTTACATGCATTTTGGACATAAACCAAAGTCAAACAATTACAAATTTGGACCTAAATATATGGCACTAGATGAAAAATTTAGGTATCACCAAAGCTATTAGAATTCATCGTAAGTAGGCTTGAATGTGTATACCAAATTTCATGCCGTTCAGTGGTTGTTGAGATATTTCAGTCTGGTTCAAAGTGCTGGACCAACACTGCCATCCACTGAGCCACGCTGTTGAAAGAGTCATGCCAAGGTGCAGAAATGTATGGAGGTCAGGACACCATCTGACAGATTCAAGATGTCAAGAAAGTGTTTACAAATCCAAACATTACAGCCCTGCCAATGGCTACAAGACGACTTAGAAATGTTTGGCTCTCACATTTTTATTTGGGAACTAGATGCTGTGGCACCATGAACACATCAGTCTGGGACACAAAGGTCTGGCCTGGCGTCGCCTCACAGCCGGGACACTGATTCTAAAACAGGAACAGACAGCGAGACGTCTTTTCACTCAGATCTGACCTGCAGCGGTAACATGCGCTGACCCAGATAAGCCCACATCACGTTGTTCATTAAATAGTCCGACGTCAAAGCCTTGGTCATTAGTCTAGGGCAGAAAATTAGAAATGACCACTGCCAAAGTCCACTGAATGCATTTTTCCAATTGTGGAAGAAGGATTCAGACCTTTTAGTTAAGCCAATGTAAAAACACACTGTTATAAAGAAATGTCCTGTACTTAATGTAAGCAGGCTAGAACTCATGGAGAAGAATGGTCACATTATTATATTTAGAATTTATTATTATTGTTGCAGTTAGCAAAACATAAGTGTATAGTAGCATTGAATGAAAATGTAAGAAACTCAAACTACAATACTTGAGTAAATGTGCTTAGTTACATTTCAATTGAAAAATTAGAATAACATAGCTTTACTATTTATGTGTTATTAAGGTATATATATATATATTGATCATTCTAAAAATGTTCAATGTCAAGAATATGTCAATCATGTATGTAGTTTGTTAATATTGAATATAATCAGCATTTCGTTTCTAATGATTTGTGGTGACTGCCCAAGAGCAAATATTCCCACTTTGATTTTTTATAAAAACATCTCTTTTGAAGCATTAGTATGAAAGTTAACATCCTACAAAGACACTTTCAAGGATCCAACTTTTGTGGCAAAAAGTAGAAATAAACACTTACAAGCAAGCACAAACAATATTTCAGACATATACAGTATGTTGAAGGCTTTATACTCTTTTCCTTGAGGTACAGTGAATAATAAAGCAATGATGTTTATGTATGTATTATGTATTTATGTATGTATGTCTGCATCTGCACGTTTCATCTGCACTGTATTCACCATCTCAGACATCTCAGACTCAACATTTGCTCATAAGCAATGAACACAAAGTACAGCTGCTGATGAGAAGGTCATTAGTTTTGCTGATGAGAAGGTCATTAAGTATTTGGTCATAAACCAAAGTTTTGGGGAAATTGAAATGTCAACCTCATGGTGGTACTAGATGAAAACAATCAGGCAATCAGCAGAAATATGCAGGTTCATTGTGTGTGGACCATAAATCATAACATCTCTCAATTCTTCACAATTTCCTCTTGTGAATTTCTAGAGTTTTATTTCTATCCTTTTAAAAATTGTTCAAATAACACCAGGTAAAATCCCTCCCCTTTGTTAGAAATCGACATATATTCTTTTTATTGTTGTGGGCTGCAGAACAGAAAGTTTGGCAACCACTAGTGTAAGGCATCAACATATTTACATGTTAAGGTGTCCCGATATCTAAAACTGAACACGTAATATTTGGGGAATTAGAAGCTTTGCTCATTACTCAGTAGACCCACCTTATTCAGATTTAATTAACTCATTCTCAGATTCAGGCAAGATATAATTACTGCAAACATCCCTGCTGTAATACATATTAAGCAGAAAGTATTCGTCCAATTCTTCTCCAAGCCTCCTGCAATTTTAACATTTGGTTACAAACACACGGGGACGGAGCAGGCGATGCTATAAACATTCAGTTTTGCCATTCCCCTGACCTTCAAGTCCACAGCCATCCATTTGTTCAGAGGAATCTCTCATGTTTACCCACAAATAATAGCCAAATCATTTATTCTCCATCACTGCCTTTTAATACAAACTGTGAAGCCCCGAGCCCTCATATTTTTCTATTTTAGATGAATAGCGATGCACTTAAAGCAGTGCACCGAGGGAGAGATCAAAGCTCTGCTCAACTTGACAGCTCACCATCTATTGTGTTTAATTTCACATCCGATATGATAATGTGCAAAAATCTCCAAGGTAACCAGTCAACATCATCATTTGCTTCTCATCATTTCGCATTAGCTTCAAACAATGACTTTAAATCAGCCTCAAACAAAAGCTCATTCTAAAGAACTCTAAGTGCTGTTCTATTGTGGATTTTTCAGCCAGCTCTTAGTGTCTTTTATGGTGTAAAATGTAGGATGGCATTGAAAAGTCATCCTCAGATGTTCTGTGGAGACACTTTAGAGCAATAGTTTCTTGCTGGTGAGTCTACTAGACGACTCCTGTCTAATCTGTGGAGAAATATGCCAACATAGATCATTAAAAAGGCCATGTGACCTCATTTAGAGGAAGTTTGGAAAGATCATGTAGTCCCGGCGACTGATGGTCAGAGGAGGTGATGAGAGGGGTTTTTATGCTTCACAGACAGCCATTAAAGAAAGATGGGCCGTCCTGCAAGACCTTGGTTGAACCAGTTCCAGAAGCAGCCAAGCCTGGGAGTGTGGTTTAACACACTGTGCTGACACAACGCTCAATCTTGGCTCCAGCTATGCGACCTCTCTTATTTTCCTAAGTGGCGGTGTCTTATTTAGTGCCGCAGCTCTCATATAGCATTGTCTGAGAGAGCTGAGTCTTTTTTTGTCCTCTAAATCATTGTTGTTCAAAACTGCAGTGAAGATCATTTGAGGCAACTCTCAGGCTCACGTGCAGTCCAGTTCAAGTCCAGACTGGAGCCTTTATTCATCAAATGTCAGAGAATCAGTCAGTTTTATTACAGATTATAAATTATGATGATTTATGGGAGTTAATGTTCCATGTAATGGTGTGCAGATGAGTGAAAACTGGAACGGCTGTTTAATTTTGATGTGTTGTAAGTTTGCTAACTCTGTCTCTAAAGCCTTGGAAAGAAGGCAAGATAGATTATTTCATTTAATTAGTATTTATTCTGAGTTTTCCAGCACTACATAGTAAATGTTTTTGTCGGTG
Source organism: Scortum barcoo (assembly GCA_023238725.1). NCBI lineage: Eukaryota > Metazoa > Chordata > Actinopteri > Centrarchiformes > Terapontidae > Scortum > Scortum barcoo. The sequence goes on from CM041533.1 coordinate 10,703,809, forward strand.
ATTTATGAATTTTGTTTGACTCAGTGATGATCTGAAGATTGGACCATGAAAGATGCTTTAGCTGTATTTTTGGACGTGTACACTCTGGTCCTGGCTTGTGTGAATTTCTGGTGTCTTTTAAACCCATGCAAAATGAACCTTGTTATACACATGACACAATGATAAAATTTAATCATTTCATTCATTCTAAAAACAATTGAGAACACACACAGGAATAAGAGCCAACTTATCAGTGAAACAGTTCTTCACTGAAAGTAAAGAATTAGATATATTTATCATGTAAAATACTTCAAACTTACAGTGAAGTGTCTTAAAGGAGTAGTTTTTAAAGAGTTTACCCCACAACTGCTTTTGAAAAAATATTCTGCAAATGCTGATCCATGATTTATGTTTTTTATTGTATTGTATATCTTGTATAGCAGTTAACAAGTGAAAAAACAGCAATCAAATCTACTTATAATATAGGGATGAAATGATAGGAAAGTGGCTGAAATGGAGGAAAAATTAAAGCATGGAATGTAACTGCTGCTGGTAGATGAGGTGCATCAGAGAAAACTTATAATTAAGGGGAATTTAGTATCTCAGTGAACAGTTGCAAAGTTTCAAGACCAACACAAATAAAATGCTGTGTTGTGGAGTCGTGTTCAGATTTCCAAAGAGCATGACACAGTGTGTTTGTCTGCCATCTGAGAGCATAATTTCATTTCCATCTCCACCACAACAACAGGAAAATCCCACCATGTTGCCTGAAAAATAAATGAAATCATCTCTTTTTCTGCCATTGTCTATCAGCAGCTGGCCTCAGTCAGAACAACGCTCTCCCTAAAAGAGCTTTTTGGATGACGAACAGATTCACTTTGAAAGCAGCTTGATGAAAGCAGCTTGTACGCTGTCAGAAATAATGTGCTAAATTTATACCTTTGAGGTTACAGCGGCTTGTCGCTCGGGCAGTACCCTCCCAAGTACAGCTGTTGTACTCTTGACATTTGGGTACTTATCTCTACACTTTGGCGTGAACAAACTTTAACATTTAGTTCAGTGTGAATCAGTCATATATCTGTACTCCGGATTCAGCACCTTCCAATTTTTCTTTTTTTTTTTCTTATTTCAAGGTTACTTAGCCACAGTCTGCCAGGTAAAATCTACCTTAAACAAATAAGGAAAAAGTGAAACCTTACAATCTACAGGTAAGATTGATATTTTACCTAATTTTTGGGGGCTATTTGGCTTAAGACACTCTGTTTCTGGATATTGTACCTAAACATTTAGAAGAAATGGTACATATATGTACCTTTTACTGCTTGGGAACACATACATACCTTTTTGCCCTCAAAATAGTACATATAGTTAGGTTTAAAAAATAGGGGGTATATTAGTACAAACTGGACCTTAGGGGAGTGTAGTGGAGTCATTTTGCTGAACATTAATTTTTAGGATTGAGATTTTTAGGATTGTGATTACTTCGTCTTTGTGGTACATTTTATAACTTTGTGTTAAAATTATTGTAAGTAGAGTTTTTCATAATTGGTAAAACATTTTGTGTGTTCACACTAGTGAAAGTAACAGAATTAAGTATGGTTGTCAATGATGAAGGACACCGGGGTCAGGCGTGGTCAGGCATTTTAAATACTTGGAACCATTTTGCTTTTATTTGTGAAGATGAGATGGTAGACGTTGGTCGTTCATTGGCGCGTCTATCACATCGCTTCCTGTTAGTATAAAACAGTAAAATGATGATTGACAATGATTTCTTGTATTCTAACAGCAAAAACTGTACTATACTATAAAGATTTATATATAATATATAGTATATAGTATACAGTATTTAGTATGATATTTAGAGCTGCAGTGATTAGGCGATTAATTATTAGACAGAAAATTAATCTTTATGTACTGATGATTGTATTGATTAATCGATTTATCAATTTGAAGCAGTTCCATCTTCTCACACATGAAAATGAGCTGCTTCTCCTTATCTTAACATTATAGTAAACTATCTTTGCATTATGGACAACCCAAATAAAACAAGGAAATTCTGATGGACATTTTCACCATTTGGATGGAGTTTGATTGTTCTCTGATGTTTTATAACCAAACAATGAATCTAGTTATCAAGAAAATAATTGACAGATTAATAAATTAAACACAGCTATGGAACACAGTGTGTAATGAGGATGTTTGGTTCGTTCGAGATGTCAGTGGAAACTTACTGAAGCATTAGTTTAAACCTCTACTACATTTAAGACTTTCATTCAAGTGTATCCACAGTTTGAATATATATCCTCCTGTGAACAGATCGTCTCTGGATGACTCTTTCAAAATGACTTGTTTTGAAGTGAGATGCTCTCTTTATAATTAGCTCCTCTGCATTTCCTGTGTAATACCACTGACTTGTACCGCAGAGGTGCAGGAAGAGGCGGTGCAGCCGACCTGACAGCTTGGTATGCACAAGTGTCCCTGACTCCCGCCTAACTACTGTGAGGGTCAAAGGTTGCTCGGCCACTTTCACAGATGTTGTTTTTCCTTCTCAGTAAAGCAACTAGATATCTACTGATCCCGCTGAGAGTACAGGATATCTGAGTAAATGTGTTTCACGTTTTGCAGCTGCTCACAGAGTAAATGGTCTTAAATTGTTGGGCCTCTCCTTCATTTTTTAATCAAGCTAAAATTGATTGAAATGGCCCTGTGTGCAATAATAATCTGAAATAAATTAAAATTCTCAACTTGATCAATAGGTGGCACTCATGATCCTTGACAGTTTACAAGGTCATCTGTTTACAGGAATAAATTATTGCTGCAAATGAGTCAGTAACAAATACTCTTAAAAATATTTAGTTTTCACAGTTTTTGCCCTGTTTATTTTTTTAAATGTGTTTTTAGATGTAACACTGCTATCTTTATATTCTATGTAATTAAAAGATACCTTTAATCAGACATACAGATTATGTCGCTCAGATTTTTCACAGATGTTAAAAACAACCTTTTCTGCCATTAAAACACTGCTCATCTTCGTCCTTCGTTCTCATTCTTGGCAGCTGAAGCTCTTATTCAGGCATTTATCACCTCCAGATTTGATTAATGCAACAGCACCCTCTATGGCACATCATTGAAAGTCCTGCAATACGTCCAAAAAACCTGCTGCCTGAGTGCTCTTCCTCCCTCTCCCTCTCTCTCTCTCTATTACATTACTCACTCCCTCCAAAACGCCTGTTGGCTTTGTATGCATCAAAGGATGCAGATCAATCCACTTCTCTCCCCTTAAAGAGCAGCTCGTCACGTGGTTTCTTCTCATCCCAGTGGCCTTTTTAACTTCACTCCACAGTGGATGCCAAACACCCTGAACCTCCCTGCAAGGACAGAAAACCTACAGGACGCTCATTATCCAGTGTCAATCACCTGTTATTGTGAGGCAGGGATCATTTCTCACAGGCCATGTCTGATTTGTCTAGCCATTTTTTGAGAACGTCAAATTACATGGAGATGACAGATTGGATGGAAGTGATTTATGGTACTTGCCTTGTTCTTTTTTCACTCAAACTGTGTTATTGTATATTCTCCTAAACCAGCTGTAAGCCTATTTTTCTAAAAGTGTAGATGGATAGATAGATAGATAGATAGATAGATAGATAGATAGATAGATAGATAGATAGATAGATAGATAGATAGATAGATAGATAGATAGATAGATAGATAGATAGAGTACAAATGCTACAGGCACTCATCAGTGGGCCATAGGCTCTGTCACCATTGTGTTGCATCATTTTTTGAGACTTTACAGACATTTATTTACCAAAGTGGTGGACCGACTGGCAGAGCAACATTTCCATCCCCAGAGTCAGGCTGCATGCACGGCCAAAAAAGCCCAACCCAACAGAAATTGGCTGAGCAATTTAATAAAACAATTAACTTCCCCACAATAGAATGCCAATAAACAATCTGTTTATGTCCAGCAGACATTATGCATTTTTTATAAATTCAGATATCAGAGACATCAGGATCACATAATGACAGTTAAGGGGCTTGTTGGACATCAGAGCAGTCAAAAGCAGTTTACCTCCAAACTCTTCCAGCCGTAGCCGAACATAATGGACAGTCAGGCCTCTCGGAGCCAGCTAGCCCATTAGCCTGGGCTAATGCATCCAGGACTCCCCGCCATGCACTGCCCATCACTCCAGGCTGGATCTGGTTACACACAGAAGCCGCCTCATCTCTTTATGCTCGGGGCAACTCTCACTCCAAAACAATGACCCCTGACAAACAGGTGCTGAGAAAATGTTCGTTTACACTCTGATACTAATATGTTTGTGTGTTTAGGAGCGGAGGTTACAGGGTCAAGGAGAAGACATAAGATATCTGTTAAAATAATAAACATTTCTGAGCTTTTACAGGCAGATATATCATGACCGGTTACAAGTTTAGGGAATAATTTTACAACAAGGGACTACAAAAAGCAGAACCTATACATGAAACAGGAATCTTATATGTGTTACTGTACATGTACAGTAACACATATCAGACCAAAATGTAAAGTGGATATTGGCTCAATCAGAGGGTGAAATTGTTTTTGACCATGCCTGTGATCTTGGGTTTCACAGCTCTGCCTTGCTAAATGGACCGGGTGCATTAGGGGCCAGAGAGGAGTGCGCTGCAGAGTGCTCTTAAAAGGCGAGGGGAGAAAAACAACTCGAGACAGCCTCCCTGTTTTTTTTCAGCCCCGCTGCCCTGCTGCACAGGGACAGTGACATGTAGCAACCATGTATGGAAGCGCTGCGTGTCGGGTTGCAGCCATCAAATCAAAACAATCATCCAGATGGAGAGGGAGGCAGAACGTACATGGAGGGTATGGTGACTGACATGAGGGCCCTCATGCGATGGAGGGTGAAAGTTTTCCATTTCTTCTGCTTTGTTACAAGTTTCCAAAAAAGAAAAGAAAATCTTCCAGACGAGTAGCGTTTAACACAAAGGACATAAAATGTGAGTACTGGAGGAGCTTTTGTGATTGGTAACTAACTTTTTATTTTCTCAAGCATTGTATTCCAAGAAGGAACAAACTAAAGACTTCTGACATTGCATTTTCAATACATATGGGGTTCCTAACTTAATGTTTTTCATACCCACCCGAGGGTCCTTGGTTCCTAATGAAGATGTTAATCTTTATAAAGTTTCACATTTTCTTAGTTATTTCCTAAAACAGCTGGCCACAGGTCATGAGAAAACATTACTCAAACAAGATTGAATGGTGCATTTATTGGGGACTGTTTTCCTGCTCGGATTAATACACATTTGGTCTGCTAGTGTTTCTGGCAACACTACAATCTTTGCAGGATCAGCGCAAAATAAATTACAGCAGGCATATTCATTATGATGAAGGAACGTGTGTAACGGTGTGGCTGATTCATGTGTTTTTCAAGGACAGGACAGTTTCAAGGACAACAGTAGAGATCTATATGAATAAACTGTAGCAGGACTTCACTTATTCAGACAATACTAGTTGGTAGGATCAACTAGTTGATGGTTTGCCCATTGTATTTATTGACAACAAGGGAAATATAGAATAGCATCAGACTTATCCATTAAATCAAACAGAACCCGCTTCCTGCACATTACTTACTTACTATTGTACTTTAATTTTGTTTATTTGATTTAACATCATGCATGCTTTAATTCAAGAGTTAAATCCCAGCTTGAAATTTACCCACTACTTACTTTCGGATATAATGTTTTAGTAAGCGCACAGAGGTTCTCAATTTAACATAAAAACATCAAAAGCTTGTGAGTTGTCAAACTAATTTTATCAATATAAAATGTATACAGGTGGGTTTGGGGGGGGGGGCAGTTGGGTTTTTCTTTTTCTCCCTTTTTTACTCTTTGCTTTCTTGTATTTATAATGAAAACTCCACAAACAGTTGAACAGTAATGAGATATACATTTGACTCCAAAAAACTAAAATTCTGGGCCGTTCCTGGATGAAACAATGATGCAGACCATTTATTCCTTTATATATTTCATTTTGTGTCTCCCTCTCACTCAGAAAACCACTTTTTCTCTCGCTGCCACCATAAGACGGGTGACTCATCACGCCAAAGCAAATATGCCAATAGTGCGCGCTACCAGCAGGGTGTGTAAATTCCACACCTGTCCCATCATCCTCCCTCCCTCCCCCTCATCCTTCTCCCCTCCCCACCCCTTTTTGTGCCTTCTCTCTTTTCACACATGCCCCCCCCCTTTCGCTCACCCACACCTCACACTGAACAGCTTGAGGAGCAGAAAGCTGCGCCGTCTTGCTAAGAACATGCAACAGAAACCAGCAGAGAGTGATCGGCTTTGACGACACCGAAGGCCTCGCTCTGCCTTGTCATCCTGCTTTCCTCCTTACAGATCAGGTAAGTTGAGCTTCACAGCATTTTCAGGCACTTTTATAACTAGATTCATGAAAGCTGGTATCTAAGCTCTTTGCTCAACTGAGGAGGGAAAGGTAGAAGAAATCAATAGCATGTGTTGGAATTACATTGCGGTTCATTTAAGTGTTTGTTTCTGCTGCCAAATTTACTTGTATAGGCTGTTTTAGACTGCACCCCTCTTTCCTCTCTGTCTTTCTGTTACACCCACAATTTCACCATCTAAAAGGTTTCGCTTGATTCATCTCACCCAGAAGAGACCATTAGCCTGAGCAGAACAAGCCCTCAGAAGTTGAATAAAGTCATGTATGAAGGTGACGGTGGTTGTTTAATCCCAGAATGGGTCATCACGCTTCTTCTCCACAGGAGAGAAGGAGGTGGTGGGATGACAAAGGCTGCAGCTGCCTTTTCTTCTCCTGAAGCAGGGTGAAAAATGACATAATGGCAGCCGAGCTCAGGTAACTTCTCTTGGACACTGATACCCTTGAAACTAATCCAACTCTTGGGTTGTGTTTACAAGATTTGTGTCGCGGCGAGAATGTGAACTCCAAGTCATTATGGACAGGATAATGACTTTTACAACAATAAAGAGGCGATGAGGGAGTTACAGGAAGCTCTGATTAACACTGAATAAATGTTTTTGTCTTAACGTGTAGTTACATTCAAGATTTAACCAGCTCAGAGGAGAGAAGAGTCTAAATCATGTAAAAAATTATCATGTATTCATTCATGCATTCAAATTTTCTTGTTTCAGTCACCAAAGATGATCAAATTGTAAAATATGGAGAGAAAATTGTGTGTGTGTGTGTGCAGTAAGCTCCAGATCGAGGCGGTGCGAACGTGAGAGTGAGTTGTTTTCCACCGAGCAGTGATGTCATGACACCACTGTTTGGGCGGACTAACAGTTTATTCTGAAAACTGAGCCTGTGTCCCGAGGCTCAGGCAAAGCTATCTGAGTACAAACGATGAAGGTCGAGACTCTTCAGGGCCGGGGAGGGAAGGAATATACCCACAGTGTGAAAGGAGAAAGACAATATCTGCATTTGAAGTTTATGAAATGCCTGGAAATCCTGTCATCTACACACAGTTTAACAAACCTTCTGGAAAATTGCCTGGGCCTGGTTTGACCCAACACTTCTTTAGTTTACCTCTTTAGTTTACTTTGCTTAAATACATATACAGGTACTTAACTTGACTATGTTCTGATACTTCTACTTGATCACATGTCAGAGGACAAATATTTTACCTTTTACCCTACAGTCACTAATTACCCTGAAAATGCAGATTTTTCAGACAACACCTGGGAGCAATTGATAAATCAAGATTTTTTCCAGCAAGTTCTTACAATTTGAAAAGAGACAAGCTGCAATGCTACATGTCTTATTCATCAGTTATACCAATACAATAGAGTAAGATCTTATATAGACATGTTGTTATTCTGCTGCATGGTGAGTATATTTGCTTTTCACACTTTACTTGTAGTACATTTTGCTGATTATATTTATGGACTTTAAAAGTAAAATTCTGAATAAAGGACTTACTTTTGTTGGAGTATTCTTACTGTCACTTACGGAAATTATCTAAAGTATTTATTACCACTAGATTTGAGGAGTGATGTGAGGCAGTTTACTTTTTACTCGGCTCATTAACGTGCAGATGATGAAAAGAGCTCCTCAGTTGTTACAGTTAAAAGTTATAAACTGTTTAAACGTTATAAACTGTTTTTTAACTGTCTGGCTGACCGCTCATCTCAGGTCTCCACACACTCTACATTAATACTGGTGGTCGGTGAAATACATTACACCAATACAGTTTGTTTTTATGAGCACATTTCCTCTGTTTTTTCTGTATTTAATGGCCTCTCTGCCTGCAGTGGAGTTGGATTTCTCATTTGGATAAATCACAGCATGAAAGCCGCAGACATTACTTTTACAGGGCTTGCAACATCAATTAGATCCATGATCTCCATTAAAAATCTGTATAATTTTACGAGTTGTATAAAGATTTTTTTCTTCTTGCAGAATGAGACACACGCAGCTCAGACTTCCTGCTGCGAACGCCACTCTGGGATGATTTTTCTGAAGATGCAGAACTTAGCTCATTAGTGAGCATTGAAACAAAGAGGAATTGTTCACAGTGGCTAAGTTCAGTGTCTGACATGAAGGAATGAGCTCCCGCATACCTGAGTGCGTCTGGCCGCCCACCACACGGAAAGGTGAGGGAAGAAGGAAGCAGGGCCACCTGTACTGTAAAACAAAGAGGAATGCTGTAAAAGCCTTTGCATGTCCAGACACACAGTACAGTAGTGAACTTCTCTGGGTTTAAGAAGAAGAAGAAGAAATGCTAATGATGAATGACAGAAGGTCTAGTCAGTGTCATTTTTACTATTCCCTTGGTATAAGTTCACTTTGAACATTGCATATTTCTATTTTTTGAGTATATCATTACATAAAGCTGCAATAAAAGCATTATCAATGTGTCAGCTATGCACTTACTTTGCCTTGCAGAGTTTAAAATAGAATCACAACTTGTTAAATTCTGTGCTCTCGATCATTTTTGGGATTGTGTGAATATGGGCTTCTTCAAGTTGTGTACTCCTGTGCCTACTGAACTGGATTCAGTGTGTCTTTGCGGAACTGGCTCAGTCCAGCAGGAACAAGAGTGACACCTAATGTGACACCTGCAGGACTGACAAAGCTGTCATCAGTGTCCACATTAAATTAATCAGAAGAACCACACATTGGAAATGGCCAAAAACATGTTTATCACAGCACTCAGCAGCATGTGTTTTGTCAAGAGTGATGAATTTGCAGTTCTGACACAAAGAAATGATGTGTGATGTGTGTGTGTGTGTGTGTGTGTGTGTGTGTGTGTGTGTGTGTGTGTGTGTGAGTGTCAGTTTGTGTGTGTCCTAATTTGTCTTCCTGTGTGGGTGAATCTGGCTGCCTCTGCAGGCAGTCGTTATCAACAGCAGCTGATTTGTGCTGAGTAACACTTTACTTCGCCTCTCGTCATTCCTCACACTATAATAAGCTGTCAGTGTGTCTGCGAGCTTCTTCACTAAATTGGGATACGTCGGCCCGACACTTTATTTTTTATCTTTTTATTTGTTTCTACTCCTTTTAATGTGCATTTAAATGTTATAAGCTGTATTTCCTCTTTAATGTTGATGTAAAGCACTTTAAATAGGAAATGTGATGCACAAGAGACGTGTCTTGCCTTAATCTGTGTGGGTTTTTTAAAAGTAGAAATTCATTTGTAAGAGCGCTGTAGTTACCAGAAACAATGAAGTGTCAACTTGTGCAGGTGAGATGAGAACTGGTGATAAAATTAACTGACCTCATGTGACGACCACTATCTTCATTTGCATAGTGCTGTCACTGCTGCACATCGCAGGCAAATTTCAGCCTTGCTTGACAACCTCTGTGACAACAAAGCTCAACAACAACATAATACGCCTCACAAAAGCACAAAGGTTTACGCACGATTTGCATCAGTTTGTATCACATTGTACAGATGTCACCTTTATTGTAACACTTACCTGTATAAACTAAACATGGTATCCCACAAAAACAGCAAGACCATATTCTTATTAAAGCCGTCTGATAAGGTCACTGCATGCTCACTGTTCACTGACACAGGCATGGTTTCAGTTCCTTTTGAGTATTTTAATACCTAATATATAGTCCAACAGGGTCATTTACATTATCACAAAATGTGTTAAGGGGATTTGTACCTCACCAGCCACATAAGTGTAAATGTAACTTCAGCTGCTACTTTCACAGGACAGTTTGAGGCCCAAATGTTAGTTAAGAGTGTCAAAAGGATTTAGAGCCTCTGGATCAATTTGAAAAGTGCACACCATTACTGCTATTTCAGGGACAAAGGGACATGCCATTAAAACCTGGCTTTAAAGTTTAAACACTAAAAGCTCTGTATCTCTCTGTTAATGACACTGGCCATCTTCTCCACTCTGAAGTAGTTACAAAGCCCTCTAGACATGAAATGTCATCAAAGACCTAAAGGTAAGGTTATTTGTACCATGTGCAATCAACATCATCATTCCAATAAAGTACATATACCACTGTATAGCTGATGATTCAGTGTTTGACTACGTTGTATTCATCATTTCTTATGATGCAGTGTTGATGGTTTGCAATGTGTTTCTTGTATTCCTTTGGTGCAGTTCAAAGTAAAAATATTGTACTTTTCATTCCACTGCATTTATGCGACACCTCACAGATTCAGATTGATAATACAAAACATAATAAACAAACAAATAATGATGAATTAACATAGGTTAAGATAAGACATTATTAATCCGTAGGGGGGGGATTCACAAGCTATGTTGCTGTTGAAAGAAATTCAAATTAGCTCAGAAAACTTCAACATTAATCATTAAAGCTTATTAAACATTAAAGTGAATGCATCAATATTTATAATACACTAATATAACATTGCCTATTCTGAAATGGGAAATTCTGCATAATAATACTTTTATTTTTTTTCTATTTTTACTAGCAATTTTTCACATTTTTTTTCAGTGTGGTTATTTCTATGTTTACCTCTCCCAGCACTGAGTAAATCTCCTGAGTTACTTTACACCCCTGTTTTTACGTGATAAAATAAATCTAAATTAAAAAGTGCTCTTACTGTCATGTGCTCTGAGGTGGTTGTAATTCCTCCAAACGTCCACTGGGCGGTGCTCAAACCTCACAGCCGCCCCTCAATAACAAACGAGGCCAATTAAACTGCGGAGCCGCGTCGCCTTTTTATTAACTTCTCGGTAATGTGAAAGTAAGTAAGTGTCAGCTCTTCTCTCTCTCTCTTCTCTCTCTCTTATTAACGCCTCTGCTGTTTTCTCTCTCAGCATTTTTTTATCTCCTCCTGCCCGGAAGGTGACATCCTCTCCAGGTTAGTGAAGGAAAAAAAAACAACATTTATTTCCACCTCGTCGCAGGTTTGTGTGGAAATCTAGGAAGTAAGTTTTAGTCCAAGTTCTCGACCGGGACGACGTTCATCCTCCGTGTCCTCAAGAAACTGAGATTCACACGGGTGTAAACATCGCCGAACTGCTTGGACATTAAATTTTTATCATTTAACACCGTGAAAGAGGAGTTTGCTGGTTCACCTTTTTAATGAAGCTCAGGTGAAGAAGGCTTTTTGATTTTTCCCACTTTTCTGATTGGAGTCCGTCACAGCGCAGACTCGGAACAGCTTCCTCTTCTCCTCTCTTCTTTCTGTCTCTCAGGAGGATTTCGGCTTTTTGGAGGTGAAATGAGTGGGGTTTTCTCCAAAGGTGAGACTTGTGTTGACGTGTTGTTGCTGTTTGACACTTGTTGCTGTCACCTGGTCTCGTGCACAGGTGGGAGTTTTAATGGGAAGTGTGTCATCGATTGAGCAGGGATTTTCACACTGTGGAGAGAAATGAGGAAACAAAGATACTTGTATTTTTTGTGTTTTTTTTTTTCTTTTTACACCAGAAATAACTAATTTTAGTGTAAAACTTGTGTTTAAAGTGTAACAATCTCTTAATCTCTACTCTCTTTTCTTTATTTTAATCTCTTACTCCTGTGTTTCCTCAGTGGGTGCTGGCAGAAAGTGTCAGTGAGTTATGCTGAAGCCTGCCTGCACATCTGCACACCAGGATGAGCACTACAGATGGAGCCGGGGCCCCTGAGCAGGATGGAGTGGCCCGCGTTGTGCAGATCTACCCCAAGGTAGTCGCCCAGGACACGGCCGCCTACTGCCCACTGCAGGTCTGCGACGGGGACACGGCGAGGACGGTCATACGTAACACCGTGGTCACCCTGGGCCTGGACTCCAGCCAGAGGTACACCCTGCTGGAGGTTAGGGAGAGCGCGGGAGAGGAGAGGCCGCTGAAGGCCGAGGACTGCCTCTTGGAGCGGGTCCTGCTGTGGCCGCCGAAGACGCAGAGGTGGCACCCTCAGAAAGACGGGTACTACTTCATCCTGCAGCAGCAGCAGGCCAACGATGAGGACTGCGACGACCTCTGCAGCCTCCAGACTGTGACCGAGGAGAGCGTCCTGGAGGCTCTACGCCAACGCTTCTACAAACACAAAATCTACACCTACGCCAGCAACATCCTCATCGCCGTCAACCCCAATAAGTTCCTGCCTGTTTACTACAACCCCAAGTACGTCCAGATGTACGAGAACCAGCCGCTGGGCAAGCTGAGCCCCCATATATTTGCCATAGCAGATGTGGCCTACCGCGCCATCCTGAACAGGCAGGTCGACCAGTGTATAGTGATATCTGGGGAGAGCGGCTCGGGGAAGACTGAGAGCTGCAGTTACCTCGTCCACTGCCTGACCGCCCTCAGCCAGAAGACGTACTCCACCGGGCTGGAGCGGACCATCCTCGGGGCTGGCCCGGTGCTCGAGGTAGGTCACTGTGACGTGAAGCTGGACGCTGATTTAAAAAAAAAAAAAACACTGACAGTCTGTTGTAGCAGCAGATATTGTCAAGGCCTTGAGGAGAATCAGATATCAAAAGTACACGATTATCAGTCACGCATCCATTTTAGTGTTAGTAAAGGAAACATTTCTGGTCCCAAGTTCTAAATATCATTGCAAATAGAATATATTTGGGTATTATAACTGTTGGCTGGACAAGACAAGCAATGTGAAGACGTCGCAGTTTTATAAGGAAAAGTATTTATTCATCTTATTGCTCATTTTCACCCCTTATAGAGGTCAAGCTGCGACATTTTTTGGGCAGTCACCAACCGTAATCGCCCAAAATAATACCTGCGACTGACCATTATGTTGATTGTCGTTTACATTCTGTCATATCCTGTAAAATTTTCACAAAATTGTGTAAAATGCTCGTCACAGTTTCCCACAGCCCAGCGTGACGTCTCCATATGTCTTTTTGTTTTTCTGACCAACATCATAAAACCCATGTTTAGTTCAGTGACGTAACACAGAGGAGCTGGAACCAGAGAATGAAAAATGGCCTCAATCAAACAATGTTTTCTTGTTTTAGCTTCTTAAACGTGAGAATTTAGCTTAATATTATTACAAATTGAATATTTATCTATCTCAGACTGTTGGGACAAAACACACAACTTCTAGATACTATTTTCTGATTATAAACTAAACAACTAATAAAATATTTGATAAATCAAAAAAAAAAATCATTGTAGGAATTCTGAGCTCCTGAAAGCTTCTCAGTGTAATCCTCCATTTTTGAGGCATTTCCAGCCACACTGTCCCGATCTCTCGCCCCACCAGAAGCTAATTTACATCGTGCTTTAAGAACCCCCTCATGGTGCTAAAGTTTTCAGTTTGATTTGACGAAACACTTGAGTTGATTCAGAGAATGATTATCTCTCTGACTGAATCATCTGATTTTGCTGCAGACTACAGAGAGACATGAACCAAGTCTCCATCCTGATGTCATCGAATCACAGTGATATGAGTTTGCTGATTAATGGCAAGGTTTTTTTTAACCCTCTTGTTTTGGGGTTTTAGATCAGGGTGTGGAGTGTAAAATGAAACTGCCCACTCTGGTATCATGTCCTTTTTTAAGACACTTTCATAACTTAAAAAACAGAAATAAACAAAACTGCTCCTTACACACAGGAAATAGATATCAGCACCATGTGCTTTGCATTTCCTGCAATAAAAACAACAGTGTAATCAACAATAACCACCAAAAAGCTCCATGATCCGAATCACTAAAGGCTCTGTGGTGCTTAAGTTGGTCATAGATTTGTATAAGAAACCAATGACCGATCATAAAGGGCGACAGACATTCACCAGTTTGAATGAGAAGGCACAATGCTGCTCTAAATATCAGCATCTGCACTGTTTGTTTCGCGATTATCTGGAGTTTTGTGAAGCTCAGGAAGCCAATTTACAGCACCAAAAAGCAACACGGTGTCAACGGACTAGGAATTAACACTTTTTTAAAACACGAAACTGTAGTTTCACTCTTGCACATTTAGGTTAAAGGCTTCTTTGTCGGTTATCACTGTGCAGTGTCAATGAGTAACAGGACGACACATTTGGTAACATTTCCCCATGACCCCCCCACCCCCAATCTTCTTTCTGTTTCAGTCGTCTGTTAAATTACACAATGTGTTTAAATGTTTCCTGACATGAAACTAGGCCATCTGCTCTTTAGGGAATTACCCACCTCCCTGAGACGTAGCAAACTTTGTGTTTTATAGGAAAAACACTGCCTGTTTTCAGTGAATGAGGCCTGAAAACAAATGAGCATGTGGGAAGTGAGCCATTAGTTGGTTTTAGTTCATTTCAAATACAATACTGTGAAACAAATTATCTTTAATGTTGTGCTTCTTGTGACTCTTCACTTGTCTCTATTTCACTCAGTTTCAGCTACAAGCACGAAATTCTGTAGAGCCAGCAGTGGACTGGCACATTTTCATATCAGTACACAAGTGCACAAGTTTATCTGCCCATCAGTCGACCATCTAACCTTTTACACAAAGGATCCTGACTCTCCTTCTTACTATTCACACCCCCTCACAATCCCAGAGGGGCCATATGGATTCCTCTTCTCTCTCTCTGAACAAGTCTGACAAGTTTCTCCTTCAAATAAGCATCAGCTTAAGTATGTTTCCTGTTAACTGATCTTTCTGGCATCCTGGTGCTTTGTGCTCAAACAGGCACTCAGAGAGGCAGAGATTTAACACGGGGGAGAGAAAGAGGCTTGTTATTTTGGCATGATTTGGTTTGTTTAATGAAACAAGCTTAATAAGGAGCAGGCTTACTGAAGACGGGGGTCATGCCTCAACAGAGGAGGCCATGTTTACACCAAATAGAAAGGCTTGGTCAAAGCCTGTTGACAGGTTTCCCACTGATAAGGATCAGTTGTGTTGAGCTGTTTGGGGTTTTTATGGTTCTCCAGATTGGCTGAAAAATGTCATCTTGGGATTTCCTTTTTCATGAGTCACACCCCAAGATACTTGTTCCTTTTTTATCTGAAAATCGTGACTACTTTTTTCTTTCCTTTTAATTCTCACTTTTGTTATCTCACTTGGCATCAGTATGTAGCAAGAACTGCGCCGGATTTTAATCTCCCTGGTGCAAAAAAAAAAAAAAAACTACCACGCACGCACGTGTTCAAGCACTCTTTTTGCTCAGAAATATTACATATCGAGAGTAGGTTCATTTAAAAAATCAGGCAGATCTGCAGTCAGTAGCCAGCAGGCGATGGCACCTCGCTTTCATTGAGTGGCAATTACCTGGCGGACTGAGTGTTCGCTCAAGGTTTTTGCTGGGTGTTGGTGATCAGGAATCTGAGAGCTGAGCTTCACAGGGGGAATGTGCAGGGCGTTGTCTTAGAGGGAACACCGGAGAGAGAGAAGAGAAACAGGAACGTGTCAAAACAGGCTCAGCCAGGTCTGCTGGCAAACCTACACAACAGAGTATATATCACCTCTCTCTCTCTCTCCCCTTAAACCTTGTTCTCACAAATGCACTCTTACTCACTTTCCTCCACCTTTTGTTCAGCTGTGTTTTAATTAAAAAATGATGGATTCTCCGAGGTTTGCACCTCGAGGCAGAATTTGGTTCAATTTTTCACATTTGAAACCATTTTCTAACCTAGTATTGCCTTTTTTTCCCCTCTGACTTTTAAGGAAACAGCTGTCATTTGCAACCTTCAAACGGAAATGTATAACGTGTGGAGGAGTAACTAGATCAAACTGATGGCTCAAAAGGCAATTTTACAGGATGGGAAAGCAGAAAAAATCCCCCCCCTTCTCTGACCTTACATTTCCTTGTGTTATATTGGATTTTTTAAAATCTTAACCAGGTAAAACATGTTCAAAACTTAATGTATAAAAGAGCCACTTCAGGATGTGAATACACAATGCTCGAAACTCAATTTTTTGGTTTAAGTTAAGTAAGTAAAGTTTGACCAAGATAATGTTTGGCACCTTTGCTTGATAAATCTGGTATTTCCCACTTTGTTGACAGTTTTTGTTTTTTTTTCTAAATTCCTGGTGATAAACTTGGAATTTTGTTGACTTCACGAGTAAACCAGGTCTCTCTGAATACATCATTAGTTTTTTTTCTCTGTTAGGGAGGAGGATCAAGGTCAACGGGCCCTTTTCTGTGTGTTTCAGAGGATCCAGGCCGTAAACTGGGATGTGGCAAACACCTGTTTCTCTCCCTCTCCTACATACCATCTTCCCTTTTCTCTCCCTGTGCCTTTCATCCTGTCCATGCTGCATTCAGATTCTTTATATAAGTTTGACTGATTGGGTCGAAAATGAAAGCCATGCGTGTTTGAAATGTCCCTGTCTGTATCTGCAGAGGTGGGAAGGAACATTCCAGCTTTACCTGCCAGCGAGCGATCAGTACAGTGTGCAGGTTGAGCTCGGTGTCTGCGGAGGCGTTGCTCTGGCCTGTTAAGACACGACCCCCAGCATAGCTCGCACTGGAATGAAGGCGTACGATACCTTCAGACACTGACGTGGGCTCAGTTTGGGTTTTTATTTTCCTTTGGGAAAGGTTAAAACCTGGGAAGTAAAGGCTGATCCAGGTTCGGCTGCAGCTAATGAGCGTCAGTTTACTCAGTGACTTTGCCTGGGTGGAGTCTCTTGTGTTACTGATCGTGAACCTTAGTTACGGTCTCCAGTCACAGAATAACAATCCATGTAACTGTGAGGTCATAAAGTTTCCTCTCAGGCTACAACTAACAATTATCTGCGTTATCATCAGTTTTCACAACAGTTTGTTTTTAGATTAATTGTCTAGACGATCTCTAAATTACTTTTTTTATCTGAGCAACAGTTAGAAAATTGAAATTATAAATTGATCCGTTGTTAAGTCAGCTTTAATTTTGTGGTGGTTGTCTGTCAATCAAAGTACTATGTTTTCTATCGGTGTGTAGTCGAGACATTTTTCACTGAATTGTAATAGACTACACAGCAGAGCAGAAAACACCAACCACTGAAGAAGAAACTGTGTTTTTAATGATATTAAAACTCCACTCTGTTTATTCAGAAGCCTCATTGACAACTTAACAAACGGCTGCTCAATGGAGCTTTTATTTCCAAAGCTTGTGGCCACTTAACAGTGTGCATAATGGATGTGAGTCTCCTGGTTTAACTGCATTGCTGATAAAAGCACTGAGACTGTTCAGCCAGGTGGACTGAAACATGATGCAGCGGAATTAGTAAAGATGATGTTGTGGTAAATAAGAGGGCAGTTCAGTTTTAATCTCCTGTCACGGTTCATTTGAAGAACAATGGTTACAGTAAATCACACCGTCAAAACAAAAGCACTGTATTTGGTTTTATACTAGTTTTATACTATTATTATTTTATTTGGTTTTATACTACTAACTACTACTCTCAAATGTGAATATTTGCTGGTTTCTTTAGTCTGTTATGATAGTTAACTCAACTGTCTTTAGGTTTTAAACTGTTCCTCAAACAAAACAAGCTACTGGAAGATGCCATCTTGGGCTCTGGGAATTTTTGATTGATATTTTACACCATTTCTGACATTTTAGAGAACAAAAAATTAACAGTCAATTGAGAAAAAAAGCAACAGATTGATTGATAAGAGTACCCGTTAGTTTAAACCCTAGTTTGGTGTTATCCTGACTTGATCTTCAATCTTACTTAACATTACTAATGGAAACTGTCCTTTACCATCCACAAACCAAAGAGATTCATTTGGTAGCTGCTCTGTGCAGCAAACATTTCCACATTTAGGTCTGGGTGCCAGTGTCTGTGAGAAACATGCCCACTAATTTGTCTGTTTATTTTAGTGAAAACTTATGTTCCCACTGTTTTAAACAGGCATTTGGCAACGCTAGGACCTCAGAGAATAACAACTCCAGTCGCTTTGGAAAGTTCATTCAGCTCAACTATCTGGAGAGCGGTGTCATCAGAGGGTAAGGCACCCTGTTTGGTTTGTCTCGCTAACCCTCAGTTTATCTTGGTGGATATTTATTTCATTTAACAGTTCATTTTTCCTCCAATGTCAGAATTGGACAATGTTGGCAACCACACCAAAGTTTCTCAGGTTTTGTTGACATTCTGCTCTCGTGTGTTTCTCGCAGGGCGGTTATTGAGAAGTACCTACTGGAAAAGTGCCGCCTGGTGTCCAGAGATAAGAGTGAGAGGTATAATGAAGTCCAATGGCATTTTAAATCCTCAAAGAAAGAAGACTCCTCCACATTTAATTTGTCTACTTATACACTGAAAATCTGCAAATGAGTCTGTGCTGATGTTGAAATGAAACTCTAGTGAACGTATACTGACTGTATTTTGCTCTGTGACCTCTGACCCGCAGGAACTACCACGTGTTCTACTATCTGCTAATGGGCGCGTCCAAAGACGAGCAAGAGGAGTTTCATTTATTAAAGCCAAAAGATTATCTCTACCTCAAGCAGGTACCTTTGAACTGTGCACTTTACATTAGCAGAAATGGAGAACGAGGAGGAAGAACATAAGACATGATTGATTGAGGTTATCAAATGGGGAAAACCTGAGGTCTTTATGATTTTAAATAGAAACTCGAAACTTCCCAATAGTAAATTGTTCTGTGCCAAAGATGTGTAGTAAACAGACATAAAACTGTAATAATGCACTAGCTTACAGTGCATCTGCTGTCCCTCACAATCATTTTATTTTATTGTTCACACACTGATACCTTTTCCCTGTCTGATCCTGTTTATTTTTCTCTTTGGGTTGAACCCTGGAGTGGACAAAAATAAGCAAACTGGTTCATTTTGTGCAACACAGAACGACTACTAGTTTCCTCCATTGTTTTAGCACCTGTTGTCCCTTTTTATTGCTTTTAGCAACTCTTGGTTTATGAGTTATGACGGCATTACAGATTCTCTCAACTGATTCTCGTAACTTATGTGTCTTTGTCATTGCCTTGCTCAAACGTAGGAAATAAATTGATGCCTTTTTGCTCAGTCAGGTGCAACATAATTTACTGAGCTCAAAGAGTGAAACTTACATGTTTTTACATCCCTGGTTATGCAGAAATGATTATCATGAAACATTATGAAGTCAAAACTGTCCTATAAAGGAGTTAGCCACCTTAAGCTTTTTAGACTCAATTACAGGTCTGGACACAGCCTGGAAAATCTAATCATGTCAAGTTAATTTATTTGTAGAGCGCACTTACAAATAAGAAATGGTGACCAAAGTTTTCTACATGGTGAATTACACAAAGACATTTTAGATTGAAAGTGTTTTCTCTATCCATGCACACACCTCTGTGGCTATGATTAATATTTACCCCCTCCTCTCTCTTCATTTCTTGCCTGATTGCTTTGCAGGAAGACCTCCATTTAGACGATGAGGAGAAACTTAGCCAGGAGTACAAGAGGCTCCATCAAGCTATGGAGATGGTTGGCTTCCTCGCCTCTACCAAGAAACAGTATGTATGAACAGCTAAAAGGAGTGAAACTAACCAGTGTACTATACTGACCTTTTAAGAAAAGTCAACAAAAGAGTCAATGAACCAGTAACAATTTGCAAATGTCCAGTGTATAAATCCAAAAATGTTTGTAAATAGTATTTTTCTCTGTTAGACATGGGATTTGTCATCAAGGACAAAAATGCCAGAGGGTTTAAACTGTCTCAGGAATGTATATCATTACAGTAAAGCACTTGGTCTTCTGAGAGGGTGGAGGAAGGTAGGAATTACAGAAATATTTGCTGTGCATGGCCCTGCAACATTTCACTGTTTCCAGACAGTGTTTCTAGTGTTGACAGCGTGACACTGCTCATCTCTCAGTCAGCTGTGTCAATATAAAAACTATCTCGGTAGGCGAAGTTGTTTATAATTTAACTGAATGCTGTCGAAGAGTTTCTGCTTTCTACACCAGTGTCAGTAACAGGTCAGAGCTTGTTAAGTCGAGCAGGGGAAAAATGCACATGTCGTCAAGCGCTGACACCCTGGGGACGCAGCGTACACATTAAAGAGCCAGCAGCCTAGTTTGTAACCTATTCAGGTTGGTTCCTGATGTATAACCACACTAAAGACACAGTAAAAGTGAATAAATCTAAAGAGCGAGGTACAGCTGGGAATGTAACAGAAGTGAAATGAAGGGCTGTGCCTTCCTTAGCAAACACACGTGGAGCAGCCACAGACACTGAGAGGAACATTGGTTGTGTGCAAAGTAAAATGCATTAAAATAAATATGAATAGATGGTTGAGGTGTTATTTTTCTTCATGTTTACAGCATGTCGAAAAAAGTCAGTTAATCTTGACCTGCATGTTCATGTTGTTTTAGATTTAACGTGCAGATAATATCAACTCTATATCAAGTACTGTTTCTTCAGTACTAGATGTGCGTGCTGGAAGGCAACACTGATATGCTGCATCAACACTGCAACATTTCACCTACCAGATACCGTTGTTAGATGGCATTAGTTTCTCCTCAGCTCTGGGTTGTTACTGACATACTGACTGAAGCAAGGAAAATGTGCAGCAAGATTCTTTGTTGAAATGGACATTGTGACTAAAAACTCCAGCATCAGGGGGTCATAGTCTCCTGTCTCTCCCTCAGTGGGGAAAAAAAAGTAAAATATCAACATTTCATTAGAAACGTAGCTTTGAAGTTCGTTTTTCACATCAGCTGTTATTTTATTATCGAGAACCTCCAACTGTGGTTGCCAGGTGTGTCAATTCCACCTAAAAAAACACTCATTGCATCTGCTTTTGTGTGTGTGTGTGTGTGTGTGTGTGTAAAGCGCACGTGTATTTCCACTATGCAGCATATTTTCCATCCTCTCTGCCATCCTGCACCTTGGCAATGTGACGTTCACGCTGACAGAGGACACTGAAGTCCTGGAGGTCGGACCTGCTGAAGTTTTGTCCACAGTGTCTGACCTGCTCAGGGTACGTTCTTAAAGTCAAACAATTGAGCCATGTATGCCAAGTGATGATACACTGATACGCCGCTAAATCGTCATCTGGATTTATCATCTAAAGTCTGTAGTTTATGTCTAAGGTTGTATTAGTAACCCTGTACTTTGCATGAATAATTTCTCTAAGTGATCAGAGCACCTCCTAAAGATGATATGCACCATCGCTACGCCTCGAATAGCTCTCTTTATTGCTTTAGGGCAAACTTGTTTCAACCTGATCTTTTTGTCAAATACAATAGTTGATTTAGTGATTTTTATAGTGGATTAATGTGTCACAGTGTTGTCAAACCTTTCATACTGTTTGTGTATTTTATTTATTTTTATTTTTTATTTTTTATTTTTTTAGGTTCAAAAGGAGCGACTTGTGAAAACCTTGACCCAGAGGAGGGTTATGACCGCTAACGCCACTTTAGTTTCACAGTACACGCTCCAAGAGGTATACAGTTTAAATTTAGTATCAGTCCTCCTTAAGTTTAGTTATTAAATTATTAAATATAATAACTATGTCAAATCATCGTATTGGATTTTTCATAATTTGTGTGCATAAGGCTCAGTTATACAAGAGAAATGTTACCATCTTTTTATCTTCTTTTGAGTTAAGGTTGTAATTTGGTTTGCTTTTAGGCCTACGTGATGCGCGACTCCATGGCCATGTCTTTATACAGTGCTCTGTTTGACTGGATGATCCTTCATATCAACCATGCGATGCTCAACAGACGAGACATGAAGGAGTCTGTTTCTGTAAGTCACATAATGCAATTTAGGGCTGCACTATAAATTTAAAAAAAAAAAAAAAAAAAAAAAAAAGTTGCAGTCTGCCTACATTTTTAGTCTGCTAAGAGGGAAAATGTTTTCAATTATCCTCAACAAAAGAATAAATGAGAGTTAATGTGCGGTTTATAATTATATTAAAATGTAATACATTTTCATTAGTTGCATGTAATTATCCATTTTATGTACATTTTAAGGGAATTTTAAAACATCTGTGCAGATATGTATCTGATGAGCTGATGCATGTTGGTTATAAAAGATCCTGTTTGCTGTTTTGTTTAAGTGTCTGTCCATCGGCATCCTGGATATGTTTGGGTTTGAGAACCTCCAGAGCAACAGCTTTGAGCAGCTGTGCATCAACTACACCAATGAGAAACTGCAGCATTACATCAACCAGCACATCTTCAAGCTTGAGCAAGTAGGTGTTTTTCATTCAGATATTTGGAGACGGTTAGTATTCATTCTTTATTTGGACTCGACATGACCGGCTCTTTACGGACAGATTTACTGTTCTGCACCATAAGGGCAGTTCTAGCAGTTGTTAAAGGGTTTCTTGGTACTTTCATTTGTTTTTATTTTCCATTATTTGGATTACGTTTGGCATTAAGAAGTCTAAAACTTCATCAGGTCCACAGAGACTAATTAATGTCACCTGAGTAACCTGATTATGTAACTGAGATTAAAATATTAATTAATTTCAGAAAGATTATGTGTTAGAGGGCATCACCTGGAAACACATCAACTACACTGACAACAGTGGCTGCATTCAGCTGATCAGCAACAAGTCAACTGGACTCTTTGACCTGCTGGATGAGGAGAGCAAGTATGTGAACTTGTAACATTATCCCCTCCTTTCTCTTACTCCACATATTATGGTAATATGGAAATCCAGGCATGCAAAAGACATTAAAATATAATGTAGTGACATCCTGGTCAGCCAGAATATACTTACCCGTAACCTTTATAAAAAGGTCTTATCAGAAGGATTTCATCTTCTACATTAAAGCGACTATTTTTTTTTTACTATTGCTCAAAGTAAACAAAGAGTCTGTCCTGGGTTTCCTCAACACCTAGTGACACTGAAGTATACCTGCGGCTTATTAATCAAAAGTGCATGCATGGTCATTTCAAATTAACATAAAACAGTTAAATCTAAAAAATAATACTTTCCTAAACGTTTTTCAGTTACTTAGTCCATCATTCACCTGATGCAATCATTTCTGTCGCCGTCAACCTTCTGTTTCTGTTTTGTCACTCCTGTTTTCTATCAAGATACCATATACTGATATTGATGTTCTGTCCTTCTCTGTATCTTCAGCCTCCCTCAGGCCACAGATGAAACCCTGTTGGACAAGTTGAAGCAGCGGAATCAGAACAATCCATTCTTTGTCCCCTCTTCAAACATAAAGCTGACTTTTGTCATTCAGCACTTTGCTGGGAGGGTTCAATATCACCTCAAGGTGGAGTATAGTTTCTACACTGCTTAAATCCTTACACTACAAAGTAAAGTCTGCATTTAAAATTCAGTAACTATCCTCCATCACTCACCGTGACCACTGTAACATAGTTCTGGTCTGCAGTAGCCTTGTTAGATAAACCACCGTGAGAAAAACCTGGAAAATATTTGACCTAAGTGAATGATTAATGTTGCTCCCTCCCCCGAGAGGTCTGTTGTTGCACTGTGGCGTTCAAAGCTGTGAATAAATTAAATGAATGTAGAGCTGACCACAGCAAGTGTAAAAGTACGCAGCATGTTCATCACCATTCCTTTTGGTCTTAAGGACTTCCGGCAGAAAAACACAGAGCACATGCGTCCTGAAGTCGTATCACTTCTCCGGAGCAGCGAGCAGTCGTTTGTGCATCACTTGGTTGCATCCAGTCCAGAAGCGTTGTTCAGATGGGGAATCCTCCGAGCCACCATTCGCATCCTCTCAATATTCAAGAACATGGGGCGCCAGCGGGCAGAATTGAGTAGGATGCTTCAGTTGCTAATCATCAATTTAAAATAAGTCACCCTGTAAATAAAAGACTGTGGATTTGTCTTTATGGAACCAAGAATCAAGAATTATGTTTGTTTAATTGACCACCCATCTCATCAACATGTTGTCTCTTTTTGTTCTTTGAGAAATGTTCTGATAATTATGTCCAACTCACTTTGTTGTTGTCACCACAGTAGCTGCCAGGAAAAAGTCCCGCATATCCCTTAAAGATATGAAACGGCTCAGCAGCACTGCAGACAGACTGTCAAGGTAAGTTTACAACACTTATGCATTTATAGTGGATTCTTCTGACATGTCTCTCTTCAACTTAATTTTCTTTTCTTTCTTATTTTTTCATTCATTGTCTCACTTATATATTGTTAGTTAGTTATCTTTATTTCTAAAAGAAATTCTCTTTGGTACAAGACATTTGAGAACAAATGACATAAATATAAAATTTTAAACATAAAAACATGATAGAGTACCACAGAACACAAAAACTGTTAGGGCTGCCACTGATAATTATTTTTTGATCAATCTGTTGATCATTTAATTAATTCAGTTAATCCTCCTAAGTTAGTAAAGTCTCACACTGAAGCTGTGTTGGCGTTCACTCCAGTTTTAAGGCGCATAATATCAGAAACCAATCTTCCCCAGTTTAGAGTTGGCATGAGGAACTAAAGTCAACCTATCTTGTAATCTGGTGTTGTGGCTATTGTGGTCTGAGTCAATCAGTGGCGAGTGTGATTGCTGGCTTGTTTAATGAATAAGTCTGAGTTTATCACACAGCAGCGGTCTTTCCCAGCATGCAGTTGGAGGAAGTTGGTTTCAGTCCATTGCATGAAATATTTCCTGAACGCAGAAAATATTCCTAATGTGCACATCAAAAGCAAAGTTATGTAGAGGGAACAAAGTACGTGCCTCACCACGAGTGAATGTATGTAAACGTGCCTGTTAAAAGGCAAATACAATTTAAAAAGTGAAAGAAAAACATGCTTTCTGTTAATAAAGTTAAAGTATCTCTCTGACATTTACAGAAACAGTCTGACTCTGGATTTCTCCTTTGATCGCTCTGATGAAATGCCTCTTGATGTATTTGAAGACATCTTTGCCGACTTTGAAAAGAGAAAGTAAGTGAACCATAAGGCTTTAGTTTAAACACACTGATTTTGAAATGTTATGGCTCACCTTCTCACACTATTTTTCAACAGCTGTATGTTGAATAGAGCTTCATTTCGTCTGTGTTTTCTGCAGGAAACCTAGAAGTGGGCGACAGAAGCAGCTCATTCCAAAGGTAATGCTTTCTGAGTCTTCAGCACTTAACTTCATAAAATAAAATGAGCATTTCATTCAGCTCATCTGTCCATAATCAATTCAACCATGTGTCCTTCCAAAGTCCTTTTTGTTTTCTTAGTTGGGAAGCTCACTTCATAATATTTTATTAAACAGAACCTCATGGATTTGCACTCACTCCAACATATTGTCAGTGTCACTGCTCACGACCGAACCAGCAAATTCATCTTCCACCCTCATCGCAAGACAAAGCCTCCTACAGTCAGCACTCAATTTCAGGTTTGTCCTCCCTGTCTAAGTCCAACTTAAATCAAGCCTTTAAAACCAGTTGTCTCAGTGACTGATGAAGAAATAGTTTGGAATATTTTAAGCCTGTCTTCCTCTTCATACTCACTGCTCATGAAGAAGATAAGTAGTATTCAGACCCATGTATCTTTGATAGAT
This sequence comes from Scortum barcoo, assembly GCA_023238725.1. NCBI lineage: Eukaryota > Metazoa > Chordata > Actinopteri > Centrarchiformes > Terapontidae > Scortum > Scortum barcoo. Next base: position 10,729,593 of record CM041533.1, read on the forward strand.
TTGGTTAAGAAATATACAGTTATTTAACCATGAATAAAATTAAATCATATCTAAGCTATAGCTGGAGTTGCAGCTATCTATCTTTCAGCTAAATGACTGTGTAAGTGTTCTGGCCAAGCAGAGGCCTACAGAGAATAAAAAGAATAGCCTTTTATAGAAATAAATAGTGGTTTTAATGCACTGTAAACATCAATCACCACTGACTGCACGTATCTCACAGGCCTCACTCAGGAAGCTGATGGCGACGATTGAAAAAGCTGAGCCATTCTTTATTTTCTGTGTTCGCTCTAACGCTGAAAAGGTAACGTCATATGTGAACCCGTAACATCATCCTGGTTAATTTAGTCCTTCACGTTGGGCTGCATGAAACAGTTCATCACTTGCAGAAATGTTTTGTTTTTACAGAAGGAGCTGCACTTTGATGATGAACTTGTGCTACAGCAAATTAAGTACACAGGCTTACTGCAGATGGTTCACATCCAGAAGTCTGGCTACAGTGCCAAATACACTTTTGAGGTGGGCAATTGATGAAGCAAAACACTTTTCTCTCTCTAGTCAATCTCTAGTTATATGAATGTATTTTATTAAAAGCTCTGGTGCCACAAAGCAAAACTCTAAACACACATTCAGTGTAGAGTCTGCTTGAAAAACAGTCTTTCCAATAGCTTCACTAGACCCATTCTACCAAAGTCAAAAGGAGAGATACAAAAGAAAGTTTCTAGCAAGCGTATCAAGAAAAAGATTCTTCAAGGTCCTCTAATCTATACAGCAAGACAGTATAAACCTTCTCTGACGTCAAAGGTCATAGAGGTTGCAATGACTCTTCTGAGTTATTCAACAGATGTTAACAGTGATTCAGGAGGTTACAATTACATTTCAGTGCTTTTTTTTTACCACAGCAGTCTTTTTAAAGTGACGTTGGTCATCATATATATAGGAATAAACCACTTTACTGTACATTTATACTCACTTCTATACACATCAATACAAAGAAAGTTAATTTACATTTATGTTACTGTTTCTGATTCTTGCCCTGTTTTGCTCCAAATAACAGGAATTTGTCAAGAACTTTAGAATGTTGCTTCCTAAAGGAGCAACGGCAAAACCTGAGCACATAACTGCACTGTTGGAGAGGATGCAGCTGGATAAGACTTCCTATCAAATAGGAAAAACCCAGGTAAATATTCTTTGTCATAGCTGTAATTTATTCTGATATTAACCCATCCTGCATATCACACTGTCTAGAGGATAAAAGCAACGTTGCCATGGTTGTAACCCCAGGATGACTTTGTGTAACAATGTTTCTGTAATTTGTTTTTAATTTAAAACATCAACATATGATATGACATGAATTTTGTGAACATCAAAATGTCTCTTAAAATAAACAGCTCTTGGGAGAACACTGAATCAGAGACCACTGTCACTTACTAAAAACACATTGTGGATTTCATGCTTTACATAAAGCCATAAAATAACATAAACATTGTAATAGTTAAGCTGTAATACATGTACTCAAATGTACTACAGATGCACAGTACAAATGTTCCCAGTGGTTTAATCTGCATTTCTCTTTCATCTACTCAGGTTTTCCTCAAGGAGAAAGAGAGGCAACTGCTCCACGACACTCTTAACAAAGAGGTGATGCGTCACATCATCATCCTGCAGCGCTTGTTCCGGAGCTATCTGATGAAGTTGCACTTCCTGCAAAAGAGAGATGCCACTGTGATTATTCAGGTATCATGTCATAAAAAAAAAATTAATTTAATACTGTAGAAGAAAAGACCCAGCATAAGTCAATAAAAAATCAGAAAACAAATAAAGAACATGACAGCAGATTAAAGTTGACAGGATTTGTAATGTTTTTCAGAGGAACTGGCGTGAATTTTATGAGAAGCAAAACCGAGCTGCTACAGTGATCCAGTCAGCATGGAGGAGCTTCCTAAAGAAGCACCAACATGAGAAGGAGGGTGATGAGATGGCGTCCAACACCCGGCGTGGACGGGACAGGTATACATACATTAAATGAGTAGAATTTAACTTGTTTTCAAAGGATGTGAAAAGGCAACTGCATAAATATTATTCAGTTTGACTGAAAGTATATTCAATAACCACAAGCCATAGAAAAAATAAACATGTTGAGTTGTTGCATCATTAATGTCCAGCCTGCATGAAGGGCTTTTACCCAAATCTGCACATTATACTGATTGCATAGATTTAAAGTCACTCTTCACATTATATTCAACACTCTGAGTAGCACATTTTGCATATACCGTGTATATTTGGCATTGAATGTTGTTTTCAAAGGCATGTGCAACAGGTAGAACATTGTTCAAAGACAATGCTATGAGCCAATAAATGTTTTTAAACCAACACAAGGTGTTAAAAAAACTTAAATTTGGTTATAAACGAATTGTGACAAAGATATGCTCTCTGCAGGACATTTACTGTTAAAAATAATACGTGCCAGTGCTCTCTGGTGGCCAAATATGAGATAGCATAATATTTCCTGTTACTTGCAAGCCACCATACATGCTTAACCTACTGTGATATCTGTGATATGCTATAATGAGTTATTTTTGACCCAAGTTATCCAGTAGTTTTAACTAGACAGTTATCTTAATCTTGTTGAGTTTACTGTATGTGTATCAGGTAAAATTAGGATCAAAACAGAAATCACAATTTGTATTATGGATTCAGTTGCTGGGATGTCAGTCTGATTTAGTGATTCTTTCATAACAGCTTGGCAAAAAAAGAGTTGAAGAGGCAGCAGAAAAAGGAGGTCAGCCCAAACAGGACCCAGCAGGCTGACCCAGTCAATGGCGGGTCTGCAGACAAGGCCAGGAGCAGGGGCGGCAGAGGTTCGCCTCCCCCTCTAAACAGACCCCTCTCCTTCCCACTGGACCCTAAAGGTTGCAGTGATGATCGCTCCCCCAGCCCCTCAAAGAGCAGCTCACTTCAGCGCTACAAAGATGTGGGGGGCATCAAGGAGAAGGCCGAGAGATGGAGGGAAAGACAGAGCGATGATTCAAGTCCAGAGATACGGCGTCGGCAAGACAGAAGGAGAGATGAATATCAGTAAGTTTCTCCACAAAGTCTATCTAATGTTTACAAGGCAATCTCTCAGAATATACAGTTTATCACTGCTGTTATCAATAATTGCAAAGTGTTTTATTTTCCCACAATAGTCCACAGCTCTTCTCTTGTTTCCTTTTGCATCACAGCCTCAAAGAGAAGTCCATGTCTGCTGAAGAACTGTCCAAGATGAGTTCATCAGGCTCTGATAGCTCACCCTCTACCATTGAGGTAACCTTTGTTGATCTGTTATTACAATCCAAACACAGTTTGCATCCACAGCTAGAACATTTATTCTGTTCTTGTTTTGCTTCTGATATAGCTGTTGTTTGTGGTCTTGTACAACAATAGATGTTATCACTGATTTGTCAAAGTACTGTAGTTATGTGTGCTATAAGCTGACAAATGACACAAGACCCAAAGAAGGCCTCCCTCATCACTCCCCTGGCCCAATCAGGTAAGGGAGCATCTCCACAAGCTGCCCAAACGCAAGCGGCGCTTAGCCCACGCCCGCAGTGGTTTGATGATTAACTTTGGCGGCTCCAAGGAGAGCGAGTACTGGAGCTTTCCGCTGCCTCCCATGAGCCCAAGTATACCCATCCTGAAGAGCTCAGCCAGTAGCATCGATGTCCGGGGCATCGAATCCCAGGACAAGGTACTGGCCGAAGAGAGCACAAGTCTCCTCTGCATGCAGGTCTTGCATGTGTATGTCCTGAATTTATTTTTGGTTGCATTGCTCTGGGGCTTCTTATTTCTGCCCTGCACCCCAGGACAATAAAAAATGAGCTGTTGCTTCCAAACACCAAAAAGGAAATATCAAAACCTATTTCCAAAGCTCATTTCTGAACTTTTTTGTCTCTTCACCCAAATGAGCCATAGGTGAGCAGGTACAGTTCAGAGTACAGAATGTGGTGAACATGTTTTTTTTTTTTTTTTCGTCACAGAGATTGGATTGTGACTTCATTTATTTTACGTTTTTGCTTTATTTCTATTCGTTTTGATTATATATGAAGTCCCTACTAAATAAGGTTATAGGTTTATAAAATGATTCACCTGATTTGAGGAAATGATCATATATAATACAACATTTTGATTTATTAACTCATGAACATGCCTTAATCATATTTACTTTTTTTTACAATATATGTCGACTTCAATTTAACTTGAACTACATGACATCATACATGTGAAACAAATTATTAAATGTTATTCAGGTAATGTCAAAAATAATTACTCTTTAAATAACATAAACTTCACTGAACAATTGATTGTTATTCACAAAGTTATAATCAAAAGTGACAAAATATCAAACAACTGGTGTACAGAGCCAATCACATCTAATAACAATATATATAAATAGTAAATGAATAAGATTTGAAATCGGTAGATTTGTCAATTAAGTTTCACTCACGTGTGAATGACCAATGTTCGTAACACACTGACACAGTGTTATTAACTAACTTAGTTAGTTAACTAACTTTGCTTATGCTAATTAAAACAAAAAAGACAACAAAAGAGTTCATTTGGTGGCAGGTAAAACTGTAGCTTTGCTTGATGAGCAAAAATGGTGAAGGACTACAACTTATTTCATTGTGTTTATGTGGTCTGGTTTGGTGGAGGGGGAGCTGTGGTGCAGCCGCTGCAGGGGACATGGTGGGGAAAGAAGACTAACTGTGGTCTTTGACTTAATATTTGCAGGTTTTATATTTTGACTTGGAGCACATTCAATATTTTTGATACTGTTGCAGATACCAGCAGAACCCGATGGGACAAGGTACAGTCTCCCACCCAGGACCACCAGTGAGGACTCAGGACAACAAGGATCTAACCAATCGCAACCTATCACACCTGAGAGGTAAAAACTCAGTTCAAAGGAAATACTTCCTAACAATACTTCATGTATTTGACATGTTGCTTCATGTTTCTTTTCTTCTCCACAGGATTTGGTTTCTCAGTAAATTCCTGAAAAAGCGGGCACCTAAGTATTCCTCAGGAAATGAGTCTCCATCAGATAAAGTTGGTGAGCAAAAGTTTTCAAAGACTGAATCCCCACAGCAGCAGCCTTAATGTATTTATATTTACAATGCAGACCATTTAAATGTACACATACAGTGCACTTTGACAGTCGCAAGTGCTGTAGAAAAACAAAATGAGAATTCTTAATATTCTTCGCAGCTCAGCAACAGATGTAAAATTGTTCCCATATCTTCATTCATTTTAATGAAAGTATCCTATGCATCTCCAGCAAATATATCAGATGTGGTGTTCAAACTCCCTGCAGTCACATTGCCCAGCTACACTCCGCATCCCTACCACATGCCAAACCAGAACAGCGATCGGGTCAGCCGAAACCCGACCATTCGAATCAGCCGTGCCACGCGGGTGACACAGTGGAATGTGTCTCTGGACCGCGAGATCACCGACCCCAAGGAGCTGCAAAACCTGGACGAGTTCCTTGGCAATCAGGTGAGATCGTCACCTGAGGAGGAGAACTTGAATCAAACTTAGCAAACTTAAAATTAAAAAAGTAATTCTTTGGAGTTTTGATTGTTTTGTTGTATTATTTGACATTTTACAGCTCCATTTATATAGTTTTTTGTATTCATCTATACCATAAAAAAATATATAATATTTTATAACGTCTTATCTATGTATTAAAGTTATGAGTTTCATGTTGAAATAGTGGTTTGTTTTGTCATAGATAAAAATAGTTGTATAACTGTTGTCCAATTTCCAGTGGATTTTCATTATCAGCATTTAAACAAACTCAAGAAAGCTGTACAGGATGACACAGACAAATCACTAGATTTTTTTTTTTCCTGGGCTTCCTGGGTAACCGAAAGATTAAGGCACATACCAAATAAGTGTTTCGTGTTCAGTTCGAGCGGAAGACATGTGTTGCATGTCATACCCTTCGCTCTCCCTGTCCAATAAAGTTGTGTTGTGTTGTAAAGTTGTGTCTTTCCAATAAAGTAATGTTCAGAGTTTCCTTGTCTTTGTCCTCAGGTAAACGAGCTGTGCACTAGAATAAAGGAGCTGTCACCAGCAGAGAACATCTTCCTCACAGCCACCAGGCAGTTTAGAGAGACCATCAAAGGCATGTACTCTCTCCAGGTCAGTTCAGCTGCTTCGTCTGTACAATATAAAGTTTCATCTATAGGTTTTTATACATGTACAAGTTTATTTTACCATTGAAGTCATTTATTAGAAGCCTGCTACTAAATCATTGACATGTCAAATTTATGGACTTGAAGGTGGAACGTGGTCACTAATTGTACTTTTCATGTACATTTTGTGACCGTCAGAAACCTCAGATCGGCTACAAAGATTTGATGAAGGGCTACCACAACAAAGTGACCACATTAGCAGGCCCCACACAGGAGTCAGAGGTCTCGCTGGTGGTCAACTTGTTCCAGTCTATGCTGGATGGCTTCATTAGGGGAGAGAGAAAACGAGTGGAGTCTGAACCAGCCAAGGTAAGTTTGACAAATACAGTCTCTGAACTCCTTGGTGAGTATAAACTAGTGAGTCGTGTATCTCACTTCTGGCTTCTCTCAGGCAACTAAGACAACAAAGAAGAGGAGGAAAAACGACAAATGTGTAAGTTGAATATCTTAAAACCCATATTGTGAAGTTTCTGCATTATATATTGAGATTAATCATCCCGCTGCATTGCCTGTGCAACCTCTCTCTAAAGCCAAATAGTCCTCTGGATCACCTGTTCAGCACGTACCAGGTGAACATTATGCAGTCATGTGACTTGTGTGGATCCTACATCTGGGGGATGGAGAAAGCCTACATGTGCAGCGGTGAGTTCAAAGAGCCCACAAAATATAACTGCATTTTTAACACTTTTTAATACTAGAGGAACACGATCAAATTGAACTTTTTTCCTCTGATTTTCTTTTAGCTTGCAAGTTAATATGCCACAAAAAATGCCTGTCCAAAATCATCACTGGTTGTTCAACGAGGTGTGCCAGGCAGGTGGGAACTGATTTTTAAATACTCCTCTGAATATAGTAGTATGATAATAATAATTCTAAACACATCAATTTATCAAGACTGTCCTTATGTCTCTCACTGTGCACTCCTCTTGTGGTAGGATGACAGTGTGCTGGGCTCCCATCACTTTGGGGTGCAGGTGTGTGTCCTGACCAGTAAAGCCAACCCCGTGCCCAAAGTGGTGGAGTTGTTGCTGATGCACGTGGAGCTGAACGGCCTCTACACGGAGGGCATTTACCGCAAGTCGGGCTCGGCCTGTCGAGCAAAGGAGCTCCACCACATTCTGGAGACGGGTCAGAAATTCTTTGCACACCACCTAAAACTTGAATAAAATTTATAAAATTTAGTCATAAAATTTAGTCAGCTGCAGTCTATTTGACAGGTTATAGCATGACTACAGTGTTCCTTTTGTTATTAATTGGCATCATTGGTGTAGAGCAATGACAACCACGGATGTAATTTTCTCCAGCGTTCACAGGAACTTTTTTCTTTTCAATATTTAACACGGAGACGCTTGAAATAACATGACAGGATTTTTTTCCTTCTCTTAACTTTTCTATATTCTCTCTTCTTTCTTTTATGTCTTTCTTAGTCTAATCTCCTCTGTTAATCTGTATATGTACTTATTTGTGTTTTAATAGTTCAAGTTAAAATAATCATTGTAAACTCTCTAAGTATAATGAGAAAAATCTTATATGTCATTCAGTGTAGTCCAAAGAAATTAATTCAGATTTTAATAAAATAGTTGGCCTGTCTCTTCTGTCTCTTCTGTCTTGTGGCATCAGATCCTGAGGCAGCATGTTTAGACAACTACCCCATCCACACCATCACAGGTCTGGTTAAATGTTGGCTCAGAGAGCTACCAGACCCTCTCATGACCTTTTCCCGCTACAACGACTTTCTGCGTGCCACTGGTGAGTAAATACTGATATTATTTGAATTTTTGAATGTGAACCAGAAAGGTCTGACTAGCATGTGTGCATTTTACATCCTTGTTTTGCAATTGCACAAGTACAATAAATGATAAGTGAGCTTATTCATCATGTTAGAATAAATGTATTTGATATGTTATCTTAGTTTAACACACAACACAGGAACAGGCACTGTCCAGCCATCTAGTGTGGGACACAGCTGGTCTTAGTCCACAGATTATTTTTACATTTTTCCATTTTCATTTTTATACAATTTTATCCATCGTTTCTGTGATTGAGATTTTCTGGCCATAAATTCTAAATTTTTCTGATAGAGATATTTGCTCTTGCATGTTTATTGATCTCTTTGTTTGTTTGCACACAGAGCTGCCAGAGCAGGCTGAGAGAATGAGAGCTGTGTACCAAAAGGTTGACGAACTTCCGCCTGCAAATTACAGCACATTAGAGCGGCTCATCTTTCACCTGGTCAGGTAAGAAAATCTCTATTAGTCCCTTCTACGGCTTCTACTCTCTAACTATAATGCATATGTCTTGTGTGATGCCCAAAAAAGTGCTGGATTCAAAGATTCCTCCACTTGTATCATTTTGGTTTGTGTATCTTTTTAGGGTTGCAAAGGAGGAGGAGCACAATAAGATGACACCAAGCTCTCTTGCTATTGTGTTCGCCCCATGCATCCTGCGTTCACCTGATGTCAGTGACCCCTTCCTTGGTTTGAAGGATGTGGCCAGGACTACAATGTGAGTCCCATAACTCTCAACTCTCTTTATTTTTCTTGCCTACTGAAAACAACTCTCTTCAAAATACTGCATGTGTTCTTGTTAGATACACTGGATGTGTTTATGTTGGACCCTTGTCTGCAGGTGTGTAGAGATCCTGATCTCTGAGCAGCTCAGACGTTACAATGAGAAGATGCAGAACATCCAGAAGCTGGAACAAGCACAGGCCCTGGCTGTCAATCAGCTCAAACTCAGGAGGCAAAACACGGTGAGGGAAAACTACAAGGCCAAAGGAAGAGACATAATGAAATAACACCTGGGTAGAGCAGGCTACGTCAAGTTTTTAAGTTTGGCAATCTGGTTGTTAATTAGCTACATCTGCTAGCAGCTATTGTTTAAGTTAATATAACTCTGAGGAAAGTAACATTCAGGAAATTAACATCCTCCTTTATGTTGATATTATACCACACATTTACACCTGGGAGAAGGCCACTAGAAGTCAGCAACTGTCACAGAATATTTAATAAAGAAATATTCTAAATCCCCAATTCCTTCTTTAAAAAATTATTTAATAGCTTAACTTGTAAAACATTTTAATGATTAGATTACTGTAGTTTAAAATGTTTTCATTTATCAGCTGATAATCTCCACTCTGGTCGCGGTGCAGGTTGTTGAAAAGCCTCCAGGGCTGGACGATCCAGAGGAAATCCCTTCAGACGAAACTGAGTTGAAACTCATCAATAGGATCAAGTCCATCAAGGAAGAAAAGTGAGCTGCGATTTTACAGTTGCAGTTAAATGCGCTTTCCACAGTGTGGTTAAGAGTTTAAATAATAATATCTTGTTTTGTCATTTTCAGAGCGGACTTGGCCTGCACATTACCAGACCTGGAACAGGAGAACTCTGACAATGACAACACAGACTCGTCATCATACATGAGCATAGAGAGCCTGAACTGCCTGGAAAGCCTGGACTCGGAAGGTCAGTAGGGAGGTAAGGTCCCTCACCTTCCTCAGGGTTTAAGAAGACAACTCTCTGATAAAGTTAATAGCACATGGTATATCAGATAATATGTCCTCATGACAGCTGTCTCTCTTTTAGAGAAAAAGGAGAAAAATAACTCTTAACAGAAACATCACACTTCAGGGTTCAGTATGCTTGAAATACACTGGGTTATACAATGTGTCATCGCTCAACTACATCTCAAGGCAAAATTGTCTGAATGGCCACACTCTAAGCCAGAGTTCAAACAGAAATCGGCCCTGCTTTAAAACACCTCAAGGGGCTGCGTTGGTGGGGGTGTGTTGCTTAGCTACCAGTGAGACATGAACTAAGATGTAGGAAGTCCAGTTAGGGTGACACATTAATGGATGTAAGAACTGATAAGAAACCAAAACAACTGCTCAACGGTGTAGAATACTCAGTTATCAGCTCACCATGGCAGCAACTCTTTTTTACTTTTGCTACAACAATTGTGAGAAAAATAATCCACTCATGTTACAAAGGAATCTACCAAGAATGTGAATTGTGCATTGCAGTCCGCCTACAGGTTAGCCAGGTTCAGCATTTTTGCTGGACGATTTTCCAGTTGTTGTTGTTTTTTTTGCAGATAAAAGATAAAAGAGCTGCATCTGCAAACACACACCACCATACACTTAGCCAAAAATGTCATTGAAATGTTATTTTCAAATTGTCTGTGAAACACAGCCCCTCCAGTGCATAAAATAATTTGTTTAGAGCACACTGAGGCCTTTAGACTAACTAGCAGTTTTATGAAGCACACTGAGCCCCTGAGGAGTAGTGTCTTGTTTCTATAAATAAACTACAATATCAAATCAATGCAATGTCTACTACAAACATATACTAAATATGTTTAATTTAATCTGTTTCTATTAACCAGGAAAAGTGACCATGCAATTGAAGACCCAGAAACCCCAGTGCCCGCCTAAACCTCCTGACCTGGCGCAGAGAGTGAAAAGTATGTTGGCTGAGACATATGATGAACAGGGAGAGTTCACACCAGAACAAAAGACAGATGTCACCCAATCCATGTACTTCCTGCCCAGCCAAGAGGAACCCTCCCCGATCAACAAGGCCCTGGACAACAGCAAGACATCATTAAATGGGAGTTTTAACAACCTTGACATCCCATACATCGATGAGGATGAAGATCTATGCTGACTTTAACACCATGAATTGTAAAAATTGGAGTAATCTCAAGTATGTCTTAATAGAATAAAAAAATGAATGATTGTGTAGTCTGTTTTATAGACATTTCCATTTGTCAGTGCTGCTATGGAAACCAAAGTGCTAAGAGAATTTATATGTATTTAATGGGAGATCACATGAACCCTCCCTTCAGGGTTTTTAGAACAGGTCTGGAGAAGACCCAACAGCAATGACTGCTCGGCCTCTGTATCCCAGTACGCAATATGTAATTTTAAATATAGTTCTCAATTGTGCAGCACACATTTTATAAACTGTGTGACACATGTGCCTCATGTGTTGAGAAAAACATGATGGAGGACAGAGATGATAGAGGACAACACAATGAGGAGCAGATGAGAATTCAAGTGCCTCCTTTTACTAATGGACGTTATTCTGAGTTCGACCACTGCGGCACTAATGGGAGCTTATGGTGTTTGTGGATTTAAAAAAATGTATGAGTGTAGTAAAAAAAATAGGAGGATCTGAGTGATTCTCTTTTGTACATATTACATTTTTGCCTCTCATTGAGTGCATTGTTGTGCATTGAAATGTTTTTGTTATGTTTTTCTGCTGTTTTCCTCTGATACATACTGCTGTGACTGACCACTGATTGAATACCTGTAAAGGAAATGGTCATATTGCTGCCTTTTAGACTGACTGAAAACACTTGCCTTTGTCACCTTTGTCACTTTCTTTCTTAGTATTGCGCGAGGTGATGCAGTTTCACCAAGTAACTGTTTTGACTATATATATATATATATATATATATATATATATATATATATATATATATATATATATATATATATATATAATATATATATATATATATATATATATATATATATATATATATATATATATATATATATATATATATATATATATATATATATATATATTTAGGTTTTGTTTTGGGGTTTTTTTTGTTTTTTTTTTTTAGAAATATGCATGGCTGTACATTTTGGGTGGTAAAAGTAATGTATATTAAGGTGGACATCCTCCAAATTTAACTTTTGTCACCAACTGAAATAAACTGACTATTTTCCAAGTTTTCCTGAAGTAATGTAAATGACAATAACCAATAATGCAGCTTTCACGGGAACAAGTGCCTTAATGTTAAATGATATATTGTTTCTGATAGAGAAAGCTTAAGAAAAGCTGCACAAAATAAAAAACATGAAAAATTGTTCCAATAAAGATCAAATCAGTTATTTTATAAAATGAGGATTTGTTACTAAATCTTTTTACTGTACTAGACAGACTACACTACACAACAGATTTATTTTGAATATATTATTAGGTGAAATCACATCTGGAACCACCATGTAAATTTAAATATGTGAGAGAGCCAACATTATCCTCCAGGTGGGAGTCTTTAGGTGAAAAATAGGTTATCCTTTGTCTCATTGAGATCTGAATACTGATTTTCTATTTCATTTAACTGACATGTTATTCTAAAGTGTGTAACTTATGGGAAATATACTGCAAAAATTGAATAATTTGTCAGTGTTTATTTTCAGTCATGAATCCTAATTCAACATAAGCCCCAAACTCAGACCAATGCTAGATGAACTATCAACTGGTCAGAAACTCTCTTCTGTGCTCTCTAGAGTAGAACATTTGAAACTGGACTGTCATTCTTTAACTTCTGTCTCTTTTAAGTTATTCACTATGAATTTGTTATAGCTGCACACATCCTCTGGCAGGTTTCCAGTACAAACGGTTTTACTTTGAATCATTTCCCCACCACATTCCTTTCCCAGAAATATTAAACTTAGTGAACAAAACTCTTATTCACACTGTTTTATGGACTCTAATATTCTGGGTGTTGCGCGACAGACATGCTCTTCTACTTGGATTAATTGCAGGTTTAACCAGTTTCAGTTAGTTGGAAGACCTTTGAGCAAAGCCTAGCGTGTATACATGCAAAGAAAGCCCCCTAATTGAACATATTTTGAATCGCTTATAACATGATCAACAGTTTTATTCATGTCTAACAGATTTCTAATACTTCATTTGATTGAATAAAATGTAAAACTCTACATGCAAGTTTTACTTTGGTAGCCAGTTTTTTTCTGCTTTTGAACAGATATCTTCATCATCACTTTGACACATCATTATATATAATTTTGTCAATATGCAAAGTTTTTTTTCTATTATTTCAACTGGTGTTTGCAGTACAAACTCATCCACATTCATATTTTTCCTCTATCTGATGTATTTTAGGGCAGCACAGTGGTGTACCCCGCCTCTCGCCCAAGATAGCTGATGATGTATTTTACCGTCTTGTGTAAAAGTTTGTTTGCTATATTTTATTTTAGTATAATTTAAACAGTTGACAACTTGATCATTTTTTTCAACAAAAATAAAGAAAACATAAAGTGGAGAAAGAGTGACTGGAACAGACATTTATAAATCATTAGCATTAAAAATATATAATTTAAATACTTCATTTTATTTTTTTCTGCCCATTCCAATGGATGGAGAGTCTGAACATGAGAAACCTCATAACAAATTAACAGTCTAAAGAGACCTTTTTTAATGGTTTAATGTGTGTGTTTTTTTCTGTGTATGATTGTCCAAGAGATCAAACAATAAATTCTTCTAAAGTACAGTAAAACTTCGTCATTTTTCTGAGAAATGAAAGCTCAGAGTTGGTGGGGGTAGCTGAACATCTTGTACACTTTCTTTGTAAACACAGCCTCTCACCATATAAGGTGTTTCCTTTTTGTACAGCGAACCCGCCATTTGAGGATAAGCGGCACCAAAGCTTCTCTAAACCAATCAGACGTGCGGCTTGCCTCGTCTCTCTCCCCAGGTAGCCAATCGCGAAGCGGTATCGCGTTGTGGGGGCGGGTCTAAGTCCAGTCCAGGAAGACGGGTTGAAGTGAGGTGGGGATGAGAAATCACCATTTAGTTAGCTCGCTGTTAGCTCACTGTTAGCTGCCTGCTGAGCTGTTATGAGCTCGGTTGCCAAAACCAGTAGAATAATTCACTTTCCATAGGTGCAACGATGACCCTCTGACACCAAGGATGGACATAAGTTAACAATGACGGGGGAGAAAAAGAAGAAAAAGCGGCTGAACCGCAGCATTCTTCTTGCAAAGAAAATCATAATAAAAGATGGAGGAAGTGTGAGTTAAATATTTATTTATCTTCGTTAGCTCGGCTTAAGATAAGCTGACATCCCTTTGGTGAGGTTAGTTGGTATTCTCATGTGCTTGTTACCGAGTAAAGCCTCGTTTTTCTTTGTGTTTGTCGGTTTGTTCCCGGCCGTTTTTGTTGACCGTTAGCTCAATTCGCTTCAGCTAACATGCTAACATCGGTTAGCCGCGGCCTTCTTACACGTCAGCTCAGGTAAAACCCGAGAAAAAACAACGATATCAGTGTTTATATTCCCACAGTAAACCAGCCCCTCGGATTATCACCTTATCCGACATAAACCAGCGCTTAAGGTTGTCAGCAGCCTCTCGTTTGGTCTGATATTTCAGATAAATTACGTGCGGCTCAAACTGAGGCAGACAGCCCTCGCTTACATCTGTCTGTGTTTAATTGAGGTGATTTACACCCCGTTTTAGCACTCACAAAGTGTCTTTATCAGGGTTTAACCTACTTTTATTTGTGTAACCGAGCTGATAGCTTAGGTGTGTGATACACAATTTGTGGAGCATCTTTAAATTCTGTTTTGTAATGTTGGTTGAAAGTAAGCAGTGTTTGAGTCAACATTCAAGACAACTAAAAAACATATTGAAGCTGCTGTAACTAATATATCCTGACAAACTTACAAATACACGGTGGCTGTTCAGGTATATGGTTAGTATATAGTTAAGTATCAGCCAGGGCTTGTTTTTACTCCTTCCTCTGGGTCACTGACACCTGTGTGTAGTCCAGGTATGATGAAACCCTCACTTAATGTGACAAAGTAGAAGCATTAAACTCTCTAAGTGGGCAGAAACAGAGTCAGTTATCACATCAGGATTTCTAGTTATTTAGATCATTTAAATGGTGGAGGATATTATTGTCCCAAATTAATCATGATGGTGAAGCGCCAACATATATGTGTATTATATGTTATAAATAAGTGAGGTTATGTAATATGTTGGGCAGCTCTGCCAGACATGCAGGATATCCAAAAGAAGTTTGCAATCATAATGGAGAGGAGGTGAAACTGTTGTTTTTCACCCTCAATAATGTTCCTGCTGTTGACGTCCTTGTGTCTGTAAATATTGTAGGGATCTGGCATGATGTGGCTCTTTTCCACTGAGGTTGTTAGTCCAGGTCATTGTTATTGCCTTGCTGTGTTACTGCAGCTCGGCCCGACCGCTCGGCCATTAAGATTTCATTTTCCACTTCCAGGCCTTACATCTAATAGGCTCCAAATGTGATCTGTGAAGATGTAGCTGTTTGTCATTTCGATGGGGAGGAAGTTGCAACATCCACCTAATGAGACAGTTACAGGCTGTTCCTCATTTTCTCAGCAGAGCAGGTGGTGTGATCATAGATCTTACTACAAAACAGGGTGGGAGCTTCTTCTGAGCTACAGCAGGCGACCTCGATCAGCCTTACTTGTGGACAGGTTCTTTGAGAGCATCTCGTTGTCTCCACGTGGGAGAAATGACAGTCAACTAGCAGCCCGTGTCTTTGTTAAGTTGCGCCTGGCCTACTTTACAGTCTTCGCTTTTATCACACCTCGCTGTGTTTCCTGCCAAAGATCCTGCACAGCAACCATGCTCACGCCATCAAACTTTCCCTTCACCTCTCAGACCGGTATAGCTTTACTGTGCTGCGGTGAAGTGACTTCTCCGGGGAGTTTTTTTGTGTGTTAAAATGATATCTATTTGTGTCTTACTCATTGCGGTTATGAGTCTGTATGTAGAATGACCCAGTAAACTGGGTCGCAGAATATCTGGTTATTTTACCTGTTAAATAAAAAACATTTGTCTTGGCTGTAAAATGTCAATGAAGAAATACTTCACTTTAATACTGAAGTGTTAATCATGAAATTTTTTAATGGAATACTGTGCCAGTAAAAAGTCTACACAGTCCCAAAGTACTTGTATTTAACAAGATTCATTCCTAATCAGAGTAAGGCAATATAACAAATACTACAGATGTAAACAGCTTTACTGTGTTGTCTCATCACTCTTGCTGTGTAGGCAGCTTAGTTTTTGTTTTGCTTGTTCCATGGTTTTTGGTTTGTTTGTTTTTTTTTTATTTAGGGATTTTTAGATTTTGATACTGTGCAGAAACCAAAAAGCTCATGTTGTAGAAAAGATTTAAAGTGGTGTACTGGAGAAAAAATAGCAGATCTGCTGGTGGCAATAAAAAACAACCTATATACAACTTATAGTTTTTGATGAGGTTCTCTGTAAGTTAATATGTGTAGAAAACAATCCTGTTCTAATTATGTTTTAATATCCTAATCATGGTAGGAGGATACAGCGATTTCTTTTTTTAGGCAATTTATAAACTCAGCTTACAGGAGTTCCAGTCAACATATAAGTAAGTCTTTATTCCAGACTTTCCCATATCTTATTTATTTATGGCAGTCAAAATATTTTCATGGCTGTAAATCTACTGATTATTGTGTCCTGTGAGGAGATTGTTTTATGAAGGAAATATAAATTTCAATAAACTAAACAAGCCACGTAAATACTGATTTGATTGGATCCAACATTCAGCACTATATTGGCTAATTTAAAATTTCCCACAGATGTGTAATCTCTTACCTAACTGTTGAACCGTCCCACAAGATGGGGCGATGCAGAGTCTTTGTATCATATGACAAATGTTGCCTTGAGATAGGATCAAGTACAAGTTTCAATCTGTTAATGTGTTACCATTAACAGGCACTTCTATATGTGTAAAATGTTTGTTTCAGCTCATCTAACCACCTCTCTATTCTCTCACATGCCTCTCTCCTTCTCTCTGTCTCCTTCCAGCCTCAGGGAATTGGTGAGCCCAGTGTTTACCATGCTGTGGTGGTCATCTTCCTGGAGTTTTTTGCATGGGGTCTCCTTACCACCCCAATGCTCACGGTAAGCCCAGATACACACACAATCACGTGGACACACTGTTATGTAAACTGACATAATGGTTTGTAGTATATTCATACGCCCAGACCTCTCCTCTATGGAAACCTAGCCAAAGAGTGGCATTTCCCATTGACTGGAATCACACAAGGCCCATCAGTGTCAGCGAGCAATTGCTGTGGCCTGACAACACTGGTTTGTGTTGTCAGGCCACAGCTCAGATGCCTGCCAGGCAAACACAACACATTCACCTCAGTGTAGTGGAGAGAAGCGTGGTTTAAGTATTTCCTACAGCCAACAGCATTATTTAGAGGATTTTCACTCCTAAATGTAACCTGTGTTTTTCATCGGTCAATAATTTAAAAAACACAGATGATCGTTTCCTGAAAAACAGATCTCATTTGTAAGCAAAGTGCCAAGATGACTCATGATGATGATATGCTTTATTTCATACCAGCAGGGATTGTGTATTAATAGATTTATGTCTGTAGCTTCCCATTTTTCAGCTAAGCTCTGTATTTATTGAATTCTTGTCAGGTTTTTGTTTGTTTGTTTTTTTTTACATGCACCTTTTTCTCTACCGATGTAAATGACTTTGGGTAGAAACTGGTATCTCAAACAAATGACGAGCAAACATCTGCAAGGCACATGATGTAAACCAGACAGGCTTATGCAATGCATGCTTTTCAGCTGTCTGTTGTTTGAAGAGGTGGTTGTACGTCTAACTGTTGAGCATTAATTAGTGGGGGGTTGTTGCCCTCAAGATCCCTGGGCGGAGGCAGGATTTGCATGTTGGAGTAATCAGAGGGCGCCTGAAGATGAGAGGGACTGCTTCACTGCTCCCAACGAGTACGCCACTTCATTAGTATCCAGCAGCAACAGTCCTCGCCGAGCATTCACAGTCTGTGCGTGTTGGGCAACTGACTCTCAGAGGAAGAGAAGGGATTCTTAGCAGTGCCGCAAGCTTTCCCCCCTGTACCCCCAAACAATAACCAGATCCTGTTGTTCAGCCTCTGTCAAGCTTCACATGCCCTCAATGAAACCAAGGCCTCATGTTCCCACACCAGAGTCAGTGACACTTCCACTCCGTACTTACTGCACACTGACGTTATGGACTTTGAACTGAACATCCAGTTGATGTTGTGATGTTGTGAACACTGCTTTTGGGTACATTCCCACAAATATATTAGTGTCTTTGGAGTACAGTGCCTCAGTTTATATCCTAAAATGTGGGACGGCGACAGCAGAAACCAACAGTGAACAATAGAAAAGTTCTCTCTTTTTGTTTAATATGTTTTAAAATAAAAACTTTTTAAAAAATCACACCTTAAAGACGAACTAAGCCAAACATTTTATTATTATTTATTATTTTTATGTAAACTACATTCTACCAAACTAAGAAAACTCAAAACATTTTCTATGATTAATTCAAATTCAGAGGAGTGTACAGACTTTGCAAAGTATGCATGTGGCGCAAGTCTGATAAGAGAGCAGTTTGTCATCTAAAAACCATCAAACACTGATAGTCAAATGTTGTAACATGATGTTTGAGGTTTGACAAAGAGATGAGATTATTTTTCTGCCTAATTTTACACAGCTCTTATTCACAGCCTGATTCTTTATATCGGGATCGAACAAGGCCTTAAAGGCCTTAAAGCTCTGTAGTCACTGCGGCCACACTGTTTGACTGTTTCTCTCTGGTGTTTACTATAAGAATAAATGTTTACCTTCCACTGAGCAGAGGGAAACAGTGTGTTACAGTTAAAAGAATTCAGTCTCCTAGAGCAGTGATAACCATGAATGTCACCTTTTTAATTATTTAGTTCACTTGACTGCTCAAACAACCGCGAGTGTGAAGTTTTATCTGTCAAGTTTAAACAAAACAACACAAATTTTACTGACTTTTCTGTCTTCGTGCTGAGTGTTGCTGTCCCAGAACACAAAACATGTTCCGGACAACTTCTGTGGAGCGACAGTGACTGGGCTGGAAAGGTGTTTTAAAACCAAGCTCAGGGTTGACAGCGGCCACCAAAAAAGGTCATCTGCTGCTTTTATGGCCAAAGTCCATATTTAACGTAAATTATAAAAAAGATTTAGCACTCACATGTTCATCTGCAGAGTGACTCTAGCTTTTAACTCTGTTTCAGCAATGTTTGTGTATAATGCCTAAATAGCACCAGGCTGGGTGGAATAGTAAAACATTTTGGATGTAAATCCTTTGGATGTGTGGGTGGTTATGCTTGGCTTACAAGATAAGATAATGTGAGAATCTATTACTGTTGGTCAAAACATTTTATTTTTTTATATGTAAAGAGGAGACATGGGCTAATGGATTTAGTGTTTTTGTAAACATGTAAAGTTTGGATAATGATTAATACTGTCTCTGCTATAATCTGCCTGTCACACGTTTTAATCAATAATGTAACAGAGGCTCAACAGTCTGTTTTCATGGTTCAGAGCAGCAAAGATTGCTTTGAAAATAATGATTTAAACTGTTAGTGGTTTTGTCTGCTTTAGTTTTATACATAACACTGTCACTGTTTTGTATGCTGTTTTTTTCAGTTTGCTTCATTTAGTTTACTTAGTGTTTCTGCATGTCCGTGTTTTACATCGGTTTGGATCAGCATGATTTTGTATCTGTTCTTCTGGTGACTATGTGAAAGGGTGCTATTTTTAGTTTTTTTATGACTAAACTAAACAACATGTGGCCCTATAGCCCCATTCAAGGTCTAAGAAAACATTACCTGATAAAATATTTATGCTTAATGTAGATGTTGTTTTTTTTTCCAACACAGTCTGTGGAAAAAAACAGTCTGTCTATGGCAGAAAACAAGTAGTTTTCTGCCATAGACCTTAATGATTGAATGTTTTTTTTACTTAATTTCAACCCTCCGTCATTTGGTACAGTTTTGGCATCGCACTTGTTTACCCTGAAGTACAGCTCTGAAAAGTACATGAACCTCTGCAGCTCATTGTTTGAGTTGTCATGCAGACGCTTGGGATAAAGTGGTTTCATTTGGTGTTATCTGTGTTTGTTTTTCAGGTATTACACCAGACATTCCCCCAACACACATTCCTGATGAATGGGCTTATTCATGGTGTCAAGGTAAGACATCCCAAACCGAATGTTCTCTCATGACGGCAATATAACGATGGCACATGCAAACTGAAGTAAAACAGGGCTGTGTGCATGTCAGCAAGTTATCTCTGGTCTTTTTATTGACAGTGTCTCAATAGAAATGCTGTTTGAATGAAATGGCTTTAGATGAATCGTAGAGCAAACATTAGGAAATGTATCTGTAAACTTTAACTGTAGGCCTTCCTTTTACTTTTAATCAGCTAATCAGCTATTGAATATATTTATTTTTCTGGTCACATAAAGCCATAACTGTCTACTGTCAACTATTTTGTGTATATACCTGCCTTGAAACCAAACTTCTTCAGTACTGCAAGTTTGTCATCCTTTCATTTGCCCGTGGAAGTTTTGCTGAGCGTGTGTGCTCTTGTTCAGGGACGCCCTGCTTGACACTAATTCAGTGACATGTTAACACCTGCAAGCTGTCCAGTTGCCATAGCAGGTTCCCCAGCTGGCCACAGAGTAGCTTGTTGAAGCGCCTCAAGTGCACCTCAACAGTCTTTGTTCAGTGTGTCTTAAAATAGACCATGCTTGTAATCATTTTAGATTTCCTATTTTCTTGTCATTATTTCTGTCGATGAGATGTTCTGAGGCTAAACGGAGTTGAAAAATCTGTTAGTGATCAACATAAATTGCCTTATTATGATAATCTGTTGTCTATATGTCAACCTAATGAATTGTTAATTCTTGATAAGACAAAAGAAATGAAACAAATGCATTTTTATGATGAACCTTTTTTTTTTTTAGATCTTTTAACATTATAACATTTTAAAAAACATCTGTGTTTTCTGGCTTTCACCACGTGTTAATCAGTATGTCCCCAAGTGACTTTACAGGCGAGACTTCACACCAGCAGGCCTTAGGTGCTTCGTTATTGTCTGGCTTTCTCAGGCTTCATGTCTTTTTTTAGAAAATCTTTTCTTACCAGTCTGCAGCTGCAACAGCTTGATGATAACAGACCTCACAGTGCATATAGTAGATTTTAGATTGCCCAGCGATAGAAATAACTGAAAAGATACTGGTTGACTTTGTGTTACTCTGATTGTAGACATATACAAAGACAAAATGGAGTTTTAGATGTGTGACTGGTGTTAATATTCCACTTGAGAGTTTGCCATTTGGGCTGTTACATGCATAGATTAAAATATAGTTTTAAGTTGCCCACTACCGAACCTGCAAGTTTTAAAACTGGCCATGTTGATGGAATATGTGAATCTATGAGCGGTAACTTCACTCAAGTTATCCATTTACAGCACTTTTCTAAAACCACCTTCCTCTCTGTCCCATGTCCTCCACCAACACTCTCTCCATCTTTTCTAGGGCCTATTATCATTTCTGAGCGCTCCGCTGATTGGGGCGTTGTCAGACGTATGGGGACGCAAGTCCTTCTTGCTGCTGACGGTCTTCTTCACGTGTGCGCCCATTCCACTGATGAAGATCAGCCCATGGTGAGTGCAAATCATCCCTCAAACTTCAGGTTTTTATTTAACTAGAGAGGGAAGTCTTGACCTCTATGCGATTACAGTATAATGCAGTCAAATACAACAACAAAATAGACTACAGCCCCAATATCACCAATTAAAAACATTTTAAACTTCACAAAGGCAGCAAATTTTGTGTTAGCCACTTTAGTTTGTCTGTGCTCACAAGCCTAACTCTTTTCTTTTTTCAGGTGGTACTTTGCAGTCATCTCTATGTCCGGCGTCTTTGCCGTCACCTTCTCTGTGATCTTTGCCTATGTGGCAGATATCACGCAGGAGCATGAGAGGAGCACAGCATATGGTTTGGTAAGGAGTTAAAATGTGTCTTTAAACAACCCCAGAAGAATTATGTAATGCAAGGAAGGATGCAATTATCAGAGAGGAATCAATGCTGTATCTGTATATCACTGCAGGAAAGTAAAAATCAATCACCTCCTGTTCTGCTCACTCAGCTCTCCTTCTCCCTCGACCCTCCAGGTATCAGCTACCTTTGCCGCCAGTCTGGTTACCAGCCCGGCCATCGGAGCCTACCTTTCTGTGGCCTATGGTGACACCTTGGTGGTGATCCTGGCCACAGCCATCGCCTTGCTCGACATCTGCTTCATCCTGGTGGCCGTGCCTGAGTCACTGCCAGAGAAGATGAGGCCAGCGTCATGGGGAGCACCCATCTCCTGGGAACAGGCAGACCCCTTTGCTGTGAGTAATGACATAAGTACTATTTGTTGATCATTTTCATTCATAGAAAAATTAATTTGTATAATTGAATGTTTTCCATCCTCATGCTAGCAACTTGATGACTTGAGCACATGAAGAATTATGTGCAAGAGCAGATTTAATTTATTTCATTCAGTCATTCAACACAATGATGCATATTCAGATTCCCTTATTTGTAATGAATAGATTTTAATAAGAGTAATGCTGCAGCTGTAGGGACAGCTTGGTTCTTTATAAGGGAAAGCAACTGTAGTCTATACTTACTTGAAATTGTCCAAATTCTTAAAGAGCAGTTGACAGTGTTTTGCTGCCCCCTGGATGAAATTGTCAAACCCGTTTCACCCTTGACCACACCTAACAGTGATGTCAGTACTTGTGTCATTGCGAGTACTTGTGTACACCTGTACATCTCTGCAGCAAGTTGAAAAGTTAAACCACTGGACATTAACAAGGACAGATATTCAGGGGGTGTTACGTTTCAGTTCTTAAGTCACATGGACATTGTAATCATTGTTCCTGACCATTAAATGATCCCTTTATGATTCACTTACAGTTACACTTTACATTTTATTCCACATCACTTCCATTGGAAGAATGTTAATGGCCAGTATGAACCTTTTATTACTTCAGTCTTATTAAATAAGCATGTCAAACATGGCACTGACATTCCTCATCTTTTGAATTATTTAGCTATACAAGAAGTTGTATTGTATATTGTATATTTTGTAAGAATTGTTCTTTGTTCTTTTGTTCAGTCTCTGCGTAAGGTGGGCCAGGACTCCACAGTGCTCCTCATCTGTATCACAGTGTTTCTCTCCTACCTCCCTGAGGCCGGCCAGTACTCCAGTTTCTTCCTCTATCTCAGACAGGTAACTGTCTGCTCTCCCTGCTTACATATTTCCAGAACATCCACAAAAATGAAACGTTGCGTAGACACACACTGCATTAAACACCACATGTTCTACTTATTCCCCCAGCTGTGACGTTGATTTGTTATTTTTAGATTCCACTGTAAACTAACAGCTGTGACTGTAAAATGTTTAACATTGCTTTTTAGCTGAAGTTGTGGTTTGTCAAGAAGGACAATACAATTTGATATTAATATGTAACTCTTGTATGTGACAACATAATTTTTTGGCAAGATCTGTTGCTAATAAAAGACATTAAACCACCTACTGGAAAGCTCTGGGAAAAGTTTCAGTATAACTGGGGGGGGGCTTTAAGATTGACTCGCCAGTTTGCTGAGTCGCCTTTTTTTGTTCCTGTGTGCCTCAGCAAAACGCTAAAACAGGAAAACGAATGTATTTTAAAACAGAAGTAGACAGAAATGGACAGCTTCAGTCGTGCAGTGGTATACAGTAGCATCTGGAAGCAGCTGGCAGGTTTGAAATGAACCAACAAGGTGTGAGCTCCTTTTCCAAACTGCTCAAATTGTTGACTTTCATTTGTGTAAACAGTGTCAGATGAACCAGTCATGCAAGTCTGACAAAGTCAGTCTTGTATTTCTTTGCCACCATCTTAAAAAAGACAGCAGTTTGCAGTCAGAGATGGAGTCGACACAACTCCCCACACCTTCCTGTCCCCTTTTTATGCCGAGTTTGCTTTATCGTGTACCTCCCTCCAAACTCATTAGCATAAATTATACACACCTTGCAGCAGCTGCCCGACTCCTGATGCCGCATTTTGACCTAAATACACCTGAGAACAAAAGGGAAGTAAAGACAGAAGCACTTTTTGTTATTCCAAGGCGCAGTAGTAAAAAGCACGTTTACAAAAGGCCACAAACAAACCCCCTTCTTTTCATTGTGTTCAGAGAAAAGTAGGTGAAGTCTTAGTGAGAAAGAGAGAGAGAGGGGCTTGTCGCTCATCCTGTCATGTCCTGACCTGTGTTATCTGAACACTCTCTCACCCTCAGGTCATAGGCTTCTCCTCAGAGACTGTGGCTGCCTTTATCGCTGTTGTGGGGATCCTGTCAATACTAGCTCAGGTATGGAAAAAATACACTTTTGCTGTAGACCTGCATGTAATATTGAGCCTCTCGGATATTTTAGTTTTGTTGCTATTAATCTTTTTGTCAGTAAAATGGCAGCAAATAGTGAACAGTGTCCTTCAGAAGTTACTGAGGTTAGGAAAAAGACATCTTAACATTTGAGGAGGTGGAACTAGTGAAACAATTGAATTTCTTTATTTGTCTTTGCAGATAATTTGGTCTATTGATTAATCAACTAATTGTTTCAGCTCTCTGTCAGAATCGAGACTCAACCGTGATGTGAAAAATTTGAAAATCACTTTATTTGATCCCTCTGTAGAGCTGTTTTGTTTGATCTGTGTGCTGTGTTCTTCCAGACGGTGGTGTTGGGGATCTTGATGCGCTCCATAGGGAACAAGAACACAATCCTGCTCGGTCTCGGCTTCCAGATCCTCCAGCTGGCGTGGTACGGCTTCGGTTCTCAGCCCTGGTCAGTAACCCCTACGCCTAGTTTTCTAACAGACACTCACACGCACACCTTTCCGCTACATTCATCTAAATGGACCTTCTGGACCTTCTTTGCCTCAGTCCTTGGGGCTTAAGTGTGGGCAAGCTTCATAACTTGTTGCTGCAGTGACAGTACTTATTATTCAGATAAAGGAAGTAAGTTTTAATGATAAGGCATTTCCTGCTGCATGGTACAAAACCACAGTGTTTTTCATGATGCCTCTGAGATCAGTTAATGTTGTCTCATTCAGCCCCAGTAAAGTGGTGCAAAGTTAATTATGCAAAGATTTCAATTTTTCCTTTTAACATTTTAAGTCAAATGAATCACAAAACTTGTGACAAATGTTTTTGTGGAGGTCAAATCTCCTTAAAATGAGTTATCAGTGAAATGAACACACAAATAATATTCCAAGAACCTGAAGCACCGTCAGAGAACAACCAGTTTCTATAATCATAATCAATAAAATGAAAATGATACCCAGTGAACATACAGCAACTAAACAGGCAATATATTTGTATCAGAATTCTTTATTATTATCATTATTATTATTAATATTATTGTTGTTGTTGTTATTGTGATGCCCTGACAGACCACCAGAGGGAAGCATAGCCTCACTAAATGATACGTCATTCAGCCAGCTGGTGCCACTGTAATCTGATAACTCTTAAAGGCATCAGTATGGTACTATAACTTATCTGAAGAAATTATTTTATTTATATATGAAAAATAATTCCAGTTATAACACACACACACACACACACAATAATTTTACTGTCCTAGAAATTGCAGTTTGGGATGCAGTGCATTTCAAAACATGATTTTTGAAACCAAAAGGCAGTTGTACAACTATTTTTTTTTTAATTCACTTAAAACCTGTATATCTGAAGGAAGGTGATTTTACAAAACAGCTGCCGCCCACAAAACATGCAAGTCATGTTATCGTTTTCATTTCTTTATAACAACATCAGTTTGTCGTGTTGTTGTTGTCTTGGCCTGGAGGAAAGAGCAGATTGGCCATGATATCTATTGATTCTGAAAGAAAACATTCACAACATGTCTCCTTGTTGCTCCTCTCTGCTTTGGTCAATACCCTGGAAATTAAGTTAAATAAAGGTTAAGTTGGCCTTATTATTATATATTAAGGTGCGAGTCCTTCCCATGTTCACAAAAAGAAACAAACAGTATCCATTACATTGAGTGTCTCTACCTTTTGGGATCACCACAGTACTTAAGACCTTTAAAGCAAAGAATATATAACTGTCATGTTTTTTTTTTTTTCATAAATCAAATAATACAGCTATTTCTAAAATTAGCTTTGACATTTTGGCTAGTCACTGCTTGTTTTATAGCTGCAGGTTACAGATATAGATATATTTTTAGCCATTAACCATGGTAGGCATAATGACCTTTTTATTTTAATTTCAAGGTCATATATAAATCACATTTCTGAAAGGTTAAATAGGATTTTGTTTGTATCCTCAACAAATGTGTGTTGTTGGTCGTAGGATGATGTGGGCTGCTGGAGCCGTTGCAGCCATGTCCAGCATCACTTTCCCAGCCATCAGCGCCATTGTGTCCCGTAACGCAGACCCCGACCAACAAGGTAACTTTTTCACCTGTTGACATCCATCACCATTTTTCCATTTAAGAAAATAAGTAACTCAAGAATACACCAACAGCTACGTGTCTGAATGAAACAGTCTAAAAGTCACTAAATTGTTCTTTTAAATGATTTAATCACAATATAAGTGAACAAGAATAAGAATCTGATTTGCCACTGAAGTGTCTCATCTATTAGAGCTTCTCCTGTTCATATCTGTGCACCTGCAGGTGTTGTCCAGGGGATGATTACTGGAATTCGGGGCCTGTGTAACGGTTTGGGCCCGGCCCTTTATGGTTTCGTGTTCTACTTGTTCCACGTGGAGCTGACCGACACCGACGGCTCAGAGAAAGGTGCCAAATCCAACATGGTCAACCCTACTGATGAGGTGAGCATGAACGATAAGTTTCATTGAAGTCGGGTAGCCTATACAAATGAAACCTGTACTTAAAACATTTCTTCTTTCATCCCTCAGAGTGCCATCATCCCAGGTCCTCCCTTCCTGTTTGGTGCATGCTCAGTGCTGCTGTCTTTGCTAGTGGCTCTGTTTATCCCGGAGCACACGGGGCCCGGCATGCGGCCCGGCGCCTATAAGAAGCACAGCAACGGGGCACAGAGTCACTCCCACAGCCCTCAAGGCAGTGGGGCCGAGGGCAAGGAGCCGCTGCTGGAGGACAGCAGTGTATAACCTCAGCTAAGGGGGGGCAGACACCCTCGCTCCAACACCCCCCACCCGCACATATGGACTGACACACATTTTACCACGTGGACACACTCGCACCTCAGGCACACATCAGACTCAAGTGCCACAAAGAGGTGTTTGTGTCCACAGCACAAAGTGGGCACTCCTTCCTCAGCAGTCCTTTTCTTTGTCAAAGCAGGGTACTGTGAGGACTCTCTGAAGACCCTGTGTAAAGAGAGCGTGTTGAGTATTTTTTGGGCTGCAGTGGGAAGGTGTGTGTGACTTGGCTGAGCTGGACTCTAATCCTTGGTTTCTATAAAGCAGTAACAGAGTGGAGTACACAACAGCTCCCCCCTCTCCTGGTGTCAGACAGAACACAAGTGATTTGGTTTAGAGTGTGAGTGGAGTATATCTCAAATGTTACTAAATCCTTGTGTGATTGTTCATATTCCTCTGTAGCCAGTGGCAACTTTGTCTGTTTGTAAGCGTAACAAACAGCTAGTTGATCACTTGTCTAATGGTCTTTCATAAGCTAACATCTGTTCAGATGCTCATCGCTCTGTTGAAGCATCCAAAGCAGGGAGTGCAGTCGCTCCTCTGCGGGCTCAGTGGGGGAAGCAGAGCAACTGTAAAACCTGTGAGGGGAATCTCCGCAGACGACTGTTGGAGAGGCGCTGCCTAATCTAGGTTACGATGGGTCAAATGGTTCATAAGACCATGCATCGTTCAAGCATCAAACTTCTGACAGAGAGAGGTGTGCGAGAGAGACCACTTTATTAGCTGAAACTGTTTTTCAATGTTTACTTGCCATTCTCTAGATAAGTAGTACAGTTTGGGTTGTATATTTTTCTCTGTTCAAACTGAAGGCTAGTTGTGCTTCAAGTTCTTATTCAAGAAACTAATGTTGCCTCGAAGTGACTTAATATATATATGTACATATATATATATATATATTAATTACGTAACCTGTATGAAGACCGAGGTCTGAGAAGGCTCTGTAATCTTACGCTATCGCTCCCATCGGAGCCGTTACACACTTTTTATTCCTTTGTTTTCATGCCCTTCCTGTTGCTTTGTTTCCTGACATTTATCACCATCAGGGTTAAGGCTTACAGAACCATGGTTTTACTTTAAAAGCCTCTGGACCATTGAAGCTAGAGCGTCGTTATCAGCATGTCAGTGTTGGCACTGATTGTTGATACGAGTCTTTGAATGAATATCATTAGGTTAAACAGAATATCACTCGTGCTGCTGCAGTAGATAATTCAAAGGTTAAGTGTGATGTAATGTGGTTGATTAAAAAAAAAAAAAATTCTACAGATGTAATTGGATCTGAACTATGGTTTCACTGAATTCTTGACATTTAAGCTTCCGCACAAAGTGTGATTAACAGATTCTGCACATTTCTCAAACAATAACTAAAAACAGGTGATAGAAAGTTTAGATGTGAAGCACCCCACAGAACTGGCTGCAAGTCACATTTGATGGGATTCAGATTCTCCACAAGGGGGAGCCGTTTGGTCAGCGTGATACCAGATTTGTACGAGACTACCTACACCACCTATAGGAAATAAAGGTATCTACAGCAGTAGTTCAGTCGCCCCCTAAAGGAAAGGAAAGTAAAAGCTGCTCCAATTTTAGCAGATGTTACAGCTGCATATTTTCCTTTTTGAAAAGCTGATGGTTTGAGTGTTTTTAAGGTTTTACATTTTCCACCAACACCTGTTTGCTACGATGAAGGGAAAAAAAGTATAGCGCCATTTAAAATTAAAATTGAAAGTGTTTACATCCTAATCAACCAATGCTAGTTTCTAAAACAAAACAAATAAACACTCATAAAACAAGTAACTGTTGAAACAAAAAAGTAAAAACAAACTAGATACAGGTTTGTCCTTCCCTCTACCCTTGAGTGGATATGAAATTATTAAGTAGAAATCCAAGTAACAGGACAGTGCTTGGCATCAGAAGTGACCTGAAGACACATTGTGTGCTCTGTAGTCGTCCCAGTATTCATCAGTAAATATGACCCAGTTAACAAATAAAGTGTAACAAAATGTAAAACCTCAAATATCCACTCTTGCATAACTGCAGAAAGTATTATTTTTCTTGCCTTTAGAGGGTGCACATCAACAAATCAGTATGCAGGTCTAAACCGCTGCTGTTACCTTTGTAGCCAGTAGGTGGCGCAGGTTGAACATGACCTGCAGGTGTAAAACTGCTGGTGCTGCAGCTCCATGTCTGCATACCGTCGGCTGCGCCTGGTTTTGGTGCTTTGCATCAATGAAACTGTGTTCCCTTTGTTCACATAGTGTGTCAGAAACTGGTAAATTGTTGTAATTTTTAACAGTCAATTTAAAAAAAAAATGCCTCAAGTGCATTTAAGTAGCCAAATTACAACCTGGTAGGGAATAATATCTAACAGTGGGTTTCATGCTATTTAACATCTGTCTGAAGAGAAATGTACGTCATATATTTTGTGCCAAATTTTTTTTGGTTTTGCTTTTTCATACTGTGTGTGTACGTGTGTTTGTGCACTTGAGTGATTTGATTTTTTTTTTTTTGTTTTGTTTTGTTTTCTGTTGTCTTAATTTCTCTGGCTGAAGATTTAAGTTTTAATGCTATTTTTTTTATAGCTTTTAAAACTTCATCCAGTCATTTTTAGGAATCTTTCCAACATTGTGGCTAGATGGCGAATCACTGAATGTCCATCTGTCTGTTTTCAGTCTCGGTCTTCAGTTAACAAGCATTTCACCGTGGTTAGTTACATTTGATAATCTTATTTTCCCGTGATTCATCAGTAGATCATAACAAAAGTCACTGAATGTCCAAGCCAAGCTGTACATGTTGACCACGCGATACCCTCAACTTTTGACTTAGTCATAGTTTGACCCAGTCATAGTTTTTATTTTTTCAGAGGGGGTGTTACTACTAGACAGGAGGCCATCGGTGTTTATTTAATCTCTGAATATCATGTTTTTTTTTATTGTTATTTATCATTTATTGGACCAACACATAGGTAAACCCATAAATTCAGACCCTACTTCAATTGGTAAGATTCTGCACCAGCCCCATGTGCACTCGTACAGCTTCCAATGTACAAAAATCACCTGTACGTACAGCAAATGTATATATTTATTGCTCAAGGAGATGGCCACCTCTTGGTCTATTTGGTTGTATGGTGCAATTATTATTATATATCTCTCAAGACTTACCTGCTAGCCACTCCTGTTTTTAGTACGATGTGGTTTGTGGCCTGAACCCCCCTCTCTGTGTGCCTAAAATTAGCCAAGAAATGAGTATGGCAACATAAGTAAATGGTGGTTATTATGTAAATATGGGAAACTAATGACAAACTATTTATTAAAGGTTTATTGTACAATGAAATGTTTGAATTTCCATCTGTGGGTTTTGGGGGTGTGAAACTTATTTCTTGTTTTATCTTGCCTAATCTGGTTAAGTGATCAGGGTGTGAGTGTTTCTTCAGGAATCCAACAAATAATTCTTTTAGTGTTGTGTTTAGGACGGGGATCCGAAATGTAATAGTTGCTAAATCCCATCAGATCCCATTACAAACAGTCAGTATTCCTGTTGGCTCTCACTTAATGTTCATAATACCAGACTCTGTTTAATGCGCTAACTTTGTTGTTTGTTTAGTAATCTTTCCTCCCCCTACACGCTGTATATGCACAATGACTGTTATTAATGTGCAAACCTAAGCTCATTTACTGAGCCTGACTTTATTAAATCCATATGGATGCTGTAGTTAAGTCTGGCAGAAGTCCTTAATAAGGCCATCACCCTGCTGTCTCCTGAACATGCGTGCTAGGGGTGCCACGAAATAAGCTTTTTATACAACATTAATAATTGCAGGGTCAGAATAAAGATGTTTTTATTATTAAAATCAGCTACAGTAATATAAGTTAAGTGAGGGAAATGCTTGTAAATTAGTTTATTTCTAGAGCACATTTAAACATAGCACAAAATGCTGTACAAAAGGAGCTTTGCACCGAGCTGCTATGCATGAGTGTGTTAAGATATGTAATAATAAAGTTCAACCACGTGAAACACACAACCAACAACAAACAGACAACAAGGGACAAATTACAGAGTAACGGACATGACGATCAACTAACAGATTAAGAAGCTAAAAAGGCCAGTGAATAAAAATGTGGTTTTAGTCTTGATTTAAAAACAGGGATTGAGGGGACACGTCTGATATCTGAAGGTAACTTGCAAAGGTTCTGTCGCCTTTTAACTTTTGTTGTAAGTTTGGGACATACAGGACAGATTTGCTGTCAGATCTAAGAGACCTCGAGGCTGAGCTCCAGTAAATGAAGTCTGTGAAATGGGATGGGGACTGGCTGTTAAGAGCCCTGAAAACAATCAGTAAGGTCTTAACATGAATTCTATAATGAACAGTGAGCCAGTGAAGAGAGGCCAGGTCTGGGGCGATGTTCCTGCTCTTTTTTAGTACCAGTCAGCATCCCCGCAGCTGCATTTTGGACCATCTGCAGGCGAGTTAATGAGGACCAGAGAAGGACTAAGTAGAAAGTATTACAATAGTCCAGTCGTGATGTAATAAAATTTTCTCATAACACGGAAAGACATAATTGTGCTTGAGTTTGGAAATGGTTCTTAACTGATAGTAAC
This sequence comes from Scortum barcoo, assembly GCA_023238725.1. Lineage (NCBI taxonomy): Eukaryota > Metazoa > Chordata > Actinopteri > Centrarchiformes > Terapontidae > Scortum > Scortum barcoo. The sequence continues at coordinate 10,761,298 of CM041533.1, forward strand.
TCATTTTAACAACATCAATGCTGAGCCAGTGAAAGTGTGTAATGACCTTTCTGTCCTCACAGATTTCATTTAAAGTTTTATATTTTTTCAATCATCATCAGGAGGAGAGCTTTGCAAAATACTGTTTCATTAAATCCCAGCGCGTTCCCTTCCTGTCATCACAATTCTCACTTGCGCTAATATGATCCCACATGAGATTAATGGAGTTTTCGCATCACTTCACTGTTGCATTTGAGCGATTAGTCTACCTAGACAAACAGAGGGAAGACTCGTTGGCCACTCTCTGTGTAATGGCACATTTTCCCTCCACTTTTACAGAATAATCTCTGCATGCCTGAGCAGTCTGCTTCACTGGTGTTTCCGTCCATCTGCTGGGATATGATGATGTAGGCAAAGTGTCCAAGTGGAGCAGCAGGTGTTACATGGTCTTAACTTGGGATAGAGGAGATAATAATAAGACTCTTAACTATAATCCGTGCCTATTGTTTCCTTACGAGCCCTCTAACAGCACTGCGGTGGATGTTGTTACGACGGACTCATCAGCACAATGGGGGTCTCATATTAAGCACAGATCACAGACTGCTGTACATACTGTGGCATGTATGCTTCACAAATCCAGTGGATGGTGTACGAAAAAAACCTTGCTTCTGTTTTATATAATCTTTCTTTCCACATGAATACTTGTTGACACATGTTTGACATACATTTTTTTTTCTTGTGGCTCCAAAAGAAAAAGGGAGGGGGGGGGGTGCTTTAACTTGCTTAACTTGCGGCCTCCAGTGCTTGTAGCTACACAACGCATCAACAAACGGCAGGTTCCAGCTTTTCGTGGAATTAGGGGCACACAGCCTTGTCAGGATTAACAGCTCTCTGGCAGGGAAAGGATTGGGGCATGTTTTAACAAGAGCAACTTTACTGAGCACTTTGGAGAAAGTAGCTGCTCAAATCGCTTCCAAGGCCTTAAGTGTGTGTGCAAGAGCCCCGTTAGTGTTTCCCTCCGTCGTTTATTTGTGCTCATGCTGGGGATGAAAAGGGGCCAGGTGACTATTTGGGGGAGCAGCAGGAATGTATTGTGATGCAGAGTCGCTGTCATAGCACAGTTACTTTCCAGGCTTCAATTAGGTGCATGAGAGTGGAAGAGTGCTTACATGTTTGAAAACTGGCCTCCTGCACTTGGCCAGAGGCCATACGTGGTCCACAGCATGGTTGCTATAAATGTGAGTGTCCAATAACCTCGGAGAGGCAGTGCATCCATCAAGTTCAGCCTCAAAGCTTCAAGTATTGTCTTTGCAAAACGCTGTTAATGTTAGCAGGAAGGGATCTTTCTTTAGAGCCGTACACTTCGAGTGCCACAGACGCACTGGGAAGGGGAAGTGGGCCCAGTGGTGGATCTCCCACATGGCCCTGACACACGGCAGCATCTTTTCCTGTGGTGGACAAGTGTAACGTACTGGCGTCTAGGAAGAGCCCCGGGATGAATCATGTGTGAACCTCATTGTTCTTCCAGTCAAACGGGACTGTGTGAACCTGGGCTTGTCACTAACCTCTGCCACTATGCCTGCTTTCCCAAGTTCTATATGCAGACCACCTCATATGACTTCCGAGCACATGCGGTTGATGATTAACTCAAGGGATAGGTGTGGGCCTCCGGGTACGCACTGTTTCACACACAAGGCCCCAACATGTCTGGGCCAGAGCTTCTCCCTCCAAGGCCATACTTTGAAAAACATCTATTTATTTTAAACGCCTTGTATTTACCTATCAGACATCTCCCCCCACCTTATAGATAACTGACCAAAATAACCCCTGTATGTCGCAGTATGTTCATAATAACAGTGGGTCAGCCTTATCATCCTGAACCCTGACCCTGTTGTTCTCACATTCAAACAGTGCTACTTACATACCTATATGTCGGAATAAGGTAAAGGTTGCACAGTAAGGTATTATGGATGCATGAAGCAGACACCTAAGGGGTGACAGAGAGTGCAGCTTCAGGCTTTTACGTAAGAACACTTTAATCCCTCCTGGTGCTGAGCTGATCATTTCAAGCTGATTTATGTCATTACTGAGAGAGACGCAACATAAACGAACGCAGCTGCACCCTGAGTGACAGTTCAAGTACTGCCTCTGTAAATGTTTGAGGGTATTTACCGCAAATCACATTGACTTCAATTGTTTCCAACCCTTTTTTTACAGCGTGCCATAAGTTATACTGCCTTCCTGTTAGTCTCATTGTAGCCTTTTAGCTGTACCTAAATCAAATTCTCGTACTTGCTTTATAAAAGCTATAAAACTCTAGAAGGATCTTCCTATGATCAGACTTGTAGCTGTTTTATACATGTTAAAAAGGTTCATTACTTAAAGGGGCTGTATGTAACATTCAGAAAATGCTTCTTAATAATGTCACCTGTGGCCGTTACATCAAGACTCAGTGTAGCTGTGAGGCATCATGTTAACAGCTTTATCAATCGCTGTTTGTCTAGCTTTCATCGAGAGGCTCAGCATAGCTAACTTTGCTGGATGACAACACTGACGCTGAACGAACTGGATGAAATATTATAAATAAATAAGATGTGTTGCCTCACTTCGTTATTGACGTGATAGTTTTCCATTTCGCTGAATCGTTGCATTAATGTTTCTGCATTATTTGTTGACCCCCGTTTTTCCCAGATGTCAGTCACATTCCTGTTTCTGCTGCAGATAAAACGTTTTTTTTTTTTTTTTTGCTAATATGATTACGTTATAATTATTATAGATTATATTATAATATTATAACATTAGATAGATTTATTAGATAGATTTAGCTGGGGTTAATAAAAAAAATCAGAAAGATGCTGACATAATTGCATTATTAATTCAATTTGTAAAAAGTCTGAATTCATTCTTTGTCATGTGAGTCCATGAGACGACAAACAACTATTAAAAAGCTTGTTTTCTAAATGAAGTTAGGTTGGGGCAATGCTATTCGCACACTGCGGCCGCTCTATCAATATACACACATACGTATCTACATATTGTGTAACGTCCACATCTTACCTGTGTAAATCTGAAGTAGTATCACAGAGCTAACAATAGCTCGTGTTGAACGCTGTTGGCACTGTCACAGAGCTGAGCCAACGAGAGCGAGCATGCAAAATGTCTTATCTGTTGGATTTTCTGAGAAAGTTGGGAAAGGTCTCATTTTTCAAGTTATGTTAAGCTTTTATCATTTTAACATATCAGTGATTTTAAACTCAAGCTTTCCACAGATTTTATCTGTATCCCTTCAGTAAATATTGATGTATTGTGGAGACCCAAAAACTTTAGTCAATTTATAACAAGTATTAAAACCATATGATACCACATACCATATTATTTTCTAATACATTTTGTCCTTTTCTGTTGTGTAATGTCTCTGTTGCCATGTCTGGTTCCTTCACATTGTTTTTGCCCTGTAAAACACTAAAGAACCAGCTGCCAGACAGTAGTCTTTTTGATGCCTGTGCCAAATCCATAGGTCTTTCCAGGACATCCATGATTGCTTATTGTTCTCACAACTTAGCTTGTGAGAGTGACGCTTTTCAACAGCCAACAAGTAAATATTGGAAGTTGAAGCTTCCTTGAAGGCACCACAAAGGAAGAGTTCGTGCTCCAAGTCACATTCCAGCAACACGTCACTTTGGAAACCAAATGGCGAGGGAATAGTAACCATTTGACCATTTACTATTTTTTCTTTGTATTTATTTGTTTAATCAGGATGTTTTCATTCACCCATAAAAACACATCAAACTTAAACATGAAAATCCACCACTTTACGTGTTTATGGAGACCATCGAAAAGTCTGATCTAATCAACTTTGCAACTTTCTGACTGACTCAAGCTACCGCCTAGACTTCCCTCCACCTATCACCTTAGCCAGACTAATAGTGACTACGCTGTGCGCAGTACAGTGGGCCCGCCCTGCTCTCCACATGACACTAGCACGACCCCTGCAGAGGTCAGGATTAGAGGTTCATTAGAATTAAGAGTCACAGCTCAAAAAACAACCTCTTTTCAGTCCCCAGCAACACGCAACAGGCTGTCAGCATTCAGATCATGCGTTTATGAGTCATTTGTTTTTTTGTTCACCTCAGCCTCCAATAACACATCAATAGTTCTGAGCCATAATGACCCTAATCTGGTCAAACTAGCACAGTAGGGTATGTACTCTGCTTTGGTTTTAATACACTGGTTTAAGCCAAATATAACCAGCTGGACTGAAAATAGTTTTGTGCTACATTAAATAAAAAGAGTTTTGAATTTAGCATTTTAGTTATTCAAGACTGAAGGGATCTATACATTTAATGGACATTCACTTTTCAAATTCATTTAAACATCTAGAGTTACAAAAGCATATGTTTTAAAGGAGGTAAGGAAGTAATGGAATCTGCTTTTTGTCTTCTGTTATTATATTTTGAATATTTTGTTCAGTTTAATTTTATTTTCATTTAAAATGTTTTCTTTTTCCCACGTAAAGTACTTTCCCATACACCGTTCTGTAAGGTGCTTTATAAAGAAAGTTTATTATTGTCATTATTAATGTTAAATGATAGCAAGTCCCTAAACCCTACATGCTAATGACACCATATACAGTACATAAAATATCAATCAACCACCTGAGAATACAGGAAAATCACACAAAAGCTGAATTTCTCACTAATGATAGTTGTACTCAAAAATAAAACTGTTTGTACCCATTTATGGAAAGTGGGACATGGCTTCATTCAGTCACTCACAGGGCCTTAATCTCATTAAAGCACCTCACTCCTACAGACTGCACACTCAATATGGGATTATTTTTAAGGTACAGAATTCACAGCAATGCAATTTAGCTCTGCTTCCTATATAATGCAAGCTGTTCCTGCACTACGTGATGGTCCAATCGGCTCAGTAGCTAATTATTGTTGAGTGAGTGTCACCTTTTGACCCCGCTGTTTTCCTTGTACCGTTTCAGACGTGCTGTTGTGAACATGTGAGAGCCGCCGTGTTTTCCCCTTGTGGTAAATAACTCTGATTGCGAAGCGCTGATATTACTAATGAGCTGCTCTCCTTTGTCACGTTACTCTTAAGTGGTCACTTCCCCCCGGAATCGATGCTTCTGCATCAACAACAGATAGTGGTCGGCGTTCGTTTGCACCAACTGCCTGCTTTACGGACAAATCTCAGCCGCAGAATATTTCGCAAAGAACTGATGATTAAGAGTGTCACAGCTGCCAGAGAAATCCCGTAAGTGCAGCTTTTTTGGCATTCCAGTAAAATCTATTTCAGTACAATAAACAACAGGACGTGATTATCTTCCACTAAGCATGCTTTGATGGAGGATGTAAACAGGCGTTGAGTTAGCAGTGGTGATGGAGATGGCATTGCGGCACAATTGCAGCTCACACAAACATGCCAGGAAGAACAATCTTGGATATTTTCAGCCTCTGAGAGCTCAGTGTGAAATACGTTTTTTTTTTTTCCATTAGTCTGTCTGAGTGTGAGAACATTAAAGGATAATTTTAAAACAATGGTTGAATCACACAAGGATTTTCCTTCCTCATCTTTTCCCCTCAGCTTCCTAAATAAAAAATAACCAAAGGATCTTCTTCATTTTCAAATAAACACAGAAGGTCCGGATCCGACTGGATACACTCACTCTGAGCTCTTTGCAAAAAAAAATAAAGGAACCATTTTTAGGTCTGGTCCTTGAAAAACTTGATAGCACAAAACTTTCCATGATAGCATGTGACCTTGAATTAAATTAGAAGGAATGTAACAGCCAAATGAGTTTATGGAGTGGCAAAACCCTCAAAGTTTCTGGCAATTTCCTCCCCAGTTACAGCTTCTTAACCAGGTGCACATCTGTTCATGCAAGATACATCTTGTGAAAACATCTTGTGTTTGAAGAAAGATCTGGCTGAAAACTTTACATAGAGTGTTTCATGATTGTCTTTGTTTTTCACAGCAGACAAAATGCTTTAATGCAAAGACAGAAATTATTATATTTTTACCTTTATATTTTATCTAATCACAAAATATGGTGCCTTCCTACAAAATGCAAAACCCTGAATCACAACATGCCACTAAATTAACACGTGTTTGCAGATATGGTACCAAATTAGAGGAGCTCCATTGCAGCAGAATTAGTAATCACTCCACAACATAAGAGGCTGCTAGAAAAGCCTGTGTGACACTTTATGTGTCGTGCTGTTGTTCTTGTAGAAAAATGTGAACTGATGCAATTAAACACAACCACAATGATAACTACGCTGTCATCTTCCCAATTAAGTTTTGATTGACTTCAGAGACTCGTACGCTGCAGGGTGAAGGTGTTGGCATAATAACTGGCAGACCCTTTTACTCCAACAGCTGCATCCTCTCCATGTGAAGGCAGTGGGAGTAGAGAAACCGCACCACCACAACCGAATTTAAAAAACTCTGTAGCTAAACATTTGTACTACCTTGCTTGTCTCTGGATACTGCATATTGATACTTTCAGTGTGCACTTCTTAGCAATCCTGTGTTTAATGTAAGAAGTGAAATTAAAGTCGAATTCGGGAGATTATAGTTAGGTTTGTTACCTGAGTACAGTAAAAACATTAAACTTGTACTTGTGAATGTTTTTTGTGATAAAATAGTTGAATACGCCCCTCAGAGCTGCTCCTCTTTGTGTTGTTGCTATGTGAACGAATCTAACTGGAAACCAACAACTACTGAGCCATCTCCATGACAACAGAGCAAACTCCATCCACTGAGAGAGGCTGTGAGATGTGGTTAAAAGATCTGAAAAAAAGTAACTCAGTGACTATTTAGAGTGAACATTCAACTAAGAACTTAATTGATCTATTTCTAAATCAGATCTTTACTCTACTTGTCATCATGTTTCCTGTTGGTCAGGGGAGGGGGCGGGCCGACGGTGCTGCCGGCCAATCACAGCAGAGGTCTATGAATAATTATATTATTATCTTAATGAGTCTGTGTATAAAACACTCTTTTTGTCATAACATTTGTTAAATATCTCTATCAATTTTGAGCATCTGCTAACTTATTGTTATTATTATTATTGTTATTGTACTTTTCTTTTTTCTTAAATAAAAGCTGAAAGTTTGCATTTTTGGGCTCTTAATTTACGCTCTTTAATTTGTACCCCAGGAAACGATAAAGCTTCCTCTTAATCTAGAATATAAGATCATCATTTATTCGTAATTATACGTACAATATTTGCCTCTTAAGTATAGTTGTATAAAGTAGCACTAAAGGGATATATTCAAATATAGTACATCAAAACTGTACTCAAGTGCAGTAGTAAAATCTCACTCACTCAGTTATTTTCCACCACTGTAAAATAATATAATAAATATAGTCTGTAAAATAAAGACCTGGCACTATAAGTATATTTAATGCTTTTTATACATTATTCTGACATGAACAATTATACAAAATAAAGACTTTTTGGTATTTGAGGTCAATTTTGATAAAATACTTTTTCACTTAGATTTTTTTATACATTATTCTGAAATTGGTAAATGCACAAAATAAAGGCATTTATTTTTGGTCCTTTGAGTGTAATTTGGATGCCAGTATCTTTGCACGTTAAGCTTTTAAATGCACGACTTTTACTTGGATGTGAGTCTTTCTCCTTTTTCCTGCAGGTCTGAGCCCCCTCGCAGCCCTGTTTGCTTTGCACAGCTCCAGCAGGACCAACCTGTGCACGCCTCGCCGGCTGACAGCGGGATCGGTTTGTTGTGTAATCCAATAAAGCTCCAGTCCGCATTTCCCCTCAAGCCCATCTGGCTGACTGGCAGGGTTTGTTTACTGGCTGGGAAAAGAAGGGGGATCCTGCAGGACCTGGGAGACTGTACAATCTACCTCTGTGCGTGGAGAGGAAAAGGAAAAGAAAAGGACTAAATAAACAACTTCGCTTCACCTGCTCCTCATGCACGCTTAGCTGGGAGGGAGCAGGCGGTGCAGACACAAACTTGGAGCAGTTTCTATCATTGTTTTTATTTTGCAAACAAAAAAGAAGAAGCAGAAGAAGAAGGGGAGCAAATCAGAGCCCCGACGGAGTCAGCCCTTCAGAGACTGGAGGTCTCTGTCAAATCTCTGCAGCCACCGAGGAGCCGAGCTGCCCCAGAAAACTCCTCATTTCACCGGATAAGCTGAGTCCACGGTGCTGCTGTTTCGTGCTCGCTGGAGGACTTTGCGGGATTTTTTCCCCCCTCTCCCCTCGTGTTTTTGACGCCAACATTTCGCCACGCATGCGAGAGTCAGCAGCTCCACTAAGAAGAAAAAAACATCATCTAAATTTAAGTTAAAGGTCGATTTAAGTGACACGTACACGCATGCAACTCGTTTGTTTTTTCGCTGAATGCGTGCCGCGGCTGCGTGGGCGTGCGTGAGAGGCGTTGCGAGTGAAAATTAATTGAGCAGGTTGCTGAAAAAAGCAGCGCAAACTTCACTTGTGGCCTGGAGCTGAAGCTAGGCGGCTAGCTAGTTAGCCCAACTGCCGTTTGTGCTAGCGCTAACGTTAGCTCCAGAAAAATCTTGCTTTTTTTTGCTGCTTTTTTTACAGTTTCTCCCCCCTCGACACAGACAAACTGGGGAACTTTAACTAACCAGCGCGGTTAAATACGCCAAAAGAGCGCCTCTGCCCCGTGTTGGTGTTTGTTAACAGCGCTTTTTCATGCGGTGGCTAACTTTAGCAGCAGCAGCAGCGCTAGCTTGTGTTTGAGTGAACACGTTGGACTCGTTCCTCCGCCCATCTTCCGGGATGTCTTTTGTTTATTTTTGTTTATCTGTTGGCCCACGCCGCCAAACAAACCCAGTCTCCTGAAGGTGTGTTTCCCCCCACCTCCAATCTGAACTGTGCTCCTCGGCCAGGATTTACCCAGTGTTTGACCCGGACTAGAGCTGCATGGTGTTTTATCCCGAGTCAGTGATGTGGCTGCGGACTTTGTGTTGTGTTGTGACGGCTCTCTGCTTTGTGATGAGCTGTCACCGAGCCAGCGGAGAAGGTAAGAAACACCGATTATCTGTCTGAATATCACATTTTATATCGAGCATGTTAATCCTGTCAAACTGTCTGAACATGTGGCTGAGTAAATATAGATTATTCAGTATATTAACATTCAGGGATTTAAAACTACAGATGCACACTCACATTTAATTAAACTCGCATTTAATTAAAATAAATTGTTTGTATATGTGGCTGATTGTACTGTGTGTCTGCTTGTGTTTACACTTGAGAAAATACAGATTATGCAGTATATTAAAGAACCACATATTTTGAAGAAACCAGCTATTATTCAGGAACTAGATATTAAAACTTCAGATTAATTAAAACGTGTGATCATGGGGCTGTACTGTGTGAATGCTCTTATATACACATGAGAAAATACAGATTATGCAGTGTAGATATGAAACAAGAAATGAAAATAACATACGCACTCTCATATTTAATTTAAAAAACATGTCTGGGTGAAATACTGCTCAGTTTTCTATCTGTTAATCAGTTTATTGATTGATTGGTTTGTACTATAAAATGCCACAGATAAACATTGATCATCATGCCCTGACTTTAAAGTGTTTGTTTTAGTCCAAACCCTAAAAACATTAACCTTACCATCACAGAGACAGTCAGCATATCTTTACCTCTGGATTTTTTAAAAATTGGCTGATTGAAAAAAAATAATTGTTTGAGTGAAATACTGCAATTTTTTATCTGTTGCAAGTGAAGGGGATTAACGCTGCTATCTTAAAATCATTACACTTGCCTTTGTTGTGCCAAAACAATCCACTTCCAACCACTTTTCAATCAATTCAATCTTTATTTATACAGCACATTTTATACCACAGTCATAGACTCAATTTGCATCAGAATAAACGCAAATAAAATAAGAAATAAAAACAATCGAGGTAAGATAAAACATATGTGATTAACAGGTATTACAAAAAAATTAAATATTATACAGAAAGGATAAAAACAATGATACGATTCTAAAATAAGTGGAGGGAAAATCAGAGAGTCACACTATATTGACTGAAAACTATAAAAATACATAAATCAATTTTATATTTAAGTATAGACATTTAGAACTCAGTATTCATATTATGTCATACACATACACACTTTAAACTATAAAAAGTAGAAAGTGCAGTTAAATTGACAGAATTAAAAACAAGAAGCCTGTTGATAAATACTGGAAAAAAAAAAATTTAGCGATCAGTGCAGACACCCTGTAGGTCTCCAGATTTTTTAGTTTAGTCAGTAATGGTGATTTGACAGAGGCAGGCAGGCAGCAGCAGTGGTTTTATAGACAGTCACTGCATTGAAGGGACAAAGGTTAACACTTATCGGCTGTTTGAGTCTGCAGGGACTGTAAACAATTTTTTGTCCCAAATAAGCGAGCTGTCTGAGAATTTAGAGGAATTAATTGGGTGTTATTGTAGGATGGAAAGCCTTGGTTTGTTGCTGCGGTCAGTACAAGAATCTAACAATAAGCCCTCTTTACAGCTCCTGACAATCCCCTTTATATCCACCAGCCTGATAAGACTGAATAAACGCATTCGTAATCGCTCAGAGACATTTTCACATTTCCCAAACACCACAAAGACACACACACTCAATGTTTTTACTCTGTTGGGATCTGCCACTTTTGGGCAAGGATCGGTTGGACTCATGAGGAAACATAAAGCAAACCTGTGGGACTTGCTGGTTAAAGTTACTGTACAGCAAGAGTGCATTTCCAAGATGATGACAACAACAGAGACCTGTCTGAGTGAACTGTATAATGTCACGTTCGTGCAGTTGCCCACATACCAGGAAATGTTATCGTTTTTATGTATGCAGAGGATTAAGGGGTGATTTATGTATATAACTTTAACAGCTCGTGGTGTGGTTTCTCTGACAGATTTAGGAGCTTTTGACTCTTGGCTGCACAGCTGGATGAAACACTGGCTTGTGTTCAGTCTGTGTGTCATTTCTTGTTTTTTAGTTGTGAAATAAAAACAGAATATTGCTAAAATAGATTTCAGGAAGTTAAACAAAAGCAAAAATCTAAAATCTCCACTGTAGTGAATTAAAATATATTTGATTCTATCAATTAATGCTCTGAAGTGTGATTGACATGTTTAGAAAACACTGATTTTTATAGATTTTAATCTCTGTTCATTCAAATCTTTCTGTGTGTATGTCCAAATAGAGTTGAATTCGTTTTGGTGCACAATTGCAAAATATCACTTACTTCTATTAAGATGAGTTAATCTACTATATTATATTTAATCCATTCTTTCTTTTTCTTTTTCGGTCTTTCAGAAAAAAAATGCTTGAAGGAATAATTATTTTTGTCTTAGCATTATCTTGGCACAGACACATACACAATAACACACACTTCTATTTGTCCACTGTATGTACACACTGTGTGTAGCCCCAGGTAGCTTTAAAACTCATACTGCTGCAGTACATGGCTGCAGTTGGATTTAAGAGGCACTCCGAAGGAAAAGAAAAGCACAGACTCTCTCACCTTTCATCAGATTTTGAAGGGCGAATGGAGCGATGTCATCAAACCAGTTTGAGCAAGAATTTTAAGACATAAATCAAAAGCAAGTTGTGTAATTGCGCTGTAGCCCCCTCCCCTCCCACTCCTCTCAGACTTGAGAGTGAACCACAGACGGGAAGAGTGAACCTGGGCCTCACACTGGCCGATTTCATAAACCGGACTGACCAGTGTCGAAGTCAGGAAATCTTCTGAGCTACTGGTTGGTGGCTCAGCTTGATGGAAAAATTTATTTATTAATGAAAGCTTATATTTAGTGGCGGTGTGAATTAATTGAATGCTTAAACTTCGTTCTCAGAGCTGCAGATGTGTCTTATGTTTTGTTGCATATATCTTACTTCCAGCGAGCCCCAGTGTGGGCCTCTTTTGTAGAAACATTACGTTCGAGACACGGAGCTAAGCACCCGATTTCCAGAAAAAAAATACCCAGTGATCTTTGAAAAGCACAGTAGGTCATTTAGCAACACTTAATGCTCTTCTGAAGAGATTCCAAAACCCCTTAAAGACTCTTCTGTCAGTCTGGATGAAGAAATATTCTGTGCCACACAATGAAAAACATTTGAACATATTTCTTAAGTTGTTCCACTGTTTGCTAACAAAGGAAATCTACAGTGTGTCTTTGCACAATTTGTACGATGTGAAACAGAACTTAAGGTTATTCGACCCATATTCCCTGTTTGACTCTTAAATAGTAAACCATTGGCTCTTACACTGTGGATGTTTTTAGTTTACAGTTGCCCTGTAATTATTCATGGTATTTTTATTTGAATGTTATTTGATTTCTGAATTATAAACCTCACACTTCAAACTGTACTGTTTGTAGCTTCTCTTTGTGTTTGTCAGTATGTTAGTAGGTTTTCATGCTTGTGGTGGTTTGTTGTCAGTACGTTGTGTTAAAAATTGTCCTGTTGCGATATGAGTTCACCAATTGGAAATAATTAAAACTTGGGAAATCATGCATCATGCACTTGACCGAATATTTTGTCAGCCTCATGGTTAAAAGAGAAGTTCAACAAATAAGCAAAAAAAAAAAAGAAAGAAAACTTAGCCCCGTGACTCGAACATATAACGACCATACATGAGCTGCACAAACTGCGGTTAACTTCCAACTTGGGTCACGTCAGGTGACGTGTCTCAGGTGGTGAAATTGTTGGATCGCAGCGTATTGGTGTGCGATGATAACACATCACTTTGTCAGGGCTGTCAAACAGCAGGGCCTCGCCTGAAGTCACCTGGCAGCCCGTTGTTGTACACTGATCTGGTCAGAGCAGGTCTCGTAAAAGGGAGGGGAGGAGGAAGGGAGGGAGCAATCTGCGACCTGGCACTCTTTTATCTACGACACCTGGCAAGAAGAGCAATTGCAAGGTGATGAAACTGTTACCCCCACCACCACCTCTTCAAAAACACAAAAACAATACACACCAACTGCCACTCCTGTCTCAAGCACCAAAGTCACGAGGACGTTTGACACGCGCACAATAGAATGATTTTTGCACTTGTCACCATAAGCAATGGTTGTTTTATCCCAGTTGACAGGTTCGTGTTTGAAATGAATATACAGCTTGAAATTGGAGTCGCACCTTGATTCTTTCACTTTGACCACACAGGCGTCTGACAAGGAAGCCCTGTTTTGGCAGATCTTTACCCTTGACACTGTGACCCCTTTAAAAGGAAATGTGCTTGTTATTGTGCTCTCACACTTTAGAGGTAATAATTACCTCACTGCCAACATTGGCAGAAAGAATGATTTCTAAGCGAGTGCAGCTGGTGGGCAACTGAATCACCAGATGATCTTTGGTCCAGAGCCACTTCTCTACAGGATACACATCAAACAACCCAAAGAGGGAACTTTGTGGTTTTATAGGCTCTCTCTTCTACTCAATTTCACTCTATTTAAAGACCGGGGCCTGAATTTCTTTGGTTTCGTTTTATCCCCGGATTGAATTAAATTGTGGTTGTGTTGCGCTTGTTGTGTCACCCCCTACCAAACAGCTGACACATTTGATAACCTGCTCTACGCCCCCCCACCCTCCCTGACCCTGCATACAAGACATTTATAGGAGAGCCCGTGCTGTTGAGGCTGACTCTTGAACAATTTACCAAGAAGGTTGTAGTAATGTCACTTTCTAACTCGTGTAGGAGTTTATAACTGCTGTAATATCTAATCTTGTGCAGCTAAAGAGTTGATAAACCTCTTTTAATTAACTCTAATTGCAGCAGAGAACCTTTCGAAGGTAAATAGATGAATAATGTATGACGCCTTACTAAGCTGCGCCTTGCGTTCAAACTATTTTTCAAAGCAGTGTCATTATTTCACCAGTTCAGAGGAGGCAAAGGTATTGAAAGTTGGTTTCTGTATACCTTAAAACTGACAGAAGATTAGGTTTTACAGCCCTTCTGTAAGTGTTTTACATCACATGTCAGCTCAGACACGGTGAACGTGTATCTCAGTGGCCTCGGCATTTTGTGGATCTGCAGTAAGTTTTAGCCAAGGTTGGAAAACAACAGAACAGCGAAACCTTGAAAAGGGAAGTGTAGCAATCGCTGATTGTTTGTGTTCCTGCATGCTTACTGAGGCCTCAGTTCTCTCCGAGGCCCGGCAGAAATACACGGCATCAGTCTCACAACCTGTTGCCCCCCCCCTCTATCCACCTCCTTCAGAAGCAGTCAGTGCCTGTTGATGCTTGCAGCTGTAGTGAAAGACTTGTGGGTTTGTACACTGTGCCACTGAGCATGCGGTGAAGCTCACACTGTGGAGCAGACTCTGTTCATTATGAATATGTACACTATTTGTGTTCACACATCAGATTCATAGCGAGGTACGTGGTGACTTAAATTTAGGACCACCTTGTGACCTACATCAGGCATTCACAGTGGTGTCTATGTGGATTTATTACGAGGGCAACGACATGTCATTGTTGGCATTGCGTTTACACTTGGCATTAGTTATATGCGTTTCATGTCATCTGCATTATTGTACAGAATTGTGAAACAGGAATTGCATAATTAAGGTCACAGAAGTCAGCTGCTACATATCAACAAATTGACATTTTCTTCCTATGGGTCGGATTTGTTCTTTGAAATGTGATCAAGACAAATGGATTTCCTTTACATCTGGCTGGCTTTGATGGTCTTCTGATCACATTGTGAACCAGACCACCTTCAGATGTCACCCAGTGGATCTGAGCATGTTCTGATTAGGTGTTAAATGTCTTGACAGGCATTACATGTTTGATTCATTTTCTATATTGTTCTTATGTTCTTTATTAGATAGATAAATATGTAGACATAATTACGGGAATTGTTGCACAGCGTAATGTAGTACTGCAGTGGAACAGTATTAGAGAGTATTTTATGCTGTTTAAGTTGGTTTTACAATTCCTAATCAAGGTCCATTTACTAGAGCATTCACAAGAGCTTTATCAGTAAATGAAGTTTGCAAAGTTGGAGATGGATCTGTTGACAAGCTCAGTAGCTGTTATGATTCCCTCCATTGCACTTGAAGGACTGTTTGGTGGGTTAAAGTTGAGCTTACTGCTGATGAAGACTGCTTGATATGGTTGAATGCTCTGGAAAAGGCAAAGAAGTGGACCTTGTGTTGGGATTGTTTTGTTAAATTACTATTTCCAGGATTAAGAATTAACTTTTGTGCTTTACTTCAACTGATTTTGTTTTCCTCTTCATTGTGCTGCACTGCGAATCATTTCTGTGCCTTAGGTGATGCACTTTTATTTACTTCTGTGTTTGAAAAGTGCGTTGTCTTGTCTTGTTGGTGGGATAGATTTCTATTTATTACAAATGATAAAACGATAAACTTTTGTTTTAAGCTCTCTCCAGTGTGGCTGTTAAAAGGGGTTTCTCTGCTCACAGTGTTGCTGAAATGGAAAACCATCATACTGCTTCTTTTTAATTAACCTTAAATGTTCACCTGTCTCAGAAGTGCAGGCAGTGAGAGACCTCTGATGGCATCGGTCAATGAAAATCTGCCTCTCTAATGAATCAGATTGATGATTCGGAGCACCAAGGCTGTGTTTTTCAGTCTTGTCTGGCTCAGAATAGGTGATGTATGGAGAGCTGGAGCTGGCCTAGTCACCATAGTAACCTTTGTGATGTCTCCCAGTTTTTTTCCTGCTTTCCCAGCAATACAGGGAGCATTTAAATTCTGGGATGCACCTGGTGTGTTTTGCTTGAGTTGTGACATGTTGTCACGGACTGAGTTTCAGCGCCCTCCTCCAAAACAGAAAAAAACAAAACCAAAAGCTCCCACTTCTGCCAAAGTTTCTAAACTAAGTGTTCACACATGGAGAAGTCAGCTCGGCAAGTTCTTTCTGTGCTGCCGCTCTAAAATTCCTCACTTACACACCAGGGCTGCCATGTTCCAGTTTCCAATGTGAGCCACTATCGGAAAGGCCGGAGTGTATTAGATTCTCTATTGGGAATGCGGTGCTAAAAATACTGGCCTGGCTGAAAGTGTACACTGATAGGAGCCTGGACTCGCTGCCCTGTGATGATTCGTCTTCTCCACAGGGTCACTCAGTACTATACTGGCTGACTGGCTGCGACTCCAGAACCACTGTCGCCTCTTTTTGTACACCGACAGCATCTTTTGTCTATTAAACTGTTTTGTTCCAGTGTGTGTGGGGTCTCGTTAAAGAACGAGGGAGGCTCTTTGTAGTTGTGAATGTGTTCCTTGATGGATCTGCAGTAAGCTACTTTCAGTGCAGGCTCCCCTGGCTGTTACTGTCAGTTTGATAGGACATGTTTCATTTGGAGGTGGATGTGTTGAAATTACAGGTTTGCGGCGTGTCATTCATGCTTAGAGTCCAGCTGCACTCCCAAGACCGCAAAGAGAACTGCAGATCTAAATGCAGTTTAAATAGAGAAATGTCCTTTTTAACATGCCAAGTTGCTTTTAATAGCTCGCAGTTTAAAGCCATGTTGGAACACTTCGTGTGTACTTTAAACAAGCCGCAGAGTTGTAGGCTGAACTCCAGGTAATTGCTTGTAGAGTGATCCTGCTTGTTAAGGTCATAGAGGGAAAAGCTTGTTGTTTGGACACTCAGTGATTGGACACTGTGCGTGTGTGCGCGCGCCCCGGTTGTCTTGTACTGTTATGCAACAGAAGGTGTAAAATGAGCTGCTGCCATAAAGAGGTGCACGCCTAGCTGTTATACCTCTTCCCCACATGGCTGACCAGTTGGCCTGATGCGCCCAGCTCAGCGGTGGGTCGGCTGGTAATCAAATACAGTCCTCTCGCCAGGCAGCGCACCTCCAGCTGCACCCAGGGCTTGTGAACTGTAAAATCGGGGCTGGAATGTCCCACATTGCACCTGCAAAAGAAAATGTCTTTATGAAAGTCATTACTTGTGTTATGTCACACAGAGCATATGAGAGCTTGGCTGATTTCCGGATGAGAGAGCTGAGGAAATCCTCATTACTGTCGGCTCTCTCCATACAGACCCCCAGAGTGTAATAGTGTTTGATATCAAAGAAAAGTTGATTCAAAGAAAAGTATTCATCAAGCATTTGGATCATAGATTGATTGTTTAAGTCATTTCTTCAAAGTAAAAGGCCAAAAAAATTGCTGCATCTAGCTTCTGAAATGTTGGTAGTTTCTGTCTGCTCTGTTTTATGTTACTGTACATGGGCTATTTTTGAGTTTTGGGATGTTGATTGAACAAAACAAACAAGTAATAAGAGGACATCAACTTCTGATCTGACAAACGGCGCTTCGCTTTTTTCTCTGTTTTCTGATATGCAGGAGACTAAACAATGAATCGGAAAAATAATTGACCAATAAGTAAAAGTTAACTGCCGCCCCACATAGATCTCTCATGCTGCGTCACTCTGATACAGTAGAACTTGAAATAACTGAGACAGTAAAAATGCAACCCGTCTGCGCAACAGCATATTTAAGGAATTTCTCATCAAACAGGATCATGTGTCTGGGTGAGGACGGACAAAGCCACAAATCTACTACTGGTGCAATACGCGGCCGTTAGTACTTCAATTCCCCTCACAGACAAATATTTTTAACGCATTAGCTAATGTTTTTTATGGTCTTGAGTTACAGAAGCAACTCCACAAATCAACTCAGCGTAACTAAGGATGAGCATAGGCTTACTCTGATGACAACACTCCATATTTGATGGTGGCTCACGGCCAGATATGTGGTTGCTAAACAAAATGTCAGAGAAGATGGTCTGGTCTTCATCAAAGCCAGAGACATAACCACATATTTTTCAGTAAAATATCCCCTCTAATTACCAAGAGAGCTATTTGTTTCCCTCCGTGAGGAACCGTGTCTGACTTTTTCAACCCTGTTTTTCCAGTTTATAGAGCAGACATCTTGCCTAACACATCAGTCACGTTCAGCAGTTGTAATCCACCAACAATTGGACAAGACACATTGTCTCTGAAATTTATTTTGTTGTTCATGTCTTCGAGTCAAAACATTTCCTATTCATAAGGAAGCACTGTTCAGTTACCAGTAAAACTAACTGTACATCTCAGCCTTTCCAAACAGAATTTTTTAATCCTGTTTTTCATACTTGAACGTATCTAGCTTTGAAATAACCTGTCTCTTTCCCCTTTATGTCGTTTTAGTTTGTCCAAGCAAGGACATCCGGAACAATGTGACCAACCTGCGGACGCTTGAGAACTGTACCGTCATCGAAGGCCACCTGAAGATCTTACTCATGTTCAGGACCAGGCCCGAGGATTTCAGAGGCCTCAGTTTCCCCAAACTGATGGTGGTCACCGACTACCTGTTGCTCTTCAGAGTTTACGGCCTGGAGAGCCTCAGCGATCTCTTCCCCAACCTGACGGTGATTAGAGGCAACAATCTGTTTTTTAACTACGCCCTAGTGATGTTTGAGATGCTCCAGCTGCGAGAGATCGGCCTCCATAGCTTGATGAACATCACCCGAGGAGCCGTGAGAATCGAAAAGAACCCGGATCTCTGCTATCTCTCCACTCTGGACTGGTCCAAAATCCTGGACTCAGTGGAGGACAACTATATCATGGCTAACAAGAACGGCAGAGAGTGTGGAGACGTGTGCCCAGGGGCGGCCATCGGGAAGACCACCTGCCAGTCGACCACCATCAACGGACACTTCAGTGAACGCTGCTGGACACAGAACCACTGTCAAAGAAGTAAGCAGTCTTTTGTTATGACTCTCTAACTCTTGTTTAATATATTTAATCAGTAAGATTCTTTATGATGAGCAATACGACATAGCCCTGATCAAGGAACATCATAATACACTTCACGGTCCTGAATGGCTTTCAGAAGGAGCACGCACATTTCAGATATTGATAAAATTTGGTACTGAAATAATAGTGAAAACAAGTATTCACTGGCTGGAAGACACTTTTCTTTATGTTGTTAAAATATCCGCCATTTGCCATTGTGATGCGTAGTATAACAGTCCTGGATCAGGGCTAAATACTGACTAAAATGATTAAAGGGTTTAAGTTTTAACCTCAAGGTCAGATTTTAATATTTGCCTCTTTTCTGTTTTATGTGATTCTAAATTCAGTATCTCTGAAACGCTGATTGGACAAAACAGTCATTGAGAGAATTGTTTTTGTGTGACTAAATGTTTTATTGATTAGTTGGATAAAAACTCAATGGATGAATCCATAATGAAAAAATAGTCAATTACAGCTGTAACATCACCGAGAAGGATTAATGAAAAAACATGAAACTTACCACATCAGAGGAGTCTATATCATATATATCATATTTCTTTGTTTCTACATTTTGTTGTAGTTAAGGTTGTAATATTAAAAAGTCATTATATTTAAAACATTTGGAATACACTTCTCTTAAATGAAGATCAAACACATATGATTAGATTGATCTTTTTATTATTAATTTAAAAAAAATAATAATTCAAATACATTATTGTCATGTAAATCTTTGCCAGTGACCAGCACCAGCTCCTTGTGTAGTTTTTCTCAGCAACTTTCCATCAACACATTATTACCATTCCCCTTTGCTTTTGTCACATGTCCAACCAGTTTAACATTTACAGAACTGAACTCACCATTTGGACCAAATAAAAGCACACAAGGGTCACTGGTCAAAAATAGTTATTTTATTGTGTTAGAATAAATGATGAATTGCAGACTACAAGACATTTGGCCAGAAATTAGTTGTGCCCCTTTTCAGTGTTGAAATGTCAGAGCTGTGTCATTTGCTCAGGTTTAGTTATGTAGGCCAAGTTCCGTGTCAACGTAGCTTGAACTGCACTCTGGTGTGACGCAACGCTTCGCCAGTTAGTCTTTGAATGTTTACTCTCAATAGACAGGAGTGTTGTCACTGCTCTTGTTGTTTGGAGGAGGTAAAGGAGATATCAGACATCACGGCACATTTCTCATTGTGCCCTTTAAGCACAGGTCCTGCGATGCTGGCCTTTCCCTGTGTGCTCTGACATTTACTGTAAAACAACGAGGCCACCCATTTCACACTGCCAAAGAGTTCAAGTTCAAGTGCTGAGAAGAATTTTGCGCATGGGTGCAGCCTGAACACCTTGGCTCGCACCATTACACAACACTGCGTACATTCGTTTAACAGCTCTTTTGAACAAGTTGCTCGGCACATGTTGGCTTTTTCAGGCTCTTATTAATGTTTGTTTGGTGTGGCGGCTGCATGAGGTTTCTGTTGAGCTAAGCGAGGTCTATTACTATGCTATGAGTGTTTTATTTTATTTATTTTTTTTTTTATACGTTTTCCACTAATGACTTTGTGCTGGAGGTAATTGCTCATAGTCATCACAAATGCTTGAAGACATTTGTGGAAGAGGCCCAGAAGGCCTATTTGTCCAATTGTGGTGAATGTTGAGGCGGAAGTGTTGTATAAAAAGTCTCACAGCAGAGATGATTTCCTAATAGCGTATGATGACAATGAATCAAAACTGGGCGGTGACTGGCAAGCTCTGATCTCTCGTCATGGTCTGCACTCAGCAGGGGCAGGGCCTGTGGTCTTGTGGTCTGGGAACTGCGGCTTTTTGCCTACTTTCACTAAAGCATGAAAAGAGCCGTTCAGCCCGAGCTTGAACCACAGGACAGAGTGCAAGGCATTCGGTGTCCTCGTCAGATGAACCCTGTTGCTGCTTTTTATAGATCTTCTGTAGTTCTTAAAGTAAGCTACTTTTCCCAAACTAATGCATTCTTTACCTCTATCCCTTGAGATAAAGAAAATAACTTTTAACACATTAGATCTCACACAAAACAACAGTGATTATCATTTTTTATTCAAAAAAGTGTCTTTTAGCTCTCTAAATATAAAAGAACCTGTGTTCTTGTCTTTTTTCTAAAGTTTGGTAAAGTACAGGCCATGGTTAAGTACTGTAAGTGCCAGAGGTGACTGCAGGTCACACACACTTTCTGTAGTCTGTACACCAACAGAAAACAAAGCTGCTGAACCACGAGGCTTGGCTTAGCTCCCATGTTTGGAGTCACAACCCATTTCCCCTCCCTGCCTCTATAACAGGGGTAATTTGAGCTTCTCCCAGAGCAGCCCCTGCTAATTTCCCCCTCCTTTTTACACCAAATTGGGTGCGTCCGTTCAGCAAAGTGGCAAAGCAAGGTTGCAGGAGATGCTCATTACCAAAACTGATTAGATTTGGCTACTGGCACACACATACATGCAGTTTGTAATAGTGGCAAATGCAAGACAGCATCCTGCGAAGCATCCATCTGATCTTTCCAATTCAATCTTATATCTTATCTTTTGTTAAAGATAAATGCCAGAGAAACACAATTACGGGTCACATTTATGTGAAAAAGCTTTCCTAACAGAGCTTGAACAGTCACATATTACTTTATATTTTAGAGATTGTTTCTCATGTTTTGTCATGTCACAGATCACTTAATGGACCTTAAAACATATGCAGATATGGTTAGTTCAGTGGTGCCTCTGGCATACAAAAAAGTATCACACTATTCTCAAATTTTACTGTTCTTGGAGCACTTTGGTAGTTGAGTAGTTACAGCGCATCTCACATGGTCACATCTGTCGGCAGTGGGTTTGGGCTGGTGACCTTTGTTGCATGTCATAGCCCTCTCTCACTCCCCCGTTTCCTGTCTGCCTCTTTACTTCACTATGAAATAAAGACCAAAATGCCCTAATTTCTTTTTTTACTTTTCTTTATAAATACCTCTCAATATAACGTTGTTGAAATTCTTACGTTGAAACTGTCACGAGTGTCAGCGTCATGTGATTTTGGTAAACAGCCCACATTTGTGAGGGTCTTTGCAGAAATCCACATGTACACCAGGATTTAAATTTACCATATCGACTTTATACATAGACTGTAATCGCCAACATATACATGCGTGTACTCTAATCTATACATCTGAAGTAGTTTACAGACTCATGTGTGCTATACTGACCATCCTCTGTCCTCTATTGATTATGTATGACAGAGTATATCAGGACCTTTAATGTCAGGGACAATTTTGAAAAACCCTGTTACTGGCAACAGTCAGTAGTTGTGAAACTCCTATTTCTGTGTCTAGTTTTTAATATCTCCAGTCTGTTTTGAACACAGGGTTATTAAATCTGTTCCAAAAAAAAAAAGCAGGCTTCTATTTCCTTTTTAAAAATTGAGTTGAAATTATGAGCTGCTGCAAAGGGAAATATTACGGTTGAGTCTATTTACTTGTAATGAAGTACTATTTCTTGCCAACACTCATTTGAAGATAATGGGTATTTGATTATGTTTTGGTAATGGCTGTTATGTGGCACAGCTTGTTTGGCTGTTAGGACGTCAGCTTAGCCTGAGCCCTGAAAGGGGCTGGCAGCTGAAAATATTGGCTGACACTCAATAAGAAATCAGGGGCTTCCCGTGGGGATATTGTTTTTCTCCACTGCTAAACTGCACTGACAGAATGTCCATCTGTCTATCGAATGTTTCTGTTATTGTGCCTTTTTTCTTCTAAGTTTTTTTTTTTTTTTTTTTTTTGACCTTTTATAGTGCATCTTTATTAGAGCGATGACAGGAAACAGAGATGGGGAAGGACATGATACAAAAGTACCCAGCCAGACTCAAACTGAGGATGTTCCTGTTCATGATTGGTGCCAAAAAATCCCCCTAGACATTGAAGGGTACCCCTAATCTTGCATATCTAATGGTTTTTATTCAAATTTGGGGAGAATGTCAGTGGAAGTATGAAGTTTCTGAGTCATATCAGTGCACATAAATTGGATTACTGTGAAATGAAATTTTAACATGAACAAGACATTCTGAGAACACAAAATCTGTGAAGATTTTTTTTTTTACTTTTTTTTTTTTTAACTTTGGAAGGTTGTGTCAGGAGACATAACTAAAAGTGGGCTTAGACAATTATTATGTCAAATTTAAGTCAGATTATATTACAATGGTCTTGCAGGAAACGTGTTTGGCAGGGTTACAGGTGAAAACTGATCAGTAGTTTTTTTCTTTTTTTTTTATTACATTTATTAAATGCACATTGAATTTACTAAAGTTTTGTTTCTGTTGCAATGAAAGAGTCCTCTTTACTGAAAAGGTCTTTTAATATTGTGGTCATTCGCAATCAAATGCTGCTTCTGTTTGTTCTTTTGTGGAGCAGTTTCTGTAGCCCAGGGAGATCTAAAAGAGCATTTAGTTCCCAGGTGGCTAGTATTTTACGCACATTATTAAAATTGATTGTAATTATCTACCCTCTGCCGGAGATGAGACACCGGGGGACGGACGGAAGGGTGTCTGTGTCCTCGTCCTCCTCAGCCACCACTGCAGCAGCTTTCGCTGGTGTTTTGGTTTGCAAGATCTGTTACATATTTAATAAGCTCCCATAAGGTGGAGAACAGCTCTTAGCAGACGCCTCAACCTTTGATTGGTTTGGCACTTTCCTGTGTGTGCCTGTGCAGCCTGTGGAGACCACTGTTGGTTTCATGCAGGCTGCCACAATTTAAGTATTGCTATGAATTACAGTGGAGTCAGGTCAGGTGACCCGGTGCCGGACCTCTCTTGATATGGATGTTCCAAATTTACTCTTGGCTCACAACACACACGTCTGTTCACCAATCATAAGACGGACTTGGAAATTTGTCAGGGTCAGAATGTGTGTGCATGTGTGTGTGTAACAGCAGCTCAGACGTTGGTCATAAATCTTTGTGTGTATGTGTACAGACAGAGTGGACGGCTATTGTTTAGTCTTGCTGCTAGGAAACAAGAGAGTAACACTGTGGTGTAATCGTGGATATGAACACATCAGTCATTTACCCAGGCCGTATCAGAAGGAAAAGCGAGGTCACTGGTCACAACGGGGGGTGAGTGGGTTAGTGTAAGAGGGGGTCCCGCCTCACTGTTGACCCTCGCTTCTCTTCTTTGCCGACCTTGTCGCGGCTCCCACCCACGCAATGGTCAGCGCTGGCGCCACGATCCTTTTCCACCTCGAACAATGGTGGTCGTGGAAGTTCACGGAGTGTTCTTCCCAATTGTTTCCTGTCTTTGTTGGCCTGCTTCCTCTTCGAGGTTATGAATGGAGACATTGGCCGAGGGTGCCTCAGTAGCGGCAGACACTTTTATGAGACCAAAATACTGATGGGTGACCCTGTGGAGGTCAGCGAGGCAGGAAAGAGGACAAACTTAGCTGCTAGTAAAGCTGTCTGTGGGGAAATGGGCGGATATTGTTACTGAGCTTTATTATTTTGAGATGGAAGTGACCCCTGGTGTGACAAAATGTGAAGAAACTACAGCTTTATTATAGTGTCTTGACTTGTATTGATTATTGCCACCTAATGTCACTTAATCCTATCGATAGTGTAAGGACACTGCTTTTTGAAATGTTGAGGGCTGTATTAAAACTCTTTGAACAGCCGGGTGGTGGGGCTTTATGTGTTCACTGCCTGTAGACTTGAAAACATGGACCGTGCTTGAGAGCCAAGCCAGCCTTGTCCTCCTCCCATCACATGAATCATTCCTTCTGTTTCTATTTTTGTCATGGCTGCCCATTCATTCTGTATCCTCTAATGTTCAGCTTTAAAGCTTAAATCCATAGCTTTCCACACATTGCTGCCCTCCACGTCAGTGAACTGTGTTCAAACCAAAGAGAAGATGATAGAAAATCAAGGCCTGATCGATCGTGTGAAACTGTTCGATGAGTCCATTCGATGAAAATGTCCTCCAACCACCAGCAGAGACAAACTTGCTTTACTTCACAATGTACAGAATGTATTTGCTGTCGCAGCTCCTCAATACTGATGACTGTGATTTTTATTACACAATTGAAACCTGTTCATAGATCTCACACAATGTCATCCAAATACAATATATATATACTGTGCATGCACATATGGCCAACGACTTTATAAGATTTTCTTATTGGTTAGTATATAACCCGTCCAAAAGAAACATTACGACTGCAGCATCATGTTTGAATTCCTTTTCTTTCTTTTTTTTTTCTCCACTGTGCAAAAGCCTCTAAACCAGTATTCTACCTGCCTGTGAGCTGTTTGTCTTTTATTTTTTGTTTCTTTGCTCACTTCAGATAAATGCTTCATCCGTTTTATGTGTGGCGCAGAAAATTATAAGTTAGTCAAAGGTAAGTTAATTTTTTTTTCAGCAGCAGCACTAACGACAAATGGCAGAAGATTCTTCCATAAAAGGATCTTATAAACCAATTAGTAAACTTATTTTGAAATATAAATTCTGTCTTCTTTAACCTCATTTCTACAGCAAACATTTGGTTTGCAATCAACCATGAAAATCTAAAAAAGAATCAGAGATCAGACAGATATGAATAAGTCATAAAAAAATCAACCCCCATTTTTTTCCCCCCAGCCTGGACAGTCTACTCTTCATGGTTCAGTATGCAGAATGCTATTCTACTACTCCAAATCCAGAATGCTCTCAGCCCCCCCACCACACACACACACACCATGAGTCCTTTTCTTTGAGCTGACTTAACTGCTCTGGCACTCAGTTTTGTGGAGCTGCACCCTGCGAACCCTCGCCGTTCAGCTACTGGAGCCATTCCCGTGGAATCTCAGACATTTCAGGCATTTGTTAAAGCTGGGCCGACAGGCGTTTCTTCACTGCTGTACACGCTTACACTCCCCACAGCCATCTGATTTACAGCAGCTCACTGCTGTTTCACTGCTCGTTTAATCAAACCCCGCAGGAAAGTTTTTTTTTTTTTTTTTTTTCTTCTCAACAAGTAAGCATGCGACCCTGATCGAGATGTCCTCTTAGTTTTTATTATTCTATTAAATAACATTTTTGTCATCGCAGTTGTTGTACCTGCAAATAGTTTTTTCTTTTGTGTGCAGTATGCCAAAATATCACTGTTGTTTAATATCACAACATCTCAATCCATCAGAGCCCGGGCACAATATTATATGTTGATTTACTCATGGCTGCAAATGAACGACGAAATGAAAAACTTAGTGGAGTGGTGTTCTTGGAAACAGTGTTTTCTCAAAGTGAGTTGATTCAGTTGATTTTCGCTTCTTCGTGCCTTTAAAGGTTTTGAGTGTTTTCACTGCCGTCTAAACAAAATAGAAAAATCAGTTGTAAAACAATGAAGTGTTTGAAATGGCAAATTGTACATGCAACACAAAATGTGGATTAGTCTTATATTATAATGTTATTATTATTTACATTATCAATTAATCTGCAGATTATTAATGAATTAAAACTGTAAATCCTCACATTTGACAAGCTGGCACCCAAGAATGTTTGCCTGAAAATTTATTGAAATAAGTAATCAATTATTGAAATAGAATGGAATTAATAGCCAATTAACGATCGTCAGTAGGCTAATTGTAACTTGTCCCTCTGTGATGGTTTTGAGACAGAGCTGGAGAGTTTCTGTAAGAGGGGCTCTTTTCTCCGTCTCACCAGCCATGTTCTTAAAAAATAAAATGATTTTCTATTTTTCCCACACAATTCGCTCTTGCTACTGCCAGAAACATAAAATATAAGTATTCAAAAGAGCTTCCAAAAAAACAGCACTAACTGTGCTTTCCTGGCTGTCCTAAATAAATTAACCATTACTGAAGTTAATGAAGAAGGAGGGACAACAACTCAGCACCCTAAACCTTCAGATAGATTAGTGCACCACGAACACCATGTGAGATTAATTACATTAAAATTTAAATATGAAAAAGGACAAAGGGTTGTGTGACGTTGTATTGATGACATAAATGCTTTGATGTCACAACAGGTAGTCAAAGTCAAACACAGAGGTAGTCATTATTTAGGCCTGACACTAAGCCCTGCAGGAAATGAAGATTCAAGGCCGTGGCGTGCGTCATTTGCCTGTCAAGCAGGCAGTGTAATTGCCCATCAATGAGTGCACAGTGTTTTATCATTTTTATTCCAGTCACGGACAAACTTTATATCCTGCCTTCAGATGACCGTGGTGGCAGGGCAACATTAAAAACAAAAAGTGATTTTCCATGTTGTTTGTGTGTTTTTGTTCTATTAACGGAGGCCGAGGCCGGTTAATGAAATTGTTTACGATTCCTGTTACCACCAGACTCGTCTCAAAATGAGCCCTGCTGCTGCTGAGTCAGACCAGCCGAAAAGTGGTTACCAAGAAAAAAGCGGAACAAATAAACCAAGGTCATTAGCTGTCATTTTTTATAAAGTCACTGTCAGGCAGCCATTTTAATCTTATGTGACATGCCTCATTTTTGAACGAATTTGAATTAGTTTTGATGCATAATTAAATATTTAGACGTCAGAATGACTACTGTGATCATTTCTGCGTCCATCAAGGCTAAATCAATGAAATGAGGTTAAAACGATCACTTTTGGATTTTATGATCATACCATCTTTTTTACTCAAATAAGGTAAATCTTCGCTCATTGGCCTTTCTCAGCTTACAGATTGCAATTTACGGATATTTTCATTTGAAATGAATGCTATGCATTTAGGTTTGGCCTTCAGATTGCTTTAATCTGACTGACAGTCCACCACACGAAGATATTCAGTTTACATTGATTTAGGGTTGCAACAAATGATTTCACCCCCTTTTTTCATTATTAATTAAACGTTAATATGTAATTGACATTTATCTTTCCAATTGACTATTTTTTCTTTTTGTCTATAAAATATAAAAATTATTAATAAATGCTCATAATTTCCCAAGTAAGTGTTTTCAGCCCTATAATGATCTGAAACAATGAAAAGCACCTAAACCTTCTTATTTGAGACAATTGAAACTGAAAGTTTTTGGTTGGTTGAAGGTTTTTGTTTGTCGACAAATAGACTAAGTGGGTCAGCTCTACTTCATTGTCAGCTGTTTTCACGTCTTAATAAAAGCCATTCCCTTATGTTTGGTTGTCCTCTAAACAACTGTACAGCTTTTCTTTCATCATCTGCACAACTTGGTTAATTTTACTGATAAATATTTGATTATAAATAATTATTCTCAACTCATATGGAGCCTAAATTTAGAAGTGTGACATGTTTGGATGCTCTTCAATCAACAAAACTTGCTTCATAATAAAGTCAGTCATTCAGTCATTCATTCATTATCGAATGAAACATTTAAGCATTTGCCCGATTTTCCTTTCTATAAAGGACTCTTTACAAAGTCAACATCTCGACTCAAATGTCACAAGCTTGATGAATTGATTCATTGTTGATTTTATGTCCATCCATCCATCCATCTTCATTTCCCTCCATCTCATTCTTATTAAAGGTAAAGAGGGAGCTGCAGTAGGCAGAGACATGTTTGGAAATAGAAGTGGAAATAGAACTGTATAACATCTGTTGTTCACTAGTAGAGAGGAAACCAGGCAGCTCTGTATTAATGACAGACGTTGGTGTGTATAAGGGCAGAGACACCAATCCTCACTGCCTGAGGCGAGCTGAAATCATACATTTAGTGTGCCAAGAGCAGTGTCAGGGATTTTGATTCTGTTACACAAGTAAAAATGTTAAAGATGGCGCAGACTGATGTTATTTATTATATTCACACTGGACAAACAAAGAAGGGCTCAGATGTTTGGCTCATGTTTGCATCCATTACTTTTAGGACATTTTGTCTTCTGGCAGTCGTTCTTCTTCTGGCACAGTTATAACGTTGTGTTTTCTCTGACAGTTTTTCTGGTCCGTCTGGCTGCTGTTAATAGAGAGACCTGGAGGTTATAGACCTGACAGAACTCAATAAACCGCTCTGAGGGCCTTCTGTCATATTGAATCACCAAAAACAACCTCACACACCAGCTAAATAAAGGCAAGAACTGCCTGTCATATTTTGTGTTGACATCATCATCCACTGAGATCAGTGCACTGTTGCCATGGTCACAAAAGGAAACGTCTTTAATTAACATCAGTTAACACCTTTTTGGAATATCTTCACAGGACACATTCAAAGGAGAGAAATAGGTAATAAGATGTGTTTACTTTGCACTGCCATAATCATCTGCCAGAAGAATAGGTTTCTTGCAAGCAGAGTAGGAGTCGTCTTCTTCGTCATCACTTCTGATGGTTTACGGAGTGCATTGGAAAAATATCGTTGCAGTGAATGAATAGCAGCCCTGCATACAGTTTGCTGAACCTGCACCAGCAAGTCTGTTGTCAGAAAACCCTCATGTGGCCAGCAAAAACAAATGAATTGGAACGGCAGGGAATGATCTTTAAAAAGTGCAAACATCAAAAACTGTCATTTATTATACAGGCTTGAACTTGCATGGGTACCATGGTTAGAAAATATTTCCCAAGAGGGCATACAGAAGAAGCTGCATGCAGAGTGTGAGTTACTGAGCAATGACCATTGGTTGTTATATTTGGATGTTGCATTGGATGTTTCCTGCCGAAACCGTTAGTTGATTAAGCAATTACTTTCTTGAATGAGAATTTATTGCTTTTCTCTCTTTTTTTGGTAATGTAAATTGCAAACTTTGGGTTTTGGACTGTTGGCTGGACAAATGAAGTATTTTGAAGATGGCACCATGAGCTCTGGGAACTTGTGATACTGACATTTTATAGACTGAACTGACTGAACTAATCAAAGAGGTATACAATATGTATTTACTATGCTAGTAGTGTACTTATCTTTTTGTCCTTTTCTTTGTGCCTTTTTTTTGTATTTTGTGCATGACCTCATTATCCCTAAATATCGAGTCAGCTGTTTTGCTGTATAAACGGTGAGTGCCCAGTCCATGTCATGTTTGAAACATGAATCAGTCCTCAAAGTCAAATTTTAGTGGGTTATTCAGCATTCAAGCTGCGCTGCTATTCTGTCCGTTTGTTTTAAATTGTTAGAAGAGTTGATCAATCTTCAAATGCACCTTATTAGTACTTTAGATTGTTCTGTTCTGGGCCTTCAGCAAAAGCCCTCTCTCATAAGAAACTAAATGCTACCCTCGTCATGGATGTGGAATTTTAATTACCAACCAGCACACCACTGCATTCCTGTTTGGCATTTTCTGGGGTCTAATATGATCTTGACGTAAAAAAGCCTGAATAAGCTACTGTTTCATCACTGCCAAAAATAGGAACTTGGAAAAAGTAACCACAGAATGGTTTTAGGGACGATTGTGGTTAATGACAAGTACAGAGACTCTTAATTTTAGGCTAGAATCTGAGAGTTTAGGGTACAGTTAAGTGTGTGGTGTGCATTTTGATGTTGATAGAAACAACAAAGATACAGAGTGTGTGCATTGGTTGCAGACACCAGACAAGGAACCGTTATGAACCGTAAGAGTCATTCCTTGCAAGCAATGTGGATTCTTTCTTTTTGTCACCCCACGCTGTTGAAGCTCGCTGTCGGCTGGCAGTCTGCGCAAATCTGTTTCTTTACCTCCCATTTCCAAGTTGGCACCGCCCTGACGGGGTGTATTCATCTCTGTCACACGGGGGCCCGGAGTTTTGTTGGTTTGTTGTTGATGTCCATTTCTGGCTGCAGGGATTGAGCGTCTCATTGTGTGGCTCTGCCCTCCCCTCATCTGAGTGAACTCTCCGCTGATGAGATAAAGTGCCAGGCATTTATGCAGCATTATTCCACAGCCTTCATGTGATCCTGCTGTACTTTGCACAAACCGCTTGACAAGAGATCAGACAGGTCCTGACCAGTGTGCCAGAGGAACCAGAGTAATGAGGATAAGGAGTTCAGACACAGGAGGCGAAACACACATTGAGCCTCGAGACTTTTTGTAAAAAGATGTAGCCAGTCGTAAACAGACCTAAGTCCAACTGCACACCCAGCATTTGTCTCCTAAAAAGCCCATTGATGTATTGATGTCAAGTGATTTTACTCTGTCCAAATGGAAGATAAGTGCTGGAGATGCTGACAAGACCAAACCCAAGCTGAGCGTAACTCATTGACACAGACCAAACTTAAAAAAAAGACCTCTGTTCTTCACTAACGCTGTGAGCTGCAGGGTTTACAGTGATAATAAAGAAGCTGGGTCCGTATTAAGAGATTTGCATGTTTTAAGGAAAGAATGACAAACTCTCCCAAACAGCCTCCTCAGCGTCGTTCTCACTCAGGGAGATCAAAGATGGCTTAGGGTGGCCTCAATCTCAAAGGTCCTCAGGGTCTCGCCCTTGAAAACATTTTGACAGGCACACAAGAAACAAGTCTATCTCCTTCAGTGTGGTCACTGCTGTTGATACTATAAAAGCCTGTGTGATGTCCGATAGTGAATAATACCGCTAATTTAGGATCAGCAACCAGCATTGATTGCAACGCAGCAGACACGGCCAAGTCAGCTGCTGACAAAGTGAACTGTACAAATCTTTTGGACACTGAGTGGTTTGTTTTGGTGCTTCATGAAAGTGGCTGCCAGCTTTCTCTCAGATGGCACTCAGCACATGTCTGAAGCTTGACATCAGTCACAGAAATTGACTGACCCACATTAACCCTTGTTTTTAAACCCTATGTTTTTAAAGATTATTGAAATTGCAATATTGCCAAGTGCAATATCCAGATCGCAAGAGCTGCAGTTGTTTGATAATTAAAATGTGTCAACATGATGTTATGAATGAAGCACTTTTGGGTTACAAAGATACTCCGACCTACAAATCATCAATCAAGTTTGGAACAAGCTTGTTTGTTTTGTTTGTCCAACTAGGAGGTCAAAATCTGAAGTAATTCCATTTAAAATGATATAAAACAGAGAGAAGCTGAAATTCATCTGTATACATTTTTTTGGGATCAATCGGTCAAATTGTTTAGTTCATGAGAGTTCAACATGACATCTTCTGACATATATATCTTGTTTTGTCCAAACTGTGTATCAAAACCCAAAGAGATTTCATTCCAAATTATATCACAGAGAAAAGAAGCAAATCCTCACATACTGAAGCCAACATATAGTTGGGTTTCTTATTTACTTTGGATATATGTGAACAGGACTCTTTGGTTTCTCTACATTAGATATTGGCCAAAATGTGATCATTATCAACTGTTTCATTGGACATATATTTTCACTGGCTATCATTCAAAAATATACTGAACATTTGAGCAAAAAAAGATAATCAAAGTGACTGAAATATTTAATCCTTTAACAGATTGCAGTAAGTTCATCAGAGGCATAAATTGTTCTAACTGATCTCAATCAGGAAACTTTTTAGCTGTTTGAAGGCTGTTGAAGTCTGTAAAAACTTCTAATGAGTTGTGGACATGATGAGACATGATGCACCACCCGAGGCACCGACGTGTTCAGCACCATACTAACATAACATGATCGTCTCAGCACAAATCTGAACCCATCTACTGCACAATGCACCACACTTCTCTCAACATGGACTCTGAGTAAACTTTGCTGTTGAGCTGTGCTCCTCCTCCTGTCCATCACAGATTTACATGCATGATGAAAAATATCACTTACTAAGAACAACTTGTGCTTTTGATTAGTTTAAAAGCAGCTTATTCACAGAACGGAGGAGACAGAAAGAGTGGAGCAATTTTTTTTTTTGCAGCTCCCGTCTGTTACTATGTGGCTCTCCTGTCTTTTTTTCCTTTTTTTTTTTTTTTTTGCGTACCTCCCATTGCTGCTGCTGTCTGAGTGGCTGGGAGGGGAGCGAGAGGGAACAGAAAGGGTTAAAATGTGCGCCTGTCTTCCTTGGAGATGGGAGAGGCCATTTGAATGGCTAGCTTCTCCAGCTAGCCAACACATTGGCTAGGGCTGAGGGTGGATCTGCTGCTGGTTCTGTGCTCCGACATGGAGCCCTGCTGCAGGATCAGGAGTCAGTGTGAGCAGACAGCAAAGCTTTTCTTTGTGTGTGTACGTGTGTGTGTGTGTTTGTGTGTGTGTGTGTGTGTGTGTGTGTGTGCATTTGAGAAAAAGTTGAAGGGCAGCTTTTGAAATAAACTTTGGAAGCAGAAGGAAACCATCATACCAAGAGGACATTTTCTTGTTTTTCAGTGTGATAATCATCCCCAGTGTTCTTTGTAAATCCCACCATGGAGCAGATTATTTTGACTCGCAGACTGACGTAGATAACGGGTGGTTATATCATTTGTTTTTCTAGCGCTGTGCCCCCTTTAGCTGTCCCCCTCACACTGCCATTCTCATATTGCTGCTGCCCGCCCTAAATGCACGCTCTTCATGGGCTTCAAGAGCTTACCTCTGTGAATGTAAGAGGACAGGGTGTCCATGTTGTTTTTTTTGTTTAAGACCTGACCACATAACACTAATGAAGCCAAGAAGTTTAGGACGCATGCTCACCGAGTCATTCATAGAAGAATAGAAGGTTAACAAAGAAAACAATCTCAAAGATTACTGAGATGTATCATCAGCGCGACACTTAACTTTCCCTTTCTTCCTGTCCAAGTTTACGTAGCTGATTATTAGTTTAGACTCATAAACAGAAACACATTCTTACAACTTTATGGTCTGACCTGTGACCCACCCCTGACCTCAGCAGCTCATTATCTCACCTGCTGTTGAACGGTTTTAATCTGGCTCTCATGGATGAGATTCTAATCCCAGCAGACAGGTCGGTCAGCTGTATTTACCTCTGAGAAGCCTATATCCACGCTTGCACTCTTGTCCTCATACCTATGCTGAGACAGCAATACACACATAAACTCTCACAGGTACACACACACACACACACACCAGCCAATAGCCAATCTTGTAAGTCTAATGTTTATTGTTATGTAACAGTTACACATAAGCAGACATATGCATAAAGAGACCTCATTTCTACGCCCCAGAAACTTCACTTTTTTGAATTTCAGTTTTTTTACTGTCAGTAAACTGTAGCTTTCTGTCAGTGTTTATTTTGTCTGCTTGCTCAAAAAGAACTTGTGTACGTCATGTTGCTAGAAAGAGCTCAGCTACTTGAGATGATTTAGAGCTTGTTTTTACTCCAGCCGCTGAGGCCAAGTGCTTAGCAATGCATGGATCCATCATTTATCATTTGTCACTGTAATGAGGATGTGAGATTATGCTGATATCATGAATTGTGTCACACTATATAAACTGGAAGACTGAAATTTTTTACATCAATGATATAAAGCAGAAGTAAGCATCAAATCTGCATATTTCAGAAAATCAACTAGTGACTATTTGGCAGTTTTTGCTTGATGAAGGGCGTAAATGATTTATCAGTTTGTATAATATGTGTCTGTTCATTTTCTGCCTATTCTGCCACATATTGTGTGATCCGCCATTGCTTAACAGATGATTTTTGTTATACATATTTGATAACCCTTCACAACATAAAAAGAATGACAATATCAAGTGATGGACAGATTTGTCATTGCGCACACTTAGACACACAGTTAGAGACGAGGGATGTGGGATGCACTCACAGAGGGCTGCCACAAAAAAACAAAATCACCCTCAGGGTGGCGTCGATCAAAAAGTTTGGAAACCGTTGATCCATCAGGTCTTTTCAATATTATGTTTCTTTCTACATTTCACAGCACTTCTGTAGCTCAGTTTATTGTTTAAATGAGCCTGTGATTCTTCTAAAAGAACAAAAAAGAAACTAAGCAAAGAAATTTTTACACTTGTCTCACTTGCAAAACCCTTCATGCCTCGAGTGCCAGTTTTCTCCCCTCTGCCACACTTTCACCAAGCCTTCTGGATATGTGTCTGTCTTGTGTCAACTAGAGTTGGATCCCCGCTGTTTGTATTCAGTATGCTTATTGGCCAATGGCAGATGGTCTTCTGGGCTGCTGGCGAGTGCAGCAAGGAGGTTTTCCCTCCTGCTGACAGAGATATCAGACCATATGAGATTTCTGTGGCATTAGAAATATAAAGAGATACTGTCATTGGAGAAAGATGAAATCACCTGTGTCTCTTGGGGAACACTGCGCAGGTGTTTGAATGATGATAAGCTCCTGTCTCTTGTGTCTCTCCCCCTATCTTGACCAAGTCACCTTTTCTTCTACTTGTCTCACTTTAGCCTCACCAACCTGACCTTGTTGCTCCTCTCTCACCTGCAGTGTGCCCTGTTCAGTGTAAACATCGAGCCTGCACCAAGGACGACCAGTGCTGCCACGAGGAGTGCCTGGGCGGCTGCCTGAAGCCCAAGCCTCAGCCACTCAGCCAGTCACTGCGTGGCCTGCCGCGGCCTGCAGCACGAAGGCAAATGTGTGGACCGCTGCCCCGAAAACCACTTCACCTACAAGGGCTGGCGCTGCGTCTCCTTTGCCTTCTGCCAGGACCTCCACAACAGTTGCAAGCGGGAGAAGGAGCGCAGCAAGAGCCTCGACTGCCACGAGTACGTCATCCACAACGGCGCCTGCGTCCCTGAGTGTCCCTCCGGCTACACGACTGCCAACTCCTCGTAAGTGAACCCTCATGTCGGTCTGATGTGTGATCAGGGAAGCTGCTTAAAAACCCATCAAATTCAGTTACATTGCTGAAAATAAAAACAGTGCCTTAATTTACAAATGGAGTTCTGCTTACTACAGACTATTATGTACTGATTATTATTAAAGAGACTCTCGGCATTATTCAGTCATCATTTAATTGATATTTTTGACCTACTTAAAATGAGAAAAAGTAAGGTGTTTCAGGGTCCTGATCAGTAATGAAAAAGGTAGGAAGAATTAACAGAAATGCAACTGATAAAAAGAGGGGCTTTATTTCAGATTTTATCTTAACAATCAGTCATACACAATGGCTGTCATTTAGCAGTCCAACAACAAATAAAAGCAAAAGATACAGCTGTGAACACCTCAATAACAATAACCAAACAGAACCCAATTTGAAAGACTGAAAGACGACTGAAGAATAAGTAAATCAGTGTGATGTAAAATTAAGATTAGTCTTATCTGTGAATAAGACCAACAACTTGCATAGATTCCTGTCTTGTTTTAGCTCTTGTCACTGTGTTTAAAGCAGAGTGACATGCAGGAACTGACAGTCCTGCAGAGCTCAGACAACGCTGTGTATGTGCATACACTCACACACACTCACACACACACACACACACCTCATATTTGCGTATGAGACTGCAGACACAGCTAGGTCAAAGTGGTGCAGCGCAGTAGGAAGGCTGGCACATCTCTCTTTCTGATTTTGAGTCAGTATCCATCCGTTGCATTTCTTTGTGGCTCACATGCTCCGCAAAATTGATGGTTGTTTACCCGCCCCCGGTGTCTGCAGACGTTAAGTGTTTGTTCCCTTTTCTCTACGTCTGCAATTCACAACCTGTTGTGCGGGTATCTTTGTTGCTGCATCCGAACAGACTTCCCTCTTTAAAGAAGGGCACCGAACTTGTTCTGACTTGCCGGTGACCTTCACCGTCTCCCTCTGTGACACCTTCACCGACCATGACCTGCTGATTAGTGTGGGCGTGCCTGAAGGCGCAGACACTCAGCGCTAATCATTCTGCTCGGGCAGAGGTTGAAAATGCAGTGTGGTTTTTTTAAGGATTTGTCTTTATTACAGAGTGACTGGTGAGTTGACTGGGTAGCAGTTAAACACCGGGGGAGTCAGAGAGGCATTCAGGATAGACTGTTAGCTCCCCGTGTTGCTGGACCTCGATCCCTCTGGCTGGCTGCAGAGAGATGGAGGGTCAGTCTGGCAGGCAACTGCAGCTGTGAAGTCCAGGCAGTCTGTCACTGACAGCAGTGATGACAAGGAGAGGTGGTTGTGCGACTGCTGCAGTGTTTGCGTTGTCATGTGTATTTAACCTTTATTTATCCACGGACAAGTGGTCAAGTGCCTAATCTCGGTTTGAACAACATGCTGCTCTACATACTGTCCATTGACACCTGAGAGGTTTCTAGTGGGACTCTCTGAGCAGATCTACTGAAGCAGATGAGGGTGAAATGCCTTCCTCAAGTGCACCCCAGCCATTGTGAACATCTTTAACTGTTCATGTTTCCCAGATTGGTTTAGAATCGGGAAAGGAAGGCGAACACATCCAGATAAGATCAGAAAAATAATGACAAGAACTGTGAAGCTCCTTTAAACTTCGCCTTTTAAATTTATTATCAGTTCAGTAAAACACCAAGCTGTGTAGCTCTTCATCAGGCACTGAAAACACAAACGCTTGACCTATTTATTATTGTTTTATTATTTAAGTTTTTTAAGTTAAATTAAGTTTTTTTTTGTACAGTTATACAGTATAATTCTTGGTTATCATATATAAAAATACAAGCTGGCTGCAGCTTGTATTGTAGTTAGACTAAAGCTTACCAAAGCCAATGAAGTTTAAACATCTTTCTCATCTCCACCTTTAGGCCACGATGTGACCTGTGTTGAACCCTGCAGAGGACGTTATTTTTTTTTTTTTTTATTTTCTTACTTTGACTCCCTGTCTGGTCCCCTTATGGCCCATCTCTTCTCTTTGGCATCTCTCTCCCGTTGTTGGCTTTGACCTAAGCTGTGGAAATGAAAGTGCTTTGAGGATAAGCAGTGCACTCTGTGGCATTATAAGCATCTAGGCTGAAAGCAAATGTGGCACGAGAGAGGGAAAAAGGTCAGGATGGATCAGGAAAGTTATGAGATAAAGAAACTATGCTCATAAACTTCAAGACACACTTTCTTTTGCTTTTGTGTCATATGGTATTTTTTTTTCCATTGAAAGCTGTCATTAAACAGAACAACATGACCACATGTGCATATCTCTGTTTTTTATTTCTCATGCATTTGTACTTTGTAGATTAAACGTGCAGCGCCATCAGATCCGTAAAACATTTGCTGCCACCCGCTCCCATTATTTGGCATTCACAAAAGAAATGCCACGTTCTTCTGTAATTGTCCTGCCAGCTTACTCAACTGTTGCCAAACAAAGACATTCTCACCTCATGAAACTGCCAGCAGCAAAAAATACTTTAACACATTCAGGACAATGGCCCCGAGCAGACAGCCTATCATTGTCTAATCACACCTTAATCCCTTCAGATTAAAACCATGAAAAAACATTTTCTACAGCGCGTGTCTCCGCTAAAAGATGTTCACGCTGAGTCTGAGAAGGTGCGGAGGTTCACTGCGTACTTTGGATTTTACCTCATTAAAGTCTGCACTTGCCATGTTATGAGTGTCGGGATTGTACAGATGGCTTTTCAGGAAATGGGTTAATGTGGCTGGCACACAAAGCCCTGACGATATACCTGTTATGAGAAGAGACTTGTTATGAAAACGTTATGTAAGCCAGGATGTTCAGGTGAAGGGTTGGAGTCAGGTCATTGAAAATAAGCATACACAGCAGTCAAGAACTTATTCAAAGCAGCTATAAGCAATATTTTATATCACAACAGATCTCCCAAAGTAATTCTCTGGGTTTATTCTCAATCATCTCCAGCCGGTAGCTGTTTCCAGCAGAAAAACTCTAAAACTGTATGCTTCCTGCTCTGTAATCAGCAGACACAGTTAGCGACTGGCTGGTGAACATCGTGGATCATTTAGCAGCTAAACAGCCAGAATATACCTTAGAAGATGGTTGATACCAAAAAAGAGCTAAAAGAAAAAAAAAAAAGAAAAAACGAGCTAGTGAATATTGGATCTTTATTCATCAAGTGGGCACTTCATGACTCTAAATACATGGTAATGTTGCTCCTTAACCGCTGGATGTGTAAATAAGCAACTGTTTCCTGATAATTTTATCAAATTAAAATGTGATAACATGTCTGTCTTAGGTTTATGACTTCTTTCTACGGCCTGTAAACGGCAAAAAGAAATCCAGTTAATTGCAACCGTAAATCCAGTTTACGGTTGCAATATGTGAGGAGGATCGGAAAGATGGAAAATGAGATTTATGCACTCCACTCTAGTGGACATAAGTTGTCATTTTTTTACCACCAACACACATTGATATTGTGCATTTGCTGCACATTTTTTTGATCAATGTTTTTTTTTTCCTTCTTGTTTTTTTTCTTTAGGCTCAACTGTACTCCCTGTGCAGGGCTTTGTCCCAAAGGTATGTATGGGTCTGAAAACTGTGGATTCGGTCACAACTGCCCAGGCTTTGAGAGGCTGCACAGTTCTTAACGGGAGCCTCGTCATCAACCTGCGCAGAGGAAGTAAGTAACTGTGATTTGTTTGGTTGAATCAGAACCGTATACAACAGATCAACAGAACAAGACAAGACACAAATCCAGGAAATTGTATCAAAAGAACATACAGTCAAACAACATACATTTAAAATGAAATAAGATACATTTTTGATATTTACAAATGCAAATGAGAATGTACATCTAAAGTGGTTTATGCTGATTAATTATGTATTTCAACTATTTAAATAACAAAACATCAATATAGATTGAATAAGTAAAATGTCTGAGATAATGCCAACAAATATTTAGGTTTGCATGAGTTAATTCTGTGTTATGTTTGCAATAAGAAGCTTTTACTGTGAAAAGAAAACTAGATATAGATTTACCAAATTTAAACTGAAACATGCACATTTACAATTAGACACACACATTCACAATCGTTCTGCGGAAAGAAAATCAAAAAGCAGTGAAAAGCATGATTTCCAAATCATTTGCTTTTTTTTTGCTTGCTTGCTTGCCATGTCCTGAGAACAACTTTTTCTGTGTCAGCCTGAAATAGGGGAATCATGTTATTTAGCTTTTGCGTATAAAAGACAGCAGTAATTTAAAAGTGGAAAGATGAACCCAAAATTGAAAATACAGCTTTTCTACTGAGAGAGCTGAAGACTCAGGAGTCACTTCAGGGCTCGTGTCTTTTTGGTTTTCTGTAGACAACATAGCAGCTGAACTGGAGGCCAGCCTCGGCCAGCTGGAGGAGATCACTGGCTACCTGACAGTGCGACGTTCCTACGCCCTCGTATCCCTCTCGTTTTTCCGCAAACTCCGTGTTATTCGTGGAGAGGAACAGGAAATTGGGTGAGACTCCTCTGACTTTTTTTTTTTTTTTTTTTCAACTTCTAAGCCCATCTCATCCTCGCCATGTCAGAGCCTCCTCCTATAATTATGAGTTAAAAGCGGAAGGACTGACCTTTTCAAAATGTCTTTCTGTGGTAACCATTTTCGGTCAGACTTTCCCAAATCATATATGAGGCTTGATTCAGATGAGGTGGAAGACGCTTGTAGCACAATGGGCTACACTTACAGTAGAAAACAGCAAAGGATAGGCATATGATGCAAATTGTAGGCTAACCATGCTGAAATACTTATCTACTCATGTTACTCAAGAGGCTTTCATAATATGCACATCTAAATGTTATTATGTATAATGAAAAATATGTTCATGCAATCCTGTGTGTTCTTTTCCAGGAATCACTCGTTCTATGCCCTGGACAACCAGAACCTGCGGCAGCTCTGGGACTGGTCCAAACACAAGCTGACCATCCTGCAGGGGCGCGAGAGGAGCATGTTTTTCCACTACAACCCCAAACTCTGCATGTCCGAGATCCGCAAGATGGAGGAGGTGACGGGGACCAAAGACCGGGAACTCAAGAACGACATCGCCACCAAGACCAACGGAGACCAGGCCTCATGTAAGAACGCCGGCTCTGGCAACATGGCGGTTATTGCCGCGGTTACTATGGAAACAGAGAACACAGAGCCTGCCCTGGTACAACAAACATTAGTTAGTTAGTCTTAGTTATTGTTATTGTGATCATTTCCTGTCCCTCTGTTTGCAGATGGCTTCCTGCAGACCTTTTACTGACACAGTTTAACTAGGAACAACCAACTAATGGCACCAATTACTGTTAAACACTATAACATAGCGATAAAGGTGTTGTTCTATTTTTGTCCTTTCCATCTTATACTAAATGTTAGATTCGAGTTAGGGGACGCGGTGTATGGATGAGTTCATTATGCTTCTACAAACATCAAGATAAGGGTATAATCTCTCTTTTGTATGTTTTTTTGATATGCTTTCTTAATTAGATTGACATTGAGAGGCATTAAAGAGCAGGAGATAGAGGGGGGTTGGGATGCTTCATTGTGTAGTAACCAAGACCTGACACAGGATAGGAGTCGGTCCAGGTACAAAATGTATTTAGGTCAATCAGGTCGGCTTTGTTCTGTTGCCACGGATCTCGGGTCTGTCTGTCAGTACATTTTACCCCTAAGTCCATCCAAGCAGAGCAATCGTTGCTCTGATTATGTGGTACAACATAATTGTAACAGTGGGAAACATTTTGTTGTTTTTTTGTAGGTAAAAGCTCTGGGAAAAGATATATAAATCTTCTATGTTCATTTACTGATGGGACATAAAGCAGACCTTTGCTTCAAAGGCCCCAGGATAGATTTGAAGGTCAGGACACTGCAGCTACGTAGTACATGCCTGAGGAAATCAAGTCACCAATGTGCACGAAGCCAGGCTAATCTGGGGGGCAAATAAGGGTTTTTTTTGTCAAGTAGAAGGTGTAATAGAAACTCTAAAAATGGGAGTGGTGCTGAACTTCAAGGTTAAGATGCTGACTATAAACCACAACTTCCCCTGTTCCTGTTTTTGCATTTCCCTCCACCTCATTTTTGACTGAAAAAAGATCCCAGAAAATATCCACATTTAATCTGTTTAAATTGATCAAGGAGGTAGAGATTGGCGGCTGCTCCAGAACATTTTTCTGACATCTCCATATAACAAGAGATTTAAATAATAAACAATTTCTCGCTTTACTTTGAACTTTTTCTGCTGTTCATTGCCTTTAATTGATTCATGTCTTTTCTCAGGTGAGAACCATGAGTTGAGGTTTACCCAGATTCGAACCATGAGCGATAAAATAATGGTGAAGTGGGAAGCCTTTTGGCCTCCAGACTTCAGAGACTTGCTGGGCTTCATGGTGCTCTATAAAGAAGCGTAAGTAAATCTTCACAATCGGACACTTAAATTTCTGCCAGACAAATATTGTTTTCAGCTGCTTCAGGACTTCATAAGAACGCTGAGTACAAACCTGTAGATAAGTTATATCTAGTAGTAAGTGGCAATTTCCTGCCTCACTGACTCATTTAAAACACTTGACGAGAAATCGTAACATGTAAAACATCTGACAACAATTTGTCTTCAGATAGATCTGATGTGTGTGATGCAATGTTTGTGCAAAATATGATATTCATTTTTTTCCTTCAATTCATCAGACAGCACAAGCTAGTTGCCCTGTTCTCAACAGTTCTCCTACTATACAAGGGGTATTTTGTATGTGTGTGTTTTGTTGTTTAAAGTTATCTTGGCTTTAATAACAGTTATTTACTTCCTCATGCTTTTGTCCTCACTTACAAGTATAAAAACTGTTTTAGTTGTCATTTCACACAAGTCGTCTCCATATGGTTTTAAATGACCAATATGTCAGATCTCAAAGCACCATAAGCAATTCAAACTACCGTTTGATTGTGGAGATCTGGACAGTTATAACACTAAAGTAATGTGAGGAAATATTTTTCAACATCATAGATGGAAAATTGTTGATAAAGATCAGGCTTGTCTGTAGAAGGTGACCACAACAACAAATATTCACTTACCTGTTGATGATGCACCATTGATCACTGAACATCACTTCTCTAATATATTTTACAATGAGATATTTGGGTTGCATTTTAATTAATTTGAACAAATTATTTATTAGTTCTCATTTCGAAACAACATAATTTTGTGGGTCTTTTGCAAGGCTCATTTCCTTTTCTGACTCACAATGATGAAACATCAAAACAATACTCTTCTCTCAACTCAAATACGATTTAAGCCTACATATAACTATTTTTCTTTCGTGTGCTGTTATTGTTTT
Organism: Scortum barcoo; assembly: GCA_023238725.1. Classification (NCBI taxonomy): domain Eukaryota; kingdom Metazoa; phylum Chordata; class Actinopteri; order Centrarchiformes; family Terapontidae; genus Scortum; species Scortum barcoo. The sequence goes on from CM041533.1 coordinate 10,803,954, forward strand.
TCTCCCACTACAGACCTTTTCAGAACGTAACTAACCGAGTTTGACGGGCAGGACGCCTGCGGCTCCAACAGCTGGGTGATAGCTGATGTGGACCCTCCACGACGAGCCACAGAGGGAGACAAAGAGCAGTTTGAACCAGGTCATCTTATCCTGCCACTGAAGCCCTGGACGCAGTACGCTATCATGGTGAAAACCCAGCTGTCAGCCTCTGACGAGCACCAGGTCCACGGAGCCAAAAGCAAAATCATCTATGTTCGCACCAACGCCACCAGTAAGACTGATTTAGATTTGAGTTGTTCACTGGTTCTTTAGTAAAAAATACCCCCCTGATATAGTTCAAATATTTATACAAAACATGTTTATTTTGTAGCCCATGAGGTTTCTTTTTCATTCTATAAACTTAACAGTAAGTTGATCTTTTGCCACTGTCACTGGTTCTGCTTTTGTTTCTATACTTAAGTTCCTTAATCTACATTTCAGCACTTCTCAGGAGAAGTTTCTAAGTCAACGATGCAGGTTCTCTCAGAGGCATGAAATGCAACAGCTCATTTGCAATACAGCAAACACCACAATCCATGTATGTGTGTTTCAGTGTTCAGTGTATTCTGATTCAAAATATCAGACATGTCCCATTAGCATTAGGGTTGTGTAGTTATTGTCAAAATGACGTAGCTTTTCTGATACCGGTCTGTTTTTCTCCACTAAAGTTGCAGTTATGCTTTTATGAAACTGCACAAAAACATCTCTGTGAACATACACAAAGAAATAACTCCTGTTGGAAAATGGTGAAGAAAAGATTGTATTAACATCATATAAATTGCATCTAAGTATGAAAAAAATTATAGCGTGGCTGTGCAACCAAACGTAGCATCCTGGACTTTGTTCTCCACAAGATTCTTCACTTGGACCTTCCTATCCTCTGATTCAGGGGAGAATATGAGCACGGTCAGTAATTTAATTGATGGTAGTTTAAAAGTCATTACCCAAAAAAGAAAATCAATCAGCCTCACTTATTCTGTTATCATCTTCTCCACGACTGAACTCGTCTACCAAACAGTGCATGAAAGTGATAACATGTATCCCAAAGTGTTTGTGTCTTTTTAACAACGTACATCAATCATGTTCTGGTTTGTAAAAGAAAATAGAAACACAAGACAGGACCTCAAACCAAAGCCGTAAAGGGAAGCTCCAGTTACAGATCGTTAAGAATGTGGGAAAAGTCCTGTTTCTCCTCCTCTACTGGAGTTCAACTATTTTTAGGATGTCTTGAATCCACATTTTTTTGTGTTGTTACTATCATTGACTAGTGGATTCAGTACTGTGTGTGTCAGTCTGGCTGATGCCAAAATGTCCTTGGCACAAGAACAGGGAAGAGGAAGACAGATGGGACAATCGCCTGGGGGGCCTCCAACCGGCGCTGCCTCGTGCAAGGTGCATCAGTCGGTCACGCAGCAGTCATAAATCTCTTCCACGGTACCTAATTGTGCTCTGCCACCCACAGTGTGTGTCGTCTGCAGTTTGGGCTCATCGTAGTCATGATGCCCTGTCTAACTGGCTTCCTTTTACACAATGTACGCTTCCTTCCTGATAAACCGCATCAAACATGACATCCCTCGCTCACACGAAACAGGCCTCAAGCAGAGACGCGCCATTCAGCCAGCCGTCCGTGTCGAGGGAAGGTTGTTTTCTATCCGTCTGGCAACAGCTCCGGGTTCCTGGTCTGTGTCATGTCTAACCAACATACCTCGTCAGAAGGGCAAAGCTGTCATTACAAATGAGCTGTTGCTGATGAAACTTTGTCTGACAATGCGGTCGGACCAGTGTGTTGCACCGTCATGAAACGTGGGGCGACGTACTCGTGACTGTGACAACAAAGCTCGGGTCTCTGTCTCCTTAGGGTTCAGTCTGACATCCTCACGCACCATGCCCTCCTTCCCATCCATTCCCGTCATCGTATACTTTTTAAAAAAATTTTATGAAGTGTAAATGTCAATACGTAGACCTTTGTTCTGTTATATTTTTGATGCTGTCTTCTCAGAGCTCCTGCTCCACTTCTGGCCTTCTTATTTTGCCTCCCACACAAAATCTTATCTTATCTTATCATCTTATTCATATGTCTACCCAAGAGACGTCTCACCAGGCAGTCAGATAGACGGTGATGCCAGTCAGTGTTCATGCCACATGTAGCTGGTAACCTCTTTTTCTACCTGCAGCACAGAAGATGCATTTTGTTATCAACTGGCCACAGTTGATGCAAATAAACATCACAAACCACGTTTGGATGTATAAAAGTAAAAAAAAAAAAACACTGTTCTGAAACAATGATTATGTAGCTGCCAAAGATGTTTTTAGCCGTATTTAATTTTCACCAACAACAGGCACTTGTGGCTGGTGTCAGTCCCCCATCCTGTTTTTGCAAGTCACACACTGACTCATGTTTATTTTGCCTCTTGCGTTACTGCTGTTAATCTGTTTTCACTAAGTAGGATTGAATTAAGAATAGAAAAATGTGCGTCACATTTCAGTTTGTTTTGCAACTTGAAAATACATGCAACTGTACATTCGCGTTGTGTCCTCCGTGACTTAATCCTGAAATTTCACTTATTCACCACATGCCACATCGGGTGCATATCATGCAAAGTAACTACATCCAGAACAAGAACTACATGTACACAGACATCGTTATTAGAGTTACAACAATTTTAAAACAGTTTTGAAAGTATTAATCTGAACTAACATTACCTTGAACATAAATCAAGGTTGTTTTTTTTTTCTTAATTGTCTCAAATAATGGTAATTTTTCACACAGCAAAAGTTTGAAATATACTAAATACCACACCTGTCCAAACTACTGAAAACTAGAACTGAAACTGAACATTTAAACCACAGCTTAACACTTAAAAAGGAACTAAACTAAAATTAGCAAAGCCACTCTGGAAACCATGTTTATACACCCATGAATAGTAAAAAGTTCAGACAGCCAAGTTGCTAAAACACACAGTCAGCACTAAAAATTATATTAAGATATCATCAAAAAAATGTGCAAATCACAACAAAGAAAACACAGCTCGTTCCTGTGCAGAGAGTACTACTACAAATGAATATCAATTTAAATATGGAAATCTAAATATAAAGGAGAACATCCAGCACTCATTTTAATTACTCAGTTACACGTCTCTCTCATATGAACAAAACACATATATCAGGTTGTGTGATAAACACAAACCAAAACTTCAGATACACAGAGGAGGCAGCTGTTGATCACACAGCAACGCCCTGCCAGTAAGTGTGTTTCATAAGTTATACTGTAATGTGAAATGCAAATCAGATTGAAATAGCACTTCTCCTCTTCTGTCTTTGATAACTACCAGTGATTCATTTGTAGAAAATGTGCTAATTGTGACACCATTGTATCAGGATGTCTCTTTTATTAGATATCAGCACAAAGTCACTGACAAATTTTCATTATGAATGTCTTAAGTACTAGTAGTTGTTTTCTTTGATAAAGTAATAATGAAAGAAACAGTCTGTTTTTTAAAACAAAAAATCAATAAAGAGCAGTATCATGATCAGAAGAACAAAAAAATATTATTAAATTATTTTGCATTGCTTAGCTGCACAGTCAGCTCATGATTTGGTAAATTGGCAGTAGTAGGCAGTTTCTAAAAACGGACCTGTTATTGTATCTGTTGATTGGTCTGTTATTATAGGTCATTTAAATACCTTCACTGCTGCGTATGTTTTTAAAATTAGATCCTGAATGATTTTATGTGACACGACACCCACGGTTGCCAGGTTATTGGGTACATCAGGCTAAAACTAATTCAGTCCAATCAGTTTCAGAGAGGTGCTGATCGGACTCTGTGGTCGTTCTGGTTATACAGGATGAACTGCACTGCCTTTATACGAATTGTTTTCTGTTTTTTGTTTTTATTAAACCTACATTCATTGATAGAGATGCAGTGGATGAACAAACATAAGTATACTTTAACAGGGCCTACATAGCATTAACCATTCCTGCTTATTAAACCTCCTCTTCTGTGTTTCTGCAACGTCTCCCCCAGAGCCCTCAGTGCCGCTGGACCCCATTTCCTCGTCCAACTCTTCCTCCCAGATCATCCTCAAGTGGAAACCTCCCAATGACCCCAACGGCAACATCACTCACTACCTGGTCTTCTGCCAGCGCCAGCCCGAAGCCAGCGAGCTCTACAAGTTTGACTACTGTCAGAAGGGTGAGCCACATTGTTGGTGGTTGTCCTCGTCTTGTCTGCTTCTGTGTTCGTGGTTTTGTGTGTTTGTCTGACTGTCAGAGAGAGAGAGAGAATGTCTTTTGCTCCATTAGTAGAAGAGCTCTTCTCACTCAAAGGCCCTTGACAACCTCAAGTTGCTTCCGTCTGCTCCCAGGACACTCTGCGGTGACTGTGTGATCTGATTGTCCTTGATGGGTAGTCTATATCAAGAGTTTAGTTTGAAATGTACTGTCAACCCACATTATACACAAATAGCACACAGTCTGAACAACAGTCACCCCAACAAACCTATAAAACAACAACATAAAACAGCATATTAACAACACATTCAGAACAAACCAGCTCAAATGCCTCGATAGACTTTAGCTTATTTCTCATTCAACATAATTAAATCTGAAATAACTCTCAAAAGCCAGCTTTTTTAGGACCAGGAAAAAATTCTTGCTGTTGACTTGATGACAAGGCAGCTTACATTTCACTATGATTATACCCAATATGATTATATGTGACAAATAATCTTTCACATTTTCCGAGAAGGTTTCATTAGCCGTAGAAGCCTTGACAGAATTTCCTCAGCCCACAGAGAGGCATGTCATTTTCTAATTAAATGAAAACATTAAATCACCAAAACTGGAAGTAACAGCAGCAATATGCCAAAGGCCACAGAGTTTCAGCAGGAGGAGAGGTTGGACAGAAGAGTGCAACAGAGAAGAAAAGGTTTTATCTTTGAGTGTATTCTAGGCAAAGTGGCCTCTTTGTGAATTGAACTGTTGTCCCAAACAAAGTGAAAGCTACTCTCTGTACCCTCTGAGCAAAAAAATCAAGGGTGAATCTTGTGTTTGGGTAGTATTATGTAGCTTAAACTGCGTGAAACTTGGCACCAGGACAGTCAGGCTCTTCCTCTCACCCCGGCTCAGGTTCAGGCAAAGTTCAGATATTTATCTTGGTTGAATTATTCCTGTCACAGCCTGACCTACGTCGATGCCCTGCCACCGGTGCCCTGACACGTTCACGCACAACGGAGCCCAAACTTTCCTCTTTTGAACTCCCACACATCCAGAGAGATGGGAGTCTGCAGGGAGGTCGTGTCACTGATAATTTATCTCCACTAGAGAGGGTGAGGACCTGGGTATAACAATGACAGACATGCCACTCAGGCGTGTGTGTGGGAGGGTGTGTGTGTGTGGATACTTGTGCATAAGACTGCCTTATGTGTCTGTGTCTATCGCACCTGTCACCACACTCTGATTGTTTTGGGTCCCCCCCCCCTCTGATTTAACTCTCTGACTCTGTTTCATCAGGAATGAAGTTACCGTCAAGGGTCCCCACTCAGGTGGACAGTGACGAAGAGCAGAAGTGGAACCAGACAGAAGAGCAGGGCAAAGGCGACACGATGCTGCGCCTGCCCCAAAACCGACAAAGAGCTCAAGAAGGAGAAGGAGGACTCAGAGTACCGCAAAACTTTTGAGAATTACCTCCACAATGAAGTCTTTGAGATCAAGTAAGACCCACTGACAACAGAGTATTACCTTTATTACTCATGAATGTTGTCCTCGAGGGAATCTTTTTTTTAAAGTGTGAGTCAAGCTGAACTAAATGAATGAATCTTCATGTTGTCAAACTTTATCCAGTTCAACTCTGCTTTCAGTTGAGCTTCCCACACAACAAATTAAGGTTCTTGTGCACCATCTTGTGTTTAGTATTTGAACCGTGTAAAGCAGTCTCATTTAAGAGCAGTCTGAGGATTGTGAGTGAATGAAGTAGTTTTATTACAGTCTGCCTTGTTATATTTTGTTCAAGTGTTGCTGGAGTGCAGGGGATTCAAGTAAAACCATTATAGACCCATCCAATTTTCAGTTGCACAAACAACAAACTCTAAAATATATTAGTAAATACATCCTAGCACTCTCCTGTTGTGCAGTAAACTAAATACAATTGTAGTTCATCTGAGTGCTGACACTGGAAGTTGGAGTGAAAAGTCTGTTTGTTTGTTTGTCCCGGTAGACATTCATGTTGCCATCTTTAAAATTTCTTTTACATTTTGTTCCTTCATCTTCTAAATGTCTAATGCTGCGTAGCTGTTTATTTAAATAACTTTAAACCTGGCTTGCCTTGTCTAGACGCTTTCGAGACAGCGGCGCTCTGTGATGGGCATCGCCAACCGAACACACTTCCTTACCACTGCGCCCAGCCCGCCCCATTACGGCACGGGCATCCCCGATGACGAGGGACGAGGAAACCTTTGAAAGCTTACAAAGACTGTGGTCACCGTCCATGCCAAGGAGTCCACCGTCATCTCAAACCTGCGCCACTTCACCAGCTACCAGATTGAGATCCACGCCTGCAACCACCCGACTGATCCGGCCCGCTGCAGCATGGCCGCATACGTCAGCGCACGCACGATGCCTGAAGGTGAGGAGGCTCCTCTTTTGTGATGGTAACTGAGTAGGGGAAGAGTGTCGGTGGGGTTAAGTTGGTCCTCAGCCTGAAGATGATGTTGATTTTTAATCTGCTGTAGCTCTCAGAGTTTGTGGCTTTTCATCCCTTCTCTCACTGATTTTTCCTCCTACGGGCTCAGTCTTGGTGGTACTCTTAAAGCGTCACATTTTTTTGCCCGGTTCTAAAGCATGTATTATGGAGGTGCTTTTGAACTGTAGCTTGCAGTTCTTTAAATCTCTTGATGAAAAGGGCACTTGGAGCTTTCCTCAGAAGCTACGTTATGCTGCACTGTTAGGCATAACCACAAAAGCCAACTAATAAAGACATCAGTTGTTCTTGAATAGTCTCTAATTTCTACTAATTTCTTGTCATATTGACTCAAAAAGCCTTTCTTTGACTGAAAATCATCTTTTACTTTTACCTTATATTTTGAAAAGTAAGAGTTTTCCACCCATCACCTACAGTGCAACTTGACCACTGACAGTCCGATGTACAACAACGTGACTCTGTTTTTCACAGACAAAGCTGACGACATCAGGGGTCCCATCAATTACGAGGTGACAGAAAATTCAGTGCACATCACATGGCAGGAACCGGCAGCCCCTAATGGTATGATCATCCTGTATGAGGTCAACTACAAGAGACTGAGTGACACACCGAGGTGAGAAAACATGCACACACACACACACACTCATCTGTCATGCCTTTTTATTGCTTTAGTGCTTGTAGTGATTTGAGTTGTTGGGTCACTGAGTGCATGAGTTCATTGTAAGTTCACAACAACACATAAACATACAATCTCACTCAGAAAAACACTCCTCTCAGTCCCCTTTCTTATTAAGCACTCAGGACAATTTAACTCCAGAGAGTCTAATTAAATTTATCCATCTTAAAAAACTGGCCATGCAGCCTAGACAAATAAGAGTGGCAATACTTATTACTTGACTAATGTCATTTGGTTGGTAAACTTCATGGAGAAATCATTTTAGTGTCGCACCATGTTTTAGTTGCTATGGAGACAAGTCTGCAAAACACCGGGCTGATGCTGCCAACTGTTATCTGCTGTGAAAAACAGTCAAAAACAACTCTGATGTTTCCACATTGGAAACATAAAAGACATTAAACAGTTTTCATGTGAGAGGTGAAACAGTTCATTGGAAACAGAGAGCCAAATGTTATTTTAAACTTGGAAATTATAAAATAATTGTTTGTCATACAGTGTCATTTGTTGCTTGTTGTCCACGGCCTGAGCTTCGTGTCGTTCACCCGCAGGAGCTGCACTACTGTGTGTCGAGAAACATGTACAAAGTGACCCGTGGCTGCAAATTAAAGGTGATGCACCCTGGGAACTACACTGTGAGGATCCGGGCCACCTCGCTGGCCGGGAACGGATCCTGGACGGAGCCCACGTACTTCTATGTCCAGGACGCAAGTAAGTATCAGTCTGCCACCAAGGCAAACCAAGTCGAATCCATAGATTGCAGTTATATTAAAACATATCAACATACTTGAACATTTTATACAAACAGGAAATTGTACAGTGACTTGGAACGTGCCAATCAAACATCACAAAGAGACTTAAAAATGTTTTCCTTACCATTTAAGACTTGATTTTTGTTTTCCAATATTTTTGTAGAGCTCGTTCACCACCACACACAGTTTTTTTTTTTTCAGCTATCAGCAGCTCGTCCATCTACTTTTGTGCATTGCAAATTTATAAGAATGATATCCATCAACATATTCAAACCTTGTTTAGAATCAGTATGTCAGTATGGACACAGCATTAGTTTAGTAGAACATTAGTTTGAACTTCTGATTAATTTTAAATTGTAATGTTATTTTCTGCTCTGAAAAACAATGAATTACAAAAACATTGGCAGTAAAGTAATCAATAAAGTTTGATTCCCAGTGCATGGATGACTCCACGTTTATAATGTTTGATGTCTTCTCATCTAGATGGTGAATGAGAAGTCTTTGAATCCAGCCAAGAAATTAACATAAATAAATGCAAAAGCAGAATATCAACACGTAGGAGCTTCATATGACTCATATGGCAGCACATTGATCCAAGCAGTAGTTTAATGTGTGGGTTTCATTAGAGCTTGTTTTTGTTCTTCACCTGAAATGTGACTCACTGTCTGGGCGGATGTGTTGTCGAACAGGCGATCCTCTCTACATCGTGAAGATCGTCATCGGCCCAGTCATCTGCTTTGTCCTGCTGCTGCTTGTGGCCGTGGCAGGCTTTGTCATGTTCAAGAAGAAGTACGCAATTAGCCCATCCTTTTCAATACTGTCGCTCATTTTCTTCTCATTTCATATTTTGTTAGCGTCCTTACTGAATGTTTTTGTTTTTTTCCTTTCAGTCAAACTCAGGGACCTAGTGGTCCCATTTATGCCTCTTCAAACCCAGAGTATCTCAGTGCTAACGACGGTAAGCAGGTTTTTTTTTTATTTATTTTAAACTGGAGTTAGAGTTTTGATATATATGATTATGGTGCCTTACTCAAAAACATAATTATATATCAGAGCTACAGTGGCTAAGGACGTGATGCTTTTCTAATAGACAGCATTCGTCTTGGAGAGAAGTTAAAGAATTGGGGAGAAATCTGTTTACTGATGAAAAGCATGAGTGCTAAACTTAAAATTACGACATAACATGTTCCCGTAAATGTGCGTGCAGTGTATGAGGAGGACGAATGGGAGGTGCCCAGAGAAAAGATCAACATTTTGAGAGAGCTGGGTCAGGGGTCCTTCGGCATGGTCTACGAGGGCATCGCCAAGGACATCATCAAGGGCGAGGCGGAAAGCGCGCGTGTAGCGGTGAAGACAGTGAACGAATCGGCCAGCCTGAGAGAGAGAATCGAGTTCCTGAACGAGGCCTCTGTCATGAAGGCCTTCAGCTGCCACCATGTGGTAAGGAGGGGCGACACCGTGCCTCATAGATAAACACAAGGCGCTGTGGTCTCAGATTTGGTTACTGACTTTGACTACACCAGCATGTTAGGTGTGTATCAGTGAATCCAACTATCAATAATTAGACATGATACTAATCTAGTAAGTACTCAAGGTCCCATCATGTGCAAATACCAGACCTCTACTAGATTAATTTCTGTGAAGTATCACCTCTCTGATACGACCAGTTGCTATGATACATAATGTAGACTGTTTTATATAAACCAGACAATATTGAAATAAAAAAAAACACCTCTTTCTTGTCTTCCAGGTGCGACTGCTGGGTGTTGTGTCTAAAGGCCAGCCCACCCTGGTGGTGATGGAGCTGATGACCCACGGAGACCTTGAAGAGCTACCTGCGCTCACTGCGGCCCGACGCTGAGGTGAAGAGCAAGCACTCGTCCCTCGATATGTGTTTTTGAACTGTGCTCGTATTTGTTTTTAGGTTGGATTGAACTTCAAGTTTGGTGAACTTGCAGATAAACTCCATCTTCTTTCATCCACTTCTTCTTTTCACTTCTGCCTTTGTTGCATTTTTCTTATCAGTATGCAATTACTATGATTGTGTTTCTTTTTTATCTCATCATGGGAAATTATTTTTCATATATATTTTTTGCATAAAAACAGGACTTCTGAACTGTCAGTCAGCAGTTTACACACACCATCATCCAAGACCCTCCGCTGCTCTGAACACTCAGCACAGATGTACAAACAGAGCCAGTTAATGTTTAAATTAATTGGCAGTTAATGCAATAAGTACAGTGACCTTTCGGATACCACATTTCACTCCGTCTGCAGTTTTTCAGTCAGATTGTTGAAGATTTTGGACTAAATCACCTCTACCAGATGTAACTGAATAAGATGAGCGGCTGTTTGTGTGCTGTTAACTGAAACTGCTATACCGCTTCAGTTACCGCTGCACATAAATTTCACATAGAATTTACTTTTGAAATGTGTACAAATGTGTACAAATGATTTGTAATTTGTTTGTCCCAGATGGCACTGGGATAGAAATAAGAGCAGGATAGAGCTGTTGGATGTTGACAGAGGACTCTAAAGTCTAAAGGCAGCTCTAAAGTCAGCTGAAAACATGGCAGAAGCCTCAGTCTTGTTTGAAGATGAACAAATTGACTGAGAAAACTGATGCTGCTAAGCTGCTCAAGTCAATTGTGGTTATGAGCCTTCAGTAATAATAATCCAGTTTTTTGTTTTTTCTTCATGAGGCAGCATCTTATGAATCTATCCTGTGTCCCTCAGAACAATCCTGGGCGTCCACCACCGACTCTGAAGGAGATGATCCAAATGGCGGCTGAGATTGCAGACGGCATGGCGTACCTGAATGCCAAGAAGTTTGTCCACAGAGACCTGGCAGCCAGAAACTGCATGGTGGCTCACGATCTTACCGTCAAAATAGGAGGTATGGTTTAACACAAAAGTCAAAGGGGACAATAATTTGCTTCTCTTGTAAAAATGTTGTTTTTTGTGTTTGTTTTTAGTATTTATGATGTTGGTGGATGAACAGGGTGGGGTTCTGTTTGTAGTTGTATCTCGTTTGTGTTGTTGTGTGTGTTGTAAAAGTATAAAATAAAACTTTGATTTAAAAAAAAAAAAAAAGTCAGTATTGTGCAAGATTAGAAATTGTCTGACTTTGATGCCCCCTGCTGTTGTAATGGAAAAGACACTGTGGCAGGCAGCAATGCATGCTGCTGCTTACATCAGCTGACAGCAGATTGAATTTGAAGAAAAGTATTTACCCTTTTTTAAGATAGTCAATTTAATATTGTTACTGTAATTTGTACACTGGGAGCCATCTCGTCCTGTGCTCAATATCAGATGGAAGAACAAACAGATTTTGATTGTGTTGTCAAGAAAACTGTGATTTATTTGTGAAAAAAAAAAAAGATATTTAAAAATGGTCATCTGGTGAGCAGTAAATATGCCACATAAAGCTGAAGAACTTAACTTTGGACTGAGAATTAATGAAGCCCCTTTAACATAAAATATATAAAAATGATCTTTTCTTTGCAGACTTTGGTATGACCAGAGATATCTATGAGACCGACTACTACAGGAAGGGAGGGAAGGGCCTGCTGCCCGTGAGGTGGATGGCACCGGAGTCTCTGAAGGACGGAGTCTTCACTGCACATTCAGATGGCTGGTCAGTGACATACATTACATAATGCGTTGTTAAGTGACCATTAGTGTCAAGTGGAGAAAGTGAGTTTGTTTAACATTTAATGCAAAAAAAATAAATAAATACAAGTCAGCTCATCAGTCGCAGACTACTCTTGATAAAATATATAATATACAATTTTCCTATTTAAAAAATCACAATGTTTTTAATGTTTTAAGTTCAGCAAACCTACTGTATCTTTCAGAGGCTTCTACACAGATCAGTCATAAAAGCAGATCGGTCATAAAAGCAGACCAGAGTAACAAACAGGAAACACATTACAGATACTAAAATTTGAGATCAGAACACTTGTGAGCAGCTAACCTGTTTTTATCCGACGTTGTTTACCAGCAGCCGCCTCCGCCTTCAGCCTACCTGCTCACTGCCTCAAGTGTTTACAGACAGATTTACTCTGTCAGGTTTCTAATTGGCCTGTCCTCATTCTCTCTGTGTCGCTGTTGTTGTGTCTCGCCCGCCTGTTTGTCAGGTCATTTGGGGTTGTGCTGTGGGAGATCAGCACGCTGGCTGAGCAGCCGTACCAGGGCCTCTCCAACGAGCAGGTCCTCAAGTTTGTCATGGACGGAGGCTACCTGGACCGGCCAGACAACTGCGCCGACAGACTGTGAGTACAAGATGAAGGCTGAAGAGATTTGAATCATTTCATAATGCCTGAGTTAAGTCTGTTGTTTACATCGCTCAGATCCGCTTTAGAGAGCAACAATAGTCGATATATCAGTTAGTTCCTTGACAAAAATGTAGAGAACTATTTTGATAATTGATTAATCATTAAAGACATTTTTTTAAGCAGAAATGACAAAAACGAACAGCTTCTCAAGTTGCTGCTTCTCTGTGTTAAGATTCTTACTGTCCAATTTATAATATGTTATATCATATCATTGTAAACTAAATATCTTTTGGAATGTAAATTGGATCAAACAAAACACACAGACAATTTTTCACAGTTTTCTGGATTAATCAGTGATGGAAAATAATAAAACGGGAAAAAGAAAAAAAGGAAAAAACACAGAAGAGAGATTTTTCCTCAGGACTGACAGACACGCAAAAGATGCTGTACATACAGAGTAGACTTTAGTTATAGTGTAAAAACACGATGACAATATCAGGTTAAAACTTAAATATTAACCAAATATTAGTGTTTTAAAGGAGAAGACTTGCGATCTACCAATGCGTTAGTCCCTCTCTTAAAATATTGCAGTGCGCTCATCCTATCTGTGGCACTCAGACCTAACGTAGCCCAAATATGTAAGCCTTAAAAACAAAAAAAAAACAGATAACAGATGTGCAGTTACATTGAATTTGAAACAGGTCAACAAATGAAATGTTGAGTCCCATTGATATGTCGTTAATTGTTCAAAGACAACAATAGCAGAGGTGTGGAGAAATATTATTAAGTATATGATATTTACTATCATCTGTGTGCCTGATACAACTGAGAAATAAGTTGTATCAGAAGATCCTTAATAATTCATAGTTAGTTTTGGTCTTTTCGTGGGATTTGTTGGCATTGAGAAAATGTTGAATATCACCCAAAGTATCCTGTTTTATTACATTAGATTTTCTTAACTATAGTGGACAGACAAAGTTATAAAGGATGGTTAAAAAGTAAAAATCAGACATTGATATCTTTTAACTGTGATCTCACTCTCCCTGTGTCCTCACCCAGACACAACCTGATGCAGATGTGTTGGCAGTACAACCCCAAGATGCGCCCCACCTTCCAGGAAATCATCGAGATGCTGCGCGAGGACCTGCACCCCAGCTTCCAGGAGGTCTCCTTCTTCTACAGCGAGGAGAACAAGCCGCCCGAGAGCGAAGACTTCGACCTGGACATGGAGAACATGGAGAGCATCCCGCTGGACCCGTCGTCCTACTCCCAGAGGGAACAGTGTTTGGACAGGGACGAGGCCTCCTCAATGGGCCTGAGGGGCAGTTACGAGGAGCACCACATCCCCTTCACACACATGAACGGAACAGGGAAAGACCAACAGACGAATACTGGCCCTACCGCGGTCCAGCCCCTCCTAACATACTGTACACAACCCCCTCCCCACAAACGTGTCGATGCTATAGATTTAAATATATTTTTGTTTTTTGTTGTCATTTTATATAGATCACACTTTTATCACTCTCTCCTCAGAAGCCCCTCAGTGCATATCTCAGGACCTTATTTTTCTCCGCAGATGCCACAAACACACACTACAGCAAGTCCACGCACGGACACCAGAAGACACTTTTTTGTATTTAAGGATGAACCTCCCATGTCTCTCTTGTTCATGATTGTAGTTTATATACTGTATATATATTGCCAAGTTTGTGCTAGACTGGGTGGATTAATGGATTCAACTGTGAAACAAACTCTTGACAAACAAGAAGGCTGCTAAACCCACTGTCCCCTCCCGAGTCCAGACTGTATCCCTCTCCCCTAATTCAACAAAAGGGTTCGATCCCCGGGTTGCTAAGTTTTGAGAAAAAAAAAAAAGTGCCCTTCTATTTTGTCTGTGGCCTACACCAGTTGTCATAGAACTGTGTCTGAATATTTGCACGCAAGTGGATGACGAACTGAAAATGAAAGATTCTGGGAAATCTCTGTCGGATGGACAAAGACGGCTCATCCTCGAACAAACTCTTATCCACTGGAGAAGCTGGTTGAAGTGGCTTACTTCCTCACACTCTGCAGTATTCCAAAAAGGCACACAGGATGAACACAAGACTCTTTGTCGGGTTATATTTTTTAATTTTATTTACGTGTCTTTTTCTTTTCTTTTTCCCCCCTTTTTTTTTTTTTTTTGGAGTTTTCACATTTACAGCTGAAGGATATTTAAACTGTTTTCAAAAACATGTTGGTGAACGAGTTCCTCAGATTGACCAATAGCTGCTTCTTTGGTATATTTTAGTGGGAATAGAAGACAAAAAATATATAAATATATATATAAATATATTATTGATGTTTTTGTACATAGTTGATATGTTGTCATCCTTGAGGTATTTCCGGTCATAGAAAATGTTTTTACATGTTAGTCTCTTATGTTTATTTTTTCTAATCCAGAAAATCATACTAATTCGCTTTTTTGGACTCATGATCAACCAACAGCACTTGGTCTTTTTGCTACGCGATGCCCCGGGAGAGTGTTTGGCGTCTTCAGCTTAAGATGTCTGCCCATCATATCCAAGATCAAATAAAAATAGTGCTGTAAATAATGCAGCAAGGTGCATTCATGAAGAGGCTCCTGCAGTGCTTCTGTTATTTTCCATTCTCTCGATATAAATGTGTTTGTTTTTTCCAGACAGTGATGTGTTTCTTGAGCGATCATCACATGTAGATAAAAGGAAGCTGTGTTTTTATCTCGGTCGGCCGAGTTATTTTCAGAGCTGGCCACACAGCAATATGATGGACACACACTGAGCTCAGTTTACATCAAAGTAGAGCTGGAGTGAGGTGAGATTTTAAGACCTACACCTACACAGATACTGATATTTGTAGATAAAACATAAATCCTAACAATCTATTGGCAAATATTTTTTATTTACACAACCACCTAACACTACACAACTTTTGACAATGATCCCTCCAAATGGGATATTTTAGAGTTTTGGTGAGGAATATAGGGAAACAGGAGGTTTCATATAACAATAATTATCCCTTAAATTCTGAACAAAGTGACCAGAATTTCCATTATTATGAATCTACAAAAGAACTGTGAATAAAAACACAAAAAAACAAGCTTAAATGAAGAAAGATCAGTCTAAATACATATGAATAAATAAAATGCAGCCTATAGATTGTCAATATATAGTAATGTTTCATGTGAATATCTGCCTATATGTACACTGATATTTGTAGTAAATCACAGTACTAAATTATCACACATCTGTCAGGTATTAATCAAATGTATTCATTAAATTGCTAATTTTAAGTGCCATTTGTGGTATTCAGGTTATCATCTGTGCCACAGTTCAGGTTGATATTGGTGTGTTTTAGCTTTGATTTGGTAGCTAAAAATGTAAAGTGCAATGATGCTACCTGCTGGTCAAATGGACCCTACCATCTGTGCAAGAAGCTGTTCAATGCACAATATTAAACATATGTCTGTAACAGAGACAGATGTGCAAAACTATTTTAATTTCA